>JABFTP020000001.1:29951868-32351868 GCA_013387265.2 Cryptolaemus montrouzieri
TATATAGACTACATCCGAACAAGATGGCAAACATACATCAATATAAACACAAAACAGTCAGAATAGGAGTTAAAACCAAAACAATCAGAACATGATATAGATATTGAGACAATCAGACTGAGGTATCAATACAAAACAGTAAGGATAATATATTGAAGAAAACAGATCGAAACATGAAAACTTTCCGTTATCGGCATATCATTCACTTAAAGTATCTACAATTCCTATTACTATGAACTCATTAACTTTTTGGGTTTCATTTTGAAATTTATTTCACTATTGAAATTTCTTCAAACATTTTAGATTCAAAATAACTGCTCCAGGCAGAAAGGTCTAAAGACATTCCAGATCGAATAGCGTTCAGTGCTCTTTGTGTCCTACAAATGACCTGCAGGAACATAAAACAAATGGAAACCATACTAAATTATTTTTATTTGTATTACCTCTGATGTCTTTCTCGATGGTATTTTCCTGCATCACTTCATCTCAGGTTGCCATTATTTTGAAGATTGTGGTTGTTCAGAACTTTGATGATTAAATTGATGTGAAGCCCAGTTTTGAATTTTGCCTTTGTCAGATGTTCAAGTGTCCTTTTTTGTAGGTCATATTGAACACTTACAATTCTTTCCCTCGGTTCTGACAACTTCAACTTTGAAAATTGAACAGGGCGTGGTTGCATTTAGGTCCAAGAAGTTACATATAGCAATATATCGATGGTACCTGTCTTCTAAGTATGTTTATTTCACTTAACTCTGATGTCTTTCTCTATTGTATATGTCTTCATGCATCACTTCATCTTACATTGCTATCATCTTAAATCTTTCATTAATCTTTGCGAATACAAAGCAAAACAACTTTAATTTTATATAGGTTATGTCATAAACAGTCGTTAATTTGATCTTCTTTTACTTGGCTCTTGGTAACTTTAACTACTCTATCAGGAATACGGAATGGCCTCAGCTTTCGAGCATTCTACCCAGACTCTGTTGTCGAAATTTGTCAATTTAAAATTCAATAATGCTTACATCGAAACAGTAACTCTGTCTTCAACACGACATTAGTAGCTAAGACCATTTCCGGTAGGCTTCCAAATCATTTCCAAATCACACCAAATTCTTGAAATGGTTTGATTTCATCAACCAGTTAATATGACGTTTTGCCACAACTTATCGGGTCGTTTTCGAAGTTTCGAATGTGATTTTCGACATTCACACGTGACAGGTTAGTTTGAAGTTTTTCAATAAAAAACAAAGGTAAATCGAGGTAAATCGTGGGTACGAGCGTAAAATTGTTTATAACGCAAGGTTAGTTGGAGTAAAGTTACGTGTAGGACGGAAATATATGAAATTGTTGATCCCAACTCCCCTGATTCAATCCATTGCTATAAATTGATACTGTTCGATCAATGATCAGTTATAAAATAGACTTCTATCCTCGATACAAGTTGAGGTACATGCCATCCGGAAATTACCGATCGAGTTACATTCATTACAGAGATAGTACAGCATAAGTAACTTATTGTCGATGCATTCATAGCCCACGAACTGTAAAGATGATAATGTGTTGAGTCGGTCTATTCTATTTTAAAGTTTTCGTTTCGAATTATTTAAAGAGATAACAAAAAAATCTCAATATGTTTATTGAAGACATTTTACACGATTGAGTTCACAAATAAGTTCGTGTAAACGTTTTTGAAAATGGCCAAGAAACACACAACATTTTAGACGGGTATAATTATACAGCCCCTCGAAGAAAGCCATCGCGTAGTATATAAAATTAAAATCCATAAAGGCACCCATCACACACACATCCTACTCTGAGTGTATTTGGGCATAATTTATATGTTATTTTGTGATATTGAACATATTGAAATTGCATAAATTTATGCATTTGAACACATCTACACTCAAACACACACACACACATCTAACTATTATTATATTATATTGACTTAATAATGACTGAAGACGAACCAAAGCTTACCTAAAAAAGTCCAAAGAAAAATGTTATTCCTCATTATGAGCCAAATGTTATAATACATACAAGATATAAATTGAAAGGTATCTTTATATTTGAATATGTTGAGATGTTTCAGGGCGACCGATATATATATATATATATATATATATATATATATATTATTTTGAGTGCCAAATGAACTTTTTCGATCGCCACCGTGCCTGTATTTTTAGGGCGCCTATGCATTTTAGGCGCCAAGTTGACGACAGCATTTTCAGTTGCTAGGTAATTCAAGACGACGGATGATGGAACGTTCAAGGAGCTTAGGCGTTTAAGGATTCTAGGAACTCGGACGCCGGGAGAGTCGAGAGTCGGAGTGCCCAGTAGTTTGAAGCGCAAGGTTGGTTTTGGGCACTAGGTGTTCAAGGCGTCTGGACGTTCAGAGGGACTGACCGATCGGGGTGCAGGGTGGTTCCAAGGGCCAGAGTTTTAGGCGCAAGACAGTGTGGGGCGCTTGAGCTTTTATAACAAGGTAGTTTTGGGTGCAAGGTGGTTTGCGTCGTGTGAATGTTCGGACGCAAGATAGTTCTGGACGTTTGAAGGCGTAAGATAGTTCATTTCGGGGCATGTAGGCGTTTGGGGATGAGACGTACATCTGCCTGCTTAGGCGTTTAAATTGCAAGGTAGATCTGCCCGCCTAGGCATTTTGGGTGCAAGATACATCTGACCGCCTAAGCATTTGATATCCAAGGTAGATCTTTCCGCCTAGGCGTTTGATATACAAGGTAGATCTGCCCGGCTAGGCGTTTGATATACAAGGTAGATCTGCCCAGCTAGGCGTTTGATATACAAGGTAGATCTGCCCGCCTGCTAGTGTATATATACTAAACGCGTAAGGCACTTTTCCGGCAAAATGGAGAGAATGAAATGTGGTTGAACCGGGACGGGGAGTTTTCAAATAGCTCTCGACCGGAAAGCGGAGGACGGGCCAAGTAATTTTTTTACGAAACTAGGTAGTCGATCGAAGGTGCGTGCGAAATCGGGAGGCCGCGGAACCCCGAACGGCGGAGATACGATTTCTCGAAAATTTTCGCGATATCGCAAGATCTCGAAAACGGAAAGAGTCGAGTGCCGGATTCTCTCGGTATCGGTAAATTTCGTCTTTCGGAAGACGATTCGTACGTAGATAATCTTGAAATTCCTCGAAAAACCTTTCGGAAACGCCAAAAAGAAAAAGGTCCACGATTTTCTCGAAACGGCAGGGAGGAAATTACCCAAACGAGCAGGCTATACCAATTTTTTCCTTCACCTAATCGGTCCCGCACTTTTTACCGAACGAGGCGTTCGTCTTTCGCATCTTGCTTCCCGATATTTTTATCGCGTCTTTTCCACGGGAAACCTTATAAATCCGCGTCAGAAAAGAGGTCCATTTTCAGACGCGGAAGATATGTCCTCATTTTCGAACAGATGGTCACGCCCATCGAAAGTCGTCGCCGAAAACGCTTCGGTTTGAGGTTTAAAACTTTCTGCAAAAGAGAGGAAATACCCCGGAATCCGAGAAGAAAGACGAGAATTTATTCTAACGTCTTTCTTTTTCGCGGAGAGTGCATTCCAATATTTTTAATTAATTCCAGAAAAACGACAAATTTGCTCGATACCCCTGTCGTCCTCATTTCCTTTTCCACTAATAGGAAACGAAACACGTCGGGAACACGACGATTACCGAGCGTCGATGTTGACGTTGACGTTTCTCAAACTCAAATTCTAGGGTTTGGATCGTCTAATATCATCTTAAATAAGAGTATGATATCAATCATATTCATATTCAATAGTTCAGTAACTGAAACACCTATGGCACGAGACCAGAAAATGGAATTCGGGATTTCCAGAACAAAGAGTAAATATTCGGCAATTTCGGAGGTACTTTTTTTCTGCATACACATGTACATCATATATCAATTTTAATATCAACTCCTACTGAATATTTCCTCAATTGGAATTTCGTCAAGCATTTTGATGTAGTATGTGAATTCTTTCACAGAAAATTTTTCTGTATATTTCAATATCAATTTGAAATACATTTTTAACCTTTCATCAGTTTTTCTTGCTTCTGTAAAGAATGTAGTTGGTTGTTTCTTTGAAAAATTTCTTGAATTTGTTATCCATATTCATCTTCCATATCCTGTATACTAAATAATTAAGGAAATTCTAACAAAGTCTATGTATTCAGAACTCTGAAAATAAGATATCTATCATCACACAGTTCTTGAATTCTTGATATGAATAATTAATATATTATTTATTAGTCATCAATATACAAGTTAAGAGTATTCATGACAAGTCACTCAAAAAATCGACATTAAGAGATTTTAACTTGAATTGAGACAAACACTGTGTGTATAGACTACACCCGAACAAAACGGCAAACATACATCAATATAATCACAAAACAGTCAGAATAGTAGTAAAAGCCAAAAACAATCAGAACATGATATAAATATAGAGACAATCAGGCCGAGGTATCAATACAAAACGGTAAGGATAATATATCAAAAAAGACAGTTCGAAACAAAAACTATCCCTTATCGGCAAATCATTCACTTAAAGTATCTAGAATTTCTATTACTATGAACTCATTAACTTTTTGGATTTCATTTTGTAATTTGCTTCACTATAAAAATTTCTTCAAATATTTAAAATTCAAAATAACTGCTCCAGAAAGAAAGGACTCAAGACATTCCAGATCGAATAGCGTTCAGTGCTCTTTGTGTCCAACAAACGAACTGCAGCAACATAAAATTAATGGAAACCATAATAAACTATGTTTATTTGGATTACCTCTGATGTCTTTCTCGAAGGTATTTTCCTGCATCACTTCATCCCAGTTTGCCATTATTTTGAAGATTATGGTTGTTCAGAACTTTGATGATTAAATTGATGTGGAGCCCAGTTTTGAATTTTGCCTCTGTCAAATGTTCAAGTGTCTCTTTTTGTAGTTCATATTGAACACTTTCAATTCTTTCTCTCGGTTCTGACAACTTCAACCTTCAAAATTGAACAGGGCTTAGTTGTCTTCACGTCCAAGAAATTACTTATAGCTATATATCAATGGTACCTGTCTTCTAAGTATCTTTATTTCAATTATCTCTGATGTATTTCTCGATTGTATATGTCTTTATGCATCACTTCATCTTATATTGCTATCATCTTAAATCTTTCATTAATCTTTGCGAACACAAAGCAAAACAACTTCAATTTTATATAAGTTATGTCATAAACAGTCGTCAATTTGATCTTCTTCTTTTACTTGGCTCTTGGTAAATTTTACCTACTCTATCGAGGAATACGGAATGGGCTCAGCTTTCGAGCAATCTACCCAGACTGTTGTCGGAATTTGTCAATTTGAAATTCAATAATGCTTACATCGAAACGGTAACTCTGTCTTTAACACGACCTTAGTAGCTAAGACCATTTCGGCAAGCTTCCGAATCATTTCCGGATAACACCAAATTCTTGAAATGGTTTGATTTCATCAACCAGTTAATATGACGTTTTGCCACAACTTATCGGGTAGTTTTCGAAGTTTCGAACATGATTTTCGACTTTCACACGTGACAGGTTAGTTTGAAGTTTTTCAATAAAAAACAAAGGTAAATCGAGGGTTTACCTCAGGGCAACGTGGGTACGAGCGTAAACTCGTTTATAACGCAAAGTTAGTTGGAGTAAAGTTACGTGGAGGAAGGAAATACATGAAATTGTTATTCCCAACTCCCCTGATTCAATTCAGTGCTTTATATTTATACTATACGATCAATGATCAGTTATAAAAGAGACTTCTATCTTCGATACAAGATGAGGTACATCCCATCCGGAAATTACCGATCGAGTTACATCCATTACAGAGATAGTACAGCATAAGTAACTTATTCTCGATGCATTCATAGCCCACAAACTGTGAAGATGATAATGTGTTGCGTTGGTCTATTCTATTTTGAAGTTTTCGTTTCGAATTATTCAAAGGGACAACAAAAAATCTCAATATTTCTTATTAAAGACATCAACACGATTGAGTTCACAAATAAGTTCGTGTACAAGTTTTTGAAATTGTGCCAAGAAACACACAACATTTTAGACGGGTAAGTTTACGACAGCATTTTCAGTTGCTAGGTAATTCAAGACGACGGATGATGGAACGCGCAAGTAGCTTAGGCGTTTGAGGATTCTAGGACTCTGACGCCGGGAGAGTCGGAGTGCCCAGTTGTTCGAAGCGCAAGGTTGGTTTTGGGCACTAGGTGTTCAAGGCGTCTGGACGTTCAGAGGATCTGACCGATCGAGGCGCAGGGTGGTTCGAAGGGTCCGAGTTTTAGGCGCAAGACAGTGTGCGGCGCTTGAGCGTTTATAACAAGGTAGTGCTGGGTGGAAGATGGTTTGCGTCGTGTGGATGTTCGGACGCAAGATAAATCCGGACGTTTGAAGGCGTAAGATAGTTCAGGGAGTTTATGCGCGAAGTATTTCGGGGCGCGTAGGTGTTTAGGGATGAGAGGTACATCTGCCTGCCTAGGCGTTCAAATTGCAAGGTAGATCTGCCCGCCTAGGCATTTTGGGTGCAAGATAGATCTGCCCGGCTCGACGTTTGATATACAAGGTAGATCTGCCCGCCTGCTAGTCTGTAATACTAAAGCAGTAAGCCTTATTTCGAGGAAAGTGGAGGGGACGGTTGGAGTTTGAACAGGTCGGGAAGAGAGGGTCGGTGCGGAAAAGCGGGGTCCGTAGGCCCCCGCGAATAATTTTTTTCCGGTAGAGAAACGTCTGAGGAAGATCCGAGCGAAATTCGGTGTCCCTAGCTCGAACGACGGAGGCGCGACGATTTTTCGAAAAATTTCACCGAAACGTCACCCCGGGCGAACGGAACGTCGAAACGGCGAGATTTCTTCGGAATTGATAACTCGGATCTTTCGGAGGGCGATCGGAGAGGTCGATCGGGCATACGAAATATTTATATCGCCTTCGTTCGCTACGAAACCCGGACGACGAAAAAGCCTCGAGTTTCGCATTTCGCGCCGCCATAGTTAAATTCTCATAAAACCACGGGAAAACGGAAAAATCTTCCATCGAACGGAGGGCTATCGGCCGACTTTCGCAAATTTTCGCTCTACTTTCCATATTCCGAAAATCTCCGACGGCCAGAAATTCGCGAAATAAAAAAACCTCGAGCTGTCAAACTACGGGTTTTTGTTTTAACCATCCTATCTGAACGGGGTCACCGGGAGAAAGGATTCGACCTTCGAACGATTCCTATATATCTCGAGATCGGGTCCCCGACGAGAAATCGTTATGTCACGACTTAATTTCCGAATTTGGGACGGTTTTTGAGACCTACATTCTCGAAGAATAGAACGGAAACACGGGGGTGGAGCCAGTCACCGCTCCTTTTGCCCCTTATAACGCTATTCAATGTCGGAAGTGAGCGTTACCAACGTGTAAAATGTAATGCTCTCTCTCTGTTCTGAACGAAAATAGTGAGATGGAAATAGTTAGTAACTTTGATTTTCACCAACATAATTTCGGTATTAACAACATCTAGAATATAGTGCTCTCTCTCTTCTGAGTAACATTCGAATCTAACCTTATTTCAATTAGTCTTATATTTGGTCTGTCAAAACAAGTGATTCCGAATTTTATTTGTATGACGTTTGACGAAACTTGAAATAAATTTTCAGAGGTAAGTGATCGTAGTCTGATGTTTATTTTATCCATGTTAATGTATAATTTGTTTAAGGAAAGAAACGATAGACTTTCAAAATTCATAAATTTAACATTCTGTGGTTATTCTAACCTAAACAATATGATTCAAACGAAATGTCATAAAGGAATTAAGGAGACTTACAATAATGTTTGAAAGGTAAGTGAATGTAATTTGAGGTTTATTCATTTAATTTAATGTATATTTTTTAGGCATGCTCAAGAAATGTACTCAGAATTTACATATTTCATTTTTCTTTCATTGTTATTTAACCTCTATGCATTGAAAAATGTCCTGGAATTACTAGGATTTTTAACGAATCAATTGGAGGATCTTACAAAATGATGGGGGATATCCTTCGAGTTGCTATTAATAGGTATTGAGCTCTTTTATATAATAATTTTTTTTCTGAAAGGAATTCAATAAAGTTTTCGTTAGGTCATTTAGAGTATGTATCATATGAATATTGAAAGCTATCCACTTAAGGCAGTATGTGTATGAAAATATTTCAAGCTGGATGTCAATATGACCGTGCCATTTCAAATTGAATTTTCGTTTCAGTTTATTCAAGTGGAAGTAAGTTTCTATTCTACAATTATTCCAATGCAAAAGTTAATGAGATTCAATGTGTTTGACAATGTTCAAGTTTGAACCAAAGAAAATAAGATCACAAATTTGCACAAAAGATAATTATTGTTCCTTCCATTCATAACTCATAGTTACTGTTTCTCAGGAAATTTTAAAAGTTATTCAAGTTGAAATGTTTGAAAGTGACTCTTTGAAAGTGAGTTTTTACTTTGTGTGCATATAAGTAGTTTCTTTTTAGTGAAATATTTATTGTTAGATTTCAATCCACTTGATAACAAGAAAGAATTAATTGGATCCACTGTAAACAGGTTGGAAAATTAAATGAAAAATAAGCAAAGATATTATTGAGCAATAACAAGAAAGTTTCAAGTAAATATAAATGTAATACATCTCTGTTCTTTGATAATAACCTTCGTAGACATTTTTGTGTAAGTAAACCAGTCTGATTAATAATAGTTACAATAGAGTCTGATCTGTAACTCTGAAGGAGAGAGATCAAGTAAATTACCTGCAATTCTTAACTTCAAAATTTATTTGTTGAACAATTCTTCATACAGTTGGCATGAAAACTTGAGCTTTTCAGGACATTCCAATATTTACATAACACATAACGTACATGTTTTGAGCTACTTCTGTGCATAACACACATTATTTTGTATTTTAAGAAATTTAGTCAAAGCTGTTCACTGAATAACAGGTAGTCTATACATTTAGAATGTAAAGTTTCTTTCTTATTGGTGTTTGTGGGAAACTCGATAAAATCAGGAGGAGCAAATTGTGAAGCTTCATCACAACAGGAACTTTCAGTTCGAGAAAATAATATATTTTGTGGAAAATGCAATTACTTCTTTAAAAATACTGTGTATAGTTGATCATTTTCGTTAAAGATACTCACGTTATATGTTATTTTAGTCCAGTTTGCTCATAAATTTTAATTTTATATCATATAATGAATTGAAGATAAGTAAGATTATATAATATAAAATTCAAATATGAAGAGATACTCAAGTTTTATATGTACAAAGTCTAGATACTTCCAATGTTACAAATATTTATTAATATATAGAAGAAGTAAAAGATCAAAGAACTTAAAATTGGTGTTTCACCAGGATATATAATAACAAGACCTATCATAAGACAATGCATGGTACATAAGGGAAGAAAATATCTGACTGCAATATTCAGAAGGTCTTGAGAAAGTTTAACAGCTCATAATGATTGACATTTGAAAACCAATTCTGTAAAAGAAGGATGCAGGAACTGAGAAAATTCTGAAGGACTTACATTAATGCCAAACTCTTCGAAAGACTTCTTCGAAGAAAAGTGAGAGAATTATAAGTAAAATATCTTGAGAAACACACTTCATATAAGGAAGAATGTATTCAGGATCTTATTTTCACGATTAACCACCGTTTAAAGAACAACAGACTGGATATATGACTGAAAATTTATTTATTGATACAAACTCAACAGGATTACTCCCAATTATAGAGCCGAAACCTTATTTATGGTTTTCCCTCATCTGTAGAAGGCTTTTGACAGTACACTGAGAAGAGTAGTATGAGAGTCTCAGGAAAAAAGGAGTTATTTATAAACGGAGAAAGAGTAGCAAAAGCTTTATAATGTACAACAGTATGTGAGAAAGTTTGACTTCCTCCCAAATTTTTCTGTCATCAATATAAACTACCTATTTGTCTTTGAATTAGAAAAGTATTCGAAAGACCAAATAGGGATATAATTGAAAACAACAGAGGAAACACTCCCCACTCATATTTATGGGTTTCCCTCATCTGTGAGAAAGTTTGACTTCTTCCTAAATTTTCTGTGATCAATCTAAACTACCTGTTTGTCTTTGAATTAGAGAAATAATTGTAAATAATATGAAAGATACTTCCAGAAAGGAAGAAGTGTTCAAGATTACATTTTCACCATTGACTAGCAAGTAGAGAAAAACAGACTTAAGGGCATAATATGATTATTATAGGTTTTCTCTGATCTGGTATAGGCTTTCAACAAAGAATTGAGAAGAACACTATGGGAGCGTTGGGAGATTCTAAGGAAAAGAGGAGTGAATTATTAACTGTGAACGTGTTTAATGTAGATTTCAGGCCTGTCCCCACTTATAATGGCAACACTTTGGAAAATGTGTCAGCTCATAAGAATTAAAGGATTAACATTATAATTCTAATACTGAATAGAGGAGACAAAAGTCAAAGATCACATTTTAGGGGATATACTTTATTGCAAAAGAATTCTTGAAACCAAACTGAGAAGATTAATTGAAAAACAATTTGAGAAACACACTTTTCAGGGATGCAAGAAGTTATTGGGATTTCATCTTTACCATCAACCAGTTATAAGGAAGTGTAGACTAAAAGACAAAAAAATATGAATGGCTTTCCTTGATCTGGAGGAAGCTCTTGACAAAATGTTGAAAATAGTAGTAGGGAGAGTCTAAGAAAAAGAGGAGTGACTTATGAACTGAAGAAGTATATCAGAAGCCTATATACAGCAGATAAAAATCATATAAAGACCGGAAATTCCATATTAGACTCATTTTTACTGAGAACTCAGGCAGGCTGGAGTGTTGAGTAAATTATTATTTCTTATTGTTATAGATGTTATCCACGAAGTAATGGAGAAACATCATACATGATACAAAAGCCTGGAATCAATTGGAATTTGTAAATTATGTGATGGTATGTCCTAAAAACAAAACGAGATTGCACGATAATTTGCAAGTATGGACAATAGAGTCGGAAAAAAATGAGATATGATTGGAACAAAAGAAAAATGATGGTCATGGAAAGGAATCACAAACAGGTATATATGGCAATAGTCGAAATAAAACTTGATCGAGAGAGAATATAAGAGGATAGAAAATGCTTCTAAGCTGCATTCTTCAATAGCAAACTAATTTATGAGAAACAGGAAGATGAGTAATTGAACAAAAATATTTCAATTGAAGAAGGCATTAATTAGATCTGTTATCGCATGCGGTAGTGAAAGCAGGCTTCTGAGTTTGGCACAGAAGAGCAAACTAGAGGTTATAAAAATGAAGTACTTGCAAAGAGTAAAGTGAGTGGCACAAAAAAGAGACTGACTGAAAAAGGAAGATATATATATATATATATATATATATATATATATATATATATATATATATATATATATATATATATATATATATATATATATAATATTATATATACTGAAAACTATCGAGGGGTTTCTTTACTAAGTGTTGTTACGAAAGTTTATGAGAGAGTGCTAGAAAGGAAACTGTTACAGAAAGTGGAACAACAACTGGCTGACTCACAGAGCAGATTTCAGAAGTGGTACAGTATCCAGGATCATATTTTCAGCCTTAAACAGATCACCTAGAAAATACTCATTCAGGATCTCAAGGTGTGGATAGGGTTTATTGATCTAGAGAAAGCCTTCGATAGGATATTGAGACATCGAGTTGGGGAAATTTTGGCACAAAGACAAATAGAACACAATTTTCTAAGGGCACTAAAAAGCTTATATGCTGTATGCAGGAACGTGGTATGAGTAAAAGGGATAGAATCTTAAGAGTTTGTCACCGAACAAGGCTTGAGACGTATTGAGTCCCCTTCTGTTTATAGTGGTCATGGATGAAATTATCAAAAACGCGAGAACTACAGTCAGAAAACTTCACTTGGGTTTCAAAAATTTTTATCCAGTTGAAATCACTGAGTGCGCCTTTGCTGATGATTTGGCGATTTTCGCCAAAAATGAAAATGATCTCCAGTACAATAAGGATGTTTGGAATAACTGCCTTACGAGATGATCCCTAAAAATCAACGAAGGAACAACGAAAATTATAGTTATATCAAATAACAGAAATGATCCGAAGGTGACACTCAACAACAAAATCATAGAAAGAGTAGAAACTTTCAAATATTAGGGGTATATAGTGGAGGAAAAGGGTGAATAGGATTTAGAAATCGGAGAACGGATTCAGAGTGCTGCGAAAGTTTATGGAACATTCAGCAAAAGTTTTCTTATAAAAAGAAGGATCGGGAGACAATCGAAATTGAAAATTTATAAGTCAATATACGCGCCGATTATTTTGGCTCTGAATCTTAGACATTGAGTAGAAGGAGAAAAGCAAAATAGTTTCGATGGAGATGAAGTATCTGAGAGGTGTAGTTGGAGTGACAAAGAGAGATAGACTAAGAAATCAAGATATAAGACAATAGCTAGAAGTAGACAGTATTGTGAAGATAATTGGCCGAAACCAGCTTGGACATTTATGCAGAATGGATAGTTCAAAACAGGTAAAATCTATTTGGGATACACGCACGAAGACGAAGAGAAAAAGGGGACGACCGAGGGAAACGTGGAATGGGATGGTAGTGAAGATACTAGCGGGACAAAATTTAGAGATGACAGAAGCGAAGAGAACGGCACAAAATAGGGGACACTGGCGAAATAGTGTTTCGAATATAAATTATTTAAGTTGATTTTCAAAATTTAATTTTCTTTATTTCGAATATTGTAAAATTATGATTTGTATCAAGCCTTACACCGTTACTCGGTAGGAAGGCTTTTAGATGATAAATATATATGCTAGCTCAATTGGAGATTTTCAAATTGATTGTATCTCTTTGAATTAGAATAGTAGTGAATAGTGTTGACATTCGTATGGTTGATGAGTCAGTATACATAAAACTATACTGAAAACTGCGTTACCATAAGGATGTATGAGGCAATATATGAGAGAGTTCCATATAAAATAAAGAACTATTAAGTATAAATATCAGTGAATATATGAGGCTTTCCGTATAGATAGAGTTGGATATGAAAAGGCGTTCAGTATATTTGGTTTTTAGTACATTAGGCGTTTAGGTTATTAGGCGTTTTTGTATATTAGGCTTTTTGTATATTCGGCATTTTTGTATATTAGACGTTTTGTATATTAGAAGTTGGAGTTTTTGTATATTAGTCGTTTTTGTATATTAGGCGATTTTTTATATTAGCCGTTTTTGTATATGCGGCGATCTTAATGGGTTCACTAGTCTATAATACTAAAGCAGTAAGCCTTATTTCGAGGAAAGTGGAGGGGACGGTTGGAGTTTGAACCGGTCGGGAAGAAAGGGTCGGCGCGGAAAAGCGGGGTCCATAGGCCCCCGCGAATAATTTTTTTCCGGTAGAGAAACGTCTGAGGAAGATCCGAGCGAAATTCGGAGTCCCTAGCTCGAACGACGGCGGCCCGACGATTATTCGAAAAATTTCGCCAAAACGTCGCCCCGGGCGAACGGAACGTCGAAACGGCGAGATTTCTTCGGAATTGATAACTCGGATCTTTCGGAGGGCGATCGGAGAGGTCGATCGGGCGAAAATTCCGGCAAAAAGTTCCGAAAAAGCGAAAATAAAATACCTTTCCGAAATCTCCGGGATGGAGGGGATAATTTCTATGTACTTTTGCAGCTATACAAAATATTTATATCGCCTTCGATCGCTACGAAACCCCGACGACGAAAAAGCCTCGAGTTTCGCATTTCGCGCCGCAATAGTTAGATTCTCATAAGACCACGGGAAAACGGAAAAATCTTCCATCGAACGGAGGGCTATCGGCCGACTTTCGCAAATTTACGCTCTACTTTCCATATTCCGAAAATCTCCGACGGCCAGAAATTCGCGAAATAAACAAACCTCGAGCTGTCAAAATACGGGTTTTGTTTTAACCAGCCTACTACACACAGGGGTCTGTCCTTGGGCCTCTGTTGTTCATCATTTACGTGAATAGTCTCAGATTTGGCGACCTGGTGCTGTATGCAGATGACACTTCTCTGCTGGTTCATGCGTTGAATGTGGCAGCATTATCAGAGGAAGCAACTTCCTGCGTTTCCAGGGTGGAAGATTATTTTGCGGCTCATGATTTGGTGGTCAACAGTGCGAAGTCTGTATTCCTTCAGATGAATATATCCAATCGTCAGAAGGAGTATAGTGTGTTGGTCAGGTCCTTACAATCCTCCCTTGTTGAAGTGAGCACCGCTAGGTTTCTGGGATTGTTGGTGGAGAGTGGTTTAAGGTGGGGATCGCATATTGACGCCTTGTGTAGAAGACTGACTCCTGTTTGTTTTTCATTGAGGATGTTGAGGAGCAGTGTCAGCTCGTCCATTCTGCGCACCTATTATTTTTCTTGTTTTCATTCCCTTGCTTCCTATGGCATCGTTGCCTGGGGTTCATCCAGCGACCTGGATGGGGTTTTCGTTTGCAGAAGAGGGCAGTTCGATTTATGGTTGGAGTTGGACCGATGGTGAGCTGTAAACCGCATTTCAAAAACTTAAATATAATCACTCTACCGTCCCAGTTCATTTTCGAGCTGCTCTTGTTTGCTAGGTCGAATCCTTCCTTGTTTGCTGGTGTAGGTGACTACCACAACTATTATACGAGGAATGCTCTGCTTCTTGAGGTCCCGCGACATCGATTATCATTGTACGAAAAAAGTCCCCATTACTTAGCTATAAGAACATATAATAAGCTCCCGGACCACTATAAAACTGGAAGTTCGAGGGACTTCAGGAGGCAGATTAAGCAGCTATTGATTGAAAGGTGTTACTACTCATACCTGGAATACTTACAGGATGAGCTTTAGTTTGTGCTGTTCAGTGTATCTTGCATTTTATTGTACTTTTATAATATATTTAATTTTTGTGATTTTAGGTGTATTTGTCTCATTTCTCATTTATTGCATTTCATGTATTTTATGATATTTTTCATTTCTGTGGTTGTTATTTGTTTTATATTTTCCTTAGTTTAAGTTACTAGTGTTTTCAAGAGTCTGACGTGTCCTATATCTTAAGAAGATCTAATGGAAAATAAAGAATTTACATTTACATTTACTTAAACGGGGTCACCGGGAGAAAGGATTCGACCTTCGAACGATTCCTACATATCTCGAGATCGAGTTTCCGACGACAAAACGTCATTTCACGACTTAATTTTCGAATTTGGAACGGTTTTGAGACCTGCATTTTCGAAGAATAGAACGGAAACACTGGGGCGGAGCCAATCACCCTTCCTTACTCTCCTTAAACCGCCGTTTCTCAATCTGACAGGGCAAAGAAGAAGAAGTTTTAAAGAGGACCGTACCCGGAAACAAAGGTGAAAAGAGTAGACGGGATGTAAACGAACTTTTATATCCCGTCAATTCTCTCACTAAACGATCGAATATCCGTCCCGTACGACGGATATCGTCGTGTACGGCGGTCTTTGAATCGTTGAACATCGGTTTCATCGTACATAGGCCGATAACAAGAAGAGAAGAAGAAGAATTATTCATATTGTTTACGTTTAATTAACAAAACCTCAAATAATCACTCCTAGGTAAGTGAACGTAATTTAAGGAACATTTAATGCATCGTAATATTAATTTATATATAGAATATATATTAATATATTTTTTTTTTCAGCATAATGAAGAATCCACATATTTCATATTTACATTCGGTGTTCTAACCTATGTATTTCGATGAAAGAAAACAATAATAAATAAGGTATTTTAAACTGAATTTTGTATTTATCTCTATTGAATTTTTTGTTTTAGTTTATAAACGATGAAGTATATTTTTGATATTAAATTATCCTAATGAAAATGTAAATGGAATTCAATGTATTTGAAGTAAAGTTATTCAAGTTGAAATGTTTGAAAGTGACTCTTTGAAAGTGAGTTTTTACTTTGTGTGCATATAAGTAGTTTCTTTTTAGTGAAATATTTATTGTTAGATTTCAATCCACTTGATAACAAGAAAGAATTAATTGGATCCACTGTAAACAGGTTGGAAAATTAAATGAAAAATAAGCAAAGATATTATTGAGCAATAACAAGAAAGTTTCAAGTATATATAAATGTAATACATCTCTGTTCTTTGATAATAACCTTCGTAGAAATTTTTCTGTAAGTAAACCAGTCTGATTAATAATAGTTACAATAGAGTCTGATCTGTAACTCTGAAGGAAAGAGATCAAGTAAATTACCTGCAATTCTTAACTTCAAAATTTATTTGTTGAACAATTCTTCATACAGTTGGCATGAAAACTTGAGCTTTTCAGGACATTCCAATATTTACATAACACATAACGTACATGTTTTGAGCTACTTCTGTGCATAACACATTCTTTTGTATTTTAAGAAATTTAGTCAAAGCTGTTCACTGAATAACAGGTAGTCTATACATTTAGAATGTAAAGTTTCTTTCTTATTGGTGTTTGTGGGAAACTCGATAAAATCAGGAGGAGCAAATGGTGAAGCTTCATCACAACAGGAACTTTCAGTTCGAGAAAATCATATATTTTGTGGAAAATGCAATTACTTCTTTAAAAATACTGTGTATAGTTGATCATTTTCGTTAAAGATACTCACGTTATATGTTATTTTAGTCCAGTTTGCTCATAAATTTTAATTTTATATCATATAATGAATTGAAGATAAGTAAGATTATATAATATAAAATTCAAATATGAAGAGATACTCAAGTTTTATATGTACAAAGTCTAGATACTTCCAATGTTACAAATATTTATTAATATATAGAAGAAGTAAAAGATCAAAGAACTTAAAATTGTTGTTTCACCAGGATATATAATAACAAGACCTATCATAAGACAATGCATGGTACATAAGGGAAGAAAATATCTGACTGCAATATTCAGAAGGTCTTGAGAAAGTTTAACAGCTCATAATGATTGACATTTGAAAACCAATTCTGTAAAAGAAGGATGCAGGAACTGAGAAAATTCTGAAGGACTTACATTAATGCCAAACTCTTCGAAAGACTTCTTCGAAGAAAAGTGAGAGAATTATATGTAAAATATCTTAAGAAACACACTTCATATTAGGAAGAATGTATTCAGGATCTTATTTTCACGATTAACCACCGTTTAAAGAACAACAGACTGGATATATGACTGAAAATTTATTTATTGATACAAACTCAACAGGATTACTCCCAATTATAGAGCCGAAACCTTATTCATGGTTTTCCCTCATCTGTAGAAGGCTTTTGACAGTACACTGAGAAGAGTAGTATGAGAGTCTCAGGAAAAAAGGAGTTATTTATAAACGGAGAAAGAGTAGCAAAAGCTTTATAATGTACAACAGTATGTGAGAAAGTTTGACTTCCTCCCAATTTTTTCTGTCATCAATATAAACTACCTATTTGTCTTTGAATTAGAGAAAGTATTCGAAAGACCAAATAGGGATATAATTGAAAAACAACAGAGGAAACACTCCCCACTCATATTTATGGGTTTCCCTCATCTGTGAGAAAGTTTGACTTCTTCCTAAATTTTTCTGTGATCAATCTAAACTACCTGTTTGTCTTTGAATTAGAGAAATAATTGTAAATAATATGAAAAATACTTCCAGAAAGGAAGAAGTGTTCAAGATTACATTTTCACCATTGACTAGCAAGTAGAGAAAAACAGACTTAAGGGCATAATATGATTATTATAGGTTTTCTCTGATCTGGTATAGGCTTTCAACAAAGAACTGAGAAGAACACTATGGGAGCGTTGGGAGATTCTAAGGAAAAGAGGAGTGAATTATTAACTGTGAACGTGTTTAATGTAGATTTCAGGCCTGTCCCCACTTATGATGGCAACACTTTGGAAAATGTGTCAGCTCATAAGAATTAAAGGATTAACATTATAATTCCAATACTGAATAGAGGAGACAAAAGTCAAAGTTCAAATTTTAGGGGATATACTTTATTGCAAAAGAATTCTTGAAACCAAACTGAGAAGATTAATTGAAAAACAATTTGAGAAACACACTTTTCAGGGATGCAAGAAGTTATTGGGATTTCATCTTTACCATCAACCAGTTATAAGGAAGTGTAGACTAAAAGACAAAAAAATATGAATGGCTTTCCTTGATTTGGAGGAAGCTCTTGACAAAATGTTGAAAATAGTAGTAGGGGAGAGTCTAAGAAAAAGAGGAGTGACTTATGAACTGAAGAAGTATATCAGAAGCCTATATACAGCAGATAAAAATCATATAAAGACCGGAAATTCCATATTGGACTCATTTTTACTGAGAACTCAGGCAGGCTGGAGTGTTGAGTAAATTATTATTTCTTATTGTTATAGATGTTATCCACGAAGTAATGGAGAAACATCATACATGATACAAAAGCCTGGAATCAATTGGAATTTGTAAATTATGTGATGGTATGTCCTAAAAACAAAACGAGATTGCACGATAATTTGCAAGTATGGACAATAGAGTCGGAAAAAAATGAGATATGATTGGAACAAAAGAAAAATGATGGTCATGGAAAGGAATCACAAACAGGTATATATGGCAATAGTCGAAATAAAACTTGATCGAGAGAGAATATAAGAGGATAGAAAATGCTTCTAAGCTGCATTCTTCAATAGCAAACTAATTTATGAGAAACAGGAAGATGAGTAATTGAACAAAAATATTTCAATTGAAGAAGGCATTAATTAGATCTGTTATCGCATGCGGTAGTGAAAGCAGGCTTCTGAGTTTGGCACAGAAGAGCAAACTACAGGTTATAAAAATGAAGTACTTGCAAAGAGTAAAGTGAGTGGCACAAAAAAGACTGACTGAAAAGGAAGATATATATATATATATATATATATATATATATATATATATATATATATATATATATATATATATATATATATATATATATATATATATATATATATAATTTGGGATATTATAAACTGAAAACTATCGAGGGGTTTCTTTACTAAGTGTTGTTACGAAAGTTTATGAGAGAGTGCTAGAAAGGAAACTGTTACAGAAAGTGGAACAACAACTGGCTGACTCACAGAGCAGATTTCAGAAGGGGTACAGTATCCAGGATCATATTTTCAGCCTTAAACAGATCACCTAGAAAATACTCATTCAGGATCTCAAGGTGTGGATAGGGTTTATTGATCTAGAGAAAGCCTTCGATAGGATATTGAGACATCGAGTTGGGGAAATTTTGGCACAAAGACAAATAGGACACAATTTTCTAAGGGCACTAAAAGCTTATATGCTGTATGCAGGAACGTGGTATGAGTAAAGGGATAGAATCTTAAGAGTTTGTCACCGAACAAGGCTTGAGACGTATTGAGTCCCCTTCTGTTTATAGTGGTCATGGATGAAATTATCAAAAGGCGAGAACTACAGTCAGAAAACTTCACTTGGGTTTCAAAAATTTTTATCCAGTTGAAATCACTGAGTGCGCCTTTGCTGATGATTTGGCGATTTTCGCCAAAAATGAAAATGATCTCCAGTACAATAAGGATGTTTGGAATAACTGCCTTACGAGATGATCCCTAAAAATCAACGAAGGATCAACGAAAATTATAGTTATATCAAATAACAGAAATGATTCGAAGGTGACACTCAACAACAAAATCATGAAAAGAGTAGAAACTTTCAAATATTAGGGGTATATAGTGGAGGAAAAGGGTGAATAGGATTTGGAAATCGGAGAAAGGATTCAGAGTGCTGCGAAAGTTTATGGAACATTCAGCAAAAGTTTTCTTATAAAAAGAAGGATCGGGAGACAATCGAAATTGAAAATTTATAAGTCAATATACGCGCCGATTATTTTGGCTCTGAATCTTGGACATTGAGTAGAAGGGAGAAAAGCAAAATAGTTTCGATGGAGATGAAGTATCTGAGAGGTGTAGTTGGAGTGACAAAGAGAGATAGACTAAGAAATCAAGATATAAGACAATAGCTAGAAGTAGACAGTATTGTGAAGATAATTGGCCGAAACCAGCTTGGACATTTATGCAGAATGGATAGTTCAAAACAGGTAAAATCTATTTGGGATACACGCACGAAGACGAAGAGAAAAAGGGGACGACCGAGGGAAACGTGGAATGGGATGGTAGTGAAGATACTAGCGGGACAAAATTTAGAGATGATAGAAGCGAAGGGAACGGCACAAAATAGGGGACACTGGCGAAATAGTGTTTCGAATATAAATTATTTAAGTTGATTTTCAAGATTTAATTTTCTTTATTTCGAATATTGTAAAATTATAATTTGTATCAAGCCTTACACCGTTACTCGGTAGGAAGGCTTTTAGATGATAAATATATATGCTAGCTCAATTGGAGATTTTCAAATTGATTGTATCTCTTTGAATTAGAATAGTAGTGAATAGTGTTGACATTCGTATGGTTGATGAGTCAGTATACATAAAACTATACTGAAAACTGCGTTACCATAAGGATGTATGAGGCAATATATGAGAGAGTTCCATATAAAATAAAGAACTATTAAGTATAAATATCAGTGAATATATGAGGCTTTCCGTATAGATAGAGTTGGATATGAAAAGGCGTTCAGTATATTTGGTTTTTAGTACATTAGGCGTTTAGGTTATTAGGCGTTTTTGTATATTAGGCTTTTTTGTATATTCGGCATTTTTGTATATTAGACGTTTTTGTATATTAGAAGTTGGAGTTTTTGTATATTAGTCGTTTTTGTATATTAGGCGATTTTTATATTAGCCGTTTTTGTATATGCGGCGATCTTAATGGGTTCACTAGTCTATAATACTAAAGCAGTAAGCCTTATTTCGAGGAAAGTGGAGGGGACGGTTGGAGTTTGAACCGGTCGGGAAGAAAGGGTCGGCGCGGAAAAGCGGGGTCCGTAGGCCCCCGCGAATAATTTTTTTCCGGTAGAGAAACGTCTGAGGAAGATCCGAGCGAAATTCGGAGTCCCTAGCTCGAACGACGGCGGCCCGACGATTTTTCGAAAAATTTCGCCAAAACGTCGCCCCGGGCGAACGGAACGTCGAAACGGCGAGATTTCTTCGGAATCGATAACTCGGATCTTTCGGAGGGCGATCGGAGAGGTCGATCGGGCGAAAATTCCGGCAAAAAGTTCCGAAAAAGCGAAAATAAAATACCTTTCCGAAATCTCCGGGATGGAGGGGATAATTTCTATGTACTTTTGCAGCTATACAAAATATTTATATCGCCTTCGATCGCTACGAAACCCCGACTACGAAAAAGCCTCGAGTTTCGCATTTCGCGCCGCAATAGTTAGATTCTCATAAGACCACGGGAAAACGGAAAAATCTTCCATCGAACGGAGGGCTATCGGCCGACTTCCGCAAATTTTCGCCCTACTTTCCATATTCCGAAAATCTCCGACGGCCAGAAATTCGCGAAATAAACAAACCTCGAGCTGTCAAAATACGGGTTTTTGTTTTAACCACCCTACTTAAACGGGGTCACCGGGAGAAAGGATTCGACCTTCGAACGATTCCTACATATCTCGAGATCGAGTTTCCGACGACAAAACGTCATTTCACGACTTAATTTTCGAATTTGGAACGGTTTTGAGACCTACATTTTCGAAGAATAGAACGGAAACACTGGGGCGGAGCCAATCACCCTTCCTTACTCTCCTTAAACCGCCGTTTCTCAATCTGACAGGGCAAAGAAGAAGAAGTTTTAAAGAGGACCGTACCCGGAAACATAGGTGAAAAGAGTAGACGGGATGTAAACGAACTTTTATATCCCGTCAATTCTCTCACTAAACGATCGAATATCCGTCCCGTACGACGGATATCGTCGTGTACGGCGGTCTTTGAATCGTTGAACATCGGTTTCATCGTACATAGGCCGATAACAAGAAGAGAAGAAGAAGAATTATTCATATTGTTTACGTTTAATTAACAAAACCTCAAATAATCACTCCTAGGTAAGTGAACGTAATTTAAGGAACATTTAATGCATCGTAATATTAATTTATATATAGAATATATATTAATATATTTTTTTCAGCATAATGAAGAATCCACATATTTCATATTTACATTCGGTGTTCTAACCTATGTATTTCGATGAAAGAAAACAATAATAAATAAGGTATTTTAAACTGAATTTTGTATTTATCTCTATTGAATTTTTGTTTTAGTTTATAAACGATGAAGTATATTTTTGATATTAAATTATCCTAATGAAAATGTAAATGGAATTCAATGTATTTGAAGTAAAGTTATTCAAGTTGAAATGTTTGAAAGTGACTCTTTGAAAGTGAGTTTTTACTTTGTGTGCATATAAGTAGTTTCTTTTTAGTGAAATATTTATTGTTAGATTTCAATCCACTTGATAACAAGAAAGAATTAATTGGATCCACTGTAAACAGGTTGGAAAATTAAATGAAAAATAAGCAAAGATATTATTGAGCAATAACAAGAAAGTTTCAAGTAAATATAAATGTAATACATCTCTGTTCTTTGATAATAACCTTCGTAGAAATTTTTTGTAAGTAAACCAGTCTGATTAATAATAGTTACAATAGAGTCTGATCTGTAACTCTGAAGGAGAGAGATCAAGTAAATTACCTGCAATTCTTAACTTCAAAATTTATTTGTTGAACAATTCTTCATACAGTTGGCATGAAAACTTGAGCTTTTCAGGACATTCCAATATTTACATAACACATAACGTACATGTTTTGAGCTACTTCTGTGCATAACACACATTATTTTGTATTTTAAGAAATTTAGTCAAAGCTGTTCACTGAATAACAGGTAGTCTATACATTTAGAATGTAAAGTTTCTTTCTTATTGGTGTTTGTGGGAAACTCGATAAAATCAGGAGGAGCAAATTGTGAAGCTTCATCACAACAGGAACTTTCAGTTCGAGAAAATCATATATTTTGTGGAAAATGCAATTACTTCTTTAAAAATACTGTGTATAGTTGATCATTTTCGTTAAAGATACTCACGTTATATGTTATTTTAGTCCAGTTTGCTCATAAATTTTAATTTTATATCATATAATGAATTGAAGATAAGTAAGATTATATAATATAAAATTCAAATATGAAGAGATACTCAAGTTTTATATATATGTACAAAGTCTAGATACTTCCAATGTTACAAATATTTATTAATATATAGAAGAAGTAAAAGATCAAAGAACTTAAAATTGGTGTTTCACCAGGATATATAATAACAAGACCTATCATAAGACAATGCATGGTACATAAGGGAAGAAAATATCTGACTGCAATATTCAGAAGGTCTTGAGAAAGTTTAACAGCTCATAATGATTGACATTTGAAAACCAATTCTGTAAAAGAAGGATGCAGGAACTGAGAAAATTCTGAAGGACTTACATTAATGCCAAACTCTTCGAAAGACTTCTTCGAAGAAAAGTGAGAGAATTATATGTAAAATATCTTAAGAAACACACTTCATATTAGGAAGAATGTATTCAGGATCTTATTTTCACGATTAACCACCGTTTAAAGAACAACAGACTGGATATATGACTGAAAATTTATTTATTGATACAAACTCAACAGGATTACTCCCAATTATAGAGCCGAAACCTTATTTATGGTTTTCCCTCATCTGTAGAAGGCTTTTGACAGTACACTGAGAAGAGTAGTATGAGAGTCTCAGGAAAAAAGGAGTTATTTATAAACGTAGAAAGAGTAGCAAAAGCTTTATAATGTAAAACAGTATGTGAGAAAGTTTGACTTCCTCCCAAATTTTTCTGTCATCAATATAAACTACCTATTTGTCTTTGAATTAGAGAAAGTATTCGAAAGACCAAATAGGGATATAATTGAAAAACAACAGAGGAAACACTCCCCACTCATATTTATGGGTTTCCCTCATCTGTGAGAAAGTTTGACTTCTTCCTAAATTTTTCTGTGATCAATCTAAACTACCTGTTTGTCTTTGAATTAGAGAAATAATTGTAAATAATATGAAAAATACTTCCAGAAAGGAAGAAGTGTTCAAGATTACATTTTCACCATTGACTAGCAAGTAGAGAAAAACAGACTTAAGGGCATAATATGATTATTATAGGTTTTCTCTGATCTGGTATAGGCTTTCAACAAAGAACTGAGAAGAACACTATGGGAGCGCTGGGAGATTCTAAGGAAAAGAGTGGTGAATTATTAACTGTGAACGTGTTTAATGTAGATTTTAGGCCTGTCCCCACTTATGATGGCAACACTTTGGAAAATGTGTCAGCTCATAAGAATTAAAGGATTAACATTATAATTCCAATACTGAATAGAGGAGACAAAAGTCAAAGATCAAATTTTAGGGGATATACTTTATTGCAAAAGAATTCTTGAAACCAAACTGAGAAGATTAATTGAAAAACAATTTGAGAAACACACTTTTCAGGGATGCAAGAAGTTATTGGGATTTCATCTTTACCATCAACCAGTTATAAGGAAGTGTAGACTAAAAGACAAAAAAATATGAATGGCTTTCCTTGATCTGGAGGAAGCTCTTGACAAAATGTTGAAAATAGTAGTAGGGGAGAGTCTAAGAAAAAGAGGAGTGACTTATGAACTGAAGAAGTATATCAGAAGCCTATATACAGCAGATAAAAATCATATAAAGACCGGAAATTCCATATTGGACTCATTTTTACTGAGAACTCAGGCAGGGTGGAGTGTTGAGTAAATTATTATTTCTTATTGTTATAGATGTTATCCACGAAGTAATGGAGAAACATCATACATGATACAAAAGCCTGGAATCAATTGGAATTTGTAAATTATGTGATGGTATGTCCTAAAAACAAAACGAGATTGCACGATAATTTGCAAGTATGGACAATAGAGTCGGAAAAAAATGAGATATGATTGGAACAAAAGAAAAATGATGGTCATGGAAAGGAATCACAAACAGGTATATATGGCAATAGTCGAAATAAAACTTGATCGAGAGAGAATATAAGAGGATAGAAAATGCTTCTAAGCTGCATTCTTCAATAGCAAACTAATTTATGAGAAACAGGAAGATGAGTAATTGAACAAAAATATTTCAATTGAAGAAGGCATTAATTAGATCTGTTATCGCATGCGGTAGTGAAAGCAGGCTTCTGAGTTTGGCACAGAAGAGCAAACTACAGGTTATAAAAATGAAGTACTTGCAAAGAGTAAAGTGAGTGGCACAAAAAAGAGACTGACTGAAAAAGGAAGATATATATATATATATATATATATATATATATATATATATATATATATATATATATATATATATATATATATATATATATATATATATATATATTTGGGATATTATAAACTGAAAACTATCGAGGGTTTCTTTACTAAGTGTTGTTACGAAAGTTTATGAGAGAGTGCTAGAAAGGAAACTGTTACAGAAAGTGGAACAACAACTGGCTGACTCACAGAGCAGATTTCAGAAGGGGTACAGTATCCAGGATCATATTTTCAGCCTTAAACAGATCACCTAGAAAATACTCATTCAGGATCTCAAGGTGTGGATAGGGTTTATTGATCTAGAGAAAGCCTTCGATAGGATATTGAGACATCGAGTTGGGGAAATTTTGGCACAAAGACAAATAGGACACAATTTTCTAAGGGCACTAAAAAGCTTATATGCTGTATGCAGGAACGTGGTATGAGTAAAAGGGATAGAATCTTAAGAGTTTGTCACCGAACAAGGCTTGAGACGTATTGAGTCCCCTTCTGTTTATAGTGGTCATGGATGAAATTATCAAAAAGGCGAGAACTACAGTCAGAAA
Source organism: Cryptolaemus montrouzieri (assembly GCA_013387265.2). NCBI lineage: Eukaryota > Metazoa > Arthropoda > Insecta > Coleoptera > Coccinellidae > Cryptolaemus > Cryptolaemus montrouzieri. Next base: position 29,977,719 of record JABFTP020000001.1, read on the forward strand.
ACTCCACTTGGGTTTCAAAAATTTTTATCCAGTTGAAATCACTGAGTGCGCCTTTGCTGATGATTTGGCGATTTTCGCCAAAAATGAAAATGATCTCCAGTACAATAAGGATGTTTGGAATAACTGCCTTACGAGATGATCCCTAAAAATCAACGAAGGAACAACGAAAATTATAGTTATATCAAATAACAGAAATGATCCGAAGGTGACACTCAACAACAAAATCATAGAAAGAATAGAAACTTTCAAAAATTAGGGGTATATAGTGGAGGAAAAGGGTGAATAGGATTTGGAAATCGGAGAAAGGATTCAGAGTGCTGCGAAAGTTTATGGAACATTCAGCAAAAGTTTTCTTATAAAAAGAAGGATCGGGAGACAATCGAAATTGAAAATTTATAAGTCAATATACGCGCCGATTATTTTGGCTCTGAATCTTGGACATTGAGTAGAAGGGAGAAAAGCAAAATAGTTTCGATGGAGATGAAGTATCTGAGAGGTGTAGTTGGAGTGACAAAGAGAGATAGACTAAGAAATCAAGATATAAGACAATAGCTAGAAGTAGACAGTATTGTGAAGATAATTGGCCGAAACCAGCTTGGACATTTATGCAGAATGGATAGTTCAAAACAGGTAAAATCTATTTGGGATACACGCACGAAGACGAAGAGAAAAAGGGGACGACCGAGAGAAACGTGGAATGGGATGGTAGTGAAGATACTAGCGGGACAAAATTTAGAGATGACAGAAGCGAAGAGAACGGCACAAAATAGGGGACACTGGCGAAATAGTGTTTCGAATATAAATTATTTAAGTTGATTTTCAAGATTTAATTTTCTTTATTTCGAATATTGTAAAATTATAATTTGTTTCAAGCCTTACACCGTTACTCGGTAGGAAGGCTTTTAGACGATAAATATATATGCTAGCTCAATTGGAGATTTTCAAATTGATTGTATCTCTTTGAATTAGAATAGTAGTGAATAGTGTTGACATTCGTATGGTTGATGAATCAGTATACATAAAACTATACTGAAAACTGCGTTACCATAAGGATGTATGAGGCAATATATGAGAGAGTTCCATATAAAATAAAGAACTATTAAGTATAAATATCAGTGAATATATGAGGCTTTCCGTATAGATAGAGTTGGATATGAAAAGGCGTTCAGTATATTTGGTTTTTAGTACATTAGGCGTTTAGGTTATTAGGCGTTTTTGTATATTAGGCTTTTTGTATATTCGGCATTTTGTATATTAGACGTTTTGTATATTAGAAGTTGGAGTTTTTGTATATTAGTCGTTTTTGTATATTAGGCGATTTTTATATTAGCCGTTTTTGTATATGCGGCGATCTTAATGGGTTCACTAGTCTATAATACTAAAGCAGTAAGCCTTATTTCGAGGAAAGTGGAGGGGACGGTTGGAGTTTGAACCGGTCGGGAAGAAAGGGTCGGCGCGGAAAAGCGGGGTCCGTAGGCCCCCGCGAATAATTTTTTTCCGGTAGAGAAACGTCTGAGGAAGATCCGAGCGAAATTCGGAGTCCCTAGCTCGAACGACGGCGGCGCGACGATTTTTCGAAAAATTTCGCCAAAACGTCGCCCCGGGCGAACGGAACGTCGAAACGGCGAGATTTCTTCGGAATCGATAACTCGGATCTTTCGGAGGGCGATCGGAGAGGTCGATCGGGCGAAAATTCCGGCAAAAAGTTCCGAAAAAGCGAAAATAAAATACCTTTCCGAAATCTCCGGGATGGAGGGGATAATTTCTATGTACTTTTGCAGCTATACAAAATATTTATATCGCCTTCGATCGCTACGAAACCCCGACTACGAAAAAGCCTCGAGTTTCGCATTTCGCGCCGCAATAGTTAGATTCTCATAAGACCACGGGAAAACGGAAAAATCTTCCATCGAACGGAGGGCTATCGGCCGACTTCCGCAAATTTTCGCCCTACTTTCCATATTCCGAAAATCTCCGACGGCCAGAAATTCGCGAAATAAACAAACCTCGAGCTGTCAAAATACGGGTTTTGTTTTAACCACCCTACTACACACAGGGTCTGTCCTTGGGCCTCTGTTGTTCATCATTTACGTGAATAGTCTCAGATTTGGCGACCTGGTGCTGTATGCAGATGACACTTCTCTGCTGGTTCATGCGTTGAATGTGGCAGCATTATCAGAGAAGCAACTTCCTGCGTTTCCAGGGTGGAAGATTATTTTGCGGCTCATGATTTGGTGGTCAACAGTGCGAAGTCTGTATTCCTTCAGATGAATATATCCAATCGTCAGAAGGAGTATAGTGTGTTGGTCAGGTCCTTACAATCCTCCCTTGTTGAAGTGAGCACCGCTAGGTTTCTGGGATTGTTGGTGGAGAGTGGTTTAAGGTGGGGATCGCATATTGACGCCTTGTGTAGAAGACTGACTCCTGTTTGTTTTTCATTGAGGATGTTGAGGAGCAGTGTCAGCTCGTCCATTCTGCGCACCTATTATTTTTCTTGTTTTCATTCCCTTGCTTCCTATGGCATCGTTGCCTGGGGTTCATCCAGCGACCTGGATGGGGTTTTCGTTTGCAGAAGAGGGCAGTTCGATTTATGGTTGGAGTTGGACCGATGGTGAGCTGTAAACCGCATTTCAAAAACTTAAATATAATCACTCTACCGTCCCAGTTCATTTTCGAGCTGCTCTTGTTTGCTAGGTCGAATCCTTCCTTGTTTGCTGGTGTGGTGACTACCACAACTATTATACGAGGAATGCTCTGCTTCTTGAGGTCCCGCGACATCGATTATCATTGTACGAAAAAAGTCCCCATTACTTAGCTATAAGAACATATAATAAGCTCCCGGACCACTATAAAACTGGAAGTTCGAGGACTTCAGGAGGCAGATTAAGCAGCTATTGATTGAAAGGTGTTACTACTCATACCTGGAATACTTACAGGATGAGCTTTAGTTTGTGCTGTTCAGTGTATCTTGCATTTTATTGTACTTTTATAATATATTTAATTTTTGTGATTTTAGGTGTATTTGTCTCATTTCTCATTTATTGCATTTCATGTATTTTATGATATTTTTCATTTCTGTGGTTGTTATTTGTTTTATATTTTCCTTAGTTTAAGTTACTAGTGTTTTCAAGAGTCTGACGTGTCCTATATCTTAAGAAGATCTAATGGGGTCACCGGGAGAAAGGATTCGACCTTCGAACGAGTCCTACATATCTCGAGATCGAGTTTCCGACGACAAAACGTCATTTCACGACTTAATTTTCGAATTTGGAACGGTTTTGAGACCTACATTTTCGAAGAATAGAACGGAAACACTGGGGCGGAGCCAATCACCCTTCCTTACTCTCCTTAAACCGCCGTTTCTCAATCTGACAGGGCAAAGAAGAAGAAGTTTTAAAGAGGACCGTACCCGGAAACATAGGTGAAAAGAGTAGACGGGATGTAAACGAACTTTTATATCCCGTCAATTCTCTCACTAAACGATCGAATATCCGTCCCGTACGACGGATATCGTCGTACGGCGGTCTTTGAATCGTTGAACATCGGTTTCATCGTACATAGGCCGATAACAAGAAGAGAAGAAGAAGAATTATTCATATTGTTTACGTTTAATTAACAAAACCTCAAATAATCACTCCTAGGTAAGTGAACGTAATTTAAGGAACATTTAATGCATCGTAATATTAATTTATATATAGAATATATATTAATATATTTTTTTTCAGCATAATGAAGAATCCACATATTTCATATTTACATTCGGTGTTCTAACCTATGTATTTCGATGAAAGAAAACAATAATAAATAAGGTATTTTAAACTGAATTTTGTATTTATCTCTATTGAAATTTTGTTTTAGTTTATAAACGATGAAGTATATTTTGATATTAAATTATCCTAATGAAAATGTAAATGGAATTCAATGTATTTGAAGTAAAGTTATTCAAGTTGAAATGTTTGAAAGTGACTCTTTGAAAGTGAGTTTTACTTTGTGTGCATATAAGTAGTTTCTTTTCAATGAAATATTTATTGTTAGATTTCAATCCACTTGATAACAAGAAAGAATTAATTGGATCCACTGTAAACAGGTTGGAAAATTAAATGAAAAATAAGCAAAGATATTATTGAGCAATAACAAGAAAGTTTCAAGTAAATATAAATGTAATACATCTCTGTTCTTTGATAATAACCTTCGTAGAAATTTTTCTGTAAGTAAACCAGTCTGATTAATAATAGTTACAATAGAGTCTGATCTGTAACTCTGAAGGAGAGAGATCAAGTAAATTACCTGCAATTCTTAACTTCAAAATTTATTTGTTGAACAATTCTTCATACAGTTGGCATGAAAACTTGAGCTTTTCAGGATATTCCAATATCTACATAACACATAAGGTACATGTTTTGAGCTACTTCTGTGTATAACATATTCTTACAGGTAGTCTATACATTCAGAAAGTAGAGTTCCTTTTTTATTGGTGTTTGTGGGAAACTCGATAAAATCAGGAGAAGCAAATTAAGAAGCTTCATAACAACAGGAACTTTCAGTTCGAGAAAATCACATATTTTGTGGAAAATGCGAATACTTCTTGAAAAATGCTGTGTATAGTTGTTGATTTTCGTATGTACTCATGTTATATGATGGTTTAGTCCAGTTTGTTCATGAATTTTCATTTTATTATATAATGAATTGAAGATAAGTAAAATTATATAATATAAAATTCAAATATGGGAAGATATTCAAGTTTTGTATGTACAAAGTCTAGATACTTCCAATGTTTCAAATATATATATATATATATATATATATATATATATATATATATATATATATATATATATATATATATATTCAGTTGTTCTTCACAAGGTGGTTAAACGTGAAAATAAGATCCTGAATACACTTTTTCCTCATATGAAGTGTGTGTTTTCTTACTTGAAGTTTATCCTCTCATATTATCCTCTCATATTTATATATATATATATATATATATATATATATATATATATATATATATATATATATAGGGGTTTTACCCCGACGAGTTGCCCATATATCTGTTCATGCAATCAAACTGATTTCATGAAAAATATAAATCCACCACCCGGTAATTAATACCATTGCCAGGCAATGATTATAATCAAAACATATCCCGGAGTAATTATATATTAGGATAACGTATATATATATATATATATATATATATATATATATATATATATATATATATATATATATATATATATATGGATTTCCCTCATCTGGAGAAGGCTTTTGACAGAACACTGAGAAGAGTAGTATGAAAGTCTCAGGAAAAAAGGAACGGAGAAAGAGTAGCGACAGCTTTATAATGTACAACAGTATGTGAAAAAGTCTGACTTCTTCCCAAATTTTTCTGTCATCAATATAAAGTACCTGTTTGTCTTTGAATTAGAGAAATAATTGAAAATAACATGGAAAACACTTCAAGAAAGGAAGAAGTGTTCAGGATTACATTTTCACCATTGACTAACAAATAGAGAAGAACAGACTTAAGGGCATAATATAATTATTATAGGTTTTCCCTGATCTGGTGAAGGCTTTCAACAGAGAACTGAGAAGAACACTATGGGAGAATTGGGAGAGTCTAAGGAAAATAGCAGTGATTTATTCACTGTGAACATGTTCAAGCTAGATTTCGGTCCTGTCCTCATTTATGATGGCAATACTTTGGAAAATGTGCCAGCTCATAACAATTATAGGATTGACATTATAATTCCAATACTGAATAGAGGAAACAACAGTAAAAGAGCAAATTTTAGGAGATATACTTTATTGCAAATGAATTCTTGGAAACAAACTGAGAGGATTAATTGAAAAAGAACTTAAGAAACACAAGTTTTTGAGATTGCATCTTAACCATCAACCAGATATAAGGAAGTGTAGACTGAAAGACAAAAAAATATGAATGGCTTTCCTTGATCTGGAGATAGCTTTTGGCAGAATGTTGAAAATAGAAGTAGGGGATAGTCTAAGAAAAAGAGGAGTGAATTATGAACTGAAGAAGTATATCAGAAGCCTATATACAGCAGACAAAAATCATATAACGACTGGAAATTCGATATTGGACTCATTTTTTATAAGAACTCAGGCAGGGAGGAGTGTTGAGTAAATTATTATTTCTTATTGTTATAGATGTTATCCACAAAGTAATGGAGAAACATCACACATGATACAAAAGCCTGGAATCAATTGGAATTTGTAAATTATGTGATGGTATGTTCTAAGAACAAAACGAGACTGCACGATAATTTGCAAGTATGGACAATAGAGTTGGAAAAAAATGGAAAAAAAACCGGTATATACTGCAATTGTTGAAACAAAACTGGTTCAAGAGAGAATATAAGAGGATAGGAAATGCTTTTGAGCAGCATTTTTCAATTGAAAACTAATTTATGAGAAACAGGAAGATGAGTAATAGAACAGAAATATTTTAATTGAAGAAGGTATTAATTAGATCTGTTATCGCATGCGGTAGTGAAAGCTGGCTTCTGAGTTTGGCACAGAAGAGCAAACTACAGGTTATCGAAATGAAGTAACTGCAAAGAGTAAAGTGAGTGACACAAAAAGAGGACTGACTGAAGAAGGAAGATATGAGAAATGAACTGGAAGTATAATCTTTCTTGGAATGATATGGTTGAACATTTGGTGAGAATGAGAAGGGGGACCAGTAAAACGCATATAGCAAACATAAGTCAGGAACTGCTGGGTGAGTGGAAAACTTAAGAAGACATCGAATGACGAATTACATTCTACAATTATAGAAGAAAGGCACAAATTGAAATGAAGCCAAACAGTTTGCTAAAAATAGAATGCGAAGAACCATATATATATATATATATATATATATATATATATATATATATATATATATATATATATATATTGAGACATCGAGTTTGGAAAATTTTGGCACAAAGACAAATAGGACACAATCTTCTAAGGGCACTAAAAAGCTTATATGCTGTATGCAGGAACGTGGTAAGAGTAAGAGAGATAGGATCTGAAGAGTTTGTCACCGAACAAGGCTTGAGATAGGGTAGCGTATTGAGTCTATAATCTGGAGGCCGCGGAACCCCGAACGGCGGAGATACGAATTTTCGAAAATTTTCGCGATATCGCCAGATCTCGAAAACAAAAAGAGTCGAGTGCCGGATTCCTTCGGTATCGGTAAATTTCGTCTTTCGGAAGACGATTCGTGCGGCGATAATCTCGAAATTCCCCGAAAACTTTTCGAAAACGCCGAAAAGAAAAAGGTCCACGATTTTCTCGAAACGGCAAGGAGGAAATTACCCAAACGAGCAGGCTATACAAATTTTTTCCTTCGCCTAATCAGTCCCGCACTTTTTACCGAACGAAGCGTTCGTCTTTCCCATCTTGCTTTCCGAAATTTTTATCGCGTATTTTCCACGGGAAACCTTATAAATCCGCGTCAGAAAAGAGGTCCATTTTCAGACGCGGAAGATATTTCCACATTTTCGAAAAAACGGACACGCCCATCGAAAGTCGTCGCCGAAAACGCTTCGGTTCGAGGTTTAAAACTATCGGTAAAAGACGGGAAATACCACGAAATCCGAGAAGAAAGACGAAATTTTATTCTCACTTCTTTCTTTTTCGCGGAAAGGGCTTTCCAGTATTTTTAATTAATTCCGGAAAAACGACAAATTTGCTCGATACCCCTGCCGTCCTCATTTCCTTTTCCACCAATAGGAAACGAAACACGTCGGGAACACGACGATTACCGAGCGTCGACGTTGACGTTGACGTTGCTCAAACTCAAATTCTAGGGTTTGGATCGTGGAATAACATCTTATTTAAGAAATATATCAATCATCTCATCAATAAAGGTACATCGAAATCATCTCGAAACCTATCCTGTTACGTAGAAAGTAAAAGGTTTCGATTCGATCGCGAGAAAAACGTCGTATTTGGAACGAATAGGGGAGAACTCCTTCGAAACGTAAGTAAACATTACGTATTTGGTTCGTTTTTGCAAGAAAATTCATATATTCTCACGAAACAAACGTTTCAAACGATGCGTTAATTCGACTAAATTTTCATTTACGTCGTATTTTTACCTATTTACTGGATTAAAATACGTATTTTCTTCTATTTCCATGCACACAGCGTTCGTGACGAAAGTTGAAGTAGGTTGTTTACATTCCAGTCAGTCGGCTATATTGTCCGACGTTCTCGAAAGGGACGCTTGAAAACGAAAATGAACTTCGAAAATGGATTTGTACATTTATTTTCGCTACGAGTGATGGCCTATTGTTATTAGCTACGATACCAATTCCAGCGATATAAACCATCCGTATTTTCCAATGTTATTAGAAAAATAAGCTACTCGAAAAGTAAGTATTTATAGCACGATCTTTTTCGTCAATAATAACACGAAAATTTTCAGCTCATTCCACTAAGTAGAACGGAGAAATGTGCAATACAGAACGGAACAAGTTTTAATATGCACGCGGAACTGAATATCTCAAGAGGTTAAGCCAACCGAGAATATAATTTGGTATCTGAAGGTACGTTATTTGTCGTTTTCTCCGAAGACGAATCATCTCGATATTCTCAATGAAATCAGTAATGTACAGCTTATCGAAGGCAATCTAACGAATACCTAATGTGGTTTTTTTCAGGCTAAAGTGTTCACAAGTGCAAGGTCAAAAAACTTCTTTATTTTGTGGTAACAGGCTCTATTTTGAAGGTAGAAGAGTGCACGGGTCTAAGAAAAACAATGAACAGAAAGCAGCTTTTAAGTCCTAACATTACATAAATGAAATTGGTTATTCAAAAGATGCAATAGTATCAGAACCAGATGTATCCTGTTGGCCTTTATATTGTAATACGATAATATTGAATAGTATTCAGCAATATATCAGGTTGGTACATTCTTTTTTTCTCACAATTACATATCTACTCTCTAATGCATGTAGTAATCGTAGCAAACCATTAATCTAACATTATGAATATTTTGCAGATATATATGAGCTATGTTTATCGAAACCTGACTAACATCTATGCAACAGTCTTACTGCTGTTTCTTGATGAGTGGAATAAATTTCAACAACTTAATTTTCGAGCAGGAGGAATGGGCCTATTTTATATTAAGGTTAGTAAGGTTTTGTTTTTTATGAAAGTGAGAAGAATATGCTTGATAATAAGTGCTCATTGAGATACGTTATGACTCTTACATTACTCATTGGTTTTAATTTTTCACAGCAACAATTTCTGAGGAGAGATTTGATATTTACCAAGAAAATTTGTTGAACACATTTCATCGTACAAAAATGCAACGTTAATCGTTACAAGATGAGACAAAATTTTGCCGAAGAATGAAAACTGAACGGGTAAGCGCTGAAGTATGTACCTCAATGGAATTTGAAATGTTGGTAGTAGTATTGGCTTTATTTATTTTCACATTGTACAAGCATTGATAAAAATATGTGTTTACTCATCTTGAAACTGTTTCGTAATTGTCACGAGGTGAGAATTTCGTGCATGTTTAAGACTAAGTTTCTTATTCAACATTTCTCGATTTCAACTCTATTTCACAACACCGATAATGAAACTTGAAATGCTCTGAATGTTGGGAGATATTATTGTATCCATCCATTACAGATTCAAGAATTATCTCTTCGACACTGATATAAGAAAGAGAAAAAACATGTTTAATTTTTCGCAGAATAATTCTTCTGATTCTTTAATTTTTTTCAGATTTTTGGCAGCTCTATAATAGTTCAGTAACTGAGAAACTGATGGTACGAGATCAGAAAATGAAATTTGGGATTTCCAGAACAAAGAGTAAATATCCGGCAATTTCGGAGGTACATCACATATCAGTTTGAATATCAACCTCTAATGAATATTTTATCAATTTCAATTTGTGTCAAGCATTTTGATGTAGTATGTAAATTTTTTCACAAAAAATTTTTCATATTTATATAAAGATAAGGGTTTATTCCCAAGATTAAGATATTTCACAGTATTCTGTATATTTCAATATCAATTCGAAATAAATTTTTAATTTTCCATCAGTTTTTCTTGCTTCTGTAAAGAATGTAGTTGGTTGTTTCTTTGAAAAATTTCTTGAATTTGTTATCCATATTCATCTTCCATGTCATGTATACTAACAAAGTCTATGTATTCAGAACTCTCAAAATAAGATATCTATTATCACATAGTTCTCGAATTCTTGATATAATTAATTAATATATTCTTTATTAGTCATCAATATACAAGTTAAGAGTATTCATGACAAGTCACTCAAAAATCAACATTAATAGATTTGAACTTGAATTGAGACCAACACTGTCTGTATACACTAACTACATCCGAACAAAATGGCAAACATACATCAATATAAACAAAAACAGTCAAATAAGGAGTAAAATCCAGAAACAATCAGAACATGATATAAATATAGAGACAATCAGACCGAGGTATCAATACAAAACAGTAAGGATAATATATTAAAAAAGACAGTTCGAGACCTAAAAACTTTCCATTATCGGCATATCATTCACTTAAAGTAGCTTGAATTCCAATTACTATGAACTCATTAACTTTTTGGGTTTCATTTTGAAATTTGCTTCACTATGAAAATTTCTTCAAACATTTAAGATTCAAAATAACTGCTCCAGGAAGAAAGGTCTCAAGACATTCCAGATCGAATAGCGTTCAGTGCACTTTGTGTTCAACAAACGACCTGCAGCAACATAAAATTAATGGAAACCATATTAAACTATGTTTATTTGTATTACCTCTGATGTCTTTCTAGATGGTATTTTCATGCATCACTTCATCTCAGTTTGCCATTATTTTGAAGATTGTAGTTGTTCAGAACTTTGATGATTAAATTGATGTGAAGCCCAGTTTTGAATTTTGCCTTTGTCAAATGTTCAAGTGTCTATTTTTGTAGTTCATATTGAACACTTACAATTCTTTCCCTCGGTTCTGACAACTTCAACTTTCAAAATTGAACAGGGCTTGGTTGTCTTTACGTCCAAGAAATTACTTATAGCAATATATCAATGGTACCTGTCTTCTAAGTATGCTCATTTCAATTATCTCTGATGTCTTTTTCTATTGTATATGTCTTTATGCATTACTTCATCTTATATCTTTCATTAATCTTTGCGAATACAAAGCAAAACAACTTCAATTTCATATAGGTTGTCATAAACAGTCGTGTATTTGATCTTCTTCTTTCTTCGACTTTTATTTGGCTCTTGGTAACTTTTACCTACTCTATGGAGGAATACGGAATGGGCTCAGCTTTCGAGCATTTCACCCAGACTCTGTTGTCGGAATTTGTCAATTTGAAATTCAATAATGCTTACATCGAAACGGTAACTCCGTCTTTAACATGACCTTAGTAGCTAAGACCATTTCGGCAGGCTCCAAATCATTTCCAGATCACACCAAATTCTTGAAATGGTTTGATTTCATCAACCAGTTAATATGACGTTTGGCCACAACTTATCGGGTCGTTTTCGAAGTTTCGAACGTGATTTTCGACATTCACACGTGACAGGTTAGTTTGAAGTTTTTCAATAGAAAACAAAGGTAAATCGAGGGTTTGCCTGAGGGCAACCTGGGTACGAGCGTAAAATTGTTTATAACGCAAGGTTAGTTGGAGTGAAGTTACATGAAATTGTTATTCCGAACTCCCCTGATTCAATCCTTTGCTTTATATTTATACTATTCGATCAATGATCAGTTATAAAAGAGACTTCTATCCTCGATACAAGTTGAGGTACATCCCATCCGGAAATTACCGATCGAGTTACATCCATTACAGAGATAGTACAGCATAAGTAACTTATTGTCGATGCATTCATAGCCCACGAACTGTAAAGATGATAATGTGTTGAGTCGGCCTATTCTATTTTAAAGTTTTCCTTTAGAATTATTTAAAGAGATAACAAAAAAATCTCAGAATTTCTTATTAAAGACATTTTACACGATTGAGTTCCCAAATAAGTTCGTGTAAAAGTTTTTGAAATTGTGCCAAGAAACTCACAACATTTTAGACGGGTATAATTCCAAAGCCCTTTGAAGAAAGCCTTTGCGTAGTATATAAAATTAAAATTCATAAAGGCACCCATCACACACACACACCCTACTCTGAGTGTATTTGGGCATAATTTATATTTTATTTTTTGATATTGAACATATTGAAATTGCATAAATTTATGCATTTGAACACATCTACTCACAAACACACAAATATAACTATTATTATATTATATTGAATTAATAATGACTGAAGACGAACCAAAGCTTACCAAAAAAGTCCAAAGAAAAATGTTATATCTTTCATTATGAGCGATATGTTATATTACATAGAAGATATAAATTGAAAGGTATTTTATATATATATATATATATATATATATATATATATATATATATATATATATATATATATATATATATATATATATATATATATATATATATATATATATATATATATATATATATAGATTATTTAGAAAGACATAATGCCGTCGCTAATATTATTCACTTCAATCTAGGAATTAAACATGACCTAATTCCCAAAAGAAAAAATTTCAAAAATATGAACCTGAGATTATTTGTGAAAATGACAAATATAAACTTTATTTTGATAAAACAAATCTGTGCAACAGAGCTGTAAAACACAATAGACCAGATATCGTTCTTAATGATAAACAGAATCAAATAACATATATAATTGATATTGCTATACCCGACACACATAATAAACAAAATAAATACAATGAAAAAATTTCTAAATATATGATGCTTGGCGACGAGATTAAAAAATGTGGAAAATGAAGAAAATATTTATTCTACCGATTATTATTTCTACAACAGGCGTTATTCCTAGAAATCTTCACAAAAGTATTGAGATTTTGGGTCTGAAGAAAATTTGTTTGAACAGTTACAAAAGATAACAGTCATCAAATCTTGTAATATTCTTCGTAGGTTTCTTTCCGAAAATAATAATGAGGTAGAGTCATAGGTTTTCTCTTTAGTTTATACTGCTCAGAATCTCATTTCATATTTTATTTATTTGTTTATATAAATGTAATATAATTAACTGACAATTTTGTCATATTTATATTCAGAGCAGTATTCTATTCGATCGTTCACCACTTCACACAAAGGAAACTATTAATGAGTAACATTCAGTGTAACTTGACTAATGTCCGTACACTGGATTTTTCCGGGAGAAAGCCTCTGACACTACTCGTTGGTACATTGATATCATTGTCTGATGATGCTATAGTATGTATATATTCTGGTAGATTGATATATTCTCATAACATTTAACGTTATCCTAATATATAATTACTCCAGGATATGTTTTGATTATAATCATTGCCTGGCAATGGTATTAATTACCGGGTGGTGGATTTATATTTTTCATGAAATCAGTTTGATTGCATGAACAGATATATAAGCAACTCGTCGGGGTAATATACCCTATATATATATATATATATATATATATATATATATATATATATATATATATATATATATATATATATATATATATATATATATATATATATATATATATATATATATATATATATATATATATATATATATATATATATATATATATATATATATATATATATATATATATCATATTATTATATTATTTTGAGTGCCAAATGAACTTTTTCGGTCGTCTAGGCGCTTACCGTGCCTGTATTCTTAGGGCGCCTGAGCATTTTAGGCGCCAAGTTGACGACAGCATTTTCAGTTGCTAGGTAATTCGAGCCGACGGATGATGGAACGTTCAAGGAGCTTAGGCGTTTGAGGATTCTAGGAACTCTGACGCCGGGAGAGTCGGCGTGCCCAGTTGTTCGAAGCGCAAGGCTGGTTTTGGGCACTAGGTGTTCAAGGCGTCTGGACGTTCAGAGGGTCTGAACGATCGAGGCACAGGGTGGTTCGAAGGGTCCGAGTTTTAGGCGCAAGACACTGTGGGGCGCTTGAGCGTTTATAACAAGGTAGTTCTGGGTGCAAGGTGGTTTGCGTCGTGTGGATGTTCGGGCGCAAGATAGTTCTGGACGTTTGAAGGCGTAAAATAGTTCAGGGAGTTTATGCGCGAGGTATTACGGGGCGCGTAGGCGTTTGGGGATGAGAGCTACATCTACCTGCCTAGGCGTTTAAATTGCAAGGTAGATCTGCCCGCCTAGGCGTTTTAGGTGCAAGATAGATCTGCCCGCCTAAGCGTTTGATATACAAGGTAGATCTTCCCGCCTAGGCGTTTAATATACAAGGTAGATCTGCCCGCCTAGGCGTTTGATATACAAGGTAGATCTGCCCACCTAGGCGTTTTGGGTGCAAGGTAGATCTGTCCGTCTGGGCGTTTGATATACAAGGTAGATCTGCCCGGCTAGGCGTTTGATATACAAGATAGATCTGCCCGGATAGGCGTTTGATAGACAAGTTAGATCTGCCCGCCTGCTAGTCCATATAATACTAAAGCAGTAAGCCTTATTTCGAGGAAAGTGGAGGGAACGGTTGGCGTTTGAACTGGGCGGGAAGAAAGGGTTGGCGCGGAAAAGCGGGGTCCGTAGGCCCTCGCGAATAATTTTTTTTTCCGGTAGAGAAACGTCTGAGGAAGATCCGATCGAAATTCGGAGTCCCTAGCTCGAACGACAGAGGCGCGACGATTTTTCGAAAAATTTCGCCGAAACGTCGCCCCGGGCGAACGGAACTTCGAAACGGCGAGATTTCTTCGGAATCGATAACTCGGATCTTTCGGAGGACGATCGGAAGGGGGAAATCGAGCTAAAACTCCGAGAAAAAGTTCCGAAAAAGCGAAAATAAAATACGTTCCGAAATCTCCGGGATGGAAGGGATAATTTCTATGGACTTTTGCAGCTATACAAAATATTTCTATCACCTTCGATCGCTACAAAACCTGGACGACGAAAAAGCCTCGTGTTTTGCATTTTGCGCCGCAATAGTTAGATTCTCATGAAACCACGGGAAAACGGAAAAATCTTCCATCGAACGGAGGGCTATCGGCTGACTTTCGCAAATTTTCGCTCTACTTTCCATATTCCGAAAATCTCCGACAGCCAGAAATTCGCTAAAGAAACAAACCTCGAGCTGTCAAAATACGGGTTTTTGTTTTAACCATCCTACTTAAACGGGGTCACCGGGAGAAAGGATTCGACCTTCGAACGATTCCTACATATCTCGAGATCGGGTCCCCGACGAGGAAACGTCATTTCACGACTTAATTATGGAATTTGGGACAGTTTTTGAGACCTACATTTTCGAAGAATAGAACGGAAACACGGGGATGAAGCCAATCACCGCTCCTTCTGCCCCTTATATCGCTATTCAATGTTGGAAGTGAGCGTTAGCAACGTGTAAAATTTAATGCTCTCTCTCTTCTGAACGAAAATAGTGAGATGGAAATAGTTAGTAACTTTGATTTTCACCAACATAATTTCGGTACTAACAACATCTAGAATATAGTGCTCTCTCGCTTCTGAGTGACAATCGAATCTAACCTTATTTCAATTAGTCTTATATTCGGTCTGTCAAAACAAGTGATTCCGAATTTCATCTGTATGAAAAGTTTGACGAAACTCGTCGTAAAATATATATATATATATATATATATATATATATATATATATATATATATATATATATATATATATATATATATATATATATATATATATATATATATATATATATATATATATATATATATATATATATATATATATATATATATATATATATATATATATATATATATATATAATGGTGAAAATACGATCCTGAACATTTGCTCTATTACTGATGAAGAATGATGTTCACCAAGATGTTTTTCCATTATTTCTCTCAGCTTGGTTTTTGAATTCTTTCATAAAGTAATCACTTTCAATAATGTGATTCCCTATATTTTCCACAGTTAATGTGCCTTTTTTCTGTATAGAACTATGCTAATGTTGAGAGATAATTATTGTATCCATCAATTACAGATTCAAGAATTATCTCTTCGACACTGATATAAGAAAGAAAAAACATGTTAAATTTTTTTCAGAATTGTACTTCTCCTTTAAAAATAAAATTTTAATTTTTTTCAGATTTTTGGCAGCTCTTTAATAGTTCAATAACCGGAAAACCTATGACATGAGACCAGAAAATTGAATTTGGGATTTCCAGAACAAAGAGCGAAATTCGGCAATTTCGGAGGTACTTTTTTTCTGCAAATACCTGTACATCATATATCAGTTTTAATATCTACTCCTAATTTCTCAATTTGAATTCGTGTCATGCATTTTGATGTAGTATGTGAATTGTGTCACTGAAAATTTTTCTGTATATTTCAATATCAATTTGAAATAAATTTTTCAACTTTTCATTAGTTTTTCTAGCTTCTATAAAGAATGAAGTTGATTGTTTCTTTGAAAAAATTTCTTGAATTAATTATCCATATTCACCTTTCATATCATGTACACTAAATAATTAAGGAAATTCTAACAAAGTCTATGTATTCAGAACTATCAAAATAAGATATCTATTATCACATAGTTCTTGAATTCTTGATATAATTAATTAATATATTCTATATAACTCATCGATATACAAGTTAAGAGTATTCATGACAAGTCACTCAAAAAATCGACATTAATAGATTTGAACTTGAATTGAGACAAACACTGTGTGTATAGACTAACTACATCCGAACAAAATGACAAACACATCAATATAAACACAAAACAGTCAGAATAGGAGTAAAACCCAAAAACAATCAGAACATGATATAAATATAGGGACAATCAGACCGAGGTATCAATACAAAACGGTAAGGATAATATATTAAAAAAGACAGATCGAAACATAAAAACTTTCCGTTATCGCATATCATTCACTTAAGTATCTAGAATTCCTATTACTATGAACTCATTAACTTTTTGGGTTTCATTTTGAAATTTGCTCCACTATAAAAATTTCTTCAAACATTTTAGATTCAAAATAACTGTTCCAGGAAGAAAGGTCTAAAGACATTCCGGATCGAATAGCGTTCAGTGCTCTTTGTGTCCAACAAATGACATGCAGCAACATAAAATTAATGGAAACCATATTAAACTACGTTTATTTGTATTACCTCTGATGTCTTTCTTGATGGTATTTCCCTGCATCACTTCATCTCAGTTTGCCATTATTTTGAAGATTGTGGTTGTTCAGAACTTTGATGATTAAACTGATGTGAAGCCCAGTTTTGAATTTTGCCTTAGTCGAATGATCGATTGTCTCTTTTTGTAGTTCATATTGAACACTTATAATTCTTTCCCTCGGTTCTGACAACTTCAACTTTCAAAATTGAACAGGGCTTGGTTGTCTTTACGTCCAAGAAATTACTCATAGCAATATATAAATGGTACCTGTCTTATAAGTATGTTTATTTCACTTATCTCTGATGTCTTTCTCGATTGTATATGTCTTTATGCATCACTTCATCTTACATTGCTATCATCTTAAATCTTTCATTAATCTTTGCGAATACAAAGCAAAACAACTTCAATTTTATATAGGTTATGTCATAAACAGTAGTCAATTTGATCATCTTCTTTCTTCGACTTTTACTTGGCTCTTGGTAATTTTTACCTACTCTATTAAGGAATACGGAATGGGCTCAGCTTTCGAGCATTTTACCCAGACTCTGTTGTCGGAATTTGTTAATTTTAAATTCAATAATGCTTACATCAAAATGGTAACTTTCTAACGGTATTCAACACGACCTTAGTAGCTAAGACCATTTCGGCAGGCTTCCAAATCATTTCCAGATCTATAACCCGTCCGAAACGGGTTGTAGAGCAACGCCTCCTTCAGAATGTTTTATTGCCTTTCTCTGTGTATAGAAATATGGAAACAATCAAATTCCCGCTAAAATTATCGAGGGAAGATGACTATTGCTTTTCAACCGAGGCCTCTTTGAAAAAGGTTGTTTGTATTAGTGACTGTGAGCTCTGAGTGTAATTGGGTCGAATTTGTAAGTTATTTTGTGATATTGAACATATTGAGATTGCATAAATTTATGCATTTGAACACATCTACACACAAACACACACACACACTCTATAACTATTATTATATTATATTAACTTAGTAATGACTGAAGACGAACCAAAGATTACCTAATAAAGCCCAAAGAAAGATTGTTATAGGATTCATTATGAGCCATATGTTATATTACATACAAGATATAAATTGAAAGGTATCTTTATATTTGAATATGTTGAGACGTTTCAGGGCGACCGATGATGTATATATATTCATTATATTATTTAGAGTGCCAAATAAACTTTTCGGTCGTCTAGGCGCCCACCGTACCTGTATTTTTAGGGCGCCTGAGCATTTTAGGCGCCAGGTTGACACAGCATTTTCAGTTGCTAGGTAATTCAAGACAATGGATGATGGAACGTGCAGGGAGCTTAGGCGTTTGAGGATTCTAGTAACTCGAGCGCCGGTGGAGTCGGAGTGCAAGAGCAAGGTCGGTTTTGGGCTCTAGGTGTTCGAGGCGTCTGGACGTTCAGGGGGTCTGACCGGTCGAGGAGCAGGGTGGTTCGAAGTGCCCGAGTTTTAGGCGCAAGGCAGTGTAGAGCGCTTGAGCGTTTATAACAAGGTAGTTCTGGATACAAGGTGGTTTACGTCGTCTGGATGTTCGGGAACAAGGTAGTTCTGGACTTTTGAAGGCGTAAGTTAGTTCAGGGAGATTATGCGTGAGGTAGTTCGGGGCACGTAGCCGTTTGATGATGAGAGGTAGAACTGCCTGCCTAGGCGTTTGGATTGCAAGGTAGATCTGTCCGCCTAGGCGTTTTGGGTGCAAGGTAGATCTGTCCGCCTAGGCGTTTGATATACAAGGTGGATCTGCCCGCCTTGGCGTTTGATATACAAGGTATATCTGCCCGGCTAGGCGTTTGATATACAGGGTAGATCTGCCCGGCTAGGCGTTTGATATACAAGGTAGATCTGCCCGCCTGCTAGTATATATATACTGAACGCGTAAGGCACTTTTCCGTCAAAATGGAGGGGATGGAATGTGGTTGAACCGGGACGGGGATTTTTCGAATAGCTCTCGAGCAGAAGGCGGAGGTCGGGCCGAATAATTTTTTTAGAAAACTAGGTAATTGACCGTAGGCGTGTGTGAAATGGGGAGGCCGTGGGACCCCGAACGGCGGAGATACGAATTTTCGAAAATTTTCGCGATATCGCCAGATCTCGAAAACGGAAAGTGCCAAGTGCCGGATTCTTTCGGTGTCGGTGAATTTCGTCTTTCAGAAGACGATTCGTGCAGCGATAAGCTCGAAATTCCTCGATAAACCTTTCGAAAACGCCAAAAAGAAAAAGGTCCACGATTTTTTCGAAACGGTGGGGAGGAAATTATAGAAACGAGTAGGCTATACAAATTTTTTCCTTCGCCCAATCGGTCACGCACTTTTTACCAAACAAAGCGTTCGTCTTTCCTTTCATGCTTCCTGATATTTCATCGCGTATTATCCACGAAAAAACGGGAAAATCTTCGATCGAATGAAGGAGTATCGGCCGACTTTCGCAAAATTTCGCTCTACTTTCCTCATTCCGAATATCTCTGACGGCCAGAAATTAAATGAATTAACGAACGTCGAGCTGTTAGAATACGGGTTTTTCTTTCATCTATCCTACTTAAACGGTGTCACCGGAAGAAAGGATTCGACCGTGGAACGATTCCTACATAACTCGAGATCACTCGAAGAGAAATCGACATTACAAGACTCAATCTTCGAATTTGAGACTGTTTTTGAGACCTAGATTTTCGAGAAAAGACCGGAAACACGGGATCGGAGCCAGTCACCGCCCCTACCGTCCTTTAGATCGCTATTCAAGCTCGGTCGACAGTCAACCTAATTTACGGGCCAAAGTCGATGTCCGTCGCCGGCACAGCTGCTTATTTCTTCGGACGTTGTTTCACCGGAAGTCGGCCTTACCAACGTGTAAAATGTAATGCTTTCTCTCTTTCGAATGAAAATAGTGAGATGGAAACTGTTAGTTACTTTAGCGTTACCAACATAATTTTGGTACTAACAACATCTAGAAGATAATGCTCTCTCTTCTGAATGAAATATCCTGCGTCACAGACATCATTTCATTCAGTCCCATAGTCGATATGTCAGATTCGAGAATTCCGAATTTTATGTCAATGAAAAGTTTAACGAAACTTAAAAGAAACTTTTGAATGTAAGTTTACGTAATTTGAGGTTTATTTTGTCCATTTTATATATATTTTGTTCAAAGAAAGAAATGACAAACTTTCGAATTTTATAAATTTAAGATTCTGAGGTTATTCTTATCTTTATAATGTGATTCAAACCGAATGTTGTAGATATAAAATTAGTATAATCTCAAATGTATTATTTGAGATTATCGAATAATTGCCTATATAATTCTTACTCAATTCTTATGAAGAATAAGAAAGTATTTTGCTGGGTAATGAAGCGAAATGGCGTAATGTGAATTTGTCAAAGTTATAGATTGAGAAATTGAACCAGGCTTTAAATATTGTTTGAAAGGTAAGGGAACGTGTTCTGTCATCAGTTTGTTATTTTGTTATATATATTTTTTCGGCATACTGAAGAAAAACCGATATATTCAGTATTTACATCGAACCTAACCTTCAATTGAAGAAAATCACATATTTTCTGAAAAATTCAAAATCTTCAAAAGTGCCGTTTGTATTTCATGATTTTTGTTGAAGATACTCACTTATATGATGTTGTTGTAGTCCAGTTTGCACCTTTTATTTTCATTTCGCATAAATTCACAAAATCACGAATTGAATATAAGTGAGATATAATATCAAATTACGTATATACAGGGTCTAGATACTTTCAATGCTTCATGTAAATTTATATATGGTGTTTTACCAGGATATATAATAACAAGACCTATCATGAGAAAATGCACCTGACCTAACATAAGGACAAAAGAGATTTGACTGCAATATTCAGAAGGGCTTGAGCAAATTCTATGAGACTTATATTAATGCTGAACACTTTGAAAGACTTCTTCGAAGAAAAGTGGGAGAATTTTATGTGAAACAACTTAAGGAACACACTTCAGGTGAGTATCGAAAAATATATGTCAAATTCTTGATTTGTTTTCTAACAGGATGTTAGGAAGTTTGAATTTTTCCCAAATTTTTCTGTCATTACTATGAACTGTAGCATTGATTGGGGATGTACAAGAGAAGTCAGTTAGATATGAGTGCCAGACAAATATTTGAAACAATATCTATAAATTTGTTTCAATTTAAATTGAAATGTCAATAACTTAAAATTGGGCTTGAAAGTGCTCATAATGATTTTTATATTATTTTTGCAGTGATAGGTAATCAATTTATATGTACACCAAGTTAGCTTGGTGGCAGTGAAGTAATATTTAGGTTTCAACTTTTTATTTTTCATAAACATGTAGGAAATTTCCTTTATCCACGACTGATTAAGTTTTTCTTCAATTCTTACTAGCTTAAATAATGGAATAGAAAAGGACAATTGAAAATAAAATGTCAAATTTTTGATTTGTTATCTCACAGTATGTGAGAAAAATTGATTTTTCCCATTTTTTCTGTCACTACTATAAACTACCTGTTTTGTCTTGAAAAACTGTAGTCATTCAAGTATTTAGGAGTACTAATACGAGAAGATGGTGATATAAATAATAAGACAATAGGATACCAAAATCATTTGTGAAGAAGAGAGAAATAAGTAACAGAACAGAAATATCCTTACTTCAGGGATTAATTGAATGAATATATATATATATATATATATATATATATATATATATATATATATATATATATATATATATATATATATATATATATATATATATATATATATATATATATATATATATATATATATATATATATATATATATATATATATTATAAAGATTTAGTAGAACATGAATTGAAGAAAAGTGAGGTTCAATAATTGAAAACTCAAATAACTGTGGATATTTACAGGTATTTCGATGTATTACATATTTCTAACCAGAAATGAACACTGGGGAAAGAGCAGATAAATTAGAAGACGAAATGTAGCAGGGGTATGGCTAGAATTCAAAGGTAAAGTATTGAGCATAGCAAACAGAAAAATTTTATGGAAAAAACACCTGAGCAACAAAAGTAGTGAAATTTATAAGGAATACAATGAATTAATTTGGTGAGAAAATGGATACTAACAATGAATTCGACCCTAAGAAAATCATTAAACACTTCAATGAGTTCTTAATCACATATGAGAGCAACTCATGAGGAAACAACAGTGTGAAAAAACTTTGAATGAAAAAATCAGCAGGATTTCATGATATAACATCAGAGATGGTGAAATGTATGAGAAGAAGAGGAAGAAGAATTAGGAGTACAATATTCAAAAAAACTTTGGAAAATGACACTGCTCTTGATTATTATATATATATATATATATATATATATATATATATATATATATATATATATATATATATATATATACAGTGTGTTCCAACGAAAATTTGACCCCCTATAACTCCGAAATGAGTAACATTAGCGAAAAACACCAAGACACGTCGATTTTTGTTTCGAGGGGAGCATTTTCGAAATAATTCGAAACTTCTCAGATCAACCCCCTACCCCAGCAACCCTAACTTTGAAATTCTTCATAGGAATAAGGGTCGAGTGGCACCTTACTGAAAAGGTCTGTCAATTCTCCACCTTGATTTGTCATTTTAGAATTTTAAATTAACATACAGGGTGTCCCAACCAAGGGTGAAGTTGAATTCTGGAAATCCCAAATACTAAATGAAATAGATTTATTTTGGCATAATGCAAGCGCAGGTTTATGCTCGGTCTAGAAAAACGACCTACACTTGTGAATTTGGAGTTGGTGCAATCAACCCCTATTTCCAGCATCCCCAACTCAAAAATCATTCGATCGATAATAGGTCAAGTGGCACCTCGTTGGAAAGGTACTGCAATTTTCTTCGAATTTGGTATTTTCGAAATTCAGAATCATCATACAGGGTGTCCTGAAGCAGGAACATTGAAAATCCAAATAACTTTTGAAACTGGTTCATTTCGGTATACGAGAACATGTTTGATCCGAGAATAGGACTTTCTTGTGTGGTTATAGAATTTTTGCAATCAACCCCTTCCATTCAGCATCCCCAACTTGAAAATCATACAAATAATTCAAGTGGCATATCTTCAGAAAGGTTTTTGAATTCCAGAATGATTAAAGCATTTCATTCAGTTCGGCTCTCCATACAGGATGTCGCTTTCG
The DNA here is from genome assembly GCA_013387265.2 of Cryptolaemus montrouzieri. NCBI lineage: Eukaryota > Metazoa > Arthropoda > Insecta > Coleoptera > Coccinellidae > Cryptolaemus > Cryptolaemus montrouzieri. The sequence continues at coordinate 30,001,106 of JABFTP020000001.1, forward strand.
AAAAATTCAATATCGTCATTTGAAATTATCAACTAAAATTAATTCGAAACTGTTAAAAGTATTGGGGTACGATGTGTTGAGCATCAATTACGAAGAAATAAAGCTGATTTCTGCATTGAAAATGTTCACATTTTTTCATTTCCATCTGGCGTGCAGTCATCTGTTATTTCTCATTTTGCAATGAAATATTATTATTATTCAGATCAGTTCCTCATTATTGTTGTTGTTCGTCAGTTGAAATCAATCTGAAAATGGTTTATTCCACTGAGGAAAGGGTCGAAATTGTATCGACGTATTTTCGAAATAACAGTTGTGCCAAAGAAACGGCAAGGATATTCGATAGGAACCATCCTGAAAGAGAAAGGGAGTCAGTCACCAGTACGTTAAATATTTGGTTGACAAATTCCTAGCTACGGGTTCGGTGGCAAACAAAAACATGAAGTGGCATGTCCTGTCAGAAATGAGGCAACGGAAGTGGCAGTAGTGGGTCATCTACAAATGGAGAATACTACTTCGATCAGAAAACTATCTCGTCTGACTGGTGTATCAGCTACAACTGTCCATAGAATCGTGAAACATCACAAATTTCACCCCTACAAGGTAAAATTAGTGCATGAAATAAACGAAGATGATCCAGATCGTCGTTTACAGTTTTGTGAAAATCTAAGTGAAAACCTAAACGCTAATCCAAATTTTCTGAATAACATCTGTTTTTCTGATGAAAGCACCTTTATGCTCAGTGGTGAAGTGAATAGACATAATTGTCGATATTGGGACACACAGAATCCTCATTGGTTTAGAGAGGCCCACACGCAAAGGCCTCAGAAGTTGAACGTTTGGGCAGGAATTTTGGCAATCATCTAGTTGGGCCTTTCTTTATTGAGGGTAATCTGAATGGAAATGGCTACCTACAGTTGTTAGAGGAACACATACATCCTAGATTGACAGAAATTTTACAGAACGATCCAACTCTTTCTGAGGACGAAATGCGTTTTCAACAAGACGGTGCTCCTCCGCATTATGATGCTCGGGTGCGCCAATATTTAGACGAAAATTTCCCAGGAAGGTGGATTGGTAGAAGAGGACCTGTTGAGTGGCCAGCCAGGTCACCAGATTTAAATCCCTAGATTTTTTTTTGTGGGGCCATCTAAAATCTAAAGTTTATGCCACAAGACCAGAAAACCTGGAGGAGCTGCGGATGAGGATTATCACAGAATGCCGACTTTTGACTCCTGAAGTTTTCGCTAATGTGAGAAGAGAGTTCGAAAATCGTCTGTATAACTGTATGGAGGTGGGCGGAAGTCATTTCGAACAATTGTTGTAATAATCAAGTTAGTTTTTGTTTTCAATTGAATACAAGTTCAATAAATCTCGTTTTCCTGTTTAGATGAGCATCCAATCAGTTTCTCCATCATCCCTCATCCTGATCCTCACGCCAGAAAACCTCGATTGCCAAACTGAAACCAATGCCTCAGTGATTCAGAAAATAGAAAAATCTTTCTGGAACTTTGCCACTCAACCTGTAATCACTTGTATGATTTTTGAGTTGGGGATGCTGAATGGAAGAGATTGATTGCAAAAATTCCATATTCACGCAAGAGAGTCTTATTCTCGAATCAAACATAAACATGTTCTCGTATTATACCGAAATGAACCAGTTTCAAAAAGTTATTTGGGTTTTCAGTGTTCCTGCTCCGGGACACCCTGTATGCTGATTCTGAATTTCGAAAATACCAAATTCGAAGAGAAAATTGAAATACCTTTCCAACGAGGTGCCACTTGACCTATTTTCGATCGAATGATTTTTGAGTTGGGGATGCTGGAAATAGGGGGTTGATTGCACCAACTCCAAATTCACAAGTGTAGGTCGTTTTTCTAGACCGAGCATAAACCTGCGCTTGCATTATGCCAAAATAAATCGATTTCATTTAGTATTTGAGATTTGCAGGAATTCAACTTTACCCTCGGTTGGGACACCCTGTATGTTAATTTAAAATTCTAAAAATGACAAATCAGTATGGAGAATTGACAGACCTTTACAGTAAGGTGCCACTCGACACTTATTCCCTATGATGAATTTCGAAATTAGGGTTGCTGGGGTAGGGGTTGATCTGACAAGTTTCGAATTATTTCGAAAATGCTCCCCTCGAAACAAAAATCGACGTGTCTTGATGTTTTTCGCTAATGTTACTCATTTCGGAGTTATATGGGGGTCAAATTTTCGTTGGAACACACTGTATATATATATATATATATATATATATATATATATATATATATATATATATATATATATATATATATATATATATATATATATATATATATATATATATATATATATATATATATATATATATATATATATATATATATATATATATATATATATATATATATATATATATATATATATATATATATATATATATATATATATATATATATATATATATATATATATATATATATATATATATAGATATATATATATATAGGGTTTCACCCCGACGAGTTGCCTATATATCTGTTCATGCAATCAAACTGATTTCATGAAAAATATAAATCCACCACCCGGTAATTAATACCAGTGCCAGGCAATGATTATAATCAAAACATATCCTGGAATAATCAGATATTAGGATAACGTTAAATGTTATGAGAATATATCAATCCAGAAATATACATACTATATCATAATATATACATATATATATATATATATATATATATATATATATATATATATATATATATATATATATATATATATATATATATATATATATATATATATGGTAAAAATGTGATTCTGAACATTTGCTCTATTACTAATGAAGAATGATGTTCACAAGATGTTTTTCTATTCTTTCTCTCAGCTTGGTTTTTTGAATTCTTTCATAAAGTATTTTAATCACTCTCAATAATGTAATTCCCTATATTTTCCACAGTTAATGTTGTGCCTTTTTTCTGTATAAGAACTATGCTAATTTGAATTGTGGAGGCCGTTACTTGATGTAGATCCATGATATAAATGAGATAAAAACACAAGTTTAACTTTGATCTACACTTTATTTGAAAAATTTTTTTTTTTTTTTTTTTTATTGACATTGCACGTTTATGAATTCATACTAACTGTACAATGGCTCGGTGTGGATTTTCCTGTTATTCATCCAACTGTTCTACGATTTGTTTATAATACCATACTATTCATTCTATTTTTCATTCTTAGATAAAGCTGCTGTGTAGCAGAAACGTCGTCGAAAAAAAAAAAAAAATTTTTTCAAATAAAGTGTAGATCAAAGTTAAACCTTGTGTTTTTATCTCATTTATAAACTATGCTAATGTTTAGAGATATCCATCAAATTACAGATTCAAGAATTTTCTTCGACACAGATATAAGAAAGAAAAACATGTTAAATTTTTCTCAGAATAATACTTCTTTCAAAATAAAATTTTAATTTTTCTCAGTTTTTTGACAGCTCTTTATTAGTTCACATAGTTTACTTGGCTCTTGGTAACTTTTACCTACTCTATCGAGGAATACGGAATGGGCTCAGCTTTCGAGCATTCTACCCAGACTCTGTTGTCGGAATTTGTCAATTTAAAATTCAATAATGCTTACATCGAAACGGTAACTCTGTCTTTAGCACGACCTTAGTAGCCGAGACCATTTCGTCAGGCTTCCAAATCATTTCCAGATCACACCAAATTCTTGAAATGGTTGAGGTACATCCCATCCGGAAATTACCGATCGAGTTACATTCACTACAGAGATAGTACAGCATGAGTAATTTATTGTCGATGCCATTCATAGCCCACGAACTGTAAAGATGATAATGTGTTGCGTCGGTCTATTCTATTTTAAAGTTTTCGTTTCGAATTATTTAAAGAGATAACAAAAAAATCTCAATATTTCTTATTAAAAAAAGTTTTTGAAAATGTGCCAAGAAACACACAACATTTTGGACGGGTATAATTCCAAAGCCCTTCGAAGAAAGCCATCGCGTAGTATATAAAACACACACATCCTACTCTGAGTGTATTTGGGCAGAATTTATAAGTAATTTTGTGATATTGAACTTATTGAAATTGCATAAATTTATGCATTTGAACACATCTACACACAAACACACACACACACACACACACACACATATAACTATTATTATATTATATTGACTTAATAATGACTGAAGACGAACCAAAGCTTACCTGAAAAAGAATATGTTGAGATGTTTCAGGGCGACCGATGATGTATATATATATATATATATATATATATATATATATATATATATATATATATATATATATATATATATATATATATATATCATATATTATTTTGAGTGCCAAATGAACTTTTTCGGTCGTCTAGGCGCCCACCGTGCCTGTATTTTTAGGGCGCCTGTGCATTTTAGGCGCCAAGTTGACGACAGCATTTTCAGTTGCTAGGTAATTCAAGACGACGGATGATGGAACGTTCAAGGAGCTTTAGGTGTTTGAAGATTCTAGAAACTCGGAGGCCGGGAGAGTCGGAGTGCCCAGTTGTTTGAAGCGCAAGGTTGGTTTTGGGCACTAGGTGTTCAAGGTGTCTGGACGTTCAGAGGGTCTGACCGATCGGGGCGCAAGGTGGTTCGAAGGGCCCGAGTTTTAGGCGCAAGACGGTGTGGGGCGCTTGAGCTTTTATAACAAGGTAGTTCTGGGTGCAAGGTGGTTTGCGTCGTGTGGATGTTCGGACGTAAGATAGTTCTGGACGTTTGAAGGCGTAAGATAGTTCATATCGGGACGCGTAGGCGTTTGGGGATGAGAGATAGATCGGCCTGCGTGGCGTTTAGTTTGCAAGGTAGATCTGCCCACCTAGGCGTTTCGGGTGCATGATAGATCTGCCCGCCTAAGCGTTTGATATACAAGGTAGATCTTCCCGCCTAGGCGTTTAATATATAAGGTAGATCTGCCGCCTAGGCGTTTGGTATACAAGGTAGATCTTCCCGCCTAGGCGTTTTGGGTGCAAGGTAGATCTGCCCGTCTAGGCGTTTGATATACAAGGTATATCTGCCCGGCTAGGCGTTTGATATACAAGGTAGATCTGCCCGGCTAGGAGTTTGATATACAAAGTAGATCTGCCCGCCTGCTAGTTATCATTATGAATACAATAAGAGTGAGGTATGTAAGACCTATTAAACTCAAACAAAAAGCAATCATCGCAATCAAGTAATTTAAACTTAAAAATCAAAATTTAGGATAAACTAAACTGAATAAACCAGCCTAGTATAATACAACTAACTCAACAAGTATTTATCCAGTCCATTCTTGAGGCAGTTTATCGAAGGGGCATTTACTATATCCTCAGAAAGGAATGCTCTTCTACAGGTAGGGCGATACCGCTCATGTGTCAGCTTCAAACTGTGACCTCTCAGGTTGGAATTCTGAGCCAGTTGGAAAATATCTGAGAGATCGACAGAGAATGATGCATGTAAAATTCGGTAAAGGTTTACCAGGCATCCTCTCTCCAGTCGGTCAATCTGGGACATCATTTTTGTCATCAGCATTCTATCTTTATAAGATGGTCGATGAATTCCAAATGGAAGACGGGTGACTGCGCGTTGAACTGATTCAATAAGATTCATGTCTCGAACAAGAACAGGCGTCCAAACCGACGAGCAAAACTCTTTCTGTGGTCTTATATAAGTTTTATACAAACACGCCGCTGTATCTAGGGAAGGTTTAAAAAACACTTTTTTGAACAGACACAATTTTTTTCTGGCATTACTACAGATGTTTTCTATGTGGGCTGTCCATGTCAGATCCTTAGTCATTATTACGCCTTGATCATTACGCTTTTCGACAGTTGAGAGGGGCATTGCATTGATATAGTATGTGTGTTGGAGATTATTTTTACCGATATGCATCACCGCACATTTTGATGCATTTAATGGAATGAGACATTTTCTGCTCCACTTCAAAACTCTGTCAAGGTCCATCTGAAGCTTTCGCCGAGCAATGAGGTTGTTAGAGTATAACCAGGAGTCGTCTGCATACATCGTACACGTAGAAGAAAGCAAGCCTGGGAGGTCACAAGTATATCTAAGGAAGAGTAAAGGGCCAAGGACTGATCCTTGGGGGACCCTACTTGTCACCGGATGCATATTTGAATAGACCTCACCTTCTTCAAACCGAAAACTTCTATTGCTCAGAAACTGCTCAATCCACCTGAGTAAAGCTCTTCTAACCCCAATATGTTTCAACTTTTTAAGTAGACGCTTGTGTGGGACTTTGTCGAATGCCTTCTGAAAATCGAGATAGATGACATCACTAGGAACATTGAGATCGATGGATCTGGTCCACTCATCCAAGCACTGCAACGAGTTAGAGGTAACAGATCTGCCAGGGAGAAATCCATACTGCTGTGGTGAAATTATGTTGTTCTGTATCAAATATGGTATCAAGTTATCAGATTTCTTTCCATTATTTTCACCTCGGAGCAAGTTAGCTGATTGCAGCTTATGTAGGTCGAACCAGTAGAAATTGTGAATACATGTTCAAAGTACATATATCGTCAGGCAAGAAATCCCCAATATTTGAGCATATTATTATCAATAAACCACACAATTGTCTCAGGCAAGCTCAAAGTCCTCCACAAATACAATAAAGGAAGTAGAATGCATCTGTTGGAATGTTTGGAATTATTTAACTCACGAAAACCGCACTTTGTACTACACTTAATAGCAACCTTGAAGTCAATAATTCCCCCTTACTTGACATTTAAGTAAAAAATATATCTTGTAATCATCTTTGTATCTTAGTTAGTATTCAGCACTTGTAAACCATTTTTTCAAATAGATTTCTACAAAATAAATATGTCATCAATATCATTCAAAACTTGATACAAAGAGCATCAATCAGATTACAATAACCAGAGTACTGACGAATCTACTTTCGCTTCAATTTTATCGAAAATGGCCATCATTTTCCACCCATACATCAACTTCAAATTGTTCACAGAATACCTGAAAGACGAAAGTTAGATTTCTTAGAATCCATCGAAATTTTGAAACTCCCCATAGAGATAATCTTCTGATCGACCAGTATGGCCCAGCTTCTTTTTCCATATTTGATATCTTTAAATAATACCTGCTTTTATCATAATTAGTTTATTACCACTTGTTTGCAACCTTATTAATTCGGTATCTACCTGTTTATGTAAGTATGTATTTCAACTTTAGTTCAGTACTTGTTGTCAGCTGAAGATGGTCGAGAGACGGAAATTGCTATTCTGATTTTCAATATATCTCTTGTGATAGTATAATACACGGTTTAATTTCTTAATATCAGTTATAATTTTGTCCTCAAATAGCTTGTGCTTGGTTCTACATGATACTTTTCTCCTCCCAGTTATCCAGCTTCTTTGTCCGATATGAGTGCAAATTTTTTTCTTTGGAAATAATATGTAAAGCAGGTCAATCAAAACAGCTGACAATGAGTTGAGCCCAGTATTAGCATCTTTGCAAGATCAAGTTTTGCTCCAGAAAACATTCTACTCAATGCATATTTTTCAGATATCTCATCATCTAACGGAGTATGTATAATCTGCCCATAGTGATCGGAAAGGACAGAAATCTGTTTCTTGTTTGCTATGTTAGTGCCATTGATAAATATATCGTTCAGAAGGGGTTCAGATGTTTGCTCTACCTTTGTGGGTTCTTATATCGTTTAATGTAAACTGAAGTTCCACAGCAATTTGGTAAATTTATCTGAAGCTCTGTTCTTTTTTAGAAGGCATATATTGAAATCACCAAATAGTATTGTTTTGTACCAATATTGCCTGTGGGTGGTCGATAAGATACTATAACTTCTAACTTCAAAGATTTACTCACAGCACAGGAAAACTCAAAGTAACCCTCTGAGGAGCAAATCTGAAAGGACAGGATGTAATTCCCTCTGCAGTCTATGTCTCCGTTATACACATAATCTGCGGTTTTTCCTGCAGAGTATCAATGAAACATTCTATTTTCAAAAGTTTACTTTTTCAGCATTGTATGTTATGGTGTGAAACTATCAACTTTTCCGATTCAGATGCACTTTATTAATTTCTACTTGTTCATGTATGAATGTATTCTCAACTTTAGTTCAGTACTTGTCAGCAAAAGTTGGTCGACAGACCGAAATTTCAATCCTGATTTTCAATTAATCTCTTGTGATGGTATAGAACAGGAGTGCTCTAACGGTCGATCGCGAGTGCTTTTTGAGTAGATCTCGAGAAGAAAAAAATTTTTGATAAGTAGGTAACTAAGCTATAAAAATTTATTACGTAATAAAATAATACCCTGCTAGCGGCAGAAGGCGGTTTTATCAAAGGAACGCGCGGTACTTGTCAAAGAAAAGCCGCGTTTTTTATTCTTGCCACTTTCCTAGAAATTTCGGGCGGCACGTTTGACGGAAACATTCGAGACTTTCGTTCACGCCGATATAAATGTTGCGCCTGCACGAATTGGAGTCATTCTGAAGTGCAACTTGAAGGCAATACTACGTCGATACAAAGTTTATTATTAAATCTTACAAATTGAGTGTAGCGAAGAAATCTAAAACGTATCATTTCAATAACGATTGAAAGGAAGAATTTTTCTTTTGTATGGTGAAGGATAAGTGCGTGGTAACTTAAGGAGGCATCATAAAACGGTTCATAAAAACTATGAAAAGGATTTTCCGCCACAGATTGAATAAGGAAAACGAAAAGTACGTTATTCGATATCTTGTTTGGAAAATGAACAAACCATGTTCACAAGACCAGCCAAACAATCAAAAGCTGCTACGATCGCGTCATTTAAAATATCTCATATATTGGCAAAACACTAGAACCCATTCGAAGATGGATCGGTATGTGGAGAAAGCATTTATTGAAGCGAGTGAGACTTCATTTGGAGATTTTAAAAATAAAACAGAAATCATATCTGCTATTAGAGAACTTCAGTCATCTCATCCGACTGTCACTAGGCGTATTGAAGTCATGTGTCAGGACATGGCAGATAAACTAAAACATGATATAATGAAATATACATACCTTTCTCTACAGTTCGACAAATCCACCGATATGGCAGACACTGCCCAGCTATATATTTTTATTCGGATGGTATTCAATGACATGTTAGCTAAGGAAGAATTTTTGACAATCATTCCTCTGAAGGGGTAAACTCGTGGCGAAGGTATTCGACGTTTTCTTCAATTTTGTAAGAAACTACAAGCTACCAATTTATAAATTAGTGTGCATTACAACCGATGGATCACCATCAATGATTGGAAACGAAAAACGGTTTTGTGTCGAGCTAATGAAGATTTCCCTTCAATTTTTTATTCCATTGCATTATGCATCAACAAGTTTTGTGTTCAAAAAATTTAAACACGGGGGAAATTATGGGCATTGCAACAAAAATTATGAATTCCATCCATGCACGTAGCTTACAAAGGCGGCTCTTTAAGTTGCAGTTGAAAGATAGGGAGTCAGCTGAACACAATGATTTATTTCTTCACACGGACGTCAGGTGGTTAAGCAAAGGAATATTCCTAAAAGATTTCAAGAATTATTGCCCGAAATAACAGCTTTTCTAGACGAAAGAGATGTTGACACTACTAGCTAATGAAATAGCAAGTCAGGTTTATATGGACAAATGTTCTGTTGAAATTGAGTTGGTGCAGATTATATCATATATATATATATATATATATATATATATATATATATATATATATATATATATATATATATATATATATATATATATATCTCAAAGCTGCATCATCTGATACAAATTTCTGGTGTTTTAAATCTAGAGATGAATATCCGAATTTAAGGCAAATCGCCCTTCAACTGACGGCAATGTTTGGGTCAACTTACTTGTGCGAGTATGCATTTTCTGAAATGAAGATAATTAAGTCGAAATATCGCAATCGACTAATTGACGATCATATGTCATCATGCTTGCAATTAGCACTCAGTGGTTACGTACCATCTTTATGAAAAGTATGCTGAGGTCATGCAGTTCTATGCTTCAACATCCAAAGTCACTTCTTAGTTAAGTTTAACACCATATGTAGCCTTTTTGTTCTGTAACTATAACTATGAGTTTTTCATTGATATTATAGAGAAGAACCTAACCTAACCTAACTAAAATAATAAAATAATGTATATCGATCGTAAGTAGTCCAAAAATATTGAGGTAGATCGCCAGCAGTTCAAGTTTGAGCACCCCTAGTATACATATAGCTTTTATTTTTATTATCATTTAGATCTCCATCCTTTCGGTAATATTTTGAGGAAGAACAGAACCAAGAAGATAAAATTTAACAAATAATCTTATGCATCTGATAAGATTATTTGTTAGAATTTTTCTTCTTGGTTTTTTTCTGCCAGAAAATTTGGATTATTACGTGGAAAATAATATCTATTCAGCCAAATACCGACCAACCATAAGATGGAGACCTAAATGATAAAAAGAATAAAAGCTATGTTCACAAGAGATTTATCGAAAATCAGAATTGAAATTTCGGTCTCTCAACTATCTTCAGCTTACAACAAGTACTGAACTAAAGTCGAAAATACATTCATACATAAACAGGTAGAAATTAATAAAGTACATCTGAATCGGAAAAGTAAACTTTCGAAAATAGAATGTTTCATTGATACTCTGAAGGAAAACCGCAGATTATCTATATATATATATATATATATATATATATATATATATATATATATATATATATATATATATATATATATATATATATATATATATATATATATATATATATATATATATATATATATGTTGCTTTGAATCATCAAGCTCAAACTAAGAAGAGAAATATTCATACAGCCTTCATTGATTACCAAAAGGCTTTTGATAGTTCTCCCCATTCATGGGTTCAAGAAATTTTGGAAATTTATAAAATTGATAAGACACTTCGTCATTTTCTTGAATTTGTAATGAAAAATTGGAGAACCAATCTTCATTTAAATATTTCAAAACAATCGTTAAAATCCGAAGTAATTCCAATCAAAAGAGGCATTTTCAAGGTGATTCTTTAAGTGCTCTTTGGTTTTGTCTTTGCCTCAATCCATTATCTCATGAATTAAATGCTACTAGTTTCGGCTTCAAAATAAAGAGTATATTAACTGAATTCAAATTAAGTCACTTGATTTATTTAGATGATATTAAATTATATGCCGGAACCAGATCTCATTTAAAAGTCTACTTGAGATTACTTTCAACTATTCCAATGATATTCATATGAAATTTGGGCTTCCAAAATGTAAAAATCTTTCTATTGAAAAAGAAAAGATCACCTCTGATTATATAAAGATTTCCAATATCGAAATCGAGCCAATGCATCAAGGAGATACATATAAATATCTTGGATTTTGTCAAGAGAAGACAATTAACCATAGCAGCACTAAAGAAAATATTAGAAGTTCATATTACAAAAGACTTAGAATTATCATCAAGAGTTATTTACTTAGTAAAAACCTTTTCAGAGCTATCAACTCCTATGCTGTTCCTATTCTTACATCTTCTTTTGGAATTATTAAATGGTCTAAAACTGATCTAAATGAATTACAATGTCAAACGAGGAAAATGCTCTGTAAATATCATAAGCACCACCCTAAGTCAGCTATTCAGAGAGTTACACTACCTAGACATCTTGGAGATCGTGGATTAATTGATTTGAATAATCTTCATAGTAAACAGATTTTTCATCTACGTTCCCATTTTCATGATAAACAGAGAACGTCTAAATTACATGATATTGTTGTTGCTTCAGATTATAATCTCACACCTCTGAACTTGACAATGCAAAAGGTAGATTTTGATATATTTGATGATAATTCTAAAACTTGACAATGAAAGTTGGATGCAGAAGGAATTACACGGAAAGCATGCAGAAGGAAAGAATTGAAAAATGATTATATTGATGAAATTGCATCGAATAAATGGTTAGTATCTGGAGAATTGTTTGTTGAAACAGAAGGCTTGGCAATTGCGATCCAGGACCAGGTTGTTTTCACAAGGAATTATAGAAAACATATCATCAAACAAAATATAGATGATTCTTGCCGTAGATGTTTCTGTTCTTCAGAAACAGTTTTTCATATATTATCATCTTGCTCAGTCCTTGCTTCAACAGATTATTTAGAAAGACATAATGCCGTCGCTAATATTATTCACTTCAATCTAGGAATTAAACATGACCTAATTCCCAAAAGAAAAAAATTTCAAAAATATGAACCTGAGATTATTTGTGAAAATGACAAATATAAACTTTATTTTGATAAAACAATTCTGTGCAACAAAGCTGTAAAACACAATAGACCAGATATCGTTCTTAATGGTAAACAGAATCAAATAACATATATAATTGATATTGCTATACCCGACACACATAATATACAAAATAAATACAATGAAAAATTTCTAAATATATGATGCTTGGCGACGAGATTAAAAAATGTGGAAAATGAAGAAAATATTTATTCTACCGATTATTATTTCTACAACAGGCGTTATTCCTAGAAATCTTCACAAAAGTATTGAGATTTTGGGTCTGAAGAAAAATTTGTTTGAACAGTTACAAAAGATAACAGTCATCAAATCTTGTAATATTCTTCGTAGGTTTCTTTCCGAAAATAATAATGAGGTAGAGTCATAGGTTTTCTCTTTACTTTATACTGCTCAGAATCTCATTTCATATTTTATTTATTTGTTTATATAAATGTAATATAATTAACTGACAATTTTGTCATATTTATATTCAGAGCAGTATTCTATTCGATCGTTCACCACTTCACACAAAGGAAACTATTAATGAGTAACATTCAGTGTTACCTGACTAAGGTCCGTACACTGGATTTTTCCGGGGAGAAAGCCTCTGACACTACTCGTTGGTACATTGATATCATTGTCTGATGATGCTATAGTATGTATATATTCTGGTAGATTGATATATTCTCATAACATTTAACGTTATCCTAATATATAATTACTCCAGGATATGTTTTGATTATAATCATTGTCTGGCAATGGTATTAATTACCGGGTGGTGGATTTATATTTTTTCATGAAATCAGTTTGATTGCATGAACAGATATATAGGCAACTCGTCGGGGTAAAACCCCCATATATATATATATATATATATATATATATATATATATATATATATATATATATATATATATATATATATATATATATATATATATATATATATATATATATATATATATATATATATACATGGACTGCAGAGGGAATTTCATCCTGTCCTTTCAGATTTTCTCCTGAGAAGTCACTCTGAGTTTTCCTGTGCTGTGAGTAAATCTTTGAAGTTTGAATACTTTCGTCCTTAAGGTATTCTGTGATTAATTTGAAATTGATCTATGGGTGGAAAACCATGGTCTTTTTCGATACAATGCGAAGCGAAAGTAGATTCGTCAATTCTCTGGTTATTGATGCTCTTTATATCTAGTTTTGAATGAACGACCAGTCTGACCTATATGGTCGCCTTCTTAAACAATACAGGACAACTTGTTAACTCCAATAAAGTCATATGTATCAGTTTTATCTTTACTATTGAAAAATTCTTGGGAGAGATTCATGTGGCTTTTGAAAGCTACTTTTTGTGCTGTTTTGAAATGACATTTGCAATCTTTTCGCTGATAGGGCAAAAATATGTTATTGTAATGTATTCATCTGTATTAGTTTCTTCAATACGTAGTGAATATTATGATATGCTATATGGGTTTGTTTCTTTCTGATCAGTCCGTTTATTATATTTGGGGGATTCCATTGTTCTTAGCTATTTCTTTAATAGTTCACAATCCCCTGGCCCCTATTTTCGTTGGATAATAGCAGAGAGAAAAACCTATGAATCGTTGAATTAACCGCAGCGTATTTATCAAATTTTGGGTGTGTTGAGTCAACAAAAATATCATCGAAAAACTGATCAAAAATCACAGATACCGTAACAACTTTTAAACAATATATATATATATATATATATATATATATATATATATATATATATATATATATATATATATATTGATATATTTATTCCGGTTTATCGTCCGTTTATCCTGTTTTCCATTCTTCAACTGTTTCTCGTCCGTTTATCCTGTTTTTGATATATTCTTCATATATATATATATATATATATATATATATATATATATATATATATATATATATATATATTTATTCATTTGAAAGACCTATCAATGTCACTATGAATGAAATGAAATGTAACGTTATCCAAATGCTCGAGACGGCTTCTCTGTGTGGAACGCATCCGAAATATACACTTCTCCGTGACTATGGCACATAAATCAAGCTGAATTTCACCGATGGCATGAGTTATGTTGACTTTGTCAGGCCGTTGTGATTTCTGGCTTATTCGCATAGACCTGCGACTTTAGATAAACCCACAAGAAATATTCTAACGGGGTCAAATCGCACGCTCTCGGTTGCCACTTTACATCACCTCCACGTGAGATGACCATGCCCTCAACTCACTCGTGCAGAATATCCAATGTAGTGTGAGCTTTGTGGCACGTAGCGCCGTCTTGTTGAAACTACATGTCGTTGGTTTGGTCCAAATCATCTAATTCAGGCCAAAAGAAATTGGTAATCATCGCCCCATAGCGCCCGCCGTTGACAGTGATGGCCTGACTAACGACTTTTCCAAATGAATATTGGCTGATGACACCGCCAGCCCAAAATCCATACCAAATAGTACCGTTGTGGAGATACATTGAACTCTCTTGGATCTCATGTGGATTTGTATCATTCAACAATTTTGTTTGTTCACGTACCCATTCGTCCAGAAATGGGCCTCATCGCTGAATATGATTTTTAACTTAAAGTTTTATTACCTACATGTAGTTTCTTATTTTTTCTTGTTGAGCGAAAGATTTTTAATAAAACTTGGAGATGTATTACCTAAATTTTTTTAATCAATATGAGTACCCTATATGAGCAATATTTGTATGTTATTTCCCATTTTCGGTTTGTTCCTCTCCAAGTGTAAATTTATTTGTAATTCCCTGAGGAAGACACATATCTGGTGTTGACACGTTGGAATGTTTAAAAGAAAGAAGCTTAAAGATCTATTTGTTGTTTTATTTATGAGAAGTCCGTTGTTTGTAGCGAAAGTTGATTGTTCGATGTTGGTGGACTTGGAATTGATTACATGACCAAATCATATTTAATTAGTTTGGATGTAGATAACATGTTTTCACACATCCCATGAGACGAATGCCTTCCATTGGTCTCAGACATCTTAAACAAATCACACGTTAATCCGGTTGTACAAAATGATTACATTATTTCAAATTCAATAAGAAATTTAATGAACAATCTCCATTGAGCTCCTTACTAGCTGACAATTTCATGTACATTTTTCCGAGAGAAAGCCCTATAAATCATTGAATTAAACGCAGCGTATACGAACAACCTCACGCTCTACTGATGGGATCTCCATTGAGACCTTTACTGGCTAACATTTTCATGGCGTAAATTGAAGATATCATAGTTAGTTCCTCCAAATCAAAATTGGTGAATATTCGGTATAGATCTGTAGACAATATATTAGCATGTTCTATAGGAACCGCTAGACAACTAGATCAATTTTTAACTTACATCAATAGCATTCATCTCAAAATTAAATTCAAGATAGAGAGAGAAGTCGATATTCAGATTCACTTTTTAGATCTTACAATCACTCATAAAAGTAACACACTAAGTTTTGATATATATCTAGAACCCATCTTCACTGATATGTACATCCAAAGATGTATGACTCAACACACCCAAAATCTCATAAATACGCTGCGTTCATCAATGATTCATATGGCTTTCCCTCCGCCATTATCCGAAGAAAATATGTCCAGGGAAGTGTCAACTATTAAAAAGATAGCTAAGAACAATGGTTATTCCTCAAATATAATGAACGGAATTATCAGAAACTAACACAAATAGCATATTGTAATATTTACCCAAGTATAGAATCAACTAATACAGATGAATATATTTCATTAGCATATTTTGGTCCTATCAGCGAAAAGACTGCAAATATTATTTCAAAACAGCCTAAAAAAGAAGCCTTCAAAACCCACATGAAACTCTCCCAAGAATTTTTCAATAGTAAAGATAAAACTGATAGATTTAACAATACTGGAGTTTACAAGTTGCCCGGTATTGATTGTGAAGGCGTCTATATAGGTTCATAATCATAATCATTTATTAAAATCTTTCGATATTTACGAAGAATTGTCATGATAAAAGTAGGTAAGTGAATGTGCATAAATATAAAATATTCAAAATTGATATGCACATTGACAAATTTCTTGAAAGTTAATTTTTTATATATTTGAAACAAAATCACCAACAGGACAGCAAGACACCGTACGATTATAAAAAAATAAAAAACTTTAGAGGTAAGTATTTTTTTAAATTCATTTTTGAATTTCTCTGCAGGTAATAGCTTGACATACTCTGGTAACACATTATACATTTTGATTCCTAAGAAGTTGAAACTATTCTGTGTTTTTTTTTATTCCTATGATGAGGCAAAACATACTTTTTCCGAGATCTTGTTTCGTAGGAATGATGGTTGGAATGTTTAAGTATTGCTGTTTTCTTCTCGTGGATGTGGCATAGACATGTGAGAATATACTGAGCAGGAACGGTCAGTATTCCATATTTTTTTAAATATTCTCTGCAGCTAGTTGTTTTTGAGATACATGCAATAGCTCTGATAGCTTTCTTCTGTTTAAGGAATATTTTGGATGCCTATTCCGCTGCTCCCCACAAAAGAATGTCATAGGAGACCAAACTATGGAAATGAGCATGATAGGTGAGTATTGCTGCGTTTTCATCAACTATTTTCCTTATTCTTCGTATCGAATAAATTGCGCTACTCAATCTTCTGGACGCGTTTTCTATATGTTGAGACCAACTGACAGAGTTGTCTAACTCAATTCCAAGCATGCTAAGGCTAGGTCCATTACACTTAGCTTTTGTGGATAGAAGTAAGTTTTGCGTTTTCTCTATGTTAAGTGTTAGTCCATTAGTTTCGTACCAGTTGTGAGCCTGTTCTATTGTTGTCTTTGTTCTCTCCTCTACTTGTTCTTGAGTCTTCCTTCGGTTTAAATAGTTCGTGTCATCAGCATAAAGAGTAGTTACATCTGCATCGACATTGTATACGAGATCGTTTGCGTATATTATGTGTATATTATGAATAAGAGTGGAGAGAGTATTGATCCCTGAGGAATCCCAACTCTACCAACTTTTCCTGAAATGTCCTTCCGTTCCAAAATACTGATTGATATCTATTCTGTAGATATGATTTGAGTATACACAAAGTTGGTCCTCTGATACCATAAAATTGAATTTTTTCTAAAAGTATTTCTCTTATAACACGATCAAAAGCCTTGCTCAAGTCCAAGCAGGAAAGCTGCGCTATTTCACCTTCTTCAAAAGCTTCGAGTATGCCCTCCTATCTCTGTCATTGCTGTTATTGTTGATTTTTTTGTTCTGAATCGATGTTGAGCGTTATTCAGTATATTCTTCGATTCGATGAAACCTGTGATTCTCGACTTAAGGAGCGACTCAAAGATTTTAGAGATCGCTGGCAGAATTGATATTGGCCTGTAATTCGAACATTCATTCACGTTGTCTTTTTATGAATCGCATTGGCGATTTTCAGTTTGGATGGAAAAACTCCTTGGTTGAAGCACCTATTAATAACCTGGCATAGCGGATTAGATATTTCATCCGCAATTTGTTTCAGGAGACTTACTGACATACCGTATATATCTTAGGTTTTTTTAGATTTCAATTTATTAATTTCTTTTTTGACTTCCATAGGACTAACATTGAGCAAAAGCATTGTATCCAGACTGTTCCTGGCCTCTCTCAAATATTTCCTAGATTGGGTCTTAGAAGTGGAATTTACCTGCTGTGAATTTTTTTCCAATATTTAAGAAAAACTCATTCAAGTCCTTAGGTGATAATGTGCTCTTGTTTTTATCTTTTGTGCTATTATGTTTGATTTTCGAATTGATAACTTCCCAAATTGCTTTGCTTTTATTTGTAACTTTCTTAAGGTATTTCGCATCTTGTTCTCTTACTTAAGACTTAATAGATTCTTTGAAGGCGTTTTTCAAATGCTTGTAAAGTTCAGTCGAGTTCTAGTCTTTTTTGACCCTCATGATTATTTCTGCTGCTTCAAGTTTATGCTTTATGTTCTTTATCTCTGCGTTATTCCAGATAGGCCTTGGTTTCATTTTATTAATTTTAATTTTTTCACAGGGAAACAGCTTTCAAAATGGGAATGAAGAATCTCATGGAATTCATCATAGCATTGCTCAGCATCCTCATACTGAGTAATCTGTAGCCAGTCTGTCATCCGGAGTTTCTCCTTAAAAAGGTGGGTAATAGGATCGTTAATCATTCTTACATATTTATAAGTTATGTTATCCATAGGTTCAATTAGCTTCCCAATTTTCATGAACTCTGCCCTGTGATCTGCAATATGAGAATTGATAGTGGACGCCTGGTACGATTCTGGTATCAAATCGGTGAAAATATTATCCACACAAGTGCTGGATGTCTTCGTAACTCTGGAAGGTTCGTGAAATACAGTGTAGAGGCCATAACTCTCCATAAGATTTTCTATTTTCCTTTTTCTTTGGAATCTTTCAGGAAATCTGCATTGATGTCTCCAGCTACTACAATGTGTTGAAAAGACTCGTTTGATATTCTGTTTAAAGCAGCATCTATCTGAGCAAAAAAACAATCGACATATCCCTTCGGAGGGCGATAAATGCAAGCTATAACTAAGTTATGATCTTGTACATTTACAGCCGACATTTCTACCTTATCCCTAATAAAGTCTATTTCTTCTGCCTCCATTACGTTTCTTACCATTATAAGACTACCTCCACATTCAAGTTTAAAATGTTTGTCGTTTTTATTTGCTTTTTCAATTCACTGTTTATCGAAGTATCTTTTTTCTTGCACTCGAAAAAGCTTATATCTAGCAACACTTACCCGTGCTGGCCATTTTTCCTTCTTATATATGTCCTCTAGTAATGAGATGTCCCCAGCTATTTTGAATGACATACTTCTGGCGTCATCTCGCATTGGACAAGGCTCAACGTCGAAGTCTTTTCTCGAAAATGTTTTACATAAATGTTCATATACTGCTTCTTTTGATGTATTTGGTGACACTTTACCCAAGTGAATTAAAACTTGTTTTGGCGCACTTTTAATACATACATTCTCGGAATGTTTTATCGATCCTATTGTTATGTTTCGTTTTGTCTCTTTTACTTTGTTCTTCTTTGTTCTACTTTCGTTATTAGTTTTAGCATTCGTTTTTGCTATAGAGTCCGTTTTGGTATTATTTAATGCGTCTCGGTAAAGTACTTGGGGTTTTCCGGAGCACCCTTATTAATTTTGTATCTACCTGTTTATGTATGTATTTTCAACATTAGTTCAGTACTTGTTGTCTACTGAAGATGGCCGAGAGACCGAAATTGCAATCCTGATTTTCAATGAATCTCTTGTAATAGTATAATACATAGTTTAATTTCTAATTATCATCATGATTAACTATCACGTAGTAATGGCGGTATCAACTAACTATATGGTGATCTAAAGGTTTCTTCCATTATGTCTGACAAGTATTGTTATTAGACATCTGTTAAATAAAATTAAATAATACAGGCCATCATAATACCAACTGCAACGATTTCTCAGAATTCGAATTTTCTGATATTCATTTCCACCCAAGAATATAACCGATTTCAATGCAAACTGATATATTATGAACTACGAAGAGTAACTATAAAGAAATTCCACCAAAATGGCTAGAAGAAAAGATATTAGCGAATTATATGTAAGTAATGCATCAATTTCATCTCCGTGGAACAACCTGGGTACTCCTCATAAATTATGGGCACTTTAGTTTAATTAATTGCCGCATTAAATTTTCTTTAATAGTAGGTCAAATAAGTTGAGAAACGCTGTTTCTGACAATTTCAACATGAATAGATTCAAGAATCTTAACTTATCCAAATAATAGTAATTTATGTGATTTAATTATAAAGAATCATTATTCTGTGAAAGAATAAAAATACGTATCATTAAAACCGCAGTATTTGAACTGCAGTAGTTAGTAAGGAATTGATGCAAGAATTTATTTCATAAATCACAAAATTTATAATCATCGCTCATAACATGATATATCGATATTAACATGTGTTTTCTAGATTTTTGAGATACAGTACGCTCATGAAAATATGAACTCGAAAAACTCCATATTTTTCGGACCTTAAAATGTTCTAATGTACTAATCAAATAAAACCCACATTTATATATTCTTCAATTTTTATTAATGATGTACGTACATATACTCATACTGAGGTGACTTGAAGAATCTTCATTTTTCTTCCAAATCAATTCAATCGCTTTCAAAGTAATCCCCATCTAGGGTTGCCAGGTCGCCAAACCTAATAGCCGAATAGTAAGTTTGTCCGGACATTTGGATGAAAAAGACGGACACCCTACATTTTCGAGGATTTTTTGTTCATTATTAATAGCTACGATTAAAATAGTTTGCTTTTTTGATTATTACCATAAATCTTGTTAAATTCTAATGAAATATAAATAAAATTGAATGCCAAGTCAGTCTAAGTACTTCATTATTAATCAGTCAAATAAATTCATCAATGAAGATTAAATTCTAGATAAATATTTATCAACTTTTCTGAATTTGAATGAAGGGCAATTGCACAAATAAGTCTTATTTACCTACTATTACTTCCCAAAGCAAAACAAAATATAAAAACAATCTAAACAAAACAAATCTTCTTCGCTCTAAGTTAAACAATGAAAATAATTTTTCAAATTCTTGGTTGGCAGAAACCAGCTTTAAAAGATCAGTTTCTTTCAAAATGCAGTTGTAAAAATCCTTACACATCAAATGTTTTGAGTTAAAATTCTACAACCAATATTTTAGCTACAGCGTCAACATGTAATCTGTTGCGTTCTTTCGACCATTACTGACCTATCAAAGGAAAAATTCTTTCAACGTTATGCGTTATGCCCTGGAATCGCAAAATAATACTGACCAATAGTTAAGAAATCTGAAAAGCAATCTCGACTATTCATTGATTTAAAATAGGTTACCCATTTCTCTTTGTTATTGTTCAGAAAATTTTTAAGGTAAACATTTTGCTATCGTCAACTTCAACGTTGTTTTATGATATGATACTTATAGTATCGGAAACTTGATTCCATTCAGAAAGATCTTTTAAAGTTATCTATGTGAAATGGTTTGTGTCTTAATATAAGTTTTCAGTCCAAGATCGTAAATATTGTACTGCAATAATGTACATGTTTTTTATATCCTCTTTGAACACAGTCACCGATTCAGAATTTTCGTTTTTGTCTTTGAATTCACGCAAAATAGAAGTCACTTTCAATGGACAAAAGTTTTGTTCAATCCTTACATTTATGCTATTCATTATCTTAGAACAGTTTTCCAAAACCTCATTTACAGAAACCTCAGCCTTCTCTGTATCTTTAATGCGATTTTGATAAACGGCCATGAAAGAATGAGCAGCCTAAAAATAGCCTTCGTTGAGATACATCATTCTTTTCCTTTTTCAGGAAATATCACTTAAGGCGCTCAAACATTTGTACAATCCTTTCTATCGCTGGGAAGAGACTCAGCCTGCGCGTCTTTGAATGATAAAATATTTGTTTGAAATTAATGTTTAATTCTGAGCTAATACTTTTGAGTTCCTTTGTACGTGCGGTAAATGTAGCAAAATGATTGTGAATCTGCATGATAATACTTTTAAGACAATGCAAGGAATCAAGAGCACTATGGGCAGAATAATTGAAAATATGTGCAACACAGCCGCCTCCAATTATATTCTGATTATTCGTTAGAGATTTTAATGTAAAGAAAACATTATTTTGCCCTACTCAGTCTTTGCCACCAAAATTTGTAGCAGCATTATCAGCCGAAAATGCTACTAGTTTATCTGAGAGGTTTTTGTCACGCAGTGAATCGTTGACGTAATTAGATATCGTTTCGGATGTCCCATTTTGTTGTGATTGAATATCTATTAAGGAGACCTGTATCCGTCTTTCTGATAGTCAAAATACTGAATTAACAGCGGGAATAATTTGATAGCACCATGATTACCTGCGTCAGTGGAAGCGTTTATGTACACACACCACAAAAATTGTCGCATCACCTAGTATTCTGAATTCCACAATCGATTAAGCAGCTAAGCAGCTCGATCGCAGTTTCTTTGTCAACATACGTTTTTGGACATATGAGGGGAAAAATCTTATCTATGTAGTAACATTTGTTTCCATTTGATCTCAAACACGTCTGAAACAAGAAAGAGTTTATTTGACTATCAGTATTCATTCAACTTCTCTTCAGGTTTCAAGCTAAATTAATGCAAGTTTTCTGTGTTTCTTGTTGATTTTCGAATCTTTGAATTTATTGTAATGGCTGCTGAACGCCCTGGAGGTTATTTGAGTGATCATAAAGTGGTAAGAATTGTAACACTTGTAGAGGAGGGGCGAAGCCAACGTTACGTGGCTAACTTGTTGAATTTTAACCAAAGCACTATTTCAAGAGCAATTAATCGGTACCACGAAACAGGGGAATATGAAAGAAGGGCCGGACAGGGAAGAAATCGGATAACAACACAAGTTGATGATTGTTGGCTTCTTTTAACTGCTCTAAGAGTTCTACACTGTACGGCTAGAATGATACAAAATGAAATGTGCATATTTCATTGCAAACTGTTAGTAACAAGGTCAGAGAAGACGATATCAGACCAAGGGTGGCTTCTACCAGCCCGCGTCTCACCAGAGAACATCGAGTTGCAAGACTTCAGTTTGCAAGGGAACATGCAAATTGGGGTATTCCAGAATGGTCGAATGTTCTCTTTTCCGACGAGTCCAGGTTCTGTCTAGTATCAAATGATAGACGCATGCCTGTATACAGACGATATTGGGGAACGGTATCAGAAATGCAATATCCGGCAAATCGGAGGGGGCTCAGTAATGGTGTGGAAAGGCATTTCTTTCCATGGTCGAACTTAGTTAGTCCTAGTGAATAATGGAAAAATGACAGCGGCCAGATACATCGCAGATATCCTTGAACTCCATGTTGTACCCTTTGGCCCATTGATTGGCGAAAACTCGGCCTCATACAGCTAGAGTAGTTACAGAATTTCTGCAAAATGCCGAAATTGATATTTTAAGATGGCCAGCTAGAAGTCCCGACTTGAATCCCATAGATCATATTTGGGACAACATGAGGTGGCAAATTCAGGAAAGTAGGATGCCTTGTAGAACACTCCAACAACTAGAAAATCTGCTTCCTGAAATTTGAAACTCAGTGACTCAAGAGTACCTCCAAAATTTGTTTGAGAGGCTTCCGAGACGTATACTGGCAGTAATTAGGGCCCGGAGAGTAAACACTCGATTTTGAAAATAATCAGTAACCATTCGATGCTAGTTGATTGGTCTCTTCGCGAATGTTTGAAGATGGAAGAATTTTTTAATATTTCATTAACTCGAAAATTGTTGATATTTTCCATCATAAACTCATCTCTTTTGAATGATATCTTCTTATTTTACACTTCTGAAAGTTACGAAGCGACTGCTGAATGATCAACCTGAAAGTTTATATAGTATTATCGTAAAGGTAGGGTGATGCGACAATTTTTGTGGGGAGTGTATTTTATATCAGACAAGTCCTCCAATATATTTTTTAAAACATATGGCCCAAGAACATTTTTCAAAATTGCTTCTGCCTTTGTTCTCGCACAGGTTACTTCTTTTGCAATGTTTGAATCAGCATAAAGGCACTATTGGAATGATACTGTACAGTCTAATTACTTAAATGACTGATTGTGTTTTATCGTGTAGAAAACTAAAATAGCCTCAGCCGCTTGCACTTGTTTTTGGTCCCGATCTTGCTGTTACAAAATTGTCTACTTTCGACGAACACGCAGCAGTCCTAATATTTTTGCGATGCTTTCTTGGTATTGAAGTACTTTTCGAGATCACATATTTCCCTACTGGCTCTTGATATCAACTAGTCATAAAGCTCACACTTAACTTCCGACGGTTCTGCTGTTGTCTTATACATTTTATATATATTTTTTGATTCTTCTGAAATAATACATTTTTTCTTTGGCATGTTGATATCTGAAAATTAATAAAATGATTTTTTCTTTGTTTGTCGTCACATCATTCGCACCTATAAGTACTCGAAATTGACTTAATTCATGCAGTAAACTGGTTTTTCCAACTTATTTTTGACTGCACACAACGAAAGGAATCGCTTTGGCACTATCTAAGCTCAGGAAAAAGTACTTATTATTCAAAAGTTGGTTGAAATTATCAAAATGTTTGTTATAATATGATGAAGAAAACATTTTGAAATGTGTAAGGCCCCTTAATGTAGCATCAATAAAGTACACTACAAACGATACTTATCAAAATTATTATCGCTGAATATAGAAACTGACAACGGAGTGCCGAATGCATCGCCACGCAACGTGCCCTAACAATAGTGGAATGAACATTATCAAAGGGGGTACTGCAGGAGCGAGCTACCGACAGTCGACTTACCTGCGCTCGTCCACACTCGTTTGCGAAATGTAAAAAGCCTAACAAAATCAAAATTGAAAGCATTTATTGCTCCAATAGATCACATAAAAGGTTATAGGACAAATCAAACACCCCTATTCACAAGAATTTCAAATTTGAAAGTTACAAACTCGTCTATTGAATAGAAGGCCCTAAAAATAAACATATTTTGGATGATGTTACAAATGGCCTAAAATCTTTGTATCTAACGGTAATTTATTGAATAGAACAGCACCTATGTAATATGGATTCTTTTTGTAAAGTTCCAAGTTATGTTGGTCGAATTAGAAACCGGCACCGAATCTTGTATTATATGCGTGATACTGATTCTGAGGCCTAAAAGACCTCATATTCTGCTTGGTGAACTTCAACATTTCAAAAATGAATAAAGGTCAATATGCCCTCTTTTATGAAAGTTGTCTTACGAGACTCCCGATATCCTAAACCGAACATGTAGCGAATCGCTTTTTTTGCACCAGAAATGCCCATAGTGCAGCAGATGAGCTCCTCCATAATGCTATAGCAAATGATGGATTGGAAATTGAAGAAGTAATAAAATTTGACAACCTTTTTACTAGAAATTTGTTTGAGTCCGAGCAGAGCATAACAGATACTAGCGCATCTACCACACACATAATCGATGTGCTTCTTCCATTTCAATGACATATCTAGATACCCAGTTACCTGAAAGAGGCAACCTGCTAGATCATGTTATTATTCATTGCAATATATTGGCTTTTCGTGTAGTTATTACCCTGAGAATGAAACTGCATCATACAAGTTTTATCTGGGTTCCAAATGAACTTGCTTTCGGAATAGTATTTTAACAACATTTGTAGATTGTGTGACAGATTATTCTTCATCTCACTGTCGCCGGTCTTGCATGATAACAGAGTGATGTCATCCGCAAAAGCACAGTGGTATGACGTTAAGCAATCGGAAACATCATCAATGTACATTAAGAACAAGAGAGGTCCGAGTACACTCCCTTGTGGTACACCAACCTCGACATCCAACTGCGTAGAGCACCTACCCTCATGAAAGACATATTGCTCACGATTTTGGAGATATGACTTCAATAGATTATGGCAATTTCCTCTGATTCCATATGGCTGAATTTTCTTCATGAGGAGCTGGTGATCCACACAGTCGAATGGTAAGGTCAACGAACAATGCCATCACCCTCTCGCCTTATCCAGTCCCTAGAATAGAGTATAAAGCGATTAATGTGGATCTTTCACCACGAAGACCATGTTGGTTATTCGACATAAGTCCATTGCATTCAAGGAAATGCACTATTCGTTTGAGCATAATTTTTTCGAAAAAACCGATAAGAGAGCAATCGGTCGGTAGTTCATTATATTAGGAGCGTCGCCCTTCTTTAATGAGCAAATGATTTTGGAGACCTTTAAATAGTCTGGAAAAACATACCCCCTGAAACACATGTTGAGCAGATGAGACAAAGGCGATGCTACCGGGATGGGGTCGTACACAAGATGGAAACACTGATGGTTAACACAAACACTCGTTGTAAACGTAAATTTGAAATGAAATAAGAACACGTGGTTCGTTGGTAAACAACGGCGGTTTGGCAATATGGCCAGTGGCTTGGGTATGGAAAGCCGGCTCGTGGCAATGCGTGCTGCAGCCAGTTTTCTCAGACAGTGTGAATTCGAAGAGGTCTTTCAAGAGAAAGAGAGGGAGTCTCCGAAATGCATAGATATTTTAACCCTCGGTCCAGGTAGGCCCAGAGTACGTTCTGTGCTTAGCCTGGTCGAAGGGCCTACTAGGCGATCTGTGATTAAGGAAGCGTGGTTAACACGATAACACGCTTATTCGGTGAGGCCTAGAGCGATCTATGGTTAGATACTGTAGTGGACACGGTAACAGCGAGCTTAGTTGCTCAGCACAAAGCTTCACAATGAACGACGATATTCCATCAGGGCCACTCGAGTTTGAATTTTTCAAACCATTGATAGCACTTGATACTTCCTTAGGAGAAACCCTGTACAAATAAATTGATTTGGTACATTTTTGAAATTGTATTACAGTTTTTGATACTCTATTACATAATATGAAACGCTGTTCGTTTTGGAAATTTCCTGGTATGCTGACAAAATATAAATTCAATTGTTCAGCTATATCCAGCGGATTGCTGTACTCGGTTTGATCTTACTTGATACAATCGACCTCTTGTTTTTTACGCTTTTTCAACATGGAGTTTATTAAACTCCAAATGGTTTTTGGTTTGTTATTAGAGTGGGATATTTTGTTGTCAAAATAATTTCTTTTAGATATTCTGAGTAGCCTTCTATAAACACTTCTATATTGACTGTAAGTGTCAGAGGAGATGAGCCCCTGTCTCGAGTTGGCATGTAATAATTTGAGGTTTTTGGAGAAAACTTTTAGCCCTAGAGTCAGCCAACTCTTGCAAGTGTGAGATTCAGCTGGTTTTCTCTTTTTCCAATTGAAACTGATATCAAAATAATATTGAACAATGGAGACAAGAACAGATAATTTTCCATCAATATTTCCATTATGACTATACAGCCCAGGTCTCGGCTTGCAAATATTCTACAAAAATTTCCTTATTCTTTTGAGAGAATGATAGGGACACATATGGTTTGTTATTGGAAACCGAATTGGTAAGTGTTCTGATCTTCTGGAAAGTATGGTCCGAGAGACCATTTTCATTGGCAGTGTTATTATAAATTACATCATTGAAATTGGTACAAATGTAGTCTATTGTAGAAAAAGAAGTTTCTGTAATTCTGGTTGGTTTACAGGACACAGGATCCAGATTATGAATAGGCAAGAATTCCCTCAACTCAGTCTAAGCAGTACTTACACTTGAGAAGTCAATATTCAAGTCCCCCGTCAGGTTGAATCGATTTAAAGGAAACCTCTTATAAACATAATTCATAAACTGCTCATTATTCGCTCAGATCTGCACGTATGCAAACTCAAAAAACCATTTCTGCACAAAACCGCGACACTTCTGGTACAACTGTATAGTGTAGTGAATCCTTCAGTAGAATGAGAACACCACCATGCATATTAACATATCTATTAAAGAAGGCACCAATATCATAGTTAGCGGGTTTTAAATGCTGCATTCCTTGATCATTGCACCAAGTTTCAGAAACTGAGGATGTCAAGATCTTCCTCAGCCAGAAAAACCTCAACTGCACCAATTTTGTTTCTGATTGAGTGTAAGTTTTGGTGAGCTACTCCAAATAGTTTGTTGGAAATTGATTTGTGGGCATTTGCATTATCGACATCATCTACCCTAAAAAATCCCCGGATGGACGATTTTTATTATAGACATTATAGACATCGAACTTTATTCTATGTATATCCACATCCTGAGGCCAGAATGCTGTATCATATAGTTCATCCATCTTTTGAATTGGCACTTTCACTGAAAAGCTTTTCAATTCACTTCGCTTTTTCTCAAATTGAGGCATATCTATGGATATGTTTTCGAAGCCTTATTTATCCTTTATATATTTCAGTACTTTTTCGTCTTTGACATGGGGGTTTACTCTATTTATGAAGAACCATGCCTTTTTTTCACGTCCACTGAAACCGTCAACATCTTCGACACTTCCAGTTCCTAAGCGTTTAGAGAAGTTCTTTTTAAAATTAGTTCTATCCTGCTTTTTGTTGTTTTTCAGAGAACTATCATTGTTTTTATTTTCAGTGGATTGTGTACGTTTTATTGAGGCTCACTATTTCGGCAATTTTTCTTCCTTGTTCAATTTCTAGAGCACTAGTAGAACTACTGGCTTGAACAATTGATCTTGGATCAGGATTATTCAACGATGAAAGTGCGAGATTATTTGTTGCTGCATATTTAACAGTTTCTTGTCGTGTTTGCACGTATGAATTTTGATGTGTTGATGTGGATGAAAATGCTTGGAATTATTATAATTGTTTACATTCTTTATCTTGGTTTTCAATGAATGCAATTTTCTCCTTTAACTCTTGATTTCGTTTCGATAATAGTAGATTATTTGACTTCGATAGATCATTCATGCCGTTAGTTGCCCTCAACAAGTGGGTGAGGAATTCAACCTTCAATTATAATATTTGATTTTTAGTATTTTCTAACGTACCCGTAGCTTCGTCTTCGTCATCTTCAGAATCTTCATATCCACAGCAGATTAACCTCGATTCACTGAGTATATGACACTTTTTCGATTGTGCACATGATCTATGGAAGGCACTATCACATTTGACACATAAAAGAGTCTTTAACCTATACTTTGGACAACACTTTAAATAAGTTTCACTATTTAAAACTGCGTTTTCGCTAATAATATTCGGATCATCGCTAGATGCGTCACCTTCACTCCACGCCATTATTATTCTCGGACGAGCCGGACACTGTTTATTTTGTCCGGACACGCAATCAAAAAGCTTAACTATGTCCAGTGCTATCCGGACGCCTGGCAACGCTATCCCTATCAGATACAATGAACGTATGCTAATGGATTTTCAATTCTTCAAAATAGTTGTCAAAGTCGTTTTCTGGGATGGCCTTTAGCTCCACCTTCGTTGCAACTTGTATTTCTTCTATTGATTCAAAACGGTGTCCCCGGAGTCTTTTGAATTTTCTAAATAACCAGAAGTCACACAGTGCCAAATCAGGTGATTACGGCGATTGTTGAACAATATAGGTGGAGTTTTTGGTGAAATGGTCACAAAGAATCAATGTAGTATGAGACGGTGCCACAATGAGGCCCATAACATCTTTCAAAATGATATTAACTGATCCTTTTGAAATGCCAACATAATCAGCAAGATTAAGTTAATCGACGATTTACAAGCACCAAATCTTTGATTTTTTGGACATGAGTTTCATCGGTCGAAGTTGATTGTCGACCGGGGCGCTCTTCGTCTTCTACAGATTCTCTTTTTGGAACTCTTTATACCATTTGTAAACAATTTTTTTCAACATAACCTCATCACCAAAGGCTATTTGCTTCATCCTCAATGAATCATCAGCAGAAAAATTAATTCTTTCTGCAAACAAAATTTAATGCAAATTCTTTGCTCCACAAATGCAGACATAAAAATCGGAACATTCACTTCTAGGAGCTTTCAAAACGAAGCGTATCTCAAACACTAAGAAATATTTTGATGTTTACTTTGGTACATACAGTCCTACCAACCTAAAAATGAGAGCACTGCCCCAAATCCATTTAATCGAGCAGTTTAAATTCAAATGTCACCTTACTTTTTGGAAACAGTATTATACCGCTTACATAAAAAATTATATATATTCAAATCCGTTACATCATAATTGTATGTTACAAATTGAACTAGTGAAACAAAAGTTTTATCGGACACTGAGCACAGCAGTTAATTTGCGGAAGTTATGAAAACCTATCATTCAATTCCCATATATTTTATTATATCAACCATGGCTTATTATACATTGTTAAGTGAAATCAAAAATGTAGATGACATAAAACTATAAAACAATATGTACGATTTGTCACAATTCATTTCTCACAGCGCGTGTTAATATATGTGTAATGTTTTAAGTAAAATAATTTGCGAAAAAAAATGAAAATTTTGGTGAGTCTTCAGATATTATGTTTATCATTTCTTTATGCCTGCCAAAAGAACAAAGTTAGGTTATGCTGCAGTATCAGTGATATTTCAATTAATAATCCAATATAAAATATATATAAAATAATAATTTAAATAAAAACAGTCCGGTATTCTGATGACAAAACATCAGTTTGTATGATGTCCATCACTTTAAACTTACAGTTTTTATTTAATTAATGATATTTTATGGAAATTCATGTTAATATTAATTAAATGAAACACTTTTATCTAATTTCCACAATGTTTATTTTTGATACACACGACTGATTCAAAATTTGCCACATTTTCAAGTGTCTAGGGCTAACAGTTATGTGAATGAAAGTGCTAACTATACCTATTCTAAATGTTCTGTAGTAGGGAATGATTTAATTCTAGTTGGTTATTGAGAGTGGCGAATTTTGGTTTTCACAAAGTTGCATTTGTGGAGGACTTTGAGATTGCCTAAAACTATTGTATATTTTGTTGATTGGATGTGCTCAATAATTTGGGATTTCTTGTCTGAAGATGTGTTCTTTGAACCTGCATTCGAAATTTCTACTTGTTTGGCCTACATTATGTTTATTTTCTAATTATCTAATGGAATTAGGTGATTTGTAGACTTAATATGGTCAAAAACTATGGATTTGCAATCTGAGGAGAAATGTTCTTTGAATCTCGATTCAAAATTTAGAGCTGTTTGTCCTACGTAATCTATTAAGCATTCATTACATTCAATTCTGTATATTTTAGACTGTTTGTATTTATTATTTTCTCTTTTGGCATTGAATAGTAATTTGCTTATGTTGGAACTGGAGGTGAAGGTTGTTAATTAACTCATTTTATCACCTAAATTCTTTCTAATTGTATCATTTTTTCACATTTTGAATATCTAAGAAGTATTATTGAAACATAAGCATGAAAGATAATTTCTTTTTTCAAACCATTTTAACATAAAATTTGTAGACTCATTTGGGTCCATTGGGGCATTTAGGGATCTAGTGAAAAATTCTTGCTGGGAAGTCCTGTTGAGAGGACGTGTAATATATTTCAAAACAGTTTCGTTCCAAGCATAAAGTGACATTACATTTGACTCATCTCTAACTTGCTTTGAAATTGCAAACTTTACACCGTAATTGTTTTTCAATTTTTACTCTAAAATTACCGCCTTCTTCTTGAATATATCCTTTGATGTAGATGCAGAAGGTCTGCCCCTGGAGTGTGATGATTTAGAAAAGCTCCGCAGATATTGACGGGTAACACCCCGAACAAAAGTTAACAAATCGAATTTATCTTCACAAACTGTATACATTTTCCAAGCATTGACGGTAGCCACGTTGACCATATGTGTGAGAAGAGATCACCACCATTTCTTTCCCCAAATAGATATTCTGTATTGGTCAACACTTTGATCAATACCCCATGAAATTATTATATTTGGAAAATAGAAATGATAGTGGAACATCAAACTTTTGCTTTCTAATTGAAGACCATCTTATTACTTTTGCCAGTGGTTCAACCGAATCGTAATTTGTTCCCATTGTCACAATTTTGTTGTCTTTCCATCTGACAAACAACAATTTATGTGTTGTCATTGAGTCATAAATGTATTTAAAACACCAACGTTCTTCTTTCTTCATTCAGGAAACTGATGATAAAAAGCGCTTTTTGAGGCAATTATCCCCAATGGCTCTGTTTGCCTAAAACCCCTTTCTCTCAATGTTTTTAAAAGATTAAAAGATTAAAAGAGAGTCAAGAGGTAATAAACTTTTTACTACCAACAGTATATGGTTTTGCACAACAGTATGTTTCAAATTTGTAACAATATCCATTGGAACTGCAGATCATCCAATCTTTATAACCAAATCGCACAGGCTTTCCTACAATAAACAGAAATACAGAATGATGACCAAAATATTTAATCATAACTTCATCTATAGACAACTGAGAATGAAAAATTCCCTTCTGTTGAAAGTTTTTATTCAGATATTTATGTACATTTTGTCATTTCTATCAAGTTTTAAATTATTAGCAAAATACGAAAATCTTTCTTTCCTGAAAGCGATTTTCTTACGTAGCTTTGGACACTTATGGTATAGACAGATCCTCATCTAAACTCCAAAACAAAGGTTCCCTAGGTAGCCTGTGGTATCCAATAAAGAGTTATATTCCGACAAAAGTCTTGATATCTTATGCAGTAACACAAAATGAATGATAGTTTTCAGAGTTGCATATAATTGTAATTGTTCTGCTATAAGTTTTAAAATATATTCATCCATCAGCTTCACAAAGATTTCTACCGGAGTTGCGTTATTAGAATACCTAGACAGTTGATATAACCATGCGTTGCATTTATACTAAGGTCAATTGAATCCTCAGTCCAGATAGGTTGAACTTTTGAAGTTATTTTCTTTTTTAAATGGATTAGATCAAAAGTGAAAATTTTAAATTAAATTTGTTAAGTGTAAAAACATCATCTGTCAGGTCTACAGAATTTTAAATGGTGTAGTGCGGATGAAAGTTGGTGGGTTTCATGAATTTGTGATTTGAAAAGCTTGCTAATTTACCTGCAGGTGTGTTTATGTGGGATACTACTGGCATAGTGATGTTTTCCTCTTTGTGCAGTTTGATTAAACCGTCTATTTTTGGAACTTGAGGGTTCATGGGAATGAGTTTCTTCTTGTCCCATTCCCGGTTCTTATTTAAGTCTCTAGAATACTAATTTTGAACAAACCTTGTTTTGAGATATGATTCTTTGGAATGGTTCATCTTATATATTTTTAACTTTTAAAAACAGATTTTTTCCAACAATTACAATAATATAAGGAAGAAAATGGGAGAGTTGGCACAATTTACAAAAGAAATTTGAAATTTCATAACACAAAATATTCAAATCTTATACAACAACAGAAAGTCTTCAGTGTCAATCTATTATTTTCATTATGAAAAATGTCAAAATCATTATTGAAGGTGTGGTTTTCTTCTAGTAGATGGTTTGCATAGTGAGAATCAGATTTTCGTTCGTCAAAACTGCGTTTATCCTCAGATATCCCAATGTAAAAATTTCTAAAAGTCCTATCCATATAAATCTTATCGCAACTTCCACAAGGAATTTATATTACTTGATTCGTTTATAATATTTAATGAATTTTAGGTTTACAATTCTCAATATATCTATGGAGTTATCCTCTTGAAAGCTGTATTCAAATTATGGTGAAGAAGAATGACTTCAGATTCAGACTGGGGTTTACTAATATAAGTTAATACATTATATTTTTATTAGTCTTTTCAACAATAAGAAAAGATTCATGCATTATTTATTGAAATAGTTTACGAGAAAGCATACTGTCATTCATACTAGAATTGTAAACATTATTGACCACTATTTGTTTTATAATATAAAGCTCTTTCAAGAAATTTTTTCTGGCATTGGCATTGTGATGAGTCTATGTTTTTTTGTTTATGGTTATATCTAAAAAATTAATGAAATTCTCAGGTTCTATTTCCGAAGTGAACTTTATATTATTAGAGTGAATTCAATAATAATAATAATAATAATCCTCAGGGGCTCAGGAACATTGTTTCTGAGTACAGGCTTAACGAACCCGCATACAGATACGCGTTACATCTTGCGTTCGTAGAAAAATATCCTGAATTATAGCATATATCCGAGCAGAGAATTTCGGATCAACGAAGAACAATCATTAAAAACAGGCTACTTTCTTCAGAAACGCCTCGATATCAGACATATGGACTTCGATGGAATAACGGAGGAAGAAATCACAACAGTAGTTCGAGCGACCAACAATTGGAAGGCCACAGGAATAGATAATATCCACAACTACTGGTACAAGAAGTTTGATAAGCTCCATGGAGCCCTAGCGAAACAGCTCACGTATGTTCTTAAACATCCCAAGAAAACACCCACTTTCCTAACGCAAGGCTTAACATATATGCTACCTAAGAGCGATAGAACACAGGATCCGTCTCAATATAGGCCAATCACTTGCCTGCCAACACTCTACAAAATACTCACCTCATGCATATCCAATCGAATATACCAACACCTTGACGACAACAATATATTAGCAGAGGAGCAGAAAGGATGCAGAAATAAACACCACGGGTGCAAGGAACAACTCATCATCGATTCTGTGATAATGAAACAGGCACACGTAGGGCATCGGAATGTTCATTCAGCTTTTCTCGATTATCTGAAGGCATTCGATAGTACCGCCCATTCTAGGCTTGTTGAAGTATTGCAGAGATACAAAATTCACCCAGCCCTGGTAGAGTTCTTGAAGACAACAATGACGCACTGGCGCACGTCTCTGCAGGTCAACATGAACAATAAATCAATTAAAACCGACGAGATACCCATACGTCGTGGAATTTTTCAAGTAGACTCTTTGAGTCCACTATGGTTCTGTTTAGCAATGAACCCATTGTCCTCAATGCTCAATAGAACAGGATACGGATTTAGGATAAAAGCAGAAAGGAATTATCATACAATCTCCCACCTGCTGTATATGGATGACATCAAATTATATGCTTCGAACAAGAAGTAATTGGATGATTTGCTGAAAACTGTCAGTGAGTTCTCGACAGATGTTCATATGAAATTCGGGATTGAAAAATGTAAGACCCTGAACATTCAGAGAGAGAAAGTCATAGATGGTGAAACACAACTTCCAAACGGTGATATTATACAGTGCATGAGAGATGGCCAAACATACAAGTATCTAGGATACCAACAAGCCAGATTGCTAGACCAAAAACAATCAAAAGAGAAGATTCGTTCAGAATACAGTCAGCGTCTGAAGTCTGTGCTAAAATCGATGTTGAACTCGGGGAATCTAGTCAAGGCAATTAACACCTACGCCATTCCAGTGTTACTTTACTCATTTGGAATAATCAGATGGACTAAAACAGAACTGGATGATATTCAAAGGCAGACCCGAACGATGATGACAAAGTACAACAATCATCATCCAAAATCGTCTGTGATACGAACAACTTTCAAGCGGAAAGGAGGAGGACGCGGATTAATAGATATTGTCAATTTACACACCGAACAGATAAAAATTCTCAGAGAATTCTTATCTACAAAAGCTCTCACTTCTGACCTCCATAGTGTGGTATCGTTGGCTGATAGGGGATATACACCACTAAATCTTGCTACCAGATATGACCTGCTGAATCTACCGTTCCTATCGGATACTGAAAAACAAGAGCAATGGTCAAGAAAGGAATTGCATGGACGACATCACCATGAGATTAATCAACCACACATCGACAAAGAAGCCTCCAACAAATGGTTGATGAAAGGAGAATTATTCGTAGAAACAGAGGGATTCCTTATGGCCATCCAAGACCAAGTGATCGCTACAAACAACTACAAAAAATTTATAATTAAGGACGGAACATTACAAACAGATAAGTGCAGAAAATGCCATATAAGATCGG
This sequence comes from Cryptolaemus montrouzieri, assembly GCA_013387265.2. Classification (NCBI taxonomy): domain Eukaryota; kingdom Metazoa; phylum Arthropoda; class Insecta; order Coleoptera; family Coccinellidae; genus Cryptolaemus; species Cryptolaemus montrouzieri. Next base: position 30,036,922 of record JABFTP020000001.1, read on the forward strand.
AGACTATACAGCATATTACGTCCGGATGCGAACAACTGGCCAATACAGAGTATCTTCACAGGCATAATCAAGTGTGCAACATTATCCACCAGAAACTTGCACACAAGTACGGACTTCTGAACACCTTCCAGCAATATTACAAGTATCAGCCGGCGCCGGTATTGAAAAATGAATCTATCAGACTATACTACGATAGGCCTGTTATCACTGACAGAATGGTGACGAATAATAGGCCGGACATAGTGGTGTATGATAAGAGAGCCAGAACAACAATGCTGGTGGATGTCGCCATACCGAATAATAACAACGTGCTGAACAAGTTCCAGGAGAAAAAGTCCAAATACAAAGACCTTGCTATTGAGATCAAGCAGATGTGGCACCTCGATAAAATAGATATTGTTCCTGTCATCGTATCCTCGACTGGTTTGATACCCAAAACTTTGCATGATAGCCTTAAGAAATTAGAATTGCATAAGAATACCTATATAGAAATGCAAAAAGCTGTAATTCTTAATACATGTAGGATGATAGGGAAATTTATGTCAAGTATATTGTAATCAAGCCTATTCCCTTTGATTGCTAAATCTGGGAAAGGTAAATTATATCCAGCTAACAGCTGAGATAGTGCATAAGTCAACGATAATTTTATATATAATATGACATAGTCAGACAAATAAAAGATGAAGTGGAAGCCGAACTGAATATTCTACATCATACGCAAGGATCTCCACAACCTGATGAAGAATCATCAACATCAAGTGAGGATAGTAATTGCGAAACAAAAAACGAATCGCCAGCACCAGATGTGAGTGAGAGTGTATGGGTTTCCAATTACAAGAGGCATTTGATCGAATATCGGGGAATGGATCCTAACACGCGGCCCAGATTGCCTAAAATTACTTATAAACCAGGACTCAATTTATCCCTAAAGGAAGCCAATGAAACGATCTGCGATGACTTGACTGAAGAGACGGACCTTGAAGAGATACATCTGCGTATGTACTGTGCTGCTTTAACGACTATAGAACAGAGTGGCCTGAAAATAAATACTGAAGCAAAGTTCTACTCATCAAAAACTGAAATTCCAGCATGGCAATAACGATTGCAAACAAAAATAGATAAGCTTAGAAAAGAAAACGGGAGAGCACAACAGCTCGCGAAGAAAAACACCAATGTCAGATTGTTGCGCAGGTTATCGATTGAACTTCAAAATGAAATAAGGAACTCCAGGAGTAAAGATCATATTAATTTAATAAGTGACCACCTCGATACTTTGAAACAAAAACTTGCTGCGTTCCCGAAACGCCTGAAAAGAAATCAGGAGAGCTACCAACGGATGAAACAGAACCTCGATTTCAATAAAAACCAGAAAAAGTTCTTTCGAAACATCAGCGAGAGATCAAGCCCAGAAGGTTGCGGTAAATATCCCACCGAACAACAGATTGTACAGTTTTGGTCTGATTTATGGGAGAACGAAACACATCATAACGATGACACATCTTGGATACATACAGAAGAACAGAGCTTTAGGCAGATGCGTATGCCAGATGTCAATTTTACAGAGGAAGACATCAGACGGATTACTCGCAGAATGGCGAATTGAAAGTCACTGGGAGGAGATGGAATACACAATTATTGGTAATTATTGGCTGCTCAGTTTAACGAACTAATTAAAGATCCTGCACTATTGCCGAATTTTCTCACAACTGGAATTATCTATCTTGTTCCAAAAGGTGTGGCATCAGAGGACCCATCGCAGTATCGACCAATTACTTGTCTCCCAACACTTTATAAAATATTATCAGCGGCAATCTGCAACAAGATATATAATTACATTGCTCGAAATAACATACTCACTGAGGAGCAAAAAGGATGTAGAAGAAAGGCTATGGGTTGTAAAGAACAACTTATCATTAATATGATTCTTTTGGAGCAAGCGAGGCGAAAGAAGAGGAATCTTTTCTTGGCCTACATAGATTATCAAAAGGCGTTTGACTCTGTCCCTCACTCCTGGTTGTTACGAGTACTCCAGATATACAATATCAACCCAGGCATTGCACGTTTCCTTCAACACTGCATGGGCCAATGGTCTACCAAACTGTCCATTCCAACGATCAATGGTAACACTGAATCGAGGGTGATACAAATCAAAAAGGGAATCTTTCAGAGGGATTCATTAAGTGCACTATGGTTCTGCCTCACTCTCAATCCGATCTCGAATGCCCTGAAGAACACGAAATATGGTTTCACAGTTAAAACAACATCTCGCAACGAAACAATCAGTCACCTATTTTATATGGATGATCTCAAGATTTATGCCAGTACAAAAAATCAATTAGACTCACTTCTGAGATTTGTTCATAGGGCAAGTACTGATATTGGTATGACATTTGGAATTGCAAAGTGTCAAACTGTCACCATACAAAGAGGTTGCCTGAAAGAGAGTGATGGTATTCAATTGGATGAGCACACCTGTGTGAGTAGTTTGAGAGACGAGCCCTATAAGTACCTACGCATTCTTCAAACCAACAAAACAGAAGATAAGAAAGTCAAAAAGATTCTCACTAATCAGTTCACTGAAAGACTTCGGGCTCTGTTGAAATCTAAACTCAATTCGGGGAACCTTATGAAAGCCATCAACTCTTATGTCATTCCCAGTTCGAACTTTTCTTTTGGAGTCATTAAATGGACTGAAACTGAGCTGGACTCCATCAACCGAAAAATCAGAACCTGCCTGACAGAAAATCGCATGCACCACTCAAAGGCTTCGATAGAAAGAATAAATATACCGAGAGAACATGGAGGCAGAGGAATAATAGATGTGAAAATGGCTTGTTATCAGCTGATCATCAATCTGAGAGAATATTTACAATCCAAACAGAATAATTTATATAATACTATCTGTGATGAAGACATGGGTTACACACCATTAAATTTAAGCAACAGAGAGTACGAACCATTAACTCCTAGAAACGTGGAAGAACAACTTACCTCATGGGCATCCAAAGAGTTGCATGGCCGGTTTTGTAACGAGCTGCGGAGGGGGAGCGTTGACGGTGTAGCATCGAATGAATGGCTCAGATCGGGCATCCTGTATCCCGAAACAGAAGGATTTATGATAGCCATTCAAGATCATGTTATGAGTACAAGAAATCATAGAAAGTACATTCTGAAAGAACAAATATCAGACAAATGTCGCTAATGTAATGATAAACCAGAAACTATTGCACACGTACTATCTGCATGCTGTTCGCTTGCTGGAACTAAATATGTAGACCGACATAACAAGGTCGCAGCAATTACTTACCTGGAGATTCTGAAGAAGCTCAGTATACAGTTGGATGAACCCACGCCTTACTATAAAATTACACCACCACCTGTAATTGAGAATGAAAATGTGAAGATCTACTGGGACAAAGGAATTATTACTGACATCCAAATAGTACATAATAGACCAGATATTAATGTGTTGTATAAGAAAGAACAGAAAGCTCACATGATTGATATATCTATCCCAACCAATAATAATCTGGAAGATAAATACACAGAGAAGGTGGAAAAATATAAGGACCTCAAAAATGAAATCATGCAGATGTGGGGTTTGAAAATTGTAAAAGTTGTACCGGTTGTGATTTCATCGACAGGCATTATAACGAAAAAATTATTCTCAGCATTGAACGAATTAGGCATTGATAAGAACACTTACCGCCTCATGCAGAAATCTGTAATCCTCGATGCAACTCATATAGTTAGATCCTTTCTAGAATCGTAAGCCCAGAGCAGTTCCTACAATAAGCCGAACTGCGCTGACAAACCAGGTACACCTGCGAAAAAAAAAATAGCCCTCAGGGGCTCAGGAACATTGTTTCTGAGTACGGGCTTAGCGAACCCGAGGTACCCAAGCTGAACTTGGCAGTAGGTATAAAATGCAACTTATCCAATGATGTACAATCTAAGGAATAAACGGGTGAATCGACCTTGTACCACTATAACCTCTTGTCGCGTTTAAGATTCAGGAAGAGGGTCTTGTTCGGAAAGTGAGTCACAGTCTCCCTCGGTTAGCGACGGAAGCAGGGTGATATCGAGTAGGCTACCGTAACACAAAACCAAGTAGGAAACAACATCAGTACCTCCCAACCGACTCTTGATGTTTCAACAGTGGCGCAAGCCATTATGCCTACGACCACGAGAGCCGGACTCCCTAGGAAACGCATGAAGTGGACTCCAGAAATGAATGCCTTCGTTATGCGTTCCTATTACAAGATTACAAACTTGGAATCGGAAATGACAGCATACAGATACGCGTTATATCTTGCGTTCGTAGAAAACTATCCGGAATTACAGCACATATTCGAGCAGAGAATTTCGGATCAACGAAGAACAATCGTTAAAAACAGGCTACTTTCTTCAGAAACGCTGCAAAGCATACGAGAAGAGGTCAAAATGGAGCTCAGAAGTGAAGATGATAATCATAACGGTATACCTACCGTCAATAAGAGTGTTACAGATAACATCGAAGCCACGGAAACGAATATCAACATAGAGCGTCCCCTTGAGACGAATCAGCAGAACGAATTTATGTATTTAGCACGATCAGAACTCAACAGAGCAATAACTGAACTCAGTGGTAGTAACCCAACTAAACGACCTAAACTGCCGAAACTCAAGACGAACAAGAACACCAATAACATCCTAGCAAGCATAAACTCAGTGTTTGAAAAATACACTGACCAGAACTCCTTGGAGAAGATTCACACTTTGATTTACTGTGGAGCAGTAGCGGTTCTTCGACTTCACAAACAACAAATCTCCAGAACTTTGATTCGATCTGAGCCAAAAAGCGTCAGAAAACCACCATGGCAAAAACGACTGGAGAAGGATATTGACAATATTAGAGCTGAGATCGGTCGCCTCACAGAATTCCTGAGAAACAAAAAGCCCTCACGGCGCTTGAAATCCCATATACGCAAAATTCATAGAAAAATTGGTACGAACATAAAACACCCTGATCACAAACAACATATCGACACTTTGAAGCAGAAACTCCAAGCAAAAGCAAAGAGGCTCTCAAGATACATCAATATACTGAAAGGAAACATCAAAACCAGAGGTTCCTCCAAAGCGCAGCCAATTTTCATAAGGGAAATAATAAAACTGCTACCAACAATAACAGAGGAGTACCTGACGCACAGTGCTTGACCGATTATTGGTCATCACTATGGTCGAACCCCAAAGAACACAATAAAGATGCGGAATCACGAATAAAAAACAACGCCTTGATATCAAACATATACGTTGTATCGGTAATCGCCGCTGGACGTGTTAAATTTGCTCTCTGTTATATCGTCGATTGTTTCATTCAGTCTTCTTGAACCGAGGAGGATTTTTCATCAGTTTTCATCATTTCTGGTAAGCCGTATTTAATCTTCTTATCAGTAAAACAATGAACACGTGCGCCAACTGTTCCAAACAAATCTCTGCTCGTGATACATCAAAACAGCAGTGCGATGGTTGCAGGCGGAGGATTCACGTCGCTTGCACCGGTCTCGCTGGAGATGATCGCCTGACTCGTCAGAAGCTCAAGTGCGTGAAGATTGTATGCAACACATGTAGCGCTGCGATGGAATCACTCACTGATATTAAAAAGTTGATCGAATCAATGAAGGATGTTATGCATAGAGAACTGAATAATTTCAAGACTAAAATTGATGAGATCAATAGCACTTTGGCAACTGTCGAAAAGTTGAATTCCGTCCAGTTTGCTGATGGTGTTGCGCAGGAGGCTGTGGAGAGATTCAGCCGTGCGAGAAATGTTCTCGTAAGGGGAATCCCGGAGGCGGTGGGAGAAGCTGATATGAGAATAAAGCATGACGGGAATGTTATACAGGAGGTGTTGCGCACTGTGAACTGCCCAAACCAACCAGTTGCATTCTATCGCGTAGGTAAGCCTGTGGGTGGAAATAAATATTCCCGCATGCTGAAGGTTTCAATGCCTAACGATCATGATGCCCGAGCTATTCTTAGAAATAAGAAAAAACTTATTGAGAACCCGTCAACTTCAAAACTGACTATTGTCTGCGATCAAACACCTATGCAAGCAAGGTCCTGAAAGAGGTACGCGATGAACTCAAGAGAAGAAAGGTGAACGGGGAAACGAACCTAACTATCAAATATTCTAACGGCTGTCCAAAAATAGTACAAAACTTTCACAATTAAATCCAACTCATGTTCCATATTTCGTTTAAATTGGTTGTTCTATTTCACGAATCTTGACTCCCTTAAATCTAAATTTGATGAACTGGTTTGTTCTGTGAGTGATCTAAAACCCCATCTTATATTCATAACCGAAACATGGCTTAATCAGGTGTAACCAGACTCCCTTGTTCGAATAAATGGTTACAGCATATATAGAAGTGATAGAGTTGGTCGTACCGGTGGAGATGTATGCATCTACCTATGCGATGAAATCGTCAAACATTTTGCAATGCATCAGGAAAGCTTTGTTTGCCCTGGGATAGAAGCTTTACACATAAAACTGAGTAGAAATAACTTAAACATTAATTTGGCGTGTATTCATCGACCTGGTGACGTTGCCCGTGAATCAGACAATAAGCTTATTCAATACCTTGAGCAGCTATCAGTGAAGTCTAATATTATTATTGCAGGAGACTTTAATCATCGAGATATTTAATGGCCCATTAATGATATTCCTGAAGCAGTCACATCTACAGGCGACTTCGTATGTTTTGAAGCAAACTCCAGCCTTATCCAATTAGTGACAAAACCTACAAGATACCGAGTGAATAATGAGCACTAACGACGAACATCTCATTACTGAATCTATCATCCTCCTGTTGGTATTTCTGATCATGTAGTCCTTACTTGCAAAGTTCAGCTTAATATTGAGACACACACAAAAGCAGGTACCAGTAGTTTATAGTGTATTAAATTTCAATACCCTCTCCGACGAACTCTCTCTTGTTGACTGGACTGCACTCTTGTCTCCATTCGATGACCCTGATGAGTTGTGTGAAATTTTCTATTCAACATTAACAAAACTTACTGAGAAACATACACGTAAAAAGATAGCCCGTAAAAACATTTTGAAGCCCAGGATAAACGAAGAATTGTTGGCAACGTCACAGCACAAAAATCGACTGTGGAAGAGATACAAGCGCTCCTGTAGCCAAGTAGATTACCCGAATCATCGTAACTTTTCCGACCATCTATCCTCTGCACTGCGTTCAGCTCGTCGAAATGACGAAGAATGAATCACCACTTCTGGGAACAATAAAAAACTTCATAAATATATACGTGCCAATTTACAAACTAAAGTCGACACACCCCTTCTTCGCAGGCCTGAGGGTGATCTCTGTGCCTCTGATCTCGATTCAGCTGAGGTGCTGTCCGACGCTTCCTCTAGCTGTTTCACTGTAGAACCGGAAGATGACGAACTACCTGAAATTGTGAAAAAACATCTTCTGAACTTAAAGAACAATTCCTCTCCCGGTTTAGATGGTCTGAGCCCTTTCTTTCTGAAAAAAACTTGCTGGCGTTCTGCGCCTGCCACTGTCGAAGATAATGACAATTTCTTTTGAGAAATCAAAGCTACCTCTTATATGGAAAAAATCATCTGTAACACCTATCTTTAAAAAAGGCGACAAACTGAATCCGCTCAATTATAGACCGATCAGCTTACTTTCTGTGCCATCAAAAGTAATGGAAGCTATAGTAGTCGATGAAATGACCAACTTTCTAACAAAACTTGCAATCATCCCTGGTGAACAGGATTTGTTGCGGGAAGATCCACTACCACTAACCTTTTACACTGCCTTTACACTGCCTAAATGACTGGACACGAGCCTACGATCTTAAAATACCCACCGACGTTATATACCTTGATTTTGCGAAAGCTTTTGATAGAGTTACAGCTAGAAGGTTGATCTACAAATTGGAATACATAGGCATACGTGGAAATCTTCTCTTCTGGATCCGTGACTATTTTTCGAGAAGAACTTTTACAGTGAGAGTTGGTGCCGCTTTTTCTACAGAAAGACTAGTCATCAGTGGAGTACCTCAAGGGTCCGTCCTCGGACCGCTTCTTTTCCTAGTTTTTGTGAGTGATCTTGATCATCATATCAAATCACGCAAGCCCTTTTTCGCGGATGACACAAAATTATACGCAAATCCATTTACCGACTCTTATGTACTACAACAAGATCTAAACGCATTAAACCAATGGTGTGGTGACTGGCTTTTGCCTTAAAACGTCGAGAAGTGCATCGTGTTACACATAGGGACTAATAATCCATCTACTCAATATTTTATCGACGGACGTGTGCTTAGTGCTGTGTCATCTTTCGTTCATCTCTCACTCGCAAGCAGTATAACACTTTACAAATCGAGTGTTCGTCCGATTCTGGAGTACGCCGGTGCGGTTTGGTGCCTGGTTCTCGTCCGCGATAAAAACATGTTGGAAAGCGTCCAACGACGTTTGTGTTCTAGAAACTTTAGACCATCTTACGAAGAAAGGTTGGCAAGAGCCAATTTGATAACATTCGACCAACGGCGTCTTAGTGGGGACTTGATCCTCACTTACCGTATGATTCAACACAACTACGCCAACCTAAGATCTCTCTTTGTGCTTAATTCGGACCTCCGTCTACGTGGCCATAATCTGAATTTCGACAAAGGGAGAATTATCTTGTAAACAGAATTTTTAGTGCGTGGAAAAATCTTCTCAGTGACATTGTTAATTGCAACTCTGTGAACTGTTTCAAAAACAAAATTGACCCTCTTGTGTTTGCCTGATACCTTGTTAATATTCACGCTGTTAACTGCATTATTTTCATCTTCATCTGATACTAGCTATGATATTCTCTTAGAATGTTCTGTGGAAATTTGGCTGCATTATCGTTGTTTGATTTTAATTTGATTAGGCTATCATAGGACTTCTGTCATCAGCCTTATATTATTTTCTAATAATAATAATAATAATAAAAATGACTTCGAAGAATTAACGGAGGAAGAAATCACAACAGTAGTTAGAGCGACCAACAATTGGAAGGCCACAGGTATAGATAATATCCACAACTTCTGGTACAAGAAGTTTAATAAGCCCCATGGAGCCCTAGCAAAACAGCTCACGTATGTTCTTCAACATCCCAATAAAACACCCACTTTCCTTTCACAAGGCTTAACATATATGCTACCTAAGAGCGATAGAACACATGATCCGTCGCAATATAGGCCAATCACTTGCCTGCCAATACTCTACAAAATACTCACCTCATGCATATCCAATCGAATATACCAAGACCTTGACGACAACAATATATTAGCAGAGGAGCAGAAAGGATGCAGAAATAAACACCACGGGTGCAAGGAACAACTCATCATCGATTCTGTGATAATGAAACAGGCACAGGTAGGGCATCGGAATGTTCATTCAGCTTTTCTCGGTTATCTGAAGGCATTCGATAGTACCGCCCATTCTTGGCTTGTGAAGTATTGCAGATATACAAAATTCCCCTGGTAGAATTCTTGAAACAACAATGACACACTGGCGCACGTCCTCCAGGTCAACATGAACAATAAGTCAATTAAAACCAACGAGATACCCATACGTCGTGGAAGTTTTCAAGGAGACATACTAGCGCACATCCCTGCAGGTCAACATGAACTATAAGTCAATTAACACCGACGCGATACCCATACGTCGCGGAATTTTTCAAGGAGACTCTTTGAGTCCACTATGGTTCTGTTTAGCTATGAACCCATTGTCCTCAATGCTCAATAGAACAGGATACGGATTTAGGATGAAAACAGATAGGAACTATCATACAATCTCCCACCTGCTGTATATGGATGACATCAAATTATGTGCTTCGAACAAGAAGCAATTGGATGATCTGCTGAACACTGTCAGTAAGTTCTCAGCAGATGTTCATATGAAATTCGGGATTGAAAAATGTAAGACCCTGAACATTCAAAGAGGGAAAGTACTAGATGGTGAAACACAAATTCCAAACGGTGATATTATGAAGTGCATGAGGGATGGCGAAACATACAAATATCTAGGATACCAACAAGCCAGATTGCTAGACCAAAAGCAATCAAAGGAGAAGATTCGTTCAGAATACAGTCAGCGTCTGAAGACTGTGCTGAAATCAATGTTGAACTCGGGGAATCTAGTGAAGGCAATTAACACCTACGCCATTCCAGTGTTGCTTTACTCATTTGGAATAATCAGATGGACTAAGACAGAACTGGATAATATTCAAAGGCAGACCCGAACGATGCTGATAAAGTACAACAATCATCATCCAAAATTGTCTGTGATACGAACAACTTTGAAGCGGAAAGAAGGAGGACGCTGATTAATAGATGTTTCAATTTACACTCCGAATAGATAAAAAATCTCAGAGAATTCTTCTCTGCAAAAGCTCTCACTTCTGACCTCCATAGAGTGGTATCGTTGGCTGATAACGGATATACACCTTTGAATCTTGCTACCAGAGATGATATGCTGAATCTACCGTTCCTAACAGATACCGAGAAACAAGAGCAATTGTCAAGAAATGAATTACATGGACATCACCATGAGATTAATCAACCACACATCGATAAAGAAGCCTCCAATAAATGGTTGATAGAAGGAGAATTATTCTCGGAAACAGAAGGATTCCTTATGGCCATTCAAGACCAACTGATCGCTACAAACAACTACAAAAAATTAATTATTAAAGACGGAACATTACAAACAGATAAGTCTGGCTGCGAACAACTGGCAAATATGGACTATCTTCACAGGCATAATCAAGTGTGCAACATTATCCATCAGAAACTTGCACACAAGTACGGACTTCTGAATACCTTCCAGCCATATTACAAGTATCAACTGGCGACGGATTGGAAAATGACTCTATCAGATTATACTACAATAGGCCTGTTATCACTAACAGAATAGTGATGAATAGTAGGCCAGACATAGTGGTGTATGATAAGAGAGCCAGAACAGCAATGCTAGTGGATGTCACCATACCGGATAATAACAACGTGCTAAACAAGTTCCAGGAGAAAAAGTCCAAATGCACAGACCTTGCTATTGAGATCAAGCAGATGTGGCACCTTGATAAAATACATATTGTTCCTGTCATCGTATCCTCGACTGGGTTAATACCCAAAACTTTGCACAATAACCTTAAGAAATTAGAATTGCATAAGAATGCAAAATGCTGTAATTCTCAATACATGTAGGACAGTTAAGAAATTTATGTCAAGTATATTGTAATCGAGCATATTCCCTTTGATTGCTGAATCTGGGAAAGGTAAATTATATCCAGCTAACAGCTGAGATAGTGCATAAGTCCATTATAATAATAATAATAATAATATCATTTATTGAGCCCAAACAAAACATACCATTACAGTACCTTACTTACAAACTAACCTACATAGAAGGGACACAAATGGACGAATTCAGTTTTCTGATCTTCCATTCATCTTGCCTAACATCAAAATAGCAAAATAAAATTAAAATTAACAAACAGTAAGTAAAAACAGTGGGACGAATCAAACATCGATAAGCTTTCTTCATTCAGTTAAAATATTTTTTTCATTCTAATTTGATATTGAAAACACCCTGTTAAGGAAAACTGGCGCTGTATACAAAAAGCAACCTCAAACTTTGATGTTACATACATTGGAATGACGAAGGTCTCTCTTCCAAGAGGAACACCACGTTCATCAGACCTTTTCCTAATAGTAAAGTATAGGTAACATGGAATTTTTACTTCAGTAGCTTGTACAAGACTATACAGTACAGAAAAGTTATATTTTTCTCAATGGGCAATACATTCAATTTTATGTAATATAGTGTTATATGGTCATGTCGGGTAATGCAGTGTGAGAATCACAAACAACAATTCTGCAACTTCCTCAATTTTTTCATTTTCAATCAAAAAATAATAATAAACGGGAGCACAATACTCAATTTTAGGCATGATAAGCGTCCTCACCAATTTCAGCTTTACCTCTGATGGGAGAATACGCTTGTATTGACACAGAGATTTTAGTTTATAATAAGACGTCTGGCATATTTTATTAGCATGAGCAGTGAAATACAGATCTTCATCAAATATTACCCCCAAGCTCTTTGAACTCTTCCCGAATTTAATGGCCTGGCCATTCATATTCACATCTGGATGTTCTGTGGCCAACAGGCGTCTTCGTCTAGAGCCCATAAGAATGGCCACACTTTCATTGAGATTCATTCTAAGTCCAGATTTGGAACACCACAGGAACAGGTTGCCTACATCCTCATTTACTATTTGCTTGGCTGCCTCTATGTCATCTACAGGCAATCGTAGCATGAGCTGAATATCATCGCAATATAAATGACTGATGCAATGCTTAAGAGCTGACGTAATTTCAGATATATAAATGCAAATAAATGGGGACCAAGAACACTGCCTTGCGGGACACCTGCCTGGTTAGTTAAAAAATTCGACAAAAGGCCATATAATTTAACAGCTTGACAACGATTAGTTAAATAACTCTCAAACCACTTTTGCATATTTCCCTGAAAGCCCAAATAAGGTAGTATGTTATGCTAGAAGTAGTTGTGTATTGACCAGATCAAAAGCCTCAGTTTGATCCAAAAGTAACAACAACAAAATTAGGCCCTCGTCCAGAGCAGTGACCATTTCATTAGCTACACTCATGAGAGCAGTTTTGGTACTATCCAGTTGTCTAAAGCCTGATTGATTGTTTGGAAACAAGTTGTTGATCTTCAAATAGTTTGTCAATTGAGAAGCCGCAGCCTTTTCAATTATATTGGAAACATCTGAGAGAATATTAATGGGTCTCAACTGGGAGTATTCTGTTGCTACCTCAACCTTAGGTATTGGCACAATGATAGCCTTTTTCCATATGGAAGGAAATAATCCAGTGATTAATGCTCGCTCACGAGTTCTCTCAGTACTTCATTACAATAGGGAAGTACAATTTTCAACATTTTTAAACTGCTGCCATCGAATATTACAGCTCCCGATTTAATTGTTCCTAATATTTTACGAATATCTTCACTTGTAATGTCCTTTGAAACTGAATGATAATTTAGGGTTTAACTCATCATCCCTAAATCTATTCAAAATATCCGGATCATTTGTACCATGGCCTATCGCATTAATAAAATAATCATTAATTTCGTAAGGACCTTTGACTTCATCAGATATAGTGAAGGCTCCTTCCTTCTTGTGAACATCTAGTTTCTCGAATTCCAACCATAATTTTTAGCGTTATTTCCATTCTTTGAGCTCATAAACTTGAAATAGGCAACTTTCTCCCACTTGATTGCTTTACTTACATAATTTTTAAGTTCAATATAGTAAGATTTTGTGTTCCCAACTTAGACAGATTATACATTTTCAAAGCTTTATCCTTGATTCTAATCATCCTCTTAATGTTATATGTTGTATAGGGTTTATAGGTCTTTCTACTGTGAAATTTTTTTACAGGTATACGTTTATCAAACAGACTCTTAATACGATCATTTAATTTGCTAACCTTCTCAGCCAAAGCATCCCTTTCAAGCACACTCCCCCACGGTACCCGCAAAGCTTCAGTGGCAAAATCATCCCCATTGAACATGGCAAAACTTCTGAAATACCCCGCAGGCCGAACCTGAGGGGCAACCCGCAATGGTATTTCACACCGTACCAACATATGATCTGTAATACAATTCATGTCAACCACATCACATACAATATTTCTTGAACTTAAACTTAATACAATATCTATTAGTCTCATTCATGTCATTACATGTCTTTCAAATGACGAAACCAATAAATGCACTGTTTCGATAGCGGATGATTATGAATTTCTTTCTCGATGTTTGCCATAAAAATTTCTGCTACTAAAGTACTGAGAGGATCACCTATTATCGAGCTGTTGTCGCTAATGTAAATTTCATCAATTAAGCTAAAATAATCTTGTTCTAAACATACTTCCAAAAGATTCATGAGTTCTGATTGTATAATGAGATTCACATTATCATTCCACAGAGCTTGGGTTGATCAATTTCAATTAATCATGAGGTAGAACACTACTGAAAAAAGAGTTCATTTGCTTCAAATCTAATTAATTTGATAATAAAGGGTCCGCCAAGTAACTTTTTATTTGGAATGCAATAAAACAAAAACGGTTCATTCGATTTCGAAATTTACTTTTTCATACTAAAGCACGATCCTTCCGGTTAGTTGTGAAATAAAATTTCACTGAATTGGCTACCTCGGCTGGTCTTGCAGTATGCCATACAGTCGGTCCAATTTTTTAGTACATTTTCGATTGTATGCAGCTCTATTTCAGCTGTGGCTGCATGAATGTTGATTTCCAAAGCTTGAAATGTCTCTGGCTTGACTACATAAAACATATCTTTGATGTTGTTCAAGTCTTCCTCTTCAACTCCTGCTATATTTCTAAAGAAAAATGGCCCAATGAAGCCTCCAGACCAAAATCGGCACCAAACCATCACTTTCTCAGGATTCATCGGCTTCTCCACGATACGGGCGGGTTTTTCGTCCCCTAGATGCGGTAATTTTGTTTGTTGACGTATCCACCAAGATAGAAATGCACCTCATCTGAAAAAATAATTTTTTGTTAAAAATCGGCGTCGTTTATAAGCTAGTCGCAAGCCCAGTTGGCAAAGTGAAAACCCAACGGATGGTCTCGTGTCTTCAATTCCTGAGCCAATTGGACTTTGTACGGCGTCATACCCAGATTTCACGCAAAATTGGTCTCATCAATGTATTTGAAACGTTCAATTGTTGATAACGATGCTCCACTGATGTTCCTGGAGAATCAAGCACACTCACGGCAACATCAGCGATATTTTCGGTTGTGCGCACCATTTTGGCTTATCACGTGTTCGGTTGTCAATAATAAGTTCAGTTTCTCTCATTTTTCCAAAAGAAAACGCACATACGGAACTGACGCGTTCCTCTAGCGTATACACAACCATTTTCGTTCAGCGGAATGATAAAACTAGCTTTCTGTCAAGTCAGAAGTGTCGTTTACGTTATCATCGACAAAATAACCGCTAATTCAAAAAAACTTAGATTGCGGACCCTGTATAACCTTAAAATTCATTAAACCTAAGTGCAAATCAGAGTTATTATGAATTTGAATGGAATTCTTCATGAAAAATCGGAATTTTTCTTCTTTCTATTGAGTAATTAGTGTGCTTCACAATGTTGTATTTCTATCAGGTAAATCAGTTCTGACACCAGGTGATTGTTATACGTGATCACCAACACGAGTTCTAACATCAGTAAAGTAAGCTGGTGAAAACAAAAACACACAACCCGTATCTCACTATTATATTCTATAGTTATACGAATAGCAGGAGTCGGAATGATGATCGGAAAGAGATATTTTCAAAATGCAGTCTGAAGCTCAACTTAACTTATTTTGAGGTGAAACAAGATTTATATGTGTGTACATTAAAGTTCCCCCCTTTCCTCTACATTAGCGTCTGAAAATTAAATCTTTGGAGATGACGACAGACACATACGTACAACAAATGTATCGTAGAACAATATTTATTATTCTGAATTCCTACTTTTTAATGAAAAACAAAACGTTCGTAGCTTTGAGAAACAATAAATGTTCAAGTTATAGTTTAGCTAAAGAACAATAAATGAATAGAACCCTACATGGAAGGATCGCAATGTGCAACAGGGTGATATCTAACACTCATTCCTTCCCTAAACGCTACTGCAATAATTAAAATGTCGTTGTCTCTATATCTTTACGCATTTATAATTTCTCTTATGAACATAAAGAGCTCGGAGCATGATTTGACGGTTATACCAAGCCAGATTGTTACAGATCTACTACCACTAGCTGTATGTTCAGCCATATGAACTATAACTATATGTGAAACACCGGATATATTAAACAACTCGACTCAACAACTATTGTGCGAAAAATCGACTAATTTCGCAGCAACGATAATATGCAAATAAGCAAGTTCCAACTCGAGTTGTCGAGTTCCCAAATGAATCCAACAGTAATTCGTTGATCGTCTGAGAGTTGTGTCTAGTTCCTCGAGTTATCGCATAAGTTTAACATTTCTGGGAGAGCGTCTGATGCTATCTTGAATGGGGAGTAATTAAATCGTCAATAAATAACGAATTCAATTCCGTCTGGCGCTAACCCTAGACAGAAAGGTCCTGAAACTGCACTTCTAAATAGAAATTGTGGTTGAAAGATACCTGGAGACAACAGAAAGCAAAAGCGCTCATTATCAGACTTGTTTTGCTAATTGATTGATAAATTCGATAATTATTTTTTCATGAATGATGAAAAGATGTTGAAGTTTGAAATGAAAGATTTCAAATCATCAATAACTGTCAGTCTAATGAAAGAATATTTATGAAAAGGCTGGACAATATTTTCTTCTTACATGTACATCAATTCCTTCGTCTCAAATTTTATATTGTCGATGGAATTCCGTGTGCAGAATCGATGAAAATGTTACAGAAGGCTTAAGGTGAATTGACTTTATCTGAAACACGTGCATATGAGGGGTACAGTGCATTCAACAGCGGCCAACATTTTGTGAAAAATTTTCTTCGCTCTGGTCAACCATCAATATCTTCAACTGAAGTTAACATCGATGAAGTGAAGGAAATAGTAATTGAAAATGGTTATTTAAGTTTGAGAAAGATAGGCTATGAACTTTCTATGTCTCACGAATCAGTTCATACCATTTTGTTTGGACATGAAACGCGTTGCCGCTCGACTAGTTCCAAAAGACCTGAATTTTCTTCAAAAATTGAATCGCATGAAGATCGCTGAAGACATGCTAGAACGAGTAAATTCTGACCCCATATTAATAAAACGCATTGTAACTGGTGATGAGACTTGGGTCTATGTATTTGACATGCAAACTAGTCAATAAGCTTCGAAATTGCGCCTTCCAACGAACCGAAACCGAAAAAACCACATCAAAGTTGACCAGAAATCAAGGTACTGTTAACTGTTTTCTTCTTATCGCAGTGTTGTGCACTCGGAATTCTTGCCAGAAGGTCAGACGGTACATAAATAATATTACCTGAGTGTTATGAGGCATTTGAGAGAGCGAATTCGTCGAAAAACGCCCGATTTGTGGAAAGAAAATTCATGGATTTTGGACCACAATACGTAATGCACCATATTACAAGGCTATCATTGTGAATGAATTCTTGACCGAAAACTCAACAAATACCATCGAACAACCACTGTATTCACCTGATATGGCTCCGTCTGACTTTTTCTTTTTCCAAAACTCAAATTACCACTTCGAGGTACCCTATTTGAATCGATAAAAGATATAAAAGAGAATTCGCGGCGAGAACTGAAGTCGATTCCGGCAGAAACGTTTGAAAAATGTTTTGATGATTGTATTATTCGTTGGCGTAAATGAATTATTTCAGAAGGGGCCTATTTTGAGAGCGATACGATTAATTTGGATGAAAAATAAATATTTGTATTCCATTGACCAATTCCCGCTACTTTTTTGGCAGAATGTATATAGGTAGATATTAAAAATAGTTCTTGCTAGTTCCATGTATCAAGAACAATCAATCAATCGCTAACACTTAGTGAACTATAATGAATAAATGATTAAAACACTTGGCAAAGATTTCACAAAATCTTACAAATTGGATAATTTTTCCTACGAGCGGACGTGATTTCCATCATCTCTAAAATGTACAACTTCTTCCCTTTATTACCTGGATGTATAAGTTCAATTCCTCGATATCAAAAAACTAGGAAAATTTTTGTTTGGAATAATGGATCTTTTATGTTCTTCAATTCTGTTCTCGATATATCTTCCGTTTCGGCCTATAAAGAAAGTCTCGCAATCAGTGCAGTGTATTTCATATGATCCGCTTTATCCAATAATTTCATTTTATCTTCATTATTAACTAACATTCCATATTATCCTTTCAGCCCAAGAATACATGTCGACCAGACTTAATTTCATCGCGTTTCATATTTGAATGTAGTTACAACCTTGTTAAACCACTGAATTATATTTTCAACAAATGTCTGTCAACGAGACGATTCCCCACTAAATGGAAGCTATCAAACGTTATTACCATCCCTAAGTCTGGTTCTTAATTAGAGATTATTAATTATCGAACTATATGTATATATCAATAGTTTTTTCCTAAAGTTTTCTACAAAATTTTATCAGAACTACTTCATCTCATATCAAATCAGTTAAAGATGCATATATACAGATATAGTGAAGGCGTTTGATAATGTTGTTTTATCATTTTTATTGTACAAATTGGATGAAATTCATGATCCTCTTTCATCTTGTCTACGAGATTATCTTACTCATCGGTATCAACTTGCGATGGTTTCTTGTCTGATCCATTCCATGACACGTCGGGAATTGGGCAGTATACTAACCTCAGTCCAATTTTATTCCTTTTAGTTATCAATGATCTGAAAAAAGTGTTCTGGGACTACATGTTTTTGGTTCTTGCTGATGATTGCAATGTATTCAAGAGTATTCGTTCTGTTTTTTTTATGCGTGCTCCCCAGAAATAAGCGAACCTGTTATACCACATGAGTGAGCGCCTGGGAAGAACTGAGGTATCTGTTTACTCGCTTCTTGAAGAGGGCCAAATTGTAGGATGTTGGACGGAAGCGATTTCCACAGCTCATCGCCCTGTGAACAAAGGAATTCTTATAGAGAGAGGTTCGAGTGGTCGTTGAATGTACCTCCATATGATGAGAACTCCTTGCCAGCCTAGTGTTACGGCAAAACATGAGTTTTCCTGGAACAAGGTTTTTCAGCTCCTTGGAGCATCTTCCGTGAAGTATCTGTAAAACAGAGAAAGGTGAGCCACTTGTCTTCTGAGAGCCAGCGGTCAGAGATCGCGGGTGATCTCCGGGTGGTCGATGGGGCGCCCAGCCCGTTTTTGTACACTATCCAACATCCGCAACGAATGTTTTGGCGCAGAAACCCATACATGGGAACAATATTCCAAAGCAGGTCGAATCTGCGCCTTATATAGAAGCAACAGCTGAGATGACGTGAAGTATCACTTGGCTCTGAAAAGAAAACTAAGTTTAGCTGATGCCGACTTAGCTATTGCTGATACATGTTAGGTTGAGGACCAGACCTCCTTGCAGGAAAATTTTTAATTCTTTTGATATATGGTGTAAGATTAATGGACTGAGGTTGAATGTTATGAAGTGTAAACGCATGAAATTTTCCCATCAACTGCAACCCTTAACCCTCACATATAATCTTGGCAACGTGCCCCTAGATTTGGGTATTTACCTTGATTCAAAGCTATCTTACACCGTTCATATCGACTCTGTTATTGCACGTGCCTACAAATGGCTCGGCTTCATCACTCGATCAACAAAACCGTTTTCATATATGCGCTCCTTCATGATATTATATGTTTCCATCATTCGTCCCATCATTGAGAATTGCTGTGTAATATGGTCACCCTCGTATACCACTCATGTCAGTAGGCTAGAACGAATGCAGGGGAGATTCATCAAGTGACTATGTTTTAGGAATCGTATTGTATTTAAAAGCTTCAGTTACGAGCATCATTCAAATCATTTCTCCTAGCCGCATATTCTATGCAGTGGTACATTTCTTCGATATCTTGTTCACCTTCAAAGA
The DNA here is from genome assembly GCA_013387265.2 of Cryptolaemus montrouzieri. NCBI lineage: Eukaryota > Metazoa > Arthropoda > Insecta > Coleoptera > Coccinellidae > Cryptolaemus > Cryptolaemus montrouzieri. The sequence goes on from JABFTP020000001.1 coordinate 30,056,627, forward strand.
CATCAACGCTCTCATAGTTTGTCCCAGTATATTGGGGCTATTCTGTTTTCACGTTCCATCCGGCTCATTCAGACACAACATCGTTTTGAGTGTTAACTTCCACCGGACAAATTATGGTCGTCATTCACCTCTCACCGGGATCTACGGCAGAGTGAATTTGATCTATCCAGAACAACTTATTAAATCTTTTTGAAAAAGTTCAATTTCAATCTATTAATCTTCTTGCTTTTGTTTGTTTCTTATATTTCTATCATATTTTTCACTTGTATATCATCTTCTTGTTCTTCTTCAAGTGCCTGCTCGGTCCCCCGAACGTTGGCGATTACAGTGGAGAGTGCATATCTATCTTCTGCCATTCTAAAAAGGTCACCTGCATTTCGAATCTATCTTCCCTTCATGATCAACTAAAGCCATTCTAAAAATAGGTCACCTGCATTAAATCGGTCCAGGAATACGCAGCATTCTTCTGTGGATCCACATCTCAAAGCTCTCCAGACGATTAATCATGCGTACTTTGAGGGTCCAGCTCTCTGCACCGTACAAAATAACTGGCCTGATGTACCATTTGACCATTCGTTGTCGAAGCTTGAGGTTAATGGTGTTATTACAAAAGAGCATTCTCATGATCTGAAAGCAATTTCTGGCTGTCTCAATGCGACACTTTATTTCAGTATCGGGATCTAATTGCTCTGTCAGAATACTTTCCAAATACTTATATTTCTCAACTCTTTCAGAAACAGCTTGGTGTCTTTGTGTGGATCGCGGCTAAATATCATGAATTTTGTTTTATTGGTATTTATGTTAAGACCATAACTTGTTCCCACTGTATTGATTTTATTTAATAATTCTTGAAGATCCTCAATTTTGTCACGTGAGACAACTGTGTCGTAGCTTATATAATAGTATTAAGCAGGACGCCATTTACCTTCACTCTATGGTCCACATCCTCCAAAGCCTCCTTGAATATTCGGTCTGAATAGAGGTTGAAAAGTAGGGGTAAGAGGATACAATCCTGCCGGACTCTCCGTCGTTTCTGAAGACCAGATGTTATTTTTCCTTCTATACGCACCTCCGCCGTCTGTCCCCTGTATAGGTTCTCAATTATTCGTATATCTCGGCTGTCCAGTTATATTTCCCGAAGCACCGACATCAGCTTAGAGTGAATCACTCTGTCGAATGCCTTCTCATAATCTATGAAACAGGCGAAAACATCTTTACGCTGATCTCGACATTTCTGGAGAAGGACGTTAATACCAAACAGAGCCTCACGAGTTTCGAAAGCATTCCTGAAACCCATCTGAGCGTCATCAAGATCGAATTCACACTTCCAGCGGATTCTGGCATGTATAATTCGTAAAAATGTCTTCAAAAGATGACTCATCAGACTTATCAAGCGAAAGTCACTGCATTTTTTAGGTCTGGTATTTTTGAGGACTGTCACAAAGGTTGATCTGAGCCAGTCATCTGGCATCAACCCGGTGTTATATATCGAATTAAATAATTTGGTGACTAGTTTGATGTTATTTTGTATATTATACATTCTGTCAGAAAAGTACTGGGAATCGTTCAATGCAACAAAATATTTATTTTTCATTCAAATTTATTGTATCGCGTTCAAAGTACGCCCCTTCTCAAATAATACATTTACGCCAACGAATAATTCCGGAATCGACTTCAGTTCGCGACGCGAATTTTATTTTATGTCTCCTATTGATTCAAAACGGATACCTCTAAGTGGTAATTTGAGTTTTGAAGAAAAGAAAAGTCAGCCGGGGCCATATCAGGTGAATACGGTGGTTGTTCGATGGTATTTGTTGAGTTTTTGGTCAGAAATTAATTCACAATGGTTGCCAGGTGAGAGGTGCAAAATATATGAGTTCTTTCTCCACAAATCTAGCCTTTTTCGATTAATTTGCTTTCTCAAACGCCGCATAACGCTCAGGTAATATTATTTATTTACCGTCTGATCTTCTGGCAATAATTCTGAGTGCACAACACCGCGATAATCAAAGAAAACAGGCAACATAACCCTGACTTTTGATCGACTTTGACGTAGTTTTTTCGGTTCAGTTGAAAGGGGCCATTCCAAAGCTTGTTTACCAGTTTGCATGTCAAACTCATGAACCCATGTCTCATCACCATTTACAATGCGTTTTATGAATGTGGGGTCGGAATTGATTCGTTCTAGCATGTCTCCAGCGACCTTTACGCGATTCAATTTTTTAAGAAAATTCAGGTCTTTTGGAACTAGTCGATCGGCAACGCGTTCGAAGCCCAAACAATCGTTTAAAATGGTAGGAGTTGATTCATGAGCGAGGCAAATTTTCCACCACATATCGGCCGCTGTTGAATTTACTGTACCACTCATATGCACTTCTTTTTGATGAAGTCGATTCACCGTAAGCTTTCTGTAACATTTTCAGCGATTCGGCACACGAAATCCAATTTGCAATACAAAATTTGGAGTAAATTCTTTGTTCAATATTTTCATCAACTGTAAAAATCACAAAACACATTCGTGAGAACTGACAAAATCGAGCACTGTGAACAAAGTAAATGATAGCTCGCGTTCAAACTCCACGTCAGTATAGCAAACAGTTGTGCCAACTTACCTACCAAGAACAAAATTTTTAACCATCGTTTCAATCAGATTCTTTAACTAAAGGTTTCCGTAAATTATTATATTAGCATGCTAACAATACAATTTAAGTTGTTCACTATAATATTATTATTATTATAAAATCAAGAACGCACTGCTTGGTTCAAAGGTTTGCCTTCAGAAGAAGCCGTTGATGCCTTCCGAAAGGCCATTTTGAATGTAGTAGATAACGATTGAAATCACTGCTTCCAGAATTAATAATAATAATATTATACAGTGCATGAGGGATGGCGAAACATACAAATATCTGGGATACCAACAAGCCAGATTACTAGACCAAAAATAATCAAAGGAGAATATTCGTTCAGAATACAGTCAGCGTCTGAAGTCTGTGCTGAAATCGATGTTGAACTCGGGTAATCTAGTCAAGGCAGTTAACACCTACGCCATTCCAGTGTTGCTTTACTCATTTGGAATAATCAGATGGACTAAGACAGAACTGGATGATATTCAAAGGCAGACCCGAACGATGCTGACAAAGTACAACAATCATCATCCAAAATCGTCTGTGATACGAACAACTTTGAAGCGGAAATAAGGAGGACGCGGATTAATAGATGTTGTCAATTTACACACCGAATAGATAAAAAATCTCAGAGAATTCTTTTCTGTAAAAGCTCTCACTTCTGACCGCCATAGAGTGGTATCGTTGGCTGATATACACCTCTAAATTATGCTACAAATTATGCTACCAGAGATGACCTGCTGAATCTACCGTTCCTATCAGATACTGAAAAACAAGAGCAATGGTCAAGAAAGGAATTGCATGGACGACATCACCATGAGATTAGTCAACCACACATCGACAAAGAAGCCTTCAACAAATGGTTGATGAAAGGAGAATCATTCGCAGAAACAGAAGGATACCTTATGGCCATTCAAGACCACGTGATCGCTACAAGCAACTACAAAAAAATTATTATTAAGGACGGAACATTACAAACAGATAAGTGCAGAAAATGCCATATAAGATCGGAGACTATACAGCATATTACGTCCGGCTGCGAACAACTGGCCAATACGGACTATCTTCACAGGCATAATCAAGTGTGCAACATTATCCATCAGAAACTTGCACACAAGTACGGACTTCTGAATACCTTCCAGCCATATTACAAGTATCAACCGGCGCCCGTATTGGAAAATGACTCTATCAGATTATATTTCGATAGGCCTGTTATCACTGACAGAATGGTGACGAATAATAGGCCGGACATAGTGGTGTATGATAAGAGAGCCAAAACAGCAATGCTGGTGGATGTCACCATACCGAATAATAACAATGTGCTGAACAAGTTCCAGGAGAAAAAGTCCAAATACACAGACCTTGCTATTGAGATCAAGCAGATGTGGCACCTCGATAAAATAGATATTGTTTCTGTCATCGTATCCTCGACTGGATTAATACCCAAAACTTTGCATGATAGCCTTAAGCAATTAGAATTTCATAAGAATGCCTATATAGAAATGCAAAAAGCTGTAATTCTGAATACATGTAGGATAGTTAGGAAATTTATATCAAGTATATTGTAATCGAGCCTATTCCCTTTGATTGCTGAATCTGGGAAAGGTAAATTATATCCAGCTAACAGCTGAGATAGTGCATAAGTCCACGATAATTAAAATAATAATATTGATTATTTTCCTATACAATTTTGGTTCGAACGAATGGAGAATACTTCGAAAAACAATGAACTGTTTAAAGAGCTCCCAATTTTTTCATTCTAGCTCTAAACTTGAAAAACTTCCCTCGTAATTGTCAAAGTAATGCTTGTTTTCAGTATTGTCACTTGCAATATTAAACGAAACACCACTTTTGTTTACTAAAACCATATACTGGCCATACACTGTACTTGTCCTTTTCCATTAGTTCTTTTTTGTCTTTATTTTTCTTACAAATCTCATTATGTTATTATTTTTTTGCAGATCTTCACTATACTCCTAGGAAATTTTTTCCTTTTAACAAATTCAACATTTCAACACAAAAAATGGAACAAAAATTTATTCAAGGTTTTCGAGTATTTAATGGATTTCGGCGGAGGAAGCAAGTATGATCACTACAAACCCTATCACGAGAATCATCATCACGAGCATGGTTGCTATCATCACCATCAAGGGGGGTATCATGGACATCCACCCATAATACTCATCGATGGATATGGTAGCCATGATTTCCACAAGCCACCACTTTTTCATAACTTTATAGATGCAGATGAAATACACTAATCTTAAATTCAAAATTTAGTGTTATTTTATTATTTTTATTAAAATATTATTTTAAAATGAAAAAAAACCTTATTTACCTTCATACGTGGTGATGCTTCCTCAGCTAAAATGAGGAAGATTTGCCAAATAACTTTTTTCTTAGGTTTTCGACATATAGCTGCTCGAAATGGAGACAGAATGTGTTGTTTAATTATTACTTCTTCGCGAACGAAGAAAGCAATAAGCTTGAAATTCTTCAGAAATCCTCACTTCAATTCAATTTCAAATAGGTTAGTCTTAAAAAATTTCCGAAATGAATCGCTTCGAGATCTATGAACTCTTATCCGCTGTCCGTTTCTATATAACGTGTATTATTTCACGCTCACTTTCACGACTAGGATGCAAGGGTTTCACAAAAAATCATAATTTCCTTATCATGATTCTTATAGAAAAGACGATTAGCATGCAACTCAAAAGCGATCTTGTAGTTACCGAAAAAAAAATTGTTTCTGTTAAATATCTTTAAAATAAAGAAAACAAGAAAGATTGAACAATTCTATGACTGAATAGAAAGATATAGTGAGGTGTTCATTGATGCAGAAGAAGAAGAATAAAATAATTTAAGATCAAATCAAAAACATTGAATAAGTATACAGGGTTAGGCAAAATTACCGGAACGGCTAATTATCTCAGTTATTTACCTACCGATTTTTTTGGAAATTGGTATTCTTACATTGTAAAGAATAAAGAGTTCAGTGTTAATATTTTGTGCTCAATATTGGTTCCGGTGTAGCCGGAAATGACCACAACATGAGAATTCCAAATACAACACCCTATATGTTCATTTATTTTTAAATTCAGAGGAAAAAACTTCCTTAGAAACAATCAAGAAAAATGCTTTTCCTCCAATTTCGTGTTCATAAAAAAATCAAAACGACAATTATTATTATCATCTAACTCAAATTACTCTCGAATTCATAATCAACGTGATAGGTTGACAATGATTGTCCAGTATTTGTTGAAGCTTTGATTTTTGCACGAACGAGATAATTTTTTTTTCTTGAAACTATAGCAAGTGTTCAAAATGAGTTCCATTCACCTACTGACAATAACCTAATCGATCGCTGAAATTTCTAAGAGAATTCTGCAGAAATAGTGGGAGTATCAAATTGATTTCTTCTGTTATGCGACGCCTTACCTCAAATAGATTGGCAGGTCGTTCTCTATAAACTCGGCATTTCAAGAAGCCCCATAAAAAGAAGTCCAGAGGCGATAAATCAGGTGACCGCGGGGGCCACTCGATAGGACCTCTTCTACCGATCCATCTTTCTGGTAAAAATTCATCCAGATAATTTCGAACATCTACCGCAAAGTGTGGGGAGCTCCATCTTGTTGGAACCTTACAATACCAGCTGGGGTTAACAGATTATTTAAATTTGGAAATAAAGCTGTTATGCCTGGCTGTTATGACTAATAATTCCATATATGGCTCCCCATTCAAATTCCCTTCTATAAAAAATGGACCAATTATGTGGTCACCGATAATACCGGCCCAAACATTCAATTTTTGTGGATGTTGTGTATGAACCTCTGTAATTCAATGTGGGTTGTCTCTCGACCAAATACGGCAATTATGCCTATTTATTGTACCGTTGAGGCAGAACGTAGCTTCATTCGAGAATACGATTTTATTCAAAGAATTTGGATTCGCCATAATCATTTCCATGATGGTCTCTGAAAATTGTACTCTACGGTCAGGATCGTCTTCAGTAAGCTCATGGATGAAATGGATTTTATATGGTTACATTTTTTCTGTTTTCAGTATCCTTCAAACTGACCTCTGAGAAATATCATGATTTAAGGCTAGTTTATCTGTATTAACCTGAGGATTTTCCACAATTTCCAGTAAAATGTACAACTTTGTTTCTTCGTCTGTGGCAAACTTAGGGCGTCCTGCTCTGGGAATATCTTTCACTTGCCGTTTTGCTTCATATCGCTGATTAGCTCTGCATACTGTAGATTTACTAATTTGATGATCTGAGTGAACAGTATTGATCATACTGCGAACTTCTTGGTAAGATCGTTGTCTGTCACCATATCCGCGCATCATCAAAACCTCGATCCGTTCTGCTTCACTGAGCTTGAATACCATTATTAGGAATTGACGTGCAAAAATCTAAACTTCAACAAATACTTACATTATTTGTCAACCTATCCTGTTGATTCTTACTGCAAAAGTAATTTGATTTAGTTGGTATAATTTTCATTATTTTAATTTTTATGAACTCGACATTGAAAGACAATGTTTTTTGTTGATTGTTTCTACAAAAGTTTTTTCCGTAAATCTAAGAATAAATAAACATATAGGGTGTTTCATTTGAAATTCTCATTTTTTGGTCATTTCCGACAACACCGGAAACACTAGCAAGCACAAAATATCAACAATGAATTCTTTATGTTTAGGAATGTAGGAATACCAATTCTCAAAAAAAAATCACCCGGTAAATAACTGAGATAATTAACCGTTCCGGTACTTTTACCTAACCGTGTATAATGTATATTAATTATCTTTGTCAAGGATTAGTCAATAATCAAATTTGAATATTTCTAAGCATTTCAACATTGAAATGAAAAATTAATCAATTTCTGATATTATAAAACATAAGAAAGATTTAATGATGATAAAGAATAGGTGTTGGACATTCCCGAAAAATTCTATCTGTAACATTTATTTTATCTTGGTTCATTATTCCTACATAATTACAAGAAAAATGGAATGCATTATGAAAAATAAATGTATATCAATTAGTTGTTGGGTAATCCTGCAGAATTCACACCTACACCGCGCACTCGGCTACGAACCTATCCGCTGTTCAACCCGAACGTGTTTGAATCTGGGCTCGGGTTGCCAGATTGCTGGACCGCTTCGAAATGAGAATTATTAATTTCTGATAGGAATGTCCATGAAAAAAGTATATCAAGAGTTTTCAACCTGATACATCTATTGTCTTAAGATTAAAAGTGTCTTAATATTTTACAAATATTTAAGATATCTGTTTCCTATAATTTCGAAATACTAAATTCTTGTTAATGTTGCTGTTGGACTCACTAGCGAATACCGAATAATTGTGATTCTATCAATATTCTTGTTTGTTAGATTGTTATGCTCAAATAGTATAGGAAGCAAATAATTCAATTTCAACATATATCCACTTAGTATTGAAAGTCTGTTGTATTCGAAAGTCTTCTCATTTCAACTTATGATGTTATCATTCTAACAGAGACGTGGCTAAACGATTCGTTAAAAACGAGTGAGCTTGATTTACATGACAATTCCACTCATGTGTCAAAATGCACGTTTAAGAACACAGAAATTCGAGTTTAATATCGGATAAATAGCATAGAAATAGGAAGGAAGGTAGGATATTAGTTGATAAATTTGCCCATAGAGAATCCCTGCGTTTCCATAGCAACGCAACATTCACAACGAATAGCACGGTTTTAAAACTATCAAGAACAGCCATTTTAGTACCTGTTGTAAAGTTTCTGCCGATATAAATTAAAATGTCTCGTTTTGGAAGCACCAGTGACGCAGAAATAAATAGTTCTATACAGAATTCTATCCCCAAAAATACAAGAATAACGCACAGCTCGATTTGGAATCAATTGAGTATATTCTGCAAGGAACGAACGTTCGATTTGGATATACAGCATTCTATTAAAGATATTGCAGAAATTCTTATGGATTGGGGTTTCAATATGAAATAAATGGATGGACAAGATTACAAAGAATACGTTGTCAAAACAATGTGGAACACAACTGCGAAACCGATGCAGAATATGTATTTGCAAAAATTCACTATGAGTTTCAACCCCTTCACCGATTCAGCATTTAGAAAAGCTCGTAAAACTCGCAATTCTAAAAGGAAGATGTTACAAGAGGATGTGAAAAAGAAAGTTCCGTTGCATTAACAAGAACTGAAATTGATAGCATGGCTCTGTACTGGGACGAAAATGCCCCGATAGGTTTGTTGAAAAATTTTCTCCATATTGTTGCTTATGAATTAGCATGGTGTGGCGGTGAAGTAGCAACTTGCAAGGTACACTTTTTCAAAGAGGAAAAATTTAATAACGGAGAAGTGACTGATCGTATTGAATATAACCCAGTATTCTCCAAAACTTGCCAAGGCCGCTCAAAAAAATGCTGTGATAGTAAATGGCTTGTGAAAATAAGGAAAGCCCAGATTTAAGTCCTGCGAGGTTTGTTTCATAAGATATTGTCGAAAAGACCCGATCATATTAAAAGTGATAGATTATTTCTGGTTCCCAATCAATTTTGGAAAAACAGTACTTCTAAGGGTTGGTAATAAAATATGCCTTTGGGAATAAATGAAATATCCAAATGGACAAAAATTTCAGCAGAGAAAGTTGGACTGGATACGAAAAATAAAAGATTACAAATCATTCTCATAGATCCAGTGCTGTTTCGAACCTATCTGAGGCAGGTGTCAGTGAACAAGAATTGATTAAACTAACCGGACACTCTACGGCGAGCTCTATTAAGCCCTACCTGCAACTGAACAATGAGCATCATTTGAATCTTGTTTCAAATCTTCGAAAAAATTCTGCGAATGCTGAATTTTTCATAATTCCTCAGGCATTGTCCCATATAGAATCGACCCGGAGTGAAAAAATTGTATATAGTATTTGCATTTTCAATAACTGCTCATTCCAATAATAACTAAACATGTTTGTCATGAATGCTTTATGATTTTCTCGTTGAGTTTGTGAGCATTTCTCAATAAAGTTCATTTTGTACGTTTTGTCATTCGCGGAATTTTCTCAGCAAATACCATTCGAGATCAGATTTGGCAGGATATTTTTCTAAGCTCGTTTCCTCATATTTACTTTTCGGTAATTCAACTCGACCTGCCCGACAAAATTTTGTCGCCCAGTTCTTGTTGAATTGCCTGCACGTAAGTATTCGAAAACGAGCATAGAAAAATATCTGGCCAAATCTGAGCTCTAGTGGTAATTGATGAGAAAATTCCACGAATGACAAAACATCTGAGCGCTTGTGGTATTACTTACGATTATATAGTTTATCGAAAGGATCGTTATCAAGAAACTAGTCATAAAAAAGCAGTGGTGGTGTACTGATAGCTGTGTCAAATAAGCTACTTTCTAGTGAGATCTCCTTAAATTCGGCAGATGAGAATGTTGAACAATTATTTGTTACAGTAAAAGCTTATGAGAATGAACTGATTTTTGGTTCTGTATATTTGTCACAAGTCTCCAACGATGTTCACCAACAACATTGCGACTCTGTTGAATCCATCATGTATAATAATCCTCAATCCCAATTGTATTTGTTCGGTGATTACAACCTGAGAAATGTTAGTTGGTCTAATGATGAATTGGGCGTCTCTGTCTCTCCCAGATTGGACCCAGGGCTGATAGTTGGCGACACTTTTGGATATTTGAATCTGTTTCAAAAAAATTATATCAAAAATACTAATGAATCTATTTCCGATCTATTATTCACTAGTGATTCAACTGTCTCGATAACATTAGCAGATCATATTTTGTTGCCTTTGGATATGCACGGTCAGCATCCAGCCTTTTATGTCGATGTATTTTGTAGACCTACTGGTAGATTGAACTTCAATGAGTCGTATTTTGATTTTGCAAATTGCAATGCTAATGCCCTCAATGACCGTCTTCATAAAATTAACTGGGAACGAGAATTTTCGAATTTAAACTTATCCGATCAAATACGAACATTTTACAAATTAATTGATGATAGTATTTCTCTACATGTCCCAAGAAAGACTATTCAACCCTCAAAATACCCTCCTTGGTTTTCATTTGAGCTCAAAAAGCTGATTGTTCAGAAAAAAATTGCTCATAAGAAATTCAAATATACAGGAGCAAATTCTGATTACTTATCTTTCACAGAACTGCATTCCCAATGTAAGGTAGCAAGTGATGAATGCTATATCAATTTCATATAGAACAACGAAATAGCTATAAAATCAGATCCAAAAAATGTTGCTCCTATATTAATAAAAGAAAAAAAAGACTTTTCACTTCCTTCATGTAAGTTTCTTGAGGATAAAATGGCTGATACTGACGAGGGCATTGTAAATTTATTTGGCAAACGTTTTTCAAAGGTTTACAATGACGCTAATCCCACTTTCATTCCTTCCGACGTAAATTATGTTACCACTTCGATCTTGAGTGAGTTGTCGATAACCGTTGATGACGTAATGAATAAAATTACTGATTTATCCCCTGGGAAATCTTCAGGACCTGATGGTCTCAGCCCTGTTTTTCTGAAGCTATGTACGAAGTCATTATGTGCTCCAATATGCAGTTTATTTAACTTATCACTATCTAACGGAGATTTCCCTGATGGGTGGAAGTCAAGTTTCATAACGCCGATCTTCAAATCTGGAGATAAGCAATGTGTGACCAACTATCGACCAATTAGTATACTGAGTGTAATACCTAAGATATTTGAGAGTATAGTTCTAGGTAAGGTCAATTTTTCCATAAGTCATAAGTATTTGTGGACAACAGCACGGATTTATGAAGGGAAGATCTACCATGACTAATCTGATTTTATATGTACAATATATTTATGATGAGTTACAGAAGGGTGGCCAGGTCGATGGTTGTTACACTGACATAGTCAAGGCCTTCGATCAGGTGAACCACATAATAATGGATTGTGTTATCGAGTCTGCGCATTTCATGGGTAGTCTTCTCAAGTGGCTGAAAAGTTATTGCAGGGGGCGTACCCAAATTGTCAAAATTAAGAACTTCATATCATTCATTATTACTGTTTCCTCTGGTGTGCCCCAAGGAAGTCATTTAGGACCCTTTCTTTTTCTGCTTTACATTAACGGAGTTCACAGTGTTGTCCGTTATTCGAGAGTATTGATATTTGTGGATGATCTCAAATTGTTCAAATCAGTTTCCACCCTGGCCGATGCTATTCAGCTTCAAGCTGAGCTAGTTTTAGGATCATATGTTCACAGTTAATATAAGAAAGTGCGTATGTATTTCTTTTCATCGTAAGAACGATCTTGTGATCTTCGACTACTCTATCAATGGTATCAATGTTGAAAAGTCTGCTTGCGTTAAAGATCTTGGATATTTTTTAGACTATTGGTTAACTTTTAAAAATCATTTTGACTATATCATTCGTAGGTTTTTGAGGATGATGATGATGATGACATCGAAAGAGTGCAGAACAAATTTTTGATGTATGTCTCGTATAAAATGTGTAATCCACGGATCAATTTCTCTGCTTCCTTTATGAGATCTGAGCTAGAACTGGAAAACTTTGGCTGATAGAAGGGTGACAGGAGACTTGATATTTTTGGTTTAAATGCTTGAATGGATTTTTGGATTGCAGCGAGATACTTGAAAGGGTTACTTTTCATGTTCCTCCAAGAAGAACGAGAAGTGATGTTATGTTTTCGATCCCTCTGTGTCGTACTAATTTTGCGATTAACGCCCCAATGGAAAAAATCTTGAATAATGGTAACTCTTTCCTTAATATCGATTTGCGCTTTTGTCTTTCTTTTAAGGAATACTTGAAAAAATTCAGTATTTATAACATCTTGACATAGTATAATTTCTATATTTCTATCTTCAAATTATTTTCGCATATCCTGCGCTTTTGTTAAAAAAAAATTTGATGTCTGGACATTGTGGGCATCTATAATTCTTCCGGGCCTTCCGTATGATAAATAAATAAATAAATAAAGTATTGAAGACTTTCCTCGTAATTGGTAATATGGTATTCTGAATTTTGTTATTCTATCACTCTTTCGAAAATAAAATTATAATTGACCTTGTAGGATATTTTATGACACAAAAAAACCCTTACAATAATAATTATAAAACAAAACAAGACAGTATTGTCAACTTTTTATAATATATTTTCACAAAAACAGGGGTTTCGACTCTTAGGTCGTTTTCAAGTAGATACCTATTACGTGAAAATGACCAACGCATCGAAACCGTGTTTCTAAAACTAAATTGTCGAAAGTGGACAACATTGACGTTTGTATTTATTACCAAATGGGTAATTATTTAGGAATTCTTTCGGATGTTGATATTAATCCAAACACTCACTAATTTCGAGGTCTAGAATCCACATCTGATATAAATTTTTGTCAGTATTTAGTTTTTGGGTAGAAAATCCAAGAATCTAACATCAAATATTCATTGTATATTTCTTTTTAACACTTCATGAAATTATTCAAATACCTCTCCAACCTCATTTTTTCTTCAGTCTAGATTCAGGTAATAAATTTATTGCAGCCTCTGTACCTTCATGATTATGCATGAAAGAGCAATTGCGAATTTTCTGAAAAAACAAAAATTTGAAAACCATACTATTAATGGTTAATTATTAAACACTAAATAAATTAATTCTTAACTTCATTCTTTAAATATGCTCTCAATTTGGATAGAACACGTTGAATCTCATTCAAGTTCTTCTTTGTTCTCCATGAATGAAAAATAAATTTAAAATTTGTTCTTTTGTAAAGCTCACAATTTCATTCGTATATTAATTATTAACTCTATGTTGAATAATACATTTTTGTGAGAAATTGAAATTTTAGGTGAAGGAACTTTCCTTATTTGAAGGTTCAATTCTCACACTTACATTAAATTTTTTAAGCTCTTTTGGTTTGTATATCTCAGAAGTTTTCTTCTCTTCCCACCAGCATAACATACATAAAAAAATCGTATAATCTCGATGCCAATAATCCCCCTCACACAATTGCTTGCATTTCGTACATTCATGGCGTGGTCTGGCTACACATATCATTTCGATTATATCCTGTGAAATGGGTTTGCCAAAATTACTTTGGGTCAATGTTTTCCTACATTCCCAGCGCTCGGCATTGTACGAGCCTGGACTGAAACAAACGAACATAATATGTACCAGAATTGAAACAAAGCACACTGTGGGTACAGTAAATCAGGGTTCTTCAGCTTGTGTTCAGTGTAATGGGCCAAATTGTCTCAACGCATCTTCATATTTAAAAGATCTTGAAGGAAATATATGACTCAAAAATTTTTAGAGGGTTGGATAACTACAGTTGATAACAAAGATGATAATAATAAATTTGGCATTATTGAGCGACTGGAGGATCAAAACTATGAAGAAGAAAACAGCCCCTTCAAAAAAAACGTAATAAAAATCTCAATTACAATTTTTCTTTCATTGTAAAAAAAGAAATATAATATGCATAATTTCTAAATAAATATATATTTCCGGAATGACTTGTTTATTATAATGATAAGTAAGATATATTAAAATATAATTTGAAAATACGTAGAAGGTTTGCACAAGTTTCCAACTTATTGCCTCTCATTTCGAGGTGGAACCCTAACCCGATAGGACTAAACAGCTCCTCAACAAATTTCCCCCTAAATTTCATAGACAAATCAATTCGTGGAATGCCATAACGAGTAATGAGTATTTTATGTTCTCGTGGGGGCCCTCTAGATATTATAATTTTCAGCGTTCAATCAATAAAAATTAATTCATATGGTCGTTGCGAAAACTTTGAGCTAGTGAATTCATCATATACGCACCCTGGTATGGAGGTTATATTATAGGTTGCTCTATCATTACTGGTGCTACTGTCGAATGGGTGTTTGGCTTTATTTATCTCGCCCCAGGTTAAAGCCACTTCGTATCTTGTAGGAGATGGCGTTCTCAATATAGTATCCTTGAATCTTGGGGATCTAGCTCCTGTTCTAAACTTAATCCTTTCTCCGTTTTCTAAAGTCAACATCTGCAACATTGTCGTTTCTATTTAATTTTTAGTAAGATGGCAAACTAATGGGTAAAAATGAATTAAGTGGTGATGCCAGTACATTAGTTATAACATGTATGGACAATACAAGACAAGAAATTTCATAGTGTTATGGTAATTAGTATCGATTTAAACAGCCAATAAAGAAGTTGATGAGAGCTAATAAAACATTACTTCTAATGCAAGAAAACCAAATGGTCTATGGATAAGTCTTTTGATGATTCTTCTCCATCACTTAAAATGATTCAGCAGCGCCGTTTTATTACGATAGATCAAGCTTGAATTTATTTCTACACGTGGGATGAAGCCGCAATACAAATAGGTCGTGGAGGCTGGTGGCAGTACACCCATGAATGCCAAGGTAGACCTATCGGCCGGCAAGGTGATAGTAGAACGCGGAGGTGACTAACTTCATTGATGATTGAAATACCATAAATGTAGAGTACTACGCATCGTTGTTAAGCCAATGAAACAAGGCCATATCTTGCCAAGAAGAAAATCATGTTTCATAACCACAATGCGCCTGCCATTGTTCCTCCATTGCAACAACCAATATGGTGGAGTTACGATAAGAATTGCTTCCTTTAATATTATTTATTAGCAGAAAAGAAAGCTAATACATGGTAAATATATATTTGCATGGTGTGTACCCCTTACTACCACACGGAAATACACACCAAATGCATAATTTGCATTACATTAAAAAAAAATCATCAGAATATATCACAGTAGGTGTAAGTACAAATATCTCAATCAACACAATTTCCATATAGACTCAAATCATTTCAATAGAATTTTTACAATAGATAATATATCTGCTTCTAAAGCTCTTGAGGGTTGAACTATTCTTGACTGCGCTTGGTAAATTATTATATTCTACAAGGCCATTGTGAAACAAATTATTTTGGCTCTAAGAATAGGTGACTCTACTTACATACATGGTAGAATTGTTTTTGGTTGGATAATTATAAACATCTCTCACAAAAGTAATATGTTCGAATAAATGTTGAGGATACATTTGATGGATTATTTTATATATCACAACCATACTGTTAACAAATATAATTTGACGCACACTCAAAAACCTGATACATTTAACATTTCCTTCACAGTAGTATATCTTTTGCATCCCAAAATAGATCGTAGCGCTTGATTTTGCCTCTTTTGCAATAACTATATCAGACTTATTCAATAGACCATGTACAATAATTGAAATGCTTTCCAATATAAGTGTTAAGGAAATATACTAAGATTTTCGACACTGTTATATTGCACACGTTATTTGCAGTGGCATGACAAGAAAAAGACAAACTGCTATCAACAACTATACCTAGGTATTTACATTCATCAACCTGTTCTATAATTTCTCCATTTACAAAAATGCATGTATTATCATAAGTATTGATTGAATGATATTTGCTCCTTATCACCATGAATTTTGTTTTTTTGACATTTACACTCAAGCTATTCTTCCCCAACCACTCACATACATTTACCAGATACTCATTTATAGTGTTCACGATATCTTGAACATTTTCTCCCATACAATAAAGCAGTGTATCATCCGCAAAAAATCGAATGCTACATTCATCAACTTTTCGAACTAAGTCATTAATATACATTATGAAAAGATTAGGACCCAAAACTGTCCATTGAGAGACATCGAAACAAGAAGCTAGAGCCGTTGAGACACCGTCACCGAATTTGGTAACATGGGAACGATCACTTGAATATTCTGAAAACCACTGTAAAACAACCCCACAAAACCCAATCCTTTCCAACTTTCCCAGCAGAAGTAGTCTGCATATGGTTTCAATGCCCTCCGAAAGTCCAGAAATAGCACACCAATGCATTTCCCCTCCTCCAGCGATTTTTCAGTCGCTAAGTACTGATAGAAGAGCACTTTCACATGAGTTATTCTACCTGAAGCCTGATTGGAATTTTGTTAACAGCTCATTCTTTTCTATAATTTGATCATTTACAATCATCTCTAACAGTTTTTCATAGATCGGAAGCATATTGATTGGTCTAAATTCTTCTGGTTTTGTGGTATTGGTTACTTTTTCAACAGGAATAATGGTAGAAAGTTTCCATTCTCTAAGCAATTATTTATAAGATTCAAAAATCTATCACCAACAGACTCAAAAGCTAATTTCAATATTTCTGTATTAATTCCATCAACACTGCTTTTCTTATTTTTCAATTTTTTAACTATTTTTCTCAGTTCTGCGAAATTGAGTTTTTTGAAATTCTCAAATTTATAAGGTACTCTTGGAATATCACTCAAAACCTCTTCAATTGTATGTGGACTAATTATTACCGCTATTCCTTCAATACTTGTAACAAAGTATCTGTTGAATTCATTTGCTAAAATGAAAGGATCTTCAACTAAAGAACCATCGAAAGCTATTCCTAGTACTCTCGTCCTATCGTTACCTTTCAATAGTTGCTTGATTGTTTTCCACATTTCTGTTGAATTGTCTGATGCTTCATCGATCCTTTCCTTGTAAAAACTGACTTTGGTACATCTTATTAGTTTTACTACTAGATTCCCCTGTTTCTTAAAATCATCCCAGTCACCTCCATCCCTTGTTAGGACAGCCCTTCTGTATAGCTGGTCCCTTTTGAGAATATTCTTCTCAATTTCCAGTGTCCACTATTTATTGTCACCCCATTTTGATGACACGGTTGTTGTCTTCAACGGTGCACATCGATCTAGTATCTGGATAATTGAATCCTTGAGGTTCTTCGCTTGTTTGTCTGCGTTAACAGTTTTGTGATTCCAGGGTGTTTCCATTAGATCAACCTGAAATCCTAGTTCATTAAAATTTTTAAAATTTCTATAAGATTTAATTGTTTTCTTTTTTCTGGTTTCATTATCTAAATCTATTGTTAAAATATTGTGGTCTGTGATCTTTGGTATTAAGTGGTTCACAACCTTCAGATCTTTGTTGTTAGTGACCAATAAGTCTATGATAGTTCCAGAATCTTTAGTTATTCTTGTGTAAGTGTCTGGTCTTATGTACAATAAATACTCTGTAATTAGTCTTCAGTTTTTCTGCATAAAAAGTCTTTTTTGAAATGTCAATATTCCTCGTCCATCATATTCTCCTGGCTTGGCTCCTAGTGATTTATATTTGTTTCCAAACATGAAAACATGCTCACAGGGCGGAGATTTTCAACAATAGGAAGTCATCTCTGAAGCGTATTTCTAGGACTTTGGGAAAGACAAAGAGATCATTAAAAACCTCATGCATCGTCCAAGCAAGTGTATTGCCCTTTTAAGAAATGTATGATCCCTCCCATCAATGTCTGTTTGTAACACAAACAACATAATTTGGAATAAAATAAAACTTAATACTTACAGGCAATGGGGCATTTTCCTGTGTTGATGTAGCGCGATACCTTTCTGTCCCATAGGAAAATGGTGATAGACTATTAGGCTCCATTGTGAACAGTTTCTGGAAACCAGTAAGATTTTTGCCTATTGGACTAGTATCCCTTTCAAGAGCCGACCCAAAACACACTCGAGCAGGTATAGGTTTATATACCACATACTCAAATTCTATAAAAGAAAATAAGTAAAAACACCCATCCAAAATAGGATGCCACATCATTTCGGGCACAAATGAAAAATTAAAATCCAATGAACTGCAATTCATTCCACTTTTCGAAATATTTCATAATAATGATTGATTACATTCTGTCGAAAAAGTAACCGGGAATCGGTCAGTGAAACACAAAATATTCATTTTTCACCCAAATTTATTGTATCACCTTCAAAGTAGGACCCTTCCGAAATAATATATTTACGCCAACCTAATAATCCAATCATCAGAACATTTTTCGAAGGCTTTTTCCGGAATCGAGTTCAGTTCTTCCGCTAATTCTCTTTTATGTCTTCAATCGATTCAAAACGAGTGCCTCGAAGTGATAATTTGAGTTTTGAAGAAAGAAAAAAGTCGGCCGGAGCCATATCAAGTGGTCGTTCGATCGTGAGTTTTTGTTCAGAAATTCATTCACAATGATATCCTTGTGAGAGAGTATCGTGATGCAAAATCTATGAGTTTTCTTTCCACAAATCTGGCCATTTTCAATTAATTTTCGGCGTTCTCTCAAACGCCGCATAACGCTCAGGTAATATTTTTTATTTACCATCTGACCTAGCAAAAATTCCTAGTGCACAACATCTCGATAATCAAACAAAACAGTCAACTTTTGATTGACTTTGACGTGGTTTTTTCGGTTCAGTTGAAAGTCGCCATTCCGAAACTTGTTGGCTAGTTTGCATGTCGCAATCATAAACCCATGTCTCATCAGCAGTTACAATGCGTTTATGAATGTGGTGTCGGAATTGACTCATTCTCGCATGTCTTCAGCGACCTTCACGCGATTCAATTTTTGAAGAAAATTCAGGTCAAACAATCGTTTCTATATACTTTATCCGTGGCCAGGCAGGTCGCCTGGCCACTCAACTGTTTTATTGTCAATCTCGATACTTTTTTGACAGAATGTATGTGAATTGTTGTTCTTGATTGTTAAATCGTGCTTAATGTTGATATGAACTCCTGAATGAACTACAATAATTTCAAAGGATGTTGTAGAGTTGGGATTACGTTTATAAATTATGGTTAGTCCGTATCTTAGTATCTTGAGTAACCCTCGAAAAAGGGATGGGAAGGGTTTTTCCAATCCTATTGAAATCAAGGATTTCCCACTTTCTCGTGCTATTCGGAAGTTGTTTTACGATTTCCCTAATATAATTGAGAATACGAAATGGTTTGAACAATGGAAGATAGTCACTCTTTCACCAATGCTTTCTTCTGTAAATACTTTTCTTGTAAGAAATCGTTTCATTCAACATAGCGAAATCAATATTATTTATCGCTTATATATACCCACATATACTGCTCCTAGAATTTTAGGGATATGGCGAAATTTAAAGGCAAGAATAAGATAACTGTTCTGAATCAACTTTTTCGTGAAAGCAAAAATTAATAATACAAAATACTCATTGATTTCTGTGGAATATTGAATGAAAAATTAAAAAGCAAAAGTTCAAATTCAAGAAATTTTCGTTTTTATAATTTGTATGGCCTCCTCGGACCTCGAAAACATGTCTTTGCATGCTTTCGATTAGATGTTTAGTTCGAAAATTAGGTAGACTATTTTTGATTATATCACATTCACAAATAATCGAATTCATGAGGTTTTCGATTTGATTCACATCATAGCAAATTCCTCCCCAAACCATTATAGAACCACCTCCCAATGGGTGTACCTTTTGGACTGTGTACCTGGACTCGTCAGTAAAAATTACCAAGCGCCCCTCATGGGTCCAATGGAGATGTGTTCTTGTTTACTTGAATCTTGCACTTTTCGTTTTTGAGTAAGAGGAACACGACGTTCAAGCTATCTATCCACAATATTCATCTCTTTGAGCCTTTTTCGAATTGCTTCAATCGCGACGGAAACCCCTGTGACCTTTAAAATTTTACCAGACATGTTGATAATGGCTCTGTGTAAACTGATGAAGCTACAAAGTAGTTTTGAGTCAGTGTTGTTTTCAACGGCCTACCTGTTCGGCGTCTTTCCTCAATATGTCCAATTTCTTGAAATCACTTGAAAGTGTGGAAATAACACTTTGAGACATTGAACAAAAGCGCCACTTCTTACTTTTGTCTGGCAACCTGAAGCATTTCAAGGGTCCTATTTCTGTTCTCTACCCTCAACTTTCGTCAACAATTACAGAAAGTGAAAATGCAGAAACTCAATTGAAATAAACAACTATGAATGACCTGTGATTCTAAAATGTTTACAATGCAGTCAGGTATTTCGAAAAACATACAAAATTCAATGAAACTATCATACTACAACATGGATTCTTTTCTTGTCTAAATTTAGCCATATCTCTAACTTTCTTTGAGTAATTTATGTGATGAAAGGATTATTCTGTATTAAAGTGCCAGAAATCAATTAATTGTTAGACACCAAAGATATCAATAACAATCTTCGTGGTTATTAAAGCAGATAAATGTACCTTCTTTCTGTTTCTGAAGCCCCATTCAAGAACTTCTTCAACTTTCAATAGTTTCACTAAAACCACCGATCAAATTACAAAACATCTAACGCGAGCAAGTTATAGTAGATACCGGTTCAGAACACTTCGATGGATGTCTGAATTTAGCTTTTAGATTTGCGTGTTTGAAAAATCGCGATAGAGGTTTCGTGACTGCTTGCATTCAACGAACGATAGTAATAATATTGATAGATCTGCCAGAAATTGCCTTTTCGAAGTAATAAATCCTGATTTGGGTCCTAGAATCAGATTATGGCTTCATGTTCTAGCAAATTAGAGCCGAAAAAATTCGTTCGATCGAAAATTTTGATGACAAAATACTATATTGAGTTTTTTAGAGTTTTACGAAAACTTGTTCATATTGCTTATACCAGACGAAAATGATGGATATTAAGTTTCTATATACTTTATCCGAGTATGTTGAAAATGAAAATAGCAAATCTTATACCTAACAATAAAATACACACTACAAGGAGAAAGTTCTTGAAAATATTTCACTGGCGAATAAAATTAAACAATTGTAGGTGCAAGAAGGACAGAATCATAATTTTCGATATTGTCTCTGCAGCAATGAGTATTTTCAAGAATGTTTCTTCTTAAAGAAAACCTTGATATTAATTGGACCCCATAAATTTTCCCAAACACAATACACACTTTTATATAAATAGCTTCAATGAAAACCACACAAAACAAAATTTGTTCTGTTTTATATTGTAGAAAATTCTCTACAAAAGCATTTCAAAAGTCATATGTTACCTTTTATTGAGGTGTAACTATACTTGGACATGTTTAAAACCACTCATAATTTCTATACAAAATTAAATCATTTGCATAAATTATATTCATTCATATTTACCTCCTAACAAATTGTCATTAGAATGATGCATTTTCTTTCAACAAAGTCAAAGTGACAGTAGCATTTATCAGAGTAGAACATCTTTGACGCTCTCTCTTGATCCAAATTGAAAAAAAATGGATGTTTTTGACATCATTTTATTGCTTTTTACAATAATACACTCACAGGCACAATTAACCGCCCAAATTCTTAGTATTCACCAATTCGTAAACTTCGACACGAATTTAAAGAAATCTTAAACAGATAACGATAACAAATTAAAACAAACAGAAATTGATTTATTGAGATTTTTTCGAAAGGAATGAAAGATCGAAGGAACTCCATTGAATTAAGAAAAACCTTGCTCCCATTTAATCAAAATATTATTAATGGGCGTTAAGACTCCAGGTTTTATGATTTCTTGAAGCCTATTAGGAAGATAACAGTCTTCTATGAAGCTTCCTGTATCCTGAACTCCGATTGAGGGATATTGGGTCACTACTCGATGATAGCGGTCTTAAGCTCTCCTAGAGTAGAAGACACAAGTATTCTGGCCTGAACACGTCATTTCAGGTTATCCCAACTGTGTTCGATGGGAGTAAGGCAAGGACTACGCATGAGCCATAGCAGAGTTTCAATAGCAACCTCATCAAGGTATTGGGTGACAAGCCTAACGACCTGATACCGTGCATTGTCATCGGTTAAGAGAAAATTTTTCCAATAAATTAATGTGGCGCTGTATGATATCATTAATGAATCATCCCCTAATGGAGTCAATTATCAACCATGTATTCCTTTATTCTAGGAAAAACACTGTTGTCTCAACACGGCCAGCTTTTTTATGATTCGAACTAAGGTAGTTTAGATTAGATCCTTCTCCAGAATTCCTTTTGTTCATTACATTTTTTCATAGATGCATTTTTTTCTTACTACCCCCATTTTTTTACCCACAAAACATGTTATGCAAACAAAATATAGTGTAGTGCATATAACATGTTTCTTTCAGAAAATACAAAATCAAGCAAAAAGTTTGACTAGACTCTTTATTCTATATAATACATTATTTCCCAATTTTCTTTTGTTGCACAAAGCAATATAGCCTTACAATAAATAGCATTAACACAATTTTCAATTCCAAAAAGAGTATAGTTCATTTTATTTAATTTCATAAATCAGAAAGTTCCTCTTCATCCCCTCCAATAGCCTTCCAGAATGCAGTAACCATTTGCTCTGCGCACTGTTTTCTTTGGTTTGCAGGCAATGAACTCAAACTTTCCCTCATTGTGTGAAGTTGAGAAAATATCTCAGTGAAATCATCTAAGTTATCCTCTTGAAAATCAGAGAAATCTATATCTTCTTCACTTGGTACTGTCTTAGATTTTTCAACATGTTTATTCTCAACTTTGGTAATTTTCTTATTTTGCGACTTCAACTTTAAATTTGACCAAGTATGTGAGTGTAACACTTCTATTACTCTCTCAACACCTACTTTTTCTTGCAAATCTGACTCCAAATCATCGTTGCTGCTTGCTGAGGGATAAAGTTCAATAAATTCAAAGTTTCGTTTTAGACACCAATCAACGACTTTAGTTTTTGTAATTTTAGTATCCTCATTACAATAGTTTGCTACTAAAATTTTCACCTCTGGATCACAGTCGTTTTCAATACTTTCCCACTGTTTGAGATCTTTGAGACCTGTGTCTTTATTAGCATCTAGGTGGACAATGAGCCCTTCAACTTGGCTATTGAATTGATCAGAACGCTCAAAATCTTTATCTATTCCTAAAACACTGATGTCGGCAGTATAATACTTCGTATCTATATTCCAGGTTTGTTTTACTGTCTCCGATGATTCTTCATTCATCGTCGTCATTTTAGTTATCAATTTAATAAGAGACTTGGGTTTTGTATTATTGCTACTCAAGACCAATAAATAGGGCCTAGAGTCCATTTTAGCAATGTGGAATGTAAGTAATACTTTCGCTCGACTCAATTTTGACAATCATTCAAGGCATTAAAATAATATAAACATTTAGAAATTACAACTATTTCACTTATGATTAAACATTAAAATTAAAGAAACACTAAGGTTAGAATCAAAATTTCGCAGAATATTATTGGCTTCTGTGATTTATTCAGTAGAAAGACATAATGGATCTTCTTTTTTTCTATATGTGCCTTTTGACATAACTGGCCTAACTGCGATAAACTACTGTTTTAACTGTGGTTGTTTCATTTTCATTATTATTGATATCATAATAATTGTCATTGTCTTGTTATAATTCCAATAATACTTTATTGATGTCTAGCATCCCATTGACATACTTATTATCAATATAGGAAATTAACAAAGATCAGATATAATCTTGAAATTTTCCTAACTGTTCATCTTGTTTATGTTTATATATATAATAGACATTCTCAAATACGATTTCCAAATCTAATCTTCAGAATATAATGATACAATTATGGCTTACTTTTTCGTATTTCGCGGTTGTTTATCTGTGACCTATGCGCATTTTCCGGTGCTTGTTGGGCGCGTGGAAGTGGCGCTCTGAGCGACCAAAAAGAAAACCATACATATTCTGCGCGTATTGTTCCCGAAAACAAACCTCTTCTTCACAAATGGCGTAGCTTGTGATAGAATTAATGAGAAATTCATTATTTTTACAGTTGTTATAAACCAATTGAGTTTAGTGAACAGTTATCCAAGTGTTGTGCATGAGTCCAACCAAGTTAGGAAGTTTGCTTTGTGTATATTAATCGAAATCGAGATTATTTGTGTTCCGGCAAAGGCCACTTCTACAAGAAATGGCTGAAAACGATATCGATTTATATGCGGATGATATAGACCAAGATTTCGCACAGGTAAAGGTAAATGATATTTTTAGTCTTAGGTAACTTATTATTCATTGCACTTGATCAAAACAACAATTGAAATCATTTTGATTGATAAACTTGTTCAATTATATATTAGCTCAATTTCCCATGTTTGTAATTTACGAGAGAATCTCATCAAATATGTATTTCAGGAAGAATTTGGGGGAGAAAATGTTGACCTTTATGACGATGTATTAGCTACATCAGCAACAGTTAACAGTACGGATAAAACTGCAAATGTATCTGGTGCTAATGAAGAGACAAATGGAACTTCATACTCCACTCAGGGCAATAATATTACCCCAAACACAGTGGGACGTAGGCATCAACTTTATGTTGGCAATTTAACATGGGTAAGTGCAATTCCTCTTCATTTGAAATCAATCAAAATTGAATTGAATAAAATCATGAAAATATATGAAGATATGATCCTGTTTTACAGGCACTTTAAGCATTTGTTTAATAGAATATTAAACATTTCGATGCATTAAAGATGATCAAGCAGTGATAGGTAACATTTTACTCAATAGAGTATTTTGAATATTAAAATTATTACGATATTTTGGAATTGTGGTACATATTAAGTAATTGCAATTATTGAGATGTCAAACTAAGAAAGACTGGAAATTTTTGATCAAATAATCTCAATGATTTAATAGAGGAAGATATAAATTTCAATTCTTTTCAGTGGACAACTGATCAAGACATTGCCAATGCGGTTAGAAATATTGGTGTGAATGACTTTAATGAAGTGAAATTCTTCGAACATCGTGCAAATGGTCAATCTAAAGGCTTCTGTGTGATTTCCCTTGGTTCAGAAGGGAGTATGCGAACATGCATGGAACAACTTCCTAAAAAGGAAATCCATGGCCAGACTCCTGTCGTGACCCTTCCTACCAAAATGGCTCTCAGTAACTTTGAAAGTCAGTCCAAAACTCGTCCTACTCCTGCTAATAATAATCCTAGATCCCAACATCCCAATCATGCTAACAATAACCTTCCCCCAGGTCCTCACCAAAATTTTGGAGGTCGTATGCCGATGAATTCGCCTATGCATAGACCACCAATGCCACCTGGCGGACCCAGGATGCAAGGGCCACCTCCAGGTTATAATGGACCACCACAAGGTCAGCCTCCTAGATTCCAACCTCAACCGCAGTGGAATGGCCCCAGATTCAATGGGCCTCCCAATATGGGTCCGAACATGGGACCAAATATGAGACCTGGGGGTCCCCCGCCACAAGGCCCCCCCAGACCACCAATGGTGAGTACCATCTTAATTTTGAAAGAAGTTTCTATTTGAGAATTATTATCAATTTTGTGGAATTTGTCAACCAAATTTGTTCAATATGAATAGTTATCAGTTATTTAATGATCCTATTTTATTATCACTATACAGGATTTCAATTCATGAGCCCAAATTCCTCCACAAGTAAGTTCCCCATAGAAAAATAGTTCTGACGAAAATTGCTTATGGCAAAGATAGTCAACTTCTTAAATGTTGATTCTAATGTCAACCTTCAAGGTCTTTTGGGGATCATGAGATTTTTTCAGTTTCTCATTCCTTATTCTGAAAGAGAAAATTCTACATTGTGAATAGTATTTAATAGCTTGTACTCATGTTTGGGGTGCTAAATATCCATGTCACCTTGCCACTCAGGTTTGAATTGTTTGCTTTAAAATATCAATTTAGATATTAATAAATATTGAAGTCTCTTTGCATACATGGTCAAAATTCGTCTTTTCATAAGTATAATCACTAATCTTCACGCTGATGATTTGACGTGGAAATTCAAGTGAACAGCTAATAATTGGTATTGAATTTGATTTGACATTGTCGGAATTACAATATGTGCTTCAAAATGTTTTCGTTGAAGTTATATTTCGCTCTTTTAGAAAAAGGAATGAAAATTTGCTTGACAATTCAAAATAAATGGGTCCAAAAATATGACCTTAGCCTGTCCTCGGCGAAATAATCCAAGTTCCTGAACTTGGAATGTAAAATTTTCCATTATTTCAAAAGAAGTATTTGAATTGTGGAGGCCGTTACTTGATGTAGATCCATGATATAAATGAGATAAAAAACACATGGTTTAACTTTAATCTACACTTTATTTGAAAAAATTCGACGACGAATACAAACATTCGGACAAGCTTTTGAATGAACAGGTAGATGTGAATTACTCACCCCTACTTAACTTGTTTAATTAGTTTTTATTACCTTTCATACTAACTGTACAATGGCTCGGTGTGGATTTTCATGTTATTCATCCAACTTGTTCTACGATTTGTTTATAATACCATACTCTTCATTCTGTTTTTCATTCTTGATAAAGCTGCTGTGTCAGCGAAACGTCGTCGAATTTTTTCAAATAAAGTGTAGATTAAAGTTAAACCTTGTGTTTTTTATCTCATTTATATCAAAAGAAGTAATTAAAACTAGGGTTTCTTATTGAAAACAAAACTAATGACCCTCTAAAGACCTTGAAAGTTGATTTGTAAATCAAGATGCCAGTACTTGAAGATGACCTTTAGCGACAACTATTACCTGTTGGAGGCTTACCGGAGTAGATCTTTGAGTACCTAGATTAGAATGGCTCATCTGATGTTTGTGTAAACTCAATTTTAAATTCAATTTTAATGAAAAAAAAATTATGCTCATTTTTGACTTTGTCAGATTTTCACTTGTATTGTAAAATTTTCATCCTTTCATGGACGTAATTTTATAAAATTCAAAAGTCAACAATAAAATTGAATTATCCTGGTTGAAATTATAGTTATATAGTGTCACTGGTTGCTCCGATATTGGTTTTATCTCATTCCTTCATTGAGTATGACCTTATGTATATGGTAACAGGGAAGTAAAATTAATTTTTTTTAATTTGAAATAATGAAAGAAATATTTCAATTTTTTCTGAATTTGACATTTTTCTCCTTGTAGTTTCAAGGTCCTCCTCAAAGTCAAATGCCGCCTCGTGGCATGCCACAACAAGGTCCCCCACCAGGCGCAATGCGCCCTGACTGGAACCGACCTCCGATGCAACAAGGGTTCCCACCTCAGGGACCACCTCACATGCAGGGTCCTAACATGGGTCCGCGAGGTCCTCCACCGATGGGTGGCCCACCTGGAGCACCTCCCCAGGGACCACCTCAAGGTCCAGCACCTCATGTTAACCCGGCGTTTTTCCCGCAGAGTGGACCACCACCCCAGATGCCACATCCGGGAATGCAAAGTGCTCCAGGCATGCCTCCGCAAGTTCCGCCACAAGGACCTCCTCATCATCAGGCTATGGGCCCTACCAGTGTTCCACCTCATGGTCCCCCTCATTATGGACCACCCACTAGCATGCCTCAAGCGTCTTACGGAGGTCCCCCGCCCGAACATCGACCTGACATGCCAGCCATCAGCGAACAAGAATTTGAAGATATCATGTCTAGAAATAGGACCGTGTCATCATCTGCAATATCCAGAGCAGTTTCAGACGCGGCAGCAGGAGAATACGCTAGCGCTATAGAAACGCTAGTTACAGCAATCTCGTTGATAAAACAATCGAAAGTGGCGAACGATGACAGATGTAAAATACTAATAAGTTCGCTTCAAGATACATTGAGAGGAGTTGAAGATAAAAGCTACAGCTCTGGTAGAAGGGAACGATCGCGATCGAGAGATAGATCTCACCGAAGGCCAAGAAGAGAGGTCGACGTCTAGATATCGCGAGAGAAGTAGAGAACGAGATCGCGATAGGGATCGTGAACGCGATCGTTATTATGCTGAAAGTTATAGGGACAGAGACAGAGAACGAGATAGGTCAAGGAGTAGGGGCGAAAGGGAACGAGAAAGGGAGTATAGGGAGAGAGATCCTGAAGAAGGGTGAGTTTTTTCTTCTATAAGTTATTTCTTGTATGCTTTGTGTCTTATAATTTGTTGAAATCTATCTAATATTATTTAATATTCGTTGTCATCGAGTTTTCTATTTATTTGAAGTATTAACCTTGGAATATGATATTTCTAATTTTGTCTGGTCACTTTTTCATATCTTTTGCTTCAAGATGTTGATTAAAGTATGGTTCATATTTTAATTTGTTTATATGATACTAAACTGATGAATAAATTAAATCGAAATGGTTGGAATATCTTCTGAGCATTCATATGACATATTATTTGTTTCAATGTTTTAAAAGTTATTGATGGTTCAGTTCCAGTATATAAAGAAGCTGTAATATTTCCTAAATTCAAATTAAGTTTATTCTGTCAATATTCACTTCTAAGTGGAGTGTATATTACTTCAATTTTCTAATTGAGACTAAATAAAATGTCATTGTATTCAAGTTCAATATATGTTAGTTCTTGTGATAATTGGAAAATTTTTCAAAATTTTGAATGTATTGTCAACACTCAATAAATAAGTCATACATTTCAGGTCTTCGAAAATTGTATATTAAATTATGAACTCAAATAACATTAGCACAGGGTGTCCCAAATATACTCAATTTTGGGGATTTCAACCACTTCTACATGATATAAGGAAAACAGCTTGGGAAGGGTTTTGAATCCTAAAATGGTGAAAACTGTTTTCTGATATCTTCTACCATTTTGAGATATCTGCTAATATTACTATGAATGATTAGTTTCATTGGACTCTAAAAAATTTTATATTTCAATATTTTGGAAGAATTTAATTTTTTTCTTTTTTTCAAGAAATTTTTCTAATGATAATGAGAAAGTTGTAGATCATATCTCAATAGGTTTTTGAGTTTCATGAATGTAAAAGTGGATGATAGCCAAATGCAAGTAATTTTGTACATCTTATACATGATGTTTGGGCACTCTTTCAATATAACTCGTTCTATAAAATAAATAACTCTGGCGCTTACTGTCAAAAATAATGAATTTAAAAAGTATTTGGGTTATTCATAGAAAAATTAATAAAATGTAAATGAACAAATATGTGAACTGAATAAAAACAATTTAATTTTGAAATTTGTCATATATTTATAAAGTATTTTGTATTTATTACGAAACAAAATCAAGTTCTCTTATATATTTTATCAATTCATGGTAAAATAATTGGAATAAAGGATAAACATTTTATTTTTCCAAGTTCATGTATATACAAAAACGTGGCTTTAATGAGACTTCATTCTAGCATTATACATTCTGTCAAAAAAGTACCGGGAATTGATTATTTAAAAAATCAGCTTAACAAGATTGTCAAAATTTTTGTTGTTGCAAAATTGGCACAACTGCTATCTATACTGACGCGGAGATTGTCATTTAGTTTACTATGCTCGATTTTGTCAGTTCTCACAGGTGTCTTTTGCAATTTTTACAATGGATAAAAATATGGAACAAAGAATTTCTGTCAAATTATGTATTGCAAATGGAATTTCGTGTGTCGAATCGCTAAAAATGATGCATATGATTGGTCAACAGCGGCCGAGGTGTGACGGAATATTGGCGTCATCCTGGTCAGCCATCAACATCTTCAACTGAAGTTAACATCGTTAAAATAAAGGAACTGGTCATTGAAAATCGTCATTTTAGTTTGAGAGAGATTGGCAATGAGCTTTCTGTGTCTCACGAATCAATTCGTACAATTTTGAACGATTGTTCAATTTCGTTCGCGTAAAGGTCGCTGAAGACATACAAGAACGAGTCAATTCCGACACCTTATGCATAAAACGCCTTGTAACTGGTGATGAGACATGGGCTAATGAGTTTGACATGCCAACCAGTCAACAAGTTTCGGAACGGCGCCTACGCACTGAACCCAAACCGAAAAAACTACGTAAAACTCGATCAAAAGTTAGGATAGTGTTGACTCTTTTCTTAGATTATCGCTATGTCATGGACTCGGAATTCTTGCCAGAAGGTCAGGCGGTAAATAAAGAAAATTAACAGAGCGTTATGCGGCGTTTGGAGGAGCAAATTTGTCGAGGCCAGATTTGTGGAAAGAAAACTCATGAATTTTGCACCACGATAATGCACCATCTCACCAGGCTATCATTGTGAATGAATTTCTGAGACAAAAACTTAACAAATACCATCGAACAACCACCTTATTTACCTGATATAGCTCCGGGTGACTTCTTTTTCAAAACTCCAATTATCACTTCGGAGACCCGTTATGAATCGATAGAAGACATAAAAGAAAATTCGCAGCGGGAACTGAAGTCGATTCCAGAGAAAGCGTTTGAAAATGTTTTGATGATGGAATTATACTTTGGCGTAAATGTATTATTTCGGAAGGGGATGCAATAAACTTGGATGAAAAATAAATATTGACCAATTTCCGTTACTTTTTGACAGAATGTGAGCAAGAGATGCATCCAGTTTGTAGAAAAATTCCTCTTCATAATTATTGGATGAATGAGTGCCATATAAGTCTAAGCAAAGTTATCTCCCTCATAACTAAATAGGTTCATAGGCATAAAACGTTGATATTTCCAGATGTATAGTAATAATATTGAAGAATTGATTATGACAAAGTAAAACAATCTGTTATTCTTATAATCATTATAAATTTTGAAAAATCTCTTTAAAATGCTCAAATATACAAGGTGTTCTTAAGTAACATGTATTAAAGGAGTGGGGTGATTAATTAATAATTATTTATTATTAATTTATTATTATAATTAATTAATGTAATTACTAAAGTTTCTGATAAACTTAGGTTCGATAAGGTTCTAAGATACAAAAAAAATGTCTGACGAAAGTTTCTAAATAAAATGAAAAACCGATTTTGATATTTAGAATTTGCCAGCGGCGCACCGCTTAAAAGTTCAGGTAGAAAATATAGCATGACCCCTGATAAAATAGCACCATGTACATTATGGCAATTTGACATTTGAATTTTTGTAACTCATATTGTGTACCCTTATTTCAAAATTTGAGACAAATACCTCAAAAATTGCAGGAGCGGTAGAAAAAAGCTAAAAGTAAATCGAAATTTCAACACCAAGTAGATCTGTGAGAAAGTGTTCCCTAATCTAAGTTTAGTCATAAAATAAATCGAAGTAACATTATTGCATAATATCTAGGAACACTTGTAGATAGCACCTAATACTTGACAGATATGCTTCAAATAAAAATCGACAATTTTCTACGTTTTGTCCAGAAATTAATAGTTTTATACTTGTTGAGTCTGCTGAGTATGTGGGAAAATAGGATTATTTCAATCTTCATATCGAAAAAGATGTAAAAAATATGCATATGCACTAGGTGAATCTATAAGTCAAGTAACATGAAACAAGAACTAACTTTTGTCTATTGCCTCTCATTTTTTTTTCAACATACTCCCCTCTTAGGGCTTCAGACTTGCTTAGGCAATGCTGAAGATCTGAATATTGTATTGCCCAAACTTGTTATAATTATTCTTTCATTTTAACTTGACTTATCAAATTGTTTGAAAGAAACTATTCATGATGCAAATTTTTAATTTATTACTTATCTGATTAACATGTTCCTCGTTTTGTGATGTTTACTTATACCAAAGATTTTTGATTTTATATTACAAAAATTTTAATATTGTTTAGTTTAATCTTTCCTAAGTTAAATCAAATCACAGAATAGAAACTCAGGGACTGAAATCCATCACACCAAATTCATTAATTTTCTTTCTACATAAAAGACTATTTATTTACTCTTAAAATGTGAAAGTTTTTGTTTATATTTATGGTAGCAATGCGTACAATAGATGTCTGTCATAGAACTGTACTTTCTTGTTTTTAAGTAAATATTTCACATTATGTCTATTATTTCTTGTAAACTAAGTACCATATATTTTCCAATTCATAGAGGAGCAAGAGTGGCGAGAACAAGAAATAAGTCACCAGCTGACGTTGTTGACGCTACAGGCGATCCAAGTAGCAAGTCCCGATATTACGAAGAGAGATATCGCGAACGAGATCGGGACGCTGGACGTAGCAGAGATTCAGAACGTGACAGAGAGCGGGATAGAAGAGACGAAAATCATCGTTCGCGTCATTGACAAGATTAAATTGATAAATATATATTGTACTATGTAATTTTGTCATAACTTTAAGAGGTGTAGAAATCATATTTACATTCGATGTTTGTGAGTTAATTTAAGTAAAACTTGATTAGTTATTCAGTTGGAGGATGCAGTTGAAGAAAGAAAACGGCCGCAAGGAAAGTGAAAGAAGATTGTATTGATTTTAAATGAAAAAAATATGATTTGGAACTCTGAATCGTTGTTTTACTGTAAGACCAATTCTGTTGCACCTTGATGGAATTAAAATAGATATATTGTTCCATTAAGGTCATTAGGATAATATACCCTTGTCCACCATTTATCCCTGAATATTTTTTCGTTTCAATTTCTTCCAGTTTCAAACTTTTATATTTGTTCATTTATTATTAATTTAACCCACACAGGACCTCCCAGGGAAAAATGTGTACTTTGTCACTTGTATTCTTGAGGTCATTCATTATTTTCAATAAGCAAATTCAACATTGTGAAAATTTCAAATCTGAGCCAGAAATTGTTTATAAGTGTAATGGCTTCATATTTAGTGATTTGTATTTGTTGAAGTCACCTCATACATGTAACATCATTTTGAAAGTTAAGCTTACTTGTTTTTCCAGTAAATTTTAAAATGGAATGAAAAATTGTGAATATTTGAGTTTCGGAAAAAAAGTAGGGAGACAGTTTTTGTAGAAACAATTTGCAGTTTTTCTCTAGTAAACTTTTTAAATATTGGAAAATATCTTTCTGCCAATAATTTCAACTTTGCTTCATGTGAAAACATGTTACAACTGTTTCAATAAAATATATTCCACATAGTACAGAACATCAACAATAAGAACTATCTATTAAATGCATGTGTGGGATAAAGTGTTTCCAAAGTTATTCTGTCTTTATTTGCCTCAGATAAAGAGCAAAATTATTTTCAACAAAAAATTGTACGAAAGTGATGTTGAAATTCATCATTTTGGTTCTCCTTCATTTTAAAATTAAAAACATGTAGTTAACTTCATAAGTGCAAAACTAAAAGGTATGATGTTTAAATTGAATACTTGATCGAAAAGAGTCTGTTGTGATATAATTATTTAATCACACATTTTGATTATATTATTTATGACTAATGAAAAATTTGATTCTTGTTAACTGCTCTAACTCATTTAAATTTCTTAAATTGGAACCAAATACAGTTAATAGAAAATGTTTTTAAATGATATAACTATGTCATTACATCAACAACTGAAAAATAACTTGTTTACAAAATACTGCAAATCTTACTATATTATGAGAATGACAATTCAAAAATTAAAAACATGAAATATTTAATGGATAGTTCCTTAAGTTTGTTACCAACAAATTCAGAGAAAGAATAAGTCAGCCCAGAATTTGAAATATTACATGAAGTGTATGATAATGTGCCATTTTAGTTACTAATTAGTTGTAGTTCGAATTCTTAGGAAGATAACACAATTTCAAACACATTTTAGAAGAACTTCCAGAGCACATAATTTTAAAAACAATTCAATGAAA
The DNA here is from genome assembly GCA_013387265.2 of Cryptolaemus montrouzieri. Taxonomy (NCBI): domain Eukaryota; kingdom Metazoa; phylum Arthropoda; class Insecta; order Coleoptera; family Coccinellidae; genus Cryptolaemus; species Cryptolaemus montrouzieri. The sequence continues at coordinate 30,090,648 of JABFTP020000001.1, forward strand.
GTCTTGTTATTATGAAAGTTTTGGATAACCTCTTCAAGTATTTTGTGCAATGTTCATAAACTAGTTCATAAGTTCCAATCGGCGTTTATTCTTGATGAAGCTCCTAAAAGGATAAGTGGTAACTCACTGGATTTGGGATGACGACCGAAAAAGTTTATTCAAATGCTTTTACAGCACAAAAAATTATGATATGATTAGAAAGTTTGGTGAAAAAGTTTCTCATTTCCGCCAAAAAATCAAAAACTATCAATAATTTAAAAGATATTCCAATAAATTACAAAATTTTCTTCCATTTGTAGCATCATAATTTTTCAAATTGTATTAATATTTAATACCTTGAAGAATTTTCGCGATAAATGTTATATTCAACGTTACATTAATTTTATAAATAAGAGAGTTTCATGTTTGGATACTTTCCTAGCGGAAATCTCTGCAAATATTATTCGTGAAAAACAATACAATTTTTTGCCCTAATTCTTTATTCATCATTTCAAATCCAAATGCTCATATTTAGAAGCTTTATCAAAGATAAACACTAATATCAACTTGTGATCTAGCCAGCAAAGTAAAATAGGAGTTTTTGTTCTTCAAAACAAAAGATCAAGAAAATTTAAACTTTTGAAAAGTTTTTGTTTTGAGATACTTTATTGGGCAATTCTCAGTTCCTTCAAAGAAACTTGTTGAAAGATATCATTTATGATATGTATTCATAGTAAGAAGAAAAAATCTGTAACTTTTAGAATATGGAAAGAAACAAATTTGTAGTATTCATCCATATCGTGGTGGTTTTGGTAATATAGTAACTTCTAGTCATTTTTTTTATTTACTACATTAAATAAATAATGATCTCAACCTATGAAGACAAAATTTCAAGCTTTATTGCTGAGGATCAACATTTTATTAATGTATTTTTTTGGTCTAAAATTTGAGGAATAAACAGTAAAAACTACAGATCCTCACATTTCACAAAATATTTTGAGTTCTATGTCATCAGTATTTTACAATGAGTAAGTATATTTATATTAGTATTAAGTGAATCAACTCTTCATTATGGTATATCTCAGGTGTTTTGTAATCTATATATCTTGTAAATGAAATTTTATATTCAAAATAATCAACTCCCACAAAGAATACAATATAATAAAAGTCAGTTTTGTGAAAAATTCTTACATGTATATGGTTCATAAAAGCGCGTTATCGACAATTATAACTATTATTTTGTGACGTTCTGATATATGAATGAAGCCACTTGCAATATTTATGAATAATTAATATCATTGATAATAATTGCTGACTATAGCGATATATTTGGTAATTCTTTGTATTAACGGTTCTTTTCGGTTTATCTTTAAAACAAATTTATACACAATTTTCTAGAGAAGTAGGAAAATAATTTTATATTATTCCTTTTATATCAAATATTTGGTACTTCTTGGAAAAACATACAGAAACTTCATAAAAATATATACCTTGTAGATTGTGAATCTCAACAATGTGATTTCATGAGACTCAGATTCGGCTGTGACTTTAATTATATTTGAGACGATATTTTGTAGATTTATATTTATACAAATATATTTTCAAATACTTGCAAAATTTTTCATTTCTAAAAATTTAGGAATTGAGAAGAAAACAAAACCTTCAGAAATATGTTTTATTGACTACAAAAACAAATATTACAAACTCTTTGAATATACTACAAACATATTGCATGAAAAACATGACCACAGGTCAGCTATTCTACTTGATTCAACACAGGGTGATTCAGAACGATTTCACAATAGTTACAACTAATACAGGTAAGTTTCTTCATGGTGCCATGAGCATTGAACATTTTATTTATTTTACCCATTAGGAATGCTTCAAACTAAAATAAATATAGATTTTTACTGTCTTGCTGCCAAAAAATTTTTAATTAACACGGTACTACAGTTTTGAACTTCCGGTCACTTTTACAGAGGTAAAAACTACTTAAAATGTGCATTTGTATTTATAAACAGTAGATACACTAATCAATCCCGGATCTACGATTTTTTCGAAACGGGGCAAGAACTTGATATAGCGCTCCCTCCCATCTCTTGAGCGTTTGATTAACACTAATATATAATAGGTGGCATTTTTTATGATCGAAAGAATACTCTTCAATAAATTTGTACTCTTTTTTATCTATTAGCTAATAACATTTTCTTTTGTATGATATCAAATTAAATATAGCAATCATATAACAAGACAACCAAGATATTTTTCTCATCGTTCTCTCTTATCTTACTACAGCTCTACACGGCGTGCTTTCTTTTCCGGGAAAGAATCTATTAGCTAATCCGTCTTAAAGGCAGTTTTATTTTCCATGGCTAAAATCGCGAGGCCAGAAGAACGTTCTTGACTCATTGTTGAACGCAGGTAGGTTTTAATTATTTTCAGTGTGCTGAAACTTCGCCCACAGCTTGCATATGTCTTCGGTAATTAAGTATCCTTAAAGCTATACTAACATTAGGAAACGCTTCTTGCAAGTTATTCTTATACAGATGTAACAGGTCGGAATACTAGGTCTTTGAATACAGCAAGTACCTGACAAAAAATCAACTGTATTCAAGTCTTTTGAATATTTTCGTGCTAGATCGGCTCCATTTTTCTGCAAATCATTAGTCGACATATTTAAAATTGCGAGGAAGGCGAAATTTTCATATAGACTGCGGTCTCTACCATTGTTCCTGTTTCTGTTAAAATGTTGTCAAACACTACTTTTATATCTTTGGAAAATAGCCCATTCGGGTCTAGAAGTCGCAGAATTCGTCGTGCTGCCTTTTCTTTTTGGAAACTCTTTTATTTTGAAGGACTGGCCCGATTTTCAACTTCTTTGATACAATGTTCTATTGGCTTTTCTCTCATTCCTTGTATGATCTTAACAAGACCTTGCATTATCACCACAGAACGCGAAATAATAATATCCTCGTTTTGTATTGTATATTTCGACAAATAGGGCTCCTGTCCTTTTTTATGTGGTCTAACTGATACTATACTGAATAGGATCGTATTTAGTGAGTAGACTTATCAAATTAAGAAAATTTCCTTGACTAGGTTGAGGAAAATTTTCAGTGAGATCACTCAGCGTTTCTTCAGTACCTCTAAAAAAAGTGAATTAATCGCTTTATATGGTGATCAATGCCCTGGCACAATTTTTGCATTTCTTTTTCTGAAGTACTAATACTAAATGCCAAATCAAAAATTTTAATCAAAGTTAATAAAAACTTCGACTGTATCATGATATTTATGATTATCGTACGTAATACCGGCAAAACAAAATTTCCAGCAGAGATTAATAGTTCCTACAGAATGTCTATGGTATCTTAAGCTTTGAAATGAATTATACGTTGGAGAATTCCCCACAAGTCTCGTTGTTCGTTTCATTTAAAGAACAACTTTTTCTGTTCCTTCAAATTAAAATAAAGGATTTGTTCGTTTCATATTTCTTTGATTTCACTTTTTGTTGTGTTCGAATGCTAAAAGAATATATTATAATATGCTAAACGATAATAAAATCTAGGAAGCATAACGATTGGTCCGATTTCCATTTCATACAAAATTTGCTCCTACATGCCCGTAACCATTCAGGAGGCAATCGAGGGTTAACGTCATAGATTGTTCCAATATCGCTCCTGCGGCAGTTGCGTGTGTAGAAAACCTTTAAGATTCATTCATGGATCGAATTACGATGTGTTCAAAAGCCAACTGGGCATTTTAAAATCAAATGAATAATCGATAGGACTACATCGCACTGGATGCTTCCTGAAACAAGTATTTTTTTCGAAATAAAACTTCGTTAGGCGCAGTATGTATGAGGGCGAAAAATTTGCTTCAAAAATGTTTATAAACTGATACACGCGCTCGTATTTTCAACACATTGTCTTATGGTTCTGGCGCCCTCTGAAACTGCCGCCCGAGGCAGGTGACCCGGTTTGCCCCCTCCAAGATCCGGGGCTGACACTAATTACAAAGAACATTATACTGTTTTCACCATAAAATTCGAGACAGTCCGTACCTGCAGCAAGTATTGATTTTATAATTTTTTTGGTAGAATATAGTAAAAGGGATTTACAAAAATTGGAATAATTGTATTTACAATAAATGCTTTTATCTATAATTTTGGTGTGTGTCAGAAAAAAACACAAGTGTGAGCTCAGGAAATGTAACAGGGGAACCATACTATCTTGCATATGATTCAGCAAACGAGTGAAAACACCTACGGAAAAAACTCGTTTCCCTGTCGCTATTGCACTAGCAATAGCTTGTCTGTTTATGTTGTGTTAGTGTCGTGTCTATGTAAAGAGTACCAAAGATTTTCTGCTTAGCCGCTTCATTCTCTCTTGCATTCCATGATTTCCAAACGAAGACAAGGATGAAAGAAAGGGGGTTTGGGACCGGAATCTGTAACAATGGAGAAAGAAAACCAGAAGAAAAATATTTCAACAATCATACTTCTTATATGTCTAAACAAATCTAAGAAAAGATTTTACATAGCAAGCAAGGTCATAAAAAGGACTAAGGAGAAAAAAAAATACATAACCTGCGATAATTCTTTCTCTGTTTGACCGAGAGAGCCCCGATGGCCAGGTTCAGTCTTCCAAGTGATGCCCATTATGATCTATAGATGTTTTAGAATCATTATGGACCCAATAATTTGGGTTGACATCGCCCATATATTATTTCTTCGAGAAACTTGTTTAATTTAAAGAAAAATTTGCGAAAAGATTTTGACAGTCGTTCGAAAAATATGACAAATGTCATATAAAGTAATACCTACTAAAATAAGGAATAAATTCTTTATTTGATATTAAGTAGAGAATCATTATGAGTCCATGCTATGAGGGAAATTTTAAAGATCTACAGGGTGTTTTCTAAGTACAAAGACTTACCTCAGATCAGATAACATTGTCTCTGTCCCTTTTTCTCAAGATATGGATGCTCAAAATGAAAACAAAAAATGTGGTTTTTAATTTTTTTCTTCACAAACCAAAAAAAGCTAGAAATTCTGCAGAAATCCTTTGTTTGGCAAGAGTTCTTATATCAGTATTTCTTATTTATCTAAATTTTCTGAGAATGGATGAAATACATAACCCTTCTTCTTTTTTCTATCAAAATTTTTTATATAATTTCACCATGAAACAATTGTCATTTTCACAAGCACCGTTTTGAAAAACTTATTTCTTGTGTTTTACTCTTCGTATTTTTTGAGGAAAAAAATTATCTAAGCACTTGCAACCGCAATTTCAAGAAACGGGGAATCAAAAGAAATCAAATAGACTGATGTCATTTATTGGCAAATATTGAATGAAATACCATTATTCTTCAAAGTCGTTATTTTTCATCAAAAATCATCAAGCAGTCTTGAATTTTAGGAATCCGGAGCTTACTTGATTTTTTCCCAAAAATGAATTTAGAAAACAAAAGAAACCAAAACAATTTAAACTAAAACAGGGATTGAGATAATAATTAAACCATGATTAAATTACTATTCTATAAGATATTCAATAATCAAATTCGCCATATCGGAAATTCCAAATCTGAGCAAAAATCTTCAAAATTGTAATGGCTCAATATTCAGTGATTTGTATTTGTTGAAGCCACTTTAATACATGTAACATCATTTTGAAAGTTAAGCTTATTTGTTTTGTCAGTAAATTTTGAGAAAAATTGGGAATATCAGAGTTTCAGAAAAAATCGATACAGTTTTTATGCGATAAATGCTATATTCAACGTTACATTAATTTTATAAATAAAAGAGTTTCATGTTTTGGTACTTTCCTAGGGAAATCTCGTTTGCAAATATTATTTGCTAAAAACAATATAATTTTTGTCCGATTCTTCATTCTTCAATTCTTTATTTTCATCATTTCAAATCCAATACTCATTTATTAAGAAGCTTTATCAAAGATAAACGTCAATATCAACTTGTGATCTAGCCAGCAAAGTAAAATATGAATTTTTGTTCCTCAAAACGAAAGATCCGAGAAAATTTCAACTTCTGGAAGGTTTTTGTTTCAGAATACTTTATTGAACAATTCTGTTTCCTTCAGAAAAACTTATTGAAAGATATCAATTATGATTAAAAACTTACAATCTCTGAATGCATTCATAGTAAAAAAAATATAACTTTTAGAACATGGAAAGAAACAATTGTAGTATTCATCCATATGGTGATATAGTAACTTCTAGTTATATTTTTTCCATTTACTTCATTAAATAAATAATGATCTCAACCTACAAAGAAAAAATTTAAAACTTTTTTGCTGAGGATTAACATTTTATTAATGTATTTCTTTGTTTGGTCTAAAAGTCGAGGAATAAACAATTAAAACTACAGATCCTCAAATTTTACAAAATCATCAGTATTTTGAAATGAGTAAGTATATTTATATTAGTAATGAGTGACTCAACTCTTCATTGTGGTATATTTTAGGTATTTTGTAATCTATGTATCTTCTAAATGGAATTTTTATTGTTCAGAATAATTAACTCTTACAGAATACAATATAAAAGTCAGTTTTGTGAAAATTCTTACATTTGAGAATTTCTTATGTATATAGTTCATAAAAGCGCGTTGTCAACAATTATAACATTTATTGTGACATTCTGATATATGAATTAAGCCACTTGCGATATCTATGAATAATTAATATCAATAATAATAACTGACTCTAGCGATATATTTGTTAATTCTTTGTATTAACGGCTCTTTTCGGTATAGCTTTAAAACAAATTAATATACAAATTTTTCTTGAGAGTTAGGAAAATAACTTTTCATCCATATTAATATTTCATTATTCCTTTCATATCAAATATTTGGTACTTCAAAACATACAGAAACTTTATAAAAATATATATCTTGTAGATTGTGAATCTCAACAATGTGATTTCATGAGACTTAAATTTGGCTGTGATTTTAATTATATTTGAGAAGATATTTTGTAGATTTATATTTATACAAATATATTTTCAACTACCTGCAAAATGTTTAATATCTGAAAATTTAGGAATTGAGAATAAAACAAAACTTTCAAAAATATATTTTATTGACTACAAAAACAAATATTACAAACTCTTTGAATATACTGTAAACATATTGCGTGAAAAATATGACCACAGTCCAACTGTTCTACTTGATTCAACACAGGGTGATTCAGAACGATTTCACAATAGTTACAACTAATACAGGTAAGTTTCTTCATGGTGCCATGAGCATTGAACATTTTATTCATTTTACCCATTAGGAATGCTTCTAAACAGTCTTCAAACTGAAATAAATATAGATCTTTACTGTATTGCTACCAAAAACATAATAAATTAACACGGTACTGCAGCAAGTAAACTATTTAAAAGGAGCATTTGTATTTATAAACAGCAGATACATTAAGTACAAATAACATACAGATTTCACCACAAAATTCAAGAGAGATGCAAGCTGCAGTAAGTATTGATTTTATACACTTTTTGGTAGAATATAGTAAAAATTTATATTCGATTCAATCAACTACCAAGTAATAATATCTAAAACCAATCAATTATCTTTTAACTGGAAATGATGAAGTAATACCTACTAAAATAGGGAAGAAATTCTCTATTTGATATCAAATATAGAAATCAATAAGCAGCCTATTGAATTTTAGGATGCTTACTTGATTTTTCTCAAAAATGAATTGAAAAACAAAATAAACCAGAAAATTTTACATCTAAGCAGGAATTGAGAGAATAATTATTTCATGGTCAAATTACTCTCTTCAATATGATAAAAAACAGAAAAAGATTTCTTGAACCCTTTGAAAATTATAGATGAATGAAAAATACTGATAAAGAAAAGAATTTTTGTTAAACTGAGGAATCTCTGCAAAATTTTGAGCTGATCTTTTTTTCGTTCGTAAAGAAAAAAATCACATTTTAGGCCTCCACTTTGCAGTCATATCTCTATCTAACCTAAGTAAAAAAATAGTTTAAAAATTTTGCTCATTTTAGCAGAAACATCACCATTTTAAGTGGTTCTGCGCACTCAGGTAATGCATATGGAATTCATCTACAAAACAATCAAAAGAAAAATTACTTCAATCAATTCCTTGGAATTGGAGCTTATACCTTTCTTTATAACTTCCAAGAAAACTATATTAATGGTATAATAAATACCATTTGAGAAAATTGTGTATAACGTAATCAAAATGCTCCCATAATACAAATATATTTTAAAATAGCAAATCAGCTAAATATCTCACATAACCTTTTATAATTAATAATATCAGTCTAAAATCTCTTAGGAAATACTTATAGTTGAGGTGTTGCTTATTATTAAAAACAATTTTTAATTCAATGATGCATTAGCATTAGATGTAGAAAATTCAATTACATGGTAATTCAATTTTGATATCAAGTAAAAACATTTTATTCTACTGTTTCTAAATAATATAAGATTATTTTGCTTTTGTTTGGTCCTTCAGTTCAATTTTTTCATGAATAAGTTTATTGTGATAATCGAATCAATAGTTAATGATATAACGTATATAATAGGTAAAGGGTCTTCCATCGACAGGTTTCATTTTGAATTTGCCACCAACATAGAACTGTCATTGCATGGTTTAATAAGTAAAAACTAGGAGAATTTCAATCAATGAAAGATTTAATCTCGCACAACGCATCGAAATAATGAAAATTCACTACAAAACCGGTGAAAATTTCAGGAACACAGTTCAAAAAATTGTCCAGCTTTTGACCATTATCAAGCACCTACTCGCTCATATGTACTGAATTTAATCCACAAATTTGAACGTTGCGGACAAATTAGTGATGTGCATCATCGAACACGTGTTCATCCGGCTAGGTCAGCTCTTCATCCAAAACGAGTGAGTTTGGTGCGGTTTTTGAACGGGACGTGTCATCGGACCACATTTTTCTTTGCTCGTAGTGGATGATGCTGTGTGCGCTACGTGTCAGACAGCTGGTGAAACAATGGCTCTATTGCAACAACAATTTCCAGAACGTGTGATTTCTCGCAATGGAAACGTGAATTGGCCCTCTAGATCATGGGATTTATTACAATTAGACTCTTTTCTTTGGGGCTATGCCAAAGATAAAGTCTAAGCTAACGCTCTAAGAACGATTGAGGCATCCAAAGATAATATTCGAGCTGTTATACGCGAAATACCACCGCATATATGCGAAAATGTAAAATAAATCTAATCTAACCTCAGAGTTTGTACTTTGCATTAAAATAAAAATATCACCACTTTTCTAAAAAAAATTTGTGTTTCATTAGGAATTGTTAATGAAACCTGCCGATGGAAGATCATTTATATATTTTTCCAAATATCTCAACAAAAATATGTTTGTGAAGAAAAATTTTAAACAAAAATAAATTTTTTTCAAGTAAATTTCTAATATCCATCATTACCTAAAAATTCGTAAGATTAATTTTTCAGATTGAGGTCTATTGGAAAAACTGCAGAACTAATAGACGTAACCTCAACCATCGTCAAAGGCCATGATAAATCTAAAAAAAGCCCTCATTCATTCTTTCTCACCTCAGTCTTTGTATCACTGCTACCCATAAAACCAGAAGCCAATTCCACAGCCCTATCTCTAGGAACCTCGCCATTCTCCAAATCATTAGTTTGAACTTTGGAGAACATACAAGCCATATAAAACCTTTCAGACAATTCATCTTTGGGAATATCTTCATGTCTACTCAGAAACAATTTCAATACATTATCGGCACCAATAAATTGGATCAGAGTAAGTCCCAAATATTCCCAATCAGGAATTTGTTTGGCGTGAAAATCGTCAAAAGCCTTACCGCACTTCAGACAATTTCCATTTTTGAGTTTCAAGAATAACTCTACAAGATTATCACAGAAATCATATGTTACATGTTTATGAACTCTTTTGAGGATTTCAATGTATCCGAATTGCAAAATTAGAGGAAGATTTTCTTCCATTTCTGAAATTTTTTTGAATTTTAGAATTTTATGCAACCATAAATTTGGGATTTTTTCTAGAAAGTATTCCGGATTGTCAGTATTCTCACATAGTGCTTTTCCAATATTATCATATCTTGGTTGCGTTTTGCAAAGAGAAGGTAAGGGAAATGAACAGGTACAAGCTGGTTCTAAATCTTTGTTCACCTCCAAAAAACACTTAGTCACAAAATCTATAGTTTGTGGTTGTAGTTTTTTCAATTTTAAGTAGCCTTTATTCCAATGGAAATGATTTATATATTGCGTGTAACACCAATCCATTCTTATTTGTTCATTTGAGGTATTAAGGTGATCAATAAAATCTAAAAATAATTGTGTCATTTCGTCCACATTCATCTCTAACAGAGTATCACTAAATTGAGGCATTAATATTATATCATTTTTTCATTCAATTTGTATTGTTTGTACATAAGTTCTAATTCTTCACTAAGTTCTTCTTGATCAGATTCAGAGTGGCTATCATCATTATTTATGTTACCTATCTTTGGATCATCTTCTTTCAAATAAACTCCTAATTGCTCTTTTTCATAATCAATTATTTGTTGTAACACTTCATTGAAATCTTGTAATAGTTCTTCATCCACAGCCGCCATTTCAGTCTTTAAATTGTTCAATAATTTGGTGTGCGGCGAGTGTTTCGACCAATTTATCACATCATCTCTATATTTAATCACCAGTTGCATGCCCATTTTATAGTATTTAAGCCTTAATATATTCGACAACAAATCATCGAATGTGTAGAAATTCAAAACCCTCAATTTTCCACTGTGGTTATTCCAAATATAAATCTGATTCCCCACAAATCTCACATCTATTTCATTTGGACTGAAGTACGAGAAAACTAGATCATCCTTTTCTGGATCAATAATATAAAAATTTTTACTACTAATAACACACAACAAATTCTCATTGAAGACAAAAATTTTTCCAAAACTTCCATTTTGATTTTCTACTTTTTCAGTCTCTAAATTGGCATTTTTGTCTCCAAATTGCATTATCTCACTTATATAAGGAATGGCATTACGATATTTCTGGGTATAGAATACTTCACCTTCAAAATTTGCCTGCCACATTCGCAGTCCTGGACGAGTACAAAACAATTTATGTTTACTGAAGTCCTCAAGAGATTCCAGATTATCACTTTTATATTTATTATAGAAGCAAGATCCTAATGCTTTTCCATTTTCTTTTCGTCCAACTTGTTTATACATTTCTCTTTCGGTGTCGCAAACGAATATTTTTTTTGCAGTTGTCACCAACATGAAACGTGAAAAAATATCTATTTGTACTATAGGAGCGCTCAAATCCATCAAGGACACATACGGCGTATGAAGCAATGGCAAACTCTGAAAAAAAAAATTTAGTGAACTTCGTTGGTATACTGTGTGTTCCAATGACAATTTGACCCCCTCTACTACTCTGGAAAAAATGATTCTAGCAAAAAGTGCCGAGACAGGTCAACTTGGTGGATACAAAACCAAGCTGACCCTCAGCTTCCCCCATTTCAAAATTCTCGAGGAACACGTGTTGATATATATATTTTTTTTATTCCCTGCAATTTTTCAGTTAAAATTTTTTTTATCCTATTGTTTTTTCGTATCTCCAATGCTTATCGAGAGAAAAAATTAAAAACGATTGCCTATAGATTGCTGGATGGTAATTAGTTTTTTGAAATTCTCTAGTAGTTAAGAGCTCGGAAAGATCACGATAATGAATAAAGATGCATTACAACCCCTGCGAAGGTAATATTCTTTATTCTTCGTCTAACCTTCTGTTAAAAAATCCAAGTGCACAACACCGCGATAATCAAAGAAAACAGTCAACATTACCTTGACTTTTGTTCGACTTTGATGTGTTTTTTCGATTTCGGTTCAGTTAGAAGGCACCGAAGCTGGTTGACTGGTTTGTATATAATAATAATAATAATAATAATATTGAAGACAACAATGACACACTGGTGCACGTCTCTGTAGGTCAACATGAACAATAAGTCAATTAAAACCGACGAGATACCCATACGTCGTGGAATTTTTCGAGGAGACTCTTTGAGTCCACTATGGTTCTGTTTAGCTATGAATCCATTGTCCCCAATGCTCAATAAAACAGGATATGGATTTAGGATAAAAACAGATTGGAACTATCATACAATCTCCCACCTGCTGTATATGGATGACATCAAATTATATGATTCGAACAAGAAGCAATTGGATGATTTGCTGAAAACTGTCAATAAGTTCTCGGCAGATGTTCATATGAAATTCGAGATTGAAATGTAAGACCCTGAACATTCAAAGAGGGAAAGTCATAGATGGTGAAATACAACTTCCAAACGGTGATATTAACAGTGCATGAGGGATGGCGAAACATACAAATATCTAGGATACCAACAAGCCAGATTGCTAGACCAAAAACAATCAAAGGAGAAGATTCGTTGAGAATACATACAGCGTCTGAAGACTGTGCTCAAATCAATGTTGAACTCGAGAAATCTAGTTGAGGCAATTAACACCTACGATGATACGAACAACTTTGAAGCGGAAAGACGTGGATTAATAGATGTTGTCAATTTACACACCGAACAGATAAAAAATCTCAGAGAATTCTTCTCCTCCATAGGGTGGTATCGTTGGCTGATAAGGGATATACACCTCTAAATCTGGCTACCAGAGACGACCTGCTGAATCTACCGTTCCTATCAGATACTGAAAAACAAGAGAAATGGTCAAGAAAGGAATTGCAAGGACGACATCACCATGAGATTAATCAACCACACATCGACAAAGAAGTCTCCAACAAATGGTTGATAAAAGGAGAATTATTCGCGGAAACAGAAGGATTCCTTATGGCTATTCAGGACCAAGTGATCGCTACAAACAACTACAAAAAATTTAATATGAAGGACGGAACATTACAAACAGATAAGTGCAGAAAATGCCAGATAAGATCGGAGACTGTACAGCATATTACGTCCGGCTGCGAACAACAGGCCAATACAGAGTATCTTCACAGGCATAATCAAGTGTGCAACATTATCCATCAGAAACTTGCACACAAGTACGGGCTTCTGAATACCTTCCAGCCATATTACAAGTATAAACCGGCGCCCGTATTGGAAAATGACTATCAGATGATACTATGATAGGCCTGTTATCACTGACAGAATGGTGACAAATAATAGGCCGGACATGATGGTGTATTATAAGAGAGCCAAAACAGCAATGCTGGTGGATGTCGCCATACCGAATAATAACAATGTGCTAAACAAGTTCCAGGAGAAAGAGTCCAAATACACAGACCTTGCTATTGAGATCAAGCAGATGTGGTACCTCGATAAAATAGATATTGTTCCTGTCATCGTATCCTCAACTGGGTTAATACCCAAAACTTTGCATGATAGCCTTAAGAAATTAGAATACCTATATAGAAATGCAAAAAGCAGTAATTCTCAATACATGTAGGACAGTTAGGAAATTTATGCCAAGTATATTGTAATCGAGCCTATTACCTTTGATTGCTGAATCTGGGAAAGGTAAATTATATCCAGCTAACAGCTGAGATAGTGCATAAGTCCACGATAATAATAATAATAATACAACTTTATTCAGGAATAGCATTCATTACAGAAAATCATGAAAAAAAGTAGAAAAGAAACTATTCAACAAACCAATATAGCTTATTTCTGAACTAATGAAGCGCCATCCAGACTTCCATTACACGGAGTTTGCGTATTCAACTCCTGCAGCCAACAAAGGCCAATTTCCCTATCAATTTTCACGAGTACTTAAACACAAAAATAAAGTTTGAAAAACACAAGCACTATATAGGATGATTAAACCAAGTTAAGTACATTTCTGAGACAAAAAAAATATATATAAAAAATAAGACACTGGCGGCTGTCAGAGTATCACCGCTCAAACAACCACACGATTGCCCGAGCACTGACGCTCAAACAACCATTTACGAACACGTTCCTTGAACGGATTAAGTTTAAGAAGCTTAAATCTGTCTGGGACACCATTATATACTTTAAAACTTTTATAGGAGAAGGATCTCTGGAAGAAAGTGGTGCGATGCTGAGGTGCAGTAATTGTGTAATGGTTACGCCTGACATTGAAATTATGCCTTTGATTAGTAAGGGTCATTCTATTATAGAGACTAGTTGGTTTCCCCAGTGTTAAAATGGAGTGGGCCAGAGATACAATCTGAAATGTTATCCAATTCCTCATATTCAACCAACCAGTCTCATATAATTTAAGAGAGATATCAAATTTTCTAATGCCATTTATGCCTCAAACAAGAATTTTGGATCCTTTGTATACGATACAAGTCTAAGCAGTCCAGGCATGGACCATAAACAGACAAGCAAAAATTGAAATGTGACATAACTAATGTCTCACAAAGTGTAGTGTTAATTAATTCGTTCAAATACTTTCGATGCTGATATAGAGCCATTATGGCAGATACTGCCCGACCGACAGATGAGGATAAACTTGTTTCGAAGCGCAGTGAACGATCAAGAATATGTCCCAAGTTTCGTGATTCGTCAACAATTTCAAGAGATAAATTATTTAGTTCAACTCTAATAGAATCCACAAGGCGAGAGCATTGGTTCACTGGCCCAAAAAGAAGAACCTTGGTTTTGGATGGTTCAGGTCAAAGTTTCTTGATAAATCATAGATACTCTGAAGGTCCTCATTCATATTTCTTACTGCCTCATTTACCCTATTAGGCAAGAATTTAATGCTTAGCTGATGTGTAGAGGCAAAATAAAAGCAGCCCTAAAAGCGACCCCTGAGGTACGCCATTTCCGATTCCCAAAGCACTAGTCTAAACCAAATCACCAACCGTCACCATCTCATAAACCCATATCTCATCACAAGTTACAATGCAGTTTATGAACGTGGGGTCGGAATCTCAGCGACTTTTACGCGATTCAATTTTCACAAAATCGTACAAAATGGTACGAATTGGTTTATGAGATACAGAAAGTTCATTGATTGTCTCTCTCAAACTCAAATGGCGATTTTCAATTACCATTTCCTTCACTTTATCGATGCACTCTACCACTCATATGCAAGTGTTGTTGATAAAGCCAATTCAACTTAGGCCTTCTGTGGCATTTTCAGCGATTCGGCATACAAAATTCCATTTGCAATACAAAATTTGAGACAAATTCTAGGTTCGATATTTTTATCCATTGTAGAAATCGCAAAACACACTTGTGAGAACTGACAAAAGCGAGCACTGTAAACAAACGAAATGGCAGTTCGCGTTCAAACTCCGCGTTAGTATCGAAACAGTTGTGCCAACTTAACAACAACAAAAATGTGGACATTCGTTATATGCAGATTTTTTGAATAATCAATTCCTGGTACTTTTTTGACAGAATGTATATATCAAGATATAAATATCATAATTTTACGTCATGCTTTTTTCTTAAGACAGTAGACAACAAACAAACATCTGAGAAAGTTGGAAATCATTTTATCAAGTTAAGTTCCGATTAAACACCCGAGATAATAGTGTCCAGTGGTCAAAGAAAAATATTTTTTCGACATCCAAACATCAGTAAGCCTATGCACTAGCCTTTTACGTTGGTGAAAATTACCTAAGTAATTTTCCTGCCAATTGCTAGTGGGAAATTCCGTTTCTCAAAACAATTTGGATCGGAAATTTTCATCTTTATTTCAAATCAACATCTTGTAAAACCAGCTGCTGTGATAAAAACATGTGAAATAAAGTGTGTTAACTGCGAAAAAACATAATATAAAAAGTTTCAATCTTCCAACATCTGATAGCTCGGTGGTTCGCTTGACCAGTGAGGTGTTGACAGACTGCTCAATTTGTAGTCGAATCTTACCTAGTGCAGGTCCGGCGTAGCGCAATGGCGCCAAGAGGCGCTATCAAATGCAAAGTTTGCGACAATAAACTTGGCAAAGGACTGAGAATACAGTGCAATGCCAAGTGCAAACGTTGGTTCCATGGGAATTGTATTGATGAAAAAAAAGAAACACTCAAGAAAATTGAACAAGGAAAGCTGAAATACAAGTGCAAATCTTGTTCAAAAACGGAGGTAAAAGCCCGGAGCAAGGATTCTTCTAGCGAAAATGAATCTTCTTCGCAATCAGAGGAGAGCAGCTCAGCAACTGAGGAGGATGATGAAGATCCCGAAAAACAATATACCCTAGCTGATGTGATGCGAAAACTCATAAAAATGGAAAAACAAAACAAAGAACTCATTAAAAAATACCAACGCCAGGAACAGATCAATCAAGAATTGAGGGAAGAAATAGAAATTCTCAGGCAAGATCAGCAGAAACTCAAAGATGCTATAAAAACCACCAGTCATAAAACAAACCTGACTGATCAGGAACATCTTGAGAATAATGTCATTATTTCTGGAATAGCTGAGGATGACTTAAAAAATCCTAACGATGAAAAGAAAATAGTGGTCAAGATTGCCAAGTTTTGTGATGAAGATAGTAAAATAATACAAGTGAGAGATGAAGCTACTCTTCAAAATCTAGAACAAAAAAACTGAACAAATTCAAAATACTATATCTAAATATAAGGAGCATGCGAAAAAAAATTGATGAACTGAAAACTATCATTAGTCGGAAAGTACCTGATGTCATAATATTGGTTGAAACATGGTTGAAGGAGGAATTAACCGAACTATTTCAAATAAAAAATTATAGAAGTGTTCACTCATGCAGATCTACAAAAAGTGGTGGTGGCTCAGCTATCCATGTGAGGAAAAATTTAGACTTTACAGTATCATTATGTGAAACGGTAGAAAAAGTGAACAATTTCGTGAAAATAACGCTGAAGGATTCTAATGCCAGCTTTTGTGCAATATACAGACAGAATAAAAGTGATATAGACACATTTTTTTCGTTTCTTGAACAAAAAATTTTCAAGACTAAAAATCTAGTTATAGTTGGAGACATGAATTTAGATTTACTGAGCAAAAATAAACAAAAAGTTATAGACTACAAAAACGTATTGAAAAGTAATAATATTATTATAATAAATAAAATCAACAAACAAAGTATAACCAGAATAAATAGAAAAGGAGAAGACACTATAATAGATCATGTACTAACAAATCGAAATCAAAACGGATTTTCTGAAATTATCCTCAAAGATACTCCTCTAAGCGACCACAAAAGTATTGAATTCGAAATGAACGTGAAAAGTATGAAAAAGTCGCTGATTAAGAAGTATAAACAAACAAAAATGGACTACAACAAACTAAAATTATTGGATATGGAACTGAAAGAGAAAAGTACAACAAGTTTCAAAGAGCTCCAAGAGATAATCATAAAACTTCTCTCCCAGACTACCATAGTAACAACAAAAAATATGCATCGACAGAGAAAGAGGATGGATGACTCGAATTATATATGAAAAAATAAAACAGAGAAACAAAGTCTATAAATGCATGGTGAAGAACAGAGACTCACATTATCTCAAACAACAATTCAAAATACAGGATAGGGACACCAAAAAATGTATTAAAGAGGCAAAAAAGAATTCTTCAAAAATCAACTACAAAGTGCAGAGGGTAACAGTAAAAAACTGTGGTCAATCATAAAAAATCTTGAGAACGAAGAACATCTACAAGCTAATGATATTCGAGAACTTGAAAGTGAAGATGGAACTGTCACAACTTGTCGAAAACAGATCTCAACTATACTGAATAACCATTTTGTCACTGTAGGAGCAAACCTAGCAAAGAAAATTAATAGCCACAATCCTGGTAGACTAGAAGAGAAAAGTGACGAATCTCCTCCATCAGCAATGATGTACTTGCGCCAACAACATCCAAAGAGGTCGTGAAAATCATAAATAAACTGAAAACAAATGCTGCAGCAGGATATGATAAGTTAAACCGAAACTAGTCAAAGAAATAAAGAACATAATAGCTCCAATAATAGCTAGGTTGGTGAACTCTCACTTTCGAGAGGAAGTTTTCGGATGAGCTAAAATTGCTAGAATAACTCCAGTGCACAAAAGGAAATGAAAAATGTCCGAATAACTATAGACCAATCGCGAACCTGACAGTTTTCAGCAAGATTTTCGAGACAATCCTGCATGACAGATTATCAGCACACATACTAAATATGAATATACTCAGCAAGTCTCAGCATGGGTTTCAGAGGCACAGAAGTACAAAAACTGCGATGACACATATACTCAATTTTATACAAACCAAAATGGACCAGGGAAAATGTGTTACTGCTTTAATTTTGGACTTTCAAAAAGCTTTTGACACGGTTGATCCGAGTGTTTTGTTGCGTAAGTTGGAACAAATGGGTTTGGCAGGAAGTTCACGTGGTATTTTTGCTTCTTACTTGAAGAATAGGAAGCAATTCACCAAGGTTGGGGATGAAGTGAGTGAATGTAAAAACATATATTACGGAGTGCCGCAGGGATCAATTTTGGGCCCTTATCTATATTTGCTATACATAAATGATCTTGAGAGGCAACAACTATGTGGGAAGGTTATGATATATGCTGATGACACGGCTCTTTTCTATGTGAATGAAGATGATAAGGTGACTCAAAAACAGATGCAAAGAGATCTTGACAGGTTGATGGAATGGACGAAGATAAACAAGCTAACCCTGAATAGTGAAAAGTGCCATATTATAAACTTCGAGAATAAATCGAAAAACATAATATAAACATATATCTAAATAACAACAAAATTCTTGAACAATACACTATTAAATATCTCGGCCTCACGTTAGACAAGAATATGAAGTGGACTCCTCACATCAGGCAGCTTGTCAAGAATCTTTCCTATTACAGGATTAGCTCACAAAATTTCGGACGTCCTACCTATGAAAGAGAAAAAAATGGTGTATGAAGCTTACATTAAAAGTAAGTTAACTTATTTGATATCTTTTGGGCAACAGGAAACGTAATAGAAATGAAAAAACTGCAACGAAGCCAAAATAAAATTATTAAGGTCCTGTATAAAATTCCTCAATGACACCTACGAAGGAAGTATATAAACGAACAAACATTTTGACCATAGAAGAACTGAGGCAGCTTGAAACTATGAAATTGGTGAGAAAATTTCTCGACAATGAAATACAAGATGATGATTTTATTTTAACAACTAGATCTGAAGTACATGACCACGCAACCAGAAGAAATGAAGAACTGAATTATTTAGCTCACAGAACCAAGGTGTGGGAAAAGACGCATACTATCTGAGGGTGTCAGACTCTATAACAAGCTTTCCCGTGAAGTGAAGGAGATAACGCACACAAAATTTAAAAAAAAATTGCAAGAACACTTGATACAAATTCGAATGTAAATCTGATCATAAAATAATCTTATATTTTGTAACTATATCTGTCAAAACCTGAAAGGGTTATTTAGATATTATTTTTCAATAAAAAAAAAAAAGAGTATTCCACAAGAAAATACTAAGAGAATAAAATCAGGAGACCTGGCTGGCCATTCAACTGTTTTATTGTCAATCCACCAATCTGGAACATTAGCATTTAAATATTATTGCATACAAGCATGCCGGGGAGCACCATCTTCTTGGAAATGTATTGCTTTCTCTGAAATAATATCATCATTCTGAAAGATTTCAGACTGGAACTTCAATTAACTATTCTATATTATGGACAATTATGCCCATTTTCTTCACCTTTTACTATTAAGTTGCTCTTGTTAAAATAACATATGAAAATAAAAAGATCATTTTAGCTGAACATTTCAAAAAACCCATGGAAGAAGAGAATCGAGAGTCTTTCAAAATGCTTCTCAGCCCACTGTCCACATAATGAATTCTGAGTGAGAATGCAGGGAATAAAGATTAATATCAAATGCTCAACATAAACCTTAAAACGCTTTCCCTCAAAACAAAAATTTTGACTGGGGTCAAATTTTGTTGGAACACAGTATAAGGGAAATTAATCCATGAACAATTGCACCAGAATAGAAAAAAAAAATATTTTCATATATTTCAACTCATGTAACTTGATACATTATAAATAATAGGATGTACATTTTTCAAAAATTGAAAGATAAAAATCTAAATAATTTACTTAAGCTACCAATTCTTTTTAAATTTTACATCTATGTTATGCTTTAAAAACTCCCAGGCGTACTTTTAAATTTCAATTAATTATACTTTTCTCTTACTTTAACTATATTGGTGGTATATTTTATAATACTATTTGATAAATATAGAATTATACTCACTACTATGCTTGGCACTGATAGCACTGAAATTGTCCCATCATTATCCCCAATATATACTCTGTTTTCATGATCCCATTTAATTGCAGTTATTTTTTCCCTTTAATTCTGTATAGACACGAGTATGAAAATTTTTCTCCAAAAAGCAGTTTTCTAAGATTAAAACCATTCCAGTCTCATCACTTATCACTATATTTTCTTCATTAGGTGATATTAAAATTAAATCAATGGCAGCAGAATTCTGAAATAGAGGTTAAATTATACAATTCAAACTTTTAAAAATATACTCACTTTACTAGGAATGAGTTTAAAGAAAGCAGGATTGTCCCCCCTTTGGTAAATATGAATGCTTCCATTTTTTGCACCAAATACAATATATTGACTGCTCACATCATAACATACTAACTGAAAATTGAAGGATGTTGTGTATGGATTTGAAACTTGCAAATAAAATAAAATGAGTTTGAAACCGCTAGTAAAAGTTTAAAAGCATACCTTTATTCTTTGTGATGACTTAAAACATTCTTCTAATAAATCGTTTATACAATCCGTAAACTCTGCAACAAATAGCTTTTCATGCTTTTCCATCTCAAAAACTGTATTCATCTTAAAATTATTTCAAAATCACTTTACAATAACATTTACTTATTTGTTTAATTTTTGATACAATTCAAATACATTCATCACACAGGACATACCATACATTAAATTCCTATGATTATTTAGAAAGAAAATTTCTAGGTTAACCACAGTGGTCCTTAAATCCACCAAAGATGATTTATATACTTCGTCTATGAATCCACCAAAATGTATAACCGTGAAAATTTTAGGTGCGTTCTTTTCATTTTTTTCTCCTTTATTATTCTTATTTTTGGAAGCATCAGTGAAAATTCTTTTGGGAATCTATCGTTTAAAATAGATTGAAATTCGGAACTGTTAAGAATATCCTTTTTTCAGATTCAAATCAGTCAGCTCTATATTTTCAAAATGGACTTGGATAGGAGATTTGAAGCATGTCGAGATACTTCCAGACTGAATTTCAGTACTAATATTCAAGTGTTCGTTGGCTTCAACTATGCATGGGCGGGTGGGGGGTTTTGGGTGTGGTCTTGGCCAACGAATTACGCCAAAAATGCATAGATCTGATTTTGTTTATTATAGGATTATTAGTGATACGAGGCACTTTAGAAATGTTTTTGAATGCTAACCAAACTCTTCGATATTTCAGAAGAAGTTCACAGGAATCTGACAAAAGTACATTGGTGGGGTCGATCTCATACAGCCCAAGGTCAACCGAATAGCTGCAAATTAGGATCTGTCTAATTTTTCTAATAGGGTCTTTTTACACTTGCCTATAAGGATACTTTCATAATCTATATGAGACCAGACAATAGCTTTTTATAATGACAAGAGAGATGAGGGGTGAGCACCGCACCAAGTTTTACATAGAGATTTCATGACATTGATTCCTTTTTGAGCCTTTTGGCACATGATATGTACTTGAGAGGACCAATTTAATTTATTGTGAATCGTGACACCCAGGTAAGTTGTGGATTCTACCCAAGGGATAGGGAGTCGAATACTCTCAAGATAGGGGGAATAGGAATTTTTTTTGATTTTTGGCAATATAGAGCTTTGGATTTGGAGGCAGAAATGCTGAGACCTTTTTCAGTTGCCCAGTTTTCAAGTTTGTGAGGGAGAAAGACATTTTTTCGTACGCTATTTCAAATGTGGGGGCTGTGACCATGATTGTGGAATCATCTGCATACTTATGAACTTGAACTCCAGGTTGTTTAAGGTGCTCAGTAAGATCTTTTGTGTAGAAATTGAAAAGTATAGGACTCATAGGAGAGCCTTGGGCCAATCTTAGATTGAATTGTTTTGGACCTAGTAGTTTCCTAGACAATGAATCTATGACATAGAGATTTCTCTGTAACATGAGGTTTTTTATTATAGAGACCAGTTCTGAAGGGACATTTTCGTCATATAAGATCTGCTCTAATGTGAATATATTCACATATTCACCTACACAGATTTGATGTGTAGGAAGACTATGAGCATAACTTGATTTCTGGCTTGGGCAATATACATGAGGATGTTAAAAAAGTAAACAGATTTTCGGAATCCATACTGGAGTTCATTTATTGAAACATTTGATTTGTATATGTGTTCAAGTCTAATTGTCAGTATAGTTTCGAGGAGTTTAATAATTCAGGATATAAGGGCAATATGTCTGTAATTAAAAGGGGAGGATGGGGGTTTATTGGGTTTGAGAAGGGGAATAATAATGGTCTCCTTCATTGATTGAGAAACGGCTCTAGATCTGAGAATTGCATTGAATAGATTCAAAAGTTTACATTTGGCTGTATAAGGGAGGTATTTGATCATAGAGGAAGTGATATTTTCCTTACCCGGGCAAGAGTCTCTTTTTTTGATTTAAGATGAGTAACATTTCATAGAGGGTAATGGATGGGATGTTTGCATTTCTTCTAGGTGTATGAGTGGGAGAATGAGGGATATGGGGAGGGCATAGATGGTTCAAGATTTCCTGACCACAGGTTGATGGAATAGTTTTTATGGGGTTGAATTCCAAGCCAGTCTTGAATCTTTCAATATCACTCCACATATCTCTGGGAGATTTTGAATTTAATTTAGAGCAAAATTCAGAACAAGAAGATTTGTTAGCGTTCTTAATTTCACGTTTGGCTATTGCCTGAGCCTTTTAGGCCTCAATGAATAGCTCAAGAGATGGATGGTTTAAATAATCTCGAATAGCCTTACTACGCTTATCAATGAGGAGTGATAGATCTGAGTTCCACCAGCAGTTAAAATATTTATTTTTGTTGTACCCGGATTTAATTGGAATGGATGAAGCGGCAGCAGTCTGGATACAATATTGAAAAGATACTAAATCACTAATGTCTCGATCATTCAACTGAGTAGAGATCGATTGCTGAAAACGTTCCAGTTTGCCTGTTTAATATTGAATTTCCTGAGACGATAGGGATCTGTGAAGTTTGGAGGGGCATGAAAATTTTTATATCGGATTGTGATTGGGTGGTGATCGCTAGAGCCTGGATCTGACACAACCCTCCACTCAGTCACCAGACTATTGTCCGGGGAGCAAAATGAAAGATCAGGGGCACTGGTGTTGTTACCTGGTGCAGAGATTCTTGTCGGAGAGCCAATATAATCCAATCATTGAAAAGTAGGAAATTAGCTAGAGATGTACCATTGAAGTTTTCAACACCTGCACCCCAATTGGGGTTCTGGGCATTAAAATCTCCACAGATAATAAAAGGGGGAGTAAGGTTGATATTAATTTCGTTCAAGATGGTCTCATTTAAATTTAGATCTGGAGGGCAATAGATATTAACAATAAAAAGGCTTTCCACCTTGATAGCTTGAAGTTGGTGGCGATACCACCACCTCTAGAATTGCGGTCTTTGCGAATAATTGAATGCCCAGGGATATTGAAGTGTCTATTTTCATCTAGAAAGGTCTCATTCAATACAACTATATTGGGATCATGAATATTAATATTATATCTTAGGTTATATAAATTGGCTAACAAAGATCTGATATTCTATTGAAGAATAATTGACATTATGAAATTTTATGATTACAGGGATAATTCAGACTCGAAGTTGTATTGATAAGTGGAGACATATTGACATTTATTTTTTTCTACCAGTCAGGAATCAGAGTGCGACATGTTATGGTCGTCCTCATCATCAGGCTGGATATCACTTTCATTGGTAAGAGAGGAGGTATTAACATTTTCAGATAAAAATTTCATAAGACTCTTGGCAAAAATAGAATCAGTTTCTTGACTGATTATGAAGCGTATTGTAACGATATCCAATCGCCCCTGAAGCCGACCCTGTCCGTTCCAGAACACTCTAGACAATCTGGCTCGCCGACCTACGTTCTAGAAAGAAACGGAATACTCCCGAATTCCCGCGTTTGTATATAAAAGA
The DNA here is from genome assembly GCA_013387265.2 of Cryptolaemus montrouzieri. Lineage (NCBI taxonomy): Eukaryota > Metazoa > Arthropoda > Insecta > Coleoptera > Coccinellidae > Cryptolaemus > Cryptolaemus montrouzieri. The sequence continues at coordinate 30,114,868 of JABFTP020000001.1, forward strand.
GAGCGGGAACCACAGACAGTCAAGTCAGTCTCGAGTGAATCTTGTACAGTACGAGTGAAATAAATTAGACAGTAAATTGTGTTATATAAATTAGTTGTAAGTGTTCAGTCTAAGTGTAAATAAATTAGTTGAAGTTCTTGTAACGTGAAAGTGTTTAATTTGAACCCACAAAGTATTTGAAAAACAAAGAAACGTTACTGTATATAGTTTAATAAATACTTTTCAGAATTTGTGGAAGGGAAGTTGGAATTGTTGTTGTTTATTAGAAATAGGGAGAGAGGAAGGAGGGGATAAGGATAATGGGGGATAAGCTTGAGGGTGGAGGTATGGATTCTCAGAGTTTTTGGGAACCTGTTTGACTGCTTCAAAATAAGAGATATTTTCGATAGCTATTATTTCATTAATTTTGCCCTGTCTCTTATATTCCGGACAAGACCTGTTTTTAGAGGCATGATTACCTGAGCAATGAACACAACATGTCTTATCCCGATTGGGGCAATCGATCTCTTCATGGGACTCTCCACAATTGCTGCATCTTTTAGAACTATTACAGTTCTTAGCTAGATGCCCGTACCATAAACAAGTGTAACATTGAATAATAGGATATATAAGATATATAAAGAAACTATACGAATACAGCCCCAAATTCCAATGTATTCTGGTAAGTTCTTGCCTTCGAAAGTAATAAGCCATGTTCTAGAAGGGACATATTCTACCTTGTCACCGTTAACTACTCTACGATTTGAAGGTTTTGCATTTTAATTTTAGAATCACTTTCCAAAATGTCTTCTATTGTTACGTCCTTACCAATGTCTTTGACAATCCCTCTACTAGAGACCATCCTGGTAGGGATGTAGATATCATGTAAATTTTTATCAAAGTGATCACCTTTAAAAAAATTATTTGCGTCTAATGCAGTAAGAAATTCAATGGCAATTCTTTTTTTACCTTTTTTGAGATGTTTTTTATTCCTTTAACTCCTTAGCGGGATAATCTTTTCCAAGGTTCATAGGGTGGAGATTACCTAGATTTTCTGTTTTGGATTCAATTATGGTGGCAAATGGACCATATGAGGTCATGGGATAAACTAAAGAAATATTTGGTTTGGAATTTTTAAAAGCTTGTTTACGGCTTCCAATTGATAGTAAACTATGCACAGCTGCATTGAATATTTCAGGGTCGGAAGCATATTGAATTTTTATGACTTCAATTTCCTTTTCTAATAAACCAACATCTGCTGGGGAGTAATATAATTTATCAGAATTGTTCGAAGTTATTTTATCCCACGTTGCTTGGGATTTTGGAGTCAAATGAATGTACAAATGGGGGGATAACTGGGGGGACTGGGACCCTCCAGATTCGTTACTCATGTCAATGAATCACTAAATGGGAATTATTATTTCTGTTAGCAGACTTGCGAAAAAAGAAAATTTTAAATGAGCGGAAGGATCGGAGTTACCCCAATGACACTAACCCAACACGAAATGTTAATATTAGAGAAAGGGAATAAGGAAAGGAAAAACGATTTGTAGCAAAGTGTATGCGAAGTAACCTAGAAACGTCTTAACACAACGACGGCTAACCTCGGAATCCTCTTTTCATTTTATTGCTTGCTTGCTTGCATCTTTTAACAATGTGCTCAGGAACTTAGCCCATTTACACAGCTGGACCTACAGTTTATAGTGGATTCCGAACCACTCTCCTAGACCGTTCAATGATAACTGCCACCACAAGGATTACAAGTTATCTGGTCTTTGGAAGCTTATGCCCTCTTTAGGCGACTCTTTCAAATTCAGTACTTTTTTGTTCAAGGACAACATCCATAACCTGACCCCGGATTCGAACCAGGAGCCTCGACTAAGCAGTTCCAATATGCTTGCGCACTAACCGTGCAGCTGCCGAGGCGGTTCTTTCCATTTTATCTAAAATTATTTCAAACTAAAAATAGGTATAGAGACAATATCTTCTATCTGCTAATCTAGGTTGAATATATACACATTATCGAAAAATATAAAAATTGTGTTTTGGTAGTACTACTCCCTCATCAAAGTATTCTAGTGTGGTATCTGAGATATTTGTTCCAAGACTTAGAGAAGTTATAGAAAGAAAAACAGATACTAAACTCTCATGGACATACTGCATTCTCTTGCCACGATTTTTTTTAGATGAAGAGGAGGAAACCTCCTCTTTGTAGTTCCAGTCTGTGGGAAGAGTCCCCAAATCAGAATTACGTTCGAGGAGTGATATCTTAACGAAGAATTCTTCAAGGCTGTTGCTGCAACTATCCCTCCATCGCACACATCTATACCTTAGCCTTACAGATGATTGCTCACTTTTCAGATGAGACTCACAAACATCCTGGGACTGGTACTACACCCTCGTAAGAGTACCATAGTATAGTATCTGGGATATTTGTTCCATGCCTATGCGTAAGAAAATCTTCGAAAAAATATACTCTACGAGCGGGGCCAATATCGGACTTTTCATAGGAGAAGCAGTCCATGCGATATATTCTTTATATTGGAAAGAATGACATCAAATAGAAAAACTGAAACCATAAAAGATATTTGTTTCATGATTAAGTGAAGGAAAATCTTCAAAAAATACACCCTACGAACAGGGAAAATGTAGGACTTCTAGCCCGTGGGCTTTAGTCAAGATTGAAGTTGGTCGAGAAAAGATGGTCACCTATGGCAGTGCCCCACATTACCAAAGGAAGGCTGAATGAAACTGGAGGTCGCCAGGAGTTTCTATCCTCCTTGGTCATTCAACACACTGCCTTCAGGTGTATAGAACTAAGCCCCATCACGGCGTCAACGACAGAGCGTAGGTTCCCGCTATTGAGCTTTCACCCTCCGGCTCCCGGTGCCATGCAAGGTTTTGAATCTTTTCGATTCTTTGATACCAAAATATCCATTTTTGCCTGAGCATATTATAATAAATATACTATATTTGCATTACGAACGGAAAAATAAACCAATAAATCTCACTTGAAACAAAAGTTATGTTTTTAAGTTAGTTACGAAATTGAACAGTAAATTTTGTAAATTCTATCCGAAGAAGAGCGGATAGTGTCTAGTTGATCCTCAGTGCATAAGATGGCGCTTGTTTGGGTTTCTCTGAAAGGCATAAACTGCAGAAAAAATCTTTGTACACCATTTCATGAAAACGGTAAAATTTTAGTTGTACCCCTTTTCTACAATTATGATATTTTCTATCGAATAAGGTCAATGAAAATAAATTCTTACTTACTCACGACTGATTAGGTCAACAGAGAAAACCTATCTTCTTTATAGAAACTTCATGATATTCCTCTGATATCTTGCTAAATTCGTTACGGATAAAATTCCTTATCAATATTTAATCAACCATTGAAACTTTGTTAATTTCAAATAATATGCGAAAGAATAATAAATGTTACACTAGTACTTATAGCTGCGTGCGACCACGATATATTTTATTTCTATACTACAAAAATTGAAAACAGAAGTAAAATCTCTTCAGCACATACTACGATCATTTGAATGTACAATATGGATCCAAGTATGTTCTGTGATAACAGGTAGATTAGGTGATCTAGAGAATAGAGAATATAATATTTGGTTATAGTATTGTCTATTCTATGGTGTTAAATCTCTCTCATACTTCCAAAATAAAAATTCAAAATATCTATTAAGCAGGAAGAAAATAAAGTGGAAGGGTCATAAAGGGTATAATTGTAGTCATATTCGAGTATCTTATCTATTACTCAATAAAATTCATTGTTTTAATTCATAAATCTTTTCGATGCTTTAAAATCCGAATTGAAGAAATCAGAAAACATCAGACAAATAGGTTGTCTTTCGAAATGTATGGATGAATACAGTACATTACGCGTTACAGATGAGAAAAGAAGCAAAGAAATACGATTCGAAATTTCCAATTGAAATTTTCCGTTTTTTTTCTCTGCTGAAAAGTAAAAAACATCAAATTAATATATCGTACCTGTCATAACATAGGAGCACATCTTAAAATTTAAAAAAAAAATTAGTTACGAAACTTAACTATAAATCCTATCCGGAGAACAGCGGCTTGACTAGTTGATTATTAATGCTCAAGAGGGCGCTTGCGTTGCTTTTCTATGTAGGACTCAAACTGCAAAAGAAAATTTTAGACGTATTTCTGTAGAAACGGAAATGTTTGAATTGTACTCTTCTCCCACAACGGATAAGATATTTTCAATTGAATTGGGTCAATAAAACATTAATTATTACTTACTCACAAATGACTGCTCAACAGGGTAAACAAATATTCTTCATAAAACTTCATAATTTTCTTTCAAATATCTTGCAATCTTCGGTATTTTAGAAATTCCTAATTAATATTTCATAAATCAATCATTAACCATGGTCATTATTGAATAATATGCGGAAAATTAAATCTAACAGTAGTACTTGCAAGTCAGCTAGATCACGATATATTCTAATTTTTATTCTGTAATTATTTCTAAATGTTGCACACGCTTCGATTATTTGAAAAGGTAAATCACTGATCCAATACTTTACATTCACCGCATATAGTCTATGGTATAGGGAAGATCAATTGTTACCACAACACAGACAGGTAATATTATAAATAGTGTTATTCTCGTTTATATTTCCAAAATAAAAATTCAAAATATCTATTGAGCAGAAAGGAAATGAAGTTAGAGGGTATACAGTGGTATAATTGGAATCATATCTGAAGAGCTTATCTTTCACTCAAAAATCTCATATTCTTTATTCATAAATCTTTTCGATACTTCAAAATCGTAACTTCGGACAAATATTTGTCTCTCGAATTTCTTGAATAATTAAAGAACATTGACCCACTACAAATGAGAAAACCTACAAGTAAATTCTATACTTAACTTACTTGTCTTAATGTTAGGGTACATCTCAAAATTTGTATTTTGTAAGGTAGTCACGAAATTAAACTGTATTTTTTGAGAATGTTATTTGTAGAATACCGGTTTGTCTAGTCGATTAGCAATGCTTAAGAGAAATTTTTTAAACGCCCTTTTGTTGAAAGGGCAAAGTTTGTGTTGTGCCCTTTTCCTACAACGTGTACAATATTTCAATCGATTTAGGTCAATAAAAATGTATTATCACTTACTCAAGACTGACTATAGCTCAAATCAAAAGTGAACCTTCTCATCAATACTTAATAATTTTTTCCCAAATTTCCTGCAATCCTTCATATTAATGGAATTTCTATCTAATATTTCATAAATCTCCATCAACTAAGGTAATTTTCAAAAAATATGTTATTTGAATAGGTACATCAAGGATAAGTATTTTATATTCACCACAGAATATATATATATATATATATATATATATATATATATATATATATATATATATATATATATATATATATATATATATATATATATATATATATATATATATAAATTACATGGGGTTTTACCCCGACGAGTTGCCCATATATCTGTATATCTGTTCATGCAATCAAACTGATTTCATGAAAAATATAAATCCACCACCCGGTAATTAATACCATTGCCAGGCAATGATTATAATCAAAACATATCCTGGAGTAATTATATATCAGGATAACGTTAAATGTTATGAGAATATATCAATCTACCAGAATATATACATACTATAGCATCATCAGACAATGATATCAATGTACCAACGAGTAGTGTCAGAGGCTTTCTCCCCGGAAAAATCCAGTGTACGGACCTTAGTCAAGTAACACTGAATGTTACTCATTAATAGTTTCCTTTGTGTGAAGTGGTGAACGATCGAATAGAATACTGCTCTGAATATAAATATGACAAAATTGTCAGTTAATTATATTACATTTATATAAACAAATAAATAAAATATGAAATGAGATTCTGAGCAGTATAAACTAAAGAGAAAACCTATGACTCTACCTCATTATTATTTTCGGAAAGAAACCTACGAAGAATATTACAAGATTTGATGACTGTTATCTTTTGTAACTGTTCAAACAAATTTTTCTTCAGACCCAAAATCTCAATACTTTTGTGAAGATTTCTAGGAATAACGCCTGTTGTAGAAATAATAATCGATAGAATAAATATTTTCTTCATTTTCCACATTTTTTAATCTCGTCGCCAAGCATCATATATTTAGAAATTTTTTCATTGTATTTATTTTGTATATTATGTGTGTCGGGTATAGCAATATCAATTATATATGTTATTTGATTCTGTTTATCATTAAGAACGATATCTGGTCTATTGTGTTTTACAGCTCTGTTGCAAAGAATTGTTTTATCAAAATAAAGTTTATATTTGTCATTTTCACAAATAATCTCAGGTTCATATTTGTGAAATCTTTTCTTTGGGAATTAGGTCATGTTTAATTCCTAGATTAAAGTGAATAATATTAGCGACGGCATTATGTCTTTCTAAATAATCTGTTGAAGCAAGGACTGAGCAAGATGATAATATATGAAAACTGTTTCTGAAGAACAGAAACATCTACGACATTCTATGCTAGAAGAACATAGAATAGGATATATTATTATTATTAGTATTGTTGTTCCTCTTTCATATTCCAAAATGAAAATTCAGAATATATATTAAGACGAAAAGCGTATCAGTAAATATACAGTTTCTGGTATATACAGCAATATTAATTACATTTTTGATACCATGGTCATTATGTAAAGCTATCCTCTAATGTAATAGAAACATTTAAAGATAATGTATTTTGGGAAGGTTTCCAATTTTCCAAATAATTATGCCAGCAAGAACCGATTATTCAAGCAATTCAAACAGAGAAGAAACTGTTTTTAATGTTCCTGACACTCCACCTCCAAGTTACGATGAAGCTATCAATCTGAACGGTATTATATTCGAAAATTGGAAGTACTATGCATTAAAATCGAAATGATTTCTTTCAGGTACCCCTCCAACTTATGATTCACTTTTTGGTTCTGAGTCTCAAACTCTTCACTTCTTTTATGATATCTTTATTTCTCTAACTAGAAGTGTTTATACAATCTTAATTTCAATAACTAAAGGTGTTTATGACATACTTAATTTATTGGTTAAAGGTATCATAAAACTTCTGAAAAACATTGTGATCTTAATTCTAGAGACACGTAAGTTCCTTAATGCCCATTTCCAGAAATAATTTTCATATATTTGAAACATCTTGTTTTAGTTGGATGCATGATCGTTGTGTTTATAGTAATTGTAATTCCAATATGTATAATTGCTATTGGAGTTGCATTCATATATCACTGTCCACAAGGAGAATATATTCCTGTGTTTTTATTAGCTGGAGGTAAGTGATTCAAATTATTAAGGCAGTGCCAAATAATTAAATTTGTACACATTTCATTTCAAATTTTTTATTTATTTCTGGAATTTTACATTCTTATATCAATTTATTTTTGTTTCATCTGATGTTTGAATTATTTTAATTTACATTTAATAACTATATTTGTAACATCACTTCCCATTCATCAGGCAGATACAGAATAAAAACTATACTGGGGTACAACAATTTGTATGTGATCTACACGATCCGATGAAAAGTGAGTAAGAGTACACAAGACAAATTCAAAAAACATTATATTGATCACCTAGTAGGAAACAAATTTAGTTAAGGGAATTATTATCAAAATTTACCAGTTCATTTAATAACATATTGGAAATTTTATATCCATTGATCTCAAGGGATTCTCATAAATTAATATCAAATACTGAACATTAAACTGAACCAGTTGTCTCTAATAAAATAAGTCCGCAACAGTGTAATTCATTTTTCGTGAATGTAGCAGATGAAATCTTGCAGGAATTGCCCCAGCTCCACACTATGCCATAATACAACCTTCAGAATCAGAGCATCCAGGTAGCAGCAGAAGGATTGTCTTTTCGGGAGGTTGCTTTCAAGAAGTCAGAAATGCACCCTGTGGATTTAAGTTGAGAATATTTACGAAAATTTTCTGAACTCATTTGTTAAGAGAAGGTAATTTCATTCTAGTGTAAAAGAAGGAGAACTGTACTGAGATGGGAGATTACAGGCTAACACCACTGGTGCCTGCATTGTCAAAGGTCTTGGATGCAACAAATGTATGCATCTTTGATAAAATCACTTATTTTACAATGATTAGTGCAGCTCTAGACTGTTTCGAGTATGGAGAAAGAACATGTGAGGACAGAGCTGTATGATTTGTCAGAGCCCTTTGTTTGTATATGACAAAGTATACTCATTAGGGTGTGTCCAAAAAAACGAATATTTTTTTTCCCCTGGTACTCTGAAAGATAGGTTCCTAGACCTCTAAGGAAGTCTCTCCAAGTATGAGCTCTTAATTGTAACGGAAAGGTGTTCCCCTTACAGTTTTCTATTTTTTTCTTATTATCACATAGAAAAATTGAGATCTCGCTTCCAACTTCTTAACAAAATATATCGTTTTATAGATTTCGTAGGAAATTGAATGTTTCTACAAAAAAACCTCTCATGATTTTTTGTAAACCAAACCGTTTAAAAGATATTAAATATTTAAGTTTGATTATTTGAAGGTTAATTTTCTCTTTTCTCATGAATTTTATAACTCAATGACAAAAATCATAAATCATGAAACTCATAGTTTTGTAGGAAATATACTGCTCTACAATAATGGTCTCTTATAATTTTTCGATTAAGTTAAGCGTTTATTTATTTCTAATGAGATATTCATCGTCAAACATCAATGCCTATCAATTTTTCCAGTTTTTAGAAAACCGAAACCTATTAAACTATTTTCTGACCATCAATTTTTGATAGATTCGTTAACCTCTGATACTAATTTCACAACTGATGAAACTAATCTCTTGGAGAAAGGTTTCAAACACAATATTAAATCAAACAAGATAAAATCTGATTTAGAGGAACCAGTTTTTCTCTGATCAATAATTCCAAAAATTTTAATTTGATTTATGAGTTTTGGCGTTAAATTAAGAGCTCATACTTGAAGAGACTCATTAAATTGCATAAAGTAAATAACCCCGTTAGACCAGTCGTATCTTACGTTACAGCCCCAGCCGTTACTACCTTATAGATATTATTAAAATTATTGTTCATTCAAATCAAAATTTTCTATAAAAAATTCATTCGAATTGATAAATAACATAAAAACGTTAACCTACCACCTAACGCAAAACTTATTTCGTCTGTTCCTCCAGGTGATGTCAGAATATTAATCGAAAACATATTCGAATCATGTTAACCACATAATCAAATCAGAAATATTGAATCTGTTGGACGTTTGCAGAACAAAATTATTTTTCTTTCAACAACATCTATTACAGTAGTGAAAATGGTTTGATCATGGGAAATCCTTTGAGTCCACTTTTAGCAGAGATTTTATGAATAATATTGAACAGAAAATTCATAAAAATTTCCAAATTTCTTTATTGGTATAGATATGTTGACGACATCTTAGTATGTTTCATTGAACTACTCGTCAATTAGACTTATTTGTTAATTTCATTAATTCCATCCATTTGAACATTAAATTCACGATAGAAATTGAACAGAACGATTCCATAAATTTTTGGACTTAAAATCACTAAACAAAATAATAATCATGTTTTTCGGTCTTTCGTAAACCAACACATACTGATACAATTATACATAACTACTCCTTACATCCCATTCAACACAAAGTTGCAGCTTTGAACAGCATGGTACATCGGTTACTCAATTTACCTTTATCAGTAGAAGATTATAATAAAGAGTTAAACATCATCAAACAGATAGCCATTAATAATTCATATAATCCGGATATGATAGACCTAATCATTCGTAAAAACTCTATCAAAAGCAATAAATGAAGTATATCCTATTCATAAAGACTATAAAATATTCAACAGTTTAACATTCTGCGGTTCTGCAAGTACAAATATTAAATCCTTTCTCGTCAAACAAAATCTTAATATAGCTTTCAAAACTTCTAATAACTTAGGTAAACATATTCTTGTGATAAAATTTATATCGAAACTCGAATATTGGGAATTCAGACAGTCTAATGTTGCCTTATTGAAAAGTTATCTTAGTGGCAGAACACAGCAAGCATACTTGGCCTGATTGTTATACACGGAGTGCTCAGGGTTCCATAACAGCAAATCTTGTTGTCTATGAGAAAAACACATCAATCTGTAGCAATAAAGATTTAAATGCCCTTCACAACGTTATGAAGAAGTCTTGAATCCGTTTAGAGAGGTGGACAGCAAACAGACTAAAATTTGAAACAGATTAGACTGAAAAACTTGTTTTCAGCAATGGGACGATAAATTTCTTCTTCGTGCACAATGCCCTTATGGGTAGCACTCAGGCACTTGGGCTTGCCGTATTGTGTTATCAGTCTAGCAGAAACTTTTTGATAAAGTTTGCAAGACTGTTGTAGGGCCCCCTAGATCATCAGGGTACTAGATGTTTCAGTTTCCAATGTGCTTAATCTGGTTGCCTTATGAGTGGCACATTCGAAGAGTATATGTTCCATTGTTTCATCATTTTCTAGGCAACCACGGCTCTGTGTGGTTTCCCACAATCTCATGACGTATAGGTGTTTATTGAATTGGTGTCCCGTCAATAGGCCAACTACCAACTAATTTCCTACGATACTCTGATGGGCTGGGCAACAAAGCAGAGTAAATCTATTTGTAGCACTGAGTTGTCGAAGTGCTGATTTGCATTCGTCAACTAGTTTGGATGTAACCTTCATATCTTTCAGATATCCAAGGGCGTTCTGTCTATCAGAGCATATGTAGGTGTATGCGTCTCTGTAGTTCCTATGTAAGTTTTCCTGTACACACCAGAGAATGGCAAATATTTCTGCGAGTGTTACGGTGACGTGGTCTCCTAGAGCAATCGTAATGTTTGCCCTCGGGCCGTGGACGCCGATGCCTGCACACATCCCTTGTGGAATGAGTAAGCGGAGGGTGTGGATCAAATTTCTTTTGGTGGAATGACGAGTTTGCAGGGTTCGTCAAAGTGGTAGGTGGCTCTTATTTGATCTCCTCTCTAATTTTGTTGAGGGATGTAGAGTGTCCAGATTTCTGTCCCTCCACATAACGCCTTCCAACAGTCCCAAAGAGGCCCTCATGGCCGCCTCCTCCACCACTATGTGTAGTGGAGGGACGCCCATAAGATACTCCATAGAGGCCGTGGGTATGGATCTCAAGGCTCCCGTGACTGCTAGATATGCTTGCCATTGCATCTTGTTTATTTTGTATAGTGACCGCATAGGTCAGGAGCGGTCTTATCACTGTCGTGTATAACCAATATATTATGTTCGGTTTGAGTCCCCATCTGGGGCCGAATAATCTCGGGCAGGCAGAGTGTTTTTTGCGCTCTTTGCCCTTGTCTTTGGATGTGATTGTCCCAATGTAGTTTGGCGTCAAGCATCACGCCTAGATATTTCACTTGTTTTACTAGTATTAGTTCCTCGTTAACAAAACAACAAAAGAATTGGTGCATTAAAAGGCGGTAATTTCCTTTTGCTAGTGAATAGAATCGTATTTGTATTGTTAGTATACAGGACAGGTCGTTTTCTTTGCACTATTGTTGACTCAACTGCAGAGCGTTCTGCGCAATGGTACTGAGATTTTTTCCACGAACAAGGAGTACAAGATCGTCGGCATAACCCACCGCAAAGTGCCCAGCATCGGCGAAGCCCGCCCATCACAAGGTTCCAGAGGAGAGGAAATAGTACTCGCCTGAGAATATCGCATGCTGGCGGTCCCCAAGACGGCAGACTCGCCGAGGTGACCCTAGATGCCCTGGTCGACAGTAGACGTCCCACCTACCTTGCTATGGTGTTATGTTCTCCTACGATAGCTTCGTATATCGACCTATGAAGTGTGTTATCAAAAGCTCCCTCTATGTCTTGGAAAATTCCTGAAGTGACTTTGCCTTCTCCAGTCCTTTATCAATATACCCTACTAAAGAGTGTAGTGCTGAGTCAACTGGTCTACCTTGCACGTAGGCATGTTGAGTGATATATAGGGGGCTCTCCGCTGGGGTATTCTAGAAAGATAATTATAGATGCATATAATCTAGTCAAATTTCTGGGTATTTATTTGGATGAATTTCTTCTATTTGATGCACATACTAAACAGCTGACGGCAAGGTTGTCAAGATCGAATTTTGTACTTAGAAATCTCGGGGAAGAAGTTTTGCTGATAACATCAAGCTTTTTCCACTCAATTTGCAGTTAAGGCATCTTATCTTGAGGAAATGCCACTCAAACTGATACAGTTTTTAGAATAGGGAAGGCCAATTAGGGTCGTCAAAGAGCTTAGTGATATACTGGTAGAATTTGAGAGATTGACTAGATCAAGAGGAGTACAAACTACTGTAGGCTAAGAATTTCCATGTCAGAGAAACGGAAGAGAAAAAGAGGCATTAAAGTTGTGAAGCGTTTTTTAATAGACAAACCAAACCTAGACACAATCTTACATCTATATTTAGTAACCAGATATTATCACTGAATTACTCAACAAAAAGAGAAAACACAAAGCAATAGAATTAGTATACCCAAAATCTGAAGATATTCACAGATATACATTCTGTCAAAAAAGTACCGGGAATTAATTATTTAAAAAAATCTGCTTAAAACGATAGTAAAAATTTTTGTTGTTGCTAAGTTGGCACAACTGCTTTCTATACTGACGCGGAAGATGAACGCAATCTGTCATTTAGTTTGTTTACTATGCTCGATTTTGTCAGTTCTCACAGGTGTGTTTTAAAATTTTCACAATGGATAAAAATATCTAACAAAGAATTTGTCTCAAATTTTCTATTGAAAATGGATTTTCTAGTGCCGAATCACTGAAAATGTTCACAGAAGACTCACGGTGAATTGACTTTATCAAAAACACGTGCATATGAGTTGTATAGTGCATTCAAAATTGGCCGACATGTGGTGATAGATTTGCCTCGCTCTGGTCGGCCATTAACATCTCTAACTGAAGAGAACATTATTATTATTTGAGTGAGGGCAGTTAACATCGACAAAGTGAATGAAATGGTAATTGAAAATCTTTTAAGATGTGTCTTACGAATCAATTTGTACCATTTTAAACGATTGTTAGGGCATGAAACGCATTGTAACTGGTGGCGAGACATAGGTTTATGAGTTTGATATGCAAACCAACCTTCGGAATGGCGCCTTCCAACTGAACCGAAACCGAAAATGCCACGTCAAAGTCGATCAAAAGTCAAGGTAATGTTGACTGTTTTCTTTGATTATCGCGGCGTTGTGCACTCGGAATTCTTGCCAGCAGGTCAGACGGTAAATAAAGAATATTACCTGAGGGTTATGCGGCGTTTGAGAGAGCAAATTCGTTGAAGAAGGCCTGATTTATGGAAAGGAAGCTAATGGCTTTCGCACCACAATAATGTACTATCTCACAAGGCTATCATTGTGAATGAGTTTCTGGCCAAAAGCTCAACAAATACCATCGAATAACCACCGTATTAACCTGATATGGCTCCGGCCGACTGTTTTCTTTTTCGAAAACTCAGATTACCACTTCCGAATTACCCGCTTTGAATCGATAAAAGATATAGAAGAGAATTCGGGGCGAGAACAGGTTGATTCAGGAAAAAGTTTGAAAAATATTTTGACGATTGGATTATTTGTTGGATTAAATGTATTATTTCGGAAGAATCCTACTTTGAAGGCTATACAATAAATTTGGATGAAGAATAAATATTTTGTTTCATTGACCAACTCCCGGTACTTTTTTGACAGAATGTAGTCTCATAGTCGTTGGGAAAGTTAGCCAATATTTAAAACACTTTTTTGCAAAAGTTCAAATAACACATCTCATTCTGAGCCAGTAATAATCTGTCGAAACACACCACAAATAATAAAAGTATACAAAACTTAGCTGTCGTTGTTATCATAAGGTGAATATTGAAATATATAAATATATACAGAAATATCCATATTAGAATCACTGAAAATTATCTTAAGTTCATCAACAAGAAACTGATTACGCGAATCATTTGATTGGAGAATATCTAACGCGCAGTGTAAATCAAATTTTCTTACATTCATCATTCAAAATGCATTTGCATCAAGTAACAACCACTGGTGTTCAATTTTCGTTTCATTGTCTACTAGTTTCTAAACACTGTGACTATCTGAAAGTCATCTGAAAAAATTAGTTTTGTCAAGAGAAACTTATTATTCTTAACATGTTGATTTCAGGCCTTATAGGAATATTAAAGCAGCTACTCTATCTGTTAGCTAGGATCTTGCAGAGAGAAGATGAACAAGGGGAAGAAAATATGCGGCAGTCTCCAATCCAAATTTTACTGAATTGTTGTATGTTGGGTTGGTTTATTATAGGTAAGTTTATATTTTCATTATTTTATACGAGTGAAACTCTTTCTGTAGTTTTTGTACATTATAATGTAACTGTTTTAGGCTCAGCTTGGGTGTACAGGGGATATAATCCTAACGACTACAAATACATAGGATATTCTTGCAACCAAAAAATATTTTTATTCATATTTTGGTTGATCACTTCAGCTTATGTACTTCTAGGACTACAGATAGCTGTGAAGGTATTTTTTCGAATTTTTTATGAGACTTTTTTGTCAAAGGTTTAATATGATCCATTGGCAAATAGGCAATAATTTATTATATTTTTTTATACTGTACAAAAGGGATGTTTCTCAATTAAGAAATTGCAGCATCTCTAGACTAGGAAGGAAATGGATTGTGCTAGATGAATTTATAAACAAGAGTCAGGCTGCATGGCACACTACCTTAAATTTCATCCACAAATTCCATCTTTATAATGATTAGAAGCTTAGTCGTTGAGAGCTTAATGAGTTCTTTCAGTTCCAGTTTATGAGATCCCAAGTCCTCAAAGCTGATTGAGTCCCCAACTATGCATACGCATGATTATTCCTCCCTCCCGCATAGTCTGCATGGAAGACTATCAATCCTAACTTATTTTGAAAACTTCTGAGGCGACATTACCCCGTTAATATGGTAGTTACAAGTCTAAGTCTAAGGTTACCTTGAGAGTTTAACCAAGCCTTGCCTCTCACCAAGGAAGGTCCACTGATTGCAAACTAAGAGTGTCTAAGCCCTGAGAGGCGCAGACAATACTTCCGTATTTTCAGATCCAACCACTATGTATTCTCCACCTTTGCGAGGAGTTCCGAGCTCAGACTCCCAATTTAGCAAGGGTCAAAGGGTACACCTAGTGTAACAGCCTAAAAAAAGGTGATTTTCGGAAATTTTTATAAAAAAACTATTTCATTAATTCTTTCAAGGTTTAAGAGTATATTTATAATGTTTTAAGAATATACAGCGAAATTTTTGAAAAACAAAATTGAAAATTTTTCAAGTTATACACAATCTCTGACGGCGCGAAAAAAAGGTCCTCCACTGTAATTCCGGCCTTGGGATGAAACCCAAAAAGAAAAATTTCTCGTTAAACTAGGAAATATTGCCCTACGATAAAAATAAATAAAAAATTGACAAAATGGCGGCGTTTAAAAAATAAGTCTAATTTCACGCAACATTTTGGTCGCCTTTGGCCTGCCAAAATTCAATTTTTGATCAAATCAATCGATAGGTCCTTGTATGGAAAACTATATAAAGAACATGTGATAAAAAAATCTGTAGTGATCGGATCATTTTGCCTTTGCGTAATCACTGCAGCAAATTCGGAAAGTGCTGCTATTTCGGGAAAAACGCGTTTAGAGATAAAATAATCATTTTCACTATTACAAATGATTTAAAATCATAATCATACAGCTAATCTACTATTTCAGGCCTATATAATTCACCTTCCTCTTCTTTGAAAAGGGATTGTTGAGCTGAAGAAGCTCTTCTTCGAGATGATTGACCCTCTTTTGAGAAACTTTTGGCGATGATTAGCGATTCGTAGTCTCCTCTCGTCCTTAAGAATTGCATTATCTCTTGCTGCAGATCCAACTATTACTCCCATTACATTAAATATCTTCAAAATTGACGAATAACCGTCATTTAATATTGCAGTTGCAAAATTATTTGACAATTCAATAGTTTTGAGGCCATTATGAAGATGCTGGGGTGAAAAGTGCCAAAGTAAACCGTCGTAGCTTTCATTGTTGTTCTGAGTATTGCTACCTTTACATCTATGAAGCAATTAATATCGAGATAAGTCTTCATGAATAGGTTTTATAGCTTGTTCTTCTGGATCCAGTGGAAGGTAACAAATCTTAAATGTACTGGTGATTTCTTCCAACTTTCAGCGCCTTCTGGACAATTATTATGATTTGGTTTCTTATCAGTTGAACACAAATGATAAAATGTTGCCCAAATTGTTTTATACATTTCATCAACATTATCTTGATTCCTCATAATTGCGAAATCATAATATTTTTGGAGTTTTATCAAATTTATAGTTAACTTTTGTAATGTTTTGCTTT
The DNA here is from genome assembly GCA_013387265.2 of Cryptolaemus montrouzieri. NCBI lineage: Eukaryota > Metazoa > Arthropoda > Insecta > Coleoptera > Coccinellidae > Cryptolaemus > Cryptolaemus montrouzieri. The sequence continues at coordinate 30,131,319 of JABFTP020000001.1, forward strand.
TTCCTCCTACTTTCTTATTAGTTTTCTTTGAACTTGGGCAACGTGTCCCCATTCTTTTAACAGATGTAAATAGCACACTAATTTGACAACAGGTATATCATAAGGATTCAAATCTATAAGTCGTTTATTGGTTGCACTGTCACCATCACCAATGTAGCGGGAATATTTTAATCCATATTTACTGATGGAATGACCAAACATGTCTTTTACACTATCCACTTTCATTTTTGAGGCAGATCCTTTATGATTGACATCACATCCTTCTTCTTGTAATGACAGCCACTCCTCATAAGCTTCAGGTTCGCTCTCTTTTTTTCTCCCAAAAAACATAACTCTGACAATATGTATATTTTGCACATGAATCAAGAATTTTCTGCCAGCGTAACTCCTCCAAAACGAGAAGGATGACCACGTTTTCTCCAGGTACCATCGCCGCTAACACTCAAATTTGTCTCCGAATTTTCTTTCTTTAATGTAAGCTCTTTTTCTGCATTTACAGCTTGCTGCAACGGTTTTGGCAGTAATCCGTAAATTCGTAAAACATTCCGCCAAAGTTTGGTGGTAAAATTTCAATGCTAGATCCATTAATGTACAGAAAAGATTTATACCATTTATTCGGACGCCTAAAAGACGCATCACAGCCGCAATTCGTCTACTTACTTCAAATGCGATATCAATCATTGATCCAGAATCGATATACGAATATACACATTCACAAATAATAGCTATTTTGAACTCTAGGCCTCTTTGACTTGCTTTCTTGAAAGTAACTTTTTTTTGGCAGTTTTTATACACAACTAAATTATTAATTGCTTTGAAAACTGAAATTGTAAAATACAATATTCATGAGATGGAGCAATCACAAGATTATTATTATTATGTAAAACTTTTCTGCGGACGTAATGGTATTCGCATTAGATTGCTCAAACGTAAATCGGTTTACGTTAGAGTTGCGTTTTTTTGCGGTTGATCGATGCCTGGGAATATCGTGATTCCCAGGCATCGTATTCCCATGATATGAGATTGAACGCTCATTTTCAGGAAAGTAACACGTATAAAATTATGAATACAACGGTCACAATGAGACTAAATATGTCTATCTCCGAAAATACTTTCATTATTTAGAAATTATTAAAATGATATATTTCCGTATACCTAAAAGCCAACAGTAGAAACCGGAATCGTGTTATAAGGGTCGGAATGGACTATAGACTCTGAAAAATATCTCAGGTACATCCGTAGCTAATGAAACTCTCTAGCTGCCGAGCGGCTGTTTTTTAAATGGCTATAACTCGAAAACTATTTGAGATTTCGATTAGAAATTTAAATATTTTTAAAAATTCATCGATCTTAATATGGAAAAAATCGATTTTTTTGAAGTTTCACACTAGGTGTGCTCTTTAAACAACATTCCTGCACCATAAGCGACGTATAGCTGTCGTACACTTATGCCCTCAGTACAATTCGGTTATCTCTAATGATTTTTATTGACCCACGTGTCAAGGACGAATAATTCTGCTTGAAAAACTGTCGCAAGCCTGCTAAGACAGATGGACTATTATTCGACAATTTCCCGACCATATACATCAGCTCCAACTTCTTGGGCAGTTTTGGAGCCATTAATACACCAACAGGGACCCTCGAGTAGACGGCCCCAAGAGCTGGCTCATTCCAGTCTGCTAGCAATGATAATCGGAAATAGAAGCTCTATGAGGATTTTGGGTATTGCCATGTTGTATTCAGCAAATCATTGGTCTAAATTTAGACTTTAGAACGCCGGCCACGAAGCTGATCATATCTGGCCCATTTTGGGAAAAGCTTTTTTTTCACAGCTCTAGTAGGTGTAGAGTGGTGGTTTTACTACTATCACATTCAGCCACTGAAGCTGTTGCTGTGCAAGCACCCATACCTTTCAACAACTCATTGGACATGCCCATAGGGAATGTGTAGCCTTGTGTATTATGTTTACCATGTGCGAGTTTCACATAAGTTTATTATCTAAGGTAACCCTAGATACTTTGCTTCCTCCTAAACTGGGATAAACACTCACTAAAGATTTTTCTAATAAATGGCACCATAAGGGTTTTGTAGGGGTTTATACTAATTTTTTCACCATGGATAACTGATATAGCCTCTTGCTGCTTGTTGGAGACAATATCTTCGTCATCTGCATCAGCCAAAAACCATTAGTGCTTTATAATAATATAATGTCATTTTTGAAATACAACAGAATATTCATTTCAATTTATCTTAATACTAATTCATTATTAATTGATAATCTGTGATAAAAATGCTTGTAATTTATTAATTGCTTTGTTTTTTGCTAAGTTCTAACAGATCAGACTACATGGTAACTCTTCTACATGAACAATCTTTTATTATTAGATATTCATTATCTACAACTTGTCAGAACTATCGAATTTCCTACTTCTATGAAGGCAAATTCAAATAAAATTCTGATAAATATAAAATATAAATAGAATGAAGGATTAATTTTTTTTCACAAATCAATTCCTTGTTAACATGGAAACTTTTAAGAATATTGATAAATATTAATTTTAGAGGTTTACATGATTTGATATGATTTTCAAATTACTAAAAATTAAATGGGTCAAAAGTTACAAAGATAGAGGGGGGCCATTTCGCTGACATGGACTGAAGTAGGTAATATAGAGAATTGTTTGTAACTCCAGAAACGCTCTACCCAGGACCTGCAACTAAGTCTAAAATATCTGAAATATGTACAGTACCTTCATTGGTTGACGGAATATGATAGATGTGCAAGAGCACAGGACATTTACCGAATGTCCGGTGAATTTTTGGTTAGCTTTGTTGGACGTCCTGAGTATAGTTTCATGTGGAACTTCTAGGTAATTCACTTGATATATGTTAATAATTAAAAGTTCTGACTCTTGATCAAAGCAGATCTGACAAGAATGTAAATAAAAGCAATGAAAATACTACTGTTCCAATTATCCTTATATATTGTTGAATTTTGAAATATTTCGTAATTTACTTTGAAATTCAATAAGCTTTCTTACTATTTATGTAAGGTATTGAGACAAAATGTGGTTTCATTCATACACTTTTCTGGAAATGGGTGAAATCTACACCTCCCTCTTTTTGTTGATTACATATTTGATTTTTTTCTGACTTTTTTTCAATAAGTTCTGTTGAAAATTTATGACTGAAAAGTAGTGGTGTTTCATTCAATTTTATATGAACGACATCAACTTAATTGAATTTTTTAGATTACGAGTGTCTTGAAATTGTGGCTTCTGTTCTCAAAAATATGCATTTTTGGAGAAGAACAAAAGAGACAAAATAGTTTCCGACCTAAACGGGACTTGGAAAATAATTATTTAATGTTCAAATAATTCTTTCCAAATAACGAGAAAGGACAGATTTTTCCATTTCCAGAAAAGGTGCATCAATGAGAAAATACTGGCATAAGAGCTCTTGTTTAACTGAGAATTTCTGTAATATTTAAAACTGTTTGCTTTCTTCGTATGCGAAAAAACATTGGAAAACCTACTGATGAGCTGCCGCGAAAAGGAAAGCCCTAAGAAAAAAAGTTTCTTTCAAACCTTTCTCATTCAGCTGAGGAATTAACACCTGAAGTAGGTGAGCATATTTAGGAAAGACCCTGTATATAAATGAATAGCAGCTATACAATGTAAGCTTGACATTTTAAAATAGCAATAATTATATACATTAAGATATAAGTATTGTAAAATTTTAGATGAAAATTTATGATAGAATCCTTATTTTGGAGAATTTTTATTGAATGAAAGTAGACTTTTACCTTCTGGGAGAAGCAAAGAAACAAAAATTCTATTATTTTACATCTATGAGAAAATAAACTAGTCAATAAATCAAGTTTGAACAGTGCCATTATACTTGAAATCTTTCTCTATCAGAGCAAAAATGAGATTTTCAATGTATTATCTTTCATTTCAAACTATGATGCTTTGATTATGTAATTAGTAAAATGTTATTAAATAAAAATTTGATACTTTCATATTAATGGCTTCAGAAAACAAGCACTGAAACATTATCTCAACAACCAACTTTAGTTTTACAAATAGTTTACAACACTCAGTATTCAGATTTTTATATATTTTTAAGTGAAAATGTCGAATACTCTATGGAGCTCTTCTTTTATTTTTCTGTTTGTATTTTGTTATACTTAAATTATGATCTTTATTTATTTATTCAATGACAATGTTGATATGAAAATAATAAATGAAATGGAAAGTAAAAATAGATTATGAATATAATATTTTTTCAAAATATAAAAGAGAAAAACACTTGTCAATTTTCCATGTTTATTTGTTAATATATGACCGGTTTCGACCTTTGGGTCATTTTCAAGATACTATTTTAGGTACAAAGATGATAAGATATATTTTCAAGGAAAAGTTGAGCCTAGAAAATTTATGGAGTTATTAGTTTCACAAACATAATCTATATCCTAACTTATAATAATAGAAAAGTATCGTTCACATCCTCATGGACTCATTCAATCATTTAAATCATAAACTCGCCTCCTACAATTATATGCGCCACAGAGCTTCTACTATCCTCCTCTCAATTCAAGATTTTGAAACGGAAATTCCATAAAAAGAATATCCTCCAACAACATATGCCAGCCTCTTTCATAAATAAATTCATTAGATGCAAAGAACAAAATCGAACATTTGCATTCAAGAAACACCCGAAAAAAGATCCTTGTTTTAATTATGTAATCCCACTAACTAACCTTATCTAACCACCTCATTCTCAAGCGGTCCTATTCTTGGTAAATTATTTTTTTAATGCAAAACAGATAAACTCAAACAATCTGGTATTTACAAAATCGAATGTAATGAATGCCTTTCAGCTTTGTTGGTCAAACAGGTAGAAATTTTCAATTCAGGTTCAAAGGACATATATCTTCAGACAAGAAATTCCCAATATTTCTGCACATTCAATCAAACAATAGATTTAGACAATCTGTCCTCCACAAAAATCAATAAAGGAAGTGGAATGAATCTGTTGGAAAGTTTAGAAATTAATAAACTCAAGAAAACCCCACATTATACTACTGTTTATAGAAAACTTGAAATCATTAATTCCCCCCTACCTAGCATTTGAGGAGAAAAATATATCTTGTAATCATCTTTGTACCTAAGTTGGTATTCAGCACTTGACCTAAGAGTCTAAACCGGTCGTGCATCAACAAATAAACGTGGAAAACTAATAAGTGTTTTTTCACTTTCGTATTTTGAAATGGATTTCCACAAAATAAATGTCCTCAATATCATTAATGATGTTTTGTATATATATTTATTCATTGCATATGAAACCGAAACAAAGAAAATCAGCAAATTTCTATACAAGCTATGATCGATCATAAGATTTTTGCAATTTGTTAAAAATTTTCGACTTTTCCTCCAATTTCCCGAAGTGTTTCTCTTAAAACTTTTTCAATTGCCAGAATAAAAGAACTCCTAACACTATTAATTCAGACCTCTACACGAAAAACACTGGTAAAATGAAGTCTATTGTAGTTTTCGCTTCAAAAATCAAATTTCCTTGCTTCGAGGATAAGTGAAAAATCAAGTGAACTTAATCTAAATATTAACGAAGAATAATTGATTCAAGTGAAATGAATGATGATGCGTATTCATGGCTTTGCTGCTAGGCAATTGTCAGAAGTGAAATGAAAAATAAATTCTCTTTCTATTTGGAAAAAAATGGAAAGTGGTAATATCAGTTAGAAATGTCTAAAATGATGTTCGACTAATTTACATCCACAGAACAGACCCTAATGGATCTTTTCTCTGTTTACATCCTCGTGTAATAGAATAAAAAGGATTAAATACAGCAGTAATCACAGAATATATAATTGGTGATATTTTATTTCTATGAACACAAAATGAGCTCATGCTCATTTATAACACCTGATATCTAGACAGATGTTGATTTAGATTTTATCGTATCTGATTATTTTATGCTCCTTGAACACTATGAATAATATAAAAACAAAATTTTTTATACATGGACGCGATAAACTCTGATAAATTCTTTCCATAAAAAACTAGGACACACGGACTTTCTTCGGGAAATTCAAGGGATGTACAATAACAATACAGTAGAAGGTGGATCAGTTCTTCAACCAGTGACATTTGTTACGTCCAAAATCAAAAATTCAAAATATTTCTTAAGAAATATATACAAGCAATTTCATCCAATGTAAATTTTATTTATTGATGCCATGGTCATCATGTGAAGCTATCTAGATTAGGTAGAAAAATTTAAGGGGAATGTATCTTGAACGAGCTTCCAATTTTCCAAATAAATATGCCAGTGAGAACCGATTATTCCAGGGATCTAAACAGAGAACAAACTATTTTTGTTCAAGACAATCCACCTCCTAGTTACGATGAAGCCATCAATCCAAATGGTAATTCGTTAAATTGTAAAAAAATAAAACTGATATAATTTCTTTCAGGTCCACCACCAACTTATGATTCACTTTTTGGGAGAGTTCGAGAGGCTCAAAAGAGAAGCAAAGGTGTCGTAGAGTTTCTCAAGAACATTCTGATCATAATTTTAGGGACACGTAAGTTCCTTCTTGGTCATTCTTTCAAAGAAATGAGTATTTATTTGGAACATCTTGTTTCAGTTGGATGTACTATCATTCTTGGTGTAACAATTGTAATTCCTATTTGTATGATTGCTATTGGAATTATTTACATACATGACTGTCCACAAGGAGAATATATACCTGTTTATTTAGTAGTTGGAGGTGAGTATAAATTAATCTTGAACTGATAATGGTACTACTAATGAAACATTTTGGTTTTAGGACTCTTTGGTATATTAAAGCAGCTACTGCACTTATCAGCAAGGGTCAGGCAGACTGAAGAAGAAAGAAGGGAAGAAAATTTAAGGCAGTCTCCAACCCAAACTTTACTCAATTGTTTTATGTTAGGTTGGTTTATCATAGGTAAGTTGATTCTTAAGAATATAAAGTTCAGTATCTTTTTCTGTAAATGAATCGAAAACTTTTCATTGTACTTATTCTAGGCTCTGTTTGGGTTTACAAAGAATATGAACCAAACTATGACCAACGACTAGGAGTCTATTGCAACAAAACACTTTATTTATTTGCATTTTGGTTGATCACTTCAGTTTATATACTCTTAGGAATCATAACAGTATGCTTATGCTCTATAAGTTTAATTACCGTAATCTTTCATACAGACGGTAGTGATGACATTCGTGCAAGTTCTCTTTGAAATATTGTGCAAGATCATTTGGGATGACGATAGTTCAATTTGATTGAGAAACTGCACGACTATACTGAAAATCAGTTTGTTTTAGTTTACTTTACAGATCATGAAAAAATAGATTCCATAAATTTATTCCACAAAGTATCGTATTGTTAGTAAAAACTCGATTGTATGAATAATTTTCTCTGTTCGTATTTAATAATAATGTGAGGTTATCAATAACGAATGATAACTTTATTCGAAAAAACAGAGATGTTCATCTCAAATGATCTTAATATTTAGCAGTTATTAATTGATAATCTGTGATATAAAAATTTCTTGTGATCTATTTATTGCATTTGTTTTTGTCAAAGTCAAACAGAACCACACATTTCTCATAGAATTTTATATTTTGTCCTAGACGATGTACTAGCTTTTCTAGACGAACAAATTTTATTAGTAGGCTATTGTTATCTACGACCCGTCAGACCTGATTGAATCATTGACAAACTTGGATGTAATTTTCAGAAAAATCGAATATGAATTAAATTAACAACACCATAAAAGAATTTGACAAATTTGTCAAATTGTTCACAAATTCCTTCTGATTAAGACAATTTTAAAAACGTTGAATATGCATTTTTTGTGATGTACATTATTAAATATTGAAATTCATAAAGAATTACAATTAAATTTATTACGGACCACGACATTTTTCTGACATTGAATTAAGTATAGAAAGACAAAAATTCTCATTTGGATTTCTGAAATTCCTTTTAATTTATACGTGTCAATTAAATCGATAATGGATCCATGATTTAATTCTTGTTGGATATATTGACAAAATATATACAAAAATAAGTTGGATGTTAATTTTCTGCCTAAAATTATTTTCAAAAATACAGGGTGTTCCATTACAGAGATTTATATCAATGTTGTTTTAAATAGGATGCCTCATGTCATCATTTTATTTCAGGTTAACACATGCAAGAATTATGTGAAATATAGGGCATCCTATTTAAAAAAAGAAGTAACTGTGATATGAATCTCTGTAATAGAACATCTCTATATTTGAAAATTATTTTAAGAAATGCTTAAATTAACATCTAACTTTTTTCTTTACTGGGTGACCCACATTTTTGTGTCAGGTCTTCGAGGTTCGATGGAGAATCGAAAATGATGATCACGATTATAGCTACGGAACCCTAGGTAGTAAAAAGCCGAAATTTGGCACATCGGCTACTAATAATTCCGTTATCTTTTAATGCTGGAGGTCATTCCTGAAGGGTATAGAGTGTGAAACGCTGTTTAACTACCACTTTTTTCGGTTTAACATCTACTCTTCTGCTTTTTATCTTTTTTTATAGAACGAACGAAATATCCGAAAATGTGATCAAATTTGTGAAAAAAGCAGAGGCGTAGAAGTTAAACCGAAGAAAGGTGTCGATAAACAGCGTGTGACACCCCATACCCTTCATGAATGACCTCCAGCATTAAATGATAAACCAATTCTTAGTAGCCGATGTGCCAAATTTCGGCTTTTTACCACGTAGGGTTCCGTGGCTATAATCATTTTTCGTTTTCAAAATTCGAACTGACACCCTGCATATCGAAAACGAATCGTTTTCAGACTTTCAGAAATCCTGACACAAAAAAGTGGACCACCCTGTATATACTTCTTCAATATATTCAACATAAAAGTGAACTATTTACGTGCAAAATGGACATCCATAATAATGATTAAAACTCTTGATTAAAAATAAATTAAAAAGATCTGACAAGAAAGTTGACATAGTAAAAAACATTGTTCCAATTTTTATATACGTTGTCTTTACAAGCTTTCTTCGTATGTTATACACAAATGAGTAGCTGCTATACAATGTAAGTTTCACATTTTTACAAGATTTCAAGCTATTATATAAACATTAATTTAAGATATTGGTATTTTACAATTTGAGAGGAAAATTTCTGCTAGATTCCTTATTTTCCAGAATGATTTCTTGAATCGAAGTAGGCCTATAAGGAAAAGGCGAGGAACATTCAGAACCTTCAGTAATTGTAGTGAAGGTTTTATTTTTATAAGATAATAAGCTAGTCAATCCAGCAAGTTTAAACAGTGCCAATTACATATGCCATGACTGAAATCTTTCTCTCTAGGAGTAAAGAACAAAAGTCTCAACGTACTTTTTTCTTTTTAAATCATGCTTTAAAATTTTATCATATAATAATTATAATAATTGATGATTATACTTCAAATCTGAATCAAATACTTTGATGTTGATAGCTTAAAAAATACAATGGTATTAGTACTGAAAAATCATCTCATCTTTAGTATTAAGAATGATTAACAAAAACACAAAATAACTCAGTAATTTTCATCTCTTAAAGTGTTTATTAAAGTCAAATGCTCAATTGAGGTTTTAAGGTTAAATTAATTTCAGTTTGTTTCATTTCTATTTATTTTGTTTTGTTTGTATTTTGTTGTACTTTAAGTATGATTATAATTGTATTTATACAATGTTAAAGTTAATTTTTGTATATTATCTTTGAATGAAGGCTAAAGAATAATAGGATAATAGGAACTATCCTTATTAATTGAGTGAAGAAAGTTTGATCTTCCATGTGTAATGATTTAGTAAAGAATATTTTTGAAGAATTTAGTCTTGATTTCTTAACATCGAAAGTTAAAACTTTATAAGAATAAAACAAAAATGTTTTATGCTTCTGATATTAAATAATTATGACAATCTTTTAATTATATTAATTGTATTTTATGTAAGTTGTTTTTGTTATTGTATGTATAATGATTATTTTGATTGTATCGAATAACTATTATTCTCTTTTAAATATTTTGACCCTATTAGAAAACAGTGTTCAGTATGAACCTTAAGGTTTATTTCTTTATTCTACTTCACACATCATATAAAACAACAAATCTTCAAACAAAAACAGAAATTTCAGTATGTATATAATCTTATGGATTATTTGTAGACTACTGTATTGCCCAAACTCTACGATGTTCAACAAAACTTTCCATATAAGAAACGGAAAATATTTAATGTTTTGCTTATTTGGATAGAAAAGCATATGGCAATATTCCACATATTTAATTTTTACAGGCAGCAATACTTTCACGCGTTTTTCCTCGGAAATAAAACAAAATGTTTATTCTGAAGCGTTTTTTGTAGATTATGCTAAATGCGATTTATTTCTTATTTCTTTGATTTGCATGAACCTCTAGTCGTCTATACTTTTCTTTAATGGTAAACTGTAATTGTTTTGGATGTTTTCGTTCAAATTCTGTGCTTAATTTAGAAGAAGGAATATGCTAAGCCGAGGTGCCTGGTTCGAATCCAGGTTCAAGTCATGGATGTTGTCCTTGAACAAAAATTGTGAATTTGACAAAGACATACATAGAGATTGGAGACATAACCATAGTTGTTGGTCCATAACCTCTGAAGGCCAGATAACTTGTAATCCTTGTGGTGGCAGTTATCATTGCACAGTCTAGGTCTAGTCAGGACTGTAGGTCCAGAGAAAAAAAACAAAAATAACCTTTGCGAGGTTCAGATCATCTAATCAAAGGTGGCCAACACAATTGATATGGCAGAATTTTTCTCTACATTACATTAGATTTAAACTTTTGACATTTTCCCTCAGTTATTCATTTTTGACACACATGTTAGGCTGGTCCTTATTTGTTCAAAATTTTTTTTTTTAATGTTGGGGCACTCTCAAAGACTTTTGAAACAAGAAATTAAAAATAAAGACTTTTTTATATAAATGACCACATTTATTCATAACAGTGGTAACAAAAAGAAATTGAATGTCAAGCTATTCAAATAGTCAATTAAATATTACTTAACAAGGGTTGTTTTTTTAGTCAGGATATTTTTCTAAATTCTTCGATAATCAAAAGTAGATATTCTTTTTGCTCTTCATTAATGGTGATCAACACCACGTTCTGCAATATCGTTGATCGCACTATGGTCTCTTCCAGCTTTATACTCCTCATCGGCTGGCCAGTCAGCAACTTTTTTTTTAATTGGATGATCTTCCAAGTATCTCAAAGAAACTGAATGAATTACTAGTCACGAAGTCTTCGATATTTTTTCTTCTATTTATCTTTGGTGCCCAGACTTATTTGCTTCGAAGAGAAACTGAGACCATTGTTATCTAATGCCTTTACCATTTTTGTTTGGTATCTGAAGCAATTTCGTCATCGAAAAATGCGAATGATGCGAGTTCCTCTGGCAAGTACCATAAATGTCCCATAATTTTATTTAAAGTACCTTAGGATAGTGCTGGATTTATATTTTCGAATAAAATCAGGTCTTAATAGCTGCAAGTCATTTCTGGGTGCTGATGAAGCAAGAGAAGCTTGATACCAGTGTTTAACGTAAATCATGACTGAAATAATGCAAACATCTTTAATTCCTTTTTCTTCATTTTCAAGCAATACGTAGCTTTTGCCATCCAGCGACCATTCTAAATAATGTTCGTTTCTCAGGTAAATAATAGTGAGGTTGAGTAGCTCTTTATAATCACCTTGAGGCCGATACTGGTTAAGTTGATTTTAAGCAAAGGAAATCATATCTGGAGCTACATTTTGAACTAATTCCATCAAATAAGGATCAAATGTTACTGTTTTGTACTCGGTCTAGTCAATTCTGCTCCAGTACATAAATCTTTCGAGAATTAAAATATCAGGCCCGCTTGAAGGACCTAGTGCTGTGCTCACGACAGCTTCTAACATTATCTCTAGTATATGATGACTACATGCAAACCAAAGCATATCTTTTTCTATCTTTTACTCCAGTAGTATGCATGCTCCATTTCTCAATGCCGAGCTCATGATATTTAAGGCATTATCAAACAACTGGTACTTTTTTTCGCTGCCATAGCTTCTCTTCTTGTCTTATTGTTTGTGGAAGTTTTTCCTTAATCTTTTATGATTTTGCCACTCTTTGAAGTATTGTTCCACTACAATCACATGTTTCTTCAACCGGGTCCTCCAGCCTTTTCTCATAATGCCAAGATGTCGCAAGCAGTCAAAGTAGCAGAACAACGAGTGCATTTATTGTTTTCGCTTTTGTATTAAAAAAACAACTTCAACACTTTTTTGATTGATGGCAACTTCGTTGCACTCAAATTAAGCGTCATTAAACAACTAACCAAATGTTTGTGTTATTTCTTGTGGAAACAGATCTACTTTCTCTACTTTTTGACAACACAATAAGCGACGAAAACAACCGTCAACGTTCAGTCTCGCTTACGGTCGAAACGGAACTCGCTCTAGCAAGTTGCGGGGCTTGCTCATGAGAATGTCAGGCTATAAGGGGGTGACGATAGTCAAATTGAGAAAAGATGCTCGTTAACGTGTCATATAAACAAACGAAACTCATACTTGTTGTAAATTCCTTCATGAAATATTTTCTTGATCGTTTGTCTTATTTCAAGTTCTTTTTTATTTTGAAATGTCGGTAGCGACCCCTAAACGTCATTTAAAAAAAATCTGTATCCATATTAAAGCACAGAGAGCATAATTAGAGGGTTCCCCGTTGATATTTCTCACTTGAAAGATAAGGGCCACCCTAACACATATACGGGTGCACAGTTTTTTTTTATGCGCGCTTCCCAGGAATAGGCGAACCTGTTACACCATATGAGTGGGCGCCTGGGAAGAATTGAGGTGTCTGTTTAACTCGCTTCTTGAAGAGGGCCAAATTGTAGGATGTTGGGAAGATGTTGGACGGAAGCGAGTTCCACAGCACACCGGTCCTGTAAACTCAGCAATTCTTATAGAGAGAGGTTCGAGGGGTCGTTACATGTACCGCCATATGATGAGAACTCCTTGCCAGCCTAGTGTTGCGGCAAAAAATGAGTTTTCCCGGAACAAGGTCTTACAGCTCATTGGAGCATCTTCCGTGGAAGTATCTGTAAAACAGAAAGGTCAGCAACTTGTTTCTGAGAGCCAACGGTTGGAGATCAACATCCGCAACGAATGTTTGGGCGCAGATCCCCATACAAGAGAACAATATTCCAAAGCAGGTCGAATCTGCGCCTTATATAGAAGCAACAGCTGAGATGACGTGAAATATCGCTTAGCTCTGAAAAGAAAACTAAGTTTAGCTGATGCCGACTTAGCTATTGCTGATACATGTTCATGCCTGCAAAACCCGGAGTTGACCGTTATTCCGAAAAGGTGCATCGAATCTTTGAATGCAATTTGTTGGCCTTGCATCATTAGAGGTGGTTCTCCAGCCGGGAACTTTTCTAGAGAACGTAGTTGCTTGCGTCTTGCTCGCTTTGAAGCTCACCAGGTTCAACTGACCCCACTCATATCCTCTGTAAGTCAGAGTTTAAGTTATTGATTTCTTGACATCTCTGACGCTGAGATTCCGCAGCTGTTATCGGCCGCAACTACTGAAAGACAAAACCAGGGTACAATCGTCTGCAAAACCGAAGATCTTGTTCTCTGTAGATGACAGAATATCGTTTATCTGTAACATAAACAAGGTTGGCGGAAGAATGGATCCCTGAGATACTCCTGCTTGCAACTGGAAACAATCAGATGTTTTACCGTCGACCACAACATGTATTGATCTATTTGAAAGAAAGCTACTTATCCAACCCCGCAATTTTTCGGGAAGCCCATATGCAGCAAGTTTATTCAACAAGGCTACATGCCAAACCCTATCGAAGGCTTTAGAGATGTCGAGGGCTATTGCTCTAGATTCACCATGTTTTTCCATCGTTGATGTACAAACATGAGTTTCCTGATGGTGTTGAAATTTGTAATTACCCCTCGATCATTGATCATCATTAGCTTATCCAGAATATATTATCAAGTGGCTGCTGCCTCTCAATCCTGCCAAATGCTGCGTCTTACATCTCGGTGAGAATAACCCTCGAGCGCTACACGTTGCTTTTTTCGTTTCCAAAGAAAAAACTTTAAAACCCCATTTTAATGTAAACACGAACAATTCAACCCATTAATATTTTCTTTCAATATATATATATTCCATCTTCATTACAAAAAGAACACCTTGAAGCCACTTTGGAGTTCCGTTCAGAACATTGCTTTCCTGTTTCATTTTGTAAGCATAAAAATGAAGGTGAAATTACTATTCTTCTTAGAATTTATCTATACTAGGATACGGTATACTGGAAATCATAAACTTTCCACACTATACGCTGATGTACGTTGCTCTTCTATCCATCCATTTTCAAAATGTCGATATCAAGAGAATATAGTTTCAAAAACAACAAAATAAAAGAAAATGCCAAAGATATTTTTCTGCCTTCAAAGTGTATTTAAAATATTCAAACCTAAAAATGAAAATCTACTTATATATTCCCATTAAACAACTTTGGTTTAGATTCATTTATCATAAATAAATAAGAACAATAAAACAAATGCTTGAGCTTTGAAAACATATTACAAACGTTAAAAAATAGTTTCAGTTCTAAGTATTACTATTCACCTAATTAAAAACATGGAGCCCATCATTCTTCAATTATTTATTTTCATGATTACTGTTTTAAAAGTTTAGAATGTAATGAACTCATTTTTCACTATGATTTTATTTCCATTATATTTTCTCGAATTAATCAAATTATGGCGCTTTCAAGTCAAGATAGTATTCATTAATAAATTGTAATTTATATATTTTTTAAGTTTTTACCATTTTTATGAAATTAGAATTTTATTGCTCCAATTGATTTTTGATGTTCGATATTGAATCCTTTCGATTCTTTTGTAGTTCTTGATTTAAATCTGAATTATAAACGATATATTTTTTGAATTTTCTCATTTTATAAACCATCAAATGTCATGCAAGATTGTGAATAATTTCAACACAGTTCAGGTTTTGAACTTGCAATTGGTAAAGCAATAAGTAGAAAAATCGAAAGGATGAAACGAAGGTTAAAACAATCATAATTTTGCATGAAACGAATGCTTTGAAATGTATTGTTCTAATGTACTATTAAGGAAATATTTGAATTCATTAATATATACATTGATACTGAGCATGATTTTCATTTTATACGCATTCGTTCAATAAAATAAGACCGATTCATGAATTGGTACCGGGTGTCGGCTAATTTGCTGCATGTCCAAAAATTATTTGGTCTGGTCCATTGCAGAGGGTCATATCGAAATTATGTTTTTTTTTTTAATAGGATGCCCTAGGTTTATCATCATTTTTTAATGTGTTGGTCCGGAATAAGGTAAATCTTTCAGATCAATGCCTCGACTGAATCGTTTTCGAATCAATCGACATTTTGTGAAAATCTGTATTTTCGAACATCCCCTGTATCTACTAGAATCGTTACAAAATCTCAATTTTAATAGTTAATTCTCATAAAACTAAATATCTTTGAACAAAAAATAATTATTGATACAGCTGTATAGGGTGTTGTCATAAAATTCAAAAGGAACAAATCAGAGTTGTCTCTGGCAGACAATTCCAATACTTATTGAAATATGTATATTAGATGTCTGAATACCTATTTCGAAAGTTTTAGAGTTAAAAATAATTTTGTATTTTATGGTAGAATTTTCACAGAATCTTAATTTCAAATTTTACACTGAAATTCTCGAACATTGTCTAACTTAAAAAACGTCCAAAAACAGGGTAACTTCTACTCACTATAATAATGTTTAAAGTGTCTAATATTATAGAATGCATCTTGAATTCTTTGCATCATATCATCCTTGTGATAGATCAAATACAGCATATGTATTTAATGATTACAAAAAAAAGATAAATCTAACTTTTATACTACTGTGTCCGAAAAGTAAGGTGACTCAGCATTTATTTTGAATAATCTTTATTGTCCTACCAAGTCAATTTCATCGCCTTCAAAGTAATCCCCCTCAGATACAATGCACTTATGCCAACGGATTTTCCAATCTTCAAAAAGTTGTTAAAATCGATTTCCAAGATGGCCTTCAGCTCTCGCTTCGATGCGGCTTGTATCTCTTCTACTGACTCAAAAGGGTGTCCCCGGAGCGGTCTTTTGAGTTTGCTCAATAACCAGAAGTCACACGGTGCCAAATCAGGTGAATACGGCGGTTGTGGAACAATATGAGCTGACTTTTTGGCAAAATGTTCACGAAGAATCAATGCAGTGTGAAACGGTGCATTATCGTGGTGTAAAAAGTAAGAATTCCATGATTTTCAGACGAATACCTTCACGCAAATGGCGCATAATGCTCAAATTATATTTTTTGTTGACGGTGGAAGGAAATCAAAATACACAACACCGCGATAATCGAAGGAAGCAGTCAACATAATCTTGATTTTTAAGCAACTTTGGTTCAATGTTTTTGGTCTTGCCTCACCTTCAGCACGATATTCACTTGATTGATCGGTTGTTTCTGGGTCTTAAGCCTAAATCCACGTCTCATCTTCTGTAATAATGTGTTTCATTTTGTCCTGATAGTGAGAAACATTGTTTTACACACTTCAACACGACGATGTTTTTCCAGAAAATTCAGTTTTTCCGCACCAATCTAGATTTGACGCGCCTGAGGTCCATAACATCCTTCAAAATGGTATTGCCTGAAATGCCAACATGATCAGCAATATCTCTTATTATTAATCGACGATTTACAATCACCAATCTTTGATTTCTTGGACATGAATCTCGTCGGTCGAGGTTGATGGTCGAGCGGACGCTCTTCGCCTTTTACACGTTATCGACTCTTTTGGAACTCTATACCTCTTGTAAACAATTTTTTTCGACATAGCCTCATCAGCGAAGGCTTTTTCCACCATCCTCAACTAATCATAAGTAGAAAATTTATTCCGAAAAACAAAATTTGATATGGATTATTTGTCCAATAATATAAAAATCCAAAAATTCACTTCTAGGAGCTTACAAAACGAAGCTTATCTGAAACACTAATAAATATTTTGATGTGAACCTTGGCACAGATATCTAAGACAGTCATACCAACCTGCCACAAATCCATTTGCGCGCGCAGTTTGAATTCAATGTCACCTTACTTTTATATACAATAACAACAATAACGAGTTGCACAATTTCATTAATCAAATATGATCAACTATCATATCATATCATCATATCATATATAGATTAGGAAAAAATACTTTTATTTATAAATTATTTTTTAATTATATCACAACCATATTGACAATTTCATTTGATAAAAGAGAATATCAGCAGGTAAAACACAGATCCCACCTAAAAATAAGAATATTTCCAAAATAAACATCAAAAATATGTGCTAATGATACCAAGTCATGAAAATCTTGAAAAAAGTTTTTTTTGTGTATGAACTATTCGTTTTCTGTAGGATGGGAAAGTCTTAGAAAGCTCAATTTCGTTTCTTTTTTGTGAAAGTTACAGTCTATAAATTTCGTGTACAGTTATATAGAGTACACGCGGAGTTACTTCAGGTGAAGATTTGCAACTTTCTTTTTTAGGGCCCTTCTTTTGGAGATATGGCCAATTTTTTCTCAACGAATAGGTATTCTTCGGGAAAACACAAGGAACAAAAAAGTTATTTTTAAAACGAGGTTCGAGGAAATAATTATTTCATTTCAATTATACATTGAAAACCACATTTTATTTTTCACTTTGAGTAGGTAGTCATATTTCAAAAAAGGAAGGCTCTAAAAATGAATTGTACGAGAATAGTTCGTTTGAAATTCTCTAGTTTTTTGATGATTTGTTATGTTAATTTTCATGACTTCGATAATTATTCGGGCTCTTTTGAAGAATGATTTGTACGTACTTCTATAGTAAACAGAATAGAATTGAGACCAATAAAAAATGAAACATCCCAGTACACATTGTACAGCAGTTTATCCAGGCATCCTTTCGAGAACGTATTCAGAGCATAACACGGAGTCTAAAAAATCAGAATAATTTATATTAATTGATTGCCATGAAAAATCAATTTCAAGGAGATTCTAAATTGGAGGTCCAATTCTCTTACGTTGTGAAGAGAATGAAATCTCAAAAGCGAATTACACTTTAGTCTCCTTGGTGCCTACTGTCATAATATTTGATTTAAAATGTATAAAAAAGATGAAACAATTGTGCATGACTTCTGGAGGTGAAGAATAGGAATTTCTCTTTCTCTTTCACTCTGTTGGATACGATTGGCTAATATTCCAGAAAATAGGCTAGATATTAGCTGGATGATACCTAATTCTTATGGTTACCTATTCTTTAATTGTCAAAAGAAATTGTGAACTTCCTACTCTTGGCTGTTTTTGTTATCTGAATCTGTTCTTAACATTCCATGTCCAGAGTATGATTCTGTTTTTCATGGTGTTTTCTGAAAGGTAGAGATTAGATTTTTTATCATACCATCTTATTGTGCCACATACTCTTAGGTTGAACTTCTTCTTCTGGTTCTTTCCAGTCCTGGGTTTGTCCTACACGAAGACGACGACTATCTGAGAATGTACCAAACCTAGACTTGTCAGTAAAAAATACCCGACGCCACACGTAGTTCACACGTCCAAAGGAGATGTGCTCTAACCCAGTAGCATCTTTTGTGTGTTCTTGGGTAAGAGGAGTATGACGCATAAGAAGTCTAGACACAAAACGTGAGTAAGGCAGCAGAAAAGCAATAGGGCAGAAGTTATTCTCACCTCAAAGCAAGGCTCGATAATAGTCATGCAAATGATCAGAGTCATCATGAACGAAAAATGTGAGGATGTGAAAGAAAGGAATGGGAGGAACATGAAGAGAGGATCTTCTCGTCTTGCTCGACCAAATGTCGACAGGCGGCTCCGGGCGCTTGAGAGAAGAAGGGATTTTTTGTGAATAGTTGAGTACACGAACATCTTGGTAGGAGTAGTCCCATACTCCTAGTTGGCGTCAAACCGAATAGGAGCTGATAAAGCGATGTTGAGTCTCTGTTGTTTTATTCGGACTACCTTATCAGCGTCTCTAATATTTGTAGATTCTTGAAATCTCGTTGAGAACCTGGAAATGACACTTTGGGAGACACTGAATACACGCGCGTCTTCTTGCCTGCCAGCCTAAAGCATTTCAAGGGTTCGATTTCTATTTCCAACACTCAACTTTCTCAAACCATTGAAAAAGGGAAAATGCAGAAACTCGCTTAAAATAACCAACTATAGATGAACTGATATTGTAAAGTATTTACAGTGTAGAGTTAGGCAGTTCGAAAAAACTATCATATAACGACATAGATACTTTTCTAGCATGTCATATTGAAGAAAGACGCCCAACAGATGAAGTTATCTATACTTAGCGATACCGCTTACTTACATCATTTGATTTTTGAATGAGATTACCTTCAAACAACACGAGTTCGGTAGCGATGCATTTATCCAATCCTTAGAACTGATGACTCCACAACAACTTAATCTTGTCTGTATTATATTCCAAACACGCATATGATCCGAACTATTATTTCTTGTATGACGAAGTGAATTTAACATTTGTTCTTTTATGTCTTCCCTCAGAACTGTGTTTGTGAATGTTCCATCACGTTTGTCGAACTTTAGAGGCTCCTTAAATTTTAAGCCTATAAGCGTGCCAAACACGAGGAGCCCGATAGATATAATGAGAAGTCCTATCAACTGTAACAAAAGAATGTTCAACATTTTTTTGTTGACCTTACAAGATTGTTATTCAAAAGTATTTATTTATTCATTAATATTTATTACGTCCCCTTCAGAATAATTCCCCTCGGATACAATAAATTCATGCCAAGGTTTTTTCAATCCTCAAAGCACTAAAAAAATAATTTTTGTGATCTTGTTCAGCTTTTTCTTCAAAGCCGTCTTTATCTCCTCATTCGTGGCGAAGCGTCGTGTTTCAATTCGCCTCTTTGATTTTGGCAACAGTAAAAAGACAAAGTAGGGGAATAGGGTAACTGTGGTATCATGAGTTCCTCGTTCCTGACCAAGAATTCGTTCACAAGCAAGGATGTGTGAGCCGCGGCGTTATCATTGTAAAAACCCAACTTTGTTCTTCCAAATACGAACGTTTCTGGAAAATTACTTAGCACAAATTGTTCATAACATGCAGATCACATTCCTTATTGACCGTCCCACCCCATGGTAAGAACTCATGATGCTCCACGCCAAAGAAAACTTAGAGTTAAACCTTCACATTCGCACTAGAAAGCTAAGGCAAGAACAGGGAGTTTCAAATTGTATGAATAAAAAAAATTACACTCAATTATACACTTAATTATGATTATAATACGTTCAGACGTATTAAATTAACTATAACCTGTTTTTATTCAACAAGAAAATCAAGGCACAATTCTTGGAAAATTATGGAAATAAAACGTAACTGGACTTTAAGCACAAACATTATTACTTACCATTGGTAGTAAAACATTGTTTTTCTCATTGTAATGAATACACATGGCAGCCAGGAAGCATGGGATACATAATACTCCTGCAGCTACGCTATAGTAACCCATATTCAAGTAATAAGAAAATATGTACTTATAGTCCATCTTATATAGCATTGACCAAATGGAAGCAACAATCATTCCAGAACCTGCAGACTTCAAACAAAATTTGAAAAAACTTCAGAGCAAAATATTTGATCATTTGTGAATTATCAAATTCTATTTCTAGAGGAATCCAATATCCACCTGATCAACACTGATAGTGAATATGTTCAATTAAACGTTCTAGTGGTATTACAACACTTAATATTCAAAAATTACTTACCAGCAGTAAAAATGCAATGAAAAATATAAAAAAGATTTTGAAGTGAACTTCTCTACCAATTTGGCATAAAGGCACAAGAACTGGTCGTGTTGAAGAGTAGTTCTTACGCCATGTATAAATTGCTGACGATAAAGATTCCAAGGAACCAACAAAGCTTTTGTCTAACTCTTCACTCTAAAATGATCAAAATGTAAAAATCATCTCCTTATGTATACGGAAACAATAGGAAATTCAATGAAATTTTTTATTCACCTTATCATAATCATTTGGGAGCATAATGGCATTAAATGAGGCATTTCTATTCGCAGCTATTTAAAAATATACATTTGTCAAGAAATGTCTGTTAACTATCACTCTATCAAAAAATATGACAGTCAAAAAAAAGATCGAAAACCAAATGTTATTCAAACAGATTCCTCAGCAATCGATAATGACAAATAATTTATCGATGAAGCCTGAATTACGTGATAGTTGATAGTCATAATGAATAATGAAATAAAACAAGTTACTATGTTTTAACTATCACTAATTTATTGATGTAAAGAATAAAAAATTACATTGGTTGGACCGGTTTCGGACATACGTCCATTATCAACAACAAGCTAATGATAGTAGGGGTCATAGCAACTTGAATAACGGTGATTGGTAGGTGATTAAGTCTACCTGGTCGTTAAGGAGCTTATCTCTTTCTACCCTAGATGCTTTGATTATTTCCAACGATTCAAAAAAATTGAGTTTATAAGATTTATAACAAGAATAAAAAATTTTTAGCTGTTAAAGTTCTGGAAAAAGATGACATTCATTTAGAGAATGTGCAGCTAAAGCTGAATCATATTTCTAATGTAAGAATGACCAGAAATGTTCCTTGTATCAAGCCTTGAAAAAGCGTCCTGTTTGACCTATATAGAAAAATTCATTAGTACTCACGAGAGCAGACAAGTCGAATACTGTAATTGTTATTCCAAAAGTACAATATGAGGAAAAATGGAAGATTTCTTCAATAAAGAAGTGCTTACTCTCGTTCAGAAAGACCCAACACCATTTACAGAGAAACAACTTAGAGCAGCCGCTAATGATTAGCAATAACTTTTTAGTAGCTTCGAGAAAAACATGGATTATAATGAATCCTAGAATTCCTAGATTATATGGTCCCATTAAAACACATAAAGAAAATAACCCCATTCGTCCAATGGTTTCATATACCAATGTGCAGCTAAAGCTGAATCATATTTCTGATGTAGGAATGACCGGAAATGTTCCTTGTATCTAGCCTTGAAAGAGCGTCCTGTTTGACCTATATAGAAAAATTCATTAGTACTCACGAGAGCAGACAAATCGAATGCTGTGATTTTTATTCCAAAAGTACAATATGAGGAAAAATGGAAGATTTCTTCAATAAAGAAGTGCTTACTCTCGTTCAGAATGACCCAACACCATTTACAGAGAAACAACTTAGAGCAGCCGCTAATGATTAGCAATAACTTTTTAGTAGCTTCGAGAAAAACATGGATTATAATGAATCCTAGAATTCCTAGATTATATGGTCCCATTAAAACACATAAAGAAAATAACCCCATTCGTCCAATGGTTTCATATACCAATGTGCAGCTAAAGCTGAATCATATTTCTGATGTAGGAATGACCGGAAATGTTCCTTGTATCTAGCCTTGAAAGAGCGTCCTGTTTGACCTATATAGAAAAATTCATTAGTACTCACGAGAGCAGACAAATCGAATGCTGTGATTTTTATTCCAAAAGTACAATATGAGGAAAAATGGAAGATTTCTTCAATAAAGAAGCCATTACTCTCGTTCAGAAAGACCCAACTCCATTTACACAGAAACAACTTAGAGCAGCCGTTAATGATTAGCAATCACTTTTTAGTTGCTTCGAGAAAAACAGATGGATTATAATGAATTCTTGAATTCCTAGATTATATGGTCCAATTAAAACACATAAAGAAAATAACCCCATTCGTCCAGTGGTTTCATATACCAATAGTCTAACACAAATACTTGCTAAGCAACTAAATTCCAAATTCAAATCACTTTCTGATTTTCATTCACAATACAGTATAAAAAATTCATTAGAATTATCGAATAAAATAAATAATTTCCTCATGCCACCAACCGCAAAATTAATATCATCAGATGTAGATCATATGTTTTTGAATATACCTGCAACAGAATGTGTTCCCTTAATATCAAGTATTCTAGAGGCAAGAAATCTCAAAGTAGTCTGCAAAAATGAGTTAATTTCTCTGCTTGATTTATGCTTGACCCAGAATTATTTTCAGTTCAATAATAAGATATATTCATAAAATAATGGTTTAGCTATGGGTTAGGTTAGTCCCCTGCTATCTGAAATTTTCAGTCTAATTTGGAAAACACTAAAATTATTATTATTTCACCTTCGATTAAAAGGCATATTCTCTTTTGATATCGATATGTTGATGACATTTTAGCATGTTTCATTGGAACAAATAGACAGCTAGAAATCTTCCTGAATTTCATTAATAGTTTTCATCCTAAAATTTAGTTCAAAGTAGAAACAGAAGTCGATAGTAAAATCAATTTCTTAGACCTAACAATTACCCGGGAGAATAATAACCGTTTATCGATTAATATCTTCAGAAAACCATCGTACACATCTACCCATATTCTCAAAAAATGCAGCCTTCAAATCCATGATTCACAGAGCGATTTGTTTGTTTGTTATTCCTTTAACGTGCTCTATTTCCGCCTTTCGGCCAATGACACGCCGGGGAATTCTATCACTCGGGAATTTTGCCGAACCTCTCTCGTGTCGTGTCTTTAATGTCCAACACATCTCTGTTAGACAGGACCGACGGCTTTACATCTCATCCGAAAGATGGATACTCAAGCGATTCCCAGAATCCGAAAAATCGCAGCGACTTTTTAGGGATTGAACCCAGGTAACTCTGCGCAGGAGACGAGAATCATATCCCCTTCGCCACCGAGCCGGCTAACAGAGCGGCTAACACAATAGCAGGGGACAACGGCTTAGATATAAAAGCAATAGAGAGTTTAATTAATCAAAAAACACATTTAACATGATGTATCCCCAATCCAAGAGAGAAAAGCCCGAAAAATTTATGTCTCTAACATATTTTGGAAAGACGTCAGAACAGATTGCTAGAGTTTTGTCTGATAGTAAAAGAGTTCGTATTGAATTCAAACCAGTTAGCAAATTGTCAGGCCTCCTTTTCAACACAAAAGATAAAACCGATAAATTTGAAAGTCTGGAGTATACAAATTAACATGTTCTGAGTGCAATTCCTTTTATATAAGTCAAACAGGACGCTCTTTCAAGGCTAGATACAAGGAACATTTCCGGCCATTCCTACATCAGAAATATGATTCAGCTTTAGCTGCACATTGTCTAAATGAATGTCTTCCTTTTCCAGCTTTTTCAACAGCTGAAAATTCTTCATTCTTGTGATAAATCTTATAAACTCAATTTCTTTGAATGGTTGGAAATTTTCAAAGCATCTAGGGTAGAAAGAGATAAGCTCCTCAACGACACGGTAGACCTAATCACCAACAATCACCATTATTCAAGTTGCTGTGACCTCTACTTTCATTATCTTGATGTTAGTTCCTGTATTGAAATACATGAGTATTCAGTTTTCAATAGTTTGTTGTTGATAATGAACGGATGTCCGAAACCGATTCAACCAATGTACTTTTTTATTCTTTACATCAATAAATTAGTGATAGTTAAAACATAGTAACTTGTTTTATTTCATTATTCATTATGATAATGATAAAGTTAATTGCGTGTTAACAGAAAATGATTCTTCATTTTTTTAATTTAGAAAATTTATACTGAACTCAATGTAGAGTTATGCTTGTTGCAGCATATTCTGGTATGACACGAGGGAGTACAAATAGCTTAAAAAGTAATATTGAGAGGCATCGTAAAACTGTACATTAAAATGTTGAAAAATAATTTCAATTAAGTACATTTTGCTACCAGAAAGAAAAAATAAACAATAAAAATAAGTCTGCAACATCATGTGTCATGATTCAGTTTAATGAATTCAATTTGGAGCTTCAGGAAGAGATAATGGAGTTCTAGGAACGAAACCTGATGCCAAGCATTTCCCTATTCTTTCAGAAAAGATATCTAAAAATCCATTGGAACCCTATCATAGTAAATCTCATGTAGAAATAGTTTCTAACTTGAAGGAAAAATGCCTTTAAAAATCGGTTCAAGGATTTCAACGAAATGGCTTAGTGTCAAAATTTATTATTTCACTTTTCATGAAAATCGGTATCCATCAGTTTGAAATTTGTGTTATGCAAAACTGTGACGAAGAAATCGCTGCACCAGAAATAGAATGATTGATTTTCAAATACCACAGTGTTTGATGAAAACATAATGTAAAAGAAGCGATCATATTAAGTGCTGAAAATGGCCTCCTTCAGCCATCACACAGGAGTCTAGACGTCGACACGTAGATCTTCGTATCTGATTTAAGATCCCAGGAGTATCTTGAATGACTTTACAAGAAATGATAATGCGGTTTTATAAGTCTTCTATGTTTTGTACAGGAGTCCTGTAAACCAAAGTTTTCAAATATCCCCAAGTAGAAAAGTTCATTGGATTCGGATCAGGTGAACAAGCTGGTCAGAATTGGGTTCCGACTAGGCCTATTCAGAATCTGGATATGTTTCGTTCAAATGTTGACGTGTTCTTATAATAAAGTAAGCATCATGAGTGCCATCGTGCATGTACCATATTTCCGCCCTGTCACCTAATAGAGTACAATCAAGGAGATCCGGCAGCTCTTCGGTTAGAAACTGAGTGTATGAATCTCCATTCAATCCAGATGAAAGGGAATGTGTACCAATTAGTTGATCTCCATTCATTCCAATCTACACGTTCAAAGAAAATTTTTCCAGGTGATAAGTTACAACCAAAGCCTGAGGATTTATTTCCGGCCATATGTGGTTGTTGTGGTTATTATTAATGACATCTCTCGAAAAATGTGCCGTCTCCGTGAATAAAATATGGTCCAGAAATTCAGGTTGTTGTTTAATCATATGTAGCATCTAAAGCGAAAATTCAAGAGGGTTAGGAAAATGACGAGGTAACAGTCCCTGAACTCGTTGTTCATGATATGGATTCAAGAGCTGCTTTTTAAGATAGTAAATACAGTCATTTCATTAACATATAGCTGTAAAGCAATTTTCCCAGTGCTGGTATTGGGTTACTCGTCAATTAAATTAAGTACAGCTTCTTCTAATTCTGGTGTTCTAATATCCTGTTGTCGACTACAATCACGTTTTCTAGTTTTGGAGTTAATTGTTTCTCGAAGTCGTTGATGAAGCCGTCTAAACGAAGTATGATGAGGGGTGACACGTTGAGGGTACATTTCAGCATATCTTCTCGATGCATCTAAGGATTTATCGTTAGAGAAGCCGTAAACGAAATGAATGTCAGCTATTTCTGAGATTGAATAAACCTTCATCTTAGTAAAACTTCGAAAGAGTCACAGCAACTATCACTGCCTATCAGCGAAATATCAACGAAAGTGAATTAATAATAATTAATTCAGAGTTTTATATACGGGGTGGCCCACGAGTCACTGAAAGTAGCATAATGCGAAGAAAACGACGGATTTTGAAGTTTTTCTTCTCTCAATGTGATGAACTTTTGTTACTGTCAAAATTTAAAAATAGTTTCGTATATACATGGTGTTCCGTTTCTGAGGAACAAATCAAAGCTATGCTTTTTTAAATAGAACACCCTATATATTTTGATGATTTTAGCTTTGTGAGATCAAATGAAGGTGACTTTGTTCGATATTCCCTATACCTACTTCAATGGTTTTCGAAATATTTGAGATTTTTCGAAATTTGATGACTTTTTTGAAATTTTTAATTGTGATTTTGCAAAACTTATGTTACTAATACTCCATTTCTGGGTAATCATCGTTGGAAACTCTGAAATGGATACAGAGTGCACAGTACAAAATTTCCGATTCCGCCTTTCTTCAAGCCTCATTTTTTCAATTTTTTCAAAGGACACACCTTATACTCAGTAATGATCGGTTATTTTTATACCTATCGAACTATACCCATGTTCTCTATACTTATCCTTAACGGTTTCCGAGATTTCTCGAAATTTCCGATACCTTGGGTCCCAATATTCATCTCGAAATGTTTTCCTTCGTTTTCGAAGAGGGGTGCATGTCACTTGATAAGACAAAACAGGAGTTTTTTACGATGTGCTACAGAAAACACCAGTTTTAAGTCTACAAGTCGCAAATGAATAAAAAAAATCTCTGCATGGACCGATGCGAAGGCGATGAAAATGAGTTTTTTATGGACTTCAGTTTAAAAAAAAGCAGTGTTTGAAGAAGTTGAAAATTGTATAATTCGAGTCTATTTCTTATTTTCCTCCTTGTAAACTATTTACTTTTTCCTGTGACGGTATTCATAGCATTTTTTTAATTTTTTCTTTTTGCTCATTTAACTATTTTTCTAAAAACATAGATTATTTAAATGGAAATAAATATGCTTCGAATGAGTGAAAATATTTGACAATGAAGAATATTACTACAAATTACGGAAAAGAAAAGATTGCATGAATAATTGAAGTAATACATAGAAATGTTACAAAAGATGTTCAAAATGGCCTCCATTCTGCTCTATGCATAAATGCATTCTCCTTTCGAAAGATGCCCTTGCTCCTAACAGCATTTCAGGCGTAACTGTCTGGAAAGCTTCCTTAATCCTATTTTTCATAACTTCCAGTGTAGTTGGCGGCGTACGATAAACAAATTCTTTAACATGTCCCCACAGAAAGAAATCGAGGGACGTTAAATCTATCGATCTCGCTGGCCAATTCCAGGGTCTTCCTCTTCCGATCCATTTTTCTGGAAAATTCTCATTCAAATGATCTCTCACTTGTTGGCTGTAGTGCGCAGGGGCTCCATCCTGTTGGAACCACATTTGCTGTCTCATGTCAAATGGCACATTTGCCAATAGCTCTGGTAAATCCAGACCAGATTGGTCCAGACCAGAAAATTGAGGTACATCTGTCCATTCAGGTTTCCATCGAAAAAAAAAGGACCTACTACATGAGGTCCTATAATTGCACCCCACGTATTGACCGACCATCTGTGTTGGGTGTAGGATTGATGAAAAATGTGTGGATTAGTGTTAGAGTAATGATGATAATTGTGTCTGTTCACTAAAGCATTATTCTGAAATGTACTTTCATCAGAACATAGAATTGAATTCGGAAATCCTCATTTTCTGCGACCATTTCTAACACTCACATACAAAATTCGAGTCGTCATGATCTCTTGGTTACAGTTCTTGATGGGTTCCAACGTGATAAGCATGGAAACCATGATTTTTCAAAATTCTTTCCACACTTTGTCTACTCAGACCTATTTCTTAAGCAATGTTCCGTTGACTAGTACTTGGTTGTTTTATCACAGACGCTAGAACAGTAAGTCATTTTCTTTATTTCCAACAATTGGTTTTTGCCGGTGGTGTTTTTTATCGGACACAATACCAGTGGCTCAGAATTGTCGTAGCCATTTTTCTAATGTTTCTTTTCTCGGATGTCTTCGGTTGGGATATTTTGCAGCGTAGAGTCTTTCAGCTAACAAACAGTTTTCCATAGCTTCTCCAATGGTCAGAATCATATCGACTCGTTCTTCCCGAGAATACTCCATTTTCTAAAGGCTTTCTTCCTTCTTCTTTGCCAACACTAATGAATTCAAGAACACATAATTCAAGAATGACCACAGTTTTCACAATAAGGGTTAATTGAAAGGAGAATACATTTATGCATAGAGCATAATGGAGGCCATTTTGAACATCTTTTGTAACATTTCTATGTATTACTTCAATTATTCATGCAATCTTTTTTTTCCGTAATTTGTAGTAATATTCTCTATTTTCAAACATTTTCACTTATTCGAAGCATATTTATTTCCATCTAAATAATCAATGTTTTTCGAAAAATAGTTAAATGAGCAAAAAAGAAAAAAATTGAAAAAAAATGTTATGAATACCGTCTCAGGAAAAGGTAAATAGGTTTACAAGGAGGAAAATGAGAAATAGGCTCGAATTAAACAATTTTCAACTTCTCCGAACACAGCTTATTTAAAACTGAAGTCCATAAAAATCTCATTTTCATCGCCTTCGCATCGGTCCATGCAGAGATTTTTTTATTCGGTTGCGACTTGTAGACTTAAAACTGGTGTTTTCTGTAGCACATCGTAAAAAACTCCTGTCTTGTCTTATCAAGTGACATGCACCCCTCTTCGAAAACGAAGGAAAACATTTCGAGATGAATATTGGGACCCAAAGTATCGGAAAATTCGAGAAATCTCGGAAACCGTTAAGGATAAGTATAGAGAACATGGGTATAGTTCGATAGGTATAAAAATAAGCGATCATTACTGAGTATAAGGTGTGTCCTTTGAAAAAATTGAAAAAATGAGGCTTGAAGAAAGGCGGAATCGGAAATTTTGTACTGTGCACTCTGTATCCATTTCAGAGTTTCCAACGATGATTACCCAGAAATGGAGTATTAGTAACATAAGTTTTGCAAAATCACAATTAAAAATTTCAAAAGTCATCAAATTTCGAAAAATCTCAAATATTTCGAAAACCATCGAAGTAGGTATAGGGAATATCGAACAAAGTCACCTTCATTTGATCTCACAAAGCTAAAATCATCAAAATATATAGGGTGTACTATTTAAAAAAGCATAGCTTTGATTTGTTCCTCAGAAACGGAACACCATGTATATACGAAAGTATTTTTAAATTTTGACAGTAACAAAAGTTCATCACATTGAGAGAAAAAAAACTTCAAAATCCGTCGTTTTCTTGGCATTAGGCTACTTTCAGTGACTCGTGGGCCACCCCGTATATAAAACTCTGAATTAATTGTTATTAATTCACTTTCGTTGATAATTCGCTGATAGGCAGTGATAGTTGCTGTGACTCTTTCGAAGTTTTACTAAGATGAAGGTTTATTCAATCTCAGAAATAGCTGATAATCATTTCGTTTACGGCTTCTCTAACGATAAATCCTTAGATGCATCGAGAAGATATGCTGAAATGTACCCTCCTCAACGTGTCACCCCTCATCATACTTCGTTTAGACGGCTTCATCAACGACTTCGAGAAACAGTTAACTCCAAAACTAGAAAACGTGATTGTAGTCGACAACAGGATATTAGAACACCAGAATTAGAAGAAGCTGTACTTAATTTAATTGACGAGTAACCCAATACCAGCACTGGGAAAATTGCTTTACAGCTATATGTTAATGAAATGACTGTATTTACCATCTTAAAAAGCAGCTCTTGAATCCATATCATGAACAACGAGTTCAGGGACTGTTACCTCGTCATTTTCCTAACCCTCTAGAATATTCTTTTTGGATGCTACATATGATTAAACAACAACCTGAATTTCTGGACCATATTTTATTCACGGACGAGGCACGTTTTTCGAGAGATGTCATTAATAATAACCACAACAACCACATATGGCCGGAAATAAATCCTCATGCTTTGGTTGAAACTTATCACCTGGAAAAATTTTCTTTGAACGTGTAGATTGGAATGATTGGAAATCACCTAATTTGTACATATTCCCTTTCACCTGGATTGAATGGAGATTCATACACTCAGTTTCTAACCGAAGAGCTGCCGGATCTCCTTGATTATACTCTAATAGGTGACAGGGCGCAAATATGGTACATGCACGATGGCGCTCGTGATGCTTACTTTAGTACAAGAACACGTCAGTATTTGAACGAAACATATCCAGATTCTAGATAGGCCTTGATCTCACGAAGCTACAATCATCAAAATATATAGGGTGTTCTCTTTGAAAAAACATAACTTTGATTTGTTCCTCATAAACGGAACACCCTATATATACAAAAATATTTTTAAATTGTGACAGTAATAGAAGTTCATCATATTGCGAGAAAAAAAATTTCAAAATCCGTCGTTTTCTTGGCATTATGCTACTTCCAGTGAATCGTGGGTCACCCTGTACAATAATTAAAATAAATCAACATGACAGCCGTCACGATAATTATGTTTCCACCGTGCACATGAAATTGATCAATTCTTTATTTGAAAACTGTGGCAGATACGGAAAAACGCAAGAAATAAAAAAGATTTCAAATTAATTCAAAGTTTATAAAAAGCGTGCGCGAATATGTTCTTGGGAACTTTTCGTCATAAAATGGCTTGAGGGATCAACTCGTGAAACATTTCGCAATTTTTCATTTACACCCTGTATATTCCAAACAAAAAAATTTTCGATAAAGCTGAGTGTCAGCCTTCTCATTGAACATGCAATTCCCACCTGCAAATATTTTGTTGAAAATGGTGCGTCAATTTTTTCCTATTTTGTTCACTTTCATTAAATAATATATGACATGCCATTGTGGCTACATAAAAATGTTAATTTTTCAAACACCTACGATTCGTAATTTCTGTTAATAGTTCATTATTATTATGCATAATTAGTTAATTAATAAAATAAATACATGTATGTACATCGAAATCAACTGGTTTTTATTTCATTTCGATTGGCTTACGCGACTTACAATAAAGTAACTCACTGTTTATTCCAAAATTATCAAAGTAGATCAAGACTTTGAAATGGTTTGCGACTTCTGAATTAAAGAATATAAATCTTATCAAAATTCCAACGTTTGTGTGACCAATTCAAAAAAAAAAAAAAAATTCATCACAATGCATTCGCTGATAGAGATTATCTTCAAAAGAAAATTTTCAACCAGTCCAAATAACCATATTCTACCTTCTGAACGTGGCGAATAACATACGTTGGAATATTAACATTCACTGCATCGCACCTGTAGCTTGCAGCGGGGATAAAGAGGAATGGGTAAGAATTTTGATGACTAATAAAATTCTTTACATTACAAACACTGCGCGTCGCACGTGAAACAGAAATTCACTCACTGTTTAGTGTTTAGTGTTTAGAGATTTGTGCTAGTTGCCGTAAAGATCGTTTAAAATATTGATCTTAAATAATCATTACAATTATTCAGAAATAAATATTTCAAAAGTCAATCGATAGTACCTCACAAACGGGTTTGGGCTTGTGAGATATTGCTAGTCCTAGGAGTTAAAAACCTTGTTTGTATACACCAAAGTGGAACAGTGAAAGTTGGAGAAGTTGGTATGTTACATGTATGAATGCATCATGTTTGAATTCTTGTGCACATTATAGATTCCATTTTTTTCTTATTATTGAAGCATACGTTCTCTGTCTTTTTCCTTTTTTCTTTTTCTTTCGCTTAATAACATAGTATATGATTCAAAATGAAAGGATATAACATTCTGTAATAAATATTTGCTAATCCTGCTGTTTACGCTGACCACTTTCCACTTTCGCGCATCCGGTACCGAGTAGAACAGAACAGAACAGATGTTTCCCGAAAGTATTCGAATTGTTGCCAGTGTTGCCACATCTATCTCACGTCGGAGATTTGATTACCTATCGTTGAAATAGCAAGGAATAAGATATACTATTGTATGTGAATCATAATCAGGGGCGGAAGGGACATGTGTAACTCGTATCTTTTCTCCAGTGGGCTCAAGAACCGGCGCTTGATTATCTAAATAAACAGATACATATTTTGATTTCTTTCAGACAGAGTAGTGCGGTATAGCACAGGATGTTTTCAAAATCTAAAGAGTTTCCAAAAATATATATATGGTATTCGAATCTGACCTCTCATTTCAGTACTTCAATAAGTTCAGCATGATTGATGGGGGAAAATATTTCCCCTTGTTTGGCAAAAATTTCCCGACAATCCGAGTGTAGAATATGAATGGCTTCAGAGTTTTTTTGTAAGCTAGAACCTATACTATTTAGCTTATACTACAGAGTAATAAAATGAAAATTGTACACTGTATAATACAGTGTAGTCCGTTTAGTACGACTTCGCATAAAACAACCAACCGTTTTTAGCGACGTAATTATAGACATATGTTTGGTCAATATCAACCGCTATCGAAAACACATCCGTTTTATAAGACTCCGCTTACAACGACCGCCCGCTTTTAACGACGAAATTACACAAAAAATGTCCGGTTACAAGCGTTGACGTTTCAACAAAGAAACAAATCGTAGGTGAGAAACTATCGGACGCGACTGTTTATATCACATCAGTGCATAATTTGCAAGTGATGAGTGACGTTAGGGCGTATAAAAATGGCTTCTATAAAACGAAAAAGTTTCTCCATTGAACAAAAAAGTGTTATAATACAACGCTTAGAAGCCGGCGAGTCGAATGTAACGATTGCGAAGGAGTTCGGTGTAAGTCATTCGACAATATCCACAATTAAGAAAAACAAACACAAGATGAAACGTTTGTTTATTGCGAACGTTTTAAAGCCTAAACGCGTGAGGGTGTCGTGTCATGAACAAGTTGACTTGGCACTTTTATGGTCTAAGCTGCAACGTAATCAGGAATACCCGTAAATGGACCTATGCTTCAAGAAAAGCAAATTTTTTTGCTAAAGAGCTAAACATTCTCAATTTTGATTGTTCGGCCAGTTGGATTAACCGTTTCAAGAATAGACACAATATTGTTGCCGGAAAAATTTCTGGAGAGTCTTTGTCAGTTAAACAGAGCGATGTGACAGAGGCAAAGGAAAGTTTGGCCTAATTTGCCCGCAAAATTTTGTGATGACGAAATATTTAATTTGGATGAAACTGGATTATTCTATAAACTAACGGCAGATAAGACATCGAAATTTAGAGGCGAGAAATGGTCGGGAGCAAAACTTTCCAAAAAAGGAATAACGCTGATGGTTGCTACTAACATGAGTGGAATGATAAAAAAGAAGTTGTTAATTATCGGAAAGTCCAAGAACCCAAGATGGTTTAAAAATGTGCGATCTCTGCCGGTAGATTATGAGAGCAATCGCAAGGCTTGGATGACATCTGATATTTTCATTAAATGGGTACGCAATTGGGACCGTGAACTTAATAAAGCGAAAAAAAAGATCCTGCTTCTGGTTGACAATTGTCCATCTCATCCCCCTATCTGCGATTGAAAATCAACTCTCATTTTCCTGCCGCCTAATACAACATCGGTATTACAACCTATGGACCAGGGAATAATTTGTGCGTTAAAATCAAATTTTCGAAAAAATCTGATTATAACACTTGTCGCCAGTCTTGATGCAAATGAAGACACCAGCAGTGCCAAACATCCGAAGATCACAATACTGGATGCCATTTTAATGATTTACGACGCCTTGAACAAGCTTAAGTCAACGACGATTTTCAACTGTTATAAACATGCTGGATTTGTCCGAGAAGGTCCTGGTATTGCAGACAGTATCAGTCTTGCTGCCGACAACAATGATGATGATGATGTGCCGCTCTCTTTCTGGTCAAGAGCTCTGAAGGAAAGACTGCCCATAGAAAATGAAAAACTTGAACAATATTCTCCTGTTGATGATGATATCGCAACGTGTGAGGAGGCAACTGACGAAAATATTCTAGACAATGTTATCGTCAACAGCCAAGATAGCGACGATAATGATGTTGACGACGGCCCAGAAGAAAATTGTCCTACTCCAAGTGTATCTGAAGCTCTAAAAGCTGCAGAAGAATTGAATTGAATTTGTGCATTCAATTTTGATGATGACACTATGAAAAGTATTATGTCTCTTGCATAATGCAGTCCGTACTTCTTACTATAGAAATAAAACCAAAAACAATGAAACATTACAGACTTTTTGCACTAGATATTCGTCGTTAGTTATATAGACAGATACATTATGTACGCGCACATTATTCAATAAATATTTTGATTTAAATGTAAAATCGTTTTAATGTTTGAAAATGTTGAATATTAATATGTATGTACGTTATATATGTAATTATTTAAAATCAATAAAAATTTGTGAACACTTTTTTTTGTACGACTTCCGGTTAGTACAACGTAATATCACCGGTCTCTTGGTCGTCGTTATAACCGGATTCTACTTAATATTATTTTCATTCATTTGGAGGATGCCACTAACAACATCTCAGTTACATTAATTCATTAGTATTCATAGATCTAATAAGTTTTTTCTAACTTCTGATGTGGTTTTTGAGTTATTCACGAACTTTGAATATTTCTTGATTTCACCCATACTCGATATGAAATTTATATCAAATATGTTTTCACATTATTCAGACTTTTTTGTAAATTGCCGACATTCCTTTTCCCATTTTGTTCGACAGATAAAGACAGATTTGTATTTTTTTTTCTGAGAACACTCATAATATTTTCATCACATATTTTTCATGAAAAAACTCATTATTTTTCGCATTTCCTAAGCAAAATTAAATGTTGACTTTCGAACCATAGAACTTTAAGAGTTCTTCAATGGATAGCGATCATTATAATACAATTTGCGAGATTACATGGACTGAGTAAAAAAAAGGAGGAGATTATCAAGATGGGGTAAAAATTGAGCATCTACACCTATGTCAGTATTGAAATAAAAAGAGTACTAGAATTCTCGATAAAATTCTCTGCATCGGCTTACCGCAGCTAGAGGTTAAATGTCAATACGACCGAGATCAAACATTTATTCTCTAATTTGAATGTGAAATTGAAATGAATACCAAGAAAAGAAATCTGGCAACACTGGCTGAAATTTAAATCGTTCGGGAAACGTTTTCGCGAAGTGCTCAGCGTAAACAGCAGGATTACCAAATATTTCTTAGTGCAAACGCTAGTATAATTTTTGAGTTTTTTGGAATTGTTAGTGAAACTATGACATTCTATATCAACTAAGTACAAGGCCAAGTATGTTTCTTAGAAATTAAATAATTATATATGTTACTCATACTCACAGGTATGAGAGTATTGCTGAAAATATAATACACGATCAATTCTACATGATATGATTATTATAATTTGTTTCCTCAAAGAATTACATTATTTATTGAAAGTGTATTTGTACCCATTTCTTCACTAAATCATTGCACTATCTGTGGAAGAATTCAATAAAGCAATTTTGACAAATCAACAGAAACTTTCAATATAACTCTGTCAGTAGAATTCCAAAAGTGTAAATATTTCTGAACAACTTTAATCAGGAACATTATTTAGATTCCTTAATTTCTGGAAACAAAAATCTCTCTAGCAGGGGTTCCCAAACTGGGAGGCGCGCCCACCTGGGGGGCGTGACACCCAAATGAAATAAATAAAAAAATTACAAAAATTATTTCCTTAAATATTTGAGATAAAGTTTTTCTAAGTTTTCATAATTGTTTATGTAAAGTTTTAATAACGTTGTAAACCTTATCAAAGAAGGCTACAGTTTTTAAAACTACAAAGCACACAAGAGTTCAACGTTCTCAAAACCGTCCCCCTCGACGGCAACGGCTGTGTGTACCGATACATCCGTTTGGACTTGGTGTGAGTGCGAGTGTCCCCGCACCCCTTCCACCCTCAGCCCCACCGTATCTTCAGTCCAATGTTAATAAACTTGCAGTTTGTTCAGTGCCTGAGTTGTTTTCCGTGAAATATCAGTTATCGTGTTTGCTGATTGTGGGTATTCTATAATTGTTGCGACGTTTGAATTAGAGTAATTGTTTTTGTGTTGTGTGAGTTCTGTGTGAAGCTGAATCAGAGAAGATGAACACGGCAAAGAAACGCAAGTATATTGACGATTATATTCAATATGGGTTTGTTTCCTTGCTTAATGATAATGTTGATCACCCTCAGTGCGTTATTTGCTATGAAGTATTAAGCAATGACGCGATGAGGCCTAATCGTCTTCTGAGACATTTGTCAAGGAAACATGCCTCTTCAAAGGACAAACCTAAAGAGTTTTTCGCTGCAAAATCTCAGAATTTAAAGTGCATGAAGTTAGATAGCACTGCATCTGCTGCTCAGTAATCTCTAAAAGTGCTTGCGACTTCCTATGAATTATCTATGAAAAGTCACTATTGGTAAAATGCTTGTTAAACTGTGCCCTTTAAAAGCAGCCGATGTTTAAAAGTCGTAGTAGTGAAGATTTAGGAAGTGACCACAAAACGCTGCTATTTCATACAGAAGTACAATGGCTATCAAAAGGCAATATGTTAGGAAGACTATTTGAGCTCCGTAATGAAGTGATTACGTTTTTGGCACTGCAGAAACAAAACGAGCTTAGTGCAGAGTTCAAAAAATCCAGTGACCAAGTGATTTTGGCCTATTTATCAGACTTTTTTGACACGTTAAACAACCTAAACTTGAGACTGCAAGGTGCAGACTCAAATATAGTAACACATCGGGATGCCATCAAGATGTACGTTGAGAAACTACAACTTTGGATACGTAAAGTGTCAATGAACCCCAACAACTATTCAAGTTTCAACAGAGTAGTGTCAGTCTCAGAAGAAGCATGTTTTGAGGACGTTTTTGAAGGACCGCTTTTGAAAAACTTTATAATTGACCATTTGAAGAACCTCAAGGAGGAGTTCAGCAGGTACTTTCCGAATTCGTCAGAGGAGTTTTACAAACTATCAACCGACCCGTTCAACATGGACATACAGTAGCTGCCAGAAGAGTTGCAAGAGGAGGGAATAGAAATAAAAAATGACTCTGCTGCAAGATACGATTTTGAAAAAATTGACAAGTCCTCATTTTGGTTAAAGTACTCAAAAGTTTACCCCAGTGTTTCAGAGAAAGCTGTTCAGATGTTATTGCCTTTTTCAACAACATACATGTGCGAAAAGGCGTTTTCAACTCATGTGGCGATCAAAACCAAGTACCGCAACAAACTTGATGTCGAAAGTGACCTACGCTGTGCTTTGTCTGAAAGTCAACCCAGGATCTGTCAACTTATCCAGAACATGCAAGCGCACCCATCTCACTAAATTACATTTTATGTTTTGTTGTTGTAAGTAGGTAGGCCTATTGCTTTACTTTTCTTAAATTGAAAATGTATCTGTGTTACAATATTAAAATTTGTATCAGTAATTATAATCGTTTTTCATGTAATACTTGTTTCAATTTTCATCATAGGTACAAAGGTGGGCGTGGGGGGTTCTCAAAATAACCAGAGGGGGGCGTGGTGCAAAAAAGTTTGGGAACCCCCTAATGGGTAGATCAGTTTTTAAATGTGAAAAGAGTCAAATTTCAGGTTTTTACAAAACTCAAGGCATGCAGTTCTTCTTGAGGAAAAGTTAATTGGAGAACAATTGTTGCTAATTTTGAAAGCCATGTTGACCTTGTATAACGCCTTTTTGTATTGTATCCCAAGCATATTCAATCAATTGAGGATTCAGGTCAAGCGATTGAGCAGGCCAATTGTTACAGCATATGGGTTGAACAAGCTGACTGGCACAGAAGTTTGCTTCCACGCCAGTAAACACAATAAGATCAGGAAATAGACTTAAAAACCTTGAAGTTTCATATACTTGTAAAATTGAAATAAATTTCTTTTTCCAGTTTTCTAAAAACATGGGAATATGGCTCTTGGAAGGAGTATGGACGGATGCGGCAACTTCATCAAATACAGTCTTTTTATCGTTAATTCCATTATCTGTGTAAGTAATGCTGTTAAGTTGAAGTTATTGAAATGCTCAAAACTTTTTCAAGAAGTTCAGGAAGTCTCCAAGGAGCTGTTTGTGATTCAAAATCACAATCAATTTGAGCAAAAGCAACAGTAGCAAGATTTAATTTATTGTCCTAGAGTAAAATGGCAGATTACAGTTTTGTTCTTATTAGGTGCAAGTACAATTATTAAAAATTATAAAGAGAATGGAAGGCACCAAATTTTTTCCCGAAAAAATCTTGATATATAAGCCTGCAGAATATATAATGAGAATGTGATTTAGGTGAGGTGCTAGCCTTGAAAAAAATAGTCAATCTCTGTTGAAAAATATACCAAAAACAAATATACAGTACTGGAAATTATAGACTTTTTATTAGATCAGGGAAGAAAATAAAATCTTTAACTTTCAGATAGGTGGTCTCATCGCCTTTGGCTTTGGAATATGGATTGTCATAGATAAATCATTTGCCAATGAATTGCTGGGTACGAATCTTTATGGTGGTGCATCATGGATAATGATAATTACTGGATTAGCTGTTGCTCTTCTCTCAAGTTTAGGTTGCATAGGTTCCATCAAAGAAATTAGATGCCTTCTATTTATGGTAAGTATAGAAAAGTGTGAATAACTGGTTCAAATATTACTCCAATACAAACTTCTGTTTTACTATAAGTGAGAATTCAAATAAAAGCAAACATTCCATACTTTCGATAATGACACTAAAATGCTACTGTAACTAAACATACCTACATATAAAACGCACCAATTGCAGGTATAATTTGTCTATGCATATTTCATTTCATTCCATCATGATTCAGAAACTTCTTCACATGATGTATCCGCAGTTCCTACATTTTGAAATACATTTTATTGCCTTAGAATTGCTTAATTTTTAACGGCAGAAATGATAAAGTTGTGATACTTGTACACAAGTTGAAAGATGTTTGCACCGAGGGGCAAACTGAGCATAAAGATTTCTCAAATCACCAAGAAGATTTATAAATCTTGTGTAAATCTAGTAAAATCAGTGCGATGAATTATAAATCGCACGTATATCATTCGATTTAATAGTAAATCAATGGAATAATTGATAAATCAGACATAAATCACCGAATTGCTCAAAAATCATCAAGCTGATTTAGATAAATCACAGTTAAATCAGTTGATTCCTCGATAAATCCATACATTGATTTATAAATCACTTCGTAAATCCCTTAAATATTCTACTGAAGTACTAAGTAGTAGCGAAATCGCTAAGTAATGATTAAATCCGGTAGCACAGCAGCTCTGTGCTTAAAGGAAAGCGACGGCGACTGATAACGAGCCGTATTGTCTAGAGGCGACTTTGGACCAGGGCTCGTTTGAAGTTTTACGTGAGATTTGGCTATTCAGGCTGTTTGCTGTTTCGCTTTCGGCAGCTTTGCCGAAAGTTGTGTTACTTTTCGATGTCCATAGATACTGTCGGTGTGGATCGAGATGTGGATATAAAGACGTTCGTGTTTTATGATTTTTTTAGGGTGTCTTTTTAGTGTTTTCAATAAACTTATTTGTGTGACCTAAGTAACTCTATCTACGAATCTATCTCACAGTTACTACCTCGGTCACAGCGAATCCATTTCAAATTCATACAGACCTGCAAATGTTATCATCGCATGAAATTTTGAATTAGAATTAACTCGAGCATTAAACCTGCATGCAAGATGTCAAATTTAATAGCCAATCGGTTAATCCATAAAATTAATTAAAAATGGTTCTTTTGCTCGGTTTACCCTCAGATTTTGCAATAGTTGTTTAGATTTGATGATTACATTGGTAGACGGTTAGCAGTAAAGCTTATTTTCATATGTACAGGGTGGACCAATTTCGATAGCTATATGAAATATTGCAGATGAAAAATAATTACCTCTCTTCTCTTGAGCTCGATTTACGCAAAAAAATCATAGGTGAAAACCAATTTCAGCTATCTTTTTTTTTGTTTTCGAGCTATTTTAGAATTTTGGATTTCCGAGATATGCTGATATCTCGGTTCACATGGAAGTGACGTGAAAAATATTTTGATATTGTAAAGGTACTTTTTGAGTAGAATTGAGTAATCAATGAAAAAGATTTCCGGTCGAGAGGTTTAAGAGTTATAATATAGTTGTTTTTTTTACCTGTGAACCATAGAATAAACTGAAACCTAATATAGATCTGAAGCGTAACAATGATAAGGACAACATTTCGGACAACATAGAATATGACAGTGACGAAAATGATACACTTATAATGAAGGTACCTTTGTTTTTGATGGTTTGTCTCTACAATAATTTACTTATACATATATTTCACATAAATGATTTATTATTCATTACCGAATATCTTTTCGAACATATACTCGATACCTTTTCTTGCATGGATAATTCAGTTTCGTCAACCACTAGCTAATTCTTCCAAAACAATTTGGAAGTAAATTCTTGAAGATTACGGAAAATAAAGGGTTATATAGGAGCGACAAACGAAAAACTATATTTTGTATCATGGCATGTATCTAATAAGCCATCTACGTGTAATATGTCGATTTATAACTTGAGCTTCTAGTCGTTCTTTATATTCAAATTGAACAATAGGCATTATTTCAATTTCTAGAAAAACTTGAGGAACTCCGAAAATCGAAGCGATGATTCAGACAGTGAAAATATTAATTACCTGAATGATTGTTTCTCCTCTCAAGGAACACTGGAATTGAAAGATTTTACTGATAATAGAGAAAATGTAGATACATTCGATTCTTCCTTCTTGAAAGTTGTTTTGAGTTCTGGGAAGGAGATGACGGTGAAAAAGTCTTCTCTTTGTTGGTTTGTTGAAAACAATGAAACAAAACACAGTAGCGATTGATTACTGAGGGTTGGAGGGTTGCAAGGAAATATGGAAAAAACTTCTAATCGGAAAAAAATTGCTGTTAATGTAAAATTAACAGAAAAAAAAGATACAACAAAGAGAGAAGTCAAAGTTCATCTTCTGACGACGATTCAAAGGGGAATGCAAGGAAAATTGATTTTAAAAAAACATGTTGGATGGTACATAGGTAGAATCGTTCAAGTTGGCGAATACATTAAACTAAAATTTCTTAAAGAGGATCTTGGCAGATACCTTTGGCCGAAGAAGGATGATTTGCAGTTTGTTGATAAACAATTTATTTTTTATGGACCAATTGATCTCTTTGGAAATGATCCTTTCACAATAAGCGAACACGAAAGATATACAATAGAATGTGAATACAAAAATCCATCGAAATTTTCAAATTCCAACAAACTCCCCATAGAGATTATCTTCTGAACGACCAGAATGGCCCGGCTTATTCGTCCATATTTGATATCTTTAAATAATACCTGTTTTTATCATAATTCATATATTACCTCTTGTTTGCACCCTCATTAATTTGTATCTACCTGTTTATTTATGTATTTTCAACTTAAGTTCAGTAATTGTTGTCAGCTGAAGATGACCGAGAGGCCGAAATTGTAATCCTGAATTCTCAATAAACTCTTTTGATAGTATAATACTTAGTTTAGTTTTCTTATTCTCATTACAATTCATTGTCTTTCTTACCACCCCTTCACAGAAAAGTTCTTCTTGAACAGAGCTTTGAACTTTCCGCAACAGATATCTATGTACTTTTGATTGTAAGT
The DNA here is from genome assembly GCA_013387265.2 of Cryptolaemus montrouzieri. Lineage (NCBI taxonomy): Eukaryota > Metazoa > Arthropoda > Insecta > Coleoptera > Coccinellidae > Cryptolaemus > Cryptolaemus montrouzieri. The sequence continues at coordinate 30,173,558 of JABFTP020000001.1, forward strand.
ATATAAAGTGTCGCTCCACATACATCTTATCTTTGGTCGTTTTTTTTGTAAATGCGAAATCGTGTGAAAATAATGCATAAAGATTCAAAGACTTCAAGTACTAGTAGAAGCGAATGGGCCGCACCTATTAATCGATTAAATGTATTGAAAAATCACTCGAATTAGTGCAATATTCTCAAATGGTTTATTTCAAATCATCCCGACTAATTTAGAGTCATTAGAAATTACCTACCCTTAACGGTGTTGAAGTATCCCACTCAGATTTTAAGAGGAAGGTACTCTATTTATAAAAATCATAACACATCTTGAAATAAAATCATATGGTTTATAACAATTTGACTTCCTGAAAAGGTACACATCAACATTGAATCGAATCGATTACCTCGAATAAATAAATAAATCGATAAATCGTTCTTGAATCAAAAAATCCAACATAATGAGCCAGTCACATGCGCAAAATCAATCTTTAAATATACTCGCGAATAAATCAGTTAGTAAATCTCATAGTGATTTATAAATCTTCGATAAATCAATCAACCGGTAAATCATCAGTGATTTATATAAATCAACTGGTGATTTTAAATCAGTGTATACATTTCAGTAAATCAACCGGTAAATCATCACTGATTTATATAAATCAACTGGTGATTTTAAATCAGTGTACACATTTTGAAGGAGTGGTCCGCCCTTCGGTTTGCACCATACATTGCCTCAAAAGTGCGAACATAAAATTACATACTAATATGAAAATCAATTTGATTTTGTGAAGGAAACATCTTGGGCGTAATAATTATCTACCTACCTTTATTCTGGGCATATCTTTGTCTGTATAAGTATTCTCAGTATAAGTTACCACAAAAGAAAATTACATTCATTGCTAATATAAATTTAATGAAAACTTTTAGGTAAAAAACACTCAATCTACATTTCTCATATATTTTTTTCAGTACATGTTATGTCTAACTTTCATCTTCGTAACGATGCTAGTAGGTGGTATTATAGGATACGTTTTCCGAGAAAAAGCTGAATTAACAATACGAAATGGGATGACATCGTCGCTCAGAGAATATGGTAATTACCGTCCAGTCACAGCGGCTTGGGACGCAACCCAGCAGAGACTGAGATGTTGTGGAATCGATAGTTATCGAGATTGGAAAGGACACGTGCCAGATTCGTGCTGTAAGCCATCTCACCATGGTAGGTTGCAGAAATGTAACCAAGTGGAGCAATTAAATGACCATGTATCTTATATGAAAGGATGTTTGAATGTTACCAAGGAATATGTTCAAGAAAATGCTTTGATTATCGGAACTCTTTGTATAATAGTTGCCTTCATGATGGTAAGTCTTAAGAGTAGGGAATTTCTTAATAATACAAAAATACACTCACAGACACAATTACCCGTCTAACTGGGTTGTTTATGTTGAGTCTTATCGCAGGCTTCGATTTGTATCCATGAAGCACTTATAAAAAAACGTAAACATGTATACCCTTTGTATTTGTTCTCTTAATTGTGTTTCCAAACACTTGTGAAAATTAGTCGTTCTTTCACGTTATTACTGTTGTAATACGAGGACTACATTCTTTTTTTCCTTAAACCTAGTGCCTGACTTTTTTTTAATAAGTGTTCTCAAGATCTCCCGTAGTGGTCGAGGTAACAAAAATGCCGTCAGACGCAACTGGTACTGCTTGGGCTGTCGTTTTTGCTGATGCAGGGTATAACTAACAAAGAATCTCTCAGATACTCGGTGTACCTCGCAGTACAGAAGATTTTGGGAAACAGGCTCCTATACACGGAGGACAAGTTGAAGTAGAAGACATTGCTACGAGATGATCGCTTTGTTGTTAGCACTTTTGTACTGCCACTGAAGTTTCGTTTCTTTGAGGCCAGAAATGTAAGTGTGGATGCTCATACCATTAAAAAACTTTTCGTCCAGCTCTTGCACCCCTACTCCTCCTAGAGCTAGACAAAGACTTCCGTTTGCGAAAGAATACGGTGACTGAATTGTGATAGATGAGAGTAGAATAACTGCGTGCGTACATAATATGTAAAAGTTTATTCCCTTCACTATATCCGAAACAGTGGGTTACCAAGGAAGTGTAATAATGGTTTGGAGTGATATATCATTTGAGGTCCGGAGCGATTTTGTTATCTTCGATAGAAACCCTATACTAGGTGAGGTGAAAAGTAACCTCCTTGACCGCCAGAATGCACTGCTACTGCAAAAAAGTTTATGGCGCCTTGTAGTCCGTTCATATATAGGCAGACAATCGAAATTTCAGTGCGATACTGGCCTTAGTGTTGTTTTGACAGCTGATTGTTGTTGAAGTGTTTTCCATCATGTTGAGTAAGGACAAAAACGATTTTCGTTCTCTCATAAAACATTAATTTTTGAGGAGCAAAACGTCGAAGGAAACAAAAGAAAAGTTGGATGAATATTATGTGGGTAATGCTCCGTCAAACATTGGTTTCGAGAGTTTCGTGTTGGCCGCAACTCCACTACCGATGAAGTCCTCAGCGGCAGGCCCTCCGATGCGGTTACATAGGACATTGTCAAAATAATACATGAAATGGTGTTGACTGACCAGAAAGTGAAAGGTACGCGAGCTAGCAGATGCCACAAATATTTGTACTGAACGCACACGCTATATTTTGGGCGAGATTCTGCATATGAGAAGGTTATCCTATCCTGCCACTGGGTGCCGCGTATTTTGACTCCGGACCAAAAACACGAACGCGTGAGCACTTCGAAAAAGTGTTCGGACTTGCTGATGCGGAATCGGGCGGACTTTTGGCTCCGATTGGTAACTGTTAATGAAACCCGGACCCACTATTACACACCAGAAAACAGAATGAGTGCCCGGCAATGGACTGAAGCCGACACGAGTGCTCCGAAACGACCAAGGGAGGCTCAATGGGTCGGGAAGATTATGGCGTCGGTTTTCTGGGATTGTAATCTCATACTCTTCGTGGAGTACCTCCAAAAAGGAAAAACCATCAACAGCGAGTATTACTGTGTACTATTGGAGCGAAAAAAAATTTTGTATTTGCAAGACAATGCGCCGGCACACAAGAGCATCGCAACCACGGCTAATATCAATGATTTAGGGCTCCAATTTCTTCCGCATCCGCCGTACTCGCCGGATTTCAGCTCAAGCGAGGAAATCATAGACGCCATTGAAGGGTATTTTGCAGACCTTCCGGAAAATTACCTTTCGGACGAGATCAATAAGTTGGAAAATCGCTGGAATAAATGTGTCGAGCTTAAAGGGGACTACATTGAATAAAATAAAAAAAACATAAAAAGAAAAATTTGTTTCATTCTCAAGGAGGTTACTTTTCACCCCACCTAGTAAATGCCCATTGGTAAAAAGAAGTTCTTTAAAGCTATGACTTAGCTTTTTTATTGGAAAAAAATTTCTCTTCATGCATGCTATGTCCCAAAGGCCTTGTGAGGTCGGTTCTGAAACTCTGCCATGGCCTGAGCGTAGTCCTCACCTTAATCTCCTTGCACACTTTTAGCATAATCTGAAAGCACATGTAGGGGCCAGAGTACCTGCCTTAGGAGAGCTCTGGACCGCTCTAGAGTGGCCCTATATCCCTCAACCGGACATCATTAATGGTCTTCCTAACAGGCTTCAAGATGATTAGATTAGATAGATTAGACCTAGGGGTTTTGGCACCCATTATTAAAATTTCAACTGTATATGGAAAAAGTTTTTCAATTCGAGACAATGTGTCATTGAGAGATCCTATATATATATATATATATATATATATATATATATATATATATATATATATATATATATATATATATATATATATATATATATATATATATATATATATATATATATATATATATATATAATATATAAAATTCTCGTGTCACAGTTTTCGTTGCCATACTCCTCCGAAACGGCTTGACCGATTTTGATGAAATTTTTGTGCTTATCCGGTATCTATGAGAATCGGCCAACATCTATTTTTCATCCCCTAAATGTTAGGGTAGTCCACCCTAAATTTTTATTTTTATTTTTAGACAAAATTTTTAATTTCTCTTTTTATGATACAACATACAAAAATACATACAATCCTCAATTTTCACCCTTCTACGATCAACCCTTATTTTTAATAGCCATTTTAGTAATTTAATCATTTTTCCTCTCCGGTCGAAAACTGATCAATCGTCATTTAATTAGTTATCCCCGCCAGATGTCTACAGGTGTCACTTCTGACCCAGTAAACAGCAAGGAGTAGGGATGAGAACGAAGCCGGTCCCTTTCTTTCTCACTCCCTACACAGTTGTCGGCCATCATTATTGTTTATGCATCAAGTGTAGTAGTAACGTTGACAATTATTATTTTGCTATCTCAGTGTAACTCTCATATTAACTTTTAATCATTCCTATTTTATCAATAATAATAATTAAATTATCAATTTTGAGTGTATTTTTCACGATTACTTAATCAAGTGATTTTATAACCTCAAAAGTACTCAACACGTGATACGAGCTTTCAATAACAACGGATTTTGTGTTGTAAGTATACTTTTTTTATTTATATCGAAAATGTTGTTGATCTAATAAAAATGTAATTTTATTAAAAAATGTAATTGAACAATTAAGATTTTCACAGTTTCCAAAAATCAATCATTATGAATCTTTATTTTGAAATGTCAATGGAAATATTGGTTGTATGAAAAAAGTATAAGAGACAATGTTTTCATAAAATTTAATTTTTACTTTTGTTTGAAATTTTTTCCATAAAACTTATATTTTTGTTATAATTTCATAAATTAATACTAATCATTTCAAAACTGCGGCAAAAATCCTGGCCCTAATTATACTTTTAACATTTTTCATCATTAAATAATTTAATTAATTCTATTTATGTATGTTTTGTACAGTGAGCAATGCCAAGAAAACGCAAAGGGGCTGATTTGAGCCGCAGTACAAGCAAAGCTCGAAAGTTGCGAAATAGCAGATCCGAAAGAACAGAAGAACAAATCCAGCAACAAAATACTGATGCACGTGTCAGAATGACGCGATTGCATCAAGAAGAGCCAGAAGATACACGAGATGAACGCAATGAAGTCAGAAGATTAGAACAACGACAATCACGCCGTTTCACAGTCAATAGACGAAGAACAAATGACCAACAACGACAACAGGTACATCGAGCATTTATATCTGATTCATTCCTGCGTCTAGCATTCCAGTATGAGCCCGATATTGAATATTATGCTCATTCAAAAGTGGTAATTGGTGCTATGGACAAGGAATGTCCGCATTGTCATGCTCTGAAATTCAAAAATGAGCCAGCTGGGATGTGTTGCGCGTCAGGAAAAGTGCAACTACCTGAAATTGAAACACCACCTGAACCATTGAACGGCTTACTTATCGGCACGGATCCAGATTCTAACGTGTTCCTGAAGTCAATTCTAAGATTCAATTCATGCTTTCAAATGACATCGTTCGGAGCAACAGAAATAGTTCGAAATACTAATGCAAATGGTCAACAATTCAATTCTACATTCAAAATCAGAGGCCAAGTTTATCATAAAATGGGCTCACTGCTGCCAATGCCAAACGAACCACATAAATTCTTACAAATCTACTTTATGGGCGGCGAGGATTCCGGAAGCGCACTTGCCAATCGCGTGAATGCACGTTGTAATTATAATAACCTTGATTCACTTTATGCCAGGCGCATCGTCAGCGAGCTAGATGCTCTTTTGAACGAGCACAACGAGTTGTTGAAAATATTCAAATCACATATGCACCAATTACAAAGCGATAATCACGCTATCGTCATTAATCCTGATAAAACACCAGCTGGAGAGCATATTCGTAGATTCAATGCACCCGTTGTTGATGATGTTGCTGGAATCATGGTTGGCGATTGTACAGCTGCACGAGAAATTGTGATTCGTAGAAGAAATAATAATCTTCAGTTCATTGCTGACACACATCGTTCATATGACGCTCTCCAATATCCGCTAATATTCTGGAAGGACAAGACGGATATTGCATAAACATAAAACAACGAGATACCGTATCAGGTACTTCATTGATTATTAATTTGATCATTAATCATTTAACAAAACAATTAAATTATTGAACGTAATAAATTTAAATTATTTTTTATGAACAAATATTACAGGAGCTGAAACAAACAAGAACGTTAGCTCAAAGGATTATTATGCGTACCGATTAATGATTAGACGTGGCCTGGACAACGTCATTTTACGATGTCGTGAGCTTTGTCAACAATTCATGGTCGACATGTACGCGAAGATTGAGAGCGAACGACTACGATACTTACGATATAATCAACAAAAGCTGCGCGCGGAAGAGTACATTCATTTGCGAGACGCTATCAACAACAACGCCGACGTCGCCGAAATTGGTAACCATGTCATTTTACCATCATCGTACGTAGGCAGTCCACGTCATATGCAAGAATATATACAGGATGCTCTGACTTTCGTGCGCGAATATGGACGACCATGTTTATTTATCACGTTCACATGTAATCCAAAATGGCCAGAGATTACATCTTTGCTACTGCCTGGCCAAAATGCAATACATCGCCATGACATTACAGCACGTGTGTTCAGACAAAAGTTGAAGTCTTTAATAAGTTTCATTACTAAATCACATGTATTTGGTCCCACACGTTGCTGGATGTATTCGGTTGAGTGGCAAAAGCGAGGATTACCTCATGCACACATTTTGGTTTGGTTCATCGACAAAATCCGACCTGAAGAAATCGATAGCATCATTTCTGCGGAAATTCCAGATCCATCCACTGACCAACTGCTGTTTGATATTGTTACAACAAACATGATTCATGGTCCATGTGGTACTCTTAATAGTTCATCGCCTTGCATGGCTGATGGAAAATGTACTAAAAATTTCCCTAAAGATTTTACCAATGATACGGTCACAAATGTCGACGGATACCCAATATATCGTCGAAGAAATCCTGAAAATGGCGGACAATCATTTATTAAAAATATCATCAACACAGACATTGATATTGACAATCGTTGGGTGGTGCCATATTCGCCTCTGCTGAGCAAGACATATAATGCTCATATTAATGTTGAGTTCTGCAGTTCTGTGAAGAGCATCAAATACATTTACAAGTATGTCTATAAAGGCAGTGATATGGCTGTGTTTAGAGTGGAAAATACTAATGTGAGTGCTCCTCCAGTGAATAAAAACGATGAAATAACGCTCTACCAAATTGGTCGGTACATCAGCTCCAATGAAGCTGCTTGGCGTATCTTTGGTTTTCCAATTCATGAACGGGATCCAGCAGTTGTTCAGTTAGCCATCCATCTTGAAAACGGTCAGCGTGTATTTTTCACGAACGAGACAGCGATTGATCGTGCAATAAATCCACCTAAAACTACACTCACTGCATTTTTTGAATTGTGTAATCGTGCGGATGATTTTGGTGCCTTTGCACGAACATTACTCTATTCACAAGTACCACGCTATTTCACATGGACTCAAACAAAAACATGGATGCCCCGCAAGCAAGGCTCACCAGTTGCTGCATGTCTCAATTTATTTAAATCAAACGCCTTGGGGCGATTATTTACAGTCAATCCAAGACACACGGAGTGCTTTTATCTTCGACTGTTGTTGGTTAATGTTACTGGCCCATTATCATTTCAAGATATACGTAAAGTGAATGGGCAACAATATCAAACGTATAAAGATGCATGCCTTGCACTCGGCTTGCTGGAAGACGACAACCAGTGGGAATGCATGCTTGCTGAAGCTGCATTGAACTGTACAGCAATACAAATTCGTCTACTATTCGCTATAGTGTTGACTACATGTTTCCCAGCCCGAGCACAGATATTATGGGAAAATCACAAAGATTCAATGACTGATGATATATTGCATCAACATCGTATACGGTGCCACGAACTAACCATAACATTCAGCGACGAAATGTACAATGAAGCATTGATTGCTATTGAGGATCTTTGCATTGTCATTGCCAACTTACCACTTAGTAATTTCGGTATGAATTCGCCAAATCGAACTGCATCTGATTTAATGAATACTGAAATGAATCGTGAACTGCAGTACAGTACTGTAGAAATGGCAGCGATTGTTGCCCGCAATGTCCCACTAATGAATGAGGAACAAAGAACCATTTATGATCGCATTATGCTCGCAGTTTCAGCTGGACAAGGTGGGTTCTTCTTTTTGGATGCACCGGGTGGAACTGGCAAAACATTCGTTATTTCGCTAATTCTTGCTGAAATACGATCAAATAATGGCATCGCATTGGCCGTTGTATCATCGGGCATTGCAGCAACTTTATTGGATGGAGGTAGAACAGCTCATTCAGTATTTAAGCTGCCACTAAATATTCAGAATAACCCTGACGCAGTATGCAACATTAAGAAACAATCGTCCATGGCCACTGTGCTGAAACGGTGTAAACTTATTATTTGGGATGAATGTACTATGGCACACAAACATTCACTTGAGGCGTTGAACAGGACATTGAAAGATATTAAAAACAGTGACAAACTATTTGGCGGAACTCTGTTGGTCCTTTCAGGTGATTTCAGACAAACACTTCCAGTCATTCCACGTTCAACATACGCTGATGAGATCAACGCTTGCTTAAAATCATCTCCATTGTGGCGTAATGTTGAAAAATTACAGCTAAAAATAAATATGCGCGTTCAAATGCTTCAAGATCCATCCGCTGAAACATTTTCAAAACAACTTTTAGATATCGGTGATGGAAAAGTTGCTATAGATGAAACTGGATACGTAAAATTACCGACCGATTTCTGCACAATCGCTGATTCGCAAGATACTCTCATTGAACAAATATTTCCCGATGTACACACACAGTACATAAATCATGAGTGGCTTGCAGAAAGAGCGATTTTAGCGGCAAAAAATGTAGACGTTGACAATTTAAATCTGAAGATACAAATGTTGCCAGGGAACTTGGTATCATATAAATCTATTGATACAGTTTGCGACGACAGCGAAGCAGTAAATTTTCCCACAGAGTTTTTGAACTCACTGGATTTGCCAGGCATGCCACCACATAATTTACAATTAAAGGTTGGATCTCCAATTATCTTGCTTCGTAATTTGAACCCGCCCCGGCTGTGCAACGGTACGCGATTAGTCATTCAAAAATTAATGAAAAACGTGATCGAAGCCAGGATTTTAAATGGCAAGTTCAGAGGTGAAAATATACTCATACCACGGATTCCTATTATACCTACAGATGTGCCAATTCAATTCAAACGTCTTCAGTTTCCGATTAGATTGGCATTTGCAATGACTATCAACAAATCCCAAGGTCAAACGATGTCTGTTTGTGGATTAGATTTGAGAACACCCTGTTTTCACACGGACAATTATACGTGGCATGCTCTCGAGTGGGTAAACCATCCAGTTTGTTTGTGTTAGCTAAGGATGGACTAACAAAAATATTGTTCACGCTATAGCATTAAGAGATTGATATTGTTTAATAGTGTTACTGTCGTAATTGTTTAATTAATGATATATAATTTTAAGGAATAAATTATAATACCTTAAAAATAATGTTTGCCTTTTGTTATTTTTATATTCCTCATCGTTCACAGCGCTCCATGCTTATTTCACGCATATACCACATTCTTACATACATACAATATACACATTCTAACATACATACATACTTACAATAAGTAAGCTATTTTTTGTCTACACTAGAAATTACTAGGAAATTATTTATATGGCAAAACAACGTTTGCCGGGTCAGCTAGTATATATATATATATATATATATATATATATATATATATATATATATATATATATATATATATATATATATATATATATATATATATATATATATATATATATATATATATATATATATATATATATATATATATATATATATATATATATATATATATTATAAAACATTTTAATAAATTAATTCTTTGCCCGTTTTATTTGTTTCTGTCTCATCTAACAAAGGATTTTTCTTAAAACTATTCTTTAAATTCTCGTTGAAATTTACGTTTGGCAAACACCAAGAAATTTGGCGGTTAATTGTTCTTGTGAGTGTAACATGACGTTCAATGAAATCTTTATTTTCTTAACAGTTTATTCTAGAAGAAGTTTCTGCTCGTAGAATAGCAAAATCTCTGAATTTGTCTAAATCTTCAAAATATAATAAATAATAATAATAAAATAAATTTCTTGGGTTATTTCTTTGGGGTGAATTTTAGAAAAACTATTTCAATCAATTAAATTAAATTCACAAACTTTTGAAAATATAATAGCAAAATTTCCATAATTTGCCAATATTCCTAAAATATCAACTTCTCTTGTGTTTCTAATTTTGATAAAATTTTTCAATCAATAAAATTGAATTTAATATTTGCAAGTTTCTGAAAATATGTTATTTTACAGATACTAGGAATCATATTCTCCTTTGCACTATTCAGATTGATAGAATGAATTCCACAAAGAGACTGAAGACTTACCGACAACCAAGAAAAAGTTATTGGACAGGTGAAGAGTCCAAAATTAGAAAAGTGCTAGTATTAATTATTTTGTATATTATTTTTGTAAATACCTAATTCCTAATTTTAGTCTCAAAAAAAAACACAAGAATCAAGTGAATAAATAATTTTAATTTCTTCTTAGCATTCAAAATTTTTACAGCCCAAGGGAATCATTAATATTGAAGTAGCAAATATCAAATTTAAATATCACGAATACAGTTGTTAGACAATAACCCGAAATTATCAAAATTTTCAGGCAGTTTGATATTAGAACATCCAGGATTGTGTCAAGCAAAGTCGATGTAGAACGTCAGATTAACACTTGTTAAGAGCTTGATAGGCTAAGTAAAAAATTATAACGAAACTAACTCAAGGGAAACTTCCTGGGATTCCTTCGAAACTCAAGAGTTCCTGAAATATATATAAAAGATTAAAAATAATATAAAATTGATAAGGCTTTTAATTGATAGAAATCTATCTTCACTGAATAAAAGTGATATTTACATTCTGTCAAAAAAGTACCATGATCCACTTTGACGTGGTTTTTTCGGTTTAGGTTCAATTGGAAGGCGCCATTCCGAAGCTTGTTGGCCGGTTTGCATGTCAAACTCAAACCCGTGCCTCATCACCTTTTACAATGCGTTTTATAAATGTGGGGTCGGAATTGACTCGTTCTAACATGTCATCAGCGACGTTCACAGGATTCAATTTTTGTCGTTCAAAACGGTACGAATTGATTCGTGAGACAGAAAATTCATTGCCTATCTCTCTCAAACTTAAATTACCATTTGCTTCACTTTATCGATGTACTTCAGTAGATGTTGATGGTCGACCAGAGCGTAGCAAATCTTTCACCACATCCCAGCCGCTGTTGAATGCACTGCACCACTCATATGCATGTGTTTTAGATGAAGTCGATTCACCATTAGCCTTTTGTAACATTTTCAGCGGTTGGGCGCACAAAACAACATTATATACAAAATTTGAAACAAATTCTTTGTTCGATATTTTCATCCATTTTAAAAATCACAAAACACACTTGTGCGAACTGACAAAATCGAGCACTGTAAACAAACTAAATGACAGATCGCGTTCAAACTCCGGGTCACTATAAAAAACAGTTGTGGCAACAACAAAAATATTGGCAATCGTTTTAGAGCAGATTTTTCAAATAATCATTTCTTGGTACTTTTTTGACAGAATGTATTTAATATGAGTCTTTATCACTTTCAGGTTCAGTGCGACAAAAATGCTTCGAGTTCATATTAAATATTTAATAAAAATCACAGTTTTCGAGTTTTATTTAATGAATGATATATCTGATGATTCTTACTGCAAACTGGTATTACCTTTATAATGACGTCTTTCATCCCCTCTGTCGCCTCTGACAGGCATAATATCAGCTTTCAGGATTTCTTCAATATTTCCATAACCTTCGAATTGGACTACATAAGTGGTATCGGTGAACGCAGTTATTTTAGCAGGATAAAACTACAAAGAAAAGGGAATGATAAATATACATCACAAGTATAACCAGTGTGAAAATCTATGAACAATTGGGCATACAGGATGTTCCTAAAAATCATGTACTAAAGGAATTGGATAATTCTTTGGCCAATTTTATAACAAAAGTTTTCAATAAATAAATATAGCGTGTTGATATTATCTTAAACAAAGGAATAAGGTTACACAGTTGAGTCACATGAATGCACATGTCAAACAGTCAACAGAATTTACAGGGCGATAATTTTTCATGAGTCATGAAGCATTTCCGGTGACAGAATAAGAATTGTTACATAACACTGTACTAAATGAAAATCACTGAAGCGTAAAAATCCGTAATTCAGCGAATCTAAACACAAAAATCGCAGTAACCACAAAAATCTCGAACGAATAGAACTTCACATGCGCCTTACAACGGTTCAAGACAGAATTGCGACCGTGAACAAAGCTAATATTTGCGTTCGTGAATTCAACACTGATTATCTTTTCTTCATTGTGCTGGAAAATGCACAACCTTTATTGAACAAAATGGACATAAAAACGTTTTGACTGAGGCGGTCGTTGTTTGATGTAGTAGTATATTATCATTAAAAACAAATAGCAAACGAAGACAAATTAAAATCTATGATACGGGCTCTCGAGCAGCTGAACTTCAAAAAGACAGTTGGTCTAGACGAAATACCGCCAATTGTCCTGAGAAAGTGTGCTCCCGAACTGGCATCCATTAAAAACCGTCTGTTTCAGATTTCTTATGAAAGCCAGACTTTCCCGAGCAGCTGGAAAATAGCGAGAATTCAACCGATCCCAAAGAAAGGAAAGAAGTCCTTACACCAAAACCACCGCCCTGTTGCACTTCTTTCTATTATGTCCAAAGTAATGGAGAGAGTCATAAATGATGAACTCATCAAATATCTTGAGTTGCAGGGAATTATTAACAACCGTCAGTATGGTTTTCGCAGGCAAAGATCGACAGGAGATCTGCTCGCCTACGTCACTCATGTTTGTACATCGACGATGGAAAAACATGGGGAATCTAGAGCAATAGCCCTAGACATCTCTAAAGCCTTCGATAGGGTTTGGCATGCAGCCTTGTTGAATAAACTTGCTGCATATGGGCTTCCCGAAAAATTGCAGGGTTGGATAAGTAGCTTTCTTTTAAATAGATAAATACAAGTTGTGGTCGACGGTATAATATCTGATTGTTTCCAGTTACAAGCAGGAGTACCTCAGGGATCCATTCTTTCGCCAACCTTGTTTCTGTCATCTACACAGAACAAGATTTTCGGTTTTGCAGACGATTGTACCCTGGTTTCGTCTTTCAGTAGTCTGCGGCCGATTACAGCTGCGGAATCTCATCGTCAACAAATTAATAACTTAAACTCTGACTTACAGATGATATCTGAGTGGGGTCAGTTGAACCTGGTGAGCTTCAACGCGAGCAAGACGCAAGCAACTACGTTTTCTAGAAAGGTCCCCGCTGGAGAACTTCCTCTAATAATGCAAGGCCTACAATTGTATACAAAGATTCTCGGAATAACGATCAACTCCAAGTTTTGCAGGCATGAACATGTATCAGCAACAGCTAAGTCGGCATCAGCTAAACTTAGTTTTCTTTTCAGAGCCAAGCGATACTTCACGTCATCGCAGCTGTTGCTTCTAAATAAGGCGCAGATTCGACCTGCTTTGGAATATTGTTCCCATGTATTATAGGGATCTGCGCCCAAACATTCGTTGCGGATGTTGGATAGTGTGCAAAAACGGTCTGTGCGCCTCATCGACCACCCGGAGATCACCCGCGATCTCCAACCTCTGGCTCTCAGAAGACAAGTTGCTGACCTTTCTCTGTTTTGCAGATACTTCCACGGAAGATGCTCCAAGGAGCTGAAAGACCTTGTTCCGGGAAAACTCATGTTTTGCCGCAACAATAGGCTGGCAAGGAGTTCTCATCATATGGCGGTACATTTAACGACCCCTCGAATTTCTCTCTATAAGAATTCCTTCGTTTACAGGGCCGATGAGCTGTGGAACCCGCTTCCGTCCAACATCTTCCCAATATCCTACAATGTTTGGCCCTCTTCAAGAAGCGAGTAAACAAACAACTCAATTCTTCCCAGGTGTCTACTCATGTGGTGTAACAGGTTCGCTTATTCCTGGGAAGCGCGCATAAAAAAAAACTGTGCACCAGTATATGTGTTAGGGTGGCCCTTATCTTTCAAAGTGAGAAATATCAACGGGGAACCCTCTAATTATGCTCTCTGTGCTTTAATATGGATATAGATTTTTTTTTAAATTACGTTTAGGGGTCGCTACCGACATTTCAAAATAAAAAAGAACTTAAAATAAGACAAACGATCAAGAAAATATTTCATGAAGGAATTTACAACAAGTATGAGTTTCGTTTGTTTATATGACACGTTAACGAGCATCTTTTCTCAATTTGACTATCGTCACCCCCTTATAGCCTGACATACTCTTTGACGGTTTAGAAACTATTCTCTAACGAAAGATTCTTGACTCTTCTCTTGAATTTCTGACTACAAAGTCCTCTAAAGGAAGTTGGAAGTTGGTTGTACATCTTAATTTCCAGAAATGTGAAAATCTTCTGCGTATTTTCGATTCTTCGCTGGGGTAGTACATAGTTGTCCCGAGCCCTGGTATCATGGCCATGAAGAGGTGAATGCCTTAGAAGTTTATTTTCATTATCTTGTATGAGTCAATCAAGCGAGTATATAGCAGCCTGTTATATTCAGAATTCGCAACTTCTAAAGTACCTTCAACTCTAAGTGTGGTAATGCCTACAAGGACTCTTATCGCGATCTCCTGCTTCCCCAATACCCGAGCAGCGTCTACTGATGCTCCCCATAATATCAGCATGAAAATGACATGGTAAGTGATTAATGCTTCTCTATCACCTACAATGCTTTTTATTCGTCTGATCATAAAAATGGCTGTAGAAAGTTTATTGCATACGGATTCTAAGTGTCTCCGCCATGAGAGCGAGTTGTCTAGTGTGAATCCTGAGAGTGTTAGTTGGTTCTGAATTCCTGGTTTTTTCATGGTTAATGGTAAGTCTTGCGTTTTTTCTCATTCAGCCTCAAACTATTGCTGTCCAGCCACTTCTCAGCATCTTCCTTTGAACTAACTGATTTGAAGTTCAACACAGTGCTCACTGCCTTGTCTATAATGGAAGTGTCATCAGCAAAAACTTTTATTAGGGTGGGTCAAAAATACGACTATTTTTTCCGGTTGGTACTCTGAAAAATAGGTTGCTAAAAAACTCTAAGAAAGTCTCTCCAAGTATGAGGTCTTAATTATAACGGAAAGGTCCTCTGCCTTACAGTTTTCTATTTTTTTCTTATCATCACATAGAAAAATGGATATCTCGCTTCCAACTACTTGAAAAAATATATCGTTTCATAGATTTCGTAGGAAATCGCATGTTCTACGAAAAAGCCTCTTACGAATCTAACCGTTCGAAAGATTTTATATTTAAGTTTGATTATTTGAAGGTAAATTTTTTCTTTTCTTATGAATTTTATAACTCAATGTAAAAAATCATTATGGATCATTTGTGCGAAATTTACTGCTCCACAAAAATGGTGTCTTATAATTTTTCAATTAAGTCAAGTTTTTACGAGATATTCATCGTCAAGCATCAATGCCTATCAATTTTTCCAGTTTTTGATCAATAATTCCAAAATTTTAATTGAATTTAAGAGTTTTGTGAAAATTTACACTAATTTGATTTTTTAGGAACAGAAAAATGTTATGAACACAATCATAACCTCTTTCACTTTTGGTTATTTACGTTGTAAATTTTTTTATAGGTATACCGATAAAACGGATTTCTTTATTCATTGTAGGTTAATTAATGATGAATAGATTTATGTGATGATTATAAGACTTATTTGGAATGAATTATTTTATTACGTATGCAAGATGTTCAGTATTACGATATTAAACGGGTAGATACTGAAGATAGTTGAAAATAGAAAAGATAGATGGTGTTAGCTTCAGAAGAAAGAAAAACAGAAGAAGTAATGGACTGCAAAATGAAAATCCCCCGAAAAAAAATTTTATGTATATTTTGTCGATAAAAATTTAAAATACGTACTGAACAAACGTCATAATAATAAATAACAACACGATTAAGATTTTGAATTATTAAAGATAAAATTGTAAAAAGTATTATTAAAACAGAAACATTTAAATAAAATTTTTGAACATAAAACTTCTATAGGAGTTACTTTTTAATAGAAATTTAAATTTGTGTGAATTTCCCCAAAACTCATGAATTAAATTAAAATTTTTCGAATTAATGATCAAAAACTGGAAAAATATAGGCATTGATGTTTGACGATGAATATCTCGTAAACGCTTAATTTGATCGGAAAATTAAAAGAGACCATTTATGTAGGGTAGTAAATTTCCTACAAAACTATGAGTTTCATGATTGATATGATTATTTTCACTGAGTTATAAAATTCATAAGAAGAAAAAATTTACCTTCAAATAATGAAACTTCAACCGTTAATATCTTTTAAACGGTTAGGTTTACGAAAAAATCGTAAGGGGCTCTTTTTGGTAGAACATTCAATGTCAATTTTTCTATGTGGTAATAAGAAAAAAATAGAAAACTGTAAGGCGAAAGACCTACCCGTTACAAGATCGAAATGGATCTGAAATTGCCGCACTCATTCGTGTCATCTTTTTTATGCACGGGGATTACTTCGGCAACCATGAGTTCCTCCGGAAAGTAACCAGAGGTCCGCTAAATGGCACAGTGGAGCCGCCAGAATGTGGATAGTTTTCTTCATTAATACTACCAAGAGGCCATAAATATCTAGGTTGGGTTCATTTACATACATACATACATACATTTAAAAGGATGATGTGTCTCATATATTATATTGATAAAAGCAGGTAATTAGCTGAATATGAGGGAAATCCAAACAGGGTTGCTTCTTTCGAGAACTGAAAACATGAAATAATTGTGACCAATTTAGGTCTAATTACTATTAAGTAAGTTTTCTGTTTATTGATAATTGTTGGCATGACTTTAATCAACTTCACGCAACATATTTTTTATATTGAACTCCACAGGTGTTGGGTCATTATGAAAAAAAAAGGGACTATACAATACGGGTTTAATAAACAACGGGACCTTTAACATCACATGAACAAGATCGCCAGTTCACAAGGAAACAATTTAATTTGGCTGGGGCGATTGTTACGAAGGTTTTTAGTAGTGAGAGAGAACCTTTTTTGCATGTGTTGAGTTTGCGAAGCGAATGAACAGAAACTCTCCATCCAAAACAGGAGAGAGAAAGCAAAACCCAAGAATTCTGTCGTCCAGGAAATACAGACGAACACTTCCGCATAGAACGCGACATCGCGCTAATTCGGGACACCTACATGGTCTGACGCTCAGTTGCTTCTGCCGTGTTAAATACTTTTTCACCTGGGTCCTACATGATTTTCATTGATATTATATCTATAATAGGTAATTACCAAAGAAAAATTTAAAAAATAAAATTTTGTAAAAATTTAAATAAATTATTATATTCTAAAAAGTTCACTTTTTGAGTATTAGTATTATTCGGTAATTTTTTCAATAATTTTTCAAAGTATGAAACTGTTCAAAGCATGGAACCACTCACAATGATACGTCACAAATCTGGCAGCTATACCAGCTTTCTTTTCGTTTTTTGTGCTTAGAGCAGACTCTTTGCAGGGTGCTTCTCTTTAAATGTTTCTGAAAGTCATGAAGTGAAATGCCGACCTTTTAACTCGGTTTTTACTTGCTGTTTCCCATGCATTTGTTTCACGTTCGTGCAACCGTTGAAACAATGTAGGACTTGTATAAAAATTATCGACATAAAGAATATGCCCTTTATGAAGATATTGTTGTTTTAGTGTGGCTAAAACTTTTCCCAATTTCCCAAGTCGTCCTCAAAGGAAGAAACCTGAGTTCTCGCACCTGTGTAGACGATGAAACCTAAGATGAAGCTAGTCTGACAATCACATAGGAGATAAAACTTTATTCCAAACCTACTGCGTTTAGAGGGGATGTTATGCTTGAAATAAACACGGTCTTCATACAGCAGAAAACTTTCAAAAGCAGTTTTGAAGACGTTCGCAAAATGGTTATCGTATTTTGTAGAGGGTCATTACCAGTCGGCAAATCATTATTGTTGAAGTGAAGATTGCGTAAAATATGAATGTACCTATCTCTGGCCATAATCTGACCAAAAACAGGAGTTTGAATCAATAAGTCTTTCGTCCAAAACTCTTGAAGCTTCAGCTTGTTAGTTCGTGGCATCAATAAAAAGTGTCCCAAGAAGCAGAACAATTCTTCGACTTCCGTTTCTGCTTCGTCTGATTTATATCTCCCTTGTTGTTGAGGTAGGTGTAATAATTATTTGATGCATCAACAATATGTTGAAGGATTGAATAGGACAAAAATAACTCAAAGAACTCCAATCTCATTGACTGATCACAAATACGCTCTGCCAAAATTCCATTGTCTACTGCAGTAGTCATGAAAAACTGTACTGGGTTCTGTAGATATCCAACCACCATGACTCACCGGATCTCTTCCCTTGTCATCAGACTCCTGTTCACTGCTGGAGACAGACATCATCTAAAGACCGCCAAGAGACAGGCATATTAGGAGCAAGGGTTGACAAAGTTGAAGGATCGCCAAACCACTACGATGGCCTTGTTGAGCCGCTCATTTCGTCGCGATACCCCTCGCCAAACAAATCATTGTAAATATCTCGTCTTCACTATTTTCTAGTATGCGAAGAAGTTCTTCATCGGTATAAGCACGACCCGACATCCCGAAAAAACTGTACAAGGTAACAAAATGCAATAGGTGGAAACAACAACTCACAAGGGCAAAGTACAAATCATTATCATAAAATCGATGGATGCGCGCGTTCTACCGGAAAATACTCGAATTCTATACTTCCAAAAATACGCTACCTAGTGAGTTATAAGCAAACTAACTTCCGAAGAGACGCAATATTACGGGCGTAGCACCCCCAGCCCGGACATCGTACACCTATTTATACGTGCGTAGTAATGAAAAGGTTACACAATAATAAACGCGGTTCTGACAAACAAAAGACAGATTTTCACTACGAAAATCATCTACAAAGCCATACTTTTAATAATAATGTTGATATTTTACGAAAAAAAAAAGAAAAATTACGGAAAATACACCTACATTCGTCACTGTTACTAAATCTTTCAGGTTCTTAAAAGAAGCAACTCTCTTGAGATTTTCACCCTTTTGTGTGAAACTTCGAACATCATAGTTTTATTATATTAAAAAAACAAAAAAAGAATTAAAAACATTCATCTGAATCTAAAGGACCCCACATACAATACTGCTACCAAAGTTCACCAAATTTTAGTGAGAAGAAAAATCAAATCATAGGTTTTCCAAATGAAGGTTGTTTAATTCAGAAACTTTTCCAAGTGGGTTCCAAACGATTTCTGCTGCAGCATTCACAAATTAAAGTCACTACAGTAGAAAATTTCCACTGTATTGTGCGTTTGTTTTCGAATTACATGTACACCAACCATATTTATGTCTAGCAGTGTATAATTTTAGTTTGGAAGAAAGTGAAACATTTTTTCTATAATGTGAATCGATTTGTACCATATTTTCAATGTCATAAAATGCTCACCTTTTCATCTTCCCAATATTTCGCCAAGCAAACATCTCCAACATTCCAACGATTTGATTCCAAAATCTGATTGGTTTGCAGGTTATTAGGTAAGGATGGGGGTGGCTTTTTTGTATCCAAATTCAAATGCTGCCTTAAACTTCTACTAGCAAACTCGCTGTTAACAGACACCTTACTCAAGTTTTCAGCTAAATTATTTATCTGGGCGTTTGAATGTTGAACCGAATTGAATTTATCGGGTGCACGATAATGCCAACTATCATTCAATCTCTCCTTTTCATTCCTAATGAATTTGTTAACACCCTTGTTGGCTTGGTTGAACTGTTGACCATTTTCGTTTTCATTATACTGACGTTTGTTTAAATGGAAATTATTATCATTTTTATTTGTGTCTCTTCGATTTCCATCTCTACTGAATGGATATTCTCTTTGAGGGTACCTATTTAAATTGAAATTATCTTTTTATGATTGAACGTAGATATTGATGAATCGTGATCGATTTGAATTAGAGCGTTCTTGATCAATATTTGCCTCTTTCAAATTTGTTATCGAATCCTTAGGAATATGATGATTATTTGAATTAAAATGTTCCTGTTTCTTATTAGCCTCCTTTTAGTTGCCACATCCTTATTTATTGCAGTTTCTTTAGAAGTATTGTATTTTCTTTCATTGTAATTGTATTCGTTTTAGAATAATTATTTTTATGATTTGAGTAACTTTTATCATAATTATTATAATTGTCTCTTCTATTATCAAAGGCAGGCTTAATAAAATGGTTCTGATTTATTTCTTGTTTGGCACTGGTAGAACTTTCTGTAATATTAAGCTTATCTTCGAGAAAATCAAATAAGGAAACTTTATCTGAAGGTTTTTGCGGCCTATCCTCAACTTCTTTATGTTTACCACCCTTCAGTTCTTTTTTGCCTTTGAACCCTTTACCCCCATCGTTCCTCACTTTATTATAATCATTTCTGCTGATATTTTGGACAGGTTGTTTTAAACCACCCCCAAAAACCTTTTTTATAGCCCCAGTCGTAGCCTCAGCTATAGCGCCTTGTCGTAGCGTTTCAAATTCAGAATTTTCTTTTGACTGCTCCTTAGTTTGCTTATCAGAGCTCTTGAATTCATCTCCAGTATTTGATATTTTCCAACCAAAATTTACCCATGCTGGTGGACCATCAGAAGAAACTAGAAAATTCAAATATTGTTAAATATGGAGTTCCCCAGGGGTCTATTCTAAGACCTTTATATAAATTTTTTCAGTTTTTCACAACGGCAAATTTTGTTGTCTATGCAGATGACACAACATCAATCTGTAGCAATAAAGATTTAAATTCCCTCTACCATGTATTAATGTGAAATTGTATCTTAATCAAAATATAACTTACCAGTTGACCTACTGCAATGTTGAACACTTTTAGCTAATTCCCATTTTTCAAAAAGATGTGGTACTTTTCCTCCAAGCAATTTGGTATTATCTTGGCTCAACAATAATAATCCATTAACAATTTTGACATTAGTTAATAATACCTTAGAACCTGGTGGCGTTTTTTCCCTACTGATTGAAGGAATATTCAAAGTTTCGATTGCTTGTGCATAACTTTCCCCATCTGTCAATATTAGTTTGAGCATTCTAGGAGCTGCTTGAGATTCTTCATTAGCTTTTGGAGCAGACACATTTCGAATTTTTTGAATTTGCAGAACCAACTGAAATAAAATGTTTCAATATAAGATTCCAAACACGGAATTTCACTTACTTGTAAAATTTGACTTTTATTTAGCTCTTTGGTTAAAACAGGAAGACCAATTTCCTTCAAATCAGCCTGAAAATTATTTTAGCATTAAAAAAAAATCGACAATTTTCAAACTCACTTACATTTAAAGCATTTCTTAACAGAATATTGTTGTCTGTTATGGTATTATTCTCAGAAATCAAATTCAAGCCTTGTGGAGAAATATTCCTGCAAATAAAAAAAATAAGTATAAAGTGAATTTGTGATCTTTTGGTATATTTGCCATCCGGGTCCTAAATTTGGGCAGCACATATTCCATTCTAATTGAAGAAAACTTTCTATTTTAACTTTTTCCTAAATCGGTCTACCGAATCTAGAATCAACACTTTTTAGTTTTTAGAGTTAGAACACAGAATAAAATTTACTACGTGAACATCGGTATAGAAATATTTCACAACACTTGGCCTCAGTTCGAACCGAAAAAAAAATTTATTTCAATCTGAAACACCTAGTTAAGCGTATTTTTATGTTCTATCTAAAATAATTTGAAAGATTTATAACTGACTGGCCCTTCACTATTTGATCTATTTGGTATGTTTTCAATGTCATAAATCAGGCCTTGTAGGAATGAGTTCCATGATGAACAGTGTACCATACTTGATAATCAGTGCTGTGTACTCATTAGAATAAAGGAGCAAACCTAAAATTAATGTAGGAAAAGAATAAATAAATATGCAGTAAGAGAATTAAAGAATTCAGAAAAGCGTGAAAATGGATAATATTTTTGATAGAACGAGTATTGGGGTGTGGTTTATTTCAATCAGTTCATCCTAGTAAATTATTAAGACTAAATAACTTTATAGGACATTTACTAAACATTTTATAACATCGCTAGACGCAGACGATTCCACAAAACAGACGTCAAAGTTCACCAATCGCTATCGGATAGGTTAAGAATGTTCAAGTTTCATAAGTTTTGAGTCTTAAGGAAGATGTTTTGTGTGAAAGAATGGTCATTAATAATTTGAAAACAATATGTCACGTTTGGCTGATTACTTTGTTATTGTTGGATACGATCATGAAAAAGAAAGTAAGTTTTTAAATAGTTTGCCTGAAGATGTATCTGACATATTTATATTCCAGGAAGTGGAATAAGCAATGGTATTATTTTACAAAGATTTCCAGAAAAAGATTGGCCAGATACTGCTTTTATTGAAGGAATAGAATGGGTATATGTTTGTTATATCAATATTTGATAGTGGAGTGATCCAATATTTTTATTTCAGTTTTGTCAACCACAAGGATGGGCCCTTTCGACGGAGAGACAAGAGCCAAGGTTCTTTGTTTCCGTTCTTACAGATATAGACGCAAATAGGCATTTTTGTGCTTGCTTATGTTTCAATGAAACAGTTTCTATAACTCCTAGCAAACCAGCTGATGAGGTGAATATTTAACTGTTTATAAGTTTATAAGCTTTGTGCCAATTGTGCTTGACTTTATTTTAGGAGGAAGATACAGTAGAAAGTGATGTTCCTCTTGTTCGCCCAATTCCAGCAATATCTCACCACAGTATTATGTATGCACCTAAATGTTTAGTGTTGGTATCAAGACTAGATTATATCGAAACGTTTCGAGTAAGTATTTTTCGTATCTATTAGGTATATTCAGGAATATAAGGTATTTTGAATTATTCCCTACTCAAAAGATATGACATTTCACATAGGGATGATTTTTGATAGAAAAGAAAGTTAGATTTCAATGAATCCTATAGGATCTTCAAGTTTATAGTTTTGATGATAATCAGAATAGGCAGATCTATATGAAAGAAAATGTTGTTTATCCTCACTGTAATAGCTTTCTAGGACATTTTAGGAGAAATGGATATGCGAAATTTCTAAATATCTAAAGGAGTATATTATTTACTGAATTGAAAAAAACAATGATGAAAAACGCCTCATGTCATTATCAGTGAGGTTTCATTGACATTTACTTATCACAATCAATTGTTTTTGATTAAGCCAGATTTGACTATTAAATATGAATTGGAAATAAATTAAATTCATATTAATGACTTCATAAATTGAATTGGATTTTTCCTATTAGACCTTCAAGAGTTTGATTTGTTCAAGAAAGATTGAAAGTTTTATGAAGCATTCTAAGGCTATAAAATTTTTATGAATGTTATGCAATTTATTTATTCATTATTTATTTATTTGATGAAAGAGAATTACTTACTAAAAAAATCATGCATCATATCTGTCTTTCCATCATTATGAATTTTTCTTTATTTTGATACTTCAGACAATACTGAACATCTATAAATGGATAGGCATCAATATTGTGTACAAAATAAAAATGAAATTTATGATTATTTATTGCTATTTCTTTTAAATATTTGTGTTCCACAGCATCCTTGAAAATAATTCAATTTTGTTAAAAACTATATTTTATTAATATTATTTTGGTGTATAAAATATAGGAAATCAGAAACTTTTATACATCGCTATATAAAAATATTCTCTACACAAAAAAGTAAAAATATGTATGCTTCAATTTAAAATGATTTTTTCACCCTTACCCAGAAAAAAAAGGTGATGTACTATTTAGTAGTCCGTTGAAAACCATTGAACCATGTTTTTAAATTTGTACAATCGAATGAAAATATATATTTTTGCTCAAACTTTACATTTATCTTCAAACTTTAGTTTAAATAAATTCATGAAAAATTGCTTATACCAGATTAGTTAAAATTGGTAACAATTTTTCTCCATTCATTCATTTATTCAATTTTTCATGAATATCTTTTTGACCCTTTTCAATTTATTCCCTTCCGATATAATACTTTTTCTAATTCTCAAAGCATTTATGGCTTTGAGCTATTTAAGCGACGAATTCTTTATCTCCTTAGTCAT
Organism: Cryptolaemus montrouzieri; assembly: GCA_013387265.2. Lineage (NCBI taxonomy): Eukaryota > Metazoa > Arthropoda > Insecta > Coleoptera > Coccinellidae > Cryptolaemus > Cryptolaemus montrouzieri. Next base: position 30,197,970 of record JABFTP020000001.1, read on the forward strand.
AGCAAATCTGTCTTTTCGAATTTTGGAACAGGAAAAAGTCTCAAGAAGCCAAAACTGGTCAATATAGGGACCAATGTATGACTACAGAGCTGCATTTCAATATTTCAGAAATAAGGTTATCTCTTATATTGAACAGACTTCTTATTTTTTTGTTAGAGATTCATTGAAAAGATAAAATTCATATTTGTTTCAGAATTGTTTGGGTATTATTTATTCTGTGTACATAGAAAACATTCGTGTACCCCTTGAAACTCTTGTGGGTAATATTTTGGGATGTGTACAAGTACCTCCTCCCGGAGGACCACAAGTTAGATTCAGCATAGGAGCTGGAGATAGGCAGGCATTGCAACCTCCCTTGAGTCCATCTCTGCCTGTTACTCATACTTCTGTTAATTTATTATTTTCACAATTAGGTGAGTATGAACTTATTTAACTATTTTACAATGTCATGTATCTATTGATGACAAATAAATATGGATGTGAATATTGATCTCCGATTTGCATCACATACAAAAACTTTGTAATTTCGTAAAACGACTGGAGATATGACATTTGGACAAAAAAGGGAAAGGTAATGGTCTTTGGTATGATCTAAGCCCTAAGTTCACGAGAAGTTATTCAGGGTTTTATGAAGGAGCCCAAACCTTAGAAATCAGGTTGTGGTCGCGTTTCAATGGAATTGGTAACTTGGAACAGAGGTCTTTCCACTATTACCACTCTCAGTCAAGACCAATTTTTGTTTTTACAACTCAGAAAACATTTAATTATTTCAGGACCTGTCCTGAATGTCCATAGAATGGGGTCACTTCAGACGGTTTTTCTCTAATAAATAATTCATTCCAGAATAAAAAAATTCAAAAACAAGACCAAAGGTGCTAGTACTATTGATGTATTTGATTTTACTATTGCTTCAGTCTCACCCCACGCAAAATCTATTTGAAAAATTTTTTTAGCCGGACAAAAATTCTTCAAAAATGATTTTAGAAACATATTAAGAGAGTTTCGGACACTGTTGGACTTTAAACAATTTTTCTGCAATAAAAATTTATATTTTTGATAAAAATATATACAGGGTGATTTTTTAAGTGATGCGTCAAAATATTATTGACTTTCAATAATCGTAAAAATTTGAAATTTGGTATGCGGCCTTATGTCAAATGGAAGAATTTGTGGTAATTTTTTCATGGTCGAGTCACTTCTGGTGCAGCCGGAAGTGACTACAACTTTCCTTTTTTAAATGGCTTGAGGTATCTTTCAAATTTTTTTATTGTAGAGAACCATTTTGGGAATAACTTTTCTCAACACTTATATCACCTGAAATTGATCACAAAAAAGTTATGATATTTTTTCGTCGAAATTTTTGAGTTCGTTTAAGGTCCCGAAAAAATATGCTTGAATTCTTAGGAGGTTTCAATTTTTGCATTTTTGGATCGGAAGAAGACTGTCCTTTCGAAATAAAATATTTTGAAGAATCTATACAGGGTGTTCGGAAATCACTGTTCAATTCGTCTAACTTCAAACATGAAAAACTCGATTTTTTGAAATTATAAATCTATTTTTTTTTCACATAATTAGATCCGCATTGTAAATTAGAATTGAACTGTATTAGGTTTTCCTATGGCTAAATTGCCACATTTCAAAGTTATCCACGATTTGAAATAAAAATGTCGATTTCTTGCAGTTATCTGTAAATTTGCGCTTTCGGCTTGGTTCTGGTTCAAGAAAGGGTAGTTTTCCAAAAATACACTGAAGATTTATGAACATAATCATCTGCCGAAGTTGATTAATTATCAACAAGGTAGATTTCAATTTGACCCTGCTTTAAGTACGTATACAGATCCCGTCTTAAATACTGTACCTACCTTTACCTACCTTTCGTAGAAATCGAAGAACTCTACTACTGTACATACTATAGTTATTAGATCCTTATTATTCCAATATTATCAATTGTCTCACCCTCTCGAACCAACACAGATGAGGGTTTATCGTTAAGGGTTTAACCTGTTCAAACGTATCAATCTTGGACCGCAAAATTTAGGATTTGTTTTCTCCACCATATCTATAAATACCTGCCTATTTTGTTTCAAAGTTAGTCTGAAAATTCTGTAGTGTACACGATTAACCGTAAAAACGTGAAGTGAAAATACTAATTCTGGATAAGTACCCTAACGCCGTGCCCCTCGACCTATTCGATATTTATGATATATGTGATTATATCCGTGAACGCACTTGTAGAGCGTTCAATTTGAAGTATCCTGAACTAACTGAATTATAAGACGACAAATTCTTCTTTGAAATTCAATACTGTATTTTATTCTCAATCACATAGCAAACGACAATAAGGTTAAATTCCGCTAGTGTTTTTGATGCTCGATGGACAGTGATTTCCGAAAACCCTGTATTGATCATAACGTTTTTGTGATCAATTTTAGGTGATACAAATATTGGAAAAAGTTTTTCACAAAATGATTCTCTACAATAAAAAAAATGGAAGATACCTCAAGCCATTTGAAAGAGGAAAGTTGTAGTCACTTCTGGTCACACGGGAAGTGACTCGACCATGAAAAAATTACCACAAATTTCAATAATATTTTAATGCATGACTTTAAAAAATCACCCTGTATATTTTGGACAAACTAGGTGGAAATGAAATAACTTTCATGTACTGGAAGATTTTATTTATTCATGTAACAAAAGTAACAAACAAATAAGTATAAATATTTAAAGAACTACAAACAAACTGAATACAAATTCAAAAGTAAAATCAATTAAATTCTCTGAGTATCAGAACATGTTTATTTCAAACTAATATCACTTGGTACATTTGTAAACGAACACCGCTCTTTTCTCAGACGGATCGGGTTTACAATTTTCACTATATCTGTTGCCAGAACGATGCTTTTTTTCATTAATCAGAGGGAAACTGGAGAAAATTGGGTTGTTTACTAGTTTCTTTCTCAAGAACTTGTGAATATAACGGAACGGATCATATTCTATATCTTCTATAATTAATCCTATATAACATTAGGACCGCAACAAAGTTCTCGCTGTTTTTTTTATGAAAATACAACTTTATTGTGAAAAATGATTACAAATGAATTATTCAAAATATTGCTACACTAGCTACAACTTTTTCCCATCTTTCTGGCAGAGCTCAAATACCGTGACGGTAGAAGTGTTCGTCTGTTGAGGCTGTCCACAAATCAAGCCATTTTTCGAGCGTTGCCATGCTGTAGAATTACTTTTTCGTGTCTCTGCTCGTATTGTGGCCGTTTTTGGCGCAGTGCTTTACTCAATCGCATCAATTGAGTTCGATGCCGTTCCCCAGTGATGGTATCATTCAGTTTGAACAGCTCATAATAAATAACACCGAATCGGTCCCATCAAATACAGAGCATAACTTTCGCAGCGTGAATATTCCGCCGAGGCGATGACGTAGATGCATGACCGGGCAGTCATTTTTTTATTGGATTGCTCTAATGAATCCATTTTTCATCACCCGTTACGACGCGATGAAGGAAACCCTTTCTTTTGTGCCGCTGGAACAGTTGTTCACTGTCGAAAAAACGATGCTCAACGTCTCTTGCCTCCAATTCGTCTTCGAAGATTTTTTGCCTTCTTTCACGGGGACGGTCGTCCACATCGAAAACACCGTTTTTGAAGCGACGGAACCAATTCCGGCACGTTGTTTCACTAGAGCAGCATCTCCGTAACTTTTTGGAGCTCTCTACGAGCTTCAGCCACCGTTTTCTTCGAATGAAAGAAGAAAATCAACACTTCCCCATGATGATTATTTGGCATAAAACCAGACATTTTCTCACAACTAAAAGTATATGACGCAAAAACAAAATCACTGATGTGTCACAGTGGTTTGTTTACCAGATGTCTAAGCTTTGTTCAAGACATTCTTTATATGTAAAAATCGACCAGCACTTACTGCTGGAGCCATCTATAGACAAACAGCGAGAACTTAGTGGCGCACCTAATATTTGTACTTGAAAAGTATGTTAAAGTCACTCTTGTCACTGTGTGAAAACTACACAGGAATAAACAGTCTCCATTTTATACTAAGGTAGTCAGTGTAAACTCGCTCTCCGAATCGCAATTGTCAGTCAGGTAAATTGGATTTGGGACAGGTGATCTAATAGATGATGAGTTTAACAAACAATTGTCTTCAACTTTCTCAGTAGTTTCTTCAGAAGCATGCTGTATTGTCTCATTATTTTCGGGAAAATCCTGAGACTGAACTGGTTTTCCGGGTTTTTTATTAATGTGCCTTCTCCTGGGCTTTGAACGAACATCAGGAGATCGCGTTTTTTGTAGGAAATTCAATAATATTTCTGATACATCATGGCTCTTCATTGATGGCGTGAGGGAGTTAGGATGTGGGGTTTCTGGAACATTTTCCAAGGGTCTTGGTATCCTACGAGGCAATCTCTTCAAGACGGTTTCTGGGTTAAACGGAGAAATTACTGAATCTCGAAACCGAGATAAAGTACGCAACATCCAGAGGTTGGCATACGTAAGTCGAGTTTGGAGGAAGAAGAATAAATCTTATGTTATGTTTTTGACAGCCCTGGATAACATCCAGGGTTATGTGGCTGGAGAGGTTGTCGCCAATTGAAACTTTATTACCTTCTTTTTGCCTGGAGTATGGTATGAATATCTGTCGCTGTCGAAACCATTTTACAAATGTGGCTGATTCGAACCAACCGCTTGTGATTATACTATAGCGGCTACCAGGGTCCAGCTTCTTCCACTGTTATATATATATATATATATATATATATATATATATATATATATATATATATATATATATATATATATATATATATATATATATATATATATATATATATATATATATATCTTTTGAAGAGAAAGGATTTACAAAAATTTGAATAATTGTATTTACAATAAATGCTTATATCTATAATTTTGGCGTGTGTCAGAAAAAGCACAAGTGTGAGCTCAGGAAATGTAACAGGGGAACCATACTATCTTGTATATGATTCAATAAACGAGTGAAAAAACCTGAGGAAAAAACTCGTTTCCCTGTCGCTATTGCACTAGCAATAGCTTGTCTGTTTATGTTGTGTTAGTGTCGTGTGTACAAAAAGAGTACCAAAGATTTTTCTGCTTAGTCGCTTCATTCCCTCTTGCATTCCATGATTTCTAAACGAAGACAAGGGTGAAAGAAAGGGGGTTTGCGACAGGAATCTGTAACAATGGAAAAAGAAAATCAGTAGAAGAATATTTTAACAATCATACTTCTTATATGTCTAAACAAATCTGAGAAAAGATTTTACATAGCAATCAAGGTCATGAAAAGGATTAAGGAGATAATAAAAAAAATACATAACCTGCGATATTTCCTCAAATTCCATCTCTGTTTGACCGAGAGGGCCCCGATGACCAGATTCAGTCTTCCAAGTGATGCCGATTATGATCTATAGATGTTTTAGAATCATTATTCTTATTCTTGGTTGGTGCAACGAACCAAGAGATCCTAAACAACAGATTTGCTGAATCAATTCCTACTGTTCATAGCGATGCTTTGCCTCATACACCATAAATGGCGGTAAAAGTTTCCCGAAGTAGATGCAGCCATCGTGACACTAATGCTTGTTTTTGAGGAATCAATTACTCTATCGCAGTGTTTTGCTCTACGTTTGCAAACCACCTTTGGTTTTTCGGGGTCATCACTGAAACTAGTTTCGTCGTAGTTGACAATATTTTTCGTCGGAATGCCTTCACTGGATTTCTTTAACTCAGAAAAATATTTTTTGATTTGATAGTGGTTTCAGTCACCTCAGCTCGACTTTGTCTTATATTTTGAGTCAGTCTTAAGGGAAGATTCTTATGTTGAGAAAAAATTTTTTAACCAATATGGTACCCGGTAAATTATTTGTCCATTTCCTAACTACTCTTTCTTTTCTTATAACATAATGTTGAATTACTTGACGAATATCGTATTTCGTTAGCGGAAAATCTCACTCAGAAGATAGCAGGATTGCATTAACAAACTAAGTTTCTTCATCTTTGTATCTTTGTATTGTAAGTATTCGTTTATATATACGACCAATCGTCCGAAAGTGCCCTCTAGCGAAATTTTATGGTCACGGTCCTGTAAAAAACTCGTAAGGATTTTATTAGTTTTCCATTTGTGAAAACATTCCTTAAACATCACGTAACAATAAAGCAATCATCAGAAATAACAATTCTATCTGGAAAAATACGCATACCATTACTTTTTCGATCTTTGAAAAACCGTTAAATCGCACTGCGCATTGAGCTTGGTGCCAAGACAATCTTAATTGGGATAAAGAAAAATGGATCAGTTTCCTTTTGTGATGCAAACTTTCCCCTGCATGCTTGAGAAATTGCTACACAGAGAGGCGAATCAGTGATGTTTTGGGGAGGCATGGGCGTTAGTGGAAAAATATCCTTATTTTTATACAGAACAACTTGACGAGAAATTCTTACAGGAATGAGATTATTCTACCAATGGTGGAACCTCATCTACCAATGCCTCATATTCCTCACTATGCAATACATACAATACAAACAAGAACAATATCAATGGATACTTAAAATATTCAAGGGTTCCAATATCTTCTATGTTTTACTCCTTAAGGGGGTCATCCCATGTGACGGTCTGTTTTTCAGGGATTTTTTTTCTACGACCAGTCAATAGCTACAGCTTCAAGTTTATTATCATTTATTAATATATATTTCAACAATATAAATATAAATTTTCAGCTAAAAATATTGTGTAGAACATGAGTTAGAGCGTTCTGAACACCCACGCCTCGAAAAAATGGGCTCGCACTCCACGATTCCGGCTGATTGGCTTATCTGAAACAAAAAAATTAGCGGCGTTTTAATCTGTAAGCCTAAATGTAAGGAATGAACTATTATCGAAAGAATTTACAAAAAATTGGACTTTTGGCAAATATAAATTGCGAATTTAGCGTTTGGGAGTTTTTAATCGATAATAGTTCATTCTATGCTTTTACATGTGCTGAATGTACCCTACAAATTTCAAGTCATTCGGTCAAGCTGTTTTTGAGATACGATGGAGGAAAGTTTAAAAAACACAGTTTTGAGACAAACGCGTTCAAAGTTTCAAGCCCGCTTATAACTATGAAGATCTCAACTTACCTTAATCGGCGATACCTGGTCCATAGAGTACTCCTTCCTCTTCCTCTTGAAACTCTTTCAAGACAGATTGTTCTGCTCTTGAGTCAATCCTGGCTTGTTTAACATCACTTTCGCGCCGCTCAAAACGTGAGATTCTCTTTTCATTACATTTCTCAACATAAGTATGGGCTTCTCGGCAAATGGGGCGTTCGATAACCGGCTTTACTTTCAAAACACCTTCAAAACATTCTTTAAAGATAATAACTGATATCTAGGTAGCAATTTCAACTAATTAAAAGATTCGATATTGTTCTGTGTCTCTGCTCCTAAACAACGAATTAATAATTCCTCTTTCGATAAATCTTCGAAAACAGGTTCAATAACTACTTGTACTTCTGGTATCAGAGGTGGTTTATCGTGATGAAATTGGACAAGCTCATTCTTAGCTTCTGACTTACGCCACTTACACCAACTATCTTCGCCTTCTGGACAGCATTGATGTTGAGGATTTTCATCTGAAGAACATTTGTGATAATATGTTGCCCAAACTTCCTTTTTCATATCTTCAAGCGAATCTGGATGACCTCGAATAGCTAATCCGTAGAATTTCGTTTTTTCTTGAATAACTTTATCAGTAAGTTTAAATGGTCGTTTTTTCTTGAATAACTTTATCAGTAAGTTTAAATGGTCCCCTTCTACCGATTCCTTTATTTGTTTTATATTTTTGAACAGTCGAAGTCGTGTTCCCATTCTCTTTTCGACGTGGCCCACATATTCTTTTTTGTTACTACAGTATCTCCATACGGTTTAGCATCTAGGATCCCCTTGTAAGTTTTACTGTCACCGTAGCCGGTGTATGTAAGATACTTTGCGCCATATTTTTCCATATACCTCAAAAATATTTGGGTGATGGCAGTTATTTCCATTTTACTGGAACTTCCGGAATGGTTTATGTTGCATTCATCGACATGCGTTATATACCACATTTCGTACTCTGTCTAAAGGATCTGATTTTTTAACCTTTCCACTTATTACACGCACCACAAAAACTACTCATAACCATGACATCTAAAACTTTCTCAGTGTACTTTCCAATCAATGTAGAAGCTCCAAATAGAGATGAAAAACCTCTTATCTTCCATGTACCGTCAACTGACACAGTCAATTCATCCTGTGGTTTTCCTGCTTCTTCATTTATAAATTTTTCTTGCCTGACAGCAAATGATAATAAAATTTCACACACTGCAGATGTGGCAATAAGAATGTTTTTCATTAGTGCAGTATAAGTTGAATTTCCAGTACCCGAGCAAAGATTAACTCCTTTGTGACCAACTCCTGATAATCTCATCACAAATACAAATCGGCGATTAACTTCAAATGCATTCTTGATCAATGGGCCCGAGTTTATAACTGACTGTTTTTCACACTAACACGATAGAATAATTTTAAAACCTAAGCCTCGGAAACTTGATAGCGAAATAGACACATCACTTTTACAAGTTTTGCATATAACCATAACCGGAAATTGCAGCGAATACAGAAACAAACTCCAAAATGCAATACGCGAAATTCGAAGCGATGGAAACCTACATGTTCATTCTATTTTTAAGTTTTTTCGCCGAAGTTGATGTAAATTCCGTTTCATTTTAGATGGTAAAACGGTTTCCACTAAACTTCCTTCTTTTACAACGACCAGGATGAACATTTCCACTCGTACTTTCTTTTCGTCCACTCATTATGAAGAGTAAAATATTAAATAACTATAGAAATTCTTGTTTAAGGTTTTAGAAACTTGTATAAACGTATATATGTAAAAGATTGCCAGGTATAAGCCCGCCTCTACACAATAGGCACGGACTCCAACTGCTGACTCATCGCTCCGAACAGCTGCTTTTTTAAACTGCTGTATCTTCAAAACTACTTACTTCGATTTCTAAAGAATCACTTTACTATCGTCTTCTAGACATGTTAGGAAAGCAATTTATGGAAAAGAAAAATCGATTTTTTTAATCCGTCACATGGGATGACTCCCTCAAAGCATTTAATGTACTATTCACTGCTTGTTTATTTTATTCGTTTTTTTTTAATTGAGGAGGTCGTTACTTGATGAAAATCGATACACATATTTTCAATGAAATAAAACTAAAGTATTTAGATTTTCACTATATTAACAAAACTATGACCGGTTTCACCACACTGTGGCTTCATCAGATAGATACAAACTAATGAACAGAGTTATTCCTAATATATTAGTCTTATTTCCTACTTAATATTACAATAGGTACAAGAGGTATGTTGGAAAACCCATCGGAGTTGCTTACTTTATGAATTGAAAAGATTGAGTAAAGGAGAGGGATTTAGATCTATTTGACTATTAAGTAACCTACCTGAATTCTTTTCTTTGTTGATCTCTAAAATTTCCAATAGATTGAGTTTTTGTCTGTTATTTTCATTGTGTAAAATTGTGAAATTATCATTAAAGTTATGGTTTTCTTCGAGTAAGTGATTAGAATAATGGGAATCTGATTTATGAAAATTAAAACTACGTTTGTGCTCGGATAATCTAACTTTGAAATTTCTGAAAGTTCTACCAATATAAATTTTATTACAATCCCCGCAAGACAGTGTATAAACACCGGATCTATTACTTTTATCAATTTTAGATTTGCAGTTTTTGATATGTCGGCCTAAAGAATTATCAGTTCGGAATGCTATATTGAAATTATAATGCGAGAGGAATGATTTTAATTTTAGACTAGGATTACCAATATAAGTTAAGCTGTCGTATTTTGTGTTTGAACTTTTTATATTTGGAAATACTTTCTGGATTGCTTTTTGAAATTTTTTGCGTGAAATCATGTTCTCAATCATAGTTGGACTGTAACCGTTATTGACTGCTATTTGTTCAATTATATTTAGCTCTTTTATGAAATTATTTTGTGACATTGGGATATTAATGAGTCTATGTACCATACTATTGTAAGCTGCTAATTTATGTGGATAAGGATGTGTAGATGAGCTGTGAATAGTAATATCTGTATGCGATGGCTTATGAAAAATAGAAAAATATTGTTTGCCGTTAATTTTAGTAATAGTTGATTGGAGTTTTCCGTTTCTATCTCTAAAGTGAATTTAATATTATCGTGAATTTTGTTAATGAATGTTTTGAATGACTCTAATTGTCTGTTTGTGCCAGTGAAACAACAAATGATATCGTCGACATATCTAAACCAATAAATAAAGTGTTTGAATAACGGATGTTCTTGGATAGTTTTTTCAATATTATCCATGAAGTGAGCAGAGGGCTCAGAGGATTACCCATGATTAAACCTTTTTTACTATTATATAATATTCCATTGAAGTTGAAATAATTTTCGTTTTTTGTTTTATTACAGGTATAAGAAATGTTTTAACTCTCTTTTGTGCCATAATGACTGAACATAAAATTCTATTCCACTCCAAGAGTTATAGCCGATTAACAGAGGCTTGTAGAGCTTTGACAGCTTTAATGTATCCCTTCAGATACACTCATGTATATATACCCCTACTGCCAGCACCTTTAGTGGAAGTTCTATCTACTCCAACTCCATTCATTATGGGCGTCCATTCTTCGTTAAAAAGTGAGATCGCTGAATTGGTAAGCACTGTGTTTTTGTACTAGCTCCACAATTTGTGACTATCCCACCTGATTCAATAACAAGAACAAGAATTTTCAATTGTATTTCAGATGGATGTTATTGTGGCGGACCTAGATGGCGGTTCAATCATCATACCTGATGGTATCTCGTTACCTCTTCTTCCCGAACCGCTACTTAGTCAGACACAAGAAGCGCTCAGCTTAATCCTTCAGCCTGAACTCAGCTGTGCGGATCACGCTTTTCCACCTTTAGCGGTCAGGTCTCCCCAGGCGGTCATGTTGGATAAAGAAGTACGTGCTGTTTTTATGAGAACATTTGCTCAATTGCTACAGGGTTACCGCAGTTGCTTGACAATTATAAGGATTCATCCGAAACCAGTGATCACATTTCACAAAGCCGCCTTTCTTGGAGAACGCAACTTGAAAGATTGCGATTTCACAACGAGAGTATTGGACTGTATGTTTTTTACCACTTTTATCTCGGAGAGAGGTCCGCCATGGAGGCCGTGCGATGTTTGGGACGAATTGTATAATAATATAGGTAAGTGATGTGCTAATGGCTTCTTGAGTAATTACATTAAATTGTGAATTATCTGACGACAAACGCAAACCGACAAATAGAGTCCATCACCTCTTGTATTGTCCAAACTGATAAACAAATCCATCCCCTATATTCAGTGTTGTATTCTGTTTACATGGTGATTTCTGAAATTTACTATACTTGATCGTCAGATCTTATGGAATTGAAAGCTATTGCAGTGCCAGTTCTTGTCTCCTAAAACAACTTGATGGTAGAAGTGACCAATACTGATTCAGTAAATGGTTTCATATGCATGTTTAACAAATACAAAAGAGTTCAATGATACATTCTGTCAGAAACCGGGAATTGGTCAATGAAACCCAAAATATCAATTTTTCATCTAAATTTATCGCATCGTCTTCAAAGTAGGCCCCTTCCGAAATAATAAATTTAAGCCAACGAATAATCCAATCATCAGAACATTTTTCAAATGCTTTTCCGGAATTGACTTCAGTTCTGGCCGCCAATTCTCTTTTATGTCTTCTATCAATTCTAAACGGGTACCTTTAAGTGGTCATTTGGTGGTTGTTCGATGATATTTGTTGAATTTTTGGCCAGAAATTCAATCAGAATGATAGCCTTGTGAGATGGTGCATTATAGTGGTGCAAAATGAGTTTTTTTTTCCACAAATCTGGCCTTCTTCGACGAATTTGCTTTCAAACGCCGCATAACGCTCAGGTAATATTCTTTATTTGCCGTCTGATTTTTTGTCAAGAATTTCGAGTGCACAACACCCCGATAATCAAAGAAAATAGTTAATATATATAATAATAACTTGACTTTTGATAGACTTCGACGTGATTTCTTCGATTTCGGTTTAGTTGGAAGGCGCCATTCCAAAGCTTGTTGACTGGTTTAAATGTTAAACTCATAAACCCATGTCTCATTACCAGTTGCAATACGTTTCATCAGTGTGGGGTCGGAATTGACTCGTTCTAGCATGTCTTCAGCGACCTTTACGCGATTCAATTTTTGAAGAAAATTCAGGTGTTTTGTAACTGGTCGAGCGGAAACGCGTTTCATGCCTAAACAATCGTTTAAAGTGGTACGAATTGATTCGTGCGACACAGAAAGTTCTTTGTTTATTTCTCTTGAACAATGACAATTTTCAGTTATCATTTCCTTCACTTTATCAGTGTAAAGTTTAGATGAAAATGTTGATGGCCGATCAGAGCGAGGCGAATATTCCACCGCATCTCGGCCGCCGTAATGCAGTGTACGACTCATATACACGTGTTTTTGATAAAGTCTATTCACCGTAAGTCTTCTGTAACATTTTCAGCGATTTGCACAACAGACATGTGTGAGAACTGATGGAATCGAGCACTGAAAACAAACTAAATGACAGATCGCGTTCAAACTCCGCCCCAGTATAGAAAACAGTTGTGCCAACTTAGCAGCAACGAAAATTTTGGCAATAGTTCTAAGCAGATTATTTAAATAATCAATTCCCGGTACTTTTTTGACAGAATGTAGTATTGTTCAATTATTCTTATCTTCAACTCTTATAGGTTAAACTTAACTTAGATTTCTACGTATTTCACAGGCGAATTAATGAAATCAGAATCTCTAGATACAACAAGAGTCCTAGCTCATATTCAAGAATTAGCGCAGCAGCTGTACACCAATGAAAATCCAAATCCACAATCGTATGCTCAAAAACTTTTTGTTCCACCCGAAGGGGCTTTTGCTCGCATACACCAACCCCCTCTGCCACTATTAAATGCGGATTTGGTGAAGGCCATTATCGAAGAGGGTTTGTCCAAGAATAATCTGAAGTCAAGGTAAGTAAAATCGTTTCAGCAAATATCCATTTTGAAGTCTGAATCAAATGTGTTCGAAGTGTATCTTCGTAGATGTATTTATTCTATTTTTAATACAGGTGTTTCTGGTCAATAATTTCTACAGAAGATTCTTCACAGAAATTATGTACGATAGTGTTTTGTCCGCATGATACGAAGTTTTGATTTTTTTCACTTTTCTCTTGATAGCTCATGTAGTTTTCAAGGAGTCCATCTCTGTCCAATAGTTGTAAAAATGTACCGAGGTATATTTTTTCCTTTTTGATCCCATCAAATCATAGTGTGGTGCACTGTTCAATCCCAAAGCTTTGTTTTGAGTTGCTGCGAATTGAAGGTGGATTCCCTAAAAATTTTGTGAGCTATCAACAAAATAGTGAAAAAAAAAGTCAACACCATGTATCCCGTGATGCACTTTTGGGGATATGCTTATGAGAATTTTTTACATATTTTTCGATGAGGAATCCCTTGTAGCAGTTGAAGACTACTTATGTGAATCACATCCTGTATACCTCGTTTCAGTTCGAGAATCAAGATTCGAGTGAAACTTTATTGTTAGTATAAAAATTCAAATTTCAAAATGGATATTATTAGTTTGAGAGGTTCTTTTACTCATTTGCATTTTTTATTGGACAGCGGAGAATTTGCTTGGTGAGTTAAATGTGCTATTATGTTGTGAAAATAGGGAACATCAAATGCATAAAAGCATCCCCTCTAAAAAAGGTTGTCTCAAAATTATGTAAATATGCTCGAATAAGAAATTATCTCATGTAGTTTCACTCAAATTATGACCAAATATAATTCTGCTACATACATTCTGTCGAAAAAGTACCAGGAATTGGTGAATGAAACACATAATATTTATTTTTTATCCAAATTTATCTTTATTTATTCTGGTCAGAAATTCATTCACAGTGATAGCCTTGTAAGATTGTGCATTATCGGGGTGCAAATCCATGAGTTTTCTTTCCATAAATCTTACCTTTTTCGACGAATGTGCTCTCTCAAACACCGCATAACGCTCAGGTAATATTCTTCATTTACCGTCTCACCTTCTGGCAAGAATTCCGAGTGCACAACACTGTGATAGTTAAAGAAAACAGTCAACATTACCTTACTTTTGATCGAATTTGACATTTTTTTTCGGTTTCGGTTCAATTGAAAGATGGCATTCCGAAGCTTGTTGACTGGTTTGCATGTCGAACTCATGAATCAATGACTCATCACTAGTTATAATGCGTTTTATGAATGTGGAGTCGGAATTGACTCGTTCTAGCATGTCTTCAGCGACCTTTACTCTATTTAAATTTCACTCAGGATAAATGGTCATAAAACTAAATCAATGGTGGTAACTTCATTAGGCCTCCCTCAAAGAGACACTCTATCCCCTATTATGTATTTTATCCCCATCTAAATCGGCCATAATGTTTTTTTTCTAGGCACAAAATTACTCTTTCACCCACATTCAACTTAGGAAATCTAAATATAGCTATTAGAACTAAGACAAAATTTCTGAGATGAATTATTGATGACAAACTCAATTTCAAAAGCCATATTCTGCACATTTTGCGAAAGGGAGAACAAGGCTTGAACATCATCAAATCAGTCAGTAGAACAAATTGGGGCGCACATCCATCTATTTCCTTAACATTTTATAAATCTTTCATACGTTCAATTTTTGACTATGGTTGCTCTTTCTATCGTAAGGCTTCAAAGACCGCTCTTTTGCAACAGGATCGAATGCAATCAAAATGTCTTCGACAATGTCTAGGTTTATTGCGATCAAATCCAATTTCGGCTTTGGTGAGGCAGGTGAGTTGCCATTGTCTAATCGTGCTAAAATTATGGGCAAAAAATTTATCTTGTATCTCCAAAGTAAAACTAGTCCCATCTTCAGTGACTTATTCAATTTGGGTATATTCAATCTGACACTATCTTTTTGGAGAAGTAAGAAATGCTTACCACTTGTCGATTTTATTGTAGATAACCCTCATCCACCTGATTTCTTTTTCACAAACTTTGTTCATCCAAACTTCATTTGTGCAGATTACTATTCCTTAGTATTCTCGCGGTGTCTTGGAAAGTATAAGCTGTTTCTCCTTCTCCTCAAAAAATACCCATCTCTCAATAAACCTTAGAAAAGAATTATATTCACTCGTAAGTTCTGGGAAAAATATCGAATTTTTATGGATCAGATCTCATAAAGGAGTAAGAGGAAATGACAAAGTGGACACTTTAGCTCGAAAAGCGACAACGGAGGGAGGTGATATCTCCGAAACATATTTTTGTTCCAAATACGAATTTTCTAGAAAAATAAGAAAAAATGTTTTCGAAGAATGGTGCGAAGTCTTCCGGGATGACAGAAAGGGTTTCAACTACAAAATGTCGGTCAATCACTCCCCACTTAAAGAACCCTTTTCGGTCATTATCTGCTCAAAATAGGACTTAGAGAGAGTCCTTTATGTACGTGCGGCGAACTAGAAACATTAGAGCACATATTCTTGATATTTCCCCAATTTGAAATGAATAGAGAGATAATGCTTACACAGATATTTCGATCTATAAAAGGAGGTACACTGAATCTGGATGGAATAATTGCTACAAACAATTTAGAAGTGTACAAATCTCTGTATCAATTCCTCAGTAATTCTGGACAATCGATTCAATATTTTTATAATACTCGTATATCATAGGATTAACTATAACTGGGTGAATAATTAATTTTAACTGAAATCTAATATTTATTAATAAATTGATGCTGACTGGATAGTGTGAACACTTAGGTCAATAAACTCATTTAAAAAAAAAGCGACCTTTACGCGATTTAATATTTGAAGAAAATTCAGGTATTTTAAAACTAGTCGATTAGCAACGCGTTCAAAATGGTACGAATTAATTCGTGAGACACAGAAAGTTCATTGCCTATCTCTATCAACCTTAAATGACGATTTTCAATTACAATTTCCTTCACTTCATCGATTAACTTCAGTTGAAGATGTTGATGGCCGACAAGAGCGAAACAAATCTTCCACCACATGTGGGCCGCTGCTAGTGCACTGTACTACTCATATGCACATGATTTTGGTGAAGTCAATTCATCGTCAGCTTTCTGTAATATTTTCAACGATTCGGCACACGAAATTCCATTTGCAATACAAATTTTGAGACAAATTCTTCGTTCAAATTTTTATCCATTGTAAAAATCGCTGAAAATAAACTAAATGACAGATCGCGTTCAAACTCCGCGTCAATATGGAAATTAGTTGCGCCAACTTAGCAACAACAAAATTTTGATAATCGTTTGAAGCAGATTTTTTAAATAATCAATTCCCGGTACTTTTTTGACAGAATGTATTTCTTTTTGGCATTCATCTTACTAGAGAACTCTAGTTCACTTTGCAAAGGAGTAAACTTGCTCCTGAGAAAATAATTCGCGAACACTTCAGTAATCTGAAAAATTGGATAACTATTCGCAAGTATTATTAAACTGCAGATTTTGGGTTGGGCTTAATGGATTCCATTTTGACTTACAAAATTAGTAAAAATTTGAAATTTGCAACAATTTCTTTATAAGTTAAATGTTACTCAAGGAAGTCTTCGCAATTTAGGTGAACTATCAAGGACATAATTTATAGGAAATTTTATTGAAAATTATTCAATGGCACAGCTAATTCTTAGAATATTAACTATACTTTTTAATAGTACTCATAAGACAAAAAACTATTTTAAATTGAAAGTAATATTTGTATAATGTAATGTTGCTTATTATTTACTGTTGGCTGTATAATCTGCTTCTTCTGTGAAAATTAGAATCATGATGAAATAACTATAAATTTTGTATGTAGGTTAGCATCCCTTCGAACAATTCAACCTCGAATAGTACCAATGGGACCATGTATCTCTAATCTCAATGGAAATAAAAATTTAGTGAGCAATTCCGCCAGAAGACTGGAGGTAACAATCGTAACCGCTTTAATTTTTCCATTTTTAATAACAAACATATTTTCAGGTTTTGCGAAATTGCATCACCTGTATTTTTGAAAACAAGATTTCTGACGCTAGAAAAACGTTTCCGGCAGTTTTGAGAGCGCTGCAATCGAAACAGGCCAGACTTGCGCTTTGTAACGAACTGGCCCAACACGTTAGTGGAACGAAAGCGATGCTGGAACATCAGCAATTCGATCTGGTAGTCCGGTTGATGAATTGTGCCTTGCAAGACGATTCTTCGATGGATGAACATGGGGTAGCTGCAGCTCTCCTTCCTTTGGCTACTATTTTTGGCAGGAAATTATGTACTGGAATCATTCAGTTCGCATATACGTGTATTCAGGTGAGTTAAATAATTTAGATAACGCTGAAAGATGTGTGTTCCAGAGAAAACTTGCAGAATGTATGAAAGTGTTGACTTGATTTAATTTCAGGAGCATCCTGTTTGGCAAAATCAACAATTTTGGGAGGCAGCGTTTTACCAAGATGTCCAAAAAGACATTAAAGCACTCTATTCGATTAGGATAGATAATTTGAATAGTACAAATCGTTATAACAACGACTTTATCATTTCAAAACCGACTTCTCCGAGAGATAGTAAAGAATTTTCTTGGCAGAATCGCCGATCTATAGTGGCGAAAATACAAGAGGCTACGTCTTTGGAAATCGCCGCGGAGCAGATGAGGATCTGGGGATCCATAGACGCGGAGAGAGGAAAAGAATTGATTACCCAAGAGGAAAATACCATTTACAGTCAGGCGATACACTACGCGAATAGAATGGTTTATTTGCTCATTCCACTCGATGTGGCTAGTAAATTTCATAAACCTGATTGTTTTGACGAGGAAAGAACTTCTAATAGTATAACAAATAGGTAAGTTCAGTCACTGTTTGGGTACTTTCAACATATGAAAAGGAGAAAATACTCCATGCTTAAGTTATAGTGAAGCTACAGTTGTTTTCCCTCTGCTTGACATACATTCTGTCAAAAAAGTACCGGAAATTGATTATTTAAAGCATCTGCTTAAAACGATTGTCAAATTTGTTTTTGGTTCTAAGTTGGCACAACTGTTTTCTATACTGATGCGAAATTTCAACGCGATCTGTTCTTAAGTTTGTTTACAGTGCTCGATTAAGTCAGTTCTCACAAGTGTTTTGCGATTTTTACAATGGATAAGAATATCCAACAAATAATTTATTTGTGCTATAATTACTGGTTGGAATTCAATCAAAAGCACCATAGACAGGATCCAAAAAAATCTGTTGTCCTCAGTTACTGAACAGCATGAATCCTTGATCGACATGCACGGAATAAATACATTTTAAACAATTTCAGGTTTTTCTTGAACAAAGGTAGTGAATGCAAATATTGACTATATGTGTTATATACATTCTGTCAGAAAAGAACCGGGAATTGATTATTTAAAAAATCTGCTTAATACGATTGTCAAATTTTTGTTGTTACTACGTTGGCACAACTGTTTTCTATACTGGGGCGGAGTTTGAACGCGATCTGTCATTCAGTTGGTGTTCAGTGCTCGATTTTGTCAGTTCCCACAAGCGTCTTTTGCTATTCTTACAATGGATGAAAATATCGAACAAAGAATTTTGTCTCAAATTTTGTATTGCACAACTGTTTTCAATACTGACGCGGAGTTTGAACGCGATCTGTTATTTAGTTTGTTTATAGTGCTCGATTTTGCAAGTTCTCACATGTGTGTTTTGTGATTTTTACATTGGTTAAAAATATCGAACAAAGAATTCGTCTCAAATTTTGTATTGCAAATAGAATTTCGAGTGCCGAATTGCTGAAATTATTACAGAAGGCTTACGGTGAATCGACTTTATCAAAAACACGTGCATGTGAGTGGTACAGTGCACTCAACAGTGGTCGAGATTTGGTGGAAGATTTGCATCTTCAACTGAAGTCAACATCGATCTCCATTTTAAACGATTGTTTGGGGATGAAACGCGTTGCGCTCGACTTGTTCCAAAAAGCCTGAATTTTCTTCAAAAATTGAATCGCGTAAAGGTCGCTGAAGACATATTAGAACGAGTCAATTCAGACTCCACATTCATGAAACGCAACTGTAACTGGTGATGAGGCATGGATGTATGATTTTAACATGCAAAACAGTCATCAAGCTTCGGAATGCCATCTTCCAAATGAACCGAAACCGAAAAAACCAAGTCAAAGTCGAACAAAAGTCAAGCTAATGTTGACTGTTTTCCTTGATTATCGCGGTGTTGTGCACTCGAAATTCTTGCCAGAAGGTCAGACGGTAAATGAGGAATATTACCTTAGCGTTATGCGGCGTTTGGGAGGAACAAAGTCGCCGAATAAGGTAAAATTTGTGGAAAGAAAAGTCAGGGATTTTGCACCATGATATGCACCATCTCACAAGACTATCATTGTAAATGAATAACTGACCAAAAACTCAACAAATACCATCGAACAACCACCGTATTTTTCTGATATCGCTCCGGGCGACTTTTTTCTTTTTCCAATAGTCAAATGACCACTTCGAGGTACCGAGAACTGAAGTCGATTCCGGAAAAAGTATCTGAAAAATGTTTTGATAATTGGATTATTCGATGGCGTAAATTTATTATTTCGGAAGGGGCCTTCTCCGAAGGCGATACAATAAATTTGGATGAAAAATAAATATTTTATGTTTCATTGACAAATTCCCGGTACTGTTTTGACAGAATGTAATAATAAAAGACACTATTCAAGACGTCCAATCAAGTCTTAAACATTTGTATAGAAGTGTAGGTAGGTGATGTTTTATTAGCCTCTTGTGCGCATACTAACTAATCACGTACTATGCGCCAATCTGTGCCATTGGTAAAGCTGCCATATGCTCTGCCAATAGATGGCGTTCAAGCAATGTTTTCGGTAACTTCTTTGGTTCAGAAATGTGACAGATGCGCAGTGGCAGGCGATACGAGGGATGTCATTATGTTTTGCATGCTGTCAGTATTAAAACTAAACATCTATGATATGTTAAAATAAATCCAAAATTTCAGTTCTGTGCGTGCTGTGTTAGCCACAAACTTCATAACTGTCAAACTTGACAAGTTAGTTGAAAAATAAAATTGAACCGTAAGCATTATTGCGCAATTATTTTTTACCAGTTTTTACCGGTTAGTTTCTGTTTTTGGCATTGAAGCATGACATCAGTCAACAGTTTCCCATTGAAGACATTGGAAAATTTAAACGCAAAGAGATTAAGCCAATGGCAAATGTACCAAAACCAGTGATCTGCCAAGAAAATTGATTGCTGACCGTAATATTATCCAGAAAGATCGGTATGCAACAAATCGAGAGATTAAGGCATAATTGCGAATTACAAAGACTTAAATAAAAAAATTTTGCAGGAAGAATTGCGCTTGAAAAAATTAGTTTCCCGTTTAATACCGCATGTTGTCGGATGAACAGAAAGCTGCAAGGATGAATTCATGTCAGAAAACTCTGGACCGTTTCAATTTTGGAAAGTCTAAAAGCGTTCACAACGCTTGGTGGTGGTCAATCTTGGATTTATTCATGTGAACCAAAAAACAAGTGTGTTTGGGTGTTCCAAGGGGAAGATAAACATGACAAAATCATCCGTGGCCGAAGTATCTCCAAAAAGATGGTCGCAACGTTCGTTTCAAAAATAGGTCATACAGCAACAATTCCAAGATCAAAAAACAGTTACTGCCGATTGGTTCACAACCATTTTTTTACCGCAACTCGTTAGTAAGCTTGGAGAAACCAACCTCGAACGGCGAATCATCCTTCATCAAACAATGCAAGTTCGCACACAGCCCGGAAAACCATCGAATTTAAACGCAAGAAAACATCGAATTGTTCCTTCGTACAGTCCCAACAATTTTTTTCACTTTTTTCAAAATCAAGAACCGACTGCGTCTTCAAAAGTTTGCTTCTAGAAGAAGCCATTGGTGCTTCCGAAAGGCCACTTTGAATGTAGCAACAAACAATTGGAATAACTGCTTCCAGAATTGGTTCGAACGAATACAGAAGTGTATCAATCTTCGCGAAAACGCGAAAAGAAAAATAATAAAATCTCTAAAAGCTCTCAATAGTTTAATTCTAGCTCTATATACATACCTCGTATTTACAGGTTTGCTGGAAAATTTCCATTCCATTTTTTTCAAAATTAGGACATCCGGGCTCTTCCTATATTTTCGACTCAGTTGTACGTCCTGGGTGTAGTATTCTTGATCACTTCTCTTAATTATAATTATTTTGAGAGTCTGGTTAAAATTAATTTTTTTCTGGCCAAATTTTTGTTATATAATGCTAATTTGCTGCTCGACTGTCCCATAGACAAAAAAAGCAGCAATATTTTGTAAATCCTTCCTGAAGTCCCACTAAAATTCTTATAACTTGTTAGTCCCCATATATTTGCTATTTATACTTGTAGTTTGTTTTATCCAAAACACTGCGCATATTTTCATAACTTTCTTTCATCGTCACTGAACTGGTATAGAGGGTTTTAAATTTCCATTGTGCAATAACACAGCTTTTAAACTGTATTTAGACGAATCTATAAATAAACGCCACTCAGAGGGCGAATGCTCAATATCAAGTTGCTGCATTAAACTATCAATATCTGAACACGAACACAGCGAATTTTCCATACTGTAGAATGCAGAAAAACGGAGCATGTCTTTTCGTAAATTCGTAATTTTTGTATCATTGGCTAATAAGTTCCATTCCTTAAGACGGGAACCAAAAAGTTTTCACTGATGCGTTGTTAACCCCAAATCACATACTGAATCATTTAACTCGCTTTGAACAATTAAATATGGCTCGCCGAAACGGAGACCTGGAGTAAAAGTGTGGACGGTGCACTGCCTGATACATTGTTTTCAGTACCTTCCAAAATCACATTTTGCGGATTCAAAGGTACGACCGGCACTGGTAAATTTGCAATATGAAGAACAGGTCCGACCGAAAATTTGGATAGTCCATCTTGCGCTTTGCCTTTTAGTCTTTGACAGGCAAAAATAGCTATCATCTAAATGAGTATTGGGTTTTCGCCATACCATAGGAACTGCAAAAGGCATGCTTTTTCTCTTCCCATTCATTCACTGCACCAAGGATACGCTACAACTAATACAGCACACATGGGGAGCCCAATTCTTGTCTTGATCTCCAATTGAAACACCAAAATATAGGAAGCAGGCTTTTTTAACATTTTCAGAAAATGGCCTGGATTGTGTTTTCACCATAAATTTTCCACAAATATAACAAAATGTGTCAGGAGAGATTTTGTTATTGCGGCGCGTTTGTCCCGACATTTCTGTAGTTAAAACACTTTCTTCTCTACACACAGAGAATCTCTCACTTAGAAACTCAACAGAAGACTGATTTATAATCTTATTTTTATGTATGTTATACTATTGTAAACAACGCGGTTCAGGTATAAAATTAATTCCAGCTAACCGTCCCCTCATTACATTCACTACCTGCAAATGTAAAAGGATCTTCTTATTTAGTTATTGAAAAGTGGTACGTGTTGAGGATTTAGGAATATTTTTCCTATTATTAGAAGGGTATTTCAATTAAAAAAATAAAGATTTGCTTTGTGTTACGAAAATCTTGTCCACCAGTGATTATTTTTCATATACATCAAAGCTTTCTTGTTCACAGTGTTGCAGAAAGCGATAGTGTTGATGCAGAATCAGGTTTCGAAGATCAGGAAGCAGGTGAGACTGGTGCCAATGTGATAAGAACCGTTTCTAGATTCATCGATAAGGTGTGCAACGAGGGCGGAGTGACCAGAGATCATATCCGAAATTTGCATCAGATGATTCCGGGCGTGGTTCATATGCACATAGAAACCTTGGAAGCCGTTCATAGAGAATCGAAAAGGTTACCACCAATTCAAAAACCGAAGATATTGACGCCGAATCTTCTCGTCGGGGAGGAAGCTATAATGGAAGGACTTCGTGTATACTTGTTGCCTGATGGGAGGGAAGAAAGTAGTGCTGGATTACTGTGCGGCCCGCCGCTGTTACCCGCCGAAGGGGCGATTTTTCTTACCAATTATAGAATAATATTTAAGGGAATTCCCTGCGACTCTTTTGGTGAGTTTATTGAAAATTTGTATTATAAGTAAATATTCAAAGACAGAGAATTCATGTTCAATATGTCTTGTATATCCATGTGTTTTTGCCCTACGTAATTTTTTTCGAGAAATTTGTTAGATTTGAACCTTATTATATTTATGTTTCAGCTTGTGAACAAGTTGTAGTCCGATCCTTTCCGGTGACATCTTTGACTAAAGAAAAAAAAATTGCTATTCAGTACTTGGCACACATCGACCAGTGGCTGCAAGAGGGCTTACAAATTAGATCTTGCACTTTTCAACTGATGAAATTATCGTTCGATGAAGAAGTTACCGCCGAAAACATTGAGATGCTCAGAAAGTTAATACATAAAATACGCCATCCGCCAGACGTGTTTCATCATTTCGCGTTTGCCGGTCAGGTAGCAGTCAATCAGACGCCCCTGCACAAGGGAAAGGAGAAAAACGCAACGCTCCTTAGCAAATCGAAGAAGACCTTGCTGAAAACCGCCAGAAAGGCGGGATTCAAACAAAAATCTTCGTCGAAGAGGCAGAAATATGTCCTTCCGAACATGAATATCAATAACAGTAATAAGTACCTGACCTCGCCAGGTAGAATGAGTCTTCCCCTAACGGACGATTTCAACCATGACGACGATTTATCGATGGACGACTTCGAAACCGGGCCTCCTTCAACAACTCCCGTGGCAACTGACGCCAAAACACTAGAGAGATTGGCTGAAAGAACTTACGTGAAAGATTGGAGGCGATTAGGGTTGACTAATACAGCTTCTCCCGTTTCTAATAAACCGTCGCCGGATAATTTCAGATTGACATCTGTCAATTCTTTCTATATGATGTGCCGAAGGTAAGTTTAATAGCACAAAATTGATTCACCACATTTTCCAATCCGTTATACTCATCACAAAACGACGCATATACATTTTGTCAAGAAAGTACCGGGAATTGGTCAATGAAACAACAAATATTTATTCTTCATCCAAATTTATTGTATCGCCTTTGAAGTAGGCCCCTTCCGAAAAAATACATTCACACAAACCAATAATCCAATCAAAACATTTTTCGCTTTTTCCGGAATCGACTTCAGTTCTCGCCGCGAATTCTCTTTTGTCTTCTATCAATTCAAAACGAGTATCTCGAAGTGGTAATTTGAATTTTGGAAAAGGAAAAAATTGGACGGAGCCATATCAGGTGAATACGGTGTTTGTTCGATGGTATTTGTTGAGTTTTTGGTCAGAAATTCATTCACAATAATAGCCTTGTGAGATGGTGCATTATCGTTGTGCAAAATCCATGAGTTTTTTCTGGCCTTTTTCGACGAATTTGCTCTCTCAAAAGCTGCATAACGCTCAGGTAATATTCTTTATTTACCGTCTGACCTGTGACAAGAATTCTGGGTGCATACACCGCGATAAACAAAGAAAATATTCAACATTACCTTGACTTTTGATCGTTTTCGGCGTGGTTTTTCGGTTTCGGTTCAGTTGGAAGGCGCCATTCCGAAGCTTGTGTCGACTGGTTTGCATGACAAACTTAGAAATCCATGTTTCATCACCAGTTACAATGCGTTTTATGAATGTAGGGTTGGAATTGACTCGTTCTAGTATGTCTTCAACGACATTTACGCGATTCAATTTCTGAAGAAAATTCAGGTCTTTTGGAACTAGTCGAGCGGCAACGCGTTCAAAGCCCAAACAATCGTTTAAAATGATACGACTTTATTTATGAGTCACAGAGAGTTCATTGCCTATCCCTCTCAAACTTTAACGACGACTTTCAATTACAATTCACTTTATCGATGTAAAGTTCAGTTGAAGATGTTGATGGCCGACCAGAGCTAGGCAAACCTTCCACCATATCTCGTCCGCTGTTGAACGTACTGTACCACTCATATGCACGTGTTTTGATAAAGTTGATTCACCATAAGCCTTCCGTAACATTTTCAGCGATTCGACACACGAAATTCCATTTGTAATACAAAATTTGAGACAAATTCTTTGTTCTATATTTTTATCCATTGTAAAAATCGCTGTAAACAAACTAAATGACAGATCGCGTTGAAACTCCGCGACAGTATAGAAAACAGTGCCAACTTAGCAACAACAAAAATTTTGACAATAGTTGTGAGCAGATTTTTTTTTAAGTAAGCAATTCCCGGTGCGTTTTTGACAGAATGTACATTCCAAAGCAAATTCCAACTGGTATTTTATCTTACAGTTATCCAGCTCTGTTGGTAGTACCCACTAACGTAACAGACGAGAGTATAAGAAGATTTTGCCGCTGTTATCGTCAAGGCAGAATTCCCGTTACCACTTGGCGTCACCCTAAAACTAAAGCTCTGTTACTACGAGGCGCCGGTCATCACAACAAGAGCGTCATGGGCATGCTTAAAAGTCATCCTAATCCAAATGCTTCTTCGGAGACTTCGTCGTTCGAGCAGGACAAGTACTTGTCAGCTCTAGTGTGTGCTACACCCATCTATTCGTTGAGACATTCAGGATGGGGCATGTCTGATAGTTCTTTGAGCATCAACTCCTTGCTGCTGGCGGCGGATGATAAACTGGGATTATCACTCACCCCCGAAGTTGTGAGAAGATCAAATCCATTTAACAAAGCTATCGGCACTCTAGCGTGAGTACACTTTCATTTATTTTAGTGATAATGAAGTCACCACTGAAATGAAACAAAATAGATCCAAGTATGAATGAAGGCGTCCTGATTTTTAGTTATATGACGTTTTTGTTAAGCAGTTCATCAAAACTTACTGTAAAAGAAAACTCGAATAATTGTAGATTGTGGTCTCTACAGAAATCTTTTATTGTTAAGTTGAATTGAACCACAAATTTAAACAAATGTACTCAGATCACCAGTTTTTGTATGATATGAAATGAAATCAAAACTCGAGTTTGTTTGCCTAATTGGCAAACTATCCTCCAAATACCTCAGGATAACCCTAGACTGTACTGTATTTTTTCAAAAATCATTGTTTGAAACATAAAGGCAAAATTGCAATCAGAAACAATATACTCCATACACTTGTCAACTTTTTAAGAACTTCAGCGTCGGCACTCTTATATACTGGAACTGTTTGGGCATACGTCCCGTTTTGAACGGGACAGCCCCGTTTTCATGCTCTCCGCCCCGATGTCCCCAGCAGAGGCTTCGGGACGCTAAATTGTCCCGTTTTCACAATCTCGCAAAAATTCGGATGATCCATCCCAACCTGAAGCGCGTAGAAGTTACAAGTATATCCAATTCAATAGACCGATAGTTGGAGGAGTAGGATGCGATACCCTTGTCCAATACTGAGAAACTGAAGTTGCAGACAGTACTGCCAGTTAAGGAAGGAACTTATTTCCGCGCCACCCCGTTACTAGGATACGCAAATAAGCTTAAATACGAACAAAGCGGGACACGCGTACATCATACATCACATCATAGCATTCACGTGAAGATTGAAATCCTTTTCAGTTTTTATTAACTCGTTAGCAGAAAGGCGGTGCGGTTGATGATAGTTTTATTATGCCTTTAGTTGTTACTATCAATTGTATTTGATACCTAGTTGCGCAATATTTGTAGTGGAGAAGTTCTACAAACTTTTTAACTGAAGATATTCGTTTTTGAATCTTACATTACCATGCCGAAACGCAAATGTACCTTCAATGAGAATTTACAAGCAAAATACACATTTATTAATAAAACGAATTCTACTTCGGATGTCCGATTCGAAAAGTGTCGGACTGAATTCAGTGTTGTCCACAGCGGTGGCGGTGATATCGAACAGCATTTAAAGTCGGAAAAACAAAAATGCTGATCGTGCTGCCGCTTCAAGTTCCTCATTTTCAAACTTTATCAAGAAATCGAACGAACCAACATCGAAAGATTTGGATATCGCCGCGGCAGAAGGCGCTTTAATGATTGTGCATCGAAATTGATTCCGACTTGTTTCGATCGGAAATTCAGATGTGCGCAAACAAAAACTGATGGCATTGTAGTGAATGTTATACCGCCAGCAGCGATTAAAGAATTAAAAGATGATCTGGGAAGTCTCACTGTATAACAATTTCAACTGACGCTTCAAACCACGGAAACAAGAAAATATATACATACCCTTTTAGTGCGCTTTTTTCAACCTTATGATGGTGTGCAAGTGAAAATATTAGACCTGTGTGAACAACCAGGTGAAACTTCTGACATTATTGTTAACTATTTACTTCAAGTGTTAAGAGATAATAGTTTGACTTCAAAAGTCGTGGCATTTCACGGGGACAATGCCAATGTCAACTTTGGAGGTGCAGCTAGGCGAGGGGCAAATAATGTTTTTGCCAAACTTCAATCTAGTTTGGGGAAAACATTGATTGGTACAGGATGCGGAGCTCATATTAAACATAACGCTATTAAGTCTGCTGCTGGTGGCTTACCTATTGATTACGAATTTATTATTGTAAAAATATTTTCATTCTTTTATATTTACACTGTTCGAGTTGAACCCCTTAAAGAGTTCTGTGCCGAGACAGAGTACCAAAACTTGCTCGGATACAGCAAAACAAGATGGCTTGCACTATTGCCTGCTATTAAAACGGTTTTAAAAATGTTCAATCCATTGAAGAGTTATTTCTTAAGCATTGAAAAGTGTCCACAAATACTGAAGACCTTTTTTGAAGACCCTATATCTGAATTGTGGCTTTACTTTTTACATGCTCAATCGTCAAGTTTTCATCAAGCCGTATTGAAAATTGAAGAACAGACTGTATCGGCTATTGAAGCTGTAAAAGCTAAAACAAACTCAAAAAAAATTTGGCTCAGAAACAAACGAGTAAGTTCCTTCCCTTTACAGTTCGTAGCTTGATGGGAAAATTGAAAGATAGTGGCACTGTTATTGACGAAGATTTCATTAGAAGCAAGGCTACAGAATTCTATAAAACCAGTCGAGAATATTCAGACCAGTGAACTGGAGTTTTCTCTACAGAACTGGAATTATTTCATTGGGCCAATTTACGAAAAGAACTCTCATGGGAAGATATTCAGAAAGCAGTAGATTTGTTAATTGGAAAGAAATATATCGATTGCGAAAAGGATACTGAAATATTTGATGAATATTCATTAATTTCAAAATATATTACATCGAAAAAAGTAGCCGATTGGAATAGTGAAAATGTTTCTACAGAAAATCGTTGGGTGGAGGTATTTAAACATTTTCGAGACAACAACCTGCAACATAATAATTTTTGTTTTCTTATAGAATATATTTTATGTCTACCTGGTACAAATGCTCCAGTAGCCGTGTATCCAAGCTCATTATAATTTCTTTGTGAAATTCACTTTTTTGTTCAAGGACAACATCCATAACTCGGATTCGAAACGAGGACCTGGGCTTAGCATGTACCGCCGCCCAGGCGATCAACCCCCTTGCGAGTTGTAATTGCCTAGTGTAAGTGTGAGTGTCCGCACTGCAAGATCCGACGCGTCGACTTATATAGATCTTTTGTACATAGTCATTTTACCGCTCTTTTCTAGATGTGAACAAGAAATTAATTATTTTGTTTTTTTTTCAGAGTTTTCCCAAGATCTTCTGGAGGAAAAGGCGGCAAGAATTTCGGTCGCTGGGGCTCCCTGAAGGACAAAAGACAAAGCTGCTCGCAGGCATCTCTATCGAATATCCAACAGAACAGAGGCACCGTCCGTCACTCTGCGGAAGGCGACTCGACGATAGAAGGGGTACATACGTTGCAAAAATCCGCGTTATACATTCTCGGTGAAAAGGCACACATGAAGGGCGTAAAATTCGACACTGCTCCCAAGACTGATTTCATACCCGTTGAGTACTACGACGTGAGGCACACTAAGCAAGCATTTAAAAAGCTCATGAGGGCTTGTATACCGAGCACGTGTTCACAAAATTCAGAACCCGACATGAGTTTTTATAAGTGAGTGAATTAATGTTTAATTTCGAGAATGACTTGTCAAGGAACAGTTTCTTTTTACCTCATTAAAACAGTTTTAGTTAAGTCTACTGCTGATGAGGCACTTGAGAAATATTGAAGATTTCACATAACTCATTTTTCAGATTGATCGAAAGCTCCGAATGGCTCCAGCAAATCCAAAATATCATGCAACTTTCCGGAGCAGTGGTGGACCTTTTGGACGTGCAGGGATCCTCTGTTGCTATTTGTCTGGAAGACGGCTGGGATATAACCGCCCAAGTAGCTTCTGTCGCACAGCTCTGCCTCGATCCTTACTATCGTACCATCGAAGGCTTCCGAGTTCTGATCGAAAAAGAGTGGATAGCATTCGGCCACAGGTTCAGTCACAGGAGCAACCTGAACTCGAACTCGCAAACCAGCGGATTCGCGCCCACGTTCTTGCAGTTTTTGGACGTCGTACATCAAATCCAGACGCAGTTTCCCATGGCGTTTGAGTTCAATGATTATTTCCTCCGTTTTCTGGCTTATCATTCCGTCTCGTGTCGATTCAGAACGTTTTTATTTGATTGCGAATTGGAAAGAGTCGAGTGCGGAGTTACTGCGGTTGAAGATAAGAGGGGATCGTTAACTTCTCATCATAAGAGTGTGGATACGGGTTCCGACGAGGAGAACATTTATCCTGGAGGAAGACTCGGAACAACCATGCAGGGCTCCAATCTTGGTCAAAGTATTTTCGATTATATCGAGAAGCAACACAATAGGTCGCCCTTATTCTTCAATTTTATGTACATAGCTGATCTGGAGAATCCCGTAAGTATAAGTACAATATTATGATAAATGAATGCAGTGGTTCGTCTCGATGTGAGTAAGTAGAGATATTGAAATGGCAGAAACGCCGCAGCCGTTTATTTTCAAGTTCACTGTTAACGAAGACGATTCTGATTATTTACCATATTTGTATTACAAACTGCTGTAACTATTTAATGGAAAACAATTTATCGATAAGCTTAACACAATGTAGACGGAACAAAATTTCTTTACGTAAGGCGCAGGTGCAAGGAAGTCGGAGACTACGCATGGGCGAGTTGAATCTTCGTAGTGAC
Organism: Cryptolaemus montrouzieri; assembly: GCA_013387265.2. Taxonomy (NCBI): domain Eukaryota; kingdom Metazoa; phylum Arthropoda; class Insecta; order Coleoptera; family Coccinellidae; genus Cryptolaemus; species Cryptolaemus montrouzieri. The sequence goes on from JABFTP020000001.1 coordinate 30,228,248, forward strand.
AAGAAACCTGTTCATTGTGGGCGTCTAATAAAAATGCGTGTTTGAATTTTACTAATGTTTCTCTATTATCACAGTGCAGACAAGATTTCCTCAGCATTAAATAAAAAACTTCTAAATGCGAACAATATATGATTCATTCAATATATATTCATTTTGGTTTACCCAGTACTTTGAAATAACGTATTTGAATAATGAATCAAGAGACCTTTTCAACATGGGCCTCGAGCCGCTTTGCCTATAATAAATATTGAATTGAGGGAAGTTAAATTCAGTATAAACTCTTTATTTGTGAATATGGAATGGCAATGTATATCGGATTATAGGGGATACGTTCCTAGGTGACGATATAAAAATAAATATACAGAAAAAATCAATTTCATTGAAGTTTTTGATCATATTGATTAATAATTATCTTCAGGCTTCCGCGATAGTTGAAGAATTTTGTAATTTTTTCTTGCTTGGCAAGTTTTAAAAGCTCCTTCAATTCAGACTGATATTCAGAAGTGGCATTAGCACTTTACCTCTTCCAGTGCTTGTTGAAGCCTTGTCTTCAATAGGCTGTGAATTTAACGTTTCTTCCCAGTGGGTTTCAGTCAAATCTTCATATTGCGGTTCGAACAACTCCTGAATGTCACTTGATTCTATCCATTCGAACTCATCTTGTCTATTCCATTCGCAATATCGGCAATGTTTGGAGTTAAAGTGAATTTACCCAGATTCTTCATCATTTTCCGTAGTTAGAACAGGACACAGTTTTTTTTCAGCATGATTTCAATGTGTATGAGTTCAGTTCTTCAACTGATTCTTTTATGTTTAAGATACATTTTGCTAAGTCAAATTTTTTCAAGCATTCCATAACAGTTATATCAGGATCACATTCCATATTATCCAATATGATTTTGAAGGTTCGTCTAATATAATAGAACTTAAAGGCCTGGATTTTTCCTTGGTCCATAGGTTGAAGCAAAGACATCATGTTGGGAGGTGAAAATGTCACTTTTATGATTGGATGCGTAGTTTCACGTTAGCGAGGATGACCTGGTGCATTGTACAAAACTAGAATAGCTTTAAAGTATAAACTTTTCTTTTTTTAAATAAGTTTCAACTTCTCAAACAAAACAATCCCGGAACCAGTCACAAAAATAGCGTTTTCTTTTTTACACGTCAGAACACTGGCAGGTTGTACTTGTTTTGAATTTTTAAAGCGCGATGATTTAACGATCTGTAAAGCATCAGTGGTTTAATGACACAATCTCCAGATGCATTAGAACATAGCAGCAGTGTAACTCTATCCTTTGCTGCCTTAAATCCAGAGGCAGATTTTTCGCATTTGGAAATGAATGTTTTGTTTGGCATTCTTTTCCAAAGCAGTGGAGTTTTGTCTGTATTAAATATTTGCTCAGGTTTGTATCCTCCATCAGCTAATTTTGCTAATTGGATATCTTTCTGCTGCAGATGCAGCTTCTCCAACGATTTTAATGCTATGCAATGATTGTCGCACCACAAATTTATTGAAAAAACTTTCCTATGGCTTGAAATCCTCCACTACCACAACTACCACAGATTCTTTAAAATAGGCGTAAAGACGCTTTGACTTCTCCTGACAATTGGATCACTCATGGGCATTCTTTTTTGGTTGCGGTCTTCGATCTTTGATCCATAATGATAACGCCATTTCCATTTTTTCTATTGCTAGATCATGAACAAATTTTGCTGACAGTGAAATTGAACTTACAGACGACCCTATTTTATCTTCAGATTTTTTTATCGATTCCTTAACTTTGAATGGTCGTGACATTGGTGAAATCCAACCTAACACTGATTTTTTCGTTGTTACGAAAAAAAAACACCAATGGACTGCTTTGACAATGACCGCAACCGGCTAGTGGCGTGGTCCTAGATTCGGATTATACTCATAAATGATCAATGTATTTTTACAAACTTCAAAATTATTACCCCTTTCTACAATTATATGTTGAGCGCCACTAGATTTTTTTATTTTAATATGAAGAAAAAAATCAGAGTTCGGTTGAAGTTCTTATATTACCCAAGTAATTGACAAGATAAGAACAAACAATGTATCAATTCTTGCTATTATTACATGCCCTTACCACTTATTAAGTTTTGGTAAAACCCTCACATTTAATATGACAAAATCCCGTAAACTGAGCAATATACGAATATGAATAACTTAAATCATATTAAATTAAAATTAATCCAAGACTACAAAAAATTACTAATTTTAAGCGTTAGAAATAAAATATTTTCCACATTAACGAAATATTCACAAGAGTTCATTCAATAATTTTTACATTTCAGAAAACTCGAGAATGAGAAGATTATCGTTCGTTTACCAAGTTAATAAAATACAATGCGAGGAGCGCTCTATATATTATTTCAACTTTCAGACTTCGTCTGAAAAGTAAACTGCACCCAAACTTCAACTTCACAATGCTAAATGGCTTGGTACTTGCGTTAACCCCAACGAGGCTAATTGTGGTAGAATTGTAAAATTGCAATCAGCTCTACCAGATGAACACGTCACTTTTCAAGGCTTTCCAGGCAATTTTCTGTCTCTGATCAACTGATAGACACGAAATCTAGACATTGGACTTAACACGCCGAAAGTAGGTTAACGTGCACGGTGCCAATTTGAACTTAATAAATTTCTAGGAGCACCAAGGTCTCCCACTTATATTGGGAGGTTTCACGAAAAAAGAAACAAATTATCTAACGATTCCGCACCCAAAAGATATCACTCAGGATAGACACCAGTCACCAATCTTTTAAAAATTCCCAACGAAATTGAATGAATCGATAATTGATAATTTCCAACAGTTAAATGACACCAGCAAATAAAATGAAATATCTCCACCACAGTCAGCTGTAAAATGCAGCGTAGCTACCTTCTAGAATATTCCGATACCCAAAAAAAATTGAGAACACCTGGTAGAGATGACTTGTTATCCTCGTTAAACATCGCTCCTGTTCATTACTCGCAGTAATGCGATTCAATCGGCAAATTGAACCTCTTCGAAAACCAGATGATATGCAACCAATTATCCATTTCAAAATGAACTCGTATTATATGTTAATTTAAAAAATTGATGCCTAGATTCGCATCGTTTTTCAATTTTTTTAGGCGACATAAATTAGAAAGGCAACGAATGAAAAAGTGAAATAATAAAAAACGCAAAGCGGCTTTTAACAAAGGAACGAACGTCTAATAAGTGGCATGTTACAATATACTTTATGCATTGAGTAATAAGGTCGCTTTACTTGAACATTTTATTTGTTTACATTCTCAAAAACACCGACCGCTGCGAAGTCTGCTTATGTCAATAGAGAAGCCAAACCAATGCAGCGGCGATCTCATTTAAAAATATGCTTCAGGCATAGTAGTAATAGTCTATTTTCCTTTTTATTAATCCATTTGAGGACGGGTTTTCAAAAGATACCGAATCTTATTTATTAATATATAACTATGTACCGATTAGATCTGCGCATTTTTTTATCCGCGAATAGTGGAAATCGCGAATGTAGGAAGCGCGAAGAAGAGACTTTTAATGTACTCCGAATCAACATCAAAAACGTTTAAATCACTGTTTCCAGAAGTGTGATCAACTTTTCAGTATATGCAAATAAATATGTGTTTCAGGTTTTGCGGCCTCAGTCTCACCTTCCCTGTTTGGACATCTGGGATTATTACCTGAACGAAGATTTACACCACGGCCCCAGCTACGATCCCGAAATAATCCAGATGGATTCACAACAGGAAGAAGAAGCCGAAGCCGCAGACGGGAACACCGACAAATCTTCGAGAAAAGTCGTCACCACGGGGTGAGTTACCAACTGTTTGATCTGGAAAAGGTTTTCGACAGTTACGTTTTCTTTCAGATATGATTGCGTTAACCAGTGCGTCCCAGATGCGTTCAGTCACTTGCTCGAAGAGACTCACCGGTTAGAGACGGAGTTGGGCCATTTACCACAAAAATGGAAAGTGCTCTGGGATAAATTGGAAATACACGCAACGGATTCTTTAACTGTGAGTTGAATATATTCTTACATGCTTATTATCCTGGAAAATCTGGCGTCTTCAATTTTGGTGGCAATAAGTTGGAATGTGGTCCTGAGCAGTTTGGAAAATTGAGTCAAAGACGTCAAATAAATTACAACTGTATTTCATCCACAAATAGATACCAGATAGAAACTTCCTTCATCACAATTAATTTTCATTATTACTTCACGATTAGAGTTATTTGAGCGTAGAAATAAATTATTTCAGTTCCTAAACAGAAATTTGACTCAAACGCATCTGAAATACAGAAATAGAATAAACACGTAGTGTAAATTGTTGAAATCACTGCAGTATAACAGGTGGGCTGAAAAGTTCGTAAGCTGAAATACAGATGGCGTTACTAGGGTCAAATCAACATGATTTTCAATTAACCTTAACTAGACACGAGTAAAAATTGTTCAGCTGTCCAACCGTTGGTTCGCATCCAAGACGATGAACGCATTGGACGACCCAAAGAGGCTGTCATCGATGAAAACATTGAAAAAGTACGCCAAATTGTTTTGAATTCACGAAAAATTAAATTGATCGAGATTGGTAAAACCTTGAAGATATCGAAGGAACGTGTTGGTTTCATTTCAAAACAATGTTTGGACACGCCAAAGTAGTGTACGAAATGGGCACCGCGTTCATTGACTCTTGATCAAAAACAACGAGTCGATGATTCTGAGCACTGTTTGAAGATAATTAACCCTAATCAAGTAAAGCCGAGTTTTTTCGTCGATACATCACAATGGACGAAACATGGATTCATTACTACACTCCAGAAAGCAACGACAGTCCGCCGGCTGGGCCGAACGAGGTGAACTGCTGCCAAAGCGTGCAAAAACGCAGCTATCAGCTGACAAGGTTATGACATCTGTTATGTAGGATGCGCATTGTTTTACATTAATCGATTACCTTAAAAACGGACAGATGATAAACAGGGACTACTACATTGAGTTATTGGATCAATTGAAGGACCAAATCACGAAGAAACAGCCCCAAAGGGAAAGTGCTGTTTCATCAAGACAGTGCGCCTTGCTAGAAATCAATCAAAACAATGACAAAATTGTACGAATTAGGCTTCTAATTACTTCCCCATCCATCGTATTCACCAGATCTTGCCCCCAGCGATTATTTTCTATTTTCACTCGAAAATAATGCTCGTTGCAAAAAAATTCAGTACTAATGAACAAGTAATCGCCGAAACTGAAGCCTATTTTGAAATTGAAGAGAAATCTCATAAAAGTGGCATCGAAAAAATTATTGATTGCTACAATCGCTGTATCTTCCTGTAAGGTGACTATATTGAATAAAAAAATTGAATTTCACCCAAAAAATTTGTTATACTATGTTAGCCTACGAACTTTCAGCCCAGCTGGTAGAATTCGGTAATTCCCCCAAATCAACAACTCTCGAACGCATTTCGTTTGCGGTAAAACAGGGAAATCTCGAACATATACCAGGTGGGCTGAAAAATTCGTAGGCTAACATAGTAAAACACATTTTTTTCGGTAAAATTAATTTTTTTCATAATATAGTCACCTTCGATTCCATTTTTATAATAAGATTTCTCTTTAGCTTCAAAATAGGCTTCAGTTTCGCCAGTCAGCGTTCTTTTCAAGTCTGAAAACAAACATTGTGCCATTGCCATTGTTTTGATTGATTTGTGGCAAGGTGCATTGTCTTGATGAAACAGCACCTTTCTTTTGGGCCTTTTTCTTCGTGATTTGGTCCTTCAATTGATCCAATAACTCATTGTAGTAGTCGCTGTTTATCATCTGGCTCTTTCTAAGGTAATCGATGAATAGAATACCCTGCGCATTCCACAAAACAGATGCCATAACCTTGTCAGTTGACTGCTGCGTTTTTGCACGCTTTGGATGTTCACCTCGTTCGGTCCAGTCGGCTGACTGTCGTTGCTTTCTGGAGTGTAGTAATGAATCCATGTTTCATCCATTGTGATGTATCGACGAAAAACTTGGCTTTATTACGGTTAATTATCTTCAAACAGTGCTCAGAATCATCGACTCGTTGTTTTTGATCAAGAGTCAATGATCGCGACGCCCATTTCGCACACTACTTTGGCGTGTCCAAACATTCTTTTGAAATAAGACTAACACGTTCCTTCGATATCTTCAGGGTACAAGCTATCTTAATCAATTTCATTTTTCGATTATTCAAAAACAATTTTGTGTACTTTTTTAATGTTCTCATCGATTACAGCCTCTTTGGGACGTTCACTGCGTTCATCGTCTTGGATGCTTATATCACCTCGTTTAAACTTTGCAAATCACTTTTTCCATCTTTGATTTTCCTGGCGCAGAGTCCTAATGATGGTTATCAAGCCATGCTTTTGCTTCAACTGTATTTTTTTTATCGACAAGCAATGTTTTCAACTCACAGAATTCTTTTTTATCTATTCTTCCAACAATAATAAAACTTTTTACTCGTGTCTCGTTAAGGTTAGTATTAATTCAAAATTATGTGGATTTGACCTTAGTAACACCATTTGTATATCAGTCTACGAACTTTTCTGTCCACCTGTTAATTAGACATGCGCTTTTCAACAATTCTGAACTGGTCCAGTCGACATTACGAATTGGTTTACTACAAAACTATTATGTTTTTTAAGTATTTATTTCAACATTGCCTTATAGTACAGTCATTGGGTATTTTTACTTGGAAAGTTTTCCGGGAGCTTTGAAAATTGGCCATTTTATAGATTTTGACGTGCTCTTACCGAATTTCAACTTTGCCACCTCGTACCTTTGCCGCCATATTGCAAAAATGGAGCATAAAAGCAGTGTCTTGCCCATATATCTGTTCATGCAATCAAACTGATTTCATGAAAAAATATAAATCGACCACCCAGTAATTAATACCATTGTCAAGCATTGATTATAATCAAAACATCCTGAATTAAACTCCTATATATATATATATATATATATATATATATATATATATATATATATATATATATATATATATATATATATATATATATATATATATATATATATATATATATATATATATATATATATATATATATATATATATATATATATATATATATATATATATATATATATATAGTAGAGAGAACATTTCCTACAATTTATGTCATAACCTTTTTCTCCTAAATCAATAGTTTCGGCGTACGAGCGCCGTGTAGTGTAGTGTAGTACACGTTTCGGCAGAAATACTCATTTCCACATAACCATAAGGTAGAGAAAGCGGCGCGTTTTTTTTCATCATGTTATTCCCAGTTGGCCCAATCCACATCTGACTCACTATTTCAAAATTTAGTTCAATCTCCTTAGCTTAATTGTTGTTGATGGACCAGGTGTTGTGTTCTCATCGTCTTCAGTACTGATTGGAATATCAAAGACGGAAGTTTCTTGTGATGGGATCATCAGTTTCATCTCGGTCCTCCTCGTTGTCGATTCGTCGTTTATTAGATCGAGAATAGTGTCCGTTTCTTCATCTTCACTGTAATCTTATGAGGGAAATTGCGAATTATCACAAGAACTACCACAGTTCGTGCACACGACGGAGCACTTTAGCCCTGCCTTTCTGCATCCTCTAGCTTTTTGACAACCTTTCTTGCATTTGCAAGAAATAAGTTTTAGCAAGCTTTCTAGAGCAGGGAGCCCGTTCTTGTATTTTTTCCATCCCCATTGTTCTGCATTTTGTTCGTTCGCATACCACTGCTGAACCTGGTGATAAGTTCGAAACGAATGTTGTTGCTTCTGTTGGTGGTAGCCACGCTATATTAAATTTTCTTTTATATGCTGATGCTGTGAATCATGCATATCTATAATTATTTAGAGATCTACTTTTACGACTTTTCACATCATTGTACCCGTATAATTCGATGAGGAAACTTTCTCCAGCTTTAGCAATGACTTCTGGATCAGCATTGGGATTTTTAAATACTTCGATAACCTCGTTTAAATCTCAGTTTTTTCGGAGTACTTCAATAAATTTCTTTTTTCCTTGATAAAATAATACTGATGTGGTATCAGAACCACTAAAGGCATGCAATAATGATATGTGATTTGCGGCTGTTTTATCTTTTATATTATTTATGGAGTATATTTGTCGTGAAATTTTTTCTTTTCCTGGGTTGAGGATGTATATGTTTGGATGCGTTGATACCGCCGTCAAAAGAACGAGGAGATCTACATCTTCACCGACAAATACTACAAAATCACATGCCGATAAAACGCTTATTGCGGTATTAATTACACTGTGCTAGTTCAAAATTCTAACACGCAGGAGACATACCTAGTAAACCTATATCGGGTACGCTGAATCGAGTGGTAACCACCGTTTTTGAAAGTTAGCTCTTGTTAAGGAGATATTCGCCTTTGAAGTTAGCTGATTTTAGTAGGGTTCGTCCCTTATGACTTCAGTACATTATATGCTTGTAATTCCCAAACCGTTCGGAATATCGCTTTACTGTCTTCGGCAAAGTTTTAGCGATTGTCATGGCCAACAACTTTTCTCAATATAAAAACATAGAAAAACCTCATTCAAACACCGTTTCTTAACAAAATGTCCAAAAAACTCCATTTCTTCGCCATTTTTTCGTTAATTTTCGTCTAAATGATAGAGAAATCAAGGGAATTTCGCTTTAAAATCTCAAAATAAGAAAAAAAAAACACATTTCCTATAGTTAAATCAAAAAAAATTAAACGCACAATCATGATTTTAACTCAAATTTTATTCCAATTCCAACAGTTTTCAACAAATAAACATATAAATTCATGTTCATTCTTCTTCTTCTCCTCTTCACCTTGCTGTGAATTCCAGCGAATGTCTCCTAATAGAGAATCAAGTTTTTTTCCACTAAACCAGTGCTCAAGCCTAGCCGTCACCTGATGAAACCGTTCACCATGCTCATCTGATTCACATGGTGATTGTTCGGCAAACTTGTCTGCATGGTAATGTAAAAAATGAATTTTCAGAGACACTTTTACACCGATGTTACGGAAAGCAACGAGCATATTTTCAACGTGTATGCGCCAGTTTTCGTCACGAGGAATTCCAAGTACATTTTCGATGACTCCTTTGACGCAATCCCAAGCAACGAGCTGCAAATTCGACGAACTGTTTTTAAATTGTTGGTCTCTCATCAAGCGTCGAATATCAGGTCCATTGAGTATGCCTGTAATAAAATAATTCGAAAAAATATCTGTTAAATATTGAATAAGCTAGGTTGATTGGTACGTATATAGTTTCACACAAACCTTTTATTTTTATTCCACTCAATCTTGGGAAAATTCGCTTCAACTCATTGAATGCATTGCCTTTAAGATATAGGGCCTTGATGAAATTTTTAACAATCCCAAGCTTGATATGCAGAGGTGGAAGCAACACTTTTTCGATTGGCACAAGTGGAATTTCAACGACGTTTTCTCGACGCAATCTGAACCCTTGTCTTATAGGCCAGCTTTTATTGGCATATTGGTCGCCGGCATATCGAGTATCCCATAAACATATAAAACACATGTTTTTCGTATATCCCGTCTGCATTCCTCTCAAAAGAGTTATCACCTTCAAATCTGCACAAATCTTCCAACGATGGTCTTCATATTTCACCAAATCAAGGATTTTTTTCAATGATTCGTAATTTTCTTTCGTGTTTGTGCTTATGGCAATCGGGTTTTTTGAGTTTGTGACATGAAGCAAAACCGCCTTGAGACTACTTTTGGACGAATCGATGAAAAGACGCCAGTCTTCTGGTTTATACCCATGATGCATTTTTAATACCAATTCCTTGATATCAGTGCAGTACGCGAATGAATTGTCTTCGATGGATTTGAATAAAGCAGTGAACTGTCTATGACGGCCGATTGCTCCATATACTTTCACATCAGATGCTAAGACATTCTTTTTTTTTCGATTCCTGAGTCGAAATAATGGACTGACGCTGCGATAATTTCAATCGACGAATAATTTTATCCAGATCTTTTTGAGAAAATTCGGCATGATTACATTGTGGAGATACATTTGATGATACATAAACCGATGCAGACGTTTCGCCAATAGTATCAAAAGTAGATGGATTGTACTCTTCCGTCGGACTGGGTGTTCTCGGTATTGGAATGGATTCCGAATGTGGCAACTGAACAAACCGAGTTCCTCTGAGTTCAACTTTACGTTTTTTAGCTCTGTTCAATCCGACAATTTCATTAACACAATCAAAACAGTCATCTGGATTATGTTCTTGAGGATTTGTCCAAATTACTGGAATGCCAAAAGGCATAGATTGGAATTCACCTGTAATAAAAATAGCTTCAGTTGTATTAATTTTGAAATAAATGATAAATCATTTCATTTTACCTCTTTTCCATCCACTCAATCTTATGACACAACCAGTACAAACGATTTTTGGAGTCCAGTTCACATCTTTGATTACAGTTTGGTTGAAATATTGTGTGTACGATTCAGCAATTTCTTCAGAAATTGAACGCTTGCTTGTCATTATAGTAAATTTTCCACAAATGTAGTAAAATTTATTAAATCTACTGCACGAAATCATTTTTGATATTTTTACCAAATATATAACTTGTGTAAACAAAGAAACTTCAACAAGAAATGTCAAATTAAGAAATATCAGAACTAAGACTTTGAAAAATGGCACACAAATACATAGCAAAATACGTAGTAACATCAGTGACAATACTAATAAATACGTATTAACAGTGACATCTGTGAGAAATTGAATTAAAATCATGATTGTGCGTTTAAATTTTTTGATTTAACTATAGGAAATGTGTTTTCTTTTCTTATTTTAAGATTTTAAAGCGAAATTCCCTTGATTTTTCTATTATTTAGACGAAAATTAACGAAAAAATGGCAAAGAAATGGAGTTTTTTGGACATTTTGTTAAGAAACGGTGTTTGAATGAGGTTTTTTATGTTGGTATATTCAGAAAAGTTGTTGGCCATGACAATAGCTGAAACTTTGCCGAAGACAGTAAAGCGATATTCCGAACGGTTTGGGAATTACAAGCATATAATGTACTGAAGTCATAAGCGGCGAACCCTACTAAAATCAGCTAACTTCAAAGGCGAATATCTCCTAAACAAGAGCTAACTTTCCAAAACGGTGGTTACCACTCGATCCAGCTTACCCGATATAGGTTTACTAAGTATGTCTCCCGCGTGTTAGAATTTTGAAGTGTCATTTTCACGAACTGTGTTATTAACATATCTGCATCTTCGGTGGCTTGTTTAACCATGAAGTGTCCAGCTTCAAATTTTGTCTTCAGCATACCAATTAGGCGGTTCTTGTTTGTATTATTACCCAGGAATTTTCTTCGTGACACAGTTGGCGTCATTGTTTCGTCAAAAAGTATGTTTACTGAAGCAGTTTTTCGTGATCTTCGGGATCTTTCTACATCTTTGGTACTACGGGTTGCTACATCTGAATATCCGTCAAATACGATAATAGCACTGGAGGTATAATGCGATTGAAAGTAGGTAATGTATTTATTGCAAATAGATGAGAACGATTCGCCCTGTTGCCGAACGACTCGGTGTGATAAGTATCCTCCATCGATGACATGCATCTTATTTTCAAAATTTATATAACCAGAATGTTGCTCAAATGCCTGGTACATAGTGGATTTAACACATTTGCGCATACCTTCATCATTGAAGAAGTACAAAAGAAATGGAACTACACTCGGAGGCAAAATTAGCGGAATACTCGAAAATTTAACCAAATTCGAAGTTCGATATTTTTCCTAATTCTCAACCGATTTAGATGATTTGTTCGGCAAGTTATAGATCAACTCTTCTGCTTTGTAGTAATTATAAGAGAAAACAAAAAAAAAATTGAAAAAAATTTTATACGGGGGCAAAACTAAAAGGGTTTTTTGTCAAAAATTCGTAACACCCTGTGGAATTTCGTGGTCCGAGTTGAAACGTACAATATCATGGTCTGTCAAGACACATCTTCCTACAGTAACGCCTTTCTTGTTTCATACGTTTATCTCTATTTTTGCAAAATATATTTAATTTCAAGTGGAAAATCACCATTTTGGAGAAATTCCATTGAATCAAGAAATTGTCATTAAAATTCGTCTATCAATTTGGAATTTTCTTATTATCACTCAGGCGTGTCGAAATTGTCGTTTGCGATTTTCATGTTCGAATTGCATTGGTTATTGATGACAATTTGGTTAATTTGGTGAAAATTAGGAATTCATAGGAGATAACAGTCGGTAGGTATTAAAATACACAACCGAATTCTGGGACCATTGATAAAACTTTTCATTTACACATGTGCACACCTTTTTTTATCAAATATGAAATACAACACACGTTTTTTTGTATATGACCACATTTGCACTTGTTTAAAGAATGAGAGTTTTCCATTCTTTGATTTGATACAAATCCGATCGGTTGCGGTGTTTTGTGATTCTTTTACTGTTTACGATTCGAAACGGTATTTTTCATTCAGAATGAGAGATTTACCACCAACCTCAGTAGCAAGGGCAGTTACATTGATCGAGGAAGGGCGCACCTACCGCTCAGTCGGTACCATGTTGGGTGCCTCGACGTCGGTTATCCATCGAATCTACCGACGTTACAGGGAAACTGGATTGTACGTGAGGAGGCGAGGACAAGGAAGAAATCGGGCAACCCGCGCTAGACATGACCGTTTCATCGTCAATCAAACCATAAGAAATCCTCGTCTTACTGCTGTTCAGGTACGTAACCTTTTACAAGCAGTGGATAACATTAACGTCAGTGTGAGGACAGTCAGAAGACGATTAAATGAAGTTGGTCTGAGATCATACGCGCAAGCAAGAGCACCAAGACTCGATAGAGCCCATCGGGTAGCAAGATTGGCGTTTGCTAGGGAGCATGTAGCATGGACAATCAATCAGTGGAGACGAGTTTTATTTAGTGATGAGAGCCGATATTGTGTGAATTTCGTGGATGGTAGAGATAGAATATGGAGGCATCGAGGGGAACGGTACAATCAAGCGAACTTCGCAGGAACTGAGCAATACGGTGGAGGGTGAGTTATGATATGGGGTGGCATATGCTTGGGAGTACGAACAGAACTGGAGATTATTGGCAATGGATCACTTAATGCCCATCGGTATATAACAGAAATCTTGGAGCCCCATGTTATGCCTTTTGCTTCTTACATAGGGGAAAATTTCCTTTTTATGCACGATTACGCGCGCCCTCATACTGCGCGCATAGTGATAGAATATCTCAATGAAGTTGGGATCACACGAATGGACTGGCCGTCGCGGTCACCGGATTTAAACCCGATCGAACACGTTTGGGACATTCTTGGAAGAAGGGTTCGACAACGGAATCCAGGAAACGTTGAAGAGCTGACATTGGCTTTGGTGGAAGAGTGGGACAACATACCTCAACAGATGATAGACAACATCATTGGGAGTATGCGAAATCGTATGCGCGCTGTAATAAGAGCTCGGGGGGGTCATACTCGCTACTAAAATCAAATGTTTTTTTTGTGGGTCATCATGAACATTTTTCTCAACATGTTCATTTCATTTCACGAGTGTATCGCCAGGATACACACCTGCTCTTAACTTTGGGCAGGAATGATAATTATTATAGAGTCACACAAAAAATTCAAAAATAAATGTGCAAAATCAACGATTTTTCCAGTGTACTTCGAGTTCTCCCGGAGCGTGAAATTGGCCAGTGAATTTCAAAAATTTTCATTTCGTTAGATTTCCGCTTCTCTAATTTTGATTTTATTTTTTGGCTAACCTCCGATGTTATGCACCTACGCAAGATTAAAAATAAATTCTTGAAATTTGTGACTTTTCGCTTCAAATTGAATATCTCTTGTAAAAATAGAGATAAATGCATAAAACAAGAAGGGCGTTACTGTAGGAAGATGTGTCTTGACAGACCATGATATTATACGTTTCAACTCGGACCACGAAATTCTACAGGGTGTTACGAATTTTTAACAAAGAAAACACTTTTAGTTTTGCCCCCGTATAAAATTTTTTTCAAGTTTTTTTTTTTGTGTTCTCTTATAATTTCTACAAAGCAGAAGAGTTGATCTATAACTTGCCGAAAAAATCATCTAAATCGGTTGAGAATTGGGAAAAATATCGAACTTCGAATTTGGTTAAATTTTCGAGTGTTCCGCACATTCTTTGGAAAATTAACAAAGGATTAATCGGGACAATGTCGTTTTCTATCTGATTACCTGTTTTCATAACACCAAGTGATTTTATTCTGTCATTCCGTTTAAATTTTACGGTATAGAAATCACTGCCAATGATTTTAGAAAAGCCAGCACTAACAAGTTCTTGAGATATGTGACAGTTTACTTTTTCATCTCCGATAATTCCAGCACTTATTGACATGATTTCCTTCAAAAGTCCACTTGGATAGCACGCTTTCCTTGATTCCTCGCCCATGAGTAAGCCCACCAAGACATTTCATCGTTCTCATTAACGATTGCTCGATTGTCACATCTGACCACGTACCACGCTGCAAAGATTAACTTCTCATTATTACATCGTTTTCGACACACATCGTAAACCACTATAGATTTCAATCCCAACAAGAGTTTGTATTTATTGTCTTTTCTTTTCACACTTAACTTACGAAAAGGTTCCGATCCTTTTTCCTTCACTTCTATGACTTCACTTTCTTGCAATATATCACCACAAATAAAGCATTTACTTTATTGGAAGCCATGGCTCTATAAATGCAAACGAGGATGACTCATACTAAATATTTCTATTGAGCTCCGTTAGGGCCAGATCTTTCTTAGAAGGGAGATGATGGGCCTCTCAAATGTGTAGATCCTTGAATTTTGGTGAGGGTCGAATTTCTATCCTTTTTCCTCTTCATCTCGCTTGTTTTACATCTTCTTGGTTAGTCCTGGGGTTCTACTGGTTGGTTATCCTTCTTCTTTTATGGAGCATTTATGCTGGCCTGTTGTTTTCTCTTCCATTGTACTAGCGATGTCCTCTTTCCTGTTGCCCTCGGTTGTAGTTCCATTTTTTGGTTGATCTCCTTGTTTTTGTGGTTTTTCATCTGGTCGGTTGTCTTCGTCGTTAGTTGTGTGATGATTTCTTCCAGTGTGTTGATTTCCATTTCCATCTTGTAGTTCCATGTTATGTTCTTCATGAGTGCGATGTCCAGTTTGTCCATGGTTCATGTGGCTGCGTGCAGGTGTGTTGGTTCCCTTGGCCCTATTGCGATGATGTTGTTCCTTTCTGTGATTTTTTTCAGTATCCTTCCGCTTTTGTTCGTTTTTCTGCTGTTCCAGTCCGAATCCTTGGCATTCAAGTCCTCAGCTGCGATGGTTGGCGTGTTGCTGTTGAATATGAATTTGATGTCGATTTTCCTCTGGGCGTGTCCAAATAGCTGGCATCGGTGGCATTGTATACCTTCTGATTTCAATCTTAGGCTCTCCACTTGTATCGACATTTCGCAGCAGAACTTCAGGTTGTTGAAGATACTCTTGTAGCTCTTCTCTATTTCGATTAGTACCAGTGGGGCTGGGTGACCGTTCCTTCCTTTCATCCTCGTCACTTTTGTTGTCGGGTATCCTTGTTGTTCCAGGTCCTCGGCGATCTCCTCTTCAGTTTGCTCCGTCATGACTCCTCGAAGCACCACCTCCAACTTCTTCTCCGATCTCAATTCGTATGTGTAGAACCCGACGTTGTCCTTCTTCAGAAGATGGAATAGTTTTCTGTAGTCGTCCTCGGTTGTTGGTTCCACTTGTATACCCCGTGAAATTAATTTTGCTCGATTATACCTTATACTTGCCTGCTTCATCCGGTTGCTTATATTCGTCCACTTCATTTTTTCCCTGATTATAAGGGGTGATATCTTCTCTCATCTCGTCTGTAGTCCTGTTGTTGCCTTCGCGGGGCTCTTTGTCGTCGTTTTCGTTGTCCTGGTTCCTTCAACTTGCTTGTCTTCCTCTTCCATCGGGCGGTGGTCCTCGTCAATGTCTTCTTCCATAAAGTTCTCGAACTGGTTTCTGGTCTCGATCTTCAACGTTTTTTCGGATTTCCTCATCCTCTTGACGGTGTTCCTCAGTAATTTGAAGTCCTCCTCTTCGCTGCTTTCGTCGTCGCTCTGTTTCCTGGAATTAGAAAGAGAGGCATTATTAGCGGTTGTAGTATATCGTAGAATATCGGAGATGTTATTCCCCCTAGCGGTCAAGGCAGCAATTACATTACGTAACACTCCCTCAAGCCGCTCGGTAGGTACTTTATATGTACCTGGGGAGAATGAATATGACAAGTTCTAATTAAATATTACGCGTTGGCGTGGTTGTATAATGGTTTACGGCGCTCTTACGCCGAAATTATTGATTTTAGAAAAAAGAAAGATTATGACATAAATTGTAGGAGATTTTCTTCACTATTATTTTGTATATATATGTTTTTCTTATAAAATGCTTCGGAAAGGAGTTATTACCAAAAAACTGTTTTAGGCGCCATTTTTGCAATATGGTGGCGCGAGCGGCAAAAATACGAGTTGGAAAAGTTGAAATTCGGTAAGAGCACGTCAAAATCTACAAAATTTCCAATTTTCAAAACTCCCGAAAAACTTTCCAGGTAACCTCTATTTTACAAATACAAATAACCGATGATTTCTACTAAAATATATTATTAAATGCTCGACGCGTTTCGATACACAGTATCTTTATCAAGGGCGAATGAATACTACAAATATATCTTACTAACAAATTTTTATATATACTAAAGAGGCAATCCACTCAGAGCTATCCGTAAAAAAATCTGTTAATTTCAAGTGCTTCCAGAAGGTTGAATTTTATACCTCTCTTCTCAGAATGTAGGATTTTAAATTCTGAATTGAAAGAGTGACCATTTTTCCTAAGATGATTTGAATAATTTGAATCGGTATTTCCATTGATGAAACTGCGTTTATGTTCAGAGATTCTAACATTAAAATTTCTTCCTGTTCTACCTATATAAAAACAATTGCAATCTGCACAATCCAATCTATAAACACCTGATTTATTTTCTTTATTAATTGGAGATTTATAATTCCTGATAAATGAACCTAAATTTGTTGATGTTTTGAACGCTATATTTAAATTGAATTTTTAAGAAGGATTTCACATTATTGCTAATATTGCCTATATATGTTAAACTATTGAATTTCTTGTCTTGGTGCTCACCGATTGGATATATAAGTTGTAAAGCTAATTTTGTTTTTTCTTATGTAGTATGCTGCTAACTAAATTTGCATCATAACCATTATTTATTGCGATCTGTTTTATTGTATATAGCTGTTAAATGCAGCAACTTTATATTGGTAAAAATGTGCCGATGTATAATGAATTGTGATATCCGTATGAGAAGGCTTATGATAAATTGAAAACTGGTGTTTATTATTTGACCTTGTTATTGTTAGGTCTAGGAAATTGATCGAATCGTTCTGTTCTATTTCAGAAGTGAATTTTATTTTTGGGTGCAGGTTGTTGATGAAATTTTCGAATACAGTGAACTGTCTGTTTGTTCCTGTGAAACTCAAAATAATGTCATCGACATATCGATACCAACATAGGAAATGTTTATTGAGCGGGTGTTTATGAATAGTTTTTCCTATGTTATCCATGAAGATTTCTGCTAAAAGAGGGCTTAAGGGGTTTCCCATTATAAGTCCCTCATCACTTTTATAAAAACAAATGTTAAATAAAAAATAATTTTGAGATAAACCTCTATTTTTTCGACCAAAAGACTAATATTAGTCGTTATATTTTATAGAGACACGCATCCTTCAGTACGGACCTTGTAAGATCTCACGGCAGATTGGTACACAAAAGGTCCACGTTGGAAATTTTGATGAGGGGCAAGATGGCAGGTGCTGCTGAAACTTCCTTGGTTTATTCTCATCCACACAGATTCGACAAGTACAATTATACAACGCCGACGTATTGTGATTATTGTACAAATCTCTTATGGGGACCAGTGAAGGTAAAATCCAATTATTTCTGGAAATACTTTATCCCTGAAAAGTTATATCTTGAATTTTTCTTCGCATTTCATTTTAAATATTCTCTTGACGATGCGATTTCTAGTAAACTACTTCTGTGGGTAGGTCAAGTAAAATAGCATTCACTGAAAGAGATTCAATATTTCCACACCTATTTCAGATATTGAGAGATGTTTTTCAAAAATTCTCACTTTTTTCGTTCATAGGTAAGATTTTAAACACAATTTTTTATATATCAAAATTTGAAACAGGGAAATACTTCACAGAGTTTTTAACTCTCAAGGTTGATGCTGATTCATATTTCTCACTTTGTAATTAAAACGCCAAGTACAATTGTTTATGTCTCCCTTTTTGAACCTTTTACTTTTATTTCGTGCTGTGAAGGGTATAATTTTGTGAAATAAATATCCTATAGTTAATTGATTTCGCTAGGTGATAGTTAATCATGATGTTAATAATAAATTAAATTAAACTATCACAAGAGTTTATTGAAATTCAGGATTGCAATTTCACTCTCTCGACCATCTTCAGCAGACAACAACTAAAGTTGAAATACATAAACAGGTAGATACAAAATTAAAAAGAGTGCAAACAAAAGGTAATAAACTAATTATGTCAACAACAGGTATCATTTAAATAAGACTGGCCATTCTGGTCGTTCAGAAGATTATCTCTATATAAAGTTTGTTGGAGTTTGAAAATTTCGATTGAATTTTACCAAATCTAACTTTCGTCCTTTAAGGTATTGTGTGAATAATTTGAAGTTTATCTATGGCAGGAAAGTGATGGCCATTTTCGATACAATGTGAAGCGAAAGTAGATTCGTCGGTTCTCTGGTTATTGTAATTTGATTCATGCTGTTTGTGTATCTTGTTTTGAATGAACGACCAGTCTGACCTATATAGACGCCTTCACAATCCATACAGGGGGAACTTGTAAACTTCAGTATTGTAAAATCTATCAGTTTTATCTTAACTGAAAAATTATTGGAAGAGTTTCATATGGCTTTTGAAAGCTAGTTTTTTATGCTGTTTTGAAATGACATTTGCAATCTTTTCGCTGATAGGGCCAAAATATTTTAATGAAATTTATTTATCTGTATTGGTTGATCCTATACGTGGGTAAATATTATGACATACTATTTGTGTTTGTTTCTGTCTAATGATTCCGTTTATATTTGGGGATACCATTGTTCTTAACTATTTCTTTAATATTTGAGACTTTTTTCCGGATAATGGCAGAGAGAAAACCCTATGAATCATTGAATTAAATGCAGCGTATTTATAAGATTTTGAGTCTGTTGAGTCATAAGGAATGCAAACATCAGTAAAGGTGGGTTTTCTCTCTCTACTTTGAATTTAATTTTGGTATGAATGCTATTGATGTAATTTTAAAATTGATATAGTTGCCTAGCGGTTCCTATAAAACATGCTAGTATATCGTCTACATATCTATCCCAAAATGTACTAATTGTAAGTAGAAGTAAAGGGCTATTTACTAGCTGACATTTTCATGGCGTATATTATATTCCTCCAAATTAAAATTAGTACATTTTTGATATGGATGTGTAGACGATATATTAGCATGTTTTATAGGAACCGCTAGTCAACTATATCAATTTTTAAATTACAGTAGCATTCATCCCAATTATTTTGTTATATATCGAAAACACACCTTTACCGATGTTTGTATCCCTTATGACTCAACACACCGAAAATCTCATAAATTTGCTGCGTTTAATTCAATGATATATATGACTTTCTGTCTGTCAATATCCGGAGAAAATATGTACAGGGAAGTGTCAACTATTCAAGAAATAGCTAAAAACAAAGGTTTTCCCTCAAATATAATAAACGGAATCATCAGAAAGAAATAAACACAAATAGTATTATCATAATATTTACCCACGTATAGAATAACTAATACAGATAAATACATTTTATTAACATATTTTGGTCCTATCAGTAAATCTTGCAAATGTCATTTCAAAACAGCATAAAAAAGTAGCTTTCAAAACCCACATGAAACTCTCCCAAGAATTTCTCAGTTAAGATAAAACTGATAGATTTGACAATACTTGAGTTTACAAGTTGCCCTGCATGGATTGTGAAGGCATCTGTATAGGTCAGACTGGTGGTTCATTCAAAACTAGATACAGAGAGCATCAATCAGATTACCATAATCAGAGAACCGACGAATCTACTTTCGCTTCACAATGTATCGAAAATTGCCATCATTTTCCACACAGATCAACTTCAAATTATTCACAGAATACCTAAAGAACGAAAGTTAGATTTCTTAGAATCCGTAAAAATTTTCAAACTCCAACAAACTTCCCATAGAGATAATCTTCTGAACGACCAGGCTTATTTAAATGACACCTGTTGTTGACATAATTAGTTTATTACCTCTTCTTTGCACTCTTTTTAATTTTCTATTTACCTGTTTATGTATTTCAACTTTAGTTCAGTACTTGTTGTCTGCCGAAGATGGTCGAGATAGTGAAATTGCAATCCTGAATTTCAATAAACTCTTGTGATAGTTTAATATAATTTTATTATCGTGGACTTATGCACTATCTCAGCTGTTAGCTGGATATAATTTACCTCTCCCAGATTCAGCAATCAAAGGGAATAGGCTCGATTACAATATACTTGACAAATTTCCTAACTATTCTACTTGTATTAAGAATTACAGCTTTTTGCATTTCTATATAGGTATTCTTATGCAATTCTAATTTCTTAAGGCTATCATGCAAAGTTTTGGGTATTAACCCAGTGGAGGATACGATGGCAGGAACAATATCTATTTTCTCGAGGTGCTACATCTGCTCCATCTCAATAGCAAGGTCTGTGTATTTGGACTTTTTCTCCTGGAACTTATTCAGCACGTTGTTATTATTCGGTATGGCGACATCCACCAGCATTGCTGTTCTGGCTCTCTTATCATACACCACTATGTCCGGCCTATTATTCGTCACCATTTTGTCAGTGATAACAGGCCTATCGTAGTATAATCTGATAGAGTCATTTTCCAATACGGGCGCCGGCTGATACTTGTAATATGGCTGGAAGGTATTCAGAAGTCCGTACTTGTGTGCAAGTTTCTGATGGATAATGTTGCACACTTGATTATGCCTGTGAAGATAGTCCGTATTGGCCAGTTGTTCGCATCCGGACGTAATATACTGTATAGTCTCCGATCTTATATGACATTTTCTGCACCTATCTGTTTGTACTGTTCCGTCCTTCATAATAAATTTTTTGTAGTTGTTTGTAGCGATCACTTGGTCTTGGATGGCCATAAGGAATCCCTCTGTTTCTGCGAATAATTCTCCTTTCATCAACCATTTGTTGGAGGCTTCTTTGTCGATGTGTGGTTGATTAATCTCATGGTGATGTCGTCCATGCAATTCCTTTCTTGACCATTGCTCTTGTTTTTCAGTATCTGATAGGAACGGTAGATTCAGCAGGTCATCTCTGGTAGCAAGATTCAGAGGTGTATACCCCTTATCAGCCAACGATACTACTCTATGGAGGTCAGAAGTGAGAGCTTTTGCTGAGAAGAATTCTCTGAGATTTCTTATCTGTTCGGTGTGTAAATTGACAACATCCATCCATCCGCGTCCTCCTTCTTTCCGCTTCAGAGTTGTTCGTATCACAGACGAATTTGGATGATGATTGTTGTACTTTGTCAGCATCGTTCGGGTCTGCCTTTGAATATCATCCAGCTCCGTCTTAGTCCATCTGATTATTCCAAATGGGTAAAGCAACACTGGAATGGCGTAGGTGTTAATTGCCTTGACTAGATTCCCTGAGTTCAACATCGATTTCAGCACAGACTTCAGACGCTGACTGTATTCTGAACGAATCTTCTCCTTTGATTTTTTTTGGTCTAACAATCTGGCTTGTTGGTATCCCAGATATTTGTATGTTTCGCCATCTCTCATGCCCTGTATAATATCACCGTTTGGAAGTTGTGTTTCACCATCTATGACTTTCCCTCTTTGAATGTTCAGGGTCTTACATTTTTCAATCCCGAATTTCATATGAACATCTGCCGAGAACTCACTGACAGTTTTCAGCAAATCATCCAATTGCTTCTTGTTCGAAGCATATAATTTGATGTCATCCATATACAGCAGGTGGGAGATTGTATGATAATTCCTTTCTGCTTTTATCCTAAATCCGTATCCAGTTCTATTGAGCATTGAGGACAATGGGTTCATTGCTAAACAGAACCATAGTGGACTCAAAGAGTCTCCTTGAAAAATACCACGACGTATGGGTATCTCGTCGGTTTTAATTGACTCATTGTTCATGTTGACCTGCAGAGACGTGCGCCAGTGTGTCATTGTTGTCTTTAAGAACTCTACCAGGGCTGGGTGAATTTTGTATATCTGCAATACTTCAACAAGCCAAGAATGGGCGGTACTATTGAATGCCTTCAGATAATCGAAAAAAGCTGAATGAACATTGCGATGCCCTACGTGTGCCTAATTCATTATCACAGAATCGATGATGAGTTGTTCCTTGCACCCGTGGTGTTTCTTTCTGCATCCTTTCTGCTCCTCTGCTAATATATTGTTGTCGTCAAGGTGTTGGTATATTCGATTGGATATGCATGAGGTGAGTATTTTGTAGAGTGTTGGCAGGCAAGTGATTGGCCTATATTGAGATGGATCCTGTGTTCTATCGCTCTTAGGTAGCATATATGTTAAGCCTTGCGTTAGGAAAGTGGGTGTTTTCTTGGGATGTTGAAGAACATACGTGAGCTGTTTCGCTAGGGCTCCATGGAGCTTATCAAACTTCTTGTACCAGTAGTTGTGGATATTATCTATACCTGTGGCCTTCCAATTGTTGGTCGCTCCAATTACTGTTGTGATTTCTTCCTCCGTTATTCCATCGAAGTCCATATGTCTGATATCGAGGCGTTCTTTTTCATTCGTGATCCATTCCGCATCTCTATTGTGTTCTTTGGGGTTCGACCATAGTGATGACCAATAGTCGGTCAAGCACTGTGCGTCAGGTACTTCTCTGTTATAGTTGGTCGCAGTTTTGTTATTTCCCTTATGAAAATTGGCAGCGTTTTGGAGGAACCTTTGGTTTTGGTGTTTCCTTTCAGTACACTTGACGTATCTTGAAAGCCTCTTTGCTTTTGCTTGGAGTTTCTGTTTCAAAGTGTCCATATACACGCCGATTAACTATAGGATATTTATTTCACAAAATTCTACCCTCGACATCACGAAATAAAAGTAAAAGGTTCAAAAAGGGAGACATAAACATTTGTACTTGACGTCTTAATTACAAAGTAAGAAATATGAATCAACATCAACCTTGAGGGTTAAAAACTCTGTGTAGTATTTCTCTGTTTCAAATTTTGATATATAAAAAATTGAGAGACCGAAATTTCAATAGACTCTTTTGATAGTATAATATGTAGTTTAATTTCTTATTATAATTAATATCTTATATCCATCCCTTGGAGATTTACACCAAATTTGATCAAAATTCGTGCAAATTTTGAGTGTAATGGGTTTTTTGATGACCCTGCAGGTAGCAAACATACAAATTTCCATATTTACATTAGTATAATGTTGAAGATTGTTTTCAATTTTAGACCGGCATGAGATGTATGGACTGCGGCTATAGTTGTCATGAAAAGTGCATAGAGGGAGTACCGAAAAATTGTACAAAGTATAAAACAGCTGACAGTGGTACGCCCCAATCCATGAATGTCAGTGGTGGTGATACAAACTCTGTTAGTTCAGGTTAGTTTGAATAATAAATTTTATTATCTGATTCATTTTAATTTCGTGATTTTCAACAGGGAGCGCCCGTCAAACTTCTAGTCAACAATATTACGAGCAGTTTTCTTCAAATGTTGCCGAAAACCGTACTCATGAAGGCTATCTATATAAACGTGGAGCTCTTCTGAAAGGCTGGAAACAGAGGTGGTTTGTCTTGGACTCTATCAAACATCAGCTTAGGTACTATGATGCGTTGGAAGATTCACACTGCAAAGGATATATTGGTATGTTACAGACAATAAATTCACAAATTAACCTAAGTAGCAACATGTTTTAAAGCGAAAAAATTACTGCAGTATACTTTGAATATCAATATTTGTATTGATCCAGATGTCATTCCTCGTCGTCTTGCTCGTGGCATTCTGCAAAGTAATCTCCATTGTAAGTAACAAAGATGCAGTAAAATATATTTCATACTTTCCACAATTTTATTTTTACAAACACGGGTCAGGACATTTTCAAGAGGTCAACTACAGGAAATGAACTTACTTATATAGATACTAGCCTATATTGATATTAAGTAGTGGAGAAGTATTAATGTCTCGCAAGCTATGAAGGGTGATTTCACTTGGGTTTTCACAAAGTTTATGGATTTCCAAACATTTCAACAGATTCATTTTCTTTCTTTCGTCACAATTATGAAGAATTTTGATATTATCTAATGTTATTGAATGTTACCTGTTTTTTATATGTTCAAATATAAACTCAACTATTCCCATGGTAACGGTGATCACCGTTACTAACGCAGCGCATGGTCAGGACACCAAGTTCCAAAAACCGACAGTTC
Organism: Cryptolaemus montrouzieri; assembly: GCA_013387265.2. Taxonomy (NCBI): domain Eukaryota; kingdom Metazoa; phylum Arthropoda; class Insecta; order Coleoptera; family Coccinellidae; genus Cryptolaemus; species Cryptolaemus montrouzieri. The sequence goes on from JABFTP020000001.1 coordinate 30,252,916, forward strand.
TTGAGCTGGACAGACTTCATTCTCTCTAGTTAAGCGTGTTGAGCTTAGCATTACTTTTCTCTGCGATGCGTTGAGTCCAGAGACTCCTGCCTCCTGAATAGACGTGTTGAGTCTATTTACTTACAACTCTGCAACGTGTTGAGTCCAGAGAAGGTCTCCTCCGGTAGACGAGTTGAGTTTATTCATATCCTGAGCCAAAAAGCACTGAGTTTGGGGCCAACCTCAAGTCCTGTCCATGTAAATAGTTGCTTCAGATAAAAGAGGGAACAACTGATTTAATTTCAAGAATATTATATTTTACTTTTCTATTTTTTTTTTACTTGTATATAAAGTTTTAAGTTAAAATCCTGGTTTCTTCACTGAGACACCTTGTAGCGCATCACACATGGACTCATTCAAGTGATTGAAAAACTAGCAGCTTATACTTCAATGATCCATAGGGCCTTTTTAATTCCACTGTTACTGACAGACTTCAAAATTGAAATAAATTCTATGAGAAAAATTGCCTTAAATAACGAAATTCTCCCGGTTTTTATAGACAAAATTATCCACGGTAAAGAAAAACATCAAATAACACAATTATTATATTCCATAAAAGATACTTCCTTGAAAAAAATACGCTACCTTCAACTACGCTGATCTTCTCTCCAATAACTTGAGCAGCTATTTTTCTGAATTAAAAATAACCACCTCTTTGTCAAGTGATTTGAACTTGAGCAAATTATTACTAATGCTAAACAAAAAACAGACAAATTCAAAAAATCAGGAGTTCACAAAATTGCTTGCAATGAGTGTACGGTAGCTTATGTTGGGCAGACAGGTAGGAATTTCGAAACCAGATTCTCCTCTGACAATAATTCTCCAATATGTGAACGTATTAAAATTGTGGAAAGTATAAAATATATTTTACTTCATCTTCGTTGAGAATGAATTTCCATGAAATGAATAAATCATCAATATTACTCAATAATCCTCATTGAATTTATCAACACAGTACCAATGCGTGGGTCGCAATCAACAGATGTGCGTCCATTTTTGAATCATTTGTGCTTTGTTCAGACACTCGTCCCACACCATCAATTCGATAATATCCGCACATTTTTCCAAGTTAAGATTTCTAGTTTTCAGAGCAAAACTTGGTCAGTCTACTTCGCTGAGCGATATAATTTCCTCTGGTCCTAGTTGAATGATTGCATAGATAGAGATTCTGAGGAGTGCTAAACTTGTGATTATAAAGTGGATCAATTATATCAGTTGGTACTTTTCAATTAGTTTCCTGCAACTGAATGTTGGTGGTACTTGAACCAATATTCTCATCACATGTTCTTGAAAACCTGTTGGTATGTTATTACAGCTGCACTTTCATCAAAAATTTCTCTTATTCTACTCACAGCGAACAGGACAGTAGTTTCCAATCTGAAGCCGAAAACTGTTTCAGCAGACTTTTTGCAGTGAACAAAAGCTACCGCGTCCTGTCTGCATTAATTTCAAAGTAATTTGAACTCAGCCATTTTCCAGCATCGACAAGTACCTTTTGTGCTTCTACTGATAACATTGGTGTCATCAGCAAAGAGTATTGGGCGCTCTGACCTCACATTATATGTTATGTCATTCACATACAGTAGGAAAAGAATCGGTCCCAGTATAGATCCCTTGGGAACCCCCCGCACAATCTTACCTATATGACATGTACGGTCAGTTTCAGAGCAGGGCTCCTCAATCTACAATGCTCAAGCTTTTCTAGCTTTTTTTATGGTTCATAGTCAATAGCGTTACTGAAATTAAGACCGATCAGAAGGGCTTCCTCCCTGTCATTAAAAGTCTTAAATACAAATTCGACTAGTTTAATAATTGGTGTATCGGTTGATTTGCACCCATCCAATGATTCTGCCACATCACCTTTTTTGTGGGCTCATATCCTTTGAACAGGTTTTACTCTGAAAATTTGCTTTTAGGAAAGTATTTTTTTCAGATTTGGCAGAAGTTATGTCAGTAACACCAACGGCTGCAGCTCCTGGACCTCCCAAAAAAACTGATGACAAATCCTTTTTTGATGTAAGTACTTGTGTCAGTACAACATGAATAATTTGGTTCAACTTTTATTGGAATTTCAGCTCCGTACTAGTCGTCGTAACTACAATTTCTGTGCCCCTGATGCAACACTGGCACAAGAATGGATCGAAAAACTACAAGCTTGTCTTCAATAAACGGAAATACTCTCTATCCAAAGTTTAGTTAAGTTATAAAAAAATTCTTATTTTATCATAGGTTGACAATAAATAACCATTACCCAAGTTATTATTTATATTTTTATATAATGTTTCGTGATGCACAAAATATTAGATTGTATAGATAAATAATTTTTTTTAATATGAAAAATTATGGATATTGTTGCGATGTTATATAATTGTTGTATTAACTTAATGGTGTATAAAATTTTCATCAATTGACTAACTATTCCTTGACTTCAAATGCAATTTCAAGAAATAGTTAACTTGTATTTGGTCAATTGATTAAGAAAATTATGTACAAAAACAAATGATATTCATATCAAAAACATATTTCCATGTTTTTGAAAGGTAAACTATAGTCACGTCTGTTGCAATAATTCACTTGAAAAGACAATCCGAAATCTCTTTTCCTCTCTATTGATTTATACAAAAACATCTTGGTGTTAATTTTTTTCAGTAAAAATTAAAGGACCCACATATGCTAAATAAAAATTCTATTTAGTATGAGAGCTAACAACTTCATCAGAATGAGATTTATAAGAAAGCTGTCTTCTTTTAAAAGCTTTTTGTCCTATTTTAACTTCGTTTGCAGGCTATCTGACAGATAGCATTGGATTTTCGTTCGCCTGATACCTGTATAAAGTGTCCCACTGTTGATACGTTTGAATGATATCTCCTTTAATATAAGAGGACTGCGATTTTCGCAATATTCTGTACTTGTTTGTGAAAGTAAATGTTCTTGAAACAAAATCGTCATCGCCCTCTTCGTTTCTGAGATATTTGCCATTAGTGCACCCCTTTAATATATTCGGGTTATGAGATTGAATTAAGTTTTTTACTATATTACATCCTATATATTTTCGATCACATTGAACTTCTACAAGCTTTACTGATATGTATCACACTCAATACGCAACAATATCATTTTGACAATGCGACAAAAGAAAATTTCTATTACACCAAGTAGGCTGTGCATAGAATTCTTCTTTGGTCGAATTTTCAAGATGAGTATTAAGTGTGATACATATCTGAGAAGGTTCTAAAAAATCCAAGGTGTTAAAAGGTGAAAAATAATTATTTTGTCTCAACTCGGAATCTTATTATTGTACATGCTAAACATAAATATTGCTTTTCATTTCATTATGAGGTTTTATACATCAGTAGGTTGCGCTTCCGGCGAATATTCAAAATTACCCTGTACCTCAACGAAGAGGGACATGACGATTTTTTTCCGGAATATTTAGTTTCACAACAACAAAGTAACACAATATAGTCAGAACCACATTATTTCATCTTTTATATTAACGGATATATAATTCAAACCTATTAAATATGAGACACCCTGTATCGTTAAATGCAACGTGCCAGATAGCCGCGAACGGACATGAGTGCGATAGAAAAGAATCATCTTCAAAAACTTTTCTAGTTCTTATTACACTTTAAGAGGCTATGAGAAATTTCAATTATTATGACATGAACAAATTCAACCCACAATGTTTATGATTGAAATATAAAATGAAATTTTTTATTTTCCTTTGGAATAAAAACTGAAGATTCAAATTATTAGAAAAGAATCTCTAATAACCGTGTGGTGTTCTTATTCATTAAGTTGTAATTCGAATTGTACATTTCATGCAAAGATATGACAATGATACACTATAGTACATAAGTCCACTAAATTTGTTCATATCGTTTGTTGTTTCATAATTGTATTAAGTTGCACATTCCGTGAAACTCACACTGAGTATATTTCGTGGTATTTTTTGGAGATCACTTACCTGCTTTCGTGATTTCGATGTTCTGTTTATGTGATACAATATAGCAATTGTAAAACTAATTGTTATAATATATATAAAATAATGAAAAACTTGCTAATTTTTGTTTTACCTATATTTGAAAGACTATTCGAATACCTAATTGACATTAGCAGTCATTGATTACAAGTTTGATAGGTAATCCTGCCTTGAATGATGACTTCTGAGCTCCAAAAACGAATCGATCAGCTGTTTGCCGAATGGATATGAATTTTATACAGTGATGTCAGATTATGAACAAAATAATATTCGGATGCACTGATCGACGGTAAATGTTTCCGAAGGATTTAAATTTCAGCCTGTGTTGGCAGATCCCTATCCTGTTATTCATTTCAATTTCACGTTCAAATAAGAGTATAAATGTTTGATCTCGGTCGTGATTTTTGAGTTATTCAATATCTCGGTTATTAGTAAAAAATAATATTTTCACATTGCTCAGCCACTTTTTTGAATAGATTGAAGTGGATGAGCCGAAATATTTTTTCTATTAGGCTTGACATAGACATTAAAGTGTAATTTCAATTTGTGTTATTGAATTTCTGGTTTTGGGCTTCTTCACGGTGATCTCAAAAGATTTTCACTTGACGTTTAACCTCTAGCTGCGGTTGGCATCTTCCGAGCCGATGCAGAGAATTTTATCGGGAATTCTACTACAATTTTTTTCAATACTGACAGAGGTGTTGGTGCTCAATTTTTACCCCATCTTGTTATTACAAAAAAAATTCCCACGAATTGATAACCTCCTCCTGTTGTTTGTTTGTTCTATGGACTTACAGTTTATAGTGGAATCCGGACCACTCACCTAGATCGTGCAATGATAACTGCCACCTCTGTAGATTACAAGTTATCTGGCTTTTGCTGGTTATATATATATATATATATATATATATATATATATATATATATATATATATATATATATATATATATATATATATATATATATATATATATATATATATATATATATATAGGGTGTAACTGGAAACAGGGGCTCGCCCCTATAACTTTTTTCCTGTCCAATATTTTTCAATGAAATTTTCTGAACTTAATTAAAAATTTATTTCAACTTGAATGGCACTGACAGTTTATCTGAAACGTTTCCGGTTTCAAAGGAAATTAGCCAAAGTTTCGATTTTCAAATGGCTCACCCTGTATATTTTTTGAGAAATCGAATCAAACTCTCTTTGTCTATACATTCAGCATATTTTAAGACGAATTTGGCGAATTTTTAATTTTTTTTTGATAAATTTGTTTTCAAGTCAAGGTGGCTATGACGACAAAAAAACTGCGTGATTTATCGACCGAAATCGGGTACATTTGGATTCATCACTGAAACTGTAGAATTCCTTCTGTTATTGGCTTCGTAACATTCCAAACATGGTTCCTTTAAAAAAAATCTTATTTCCGCAAGGTATAATAGAGGCTCATTAGCACTATAATACGCAGAATATTTTTACAAATATTTTGATACCAAATTGATAATTTTTCGTTGAAAATTTCCATTCGTAATCCTGGACATAGTATAATACTCGTTTTTCAACTCATTATCTGAAGTGCTTTGGAAATGCATTGAAATCCTATCACAGATCATAGAATTTTTTGTATTCAATTTTAAATGTCATAAGATATGATTGTGTTGCATCTGAATCGGTGGGTTGGTATAAATTGTTCAGAGTTTTTGAATTTTCACGGCAGAAAAACAGACGAAATGCTGTACACACAGAATGAAAAAGTAGATATGCTACTCATTCATGGCGAATGCCGAAAAAAACTCTACAGCATCAGCAATTTTATACGCTGAACACTATCCAGAACGGCAACATCCTTCAAGGCACTATTTTCCAAAACTGGAAGTGAAGTTTCGTCAGCAACCGGTTGTTGCAGATAATCAAAATTTCATAGTAAGCGAAAATTCTGAAATTGATGTATTAGCGTAAATTAATTTGAATTGTACGGCATCTACCAGAGAAATCACACAAGAAATAGGGATAAGTCATCAGAGTGTTTGGAGAATTCTTAAGAAGCATAAATTTCGCTGGTTCAAATACAATCTTCATCAACACCTTTGTGAAAATGATAATGGCCGAAAATTAGAATATTGCAACCAGTTTCTTCAAAAGATGGAAATGGATCCAAGGTATCCTAATAAAATTTTATATTCAGATGAATCCCGATTTACTAACAACGGAATGTTCAATAGAAACAATACGCGCTATTGGGCCCACGAAAACGAGCATTTAGTACGTGAGGGTAATTTCCAGGAGCGATTTGGGTTTAATGTATGAATGGCAATGGTAGGGCGACATCTCATAGGTCCAACCATTTTTGATGTACCATTAACAGGGGAAAGATATTTAGGATTTTTACAAAACGAAATAAGCGATCTGATTGATGGTTTACCACTGGCTGTTGCTAATAACTTAATTTTCCAACAAGATGGAGCACCAGCGCACAACTGCAGGGAAGTTTGTTCAATACCCAAATAATAATTTAAATGAAAGGTGGATAGGCACCGACAAGATGGCCAGCTCGATCGCCCGACTTGTCCCTATTACACAGAATGGGGGTCTCTTCGAAAACCTGTTGTGAAGTTATGCTCAATTAATTTGATGACATTCCATCTATGGTCCATTTGTGTATTTTGTGTTATTTATGTGTTTTGTTAAATTTTTATTCATCTGGAATGTACGATGATGAGTATGTGCGCCATGCCAAAATAAAGCTAAGGTTTTGCGTTTATGCTTTGTGTGCATTACAAACTATATATATATATATATATATATATATATATATATATATATATATATATATATATATATATATATATATATATATATATATATATATATATATATATATATATATATATATATATATATATATATATATATATATATATATATATATATGTTTTATTTTATATAAATGGAGTTTTTCTAAGAGTTGGTGAGGTTAGATTTCACATTGGCAACCAGGAAAGCAGTGACGTATTCTGGGTTGTAAGTATACTAGTCAAGGTATTTTTTCAATGTCTTAAGCAGTTCCTTGGCTAATCATTATCTTGATAATTTCTTTGCAGACAGGTAAAACTAAAGTTTCAGCAAGAGAGTGCGGCTTTTTAGCTGTAACTAACATATAAGGAATCACGTAGCTAGCTTTTTGTGCTTTGACTGAGGTTTTGAAAGACGAACTCATGAGATTTACTTGCTTCTTGTATCGGTCCTTCAAACATTGAAAATACGTTTTGTCTTTTTGGGCTACTGATAGTGTATAGTGGTTAAATATCGTATTAGTTTACTGGGCACCATTGAATTATAACTTAAAGTTTCTCCGCAAACTAGACATTTTGGGGTAGGACAAGATTCGTCTCCGCAATATGTGAAACCGTAACTTATGTAGCTTCGGTCATATTTTCGATGAACAATTTTGGGTTTCTTTCTCGTTGACTCTTTTCCTTCTTCATTACTTTCGCTTCGAAAACATACACTACGTTTAATGAATTTATCCATTTGTTATAATATCTATTTATTTTACGCTTACAATAATAACCATAAGTATAAGCAACGAAACAAGAGCATGCGGTGACTTTAAACGCCAAACGGAATATTGTGTAGCTAAGTATTTTACTTACCCTTATTTAAAATACGTTTAGAAAACAACCTTATTTTTCCGAGGCACACCAATTAACGACCAAGGTACACCAGTGTGCTGCGGTACACACTTTGCGGAACACTGTACTAGATGATTTGCTACTTTGCCGTTTTCTGATACTTTCGTTTTGTTTTTCTCAGTAATGATTTTTGCATTCAATTCTGAATATTATTACACTGCCAAATAATTAATCTATATGATAAGACCAGTTTCGTTCTATTTCTTTTAAATCTCAGGAGAAAGCGTTAATTGATCAAATATTAAATCTAAAAGGAATTTTTCATATGCAGTTTTGATAGTTAATTAATAACTTATGATCACTCATAAATTGTTAGCTTAGTAACGTGAAACATTAAAAAACTAATGAGAAAGGGGAAAAAGATCTACATTAAATCCTCTTAATTATTTCCTTTAGCAGGGATGCATTTTCTTGAACGATGAGTCAAATTTGTTACGGCCCATCTTATAAGACTCCATAATTTCGAAGTTCATTACAATGTTGTATAATCAACCCAATTAATTGAAATCTAACCTAACCTAACACAATTAATTGCTGTCTATTAATTAATGAGGCATAAACTCTAGTTTTCAAATATCCCTATAGAAAATAATGTAGCGGATTGAGGTCCGAGGATCTAGAGGGCCATTCTCGAGGCCCTCCCCTGTCAGATCTAAAAACTGTCTAACATGTTGCGCAAAGTGAGGAGCAGCACCGTCGTGTTGAAACCACAAGCTCCTATTCGGAATATTTGGCAATACTTCCTGTAGGAAATTTAGATAGGTCGCTCCGTCGAGCCTTCCTTTAAAAATATGTGGGCCAACAAAATGGCCGTTGTACATTCCATTCCAAACATTCATAGAAAATTTTCGCTGAGTATTGGCTGGATGAACAAATTGTGGATTTTGTTGAGCCCATTCGTGCGTATTTCTCGAATTGAAGATGCCATCTTTAGTGAATAGACCTTTTCATCAAAACATTTTTTTGTGCGCATGAGTTGTATTAGCCATCTTTTTCGTACTGTTTTTGTAAACAAACATGCTACAGTGCCGGTTCTCGTGTATCAGAAATTAAAATATTACTTGTTGAATAATCTTAAAAAAGTGAAAAAAATTAAAGTACTTAGTACATTATAATTATGTTATCTGTAGGAAAAGGAACAACAAAACGATGTAAAAGTGATGCACAGTACTAATCATTCAAAACCAATACATAGTATCTTATACATTTTCTAAAGCCTTGTCTGGAATATCGGAAAAAATAATCAAATCACATCAAATTGCCAAATGTTTGTATAATTTACTTTTTGACTCAATACATTTGGACTTTGATTGGGTGTGTTTAAGATATTTAGCCATTTCTCTTTGTCAACTGACTGGTACATTATTCGTAATTGCATATTTGAACCTGTTAATATCATAAATTTTTATACAGGGTGTTTCAGTTTTAATCTGCCAAAATGCACAGAATGATAGAAAATCTTAGGATATTTATGACTCTCAAAACAAATTATGCCTCATAAATGTTTGGTTTGCCATAATACAGGGTCTCAAATTTTGAATTTTCAATAGGAAAAATTGCTATAACTTCAGTGAGTTGGAACAAATCACTAAATCTGATATTTTGATGTGGAAGAATTATTGAATGAAACTAGTGGCGTAGCATGACCCTGTTTTTTTCGTGCGACGCATGATGTTTGAGATCGAAGATGAGCAGTAAGAATTTATTACTCAGGAGGGATTTCTCCTGAAATAGTAAAATGGCTGTTATTTCTTCGTCATACCTAGTTGAAAACCGGAAAATTTGAACATTTTTTCAATGTGAGACTAATGGCGATTCCTCCTCCTAAGCAAAATCTATTACGTCACTGGAATTTTTCAGAATTGATCAATCATTTCTGAAGAAGAAAAGAATTTTTCCCTTTTTAGGGTATCTATCACGAAATTTTCGTGATAGCTGTTATGATTTTCACGAAATGCAAGTGTATCATTTGTTAATTTACGGTCTATGGTGTTGAAACACAGACTTATCGAAATAATGAAAAAAAAGGGAAGTACGTTTTTATTAAAGTTACATTAAAAGATCATTAAACACAGAACAAAGAAGAAAACATGTCAAATAATCTTGAGCTGCTACAGAAACCGTTCAAAGTGTGATCCGTTCTGTTGAATGCATAATCTACATTTGTTGCGTACACGAAGTCTTTGAGTACGCCCCAGACGAAAAAGTCTAATGGGTTTAGGTCTGCGGATCGCGGTGGCCATGCAACAGATCCATTCTGATGAACATCATCAAGATTCAGAGGATTATACAACTGTTAGGAAAGTTTTCGTCTAGCCAATTATGAATTATTCTCGCATAATGAGGAGACCAGCCCCGCCCATCTGAATACACCCATGCCTTCTTTGATCTAACGGTTCATCTTCTAATAACTGTGTCAGTTCGTTCTCCAGAAAATCTAAAAAGTTTCTCGAATTCAATCTTGCTGGTAAAAAATTGGACCGATTAGTGATCGATTCCTGACTCCAATCCAAACATTAAGGCTGAATTCCCTTTGAAATTTGCCGGCTCTAATCTCACGTGGATTTTCTTCAGACCAAACGTGAAGATTATGAAAGATCACCAATTCACGTCTTGTGAAAATTGACTCGTCCGTCCATAAAATTCTCGTCAGAAAAAATTTCTTTTTTGCAAAACTTCGTTTTGTAAAAACATGGAAAAATTTTTCCTTTTTGGTAGATCCGTCAGTTCCGAATGTTGAACTGGGCTCAGATGATATGGTTTCGCTATAGAATTTTTCTTTTGGTAACGCAACTTATATTAGTTTGTTGCTGCGCATTTCGTAAACTAAGCTTCGAATTATTCGTGAATAAATTTAAAATGTCCCGTTCGTTAACGGTTTTTCTTCGATTCTTCCGATCACCTCCTATCGTCGCCAAACCACATTCTCGAAATTGATAGGAGCTCTTCTAGTAGAAAACCTTCTTCGATATTTTTCGACAGCTCGTCTTGAGTTACCATCACACAAACCATAAATGAAATGGATATCTGCATATTCCGCATTTGAAAACGAATAAGGAATTTCCGATTGGAAAGTTGAAAGAAATCAACAATGAATAATTAATTTGAACCTGTAAATAACAATAATCGAAAGAGACAATTCTTCAATGACATGTTGTTGTTTGTTTATTTATTATTCCTTTAACGTGCTCTATTTCCACCTTTCGGCCAATGGCTCCCGGGAAATTCTGTCACCTCACTAACCCGGGAATTTTGCGAGCCCCTCTCGTGTCGAGAGAATCTTTAATGTCCAACACATCTCTGTTAGACAGGACCGACGGCTTTACATCTCCTCCGAAAGATGGATACTCAATGACATGTTTGTACGGAAAGACCATAGAATTTTGGTTTATGAATCAGTTGTCATAAACAGCATGATGCGGTTCATGATTTTGTTCTGTGGTTCGAAACCATTAATTGAAACTTCACAAACACTATGCATTCACCGCGTTTTTCAATAAGTTTAAACTTATCATTTCAGAAACGCGGTGAATGTGTGCATGGTTTGTAAAGTTTCAATCAATGGTTTCGAACCACAGAATAAAATCATGAACAGCTTTAAATCATGAACCGCAATTTTTGACACCCTGTATCGCGAAAACGAGACGTCGGAGAGAGTATGTTCTTTAAGTAAGTATCAATATTTTTCAATTTTCTATCCTCCTATGAGTTTTAGCATATTGTAATGGAAACACCCTGAACTTGTGTTTTGACACGAAAATAGGCCAGAATCTATTGAAAAGTTCGGAACATAAATCGTATTTTAATTTTTTCCTCAAAAACGCTGGCAGATACGAAAATAATGCAGGAAACAAAAAAGTTTTTAAAGTGAATGAGTAATTTGAAAATATCAGGAAATATGGTCAGTGGCGTGCTGCAAAAAAGTTCTGGGGAAAAAAGACGACATGACACCGAAAAATATATCAACAGTAGAACTGTAGAACAACTGACAAATTTTTAACACGTCGTCGTCAATCTCATGAAAAAACACTTGAATCTCGAATTTCAGTTTGATATCTGAAAAATTGAGCGAGTTATTCAAAAATAAATTTGACATCCTGTATCTCGAAAACGACAGGTAAAAGAGGGTATGTTCTTGAGAAAAGTGCCAATATTTCAAGATTTTCTATCATATTGTGCATTTAGCAGATTAAAACGGAAACACCCTGTATATTGTCTCATTTTGAACATTTAATTTATGATAAAAACTATCAAACATTCAACTTAGTATTTACGTTTGTCCAATTGAAAATGACATGAATAGCCTTTAAATATTAGTTATTTCCATAAATATTACTCAAAATATATTTTCAATAGTTACAGAAGAATTGACATTATCAATAAGAGTAAAATCGTAAATATTAATTTTGTATATAAGTTTTTAAAATAGTAAACAAACGTTGACACCTTACCTCTCAATCACCTCACTTATTTTCCTTTTTGCGGATGCCCGTGACATTTGAGCCACCTTTTCAATTGTTCACAATTATGAGCTTCTACTGAATCCTGAATGAGTGAAGCACCATCGATATTTTTTTTCAATAATTTATTTTTTTGTGGAGAAAATATTACTTGCCAAGCCATTGATGATTAAAACAGTACGAATGATTTAAACTGTCTCCGTTTCACTATGGCAGCTACGCTTGCGCACGTCATACGATGAAAAGGCATATTGAGATTTGTCAGTAAATAAAGTTCTGTAAATGAATAAATGATAGGTCGTTTTTTTGAAATCTATAGACGGAATGTACTTGCTGCACATCGTAAGGATAGTGATTTTCTTTCTTTAAATTTTTTCATACTCGCGTGAGCAACTCCCAAAGTATTGGATATTCTTCGTGTACTTATTCCTGGATTTCCTGCCACTTGCTGAAGGATATGTTCAACTTCGTTCAAATTCTGCTACCGATTTCTTTCTTGTTTATAGACAGAAGGAAATTTTCCATGTTGCCCCGAATGTTGAAAAACTGATGCCAATATCTTATGGTTGGGCTGGTGTCTATAAGAAAAACGCCTTCTGTACTCACGAACGCATTCTCTTCCATTGCCATCAGAAAAGTCGTAAATGAAAATCATGTCGCAATATTCTTCATTAGTAGAAGTGAAAGACATTCTTCAAATAACAAGGAGAAGACCTATCAATATTCAAAATGCAGAATTAAATTCACTATATTCTTGTGTCACAAGCCCCCTATGAATAAGCACAAAAGAAATCTAAGTGATTCGAATATAATATTCTGGGCTCTAGATACATTACACTTGTCATCAATTATAGTTTGTTTGTTGGTCTATTAACGATGTGTTCGGGAACTTAGCCCATCAACACAGGTGGACCTATTGGTTATAGTGGATTCCGAACCACTCTCCTAGAGAGTGCAATGATAACTTCCACCACAAGGATTACAAGTTATCTGGTCTTCGGAAGTTTATGTCCTCTTTAGGCGACTCTTGCAAGTGTTACTTTTTTGTTCAAGGACAACATCCATAACTTGAACCCGGATTCGAACCGGGCACCCCTGCTAAGCATATTCCTACATACTTGCTCACTAACCGTGCAGCTACCGAGGTGGTTATCAATTATAGTTCCAGCCTAATTTTTCTGTTTTCCACTAATATTATTCTTATTCAATAGATATAAGGAATATCTTCGATTGAAAATTATGGTAACAGCATGAATTGAAAGCTGTTGATTTTATTTTATTAACAGATTTTATTACGGTAATCTGAAAGATGCGTTGAACAGTACAGAAGTTTTCCTAAAAGAAAATACCATCAGAAATTCGTGAGTTCTAAAATATTTGGGACAACATCGAGAATCTCTTCATCAGCTCTAATAACTAGAAAGAGAATATTTTCAAAGCAGAGGTTATTCCTCGCAAACATTGATTGAGTATACTTATCTTTGTCGAAAATCAATGATAAAAAGCAATTAATTGAATTGATTTTATATCTTTGTAATCATTTACGAAATTATCAAAATTCTATAAGAAGTGCAGTAAATCAATTTGAGAATTTGTAAATCTTTTTCACCTGCCTATTCATTTACTACTGTTTCACGTTGCTTAGGAGGAAATTCAAGAATTAAAATTTTTCATTTTCATATTTGTCGTATCTCATGTTGCGTCTATCAAGGAACGAATTCTTTCTACAATGGTAAATTTCGCCATTTAGAAACCTGGAATTTTTCTGCTCTCGAATATCCTCTAAGACACTGAATTCAGCGGAATATCGTTATTTTTAAGTTGAAGATAAATATTCGGTTAGGAAAATTGAATTCACTGATTCATGATCAGCTAAAAATGGAAGTCCGGCACTGGAACTTTCAAAGAGGCACAAAAATAAACTATCGAAACTGCTATGAAAAATGACTTCTAGAACCCCCGTACATGATTGTAATACTTCGTCACCATAAAACTGTCATTTGAATATATTTTCTGTAATTTTACCCCTCTTTTGTCACTTTTCGAACATATGACACATGGAGACTACATAAGAGCACGCACTCCATGTGTTGCAAGCGTACTGGGTTTTAAGACGCCGCAAGTTTTCCGAATGTACCAATATAGCATAGGTATGAGGCAGTAGTTTGAAATAAAATAAAAATAATTATTTATTACAATTTTAACTACACACACTCTACCCTTTTTAGAATTAAAATTGAAGTAAACCTAATTATATTTATTAATTGAATATAATTCGCATGTGTTTTACATTTAACAATTGGTTTAATTACTATTACGCTAACTTCACATTTATTTACTGCTTTCTCTATTTTCACACCGGTACAAAAAGAAAATTAGCGACGCCAGTGGTGAAAAAAAAAGCTTCATTTATACGATAAGCACGGACATACTCTGGCAAATGCCACACTTGAGTAGGTGCTCCTTCTGTAGTCACCATGATATGACAATTGAGAATGCGAAATCAGACAAAATGTCAGTTAAATAGGTGATGTGGGCATATTCTGGAATCATTATTGAAATTTCTCGAATCGATATAAAGGAATGTTGTTCTAGGGTGTGTTCAAAAATAAAGATTACGGGCCCGATCCTGTATTTTCTTGGATTCATCCGTAGATTCGCACAGAACAACCAAAATACTTTGTCCAAATTTCTCTTGGATCACTTCCTGGAACAAATTATTTATAAAAGAATTTTTGAACAAAATCAAAAATCACCTTGTATATCGAAAAGGAAGGCCGAAAAAGAAATTGGAATATGGTATGAGAAAGCCCTTGGTCTGTTATACCTCTGGTTTCACCATGTCCGTTATGTAGCGAAACACCCTATACATAAACCAATGCTGGACAAAAAAAAGTAATATTCGTATATACCTTGAGAATATGAATAATACTATTTTCTTAAAAGTTAGGAATAAAAGAGTAAGATTATTATGTCGTTAGAAACTGTAGCCTGTTGCACCTATTCATAACATGCGACTGGATTGTACCACTACTATTGTAATCCTAGTTGACGATTATCATTGACAGATGGACATATAGTTATTCAGTTGTTTCTTTTAGGATACGGAACCCAAAAACGATTTTCGTAAATAAAAAGAGCTCGTGGAGCAAAATATCAAATTATAAAGTTGAAGGCATGAAAGAGATCTATCGATTCATGTTTTCATATAACAGGAGATCTGCCGAAAATAGTCTAGTTTTGTTTCAAAGCAATTCTTGCAAATTAACGTATTATAACTTGCTATCAATGTAGTCCACAGCAAACCAATAATGAAAAATTATCTGCTAATTTTTTCTTAAAAGTTGATTGAACATGAAAATTATTGTTTTTGACCTAATGGTATGTAAACCGAAGCAGACATACACGACCTGCGATTTTCCTTACTCATGCATTGGTTCGATATAGGGCGATAAACAAAAATTTTCTCTGCACTAAAAGAAAATGACTTTTTAATTCATGTAAAAATACCAGTATTGTTTTCTTAAATAGTAGTTTTCAGGAAATGAAAATTAAAAAGAAAACAATAAAAATTAATGAAATCATTATCCTCTTTCACCATTTAATTAAACAATAATATATAAAATAAACAGTGGAAACATATTTGAAATATGAATACAATTGCCCTTGCATATTTTCGAATGTAACAAAATAACAATAGCTTTGAAACTTATAATATAAAATATGTAAATATTATGAACAACATGCAAAATTCCATTAAAGTTGCCATCTAGAATTTTTATTAAAATAATTATTTTCAAATTAACAATACGATATAGATTATATTGAGAACGTTATTGAGATTCATATAAATTTTTTCAAATTTCTATATTTCTCCATTGAGTCAAAATCTTATAACTCAAATCTAAATAAAAGGAATGGAAAAGTTAACATGGAAAAAATCAATTTTGACGCTATGTTTCATGGCATTTAATTTCACTTGGTCATGTTTGAAATTGCGTATTCAGTTCTAATTCACTATATCATGTGTCAAATTATGTGCCTTTATGCGCAGAAGCGAGCGAAAATTTTAACTCGACATATATTCCATAGCAACTCATGGGCTGTACGACGCATTTTTTCGTAAATCTGTCATCTCTGACGATTTTGACTAGGAAAACACCGTTCAGGCCTAAGCCAGTTATTGAATGAGCATACGTAGTACTTTTACTAGAAGGCATATCTTCTTTTTGAAAAAGCATGCGATTTTTCAATTACTCGAAAAATATAAATTTTGTTCTACGTTTTCTTCTTTTTAGCAACGATATGCATAAATACTCATTTAATTCATATTTAACCTTAATTCAACAAAAATCTGGAACATAACAACAATGTTTGATTTCGAAATCTTGATAATGTTGAGTTGAGATGTTCATCATCCTTAGTTCAATCTAGATGTTGTAGAAACATGATTCAATTTTAAACTATATTAAACCTAAAATATGTCTGCTTGGCTACTAAACTGGATGGGCTTGTACTTTTACCACCAAATGATTATTATCAATGTAACCTTGTGAAAATAATTCTTCTATAAGAGCAAATTCAGTATATCCAAAACCTTTAGGGTTCATTTCTTGTACAGGTTTTTGGAATGCATCTAGTGCAGGCCGGGTCATCATTGTCTCTTTGATATTTTTGGAAGCATCACTGAAAAATATTTTCATGAAATTATTATATTTGGTTGAATAATAGATGTGTTCATAAAATAACAATTAACTTACACTGGGTGTATCAAAGTTATTGTTAGCCGTCCACTGAAAGGCCAGTCCAAAGTATTATCATGTTCTGATTTCATCATATGAATCAAAATTGCAATGCTATTCTGATTATATGGAGATATATTCAATCTTATACATAGCCTGAAACAAAATCGTGTTTTCTCAAAAATTTCATGACTGAATCATGAAGGTTAAAAAATTCAATGATTGTTGTATTTACTTGCATTACTGCACAAAACCACTTTAAATGATGTATATACCTATATACAGAGTTGAAGTACAAGTTTTATTGAAAAATTACCCCAACAATAGTTATTGTGGTGTTTTATTCTAGTATGTGGTACGATGATCGTTCGATAAGTCAGTAACTTTTTTAATTTCCCGAGCAGTAACTTGAAATGCATCATTGCTGCTCTCGACTGCACACTATTAATAAGACTACCGTGGGATTGTTAGCAAGCTGCGTCATCAAAAATAAGTGTTGTTGCGTCTAGATGATGCTTGAATGCATATGTGTGTAATCAGAATGGCAAAAATCCATAAATTAGATTACAAGCTGCTACCCCATCCAGCATATTCTCCAGATTTAGTCTCCTACGACTATTCCTCATATCTGAATGAAATGACCGCGTCGTGAAGGATTTGAGTCTAATGAAGAACTCTTTAGTAAAAGAAACGCCTATTTATTGGTGTATTTAATTGAAAGGAGATGTTGAGAGATAAAACGTTTTCTGCCTAAAGAAATGTCTCTCGTTCAAAAAGTCACTGACTTGTCAAATTCCCTCCGTATCTTTGTGATTATTACAATAATGTCTTTATTATATAAAAATACATTCAAGAAATCTGCCGGTGACGTCATACTTCAAAACATGTGATGGTTATATAAAATCGAAGAATATTACAGACTACAATAAAATACTAATAGAATTGCTCCATCCTGTATGGCTTACTATTTAGTGCATGAACAAAGTAATTTTGATTAAATCGATATCTCATTATCATGAAATAGGAACAGTTTTTGTTTATATTCCGAGGTTTTAAATCCTTCTTTCAAGCAATGTAAACAAAATTTCAGTAAATTCAATTCACACTAAGACTCTAAAAAAAGAGTTGCAAAAATTTAAAATTATATTTGTATCATCAATATAAAGGGTCTTCCATTGTTTTGAGAAAAGTGGTGATATTTTTATTTTAATGCAAAATACAAACGCTGAGGTTAATAATGAAACACGATATCTGGCAAGTGTGCATCTCGGGCCTTTTTACTAGGGATGTTAGGGAGAACCGTAGCTGAAACTATCGGATATACGAAAAAAAATCATCCGTAACCGTAACCGAATCCGAAATAAAAGTTCGGATAATATCGGATAGGGGCGGAGCCTAATTGAGACACGTTATGACAAGTTGTTTTGATCGGCCGGCCGCTGCCAGTACCGACACACGAGCCGCGCGCATTGTTTGTTTTTTTTTCTTCTTTTGTCGTCATAACATTCCCGTAAATAACTGATTTGTGACCAATTTTACAATGGCAAATAGTTCGACAAATGTGTTGCGTTACGAAATCGATTGAATTTGTACAAAATGTGTCCTAAGTCGAGGGTAATTTGGTCATTTTTTGATGAAATGACGGTCGAATCTGCAAAAGATAAACAATGTTGTGAAAGCTTTTCACGGAAAGGAGGTGGAACTACATCGCTAAAACTTCATCTTAAATCATAACACAGTGATAAGTACAAAGAACTTTTGCTACTGGAAAAAGGTAACCAACAAAATTTGTTTTTGTTTTTCTCTGAGGACCTACAGTTTATAGTGGACTCCGAACCACTCACCTAGACCGTGCAGTGATAACTGCCACCTCTGAGGATTACAAGTTATCTGGCCTTCGGAGGTTATGGACTCAACCTATCGGTTATGTATCCAGTCTCAATGTGATTTTTATATACATATGTGGGACAAACACACCAACATTCATACTACATCCATATCTTACCTGGGATTCGAACCTGGGCCTCGGCGTGGAGTCAGTACTTCTACTGACTTACCCACGGAGGAGATTAACCAACAAAATAAACCACAAACAGCCAAGCAGCTGACACCTTTACAAGAGTGAAAAAAACAGTTGACACTAAAAGATTCTGATTAGTGCAGGCAGCCTTACCACGTTATAATCTTAGAGGTCGGCAGTACATAAATAATTTACTGTGCAATGATATCTACAATAAAATGAAGTTAAAGATTCTGGACTTATTGAAACAATATGAAAAGTTATCATTTACTACAGATGTGTGCCGAGCCCAGCGAAAATGTCTCATTACTTAGTCTTACTGCTCATGGCATCACGAATAATTATGAAAAAGTTTCTATAATACTCAAGTGTGAACAATTAGAGGGTCCGCACACAGGTGAAATTGTAGCGAATAATTTAAACAATATTTTGCAAGATTGGGGCTTAAGCAATGAATCAGTTCATTGTATTTCACGCGACAAAGGATCTAATATTATGAAAGCTATGAGTACGGCCAATTTCCCTGATACAAACTGTACTATTCATCAACTGCAATTATGTGTTCGATCAGCAACGGAAACTGAAGAATTCATCTCGCCAGTGGTTACAAAGTGCAAAAAAATTGCTACTCACTTCCATTACTCACTAATTGCTCAAACTGAATTAAAACAAATTCAAACAGAAAGACTGAACCAAACAGAATTATGTATCGTTCAGGATTGTTCTACAAGGTAAGATATTTTTTATTTTAAACTAAAATAATTTTAAATAAATGTTTTTTTCTGTACTTTGTTTAATTTCACATGTTTTATTTTTTCACAGATGGAATTCGACTATTTATTATTATATGATGGAAAGAATATTGAAATTAAAAGACTCATTGATACTTATTCGGGAGCGCATATTATACCGATTCCTATTGCTGATGAATGGCTCGACTTGGAAAAGTGTATTGCAATATTAAAGCCATTCAAAGAAATTACAAAGGAGTTAAGTAGTGCAACTGCGACAATAGCTTCAGTGATTCCTTTAATCTATACTCTTAAAAACACATTGGAAACAGAAAAGATTAAAGACGACACATCAGAAAACTTTAAATTAATGATTACAAAAATGGTCCATAATATCAGCGTCAGATTTCAGGACATTGAGAATAATGAAATATATGCATTACATTTGTCATCAATTATAGTTTGTTTGTTGGTCTATTAACGATGTGTTCGGGAACTTAGCCCATCAACACAGGTGGACCTATTGGTTATAGTGGATTCCGAACCACTCTCCTAGAGAGTGCAATGATAACTTCCACCAGAAGGATTACAAGTTATCTGGTCTTCGGAAGTTTATGTCCTCTTTAGGCGACTCTTGCAAGTGTTACTTTTTTGTTCAAGGACAACATCCATAACTTGAACCCGGATTCGAACCGGGCACCCCTGCTAAGCATATTCCTACATACTTGCTCACTAACCGTGCAGCTACCGAGGTGGTTATCAATTATAGTTCCAGCCTAATTTTTCTGTTTTCCACTAATATTATTCTTATTCAATAGATATAAGGAATATCTTCGATTGAAAATTATGGTAACAGCATGAATTGAAAGCTGTTGATTTTATTTTATTAACAGATTTTATTACGGTAATCTGAAAGATGCGTTGAACAGTACAGAAGTTTTCCTAAAAGAAAATACCATCAGAAATTCGTGAGTTCTAAAATATTCGGGACAACATCGAGAATCTCTTCATCAGCTCTAATAACTAGGAAGAGAGAATATTTTCAAAGCAGAGGTTATTCCTCGCAAACATTGATTGAGTATACTTATCTTTGTCGAAAATCAATGATAAAAAGCAATTAATTGAATTGATTTTATATCTTTGTAATCATTTACGAAATTATCAAAATTCTATAAGAAGTGCAGTAAATCAATTTGAGAATTTGTAAATCTTTTTCACCTGCCTATTCATTTACTACTGTTTCACGTTGCTTAGGAGGAAATTCAAGAATTAAAATTTTTCATTTTCATATTTGTCGTATCTCATGTTGCGTCTATCAAGGAACGAATTCTTTCTACAATGGTAAATTTCGCCATTTAGAAACCTGGAATTTTTTTCTGCTCTCGAATATCCTCTAAGACACTGAATTCAGCGGAATATCGTTATTTTTAAGTTGAAGATAAATATTCGGTTAGGAAAATTGAATTCACTGATTCATGATCAGCTAAAAATGGAAGTCCGGCACTGGAACTTTCAAAGAGGCACAAAAATAAACTATCGAAACTGCTATGAAAAATGACTTCTAGAACCCCCGTACATGATTGTAATACTTCGTCACCATAAAACTGTCATTTGAATATATTTTCTGTAATTTTACCCCTCTTTTGTCACTTTTCGAACATATGACACATGGAGACTACATAAGGAGCACGCACTCCATGTGTTGCAAGCGTACTGGGTTTTTAAGACGCCGCAAGTTTTCCGAATGTACCAATATAGCATAGGTATGAGGCAGTAGTTTGAAATAAAATAAAAATAATTATTTATTACAATTTTTAACTACACACACTCTACCCCTTTTTTAAAATTAAAATTGAAGTAAACCTAATTATATTTATTAATTGAATATAATTCGCATGTGTTTTACATTTAACAATTGGTTTAATTACTATTACGCTAACTTCACATTTATTTACTGCTTTCTCTATTTTCACACCGGTACAAAAAGAAAATTAGCGACGCCAGTGGTGAAAAAAAAAGCTTCATTTATACGATAAGCACGGACATACTCTGGCAAATGCCACACTTGAGTAGGTGCTCCTTCTGTAGTCACCATGATATGACAATTGAGAATGCGAAATCAGACAAAAATGTCAGTTAAATAGGTGATGTGGGCATATTCTGGAATCATTATTGAAATTTCTCGAATCGATATAAAGGAATGTTGTTCTAGGGTGTGTTCAAAAAATAAAGATTACGGGCCCGATCCTGTATTTTCTTGGATTCATCCGTAGATTCGCACAGACAACCAAAATACTTTGTCCAAATTTCTCTTGGATCACTTCCTGGAACAAATTATTTATAAAAGAATTTTTGAACAAAATCAAAAAATCACCTTGTATATCGAAAAGGAAGGCCGAAAAAAGAAATTGGAATATGGTATGAGAAAGCCCTTGGTCTGTTATACCTCTGGTTTCACCATGTCCGTTATGTAGCGAAACACCCTATACATAAACCAATGCTGGACAAAAAAAAAGTAATATTCGTATATACCTTGAGAATATGAATAATACTATTTTCTTAAAAAGTTAGGAATAAAAAGAGTAAGATTATTATGTCGTTAGAAACTGTAGCCTGTTGCACCTATTCATAACATGCGACTGGATTGTACCACTACTATTGTAATCCTAGTTGACGATTATCATTGACAGATGGACATATAGTTATTCAGTTGTTTCTTTTAGGATACGGAACCCAAAAAACGATTTTTCGTAAATAAAAAAGAGCTCGTGGAGCAAAATATCAAATTATAAAGTTGAAGGCATGAAAGAGATCTATCGATTCATGTTTTCATATAACAGGAGATCTGCCGAAAATAGTCTAGTTTTGTTTCAAAGCAATTCTTGCAAATTAACGTATTATAACTTGCTATCAATGTAGTCCACAGCAAACCAATAATGAAAAATTATCTGCTAATTTTTTCTTAAAAAGTTGATTGAACATGAAAATTATTGTTTTTGACCTAATGGTATGTAAACCGAAGCAGACATACACGACCTGCGATTTTCCCTTACTCATGCATTGGTTCGATATAGGGCGATAAACAAAAAATTTTCTCTGCACTAAAAGAAAATGATTTTTTTAATTCATGTAAAAATACCAGTATTGTTTTCTTAAATAGTAGTTTTCAGGAAATGAAAATTAAAAAAGAAAACAATAAAAATTAATGAAATCATTATCCTCTTTCACCATTTAATTAAACAATAATATATAAAATAAACAGTGGAAACATATTTGAAATATGAATACAATTGCCCTTGCATATTTTCGAATGTAACAAAATAACAATAGCTTTGAAACTTATAATATAAAATATGTAAATATTATGAACAACATGCAACATTCCATTAAAGTTGCCATCTAGAATTTTTATTAAAATAATTATTTTCAAATTAACAATACGATATAGATTATATTGAGAACGTTATTGAGATTCATATAAATTTTTTCAAATTTCTATATTTCTCCATTGAGTCAAAATCTTATAACTCAAATCTAAATAAAAAGGAATGGAAAAGTTAACATGGAAAAAAATCAATTTTGACGCTATGTTTCATGGCATTTAATTTCACTTGGTCATGTTTGAAATTGCGTATTCCAGTTCTAATTCACTATATCATGTGTCAAATTATGTGCCTTTATGCGCAGAAGCGAGCGAAAATTTTAACTCGACATATATTCCATAGCAACTCATGGGCTGTACGACGCATTTTTTCGTAAATCTGTCATCTCTGACGATTTTGACTAGGAAAACACCGTTCAGGCCTAAGCCAGTTATTGAATGAGCATACGTAGTACTTTTACTAGAAGGCATATCTTCTTTTTTGAAAAAGCATGCGATTTTTTCAATTACTCGAAAAATATAAATTTTGTTCTACGTTTTTCTTCTTTTTAGCAACGATATGCATAAATACTCATTTAATTCATATTTAACCTTAATTCAACAAAATCTGGAACATAACAACAATGTTTGATTTCGAAATCTTGATAATGTTGAGTTGAGATGTTCATCATCCTTAGTTCAATCTAGATGTTGTAGAAACATGATTCAATTTTAAACTATATTAAACCTAAAATATGTCTGCTTGGCTACTAAACTGGATGGGCTTGTACTTTTACCACCAAATGATTATTATCAATGTAACCTTGTGAAAATAATTCTTCTATAAGAGCAAATTCAGTATATCCAAAACCTTTAGGGTTCATTTCTTGTACAGGTTTTTGGAATGCATCTAGTGCAGGCCGGGTCATCATTGTCTCTTTGATATTTTTGGAAGCATCACTGAAAAATATTTTCATGAAATTATTATATTTGGTTGAATAATAGATGTGTTCATAAAATAACAATTAACTTACACTGGGTGTATCAAAGTTATTGTTAGCCGTCCACTGAAAGGCCAGTCCAAAGTATTATCATGTTCTGATTTCATCATATGAATCAAAATTGCAATGCTATTCTGATTATATGGAGATATATTCAATCTTATACATAGCCTGAAACAAAATCGTGTTTTCTCAAAATTTCATGACTGAATCATGAAGGTTAAAAATTCAATGATTGTTGTATTTACTTGCATTACTGCACAAAACCACTTTAAATGATGTATATACCTATATACAGAGTTGAAGTACAAGTTTTATTGAAAAATTACCCCAACAATAGTTATTGTGGTGTTTTATTCTAGTATGTGGTACGATGGTCGTTCGATAAGTCAGTAACTTTTTTAATTTCCCGAGCAGTAACTTGAAATGCATCATTGCTGCTCTCGACTGCACACTATTAATAAGACTACCGTGGGATTGTTAGCAAGCTGCGTCATCAAAAATAAGTGTTGTTGCGTCTAGATGATGCTTGAATGCATATGTGTGTAATCAGAATGGCAAAATCCATAAATTAGATTACAAGCTGCTACCCCATCCAGCATATTCTCCAGATTTAGTCTCCTACGACTATTCCTCATATCTGAATGAAATGACCGCGTCGTGAAGGATTTGAGTCTAATGAAGAACTCTTTAGTAAAAGAAACGCCTATTTATTGGTGTATTTAATTGAAAGGAGATGTTGAGAGATAAAACGTTTTCTGCCTAAAGAAATGTCTCTCGTTCAAAAAGTCACTGACTTGTCAAATTCCCTCCGTATCTTTGTGATTATTACAATAATGTCTTTATTATATAAAAATACATTCAAGAAATCTGCCGGTGACGTCATACTTCAAAACATGTGATGGTTATATAAAATCGAAGAATATTACAGACTACAATAAAATACTAATAGAATTGCTCCATCCTGTATGGCTTACTATTTAGTGCATGAACAAAGTAATTTTGATTAAATCGATATCTCATTATCATGAAATAGGAACAGTTTTTGTTTATATTCCGAGGTTTTAAATCCTTCTTTCAAGCAATGTAAACAAAATTTCAGTAAATTCAATTCACACTAAGACTCTAAAAAAAAGAGTTGCAAAATTTAAAATTATATTTGTATCATCAATATAAAGGGTCTTCCATTGTTTTGAGAAAAGTGGTGATATTTTTATTTTAATGCAAAATACAAACGCTGAGGTTAATAATGAAACACGATATCTGGCAAGTGTGCATCTCGGCCTTTTACTAGGGATGTTAGGGAGAACCGTAGCTGAAACTATCGGATATACGAAATAAAAAATCATCCGTAACCGTAACCGAATCCGAAATAAAAGTTCGGATAATATCGGATAGGGGCGGAGCCTAATTGAGACACGTTATGACAAGTTGTTTTGATCGGCCGGCCGCTGCCAGTACCGACACACGAGCCGCGCGCATTGTTTGTTTTTTTTCTTCTTTTGTCGTCATAACATTTCCGTAAATAACTAATTTGTGACCAATTTTACAATGGCAAATAGTTCGACAAATGTGTTGCGTTACGAAATCGATTGAATTTGTACAAAATGTGTCCTAAGTCGAGGGTAATTTGGTCATTTTTTGATGAAATGACGGTCGAATCTGCAAAAGATAAACAATGTTGTGAAAGCTTTTCACGGAAAGGAGGTGGAACTACATCGCTAAAACTTCATCTTAAATCATAACACAGTGATAAGTACAAAGAACTTTTGCTACTGGAAAAAGGTAACCAACAAAATTTGTTTTGTTTTTCTCTGAGGACCTACAGTTTATAGTGGACTCCGAACCACTCACCTAGACCGTGCAGTGATAACTGCCACCTCTGAGGATTACAAGTTATCTGGCCTTCGGAGGTTATGGACTCAACCTATCGGTTATGTATCCAGTCTCAATGTGATTTTTATATACATATGTGGGACAAACACACCAACATTCATACTACATCCATATCTTACCTGGGATTCGAACCCGGGCCCTCGGCGTGGGAGTCAGTACTTCTACTGACTTACCCACGGAGGGAGATTAACCAACAAAATAAACCACAAACAGCCAAGCAGCTGACACCTTTACAAGAGTGAAAAAAACAGTTGACACTAAAAGATTCTGATTAGTGCAGGCAGCCTTACCACGTTATAATCTTAGAGGTCGGCAGTACATAAATAATTTACTGTGCAATGATATCTACAATAAAATGAAGTTAAAGATTCTGGACTTATTGAAACAATATGAAAAGTTATCATTTACTACAGATGTGTGCCGAGCCCAGCGAAAATGTCTCATTACTTAGTCTTACTGCTCATGGCATCACGAATAATTATGAAAAAGTTTCTATAATACTCAAGTGTGAACAATTAGAGGGTCCGCACACAGGTGAAATTGTAGCGAATAATTTAAACAATATTTTGCAAGATTGGGGCTTAAGCAATGAATCAGTTCATTGTATTTCACGCGACAAAGGATCTAATATTATGAAAGCTATGAGTACGGCCAATTTCCCTGATACAAACTGTACTATTCATCAACTGCAATTATGTGTTCGATCAGCAACGGAAACTGAAGAATTCATCTCGCCAGTGGTTACAAAGTGCAAAAAAATTGCTACTCACTTCCATTACTCACTAATTGCTCAAACTGAATTAAAACAAATTCAAACAGAAAGACTGAACCAAACAGAATTATGTATCGTTCAGGATTGTTCTACAAGGTAAGATATTTTTTTATTTTAAACTAAAATAATTTTAAATAAATGTTTTTTTTCTGTACTTTGTTTAATTTCACATGTTTTATTTTTTCACAGATGGAATTCGACTATTTATTATTATATGATGGAAAGAATATTGAAATTAAAAGACTCATTGATACTTATTCGGGAGCGCATATTATACCGATTCCTATTGCTGATGAATGGCTCGACTTGGAAAAGTGTATTGCAATATTAAAGCCATTCAAAGAAATTACAAAGGAGTTAAGTAGTGCAACTGCGACAATAGCTTCAGTGATTCCTTTAATCTATACTCTTAAAAACACATTGGAAACAGAAAAGATTAAAGACGACACATCAGAAAACTTTAAATTAATGATTACAAAAATGGTCCATAATATCAGCGTCAGATTTCAGGACATTGAGAATAATGAAATATATACAATAGCTACTTATCTAGATCCACGCTACAAGCTTAAGTTTTTCACTGAAATTACTAATGAACAAGTACAGACAGAGATTCTAGGAATCCTTGGGTGTTCAAGAACTTCTCATGATGAAGGTCCTTCATCACCGAAGAGATCACGGACTCAGCTTCCATCAACAAATTCATACATTCAATCTTGTCTGGCTGAAATATTAAGCGCAATTGACGAAGAAGAGCAAAACATAGGTGGTGATGAGGATGATATTGTACACAATAAATTAATTGTCAAAAAAGCATTACTAAATGAATACAATAGAGAGAAAAGGTTGACACTCTGTGAAAATCCACTTTTATGGTGGAAAATGCATACCAAGTACAACAGTTTAAGTGCTTTAGTAAGACAGTACCTCTTGCCACCTCGTGGCAGTGTACCGAGTGAGCAACTTTTCAGTGCTGCTGGATTAATTTATGATCCTTTAAGAAAGACTTTCTGGCGATAAGGCTGCGAAATTACTTTTTGTCAAGTATAATTTACCTATGATAAATTTTGATTATTGAAAATGTTTAATGTTATTATAAATTAATGTAAGACAATGAATGATTAAGTTAAGAATAAGAACGGAAGATATGATTGTTATGATTGCACAAATTATAAAAAAGAAAGCTATGATTGTTATGTTCAACCTAAATTATAGCTATAGTGAACTAAATTTAATTTTGATTTTTTTTTCTTTGAATACGAAATTACTGATTCAGTATAAGTACTAATTTTGTTATTACATTTTCATTTTAGGTGTTTTAGATAACACTTAATTTAATTATTTATGTTCATTTTTATTTTAAATAGCTGTAGTAATTACAAACAGACTGATTGAAATTCCTACCAAAAACTTATAGATAAAACCACTTGTAATAAACCTATATGCATTTTACCTTTGATATTCCTCAAAAATTAATATCCGTAACCAAAATTATCCGAAACTAACGGATAATCCGATATAATTTATTATCCATAACCGTATCCGGTATAATAAGCATTCCTAAAATCGTATCCGAAATTTCATATCCATAACATCCCTGCTTTTTACAAATGGTAATTCTTTGTAGTAAATTTTTCATTACATTTTCGACAGCTCGAATATTGTCTTTGAGTGTCTCAATCGTTGGAGCATTGGCGTAGACCTTATCTTTGACGTATCCCCAAAGAAAAGTCTAATGGTGTTAAATCGAATGATCTAGGAGCCAATTCACGTTTCCATTGCGAGAAATCACACGTTCAGGAAATTCTTGTTGCAATAGAGCCATTGTTTCCCCATCTGTGTGGTACATAGTAACGTCCTGTTGAAAATAAACACCCTGCAAGCCAAAAGCATCCACTTCGGGACATAAAAGTCAGTCAACATCACCAAATGCGGCAGTTTTGTTTATTGACCTACCCAGACAGTTGAAAATGGGCCTCATAACTCAGAATAATTTGGTTCAAAAAAGCAGGATCTCGACTATACATTTCCAGCCCCCAATCAGCAAATATACGACGTTGTTCGTGGTTAGTGGGCTTCAATTCTTGTGTTAACTGCACTTTATAGGAAAGGAGATGCAGATCAAGATGCAAAATATGGTGCAAAGTGGTTGGGGAACTGCCCAATTCCTGTGATCGTCTCGAAATTGACAAATTTGTGGATTAAATTCACTATAGATGGGCGAGTAGTTGCTTGATGATGATCAAAAGCAGTACAAACTTTTCCAACTGAGTTTTCAACGGTTGTGTAGTGAATTTTCACTATTTCGATGCGTTGTGCGAGAGTAAATCTTTCCATGATTGAAATTCTCCTACTTTTCACTAGTAAAATCACCATGCAATGACAGTTCTATGTTAACAGTTCAGAAATGGCGGCAAATTTAAAATGAAACATGCCGATGGAAGACCCAGTACTATAAAAATATTCTTTTCCCAAACTTTCAGGACTGAATGAATCATACATTTAATTGGAACTTACTTATACCCATTTGGAGACGTGTAAAAACCTGGACTGTAATACATATTCCGGTGGTCATTTCTCATGATACTAATTTTGCTCTTGAAGTCCTTAAAATACCATAAATAGCACCCATTACAATGCCTCAGTGAGATCTTTGACATTGATAATGTTGTTGACTGAATTTGTTCGGTCATATTAGCTATGATTATGTCTTGTTCTCTTGTTTTCTGCTCTAGAATAACAATTTTTTCATAGAGTGCTCTGCAAACAATTGATCAGATTTTAAAAACGAAAGAGTGGATTTCTATTTTCACAATTACAGTATTCAGTTTAAAGTACTTCACAATTCTTGAATTGGTAAATTTTGTTTTCGAAAAGATTGAATTGTTGAAATACTTGTTTTGAAGATAAATGCAATTTTCTTACGTTGATTAAAATTTGATAAGCAGTCAGTACAAGAAATTGTTTATAATTTAATACACAAATTCAATTAGCATGAATTTCAACTTACTTAAGCAATTCATTGATATTTCCACTATCTGACATAGAAGGCTGGTCATTTTTGGAAGGGGGATCCCAAAAGTTTGCTTCTTGAGCTATCACAGAACTCCCTGATGCTTGGCTTATAGTAAGCTTTCTGCATGCATCGGAGATCATCTAGAATTTGATTCAAAATTGAAAAAATTTTTTTTTGTGTAAATCTTGAATGCAAATGAATGTATAATACTTTGCAATAGCAATTTAACACTTACATTCAGATGTTTATGAATTTTTTGCTCCAAATGTTTCTCCAATTCAGGTTCATCTTCAAATTTCTCTTCACAACCCCAATTAACATAAAAACATCTCAATTTCTCATTATCAGGTAACTCTGGAGGCCTAAACTCACAAACTAGCAGATGACTTTCTACATCTAATGGGTTCAATTGTTCTAAGCAGCCTCTTACAATATTTGGACATTTTGTACGTTGCTGATTAATTTCTCTTCTCGTAAAATTATCAGGAAAAATATCATCTTTAGTAAGCTTCATGTTGTCCACTGGGCAGCAAGGATTTTCACGCCTATAATTTTTAAAAGAAATTGTAATGTTCAAAATAGAATATATAACGAGGTTTTATGCGCTCTCTGCAATGCATAAGAGAACTATGATACTGTTTACTTAAATATTCGTTACTAAAATACAACAAAACTTACTGTAACCAAGATTCAATACATTTCCTGCAAAACCTATGTCCGCAAGAAGTCAACAAGGGGTCTCTTAACCACGCTAAACAAATAGGGCATTCAAACCTGGCTTCAGGAGCTAGGTATGCATCATCAATTGAACTTTCTTGAGCAACGGACAATTCGCTTTTAGAACTATAGGCACTAGTGCTTGCCATCTTCGAGATCGTGTGCAGTGATGGTAATAATAATTTAATAATTAGGATGAAAAACGGTTAACAATTCAAAAGAATAACCACCAAAATATCCAATATTTGTTCAATAGTTATTTTATTGGCCTTCATATTTTAACGAAAATTAATAAAACAACCATTCGATTGGACTTTTGTTAAATTAGGGGGGGGTGGTAAATGAAAGTTCTCTTTTTGTTTCTTTGTTTTAGTCTGAGAATTTTAATGTAATGTTCGAAATTCCTGAAGAATTAGCAATCAAGGATCCAATAATGACGTAAGCCAGTGGGAAAATTCAAGGTTAGATATTAGTCAGTATAAAACCATCGAAAATTATTATTTAGATTGATTTCATCCTTTTCTCATCGATGTTTCTGTAACATAAAATTCTACACACAAAGGAAACCCTAGAATGAATGAAATGATATTTAATAAACGTTTAATTTCTGAAAAATGATTTCCTCATCTTTAATATTAAATAACATTAGTTGTACGAAAACTAGTGAATGGTTTTATGGAGTGGATTGTACTGCAAGGGAAAATATCTAGAAGTCCCAGAATATCGTAGAAATTTACTGATAATTTCCATATATTCCGAAATACCAAACACTTCAAGCATCTCCTTTTATCAGAATTATACGAGTACTTATCATGAGAAGCTGCTCTCAACAAGTCTTCATAAATTTCGTCTTCGTCGAAGATCCCAAGATACTTTTGATTGGGAATTGGTGTAGAATCCATATTTATAAGCTTGCAACAATCAACTGAATTTCAGTACAATACAATACATTCAAGGAACTTAATTCTCAGACATCAAATCAAAAATAATGGAGACAAAATATTGACAGTTCATAAAGTGATGTTACTTGAAGTTTATTAATGTTATTTCTTAAACTAAAAATTAAAACTCTTAAAATGACATGGAAATTGAAGAAATTGAAGAGAAACATGCTACAATATTAACTTATGAATTCAAGTCCATTCGGACCATAGTTTTGAGTACGCTAGCATGGGCAATATGTTACCAGATATTTAAATATATTTTCCCTAAGAAATCACCAGAATTTAATAGTAGACTACTAACATGGATTCATGGAATAATAGCAACCATTATTGGTTTGAATCAATGTCTGCTTAATGAAAACCCCTTTGAGCACCCAGATTGGATTACCACAAATATTCAGAATTTTCTCCTTGTTTTCAGTTTAGGATATTTCATTTACGATCTAATTTGGTGTTCATACTACAGAACTGAAACAGGATTGATGATTATGCATCATTTATATACAATCTACGCTTTAAAAGCTATGGTATGGAAGGGATATTCAGGAGCTCAAGCATGTTGTTGCTTAGGTTGCATGGAAATCACAAACCCTGTACTTCAACTTAGATGGTTTATAAGATCTGAAGGATATCACAAGACCATCACCTTTATTTTAGTAGAACTATTATTTTTCATTTTATTTTTTACGTTCCGAATGTTGATTGGAAGCTATATAGCGTTAAAAGTTTTGTTTGAAGAAAAGAATGATACTGATTTTAAAATAGCAACAATGCTTCTTCATACAGTTTCGTGCTTGTTCATGGTACAGATTTTCAAATATGCTATACTGAAATATGGATCAAATGGACGTTTTTGGAAGTCCCAAATGGATCTAACAACAGAAGAGATAACATAATTCTTCTGATTTGATGTAATCTCACTTTAAATAAACGCAGAAAAAATTTCAGTGCTACGAAAAACTATTAGAAATTTCTGTTCTGTGTAAACTAAACTTTCATCAATGGTAACAAAAAGTGGGCTTTGAATTTTGAATATATTGCCTATTGATTATTCAATTTGAATATATTACTGAAGTATTAATATTTACTTTTCTAATAACTTATCAAGATTTTTGGTCACTTAAATGAAGGCCCCGATTTTGTTATAATATTTTCTGAATTTCCTTCCATTATGTAAGCGAATTTAACTTAGATGGGGAAGATGAGAGACTACGTAAATCTTGTTTTGCAGACCGCGTAAGACTTGTGCCGTGTGGTGGCTATTGTTTTGGAGATAAACCAACATCGTTGTTATTTTTGTATAAAATTTAAAAACGTTCACGTTGAGTTGAAATTTGCTCTTTGCTTCTTAAACAACGGTGCACGTAGCCATTTATAGAATAGCAGGAGAAATATATGATTTGGAACACAGATACAAAAATCATGTGATTTAATGACTGTCATTGTCTGTCATTATTAGTTACGAAACGATGATCTCTTCTTCTACGGTAACATAGTTTCTTCGCTCTTATCAATCGCTATATTTTGCATCTGCTTAGTTGGAAATTGTAATTTAGTGCTTTTCCGTTAAAGTTATTGTTATTTACGATCATTGATGTCAATTAATATATTCGATTCGTGAATATCAACAGTGGAGAGCATGAACCTCGAAGAAAGCATGGAGAGAGAAGAAGGCGAAATCTTTGACGACGATTTGGAAGCTATTTCAGATGATTCAATTATAGTTACTCCAGCTTTGGGTAAGTTAAATTCACATAAAGAAAGCTTATGTGCACTTTCTTTAAGCAGTGTTAGCGATATGGAAGGTGTGGAGTATTCATCTAAGCCAGAACCTGCAACTAATGTGGAGAAAAAAAGGATTCAGCGAAGGAAGTCGATTTCATCAAAGAAAAGAAGAATGTCAAAACATTATCATCGCCATAGGTCAGACAGTAGTTCAGATAGTGACGATAATGTTTCACTAACAAAAAAACTATTGAAGGAAGCTATAAGAATAGATTCAAAAGAATCTCATAACAATAGTTTAAGAACTCGTTTGAGAGGAATGGTAACTAAAAGTACAACTGAAGAAACTATTCAAGAAGATACCAAAAAGACTTCATTCGACGCATTAGAAAACATGATTCCAAGCCCTGTAAATTCTATAGTTGATATAGATTCAAATGTTTTAGATCAAACATTATCGTCTATAGAAATTGTTGAAAAAGATAAAGAATGTTTAGATTCACCTGCAGAACAAGAAAATGACAGCGAATTAATTCAGTTGAGACTAGAGGCTCTAAAAACTGCTGTAATAAATAAATATCATCATCGTAAAAAGAGAAAGACCATACAAGACTCAACTCAGAATTCAGATAACTTAGAAATAAATAAAGAGAATTCTTGTGATAATGTTAATATAAACCCATTAGAATCTAATTTATTGAATTGTGAAGAAAATTTTCACAGAAACGAAGTTATCGGAAATAGTGTTAATAACTCGGAAGAAGATGAGGACGAAGATATATTGAGAGCTGTTTTGTTGGCATCCATTGCAAAAAAAATCACAAATAAAGTATCACCACCCAGTTTAAAAACCAAAGTTGATAATAAGACTACTGATTTGGTTAATGCTTCTAAGCCTCCAAAAGTTGATAAATCAAATCAACCACTCACCTTGCCAGTTAAAAAAAATATTAATGTTCCCAAAATACCTCGTTTTATAATAAGTGTCAATAATTCTGATTCTAATTCTGATGATAATAGTATAAGAGAAGAATCAGAGCAAAGTCTTAAAAAAAAGTGCGAAAATATTAAACAAGAGCAGAAAAAAGTTGAGAATGAGGTTGATAAATTTCTCAAACAACAAAGAGCCGAGGTAGAGGCAAAACAAAAACTTGCTGTCAAGGTTGAAAAACCCATCGTAAAACCAAATGTAAAACCAGTTACGTCATCCAATCTTCCAGAGACAAACAGTTTGTATAAATTGTTGCCAAAAAGTAAACAATTAGAGTATGAAAAATTGATTCAAAAACTTAAAAGTGCGGAAAAGAAACCTAGAATAAGAAGGTTATCCAATAGGGCTTTAGAAACTAAGAGTTTAATAAAAAATTCGAGATTGAAAACGTCTTCCAAAATTGTAGAAAGTACTGAAGGCGATTCAAAGCTGCAAATGACCGAGACTTTACAACGTACTTTGAAGGATATGCAGACTCATGTGAATGGAAGGTACAGAATTCAATTTCGTTTACATTTCCTTGAATTATCAGGAAAAGTCTATGTTTCTTGTTATGTAAGGTCTAAAAATTCCCATCTAGATGTCAGTAGTGCATAATTGATGATGCTACCTTGTTTCTAATTTGATTTTTGACATTTGTACAGGTGGGTAAATTTGGATATTTCATTACAGTAGCTTCTTGAATTTTAGGTAAATAGTGATTTGTGGATAATTCTTATCATCGAAGATAGATAAAAATGAATTTGACATTCTACAGGCAGCGGTTTTTGAATTATGATGCAAACATGCTTCTTTTTGAATACATGTTTTCATTTTTGAAAAATATATAACATATGTGTAGAATTTTTCGTGTTTTCTACCCCTTTTTCAGGAAAAACCGGAAATTGTCTGAATTTCATTCATCCAGGGCACGCGCATCAACGATTCATGTGGTTCTATGACGGAAAAACACAGATTTCTGAGGTCCTGTCCAAGAGCATGGTTATTTCTATGACTTGATTAATTTCAGAATATAGTAATTATCGGTGATCATAGAGATAGCTGCCGTACTAAAACATTGAAATTTGCCTACCCTGTACAATTTTAACCATGGCTAACTTCATGCTATTATCACAGTAAAAAAATGGTAACAATTTCATCAGTTTCAGATTTGAGTCTCCAAAAATGACTTTTATGATCTAACGGTACCAGCTGATGCGAAAAAAAGAATATACATACTGTCAAAAAAGTACCGGCAATTGGTCAATGAAACACAAATTATTTATTTTTCATCCAAATTTATCGTATCGCCTTCAAAGCAGGCCCCTTCCAAAATAATACATTTACGCCAACGAATAGTCCAGTCATCAAAACATTTTTTAAACGCTTTTTCCGGAATCGACTTCAGTTCTCGCTGTGAATTCTCTTTTATGTTTTCTATATTTGAGTTTTGGAATATAAGGTGAATAAGGGGTAGTTCGATGGTATTTGTTGAGTTTTTGGGCAGAAATTCATTCAGTGAATACAATGATAGTTTGGTGAGATTGTGCATTATCGTGATGCAAAATCCATGAGTTTTCTTTGCTCAAATTTGGCCTTTTTCGACGAATTTTCCTCTTAAACGCCGCACAACGCTCAGGTAATATTCTTTATTTATAGTCTGACATTCTGGAAAGAATTCCGAGTGCACATCACCACTATAATCAAAGAAAACAGTCAACACTACCTTGACTGTTGATCGACTCAACTTTGACGTGTTTTTTTTGGTTTCGGTTCAGTTGGTAGGCGCAATTCCGAAGCTTGTTGACTGGTTTGCATGTCAAACTCAAAAACCCATGTCTCATCACCAATTACAATTCATTTTATGAATGTGGGGTCGAAATTGACTCGTTCTAGCATGTCTTTAGCGACTTTTACGCGATTCAATTTTTGAAGAAAATTCTGGTCTTTTGGAACTAGTCGAGCGGTAACGCGTTTCATGCTCTAACAATCGTATAAAATGGTACGAATTGATTCATGAGACACAAAGTTTATTGCCTGTCTCTCTCAAACTCAAATGACGATTTTCAATTACCATTTCCTTTACTTTATCTGTGTTAACTTCAGTTGAAGGTGTTGATGGCCAACCAGAGCGAGGCAAATTTTCTACTACATCTCGGCCGCTGTTGAATGCACTGTACCACTCATATGCACGTGTTTTTGATAAAGTCGATACATCGTGCGCATTCTGTAACATTATCAGCGATACGGCACACGAAAGTACTTTTGCAATATAGCATTTGAGGCAAATTCTTTGTTCGATATTTTAATTCATTGTAAACTGCAAACTAAATGACAGATCGCAATCAAACTCTGCGTTATTATAGAAAACAGTTGTGGCAACTTAGCAACAACAAAAATTTTGACAATCGCTCCAAGCAGATTTTTTATATAATCAATTCCCGGTACTTTTTTGACAGAATGTATGGATTTTTTGAAACACAACTTTGTAACTGAATATTTTTCTCTGTACGCTTTTTTTTTATTTGCGAAAAATCGTCTTCAGTTTTAGGTTGTAAATTATTCTATACGGACATTTGTTTTGTGTTAAATTTTTGGGGTAACCTCACACTAATTAATTGGTCTAAAATGATGAAAAAGTTTGCCTAAAAATAACTTGTGTATTATTCTTTCCTTTTGTTAATCACTAAGTGAAATAATAAGTTTCGTGAATCAACACTCTTTTAGAAAATTTATTTGTTCTTGAACAATGAAATTATTGTTTTCATATTCCTAAAATAAGATAGCATTCTCATGAAATTTAATAGAATTCGACAAAAATGCCATAACTTCATTCAACATCTTTTCCTATGACCATTCTCTGTCTGAACAGCTTTTTTTTTATAAAAACCCCATAATTTCAATTTTACTTTCAGCAGGTCATAGAAAAAAAGTTGAATGATTCTTTCATTGACAAAATTTAAACTTTGAAGGCACATATCTTTGTATTATTTTCCTGATAATTCGCAATTGTAAGGCTTAAAATAATGCATATTTCATTCGAAATATTTCGATTACCCTTCTTTCTCTTTCAAACGACATGTGGCTAAAAGATTACAGATAAAGAGGAAATATCATGGCCTCACACCGCTATTGAGAAAAGTGAACGCGGCCAGTCAAGAACAGAAAAAACACGAATCGCGCATAAAATATCTTTTAACTCAACTTAAGGAAGCCAGGAATCAATATCAAAAATCTCAGCAAGATTTTCATGAAGTACTCAAAGAATTTTTCAAGAAAAAGGACGATATTGATAAAAGGTTAGTGTTTCAGGATAATTTTTGTTAGCAGAATTTGATAATTAATCATTTGCTCTTTCTTGTGAGTGAGATATTTCGTTTTAGACCGTTCAGAGGCAATATCGTTCTTAAAACTCCAGTTACTTCGACACCTAATTTTGGATTAATAGAAAAGAAGAAAGTTGTGTCTAATGTAAGTTCTTCTGCCAAAGTACCTCAGAAGAAGCTTATTCCCATTGCACAGGTTGAAAAAGTTCAGTGCAAAGTTGTGTTGGAGAAGTGTCCTGTTAATTTGACTGACCCAAATGATATTGAGTTTAAAAAGGTGGAAATGGATGAGGCAGCAGCAGTTCCAAAGTATACATCGCCATTGGATAACAAAGGAAGGTAATAATTCAAAACAACCCATACCCCGGTCCATACAAGACAATTCAAAATAAATTGCTTTTATGTAAATTTCAATATCTGAATTATCTTATTTTTTTCCCCATATTAATTACACCTGAGACCGAATGAGATAGGTCAAATGAAGAGCCATGTGATGGTCTAATACTTGAACTTGGCTTGAAGTTTTTTTATAAAATAGGACCTTCTGTTGTGTAGTTGTAGTAACCTATTAAAATTCTTTTATGTGAGATTTTAATGTGATACAACCAATTCTTTGTCGCTCAAGCCATAGGAAAGGAAGTTAGAAAATCAAAAACAGTAAACAGTAACAATGCCTATTTGATCTCTGCAACATTCGAATTAAATTTTTTTCTTTGCAATCTCTGGCGTCTTCAAATAAATTTAATGAATATCAGATCATTTAGAGACAGGCCTAATTTGCCCTTACCCGTATTATGAGTGTTAGCTGATCTTCTCTGAGGGTTTTGGTAATATGATATAATGTTTTATAAATGGGTCATTGTCCTAATTGTCTGACAACTTGCAAGCCTTAATTCGCTCGCGTATTTTCAATTATTCGTATAGTATTAATATGTTTCATGGGACTAGTTGTCCCATGAAACGCAAAAACCGTCTGTGCTCTTTTTGCCCAACTGAGTGCTAACAGGCCATAACATGTAACTGCCTCTATTTCCATATTCGCGGATTTGCCAACCAGGAAATCACGCCCTCTGATCAAACACAGGTATGTACCACAAACATCACATACAGTCCCACTTACACATGTGGGAAAAATTGTCGCGAATATTGGGAGTATGACCAAATACAAACAGATAGATAGAAAGAACGCATGGCCCGAAGATCAGCAAGTACAATCCGCATTCAGATTTTCAGGTATAAATTTGAACATATAACAATGGAGACGAATTAAGATGGGGAATTTCAGTGCAGTTGCGATTTTCTGATTAAATGTGAGTTACTACTACTTATCTGACCTGTGTCGCATAGTGCCTGAAAGATCATTTGTTTAGGTAATTTCGTTTATATGTAAGTACTCATACTAAAGGTAATTTATTTCTTGGCGTATTCACAACGACTTTTCCACTCGTCTGACGAAAATGAATTGAAAAAGTCATCACAAAGAGTTTCTAGTTTCTACAGTTGTCAAGTCAAATTTCACATTTCGCTCTGCGACATATTGCTTCATAGATGCCCATACCAACTCTATCGGATTCAGGTGGGGGTGATAGTGTGGTCACTATCTCCCATTATTTTATCTATTTCGTATTTTTTGAATCTTGGTTTGTTACTTTTTATGATGTCATAGAATTCAATTTTCAACATGTCTTGGGTGAAAGGTAGTCCATGCCGTCGGAGAAATTCTTGCATTTCTTCTTTTCTTGAAACCATATTTGGACATTTGTTTAGTTGAACGTTATTGTATGGAGGATTGTCTATAACAAGAATACTTTAGGCAGGTAGATTAGGTATCAGTATTTCCTGCAACCATTTCTTATAGTTGAAATAATTCATCTCAGTGTGATAGTCACCTAACTTCGTGTTCGAAATAAACTTCAGAAAGGAATTTTCCACAAAACCGTTTTCGCCGCAAGCATTCACGATAAGTCTCTGTCCTTTGGAAATGCGCACAAAGACCTTCATTTGTGTGTGCGATGAGTGGATATATGTTTCGTCCATATAAATTTATAGGCTGATTTTCTTGTCTGAACTTTTGATATCCCTATAAAAGTTTCTTCTGAGCATTTGAATTTCTGGTTTTTCCATAAGTAATTTCCTATTACTTCGGGGTTTTTTTCCAGCGAAATCCCATTTCTCTCATCACTTTACTTAGAGATTCATATGATCCAGAATACCCATTGTCATGAACAAATTTCTTATGAATCCGTCTTAGAGTTGGAATTTTCTTTTCCGTTATATAATAGTTCATTATCATACGACGAAGAAACCCTTTATTGAAGTCATCTTGATCAGTCGTCGGAGCAACTCTTTCGTTTCTTGTTCGGTGTACAGAATGAGGACGACTCTCCTTCAACGGTTCTCATTTCTGCAGAAATCTTTCTTTATTGCACTCAAACTCGCCCCAGTTGCCTTTGCAGCACGCTCCTGAATATTTCAATTATTATTAATGGCCCATAATTTCTTGCCTATTGCCGAGTGAAATGAATCACATTTGCTAGATTGGCCCGATAACACTTTATTCGCCACTTACGTTTTGAATTCTATTTTCGAATACCCAATACCAAATAATTGTTGCACAGAGTGTATTTCACGATGTTCACACCGCGAGAGCTTTGATGAACAAACCATTGAAAGGCGCTCTCCACTGCGCAACCTATTAGAAATTCTATCTAAGGGATGGGGAAACTTCAGATAAGTTTGACGGCCTGTACATGCCACCAACCATGATATTCTTGGAAACCTTTATACTGACTGAATATATGTCTCAATGTCCTTAGGTTCATACAGGCGCATCATCTCTAAATCAATTCCTTTATACTAATGAGACAGGTTATAATTCAGAGGTGATCTAACATTCATGTAGGAAAAGTTTCCCTTATTGAGCTCAGGAGTATGGGACATCAAATCAATATTTTGAGAGTAAGAACCTACGTCATATTTGGTCAGTTTACCTCTCGATTACAATGAAAAATTATTAATATTCTCGTTATAATTCAAGTAAACCTTCGACCAAGTTATAAAATTGAAACAAATATAAATACTGAATAAATGAATTATGATATTTCAAATAGATAATTGGCCCATTTATAGAAGCAAAGATAAGAATCAATATTAAAAGTTTCCACATTCTAATGTACCATTCATCAAATTATAAAACATAAGATTTAAATTGATATAAAATATCTTCGTAACATTTCAATTAAATTCATTTTCTGAGTTATAAAAGTACTGTTCGAATTAATATTAATCACATTTCAAATAAACTCCAAGTTATTAGGATCAATTTACAGTAGTATCATTGCATTTCAACAATGTTCAAAGATAGGAAAAAATGTAATCATAATCAATATTAAATAATTTGAGTACACTTCAAATAATTTGCGAAGTTAGGAAATCAAATGTTAATCAGTATATGAAAATAAATGTTCCAAATGAATATTAGATAATTTCAGTGCAGTTCGAATAGATCATTTCCGAGTAAAAAAATGTGTGAAAATGAATAAGAGTTTCAGAAGTGATTATTCTAACTCGCCCTCAATGCATTCGGAAATTATGTAGCATATATCTTAAGAAAATTCATTAAATTTGAATATTTTTCCCCCTGTCAGTCTTCTCGGAGAGGAATAGTCTGCTTCTTAGATCTTTCTGGACTCACATTACGTATGATTAAATAACTTTAATTTAAATTCGGATTCATGCGAATGAGTAAAGTAAATTCACTGATCTTCGAAACTGAATACCCTAACATCGCGATCGCGGCCTTTATATCTGCTTTGCCTAGAAGTCCTTACACCCATACTCCCTTCTGCCATGGAACTAAATACCAGTTACATAAGGCATTTTCAAAACGCGTTACTTCGTCGCGACGCGGGGATTCCTGTCGTGGTTACGAAAGGGTGTTGAATAACGTCGAATGTTATTTATCTGAATTTGGCTACATTCATACGACACAAATTTTAACGTCCTTGGATGAAGTTGCTTTAAAAATATTCCACTACATTGAGACTTTAAAATGAAATTATTGAATAATTCTGGAAATTGACCACCTTTTCAGTGTAATTTCGAATTCAGATGGACTATATGAAATGTTTTCCAGGTAGATCTACACAATACAGTATTCACAATTGATAATAAAATTCAATTAGATCTAAAATCAAGGATATGGATAATTTTAGTAAATAAAAAATAGACCCCGGTTCTGGGTCGTTCTAAATTTAATATATAGTGTTTCATATTAAATGCCCATCCAACATTCAAAGGTTTAAAGAAATGCTTGATTGGAATTCTGTTTTTTTTCTGAATTTTACATTTCTAGTAATATACTCATGTTTTTTTGCAGTTTGAGCAACAAGATCAATCCCTTGGAAATACTCTGTCCATTTGAGATAAATGGATCCTGTCGTGACACAGAATGTACTTTCAATCATTGTAACAAAGATCTCTGAATTGCCATAAGCGTCATGAGTGCAAAAGTGAT
Organism: Cryptolaemus montrouzieri; assembly: GCA_013387265.2. Taxonomy (NCBI): domain Eukaryota; kingdom Metazoa; phylum Arthropoda; class Insecta; order Coleoptera; family Coccinellidae; genus Cryptolaemus; species Cryptolaemus montrouzieri. The sequence continues at coordinate 30,294,831 of JABFTP020000001.1, forward strand.
ATTAAATAAGATTAAAATTATTCTTTGATATATTTTTCGATTTTCCTCCAACTTCTAGTATAACATACAAAAAGTAAATAAATTGAATTGGCCATATTTAGGTTTAAGTTTACCAAAGTTTATTTTAAGTCAAGTTTGTACACATGTATTTTTAGATATTTTGTATTTTCAAAGGTCATAATAAAATTTGAAAAATACAAAAGATTGTTTTATTTCAATTCAATTCATACAATATTCACTTTCCAAATACAAAATTTATTATCGTCGCCTGCGCAGATAATGGGATATCTATAATGCCAACAGAAATTAGTTGGTAGGTTAATAAAAGTGGAAAATTGTTGTTCATGCGAATTTGTTTTAAATATTTTCAGAGTTCCTTCTAAGGGATTCAGAGCTGCAATTAACTCTCCATGGGGGCTGAATTTGAGAGATCCTCCGGCTTCAGTGGATATTAAACTCGAATATTTAGGAGTGCTGAAATATAAATGAAATCATTCTCTACGAACTCCATTAAGATGATCATAAAAAATAAACTGGTCACTATCAAATTCTGAGAAATCATGACGCTCTCATGAAAAGGGGTTTTCATCGCCAAAATAGATCATTTGTCACTTATTTTAAGTTAAAACACTTAATTGATAAATATGAAGTCAATTTTTTATTGATTTGGTATCATTTGTGGAATCTTTAGTGTTATATATTTCGAAAGTCTTTTTTCAAGACCTCTAACTATGTTGTTTGAGTACTGAAAGCTAATATTGCGCCATAACTGGACGACTATAAAAAGAGACTTAGCCATTTTGTATCGAAGAAAACTGGTTGCCTTTGGTTTTTTATTGGCAACTCTTGAAGACCGCAAATATAAACTTGTCACGTGTCTCTTCTAGGGCCTGCCGTTCAGAAATGCCAACTTTCTAGCATCAACGCTGAAAATCACATGACCAACCATCAGGGTCATAATGCTCTAATGAAAAGGAACCTTTATTCGCGTTTGAAGATAAGTCATATACTACCTGGTGGATAAATTTGGAACTATTTTATTATACATAAATAAACCGATATTTCGTGTTTTCAAACAGGAGTGTAATTCTCGCTATTTATCCAAATAAAAATTATTTTTCAAGGGTTTAATCAAGTTTAACTGATTTGGGTAAATTTAAACAATTTATCTAACATTTGTTATACCTGAAATTGACCAAGAGATAAAATTTTTAGAATTTTCAAGCTGGTTTAAAAACCTGGCATATTACTAACTTTGAACATCGAATACCCCATTTTTAAAGACAACATTGTTTTTTCTTCATATTATTGGCTCCTATGTAAAAACAGAATTACACTGCATCAAGTTTACCCATGTATACAAAAAATGACTTGTTTAGAAATTATTCAATTGTTTAAAAAAATCTGGGTTAACACTAACTTTTTATGCCAATTATCAAAATATTTTTCAGCGTAACTTGAGACCACAAGCAAAATCTCAGTGTTCTACGACTATTATTTATTTATTTATTTATTGATACAAGCTCAACAGGATTACTCCCAATTACAGAGCCGAACAAGTATATACAAATTTGCTCAAACCTAAAAAACAAATTCAAAAAAAAAACTTTCAAAAACAATAATGACATAAAACGCATTGATAATGCAAACTCAAATAACAGAAATACACACCAACCAATCAAAACAATTTAAGTGCATGAACCAAGTTTTGCTAATAGGTTTCTTTTGAATGTAGCTTGAGAATGACTGATATCAAGCGAAGAGGCCACAGTGTTGAAAAAGTGACAGCTTCGATTGATAGGTGAGTTGAAGAAAACATCCGTAACAGCTCCAACGACATAAAAAGTGGCATTGCCTCTGCCAGCGAGCCTAGGTACCAAAAACATCAGTCTGTCAAGCAGAGACAAACAACACATGGAGTTATTCAGAAGTCCATACAAAAACATGCAGCACAAATATTTCCTTCTAATTTGAAGCTCCAACACAGAAAAACGATCGGTTAACAGAAAACCTGGCATTCCTCGGATAGGATATACTCCATCTTGTTTGTATGCCAGGTACCTTAGGAAGCAATTTTATATTTCACATAGTATGGATCCCAGATAACACAGGCATACTCCAATCTAGAACGAACGAAAGCGAAATATAGAACCCTGAGAACAGCAGTGTTCCTGAAGCTCTTGGAATTCCTCAGAATAAAACCCAACATTTTTCTTGCTCGCAGAACAACATCACCTATATGGTCCCTGAACGACCATTTCGAGTCGAGAAGCACCCCGAGATCACGAGAACAGAAAACACGTTCAAGCCTTGAGCCCGCCACCGAATAAGGAAAGAAATGTGGCGACTGTTTGCGCGTAATTGACATGTACTTGCACTTAGAGACGTTCAAAGGCAGTTTGTTTTCTAAACACCACTGATGTATCATCAGCAACTCTCTTTGAAGACTCTGACAGTCCTCATTCGATCTTATTCCTGTGTAAATCTTGAGATTGTCCGCAAAGGCTACGCCCCAACTTTTAGCCTCTCAAGTAAGTCATTTACGAAAATTGTGAACAGAAGCGGACCCAAAACCGACCCCTGAGGGACTCCCGAATGGGCTCCAAAAACCTGGGATCTGAATCCATTGTACATAACATATTGCTTTTGATCACTCAAATATGAATAGAAAAACCTGAGAAGGCTCAGAGGGAACCCTATCTCCTTCATTCTTTTTATTTGAGCAACATGGTTCATGCGATCAAAGGGTTTAGAGAAATCCGTGAAGACTGTGTCAACCTGGCCACCCCGGTTCAATACCTCAGTTACGTAGTCCGAAAAGCATGCAAGATTTGTTACAGTTGATCTACCGACCCTAAAACCATGTTGCCGGTCCGAAATCGATTGGTTCAGCTGGAATGCTAAAGATTCATGCAATAGAAGCTCAAAAACCTTTGCAAAGGAGCAAAGTAGGGCCACAGGACGGTAGTTCGTTACATCGGTCCTATCACCGCTCTTGAAGATGGGACAGATATTCGCGATCCTCCACTTAGACTGAAACTGATTGTTCGTACGTACGAAAATTAGCTTCTCAGATTGCGAGCTGAAAATTCCGCGGTCACTCGCCCACCTCGCAGATGAACGCGTTGATTAGTTTTTGCACATCCGTTATCTCGACAGCTGATGAGTTTTTATGCAACGAATTCCGAAGTTGAAATTGTTTTCAGATATTGGAAAACTGCTAAATCCCCAAACAAAGCAACAGACCCCGGTACAAAGTGGACTCATATAGAAGATTCTCAACTTATGTACACTTTGGTGTTCATTTCAAAAATTTTCTCGAATTATTGCACGCCAAATCACACGAAAACAGCAGAGAAGAAACGATACCATACGTGATGCTTGAACTTTTCTTATCTCAAGTTATTAAGAGTGAAAAATATTCTAATGATCCACTTAAAAGAATCACCCTGTATATGTTCAAACATATTACCTTGGAACAGATATATCCCAAACTGACAATTCCCCCAGTTGTAAAGATGCTATGATTTGACTATTTATTGGTGACCAATGACAATAAGACAATGATTTTCCAGCGTCTAAGGATAAAATTGGTTTCATCGTCTCAATGTTATACAACCTTATTACTCCCATAACATCAGCAACAAGAAGTTTTTGAGAATCATCTTTATGCCACTGAAGAGCCACACCTAAAAATGTTTAAAGAATTAAAATCTTGGATTTTTCAAAAACCTGACTTCAAGAAAATATTTTTGAACTGTACCTGGAAATTTTAATTGAAGATCGGAGTAGGGTTCATAACTCCCAACTTCCCATATTTTCAAAGTGTTATCATCACTAACAGAAGCAATATACCTATTTTCTGTATCAAATTTCATATCGTTTATGTAGTCGGAGTGACCTCTAAGGATCTAAAATAAGACTTAAAAAAATTCTAGAACGTAACTGATATCATTGTACCTTGCAAGCATTATCATTTTCTAAATCAGTCTTGATAACTCTTATTTTGAAATCTGTTCCTGCGGCACAAAAGAGAACCATGCTTGGAATAGCATTCAAATTTGTCTCTACAGACATATTCAGGTATGTACACGGACATGGTAATGGAAATTGAGAAATAATTTCTACTTCAACAGACTCCTGTGAATAAAAAGAAAGTTAGAAATTGGATAAGAGATTAACATTTATAGTTACTTTGAATTTTAGATACCCTAGTAATATTTTATTTTCAAATCCTATTAGAATAGTATCTTGAGACCATTCATATTGTGATACTTCGATACAGGTTATTTGACCATGTTCCGATAAATCTTTCACACATGTAGGTTTTGTCGAGGATTTCTTTAAATTGTCAATGATATCTAATGGTATTTCCATTATAAATATTTTTAAATATGTGAAAGCGAAATTACAGAATATGCGATTTGTGTGATTGAGGTTATATATAACAGAATTCAAATCGCTAGTCCGATTCAGCACTCAGCAGTTCTGCCAACAGTATATTACTGTGCAAACAAAATTTTTAATTTTCTTGAAAGTTACATAAAATAAAAATTAAGTTTTGGAAAAAATCTGTTATGGTTTGAGGTATGAGAATTTTATACACAATATTATTCTTGTAAATAATCTTATTTGATGTATTGATACGTTCTCAACATGAAGTCTTATATTAAATGAACCGATCTCCAAACAAATTTTGTTTTAACCATTCTACTGATTTAGACACAGGCACGCGCCTTCTCTCATTAATTTCTTGTATGTATAATACCTATAATTATCATATCTCTTATGGACAAGACCTAATAATTATTGTCTTCTATAACTGTGAGAGGAATACAGTTGGGCATAGAATAAGAGTAACATTCTCTGTTTAGACTGTATTGTAGAGGTTATGTTTTGAAATTTACGATTAAATTAACTTGATACATGCTGTTACTGATAATCCCTTAAATTTAAAGTCCACCCGGACATCATTGATTGAATGATTCTTATGTTAATTCTCTACGTCCAAAATGAGTAAAAAATCTTTCGAGGATCTAGGACTTCAACCATGGATAATCAGACAGTGTGGTTCAATTGGTAATATTTATTTAATCATAAAGTTTTCAAAATGACAACTCTGTTTTTTCAGGTATCAAGTCTCCTACAGATATCCAAATTAATTGTATACCTGCTATATTGAATGGAAGTGACTGCATAGGAGCAGCCAAAACTGGAAGTGGTAAAACATTTGCTTTTGCATTACCAATAATACAAAAGCTATGTGAAGATCCTTATGGAATATTCGCACTTGTTTTAACACCAACTAGAGAGTTGGCATTTCAAATTTCTGATCAGTTTGCAGTAATTGGAAAGATGATGAATTTAAAATTAACTACAATTGTTGGAGGAATGGATATGATCACTCAAGCTCAAAAATTAACAAACAAACCACATATTGTAGTCGCTACTCCTGGCCGATTAGCAGATCATATAGATAGTTGCATGACATTCAACTTCAATAATCTTAAGTTTCTAGTTTTGGATGAAGCTGATAGATTACTTAGTGGTCTTTTTGACAAACAAATTAAAACAATATTTTCGGTTCTTCCAAAGGAACGCCAGCACTTATTCTTTTCAGCAACCATCACAGACACTTTAGCAACAATTAAAGATTTTACTAAAAATGAAACATTTTTATATGAAGCCTCTGCAGAAATTGCAACTGTAGAGAACTTGGAACAATATTATATTTTATGTGCAAATTATGTTAAAGATGCTTATTTAGTTCAAGCCATTAGGACTTATAGGAACCAAGATGAAAATGGAAATATAATGATTTTTACAGATTCTTGCATGTGAGTTTTAAATAAATTTTAAATATTTTAAATGTTTGGTTGAAAAATTGAAAACTACTGAGCCATATACAATAGTTCTGCCTGTATATTCCTTAAGAGCTATTTTTCTATTTCCTTCTACTGATTTAAATCTAACCATGAATTTGAAATAATTTGAAAATTACACAATCATTCATTTTTTCACAGGAAATGCCAAGTTTTATCCATGATGTTAAATGATGTGGGCTTCGAAAATGTTGCTTTACATGGAATGTTGAAACAAAAGATGCGCCTTGCAGCTTTGGCACAATTCAAATCTAATACGATTAAAATTCTCATTGCCACCGATGTAGCAAGTAGAGGGCTTGACATACCGACTGTTCAGTTGGTAATAAACCATTCGCTTCCAAAAGTTCATAAAGAGTACATTCATCGTGTTGGTAGAACTGCCAGAGCTGGAAGAGGGGGCAAAGCTATCACTTTGGTCACCCCTTACGATGTACCAAATTTACTAGATATTGAAAAAAATATAAATACAAAGTTATCTGAATTCAAAGTAGATGGTGAGTTTATAAATTGTATCGATTCACAATAATTACCTAAATTGATTTCCAGATAAGGAAGTAGGAATTATTTTCACCCAAATATCTGTATCGAAAAGTGAAGCACATATCAAATTGGATGAGCAAAAGTTTTATGAAAAAAGAGGACCAATTTGAGGAAAAAGTGGATATTAGAAGGATTAGATCCAGATGAAGAAGAAAAAAATTATTGAATAAAAAGAAAAAGGAAAAAGGAAGAAAAAAAATGTGCAAAAATCCTGATAATAAAGAATTGAAATCATAAACATTGAGTTCTTATCATATTTTACATAAAAATACACAAATTTCATCCACTTTGAAAAATAGGAGTAGAATTATCTGTAGGACATTGTTGCATTTTTCAATGTTTATTGCATAGCTTTACCTAATAATCTAGTCTGTGAATATGTTAGTAGAAAAAAAACTCCAAATGAAGTGACGTTCTTGATCCACAATGTTTTCCTATGAAGCCGAACGATTCACCAAATCTTTATTGATGAAAACCATTTAGTTTTACACAAAATTTCAAAAAATTTTTTATAAAAATAACGATGTCACCATTATGTCTGCCACCAAAACAATGGTTGGCAATAGTAATCACGGCACATGCAGTCCATAGTTCGATAGAAAAACATCCTCTCATCTAAAAAAGAAATAAACTTGCTTTCTAAGCATAGTCATTTCATAGAGTTTAGCCACTAATACAGTTACTAGTTACAGATGTTGTTTCGACATGTTTTAGTTATCGTTCATTAAAATATTACATGCTTTAATTACTCCTTGAATAATTCTATTAATGAGAAGCAGTACATAGTTAACTAGGCGAATAGTTAAAACATTCAACGATAGGGGCCAGCAAATTTTTACAATTTAGAGGCATAGAGAAAGATGGATAATGAAATTACATTACATCTTTTTTCTGTGAACGTTTCCTTTTTGCATTTGGACGTGTTGGAATATTTTCATTTTGGTACGTAAACTTAAAATATTGGATTACATTGTTTAAAGAAAATAATTTTTGTTAATAATATTCATAAACTATATTTCTTAAACTATTTAATATAATAATTCAATCGATACTGCATCTTAACAAATTAATATTCTACGAAGGTTAGGAACGCATGGTCAGAATGTGTTTATTGAAAAATTAATTGAATGTTTTAACAAATGTTGAAATTTATTTTCAGAAAATGCCGTCTGTAACGTTGAAAGATGTGGATCAACATAAATTTGTGAAAGCATTTGCTTCATTCCTGAAAAAGTAAGTAATATTCTGGTTTAACCTCACTATGCCAGATACATTGGCATCCATTAGTATTGTACATTTATTTTCACCTTATATTTTGTATTTCTACTGGGACTTACTAATGAATAATTAAGGTGAAGCTGTGAACCTTTGTACTCTTTTGCCCGCTGTATTTCTGCATGAACGGTTGATATTTCCATTTGCCATGATATAATATCATTCCAATTCTGAATATTCTCAGTAGTATGAATCAATAGTATATTTTTCTTTTCAGGAGTGGTAAACTAAAAGTCCCTGAATGGGTTGACATTGTCAAAACATCCAGAGCTAAGGAGCTAGCTCCATATGACCCTGATTGGTACTATGTTAGATGTGCTGCAGTAGTCAGACATGTTTACATAAGATCCCCAGTAGGAGTAGGTTCTGTTACTAAAATATTCGGTTCACGTAAACGTAATGGAACCAAACCTTCTCATTTCTGCCGATCAGCAGGTAGTATTGCACGTAGAGCTCTTCAAAGCTTAGAAGGTCTTAAGCTAATCGAAAAATCACCTGATGGTGGAAGGAAATTGACACAACAAGGAAGGAGAGATTTGGACAGAATAGCCGCCCAGGTTAAAGCTAAGGAAAGGAAAGCTCTTAAAGCTGCTGTTCTTACTTTGTAAATGACCTTTATAATAAAATAATTAAAATCAATTTTGTTTTTTTATGGTATTTGGTAATTTCGTATGCCTTGAAGTGTAATTAGAAGAAAAAATTTTTAATTTTCATAGATTCACCACGGCGATGAAATCTTTCAAGTTCATTACACTGTTAAAATAACTTCATACCTTCAAAAGAAAACCATGAAATCAATGAAAAAAAATATATTTTCTCTCGAGTACAAACGAAAATTAAATATTTAAAACACACAAGGATTTTCCAATGGTTTGATACATCTGTGGAACTTTCTTAAAATATAGCACCATCATGTTTGTAAAGATTATCATATCATTTAATGGAATTATGTAAAATTTTTGTGAATTGCATTGTCTGTAGGTGTTAAAATTTCTTGAAGCTAAATTCCTTTTTATAATTGTTCTTAAACTCTGAAATATTTCAAATTTTATAGGCAAATTTGTTCTTTTGCATCTTCGCGAGTTGCCTGTTTATATTCCAAAACAACTTGTGATACTAGCACTATAGAAGATTCAATACACAAATGCATTATAAAACGGAGGCTGGTGCTAGAAGCGTTAGGGTTCAATAATTGGTCATAGCACACTTCATATGGCGGATAAAAATAATTCGGTGTTTTTCTATGAAACAATTAGTGATAAGATTATAGGTAGTGTTCTATGGGATATACAGGTACGACTTATTTATTACCAAAAATTCGTTTTTCTATTAACTGTCCAAAGGTTCATGGCATAAACTTTTGATTTCAGAAGGCCTTATAAGGAGAAATCTAATGAGCTAGGTATTGCTTTCATATTTTTACTCTTTCTCAGGAGAATCAAGTTTGTGTTGTAGCACACAGTATATTAATCTATTTACATTGATTCAAAATTAGTTGTATTCAAATTGTTATCAGTACCTTGAACACTGCGATAATCACGTGTACACCTCGCGTCTTTTTTCGCACATCCCATCTGTTTGGATCTACGTAGTATTATTGTATTATAACATATTTATTTTAATAACCAATTCCACAGCGAATTCAATGAATCTAAAATACATTTACTTGAAAAAAATTAAGTTAGGAGCCATTAAAGTTAATAAAATCAAGAATCATTTTTTCTGAAAATCCAAAATTTCGATGTTTCAAAATTCATAAAATTTCCACCGACGTATCAAATCGCTTATAAAAACATCATGTTACTAACGAACTTCTTTATTTAATAATGAAGTGCTGCTTTTATTGTAAAATCTTTTTAATGAAGATTTCATGAAGTAATATTCTATTCTATTTGGCATCATATTTCGTTACGAATACGTATATTTTAGTAGGATAAATTTTCTATTAGCTTTGAAATCACATTTAGTCAGACAATTAATTATATTTAAAATCTGCATCGCCTGCAGAACTTCCTAATTTCAATTCCTTCTCCGAAACATTTTATAATTTGAAAAATTTCAATAGTTTGTACAGAAAAACAAAATCCTAGATTGATTTTTTCAAAGAAAAACTTACGGAAAGACTAAGTAGATATTGCTCAACATCTTCCATTCAGTTATTAGTTTAGCAAATTAATATTTAATTATGCAAAAGACACATAAACTGATTAATTTCTGCTTCAAATTTTAAGTATTTGTGGAAACTAGGGTGAAACTATATAATTATTTCGTTCTCAATACAAATGATAATACCTTTTATAAAAAGAAGTATTACTTTTTGTTTCTTAGCAATCTTTATCACATTTGAATATCTCTTCTCAAAAACTCTTTCCAATTACTGAAAGCAATGTTTGTTCTTAGAAATAGGTTAAATTAAAGTAAATTGAATCATTTATATTCTTTTTCGATTAGAAAATATTCTCTAAAACGATTTTAAGTATATCTATTTTCAAATTTAATACAACTACACACATGGCAGAAATGCATGGATATTCGGCATTTCTGGGTTTGTTATTTAACGAAAGTATAATATGAATAAATTACAAATAATAATAAAACCCGGATTATTCTCTGACGAAAAAATATTAAATCAAAATTTTTTCAATTTTTCATGAGATGATGGTAATGATAATAATAATTGGCCAATACAGACTATCTTCACAGGAATAATTAAGTGTGCAACATTATCCATCAGAAACTTGCACACAAGTACGGAATCTTGAATGCCTTCCAGCCATATTACAAATATCAACCGGCGCCCGTATTGGAAAATTACTTTATCAGATTATACTACGATAGGCCTGTTATCACTGACAGAATGGTGACGAATAATAGGCCGGATAAAAGAGCAAGAACAGCAATGCTGGTGGATGTCGCCATACCGAATAATAACAACGTGCTGAACAAGTTCCAGGACAAAAAGTCCAAATACACAGACCTTGCTATTGAAATCAAGTAGATGTGGCACTTCGATAAAATAGATATTGTTCCTGTCATTGTATCGTCGACTGGGTTAATACCCAAAACTTTGCATAATAGCCTTAAGAAATTAGAATTGCATAAGAATACCTATATAGAAATGCAAAAAGCTGTAATTCTTCATACATGTAGGATAGTTAGGAAATTTATGTCAAGTATATTGTAATCGAGCCTATTCCCTTTGATTGCTAAATCTGGGAAAGGTAAATTATATCCAGCTAACAGCTGAGATAGTGCATAAGTCCACGATAATAAATAGTAATAATGAATTCTTGGAGGATAATATGCCAAGTTGATTGGAAAGCAGTGACTGGTTTTGAAAACTCTGATAACCTTGTACATTCTGTCAAAAAAGTACCGGAATCGATTGCTTAAAAAATCTGCTTAAAACGATTGTGAAAATCTGTTGTTGCTATGTTGGCACAACTGTTTTCTATACTTACGCGGAGTTTGAACGTGATATGTCATGTAGTTTATTTACAAGTGCTCAATTCTGTCAGTTCTCATAAGTGTGTTTTGCGATATTTACAATGGATAAAAATATCGAACAAAGAACTGTCTCAAATTTTGTATTGCAAATGGAAATTCGTGTGCCAAATCGCTGAAAATGTTACAGAAGGTTTACGGTCAATCGACTTTATCAAAAACACGTGCACATGAGTGGTTACAGTGCATTCAATAGCGGCCGAGATGTGATGGAAGATTCGCCTTGCTGTGGTCGGCCATCAATATCCTCAGCTGAAGTTAACACCGATAAAGTAAAAGAAATGGTTATTGAAAATCGTGATTTAAGTTTGAGAGAGATAGGCAATAAACTTTCTGACTCTCATGAATAAATTCGTACCATTTCATACGATTTTTTGGGCATGAAACGCGTTGTCTGAATTTTCTTCAAATATTGAATCGCGTAAAGGTCGCTGAATACATGCTAGAACGAGTCAATTCCTACCACACATTCATAAAACGCCTTGTAACTGGTGATAGGCATGGGTTTATGAGTTTGACATGCAAACCTGTCAACAAGCTTCGGAATGGCGCCTTCTAACTAAACCTAAATCGAAAAAAACACGTAAAAGTCGATTGAAAGTCAAGGTAATGTTGACTGTTTCCTTTGATTATTGTGGTGTTGGGCATTCGGAATTCTTGCCAGAAGGTCAGACGGTAAATAAAGACTATTACCTGAGCGTTATGCTGTGTCTGAGAGTGCGTCGAAAAAGGCAAAATTTGTGGAAATAAAACTCATAGATTTTGAACCACGATAATGCACAAGGCTGTTATTGTGAATGAATTTCTAACCAAAAACTCAACAAATACCATTGAACAACCACCGTATTCATCTGATATGGCTCCGGCCGACTTATTTCTTTTCCAATTGCTGCAGTATATGGTAACACATATGATATTTTACTTCAAACTATCCACTGTAGTTGTGTGTTTCCTGAATTTCCCTTGTCAGATTTTCTCCACCACAGTTGCACTCGCGGAGAATCTGAGTGTAGTCCAAATCGCGCTTTATCTAAGAATAAAACATTGGATTAGTCTTCAGGTCCCTAATCCTCATGATTTTGAGCCCATTCTAAAAGGGATTGCTAGAGGCTGGCCTCTCCAAGGTCTTCCAGAGAGAAGATTGACTTCATGCAATTTATTATATAGACTGTAGGAAAAGAAAATTATCAATACATGAAAAACGAATCGATAGAGAGAAAATTCTTAAGCAGACTTATTTTATAATATCCTAGCATTTGCCATGTATGTATAAAATAAATATTTCAACTTGGTTTGCACAGAATATTGTTAACAGATGTTTACAAGATTACATTTTCGAAATGTTAACAATAAGTTAGTACAGGAAATATGAAAAAATTTACAACTTTGAAAGTAATGCTAATTATTAGCCACGTCAAAGGATTCTTTTAATAATCAATAAATTATGGAAAACACTCCCTAAAATTAAATCATCCAAGGACAAAATATATCTTGATATCTCTAAGACGTAATGACATTTTTACATAGAAATATCAATAAATATAAGATACATATAGAAAATCTTCACGAATTACACCGACAACGGCAATAAGAATACAATCCAAAATAGTTCATACAACACTAAGTGCAATTAAGTTACAAAGTCTTTGTTTTAAAGAATCATATCACAATAAAATTTCATTCAGTTCTTATCATTTAAGGCATAGGAACAGAAGAGGAAGATTGTGAATGCGTTATCTGCCCTATTCGTAACAGATAGGCAGTCTTGAAGGTTCTGTTTAGATACATTGTAAAATATATAAAGTTGATTATCACACAATTACCAAGATTATAGTACAGGAATAATGTTTCGAGATAAAACAGAACCTAATGAAATTGTTTTTAACAAGGATATTTTTATTCGGCGTTTGTTCTTTTACTATTTGATTCTGATATATCAATTTTTTGTGTTTATTCTGTATTTGACCGATATTATTTTGCCAAATTAAGTATAAACATCTCCAAGAAGAGTACACCTATAAATTCATGAAAAAAATATGAAATGCCATACCAGAGTTTTTTTATGAGTAAATAAAATGCAGGTGAGGCTTATAGTGAAGGATAACCAGCCTTATAGAAGAGCCCAAGTATTATTGAACGATTTTGGTCGCATGGGAGAAATCCACACAAGTCATTACAGTATTACAGTGTTACAGTCGCCCAAGACTGAGTTTCGATTTTACAAGTCAAAAGGAACTGTACCACACATTCTCAGTTTGTTCAAGAACTGTCTCCAGTACATGACGTACACATGTTACATGAATTCGGATAGGGAGGAAACCTGGAAAAGCAAACCTGTCTAGCATATTTAGAAAATTTTTCAACACGGAGAAGGATCAGTGATACATTGGTCAAGCATTCGTCTTTGGGGAAGAACTGACTTCATTTTTATACAGAAGAATTTCATAGGAAATTCTCACCAATTCACAAACAATATCAATGTTCTTCATTTGCCATCTTTCTCTACAGAGTCGAATTCCATCGAACATATGTGGGAACCTCAAAAGTAATCTTTAGAGGCCAAATTTCTTGCAACATAAACAGGTGCTTCGCTTGGTAATCCAAGGGTTGGCTAACTCTTTAACCCTTGGCAAAAATATCATCAATAATTTACTATTGAGTGTGTTAAAACGTTGACAAAGTGTCATCAATAACAGAGGTGGACCTTCTGCCTACTGAAAATATCCTTTGTTTTGATATATTTCAGAAAATTTCTGATAATTTGTCTTTTTGGATATAATTTTAGCTTGTATGAATTTTCAATTTTTTGTTCGTAACTTGGTTTTCTGAAGTCACTTTGTTATTCTTCAAACACTTTGTTTTCATACTGACAAGTACTACACAACGGTATGCTAGAGCATACCGGATGCTGGGTTTTATTATTCAGAATTCAAGGGACTTTAGTCCAAGTAGAGTCAAAATTCTTCACTGTGCGTTGGTGAGATCAATTCTCGAGTATGGAACCTGCATCTTGTCTCCTCATTATAAATGCGACATTGACTGTCTGGAAAGAGTTCAACGAAAATTTCGACGTCATCTGGCATTCAAGATGAATCAATGATCAGGACATAGATTCAGTAAGGGCTAGGTTTGACATGGATTCTCTACAAAGGCGTAGAACTATATTTGATTTAAGTTTCTTTTTCAAACTAATTAATGGTATGTTGGACTGCCCAACACTTCTGGGTTTAATTAAGTTCAATCTTCCTGGAAGAATGACGAGATACACACGACTGTTCAGGGCTAAAAGTTGTATAACTAACTACAGTCAACATTTTCTTATTAATGGCTGTGTATCTCTGTTGGGAGAACTAAGGAGAAGTTAAGACTTGTTTGGTGTATCATTGGCCAGGTTTAGGATGGAGGTAAGGAGATTAATTTAGGTGGGTATGCTTGTATGTGTACCATACTTATTATAGATTGCTTTTTCTTAATATTATTGGGGGTTTCCCGTTTACTGTATCGCATAATTTAGAGCATGTAGCATCTTTATGAGATAAATAAATAAATAAATATTATACTCCAAATTTATTTATATTTATAGGTGTTCCTTAACATTTTTGAGGTAATATTTCTAAAATTGACACCTCAAAATTACTACAAAAGTATTCAAACTCAAATGAATTATGAATTTCGCGAGAAGCTGGCAGGAAATATTTTTAATATGAATATTATTGGAATGATTAATAAATTGAATTTTTTCTACTTTCATGAACTTTAGGCAAGGAGATAAGTTACTGCAATAAATAGTTCATTTTGAAAAGGAACGTTTCACATTGGCTAGTAAGGTATTATTGTTGAAGGAAAGTATGTATTTTATAGTTATTATTTCTTAAAGTAGAGGATTTATGTTATTGTAATGTTATTCATTTCAATAAAATGTGTTTTTGTTATTATATGTTGTCATTTAATGTTAATTTTATCTGGACAATCCTTTTCAAGAGAAATATTCAATGATCAAATGCTCCTCCAACAGAACCTACATTCTGAAAGTAATATCCAATTAGGCCATTGTCTATTACAGTAACTTCTACAAGAGTTATTAAAGTTTCAACATCCAATATTTGGAACATAACTGAGAAATTGAACACTAATCTATAAGAACATAAATATATTCAATCATTACTTTAAATTCAATCATCTGAGTTCAAATAATACTATCCATATATCATCCATCAAAACCATGGCTGAATAACAAAATAATGAACATGATTCGTCAGAAAAAATCTTTGTGGCAGAAATACCTCCGCTATAGATCCGATAAAGATTACGAAAGTCACAGATATTTTTCGAATGCGTTGAAGGTATCAATAATGAATCTAAACGATCATTCGAGGATAATCTTGCGAGAACCAAGGACAGAAAGAAATTTTTCAAATACATCCGCTCAATAATGAACGCAAAAGTGTCGACACCCATGCTTCGCAACTCAGATGGTGAACTTTGCACAAATAACTGCGATCTGCAGAAGTGCTAGCAAAGTCCTTCTCAGCATCTTTTACCCACGAACCTAATGGTCCTTTACCACCCATTCAATCCAATCGATATTCTTTGGATCTATCACACGTAACCTTCAGTTCAGCAATTATAGAGGAACAATTGAACAATCTAAGTGATTCAGCCGCTGGTGCGGATGGTCTATCTTTTACTCTCTTGAGGAAATGTGCATCTACATTGGCAATACCGCTGTCTATCATCTTCACCATATCTTTCGAAACAGGTGCTCTTCCAGATGATTGGTTGGTAGCAACAGATACCCCAATCTACAAAAAAGGAGATAAATTCTCAGCAGATAATTACAGACCTATCAGTCTTGTATCGATTGCTTCGAAGATATGTGAAAGAATAATTCACCTCCAAATACTCGATTTTTTCCTTTCCAATAAATCGATTCCTGAAAACCAGCATGGTTTCCTTCCCGGTCGTTCAGTGATTACAAACCTGCTTCTATGTATCAACGATTGGACAAAGGCTGTAGACTGCAGGATTCCAATTGATGCAGTTTATTTAGATTTTTCGAGAGCGTTTGATAGAGTCCCACATCGACGACTGCTGTATAAGATTGAACACCTTGGCATAAGAGGTCGGCTTTTAGAATGGATTAGAGAATTTCTACTTGGGAGAAGATTTCGCGTTAAAGTTTCGAATGAAAAGTCTTCACACAAGCCGTTTTCAAGTGGTGTTCCTCAGGGTTCCGTTTTAGGCCCATTACTATTCCTACTGTATACTGCTGAACTTCCTTCTATACTTTCTTCCACCTGCTCTCTCTATGCTAACGATACAAAATTATATAATAATCCATTTTCTGACTTCCACACTCTTCAACAAGATCTCGATCATCTGTCCAGGTGGTGCACCGACTGGCTTTTACCCTTGAATTTGGATAAGTGCAAGGCCTTACACCTTGGCAAAAACAACCCCCATCGGATGTACAAAATCTCTGGAACTGCTCTGATCACCACATCGAAGAAGTTGATCTTGGAGTTATCGTCTCTAATGACCTAACGTGGACTGATCATATTCAAAGTATTTGTAGCAAGGCTTCTAGACTTTCGTTTCTGCTTCAGAGATCTTTCAAAGGTTGTCAGCCCAAAACTTGTAGTCTCTTATATAAAACTTATATTCGTCCATTAATGGATTTCGCAGGTCCTGTGTGGTCTCCCATTTACAATTACGAGACGAATTCTCTCGAATCTATTCAGCGGAGGATAACAAGAATTCCGTACGGGCGTCGACGACCAAGTTATTCCGAACGCCTCAAAATATTCGATCTTCAACCTTTCAATAATAGACAGCTTCGAGGTGATCTTATTATTGTCTACAGGGCCTTGAATAACAGGTTCGGTGCAGATTTATCTCCACTTCTAACGATCAATCACAACAGACGTCTACGAGGCCACAGACTGAAATTGTATCGAGAAAACTTCAAATTCAGCCCAAGACAGAATTTTCTTTCCAATTGTGTATTTACGGCATGGAATGATCTACCACCACATGTAATTTCTTCTACTTCTGTCAATGCATTCAAGAATGCCTATGATTCATGGATATTATCTGAAACAGGCAGCTGAAGATTTCTAAGTACCTACAACATGTTTTTGCTGAGCAATTATTGTATTTCATTTGAGTTTTCTGTAGGTAGGTTGAATGTTTGATCTACTTGCTTTTGAGAATCTTTTTATTTTGTTTTCACCAGATAAGAATAGCCTAACCTATTTTTTAAGTCATTTTGTGTTACTTTGTTTTCACTGCTTTGCAACCTATTAGACATAATGTATATTATGATTTTTGAGTTATATAGGCATCACGCCTCAACTCTAATTTATTTTAAATAATAATAATAATAATCAAATGATAACATTTAATTCGCACATTCAATCCTTTGATTATCTAGTATTAGTTATCATTAATTCATTTAAATATTTCTCTATGAAAAGTTTGTCAACATAAATACTTTCCTTGTTTCCTTTATTTTCATTTATTTCAAAGAGTTTCAGGTAGAATCTCTTATAAAATATTTCTTTCAGTGTTGTTTTGAGTGTCTCCTCTTAATTGCTGCATGTAAATCCTCTCGAGACATACTGAATTGGAAGCAACAGGGAATGTAAGATATCTAAGCCCTGAGGTGAACATTCTAAATATTGCAATTCCATTTTTGATTTCCATTTCACAATTAAATTATAATAAGATCTAGTTGATCATCCCCTGCATTACTTCGTGGAAGAAATATATTAAAAAAATCTATTCTATCATATAATACTATGGAATATCAGTTTTCATAAGGAATCATATTTATATAACTTGTTATATTCTCAATACTTCTAATCTTAAGATGATTGAAACGCTACTTATCCTTCATAAATCAATTAATCTCCCTTTTTTCAATTCCTTGTTCTAGAATTTAATTCTAGAATACAGCATACTTCTAATTCTTAAAGGTTGGCTTGTGGATTGGCACCCTCTCCGTTATTTTCTACACCTGCTTGTTTGAGCCAGTGTCTGAGATTGCGTGTGCGTTCAACTAGTGAAGTTGTAGCTCCTTGATTGGCAGCGTGGGTGACCACAGTACTCTGCGCATTGACCAAGGCAATGTGCTGTCTATAATTGTTGAGACGATCTGCTAGTGTTGGAATCGAAGGTGGAGCAGGAAGTGTCGCAGCGGTACTGGCTAAAACAGGCCATCCTAAGTCTGGATAGACTAGGGGAGGAATCACTGAAAGTAACACGTAAAATAAGGATAATTTAGTGCACATGCTCACGATGCAGGCAAGTGAGAATATGATACTACATTCAAATACCACAGAACATTAGGTAACATAAGAATTTATCTTTCGAAAAAATAAAGTTTCTTTTGAAGCACAAAACCTAAACAATCTTTATGTACAGAATGTAATACCAATTAATATTTGGATACACAGAATTGATATAGTCCATCATGCAATCCTAAATTGAAAATGATTTATTGAAATGATTGAATGCATAAAAATCTTTAGGTCGCATTTGAGGACCAATATAACATTGTATGTGAGGACACGAAACTACAAATTCTATTAGAATTTAGTTTTAAAATATACATATATTGTTTTCGTAGTTTTTACTGAGAATCAAACATTCAAACGATCGTTTGATATATAGAGAGCTACCGATGAAGCAGACCATCCACAGAAGAAAGATATTGTGCTCAGGCATTGAATAGAGAGAAGAGCACGAAAGGTAAGATAATAAGATCACTTGGCAAATTCATACCCAAGAATTAGTAACTACACTATCTTCAGCGATTCATTTACTGAGAACTATGAGGATAGTCAGTAGAAACGAAGCAGCTTGGAATGTCTATTTCTACTGCCACAGCATTCTCTCATATGCAAGTTTAGACCTCTTGTAGTCTAAACTCTAAATCATTTAGAGATCCTGGTTGAAATTCATTTCTTTATGGGCAAATTTTTTTATTTAATGCTGATTTTTGCATTCTTTCCCCTAAAATTCCTATAATTTTTAAGAGCCCACATATTCGCTATTTATACTTGTAGTTTATTCTATCCAAAACACTGCACATATCTTCAAAGCCTGTTGACGTTTTCGTTAATGCGTCTAGTCCGGTGTGGCACTCCTATATATATTTAAGATTCAAGATTCGTCTAATTTTTGAAGTGACGCCACCTACATAAGGTAATACTACCTTCTGCGGATTCAGTTGGGAGGTTCCGTTGGAGTATTTTGCTTCATTACATCTTTTGAATGCTCTATTTACTTGCCATCTATTGAAGCCGTTTTTTTGGAATGCTAACCTCAGAGCCGTCATTTCACCTTGTACATGTTGCTGGTCTGTTAGTCGTTCTGATCGTTTAATTAGAGTTCTAAGGACGCCATTCAGTTGAGATGGGTGGTGGTACGAGGCAGCGTTCAAATATCTATCGGTGTGTGTAGGTTTCCGATATACAGTGTGGCTCAAGTTATCTACTTCCTTCTTGAGAAGCACGTCTAGGAAGGGTAGCTTTCCCTGATTTTCCTTCTCCAAAGTGAATCTGATACTACTTTTGATGTTATTAAGGTATTTAAGGAAGTTGTCTAGTTCCTCTTATGCTGCCAAATCAGAAACACATCGTCCACATATCTGAGCCATAGCTTAGGTATTAAAGTTGCGTTTTTCAATGCTTGGGTTTCATAGTTCGCTATATATAAGTTAGCTATGACTGGTGAAAGTGGGGAACCCATAGATGTACCTCTTATTTGTTTATATTTTTGACCGTTATAAGTGAAGTAGGTACATTTAATGCAATGTTCGGCGAGATCGAGCCAGTGTGACGGAAAATCATAGTTCATTCCAATCGAGTCTAATGCCTCGTTTATAGGTATGTTGGTGAACAAGGAGACTATGTCTAAACTGTCTAATATATCTTCGTCAGTGATTTCTATTTGTTTTAATCTTTCTAGGAAGTGGGTGGAGTTTTTAACGTAGGAATTAGACTGTTCTACTTCTGGCTGCATGTTTCGAGCTATGTATCTTGCTAACTCTTGGACTGGGCAACCTATTGAACTCACTATTGGACGGAGCGGTATATTGTCCTTGTGGATTTTTGGGAGGCCATAGATTCTTGGGATTTTGATGACTTTTCTCTTGGGATGAGCCTCTTCTTATAAGTTATATATTGGAGTGCCACACCGGACTAGACGCATTAACGAAAACGTCAACAGGCTTTGAAGATGGTGCATGAGATTGCATCGAAACGTCGCCAAAACCAAAGTTTCGAAAGGTACTTAAGTTCAAAACGGACGAATACCGAGACCATGAATATGTATCATAAAACATACATATCAACATATATATATATATATATATATATATATATATATATATATATATATATATATATATATATATATATATATATATATATATATATATATATCTATCAGAATACAAACACAACGAACTTTCCATTCTGTAGAATGCAGAAAACCGAGCATGTCTTTTTCTGAAATACGTAATTTTCGTTTCATTGGCAAATAAGTTTCATTCCTTAAGACAGGAACCATGAAGTTCTGACCGTTGCTTTGATAACCCCAAATTATGTACTGAATCATTTAACTCGCTTTGAACAATTAAATGTGGCTCGCCGGAACTGGGACCTGGAGTAAAAGTAGGGTTGGTTCAGTGTTCTTCCGAGCTGTCTGAGGTTGCATTGTCTCTAGTATCTTTCAAAACAACATTTTGCGGAGTTGAAGTTACGATCGGCACTGGTAAATTTGCATAAGGAACAGGTCGCATGGCAGGGCGCAATTTGGATAGTCTCTGCTGCGATTTGCCTTTTTGAAATACCCTTCAGTCTTTGTCAGGCAAGAATAGTAATCATCTAAATGATTAGTGAATTCTCGCCATATCATAGGGACACTGCAAAAGGCATGCTGTTTCTCTTTCCATTAATTCACTGCACCAACTAACACAGCGCAAATGGGAGACCACTGCTTGACTTGATTTCCAATTGAAACACTTACATATAGGAAATAGGCTTTTCTAATATTTTCAGAAAATGGCCTAGCTTGTGATTTCACCATAAATTCTGCACAAATATAACAAAATTTGTCAGGAGAGATTTTGCAACTGCGGCGCGTTTGTCCCAACATTTCCGCTGTTAAAACACTTTCTTCCCTACACAAAGAGAACTTCTCACTTCGAAACCCAACACAGACGATTTATAATATTATTTTTATGTATATTGTTGTAAACAACATGGTTAAAGTGTGAAATTCATTCCAAGTACATTACATTACATTTACTACCTGCAAATATAAAAGAATCTTATTGAGCTATTGGAAAGTGCAGCGTGTTAGGGCTTCAGGAACATTTTTCCTATTATTAGAAGGATATTTCCATTTAGTAATTAAAGATATGCTATGTGTCACGAAAATCTTGTCGACCAGTGTAATTAGTAAAAACTAATAAATCTATCAGCATTGCATATATGGTAAAAACGAATGCGAACATCAAAAGAAACTTACATGCAGTGATACTCCCCGATTGTTGGTGTTGATTCCGCAGCACCTCCCAAATTTCCCTAATCTCAGAATTTAAGCTTTCCAAATTCTGTATTATTTCGGAAGATTCCTGAAAGCTGTCTACCTTCAGAAGACCTTTCCCAAAATGTACATCAGCGGCAGCGAACTCTGTCGAGCTAATTCCCGAACTAGCACTGTGAGATGATAGATCACTCAAGGTGGCGTCATCATATTTTGGTTCTTTTGGCAAAGTTGCTCTTTGAAGCGTCTGTTCTAGATGTCTGAGTCTGATTACTTTTTCCCCTAGTAAACTTCTGGTGCGGTGGAGCGATACTTCCATATCAGTTAGTTCCTTCTCCTCCTTAGAGAAAGAAAAAAACTTGGAATAGCAAAATGGAATAATTCTACTAACTGAATATTTACTATTTACAAGGTTTTTGCTGAGTATGCACAAAAAGATACAGCATGACCTATGGTATCCATATATAATTAGAAGCTTTAACTATAAAATTCAAACAGGTGTGAATAGTGATGTAATATAAAATGTTAAGTACATTTACAAGTGTTCATTATGTGCTTGATAATGTAATCTTCAGAACTAGAGTGACTAGAAAAATAAATCAGCCCCAGGTGATATCAAAACTATAGTAAATCCATAAGGCAAACCAAGATGTTAACAAAATACCTTTTAACCCAGAGGCAAGTGAGTTGATTCCTTATTTTAAACATATCAACTGAAACTGATTTGGGAATTAGTTACTATTCAAAAATAAATCTTCTAGGGTGAGGTTTCGGCAAAGCTAGGATCTGGGAAGACATTCTGAATGTAAACATGCACTGGATGAACTGTCGAGGAAGCAGCATTTTCCTAAAGTAAATTTAAACCAGAACAGTATTTGTTTGGACATATTCATTAGGGCGGTCCTTATTTGTTCGCAAACTTTCTTTTTTGAAATGATGGGGCACCCTCGCAAAGTGATATAAGGCTTAGAAAGAAACATGATATATTTTTTAGAATTTATTATTAATGTTTAGAGGTTGCGACGACACCTCTAAAAGGGGAAAATGAAAAAAAAATTACCACATTTATTCGTAGCAGTGAAAAAGAAAAGAAATTAAATATCAAATTATTTAGCTAGTCAAGTTCAAACATTATATACACAAGGATATTTTTTTCTAAATTCTGCGACAATCAAAAGTAGATATTGCTTTTTCTCTTCATTAATGGTGATCAACTTATTAAATTCTTCCATTAATGTAACACTACGTTCTGCAATATCATTGACTACTCTCATTGACCGCACTATGTCTCTTTCAGCTGTATACTCCTCATCGGCTGGCCAGTCAGCAACATCTTTTTAAAAAAAATTGGATGATATTCTTAATATCTCGAAGAAACGAAATGAATGACTTCGATATTTTTTCTTGTAATATCTTTGTTACCCAGGGTTATTTGCTTCAGAGAGGAATCGAGATCTTTGTTATCTAATATCTGTATATTTTTTGTTTGGTATCTAAAGCAATTTCGTTTCAAAAAATTCAAATGATACGAGCTTTTTGATAAGTACCACAAATGTCCCATAATTTTATTTAGGTTGGTCCTTATTTATTCATAATTTTTTTTAATGTTGGGGCACTCTCGCAAAGACTCTTAAAACGGGAAATTAAAAATAAAGACTTTTTATATAAATGACTATATTTATTCATAGCAGTGGTAACAAAAAGAAATTGAAATAGTCAAGCTTAAACATAAAACACAAGTCAATTAAAAAAATTACTCAACAAGGGTTGCTTTTTTAGAGTCAGGATATATTTTCTAAATTCTTCGATAATCAAAAGTAGATATTAGTTTTGCTCTTCATTAATGGTGATCAACGTTCTGCAATATCGTTGATCGCACTATGGTCTCTTTCAGCTTTATACTCCCCATTGGCTGGCCAGTCAGTAACTTTTTTTTTAATTGGATGATATTCCAAGTATCTCAAAGAAACGGAATATCGAAGACTCGAAGTCTTCGATATTTTTTCTTCTATTTATCTTTGGTACCCAGACTTATTTGCTTTGAAGAGAAACTGAGACCATTGTTTTCTAATGCCTATACCATTTTTGTTTGGTATCTAAAGCAATTTCATCATCAAAAAATGAATGATGCGAATTCCTCTGACAAGTACCATAAATGTCCCATAATTTTATTCAAAGTAACTTTGGATAGTGCTGGATTTATATTTTCGGATATAATCAGGTCTTTTAATAGCTGCAAGTCATTTCTGAACGCTGTTGAAGCAACAGAAGCTTGATACCAGTATTCAACGTAAGTCATGACTGAAATAATGCAAACATCTTCAATTCCTTTTTCATCTTCTTTGGCAATTTTGAACTGGTGTCTAAATAAGAATATTTTCAAGCAATACATAAATTTTGCCATCCAGCGAACCCTGTGCAGTCCTGCTGGCATCCTAAATAATATTCGTTTCTCTGGAACTCCTGCTAGGTAAATAATGGTAATGTTGGCCGACTGGGTAGCGGCACGTTTAGTGCGCAGGCATATTGGAATTGCTAAGCCAAGGTGCTCGGTTCGAATCCGATTTCAAGTCATGGATGTTGTCCTTGAACAAAAAGTGAATTTGATTAAGAAATCATTATCGACTTTGGATACATATCTTAGATTTGAGTCCATGAAAACCATTGAAAGCTAGATAACTTGTAATCCACTAGAAACTGTAGGTCCACAGAAAGAAACAAACAAACCTATGGTGAGGTTAAGTAGCTCCCTATAATCATCTGGAGGTCGATACTGGTTTACTGATTTTGAGCGAAGGAAATCATATTCTGAGCTACGTTTTGAACTAATTCCAGCGGATGATGATCAGAGGTTACTGTTTTGTAATCGGTTATGTAGATTCAGCTCCAGTTACTGTTAAATATTTTGAAAATTAAAATATCAAGTCTACTTGAAGGATAGAGTGCTGTGCTCTCAACAGCTTCTAACATTATCTTGAGTATATGATGGCGACATGCAAGCCAAAGGATACTTTCTCCATTTTTGCTCCAGTAGTAGGCATGCTCCATTTCTCAGTCCCGAGTTGACTGCCGTCGTATCAAAGTATATGCACTTTACTTTATCGCTCAACCTCGATTGCAGTATTGTATCATAGACAGCGAACGCACATACCTCTCCTGTTCCACGATTCAGTTTTGGGACCGATAGTAGCTGATCAATTCCTTGCCCTGACGCTAAAATAGAGGGACGATCCACGATTTCATGCCCAGTGATATCTACGAGTAGCTTTTCATCCCAGTGAACAGTCAAAGGTAAATTAGTTTTGAATTCACGTTTCAACAACTCTGCCATCTCTTTAAGATGCTTTTGACGCTGACGGCGAATGGACGTCCTGTTGACAGTAAATTCCATGGGGTCAGAGCCTAGGCTTTTCAATGTGGATGTGACTATAGTCACAGCTTTTGTCACGTAATTTGGCAGCGTTAAGACTTGAAGCTAAATGATTATCCACCAACTCGACCTGGTTTATGCCTTGGTGTCTTAGCCGAAGAAGACCGGCAGCCACAATTGCAGATGAAATGCTAGTGTCTGAGTCTGTGCTAGTAGTTGTGGACGATTAAAGCAAAATATGTGTTTTTAATGAGTTGAAGCGTTCTGATTCTCGCTCGCGAATTATCTTAAGCCGGCCGTTTTTGTTTCTTTTGAACATTTGCATCTTTTATTACACTCGCTTGGTCTACGGCCCTCCTCAAGTGCAAGTAAAAACTGTTTATCTTCTTCAACCTTCTTGATATTTAAGGCATGATGTGCAATATCAAAAAACCCGTTTATTTTTTGCTGCAATAACTTCTCTTTTTGTCTTATTGTTTGCGAACGTTTTCCTCAGTCTTTTTAAGATTTTGCCACTCTTCGAAGTAGTGTTTCACTTTAGCAATCATATGTTTGTTTAACCTGATCGCTGCTCCAATCTTTTCTCATATTGCCAAGACGAGTACATATTTTATTGTTTTCGTATTTGTAGTAAAAAAAACAACAGCAACACTTCTTTCATTGATGGCAACTTCGTTGCAGTCAAATTAAGCGCCATTTGACCAACTAACTTGAGCGAGTTGCGGGGCGTGCCCTTGAGAATGCCAGGCAAGAGTGTGGTGGGTAGTCAAATCGAGAACAAGTGCTCATGTCATATGAACAAACAAAACTCAAACGCTTTCGTAAATTTCTTCATGAAAATTTTTCTTGATCGTTTGTCTTATTTTAATTTCATTTTTAATTTTAAAAATCAAATGAAAAATATGTATTCATATTAAAGCACTTAGAACATAATTAGAGCATCCCCGTTGATATTTTTCACTTTGAAAGATAAGGACCACCCTAATATTCATATTTGAGAAGAAGACAATTAACTCACTTGACACAACTGTTGGTATGTATGTCTGGCCATGGAACCATGCTTCAACTTTAGCTCCTTCTGCCTCTGCTGGAAGAGCGTCTTCTGGCTCCTCAAACTCTCCTTGGCCCTCTTGATCGAATCCCGCTCGAGATGTATCCTATGACGAAAAAACTCCAGCTCGGAACTACCCTCGAACTTATGCGCGTCTGAGAAAGGATACCTCAAATGATAGGTGTCCGACTGTTGATTCTGGGGAAACTGATCTTCCAAATCCTCGAGTTTCTGAAGCTGTCTCCTTAAATTCTCAACTGGGGAGCACGACCGCTCGTGTGGCGCATTCTTAGATCCCTTAGCTCTGGTACCAGAGCTAGATTTCATCCTGGAGAACAATTTTTTGCGACTTCTTCCGTGGCTGATGCTGTTGTCGGAAGTGTCATAGTCGTTTCTGTTCGTTTTGCCGTCGCTTCTGTCGCTTATGGAAGTGTCGATCTCGTTTGGGCTATTTTCCTTTGGTCCACGATGATCAGTCTTAAGTTTGGGATTTTTTGGAGTGGGAGGTTTTTCAGAATTTTTTCGCGTTGGTGAATGCAGTGGAGTCCTGTAAAAATCGTTAATATATGAAACATAATATTGTAAAAGGTTCTTTAGCATCGATCTAAACCCTTATTTCATCATACGCTCGAGAAAAAAAGAAGAAAAATGATAAGGAATATTTCATTTGGCACTATAGGTTTTTTCAAGCAAGGGCCAATTGATATGTTAGGTAAAAATGAATTTTTGTCTCTGAAAGAAACCCAGATGAGTTTCTGCACCGTTTATTATGTTAGATGAAACAAGGATTTATTCCTAAATGCCTGAAACGAATCAGCAATCCAATAGTGGATGGAGACTGGTGGTAATACACCCAAGAAAGCGAAGGTGATTCAATCGATCGGCAAGGTGATGGCCACAGTTCCTTTGGACGCACACCTACTACTATTGAAGTCTCATAATTGATAATAAACTTCTGGGAGAAAAATTCATCTATGGAGAACAAGACAAGAACACTGATAAAATGAGGTTGAAGTGATAGAAAATCGTATCTATAATAGGTTTTGGCCTTCAGCCAAATAATAAACTAACTCTATGAGAAAACTAGACAGAAGATACAGATACTGGTTGTAAGACTCAATAAAGTTTTGTTTTGTTCAGCAAAAATACAGAACTTGCAAAACCGTGCTAACTCTCTGGAATTATACAGGTAGACAGGAACAATCTACATAGATCATCATCATCTCCGAAAATTACTATTTCTGATCAATCATCTCCTGAGGAAGAGGGCCCCACTCAAGAAAGTGACTGAAGAGGAAGGCAATATAATGAAAAGAAACAGAAAATAAACCTACCAATTTAAATCGAGTATTATTCAAGGGCCCTTCGACAAACTCTGCCAGCTGGACTGAGTCCTTAATCAGTCACGACTGGATCCAGATTTCCCTTGAAACAACGAAATACGAGGAAAAATAAAACACCAAGCCCAGTCCGAGGTTCGAAAACAAATGTAACAACTTTAAGCACAGCAATGAAAGTCAGTTGGATGTTCTTGACGGTTCTGAGCACATATGGCTCTAGAGATGATATCATCCACTTCCTGAAAGTGCAATGGTATGAGCAAAACATAATTTGTGAAAAAATGAATACAGAAAAGGATAAACAAAAAAGTTCATTCAAACTGGGGACCCAAGAAGCGAAATATTATCACCTGAACTATCCAGACCAGAAATAATAATGGATAAGTGTTCTGGGCAGGCTATCCACAACATGGAACAAAAAAAAATCCACTTTCTTCAAGTTGCACAATAGTTTTGAGAATTTTGAATTTGAAATTCCAATGCCTTTCGAAGAAAATTGATAGTTTTCAATTAGAAATCAAGAAAGAAAAATATAGATTGGATGACAGATCCCCAGAGTGGGCTGGTGGTACCTGGCTTTCAAATAGCTTCATACGAGAGGAAAAATTCCATATATGGGGGTTGCCTGATATTCGCTAGGGAGGACGTTATGCCAGAAGCTAGAAAATGTCAACAAGTTATCAATAGATAAACATGCTGGGATAGTGGCTATTCGTGATAATGCGGCTAATATTGTGGTTATATATACTTATAGATCCCCCCTGTGTAAGATAAGGGTACATATAGAGCAACTGGACAAAGCTTTAAATCAAATTCAAGATGAAGACCAGTGCAGAATCCTAGTACTGGGAGATTTCAATGTAAACTTTTTGAAGCGAAGTACTGAAAAGCAACTGCTCGAGGAGATGTCTGAGTCTCATGGACTATACCATGTATTCTCGGAACCATCTCGCATCACTTTGACTTCTACTTCTGGAACATGTATAGACGATATGTACTCAGACCTCCAACCAAATAGTTACACGAAGTCCACTATAAACCCCCAATTGTCAGATCATCTGACACTTTGTCAGGATCTGACTCAAGGTTGCCCGTGTAGTCCCAGTGCATAAGAAAGGTGACACGAATGAGTGCGGCAATTTCAGACCCATTTCGATCTTGCCAGTTTTCTGGAATTTTTTTTGTGCCTTATAAAGACACACAGTTATTGCTGAGTGCAAACCAAAATGGCCAGGGAGAAAAAGTTCACAGAACAGCAATGGTGGAATATATCGAGTTTGTATTGGGGGCATTTGATAACTTGGAAGACCTGATAGTCATCTGGCTGGATTTGATGAGGACCTTCGATTGTGTCAGTCATGAGATGTGAAGCAAACATTGTGGAATAAGGGGGCAGCCGTTGAATCTCCAACAATAATATATTGATAATACATTCCTAGTAGTGTATTGGAAACCCTCAAAATCTTCTATGAAGTACCTAGACAGCAATCGTTTAAGGCTAAATAATAAAAAACGCAAGAACTAACATTAACTATGAAAAATCCAGGAATTCAGAACCAATTAACATTGCTAGGATTTACTATAGACACCTTGCTCTCATGGCGGAGGCACTTAGAATCCGTATGAAATAAACTTTCTACAAACATTTTTATCTATGGTGTGTTATTATGGGAAGTATCGGTAGATGCTGCTTGGGTATTGGGCAAGCAGAAGATCGCGATAAGAGGCCTTATGGGAATCCCACATACTAAGAATTGCTGAAGGCACTTCAGAAGTCTGCGAATTCTGATTAAAACAGGTAGCTATATACTCGCTTGCTTGACTCGCATACAAAATAATAAAAATAAACTTCTAAAGCATTCACCGCTTCATGGCCATGATACCAGGGCTCGAGACCTGTACTACCCATGCGGAGAATAAAAAAAACGCAGAACAGTTTCACATTCCTGGGAATCAAGATGTACAACCAACTTTCCAATTCAGGAGAAAAGTCTAGAATCTCTTGTTAGAGAATAGTTTCTACACCGTCAAAGAGTGCTTGTATCAGAGATTTTGATTTATCTTCGTTTGCTATTCATTTTACACCTTTAAAATTTTATCTATACACTGTAATTGATAAGTTTTATCCTATTACTCCTAAAAAAACATAATGAGCTGATTAAAGGCTCTCAAACAATGAATTTTGTACATTTGACAAGTCATGAAAATATTGATGATAATACACTACTACTACTACTTCTACTACTGACTACTGACCTAACTTTATTGCTTACATTCAAAAAGGAAAGACAGTAGATAGAGAATATTACGCTAGACCAATAGAAAGAGGAAATGAATACAAATTGGGCACATCTTGCCAAGAAGATAATCCAGTTTTACCAAGACAAATCCCATGCCCATTTTCGGCCATTGCAACACCCAAGCTCTTGGTTATTTCTATTTGTTTCCAAACATGAAAATATGGTTCGGAGGTCGGGGATTTTAATAAATTCGGAAGTCTTCTCAAAAACAAAGGCGTATTTCGAGTACTGGGAAAGGACTACTGTAAAGGAGACTTCAAGACCTCTAGGATCGCCTAAGCAAGAAATTTATGTTGAAAAATAAATGACACCCATTAGAAGAAAGCGAGTCCTTGTTTTATTTTCACCTGACTTATCTATTTACCTTCGTATTCATACTGACCTATCCTTGTTTGCCGAAAAGCTTTTTTCCGTTTCAGATCCAGTCGTTATGGTGGTCCCACTTTTACTTTCCTCCTTCTTCTTGTTGCGTTTCTCAATTGTTAATCTAACGTCGTTTTTCAGTCTTATATATTTCTCCTTTAAGCATTTATATTTATCTTCTAGTAATTTCTTCTCGCATCTCAGTTTTTCATATTTTTCGTCGTCAGGTTCCAATTCTTTCGCCAAATTACTTCCCAGTTTTTCCATTTTGTTTTTGTGCTCCCTGCGGATTTGTTCCTCCTGAAAAATATATGAATGTGTAACGAAAAAATGAGATTTTGTTGAGTTTACCTCTAGTCTCTGTTCCTTTTTGAGTTGTTCGATTATGATTGAATTGTTTTGTCTCAATTGTTCCAATATTGAATTGTGCGATACGATGAGTTCATCTCTGTTTTTCTCCATAGTTTCCGCTAGATTAGTCTCGATTTCAGCCTGTTTTTCTTCGTAATACTTTTCTAGTTCTTCCTTCTTTAATTCGAATTTTTCTTTCAATTCATTTTCTTCCGTATTGAATTTACTTTCCAGTTCTAATTTGAACGTTTCCAGTTTGTCTTTCATTTTCGTCTTTTCTTCATCTAATATAGTTTTGTTTTTATTTTCTAATTCTGTTCTCAACCTATTCAATTCTTCTTGAATATTTTTTTCGTGTATCTCGTTTTCTTTAACCATTATCCTTTTCAATTCCTCTCTCTGCGAATCCTCTAGATTTTCCTGGAATTCTACCAATTCTTCATTTTTTGATTTCCACATTTTCTCCCTCAGTCTTTCAACTCTCTGTTCCATTTTCTGCTCTAATTCTCGTGTTTTTCTTGTTATTAGTCCGTTTGGACTATCTAAAGAATTGTCGCTGTCCAAGTCGATTTCTTCCATAGTAATTCTTTTCACTCTACCGTTTGGAGACTCATCCTCAGAATCCGAACTTCGGGTTTTAATTAGAGTTGGTTTAATGAAATCTGTCGGATTTGGTTTTATGATTTTCAAGTTTTTTTTTGGTAGAGGAGGTTTGTCCAGAACTTGATCTTCCATAGCCAAGGTGAAGGGAGACTTGGTTTTGATTTGAGGCGCAAAAGAAATTTGCAATACTGGATTTATAACTTTTTCTGACGGAATTTCGTCATTGTCACTATTTTCGTCGGATAAATCAAACTGCAGTTTCTTTTGCATGATGAATCGAACACTCTTTTTATCATCTTCTTCGAGTTCTTTCTCGTTCGTATCTACGAAACAATGGTGAATCAGAAAACAATGCCATAATTATCATAAACGAGAAGAAATGAGTTTCTAAGTTCGGAAAAAAATCCGTAAATTAATAAATTAGAACCATAAACGCCCATCTCTTTATGACCAGATTACTTAAACCTTTTCAACTGAATCCTTCTCATTGCATTTGGTTTCAGAAGTGTTCATTCAACGATTGACTACGCTGTGCCACGAATTACTTTTGGCATGATCATAGAGGCAAAGATTAGACGCTACTCATATGGACGGAAGTCGCTCTGATTCTAGAGTAGGTTCAACAAAGAAGCTTCCAAACCTTTAGATCAGATATATGATATTATGCAAGTACGTATAAGTGTGAGAGGGAGAAAGGGGGTTTTTCTGTCAGGTTGTTTTGAATAAAGAGAGGTGAGATCTTCCAACATGACGTATGCTTCCCAAAACATCTGATCCGCCTTTCTGTTTAACCATGTCTCAAGCATGATGGAAATGGTTTGCTAAAACTAATGCGTGACACTCTGTATTATAGTAGGTTTTTACCATCCGACATAAACCGATTAAGCTGTTTTCTAAAATTGGTTCATATTGCAAGATCACGGAGGATAGAGTAGTTTTTAAATGGATAGTATTCCTTTCTGATAGCAATTCGGCTGTAACTTGTTAGAACATTACTTTTTGTCCTTACTGATTCACGAACGATTCAGGAACTTTGAAATGAAAATCGTTGAAGATCACATTTTAGTTCTCGTGAAGTTATTCGACCATCTTCATCGATTGCATAGATAGATGCACAGGATGACTTGTACTTGTTGTTGAGGTCTGCCCAGTGTATGGTTCGCTATCAACAGCTGAGTTCAAATCTTTGAACCGTTTATATCACTCTTCCATTTGTGTTTCGCCCAATCGCTCGAACCCAAATGCTGTGTTCATCTTTTGATAGTTTCCAGGCAATTCTTTTTGAGTTTGAAGCAAAATTAAGCTCAAATTGGTTGCTCCGATTGTTCTGTCATTCTTCAGAAAATATGAACCTAGGCGTCTCACGATAAGAAACATCTTGAGCAAGTTCGTGACGACTAATTCCGTCCATGCCTCACAGAGATTTAAACGATTGACTATGCAGTGATAGGTTTTGTACAATGAATTACTTTCGGTATAACCATAGACGCAAAGGAATATGGACAGATGTCAGTTGTGGGTGTATTAGTAACTACTTCAAGCAATTCTAGCATTCCGAAACGAAATGATCTAATGTATTTTGAATACGATCTGATTCTGGAGTAGATTCAACAAGGAAGCTTCCAACCTTCTCAATCAGATACATAATATTATGTATTTATGTATAAGTGTGAGAGGGAGGCATAAGCAGGTGCACCTAGGTCCCATTGGACCCTATGTGACTCTCCTCGCTCCTGTAGACGCCTAGATTTTCACCCATCCTGATTCCTCGAACAAGATTGCAACACTGGTCTCATACATGGCAAGATATGGAATACAAGGTGAAATATTTTCAGGAAGTTATCGTTGTTGGATATTGTTAGTATCCAAAAGACTCACCTCTGCTATTGATGCAATTTTGGCAAACTTGAGCCCTTGGATAGTTGAGCGAAGCACCAATTTATCTTAGGGTACTCCACACATGTTTGATGGAATTCATGTCTGGAGAGCAATATGAGTAGAGAAGAACATCAACTCTGGAAAAATAAATTCGGATTCATTGTTTGGTGGTAAGTTACCACTATTAACAGACTTATCTCAACCCTATAAAAATTTTCTGTTTTCAAAAAAGAGGTGAGATCTTCCACCATGAAGTATGCCTCCGAAAATATCTGATCCGCCTTTCTGTTCAAAAATGTCTCAAGCATGCTGGAAACGGTTTGCGGAAACTAATGCGTGACACCCTGTATAATAGTGGATTTTTACCAGCCGATAAAAACGGATTAAGTTCTTTTCCAAAATTGCTTCATATTGCAAGGTTACAGAGAATCGTGTAGTTTTTGACTGGATAGTATTACTGTTTTCATAGTATTCCACCCGTCACTTGAAGAACAACCTACTTCAATGAAAGAGTTAGGAATAGACTCTTGGACCAGACCAATGGAACTTGTGAGTTCTGGTTTATGGCGAAGGCCATAGCTCTTGATTCTCAAAGGTCTTCGACATTGTTTGGTAAATAAATTAATCGCATATAGACTCAGAAATTGCGTGGTTGGATTGATAGCTTTCTCTTCAGTAAACCGATTGGGGTGGTAGATAATGTGGTAACAAGTAAATATTTTCAGGTTAATGCAGGAGTACCCCGGGGCCCCATACTCTTGCCAACACTTTTTCTGTTGCAGATTAATGATCTGCTCTACTCCACCGAAAACAGTATATTTGGGTTTGCTGAGGACTGTACTCTTTTGTTCTCAATTTTTAGTCAGCATCCTAGAACTGCTGGAGAGATACACCGACAAAGATACCAACAGAGCATGTCACTAAATTGGACTTGGAGAAGATATCAGAGTGAGGAAGGTTGAACTTGGACAATTTCAACGCGAACAAGACGCAATCAACAACTTTCCGTAATCCTGCAAGGACATCGAATTTCCTCAGAAAAGAACATGCATCTACTCGATATCACAGTCAACACTGCTTTTGCTAACCTTAGTTCTCTTTTCAATGTTAAGCATTACTTCAGCTGATGATTTTTATGCAAAGCACTCGAGTGACATGATTTGGAATACTGTTCTCTAGTGTGGGGCTCCGCAGCTGAACATTAATTACATCTATTGTATAGTATCCAGAAGAGAGCAGTGCGCCTCATCGATCACGCGTGATCTCCAGCCTCTCGCTCAAAGGCGGCTGATCTTTCTTTTTGTGAAGGTACTTCCACGGCAAATACTCTGAAGAACTGAAACGCTTGGTTCCAGAAAGAATCCTGTTCCAAAGAAAAACCAGGTTCTCATCAGCGGAAGGTCCAACTAGCTACGTCATGTTCCTATAAAATTTTTTTTGTTTACAGGGCTAGTGTACTGTGAAATTTGCTTCCATAGAACATCTTTCTGATAACTTACAATTTGGTCTTCTTCAAGAAGCGAATGAACACACACATTCAATCATCTTGGGGGGCCACACCTGTATTATGAAAGGCATCGCCTCCTTCCAAGAGTTAAGATTAAAAAAAAATATTTTTCGCAAAACAATTCAAAAATTCTGAGAAGAAAAAAGATCATATTTTAGTTTTCATCGATTGAATTGATGCATTGTTAGATGTGATGGTTGGTACTTGTTGTCGGGGGCTGTCCAGAGTGTGGGCCAGCTATCAAGAGATGAGTGGACATTTTTGAACCGTTTATACCACTATTTTATTGGTGTTCTACCAAAGTACTCGTTGCCCAATGCCGTCTTTATCTTTCGATAGTTTCCAGGCAACTTTTTTCGAGTTTGAAGCGAAATTGAACACAAATTGGCTGCTCCGATTTTTCCGCCATTCTCAGGAAAATACGGCACACAGCGTTCACAAATCTAGACGGTAATAAAGATATTGAAGAAGTTCGTGACGACTAATTTCGTCAATGCCTCACAGAGATCAATCGGCCGTTCTGGTGCGAAGATTTGAAGATACGCTTAGGATGATTCTTGTAAATCGACCTTTGTAAGGACAGGAAACGAGAAGTAAAAGCTAAGAAAAAATAAATATACTACACGAATATCTGAATAAATCAGGGAATTATGTTTCTTTCTACATTAAATTCGAGTTATACCTTTTCCGCCATCTTGAGGAGACGTATCTTCCTTCTTGCTGGCATCGTTCAGACTCAATTTCTTCGAAGAATCAAAAGAATCTCTTAAAATTTTAACTACTGCCTTATGGTTATCTGGCGTGACGTCGAATTTCTTCGTGTTCGCCTTCAAGAACATGGAACCCCCGCCAGTAATCTTCAGTTCCGACTTCGT
Source organism: Cryptolaemus montrouzieri (assembly GCA_013387265.2). Taxonomy (NCBI): domain Eukaryota; kingdom Metazoa; phylum Arthropoda; class Insecta; order Coleoptera; family Coccinellidae; genus Cryptolaemus; species Cryptolaemus montrouzieri. The sequence goes on from JABFTP020000001.1 coordinate 30,330,230, forward strand.
ATCGAATATTTTCGGATGCTTCTCGAAAAGATCATCGCTGAAACTGTTGGTGTTGCTGAGAGCGAATTTCTTATTGATCATAATATGGTCTTCTGACTTCTGTTTGACGAATTTCGATTCGTGCCTGGGGCTGGCGTTCAGATCGATTGTTGGCGATCTTCTCAATCTTCTCGGCGACGCGGTTTTGTCTAAGGGTAATAACGGTTCCAGTTTTTTCGGCAACAATGATATATTTGAGAATGCAGGTTCCTCAAGACTTGGAAGATCGTCTCTGGCGAATGTGGCGTCATCTGTTGGTTCGCCCAAACTGATCGATTGGCTATCTGTTCTTGCCTTCTTCACCATATTTCGATATATGTTGTCCAACGGGTGCTCCCATTGTGTTTTCCCCGTTGTGCGGTTGTAGTAATAGTAGGATTTGGATTTATCATCGTAGCTGAAACGTGAGGAATCACTAGGTAATCATTTTTGAAAAGTATATTTTATAGTGAAATGAAAATACTATTTTCCAGTTGTTTTTATTATCTTCAATAGCAGTAGTTCGTGCAATGGATAAAGAAGTAAAATGTTGGGGGTATCTAGACCTCAAAATGATCATCTCGGCTCTGACATACATTTGAAATTGCTATTCACCGTGTCTCGCTAAATATGAAAAGGATGTATTTTCATCTCATCCAAGCTTGATACAGTGAAAGTTCCGCATTCGCGCTTCCTACATTCGCGTTTTCATTATTCTCGGATGAAAAAAATGCAACCCAATTCCTATATTCGCTGCTAAAAATTCCTTTATTAGCGGATATAATCGGTACATCGGTAGATACATATGTATTAATGAAAAGGGTTCGCTTGCCTTTGTAAACGCATCGTCAAATAGACTCATGAAAAAGTAAAAAAGACCTTATTACTATCAAGCCTAAGTTATATTTTTAAATGATATCGCCGCTGCATTGGTTCGGCTTTTCCTTTAACGTAAGCCGCCTTCGCCGCGGTCGGCGTTTTTGAGATTGTAAACAAACAAAATGTTTAAGTACAGCGATCTTATTACGCAATGCATAAAGTATATTGCTAAATGCCACTCACTAGACGCTTCATTGCGTTTTTTATTGTTTCATTTTTCCATTCGTTACAAAAATTGTGATCGAGTAATACGTCTCTACCATTATCTTCCTAAAAATATTGAAAAACGAGTTCCGATACGAAAAAAAACAGTGTTACCGTTTGAAGTGAAAATAGAAATTCTTGATCGTTTACGCCTTGGAGAGTCGTTTGTATCCATATCACGCTCATTCAATGTTAACGCATCAACTGTATGATCGATAAAAAAATCCGAAGATAAAATAAGGTCGTCTGTAGCTTCACTTCACTGTCAGCGAAAATTGTTGGTGATCCAGCAATACAAAAAATTGAAGTGGCGTTGTAGGATCGAATACCTCAACGAAAAAAGAGTGCCCCTGAGGGGTCACTTATCCGGGAGAAGGCACATTTTAAAGAACTTGGTGGTAGTTGTGGTAGTGGAGGATTCCAAGCACTGGAAGGTTGGTTCAATTAATTTAAGCTGTGGCAATCATTGCATAGCATTAAAATTGTGGGAGACACTGCTGTAGTAGAAAGATATCCAGAAGAATTTGCAAAGCTAGTACCTTTTGAGCAATTATTTAATGCAGTCGAAACAGCACTGTTTGGGAGTACAAAACATTCATTTCCGAAAGCGAGAAGTGTGGCACTGGTTTGAAGGCAGCAAAAGATTGAGTTACATTGCTAGTATGCTCTAATGAATCTGGAGATTGTGTCATCAAACCAGAAAACTACACAAACTATTTGGAAAAACACATTTGATGTTCCGAGTTTTCAATCATGAATTAAAAACAAACATTAATTGATTAATCAATACTATCAGATACATAGTAACCCAATCAAATAAGGTATTTGAGGTTTCAGTAAATTGATAGGAACTTAAATTTGTTACAAGGCTAAATACAATGTTACAATGTTACAATGTTATAAATGAATGAAAAAATCCGCCACCAATTAAATGCCAAATATACGAGGCTGAATTGATAAGTCTCCGGCCTGATCAAGAGATGGCGTAACTAGGCCTACTTCGGAGGTGGCTTTCTACAGTACCATCCTTAGATAGCTTGTAGGTTTAGTTTCAGCCCGATCGCCACGTTAGTTTGCGTTTGGGAGCACGCTGAACAAGACGCCTCTGTGTTGTTTGTGAAAATGAAAAAATTGGAAAAGCGTGCTGCCATCAAATACTTTTATTTGAAGGGGTTAACGCCGAAGGAAATTAAAGAAGAGATTAATTCAACACTAGGGACATCCTCCCCATCATATTCAACCGTTAAGCAGTGGGTTTCCGAGTTTAAAATGGGTCATGTGAGCACCTCTGACGATCCACGCTCAGGACGCCCCGTTGAGATCACAACTCCAGATATGATCGAAAAAATTCATAAAATAGTTCTGGAAGATAGCAGATCAAAAGTGCGTGAGATAGCTGAGACCTGTAAGATGTCATATGAACGGGTGCGAAATATTTTACACCAACATTTGCATATGGAAAACCTCTGTGCAAGATGGGTAAGTCAGTCGACCAAAAATTGATTCGAAAAACCATTTCTACTGCCAATTTGGCCCTGTATAAGCATAATCCAAGCAAATTTTTGCGTCGATACGTTAATTGTTGACGAAACTTGGGTCCACCACTACACTTCTGAAACCAAACAACAGTCTAAACAGTGGATTGGAACAGGAGAACCAACTTCAAAGAAGGCAGAAACAATTTTATCGGCAAACAAGGTTATGACTACTGTTTTTTGGAATACAAGAGGTATTATATACATTGATTACTTTGAAAAGGGTAAAACTATCACTGGTCAATACTACGCAGACTTACTGCAACGTTTTAGCCACGAGGTGCAAATTAAACGACCTCATTTGGAGAAGAAAAAAAATTTGTTTCATCACGATAACGCACCAGCGCATTCTTCGCACGTTGCCATGGCTAAAATCTATGATCTGAAGTTCGAATTGATGCAGCACCCTCCCTACTCTCCAGACCTAGCCCCGAGTGACCATTATCTGTTTCCTAACCTCGAAACATGGCTTGGCGGTAAGAGATTTGCGGGCAATGAAGAAGTAATCGAAGCTGTAAATGGGTATTTTGAGGAACTTGACGAACCAGCCTATAGAGATGGCATTACTAGAATAGAACACCGCTATGAGAAATGTATCAGCTTCAAAGGAGATTATGTTGAGAAATGAAAAAAAATTCTTAAAAACGTTGTTTTTCTTGGTCAGGCCGGAAACTTATCAATCCATCCTCGTATTGTTTTTCTTATCAATCAAGCATTGTCTTTGTAAACAAATAGTGTTGATTTCATAGATAACTGTGAATTTCAGCAGAACGATAAATCAAACTCAAAAGTTTACACAAGAATTTTTGAGTAACCGCTCACGTGGAGCATTCGACACTTTCACTACCAACATGATGTTATTGAGGATCCAAATCCATTTTTGAATGTTTTCAAATTTCTTGAACTGGCCACAGAAGTTTATTCTATAATTCGAGATTACGATAGGTTCGTCTCGAAATTTCTTCCAACAGTTCATAAAAATTACCGCGTGAGTAAGAAACAATCTAGGGAAAAAGGTCGAGAATTCCATCACCAAGCATAATCTTTACCTCCTAGTAATTAAATATGATATTTTCATGTGTATGACAGTCCCAGAAAGTAATGAGCTGAAGCATGGAAAGACGGCTCTCATAGTCATGTTTGCATCTGTCATAGGAAATTCTCATGTTCCACCTTTGGACCGAGTCAAAAACTACTTCATCTATCTTGAGAAAGAGGCACGCAGATCCTATGTATTCCAGAATTGAATGAGTCTGGTTCAGGAGCTTTGAGGCTAGGGTGCTGCATCTGTTGACCTTAATCTGTGCCTCGACCTGGAGAGATCCTAAGAGATAGCTGTACTGAATTCAACGTGGTGAGATGCGGGCTGGAAAAGTTGGCCATCGAATAATTCTGGGATAAGATTCGCCAAACGGCATAATCATGCATTTGTCAAGTTTTGATGGGATAAACCATCTTCTCGACTCGATAATTCGATCCAGATCTTCCTACAGTATACCAGCGTAATTATCTGGGATGTTGTAAATTTCATTGTCTGCAAAGTAGGAAATTTTGATTTTTCAGGTAGAAAGGCCAAATAATGGACACTCAAGGGATTCTACTTTTTACACTAGACAAAAAGGCATCTCCCATTCAGACAAAGAATCCTGTTTAAAAGAAATTCAACCATGCCAGTAATTCATCCGAGGTGCCCAGATATTAAATAAATCAGATTTTTTAATTGTATGGTGTTGGTTTCACCCTTGAAAGTTCATTCACTTAAACCAACATAAGGTGAAAATACTCCACAAGTCGCCTAATCAACAATTCGACGACCCGTGACGGGAAATATGGAATGAAATTCTGTAAGCTAGAGTCTGATGGATTTCCCGTGCAAACGAAACAGGTGCGGAACTCGGAGCAGCGACATTAATCTACTACGTCATGCAATAATCAGTATATATGTAAACTTAAATTATACAATAAACGATCACAAAATATCTATATTTCATTCAAGTCGTCAGTCTGCCCAAATTATAACTGAATCTTAGTCTCTCATCGCAGATTAAGATTTTCTACAATTTTATCCATCTTAGTCTCCTACCGTAGATTAAGATAATTGACAATCACTCAACATTTGAATATTAGGGAATAAACCCAATATTTACATATGGAATATGAGGACTTTTCTAGTGAGGATGGCTTAATTTTCTAGTGAAAACAATAACGACCTGCCAGTGTTTTGACGTGCTAATGGAAAATAGTGGGTTACAAGCTCTATTTTTTCTGACTGGTTCCGGAATTTTTTTGTTTCAGAAGTTGAATTTTATTGAAAAAAGAAGAATTTAGACTTCAAAGGTGTTCTAGTTTTTGACAATGCATGCATCCTCGCGAACTTGAAACTGCCAAATACAAAAGTGACATTTTTACTTCCCGACACAACGTCTTTGCTTCAACCTATGAATCAAGGAATAATCTAAGCCTTAGAGCTATTACATTATACGAACCTTGAAAATCATATGGGATAATATGGAATATAATCCTGATATGATGTTATGGAATGCTGGAAGAAATTTAAGCATAATGTATCTTAAACATAGAAGAATAAGCGGAATAATTGAACCCATACAAATTGAAATCATGCTGGGAAAAACTGTAGCCTGTTCTGGCTGCGGAAAATGACGAAGAATCTGTGCATATTCAAACTTCAACTTCAAACATTGCAGAAATTGCGAGTGGGATAGGACGAGATGGATTCGAACAGATAGAATCAAGTGACATTCAGAGTTGCTTGGATCGCAAGAGGAAGAATTGACTGAAACTGACTTGGACTAAATGTTAAATTTACAGCCTATTGAAGATGAGGCTTCAACAAGCACTACAAACGTCACATTTAATTTGAAGAATCTTAGTGAAGTTTCAAGAATGGCAAATGAGCTTAATGACTTCTTTATGAACATTGATCTCTATGGAACGAAGTCTTATTTTTGAGAGGAAAATTGCTAATGCTAATGTTGAATATCAGTCTGAATTGAACGAGCTTTCAAAAAGTGCCAAGCAGAACAAAATTACAAAATTCTTTAAACCATTGCCTAAGCCTGAAGATAATAATTAATTAATATGGTCAAAAACTACAATTTATTGATTTATTTAAATATTTAATTTTTATTTTGTCATCTAGGAGCGTATCCCATATGAATAACCATTCCATATTCACGGCATATTTACGGAACATATACCCCGCGAATAAAGAGCTTATAGTGTAACCTTTCAACTTTAGTCGAAAGTATGCAGATTTTCAATTGAAATGGTGATGTGTGGATTAAGAGAGAAATTTAGTCGTTTTTGTGATATCCTAAAAAAATCAGATCCCGGGTTATTGGTACCTTATTCTGGGTCACCCTATATAATAAATATCTAAATTCAGTGTTGAGGATTGAAAAATTCTTGAAGCATCTTTTATTTCATTTACGGAACATATACCCTGCGAATAGAGAGCACAGTTATAAATAAATTTATCATTTTTAAGGTAGCCTATGTCGAAATTAAAATTATGAACATTACAATGAAACGAAACTTCTTAAATTATTCTTGCACATTATTTCACGAGCTCTTGCGTTCTGTATAATTGCAAATGGATCATCAAAATATTAAAATCATATTTTGGCACAAATGGGCGAATAAATTTTCCTACATTCCATCAAGAGAATTTGGGATGAATTGTATGATTTACTGATGAGAAACTGTAATAACAGAGATTTCAAGTGATGTTTCGCCAACTTCAAACATCCCTAGATTACCTCAACATCGCGGAATCAGCTGATGCGAACATTGATCCTACTCCCCCGCAATTTTCACAGAATCAATAGTTGCAATAACTTGTTGAAAGACTCAGCGAAAAATAAAAGAAGGAAAATGTAGATCAGGTGATTTAAGCATTTTTTGAAAATGAATACACATAGAGAAAAAGAAATGAATAAACGCATAAAGGCATAAAGAAATAAATATATATATCTAACCTATAATTTAAAGCAAATTGTAAAGTTAATATTAAAAAGACAAACCAAGGTTTCCACGCTGCTGGCAGTGCTTTCATAAGCCCCTCTGCAGCAATTGGTAACAGTTGTGGTTCTTCACTTGGATCAATTCCAATTTTGATAGCATAATCTTTGATTTCTGCAAAAGAATAGAAAATGTCAACATCTCAATCTTGACTGAATGATAATCGAAAATTCGAAACAATAATCAAATCACTTCAATATAACTAAGAAATTGAGATAAGGATAATCTAACCCACCCTCTATAGATGGATGACTTTGCTCATCGAAAACTTCCTCACAAACAATAGACATTTTCCAATCTTTCTCGACAATATTGGGGATCTTTTCAGACAATTTCAGCGGAAAATCATATTTTCTGTCGAAACTTATGTTATAAAAAGAAATGACATTTTAATCATTCAAATGACAGTAACAGTTTTGGTTAGACACATTGAACAGACACAAATAGGTCGTGAGGAGCAGGTGGTATTGGGTTAGAAAAGTGGGGGAAGTTCACGCCGACGGCGAATAGAATGAATAGGGGTGTATGAAGGTGGTTGTCCACCTGGAAACTGTTGCTATGGTGAAGTGATCGTATTGTTGGTTGTCTAATGTTGGGCGATATGAGGAATCTTTCTTGAACCTAATCTTTCTGGATGAAAATTGATGGTATGCTCATGATTTCTACGATAATGAATAGGATTAGATCGTTAGTATATCATACTAGACTAACATGGGTTAATATTAGTGTTTCAGAATAGTTTTCTTTTCAACAATGTCTTTCCGAATTCTATCATATTTTTTATTAACTCGATATAATCAGTCAACACTTGAGATTTATCATATCAAAATTAAATTATAACTTAAATTGAACACCAGTTCATTTATATATATATATATATATATATAAGGTTTATTTTAAAAAGAAACAAATCATATAGACTTTTTCCCGCATATAAAAAATAAAATTGTTTTCACGGATTAGGTGTTTTTTCTCGACCTCAGTAGCATATTACCTCCTCTTGTCTTGATGCAACAACCCGATATTTTATTCTTTGAGATATTTCAATTGAAAAAGAAATAAATTAAGGTTTATTTTAAGAAAGAAACAAATGAAAATTGTTTTCTCATTATGGGCTCCAACACTAAGTCCACGTAATTTCTAGCCGTTACACTCGCATGAAACGAAATCAAATCTGTTTTGCCTCCCAGCATAATGCCACCCCAAAACATCACACTGCCCCCTTAGTATTTCGGAATTTGTCTTGCTGCTCCGAGTCTAGCTTGTCTTCCACGACCCCTTAAAACCCGAATCCGGCGGTCATCTGATCGAACACCAATTCTGGTCTCACCGAAACAAGAACATTTCGCTAATTCTCAATATTTCAATTTCGGTGCTCGATACACCAATTAAGTCTGTTAATTTTTGTTGTCTGGTTAGCTCTGGAACTCTTAAAGACCTTCTGCGGTATAAACCCCTTCAACGAAGTCTTTGACGTATCGTTCAGACTGATACACTGATGGCTCTTGCTTCCAGAAATTGTCTTTGAAGTATGGGGTGCGACGCACTATATATATATATATATATATATATATATATATATATATATATATATATATATATATATATATATATATATATATATATATATATATATATATATATATATATATATAGGGTTTTACCCTGACGAGTTGCCCATATATTTGTTCATGCAATCAAACTGATTTCATGAAAAATATAAATCCACCACCCGGTAATTAATACCATTGCCAGGCAATGATTATAATCAAAACATATCCTGGAGTAATTATATATTAGGATAACGTTAAATGTTATGAGAATATATCAATCTACCAGAATATATACATACTATAGCATAATCAGACAATGATATCAATGTACCAACGAGTAGTGTCAGAGGCTTTCTCCCGGAAAATCCAGTGTACGGACCTTAGTCAAGTAACACTGAATGTTACTCATTAATAGTTTCCTTTGTGTGAAGTGGTGAACGATCGAATAGAATACTGCTCTGAATATAAATATGACAAAATTGTCAGTTAATTATATTACATTTATATAAACAAATAAATAAAATATGAAATGAGATTCTGAGCAGTATAAACTAAAGAGAAAACCTATGACTCTACCTCATTATTATTTTCGGAAAGAAACCTACGAAGAATATTACAAGATTTGATGACTGTTATCTTTTGTAACTGTTCAAACAAATTTTCTTCAGACCCAAAATCTCAATACTTTTGTGAAGATTTCTAGGAATAACGCCTGTTGTAGAAATAATAATCGGTAGAATAAATATTTTCTTCATTTTCCACATTTCACATCTCGTCGCCAAGCATCATATATTTAGAAATTTTTCATTGTATTTATTTTGTATATTATGTGTGTCGGGTATAGCAATATCAATTATATATGTTATTTGAGTCTGTTTATCAATAAGAACGATATCTGGTCTATTGTGTTTTACAGCTCTGTTGCACAGAATTGTTTTATCAAAATAAAGTTTATATTTGTCATTTTCACAAATAATCTCAGGTTCATATTTTTGAAATTTTTTCTTTTGGGAATTAGGTCATGTTTAATTCCTAGATTGAAGTGAATAATATTAGCGACGGCATTATGTCTTTCTAAATAATCTGTTGAAGCAAGGACTGAGCAAGATGATAATATATGAAAACTGTTTCTGAAGAACAGAAACATCTACGGCAAGAATCATCTATATTTTGTTTGATGATATGTTTTCTATAATTCCTTGTGAAAACAACCTGGTCCTGGATCGCAATTGCGATATATATATATATATATATATATATATATATATATATATATATATATATATATATATATATATATATATATATATATATCTATCGAAGAGAAAGCAATCCAACCTCGCAAGTTTCCAGAAAGTCCATATGCTTTTGAAATGCCAACATGATCATCAAGGTCTCTAATTGTTAATAGTTGATTTACAAGCACCAAATCTTTATTTTTTTGGGGGTAAGCTTCGTCGGTTCGAACGTTCTTGACCTTTTTGGAACTCATCACCAAAGGCTTTTTGCACCATCCTTTGCTGAACTTCGCGTTGAAATTGACCAAATTTAACCGGCCCCACTCTGATATCCTCTCCAAGTCTGAATTCAGTGACATGCTCTGTTGGTATATTTGTCGGTGTGACTCCCCAGCACTCAAAGGACGCTGACTAGAGGAAATCAGAATACAGTTGTCTGCAAACCCAAATATTCTGTTTTCGGTGGCGTGGAGCAGATTATTAATCTGCAACAGAAACAGATTTGGCTAGAGTATGGAGCCCTGGGGTACTCCTGCCTTAACCTGAAAAGATTCACATTCTACATCATCAACTACCACTCGAATCGATCTATTGAAGAGAAAGCTACTAGCTATCAAGAGCAAAGATCTTGATTCGCCATGCTTTTCGATTGTTGATAGCTCCAGAAATTTTTCAGACCGACGAAGCTTACCTCCAAAAAAAATAAAAATTTGGTGCTTGTAAATCAACTATTAACAATCAGAGATCTTGATGATCATGTTGGCATTTCAAAAGAATCAGGTAATATCATTTTGAAGGATGTTATGGGCCTCAGACGCTTCAAATCTCGATTGGTACCGAATAAAACAGAATTTTCTGGAAAAACATCGTCGCGTTGACGTGTGATGAACAATGCTTTCTCACTATAAGGACAAAATGAAACGCACTATCTCAGGAGATGAGATGTGGAATCATGCTTACGACCGAAAGCAATCAAACGATCAAGTGAATATCGTGCTAAAGATGAGGCATGACCAAAAACATCGGGCCAAAGTCGCTCAAAAATTAAGGTCATGTTGACTACTTTCTCCGATTATCGCGATGTTGAGCATTTTGAGTTCCTTCCACTGGGTCAGACAGTTAACAAAAAATACTATTTGAGCGTTATGCGTCGTTTGCGTGAAGCTATTAGCCTAAAGAGGCTGGCATTGTGGCAAGACAATTCTTGGTGTTTGCACCACGATAATGCACACTACATTGATTCTTTGGGACCATTTAGACCCCTATTTTATTCCACAACCACCGTATTCACCTGATTTGGCAACGTGTGACTTCTGGTTATTCAGCAAACTCAAGAGAGCGCTCCGACAACACCGTTCTGAGTCAATACAAGAGATATAAGCCGCATCTAAGAGAAAGCTGAAGGCCATCCCGGAAGTCGACTTAAAAAATTATTTTGAAGATTGAAAAATCTGTTGGTATGAGTATATTTTATCGGGGGAGAGGGGATAATTTGAAATGAAAATGATTGATTTGGAATAAAAATAAAGATTTTTAAAAATAAATGCTGAACCACCTTACTTTTTGGACACGGTACTATATATACGGACTTTATAATTCATAATACGTCGTTCCATCCTGTTCAACAAAAAATGGCAGCTTTCCACAAAATGATTCGAAGATTAATAAATACACTCCCTACAAAAATAGTTGCATCATCCTACTTTTACGGCAATACATATAAACTTTTAGTTTGGTCATTCAAGAGTCGCTTGGTAACTTTCAGAAGTGTAAAATAAGGAGATATCATTCAAAACAGATGAGTTTATGATGGAAAATATCAACAATTATCGAGTTAATGAAAAATTAAAAAATTTTACCATCTTCAAACATTCGTGGAGAGACCAATCAACTATCATCGAATGGTTACTTATCATTTTCAAAATCGAGTGTTTCCTCTCGTGCCCTAATTACTGCCAGTAAACGTCTAGGAAGCCCCTCAAAGAAATTTTGGATGTACTCTTGAGTCACTGACTTCCAAATTTCAGGAAGCAGATTTTCTAGTTGTAGAAGTGTTCTACAAGGCATCCTACGTTGGTGAATTTGCCACCCCATGTTGTCCCAAACATGTTCTATGGGATTCAAGTCGGGACTTCTGCCTGGCCATCTTAAAATATCAATTTCGGCATTTTGCAGAAAGTCTATAACTACTCTAGCTGCATGAGGCCGAGCATTATCATGCATATAAATAAAGTTTTCGCCAATCAATGGGCCAAAGGGTACAACATGGGGTTCAGGGATATCTGCGACGTATCTGGCTGCTGTCAATCTTTCATTATTCACTAACTCAGTTCGACCATAGAAAGAAATGCCTCCCCACACCATTACTGAGCCCCCTCCGAAGTTTTCGGTTTGCCGGATATTGCATTGTTGATATCGTTCCCCAGATCGTCTGTATACAGGCATGCGTCTATCATTTGATACTAGACAGAACCTGGACTCGTCGGAAAAGAGAACTTTCGACCATTCTCTGAGCCTGTTCTTAACAGTTTGCAATGAAATATGCACATTTCTGGAAAGTGCAAGTTCATTTTGTAGCATTCTAGCTGTACAGTGCCGAACTCTTAGTACAGTTGAACGAAGCCAACGATCATCAACTGGTGTTGTTATCCAATTTCTTCCCTGTCCGGCCCTTCTTCCATATTTCCCTGTTTCGTGGTACCGATTAATTGCTCTTGAAATAGAGCTTTGGTTAACATTCAACAAGTTAGCCACGTAACGTTTGCTTCGCCTCTCCTCTAGAAGTGTTACAATCCTTACCACTTCATGATCACTCAAATAGCGTCCAGGACGTTCAGGAGCCATTACAATTGATTCAAAGATTCGAAAATCAACAAGAAACACAGAAAACTTGCATTAATTTAGAGTGAAAACTGAAACGAAATTGAATGAATACTGATAGTCAAATAAACTCATTCTTGTTTCAGACGTGTTTGAGATCATATGGAAACAAATGTTACTACATAGATAAGATTGCTTCTCCCTCATATGTGCAAAAACATATGTTGACAAAGAAACTGCGATCGAGCTGATTAATCGATTGTGGAATTCAGAATGCCAGGTGATGCGACAATTTTGGAGTGTGTGTACTTCTTAATTTTTAGATAATTTTGATATATAACTTTGTATTATTAAACAAATAGCTCATTCAATAATGGTTACAATCAGGATTATATCAATGAATTACTCAACAAAAAGCGACAACACAAAGCAATAGGATTGAAACACCAAAATTTTGAAGATAAACATAGAAAGCTCCACATACTTTGGTAAAGTTAGTCAAAAATTAAATCAATTACTTCAGAAGCTCCAATCACATATCTCAATAATGATCTATCCATACACATAAAAAATATTAAAAGTAAAATTGTAGTAAGATGTATATTGTATGAACTTACAGATATTTCAATATTAATCCAAGTTTAATGACTGAACAAAAAGCGAAAATACAACGCAATAGAATTGGTACACTCTAATTTTAACGACCAACACAGATATAATATCAATTTACACTAATAAATGTAAATCACATATTCTTCATAATAGCCAACAGTTAACCAAGTTAAAACTTTCTCTTTGAAGTTCGTATAACTCAGATCAGAAAATAAAATGATTTATGATCTCTTGCATATCTATGATCATTATAACTGAAATTTCAGTCTCTGGCTGACACATTAATTCATAGGATTCTTTGTTTCACTATGTGACAATACCATAGAATATTTCTTTTCAATGTGTTTTTTACAAATAACAAGTGACAATGTCTGAAATTTCAAACTTCAGTAGTAATTCATAATTTAAATAATTTATTAATTTAATAATATACTATCTACCATTCGAAATTCAGGAAGAATAATGAATTACATTATCTTATGCGCAAGCGTGCTCAGTTGAGACGATTTCTGAAAAACGTTGAGGCGTCTGCCTGCTGGTCGTAAGTATGTTTAATGTAAAACAATATTGAAAATTGCATTTTTCGATATGACGAATATATTACATAAAATGAACACTAATATATAATTATCAATAAAAATAGCCGGCTCGCTGGCTTATGGGATAGGATGCTCGTCTTCTGCGCAGAGTTACCTGGGTTCAATCCCCACAAAGTCGGTGCGATTTTTCGAATTCTGGGAATCGCTTGAGTATTCATATTTCGGAGGAGATGTAAAGCCGTCGGTCCTGTCTAACAGAGATGTGTTGGACATTAAAGATCCCTTCCCTCGACACGAGAGGGATTCTGCAAAATTCCCGGGTTAGTGAGGTGACAGAATTCCCCGGCGTGTCATTGGCCGAAAGGCGGAAATAGAGCACGTTTAAGGAATAACAAACAAAAAAATCTATAAAAATCCAACTTTCCCCAAATATTATATAAAATGTGACTTCGAATTCTTCATATTGTACTGTGGGCAAAAACTAAGGTGAATTTTCAAGTTAAACTAGCGATTCTGGCAAAACCCTTCATTTTTATGTTGGTACTACTGTTACTGACTTAAGTGCCTAATTTCATGTCAATATCAATATTCGTCACATGTGTTTCTAAAAGACTGCAAGTGATTTTGGCGATTTTTTTTTCAATCGTTGATTCAGTAGAGCTAACAACTGCTATTAAATTTTGTTAACGAAATGAATTTCGGTCGTGGAAACGTTCAGAATATTGCCGAAGACGTTTGATGATTTTACTATGATGCAAAAAATGTTTATGAATGGCACAAAGACTTCAAAGAAGGCGAGAAGCTGTTGATGACTTGGAAGGTTCCAGAAGATCATCAACATTTACAGATATGCAACACGTCTATTTAATCAGAGAGTTAGTGCTCCAGAATCCATTTGGGTAAGAGAAAAGTCAAATCTTATTTAGCTCTAAATATGCTAATTTTCTTGGAAAAAAGGGGGCTAATTGTTATTTCCCTTGTTCTTGGACCTAAGAAAAGCATTGATTGTGTTGTACCCTCGATACTATTGGATAAGCTAGAGGCCTAAGCTTGTTCTAGGATTAGTTGTACTTTCATAGATTTATACCTTTTAAATCGATTTCAGACGGCTCTCTATAATGGTGGCTGGTCTGATGAAAAATTGATCTTTCTGGGTGTCCTGCAGTGCTCCGTGTTCGGACCATTGTTGTTTTTGATTTATATGAGCGATTTTATAAATATTCTTAGTAGGTGGAGCCCTCAGGAAGGTTGATTGATGAGTGTTCACAGATTTCTGGAAATGACTGTGAATTCTTGTCACCGGTGGGATGTCCATGTCGATCAAGTTGCTTGTGAAATTGTCGAATATATAAGTCGGTTAAATTGTTCAACAGGTTACTATACCAGATCAAAGACTTGTCTTTAAAAAGCTTTAAAAGAGTAGTTGAAAGCGTGATTGATAGACGGAGAATTTTATGATGTTGAATAGTTTCATGGCTTAAATTTTTAGTTTTCACTTTTATTTAAAATTGTCAAAAAGCTGCCACAGTTAAAAAGAGAGCTTATAAGAAAGGAAAGAAAGATCCAACAGATGAAACTAAAGTTGAATGTTCAAAAATATGTGTAACTCAAAAATTGATAAAGCGGAAACTTACATCAATGAAAGAATTGAGAATAGCCTTGGATCAGACCAGGAGAACTCGTTAGTTCAGGTCTATGGCAAAGACAGCCAGCAACAATTTTTGCAAGTCATCTTACCCACCTTTGATTAGAGAAGACGGTTCTATCGCATCATCATCTGAAGCAAAGGCGGATCTCTTTGTAAAAATGTTCTCGCAAAATTGTATTTTAGATACACCAAAAGCAGTACTTCACGCGTCACAGCTTATTATTTTATACAACAATGGGGAAATAGCTGTCATGCTACTCGCATATTTCTCACACAAAAAATTGCAATTCGAATAATGCATACAATAAGGTACAGCAGTCTTGCCGTGGGGTTTTTAGAAAGAATGGTCTGATGAACCTCAGTGGTCTCTACATTTTCAGGTGCCTCATGTTTTTGAAAATGCATGCTGATCTGTTTGAAAACTTTAAGAACCGTAACTGTACAAGACAGATGGCTCCCTATTTGTGTCCTCTTCGTTCCCTGAGTCTTACGCAAGATAATGCCCAATTCATGTCTCAAACTGTTCAATTCTATCCCAAGAACTCTGCAAAGAGTTGTTGATGTGAAGATTTTCAGGAGAGAACTAAGGAAGTGTATTATTGAATGTGAGCCCTACTCAGTTGTTAATTTTCGTGAGTGGTATCAAGTTAGGCCACATGATTCAAGGCTGTGAGTCTTTTTAATACTTTTGTGACGTATTTACAGTTTGTTTGATTATTATATATTACAATTGTGTGAATAAAGATTATTTTATCTTACAAAGCACAGGTGTCATCTGGTCTGGAATACTGTGCCCCTAAACATACATTATTCGATAGTGTCCTGAAGAGAGCAGTGGTCCTCACCAGCCCCCAGAGATCAAGTGTGATCACCAGCTTCTCGCTCAAGGCGGCAGGGTGCTGATATTTCTCTTTTCGAACAATCAGGCTCGCGAAAAACTCTCATCAGCGAACAGGTGTAATGGTTTTGATTCTGGAATATCTAAAATTGGAGAAATATTTCAATTTTACGGGAATTAAGAAATTTAAATAATGAAGTTGAATGAGATTAAATTATAGCAAGGCTAGTTGAAAGAAAATTACAATTGACACTATCTATTAATTACCTATGCCTAGCTAGATCAGAGTCCCTTCATCTCAGTGTGTGAGATGTACGTCTAGAACTTACGTCCTAGATATAGCCTTACGAATAATACTCATCAGTTCATTCAACTAGCTTTATTACAAGATAAATATCGAAATCACAGTAGCATAATCAAGGTAACTAATACAGAAAAAACTTAACTACAAAGTGTAACCAATTACAATAAAAGGAGTTTCAGACGAGATGAATTCAAACTACATAGTACAAATTTTCAATTTAGAACAATCTAAGCTTTTCAACAAAATGAAACTTAATGATAGAGCTCAGTCAACAATTAACGAAGATAGAAGAGAAGAATTGGATCATAAAGAGAAACACAAAACTTTTTAGGAATGAGATTAATTCCCACGATGATTGGATAGTGTTTTACATCAGTTTTCTGGCATTCCTGTATCTTACAGCTTACAGGTTACTTGATTGGCTGAATATGGTTTGCAAGTTGACTGTCCTAGGTGGCAAGATTAATTGCATAAAGACGTGATTACCCTAGTCGTGAAATATTAAGGTTTGGCATAAAGATGAAAACTCATGAAATATCTTGATGGTGAGAAAAATCTATAACAATACCATATCTCTCGAATATATATTTTCAAAATGAACAGAATGAATTTGACTTACCCTTGGAATAGCAGACATCGATCTAGGTTAGATTACTATTGGCTCTGTCTCTATTCTGACTATCATGGTATGGTGACTATCATAGCTATTATGACTATTATGACTATCCAAGGATTTTGCAGAAAATGTTACTTGCTTATCAATTTCCAAGTTATCTAATTTCTTAACGGCTGATTCACGATTATATCCCAGATCTGATTCAAAAGATGTTTTATAAGCCGAAGGTGGTACAAAAATATTATTGGTACGTTTGGTATCTTCTAATTGTCTGCCAAAAAAGATCAATTTATCTAGAGAATCAATGTCATCCCTCAACCCAAAAGTCATTTGATATTCTGGTCCGATTCTAGTTTATATCAAACCTAACTTCATTTCCTTACCGAAAAAGATAAACGACCAAATAAATGTTGCTAATAAGCAACATAAATAGCAATACTTTCAGATTCACCTTGAGTTCTAGCTTTAATTTGCTCAAAAATTCCTGTATCACCATCTCTAAAAAATTCCTCCCTGAACAACGCCATCAATCCTTCCCAGTCTTGAACTTTATTTTTAATTGCTCTATAATAGATTAAAGCTTCACCTTCAAACAAATCATAAGCACTTCTAATAAGTAAATCTTTAGAAATACCTCTAGCTTCTACCATATCATTGATTCTCTCAAAGTAAGCACTTAAACTCATATAATCTTTACTGCCTGAAAATTTTATACCAAGACTTTTGAAATTAGTTTTAGGATCTAATAAATTCAAGTTTTCTAACAAGTTCACTACTTGTTGATCAGGAACAGACGCATTGAGAGCTGGACTTTGAATAGATGAAGATTTGGTTTCTGGTGTTTTAGGTGTTGATGGCAATGATTCCTTATTCAATAAATTCTCTAACTATCTACGCCACGTACCTCTCTCTATAAAAACACATTGGATCATCTGGATTGGCCACATCTTTGGCATGACAGACATTGCCTCCTCCCAAGAGTTGGGAATAAAATAAAATGCAAACAAATTTTCTTTATTTTACTTCACTAAGGGACCACAAAATCAAATGTGTTTTCCATTGAACATCATTTCTATGAAAGTTTTAAAATACTTGCGAGGGTACAAATTATTTTGCTTTTTTCGTATAAATATAATATTGGTGAATGTTTTCACCAATATTATATCACTATATAGTCTTCAATGTTTATAACAATAAAACATATTATTCTGCAACTTCAATTATGAAAATTTCCTCGAAGTAGAAACTGATTAGCAAGATGTTTCGTCGAATTCAAGTCCTGTAAAGAAATAACTACAAAAAACATTTTCCGGTAATTTGATATGGCGAAAAAACCCATTTTTGAGCTTTCAGCGAACCGATCCCGAAATGTGAAAGCCGCGACGATAGGGGAGTCCTAGCGCGGTAGTGGGGATCCTGCTAAGGGGCGTCCTGGCGCTTGATGCTGTGTAAGGACCTTATTGATCCCAAGTGTTCAACCTTCCTCGGTCAGCATCCACACCCGCGAAAGCCCATTTTCGCCGTATTTTCGAAAATGTCCCGCAACGTGAAAAACGCAAAAATCCATCATACCGGGCCAGTCGCGATGTAAATTGCAAGAAAAAATGGCAACCTCTAGTGATGGATCGTTCGTGAATATGGGACTCAAAAAACGTTTCAAATGGTGGAAGAAATTCGCGCATTTGGACTACACTAACAGAATCCCGAAAATTCTGAGTACCTGAGACTTAACCGACACGGGCGGTTTTTCAGTTTTCCGCATATAATTTTTTCGAGCTATTTAATTTCCGCAACCAAAAAATCAATCAAAGAAGAACTCCACATGATGAAACTTTACGCACAAAACTAGACGTATCTAATTGGTATATTTTTCTTCATAAACGTCAATGTGATATGGATTTAAGTGTTAACAAATAATTTTACAATAATACGTATGTATATACTTTTCTTATCGATGTTTTCTTTTTATAGCATGAATTCTCTATCACCTTCATTACTCCCCAATATTCTTCCCATTTTATACAAATAATCATATCAATCATCTTTGAAAGAATCTTAGTACAATAATACATTGATAAAGAATCTAACGTATAACATTAGGTTAGGTTCTTAAGATTGACATAAATATCCATGAAATTATAAGAGTCACAACATAATTTCAGAAATGTTGAACATAAAATTAGTTATAAAGTGACATGTGATCAGATGCTTCCATTAAAGTTGTGTCAAATTTTGACGTGACCCGTATTTCTTAGGTCAATTTAACCCAGATGATTTTCGGGTTTGGTTCATGAAAAATACATCAATCGATATGACATGCTGGCTGAAGAAAACCACTTTTTCATATTTTTAATTGCAACGTTTATTAATTAAGGACAGCTTCTTCGTTCATTCATAATTTTTGTATTAATTAAGGAATTGTGATTTTTTTTTAGAATTCTCTTTTCTTAATTCTCAAGAAATACTTCAAATTTTGGGTATATATATTTTATCTTTGGTGATACTCATTACTCATAATTCTCAGTTCACATGTTACATATGATCCTAGACATTCGAAAATCGTTTTTTGAGATATTCAAAATCATCTGCTCCCAATTCTATCAAGATTGTTGTAAAAATTTCGAACATTTTGTCAAGTACAGTAAAAGCTCTTTATTCGCGGGGTATTTGTTCCGTTGATATGCCGTGAATATGGAATGGTAATTTATATGGGATTATACGTTCCTAGATGACAAAATAAAAAAAATAAACATTGAAAAATCAAATCAAGTTTTTGACCATATTGATTAATTATTATCTTCAGGTTTAGGAAATGGTTCAAAGAATTTTGTATTTTTTTCTTGCTTGGCATTTTCTAAAGGCTCCTTCAATTCAGACTGATATTCATAAAGAAATCACAAATCTCATTTGTCATTCTCAAACTAAGGTTTTTCAAATTAAATGTCACGTTTACATATTTTATACTTTCCACAATTTTATTTTCACAAACGCGACCGGTTTCGACTGTATAGTCAGTTTCAAGTGGTCAACTACAGGAAACGAACCTACTTATATGGATACTAGCCTAATTACAAATTAGCAGTGGAGAGGTATTAATGCCTAGTTGACTATAAGAGTGATTTCACTTGAGTTTCAACAAAATTTATTGATTTCCAAACATTCTAACAGATTTATTTTCTGTCCTTAGTCACAATTATGAAGAACTTTGATATTATCTAATGATATTGAATGTTTTGTGGTTTTAATATGTTCACATATTGGAGAATTATTATCAGAAGATAAGTATTCTTTAAATCTGTTTTCGAAATTCCTACCAGTCTGCCCATCATAATCTATCGTACATTCATTGCAAATAATTTTGTAAACTCCTGATTTTTTTAACTTTTTTTTTGAAAAATAGTTGCTCAAGTTATTGGAGAGGGGAGCAGCGTAGTTGAAACTAACGTATTTTTCAAGCAACTATCTCTTATCTCTTATGGAATATAATAATTCTTTATGTTGGATAATTTTGTCTATAAAAACCAGAGGAATTTTGTTATTTGAAGCAATTTTTCTGATAGTATTTATTTCATTTTTAAAGTTCGTCGGTGACAGTGGAATGGAAAAGGCCCTATAGATACTAATTTCTGATTTAAATGATTGAATGAGTCAATGGGAATAGTTGAGTATGTGACGGATTCTATTCTATAGATGTTATAAATGAAATTATTAGTCGATTTTGTAATTGTTAGGTCTAAAAAATTTATTGGGTCATTGAATTCTATTTCTGCTATACACTTAATGTTGGTATGAACTTCATTCAGAAATTGTACAAATTTATCAATTTGCCTGTTTGAGCCATGGAAACCTACCAAAATATCATCTACGTATGGGTACCAGAACACTATATGATTTTTCGCCAAGAGGCTCTTTTGGATTTTGTTTCCTTTGGACTAGGTGTGCTCAAACTTGAACTGCTGGCGATCTACCTCAATATTTTTAGACTAATTACGATCGACTCTGAGAGGCTGCAAGCATGTGTGATGCGGGGTTGTCGTACATACACGGTACACCCTACCTAGGTAGGTAGGTAGGTAGGGTGTACCGTAGCATACATAGATATTAGCTTTCAGCACAATATACATTATTTAAGTCAAGGTTTGGGTTAGGTTAGGTTAGATTCTCCTCAATATTAATGAAAAAACTCGTAGTTATTCAACATTGCGAGTTTATTGGTTGTTACAAAACAAAAGAACTACATATGGTGTTAAACTTAACTAAGGAGTGGCTTTGGATGTTGGAATGAATTATCTTCATTTCAGACAATACAGACTCGCACAAGTAAGTTGACCCTAACATTGCTGTCAGTTGATGGGCGATTTGCCTTAGATTCGGATATTCATCTTCAGATATAAAACACCAGAAATTTGTATCAGATGCTGTAGCTTTGAGATGTATATCTGATATAATCTGCACCAACTCATTTTCAACAGAACATGAGTTCATATTAAACTGACTTGCTATTTCAGTAGCTGATTCCTCAATGAAAGAGAATAACTCATAAATGATGCTTTATTTGCCAATTTTCTGCAATTATAAAAAAGAATTTCGAATTGTCCCAAAATATTTGATAATTCAGCCTCATACGTATCATAATTCAACTGAGGAATCCTTGCTTTCAAAGACGGAAAATGTTTCAGATCCTTCCTTTTCAGTTGATATATCATAAGTTGCAATTTACTTTTGAATGCGTTTACTGCGCTTATCATCTCAATAATAGTTTTTTCTATACCTTGAAGCTCCAAGTTAATGGTGTTAAAATGCATTGTGATGTCAGTCAAAAATGCCAAACCAGTCAGCAATTTCTCGTTTTTCAACATTTGAGTGTCATCACCTCTTTCGTCTAGAAAAGCTGTTATTTCGGGCAATAATTCTTGAAACCTTTCTAGGAATCTTAAGCGACTCAACCACCTGACATCCGTGTGAAGAACTAAATCAGTGTGTTCAGCTGACTCCCTATCTTCCAACTGCAACTTAAAGAGCCGCTGTTGCAAGCTATGTACATGGATGGAATTCATAATTGTTGTTGCAATGCCCATAATTTCCTCCGTGTTTAAAACTTTTGAACACAAAACTTGTTGATGTGTAATGTAATGGAATAAAAAAAAGACGTGAAATCTTCATTAGCTCGACACAAAGCCACAAAACCGTTTTTGTTTCCAGCGATTGCTGGTGCCCCATCGGTTGTAATGCACACTAATTTATATATTGGTAGCTTGTAGTTTTTCACAAAATTGAAGAGAACGTCATATATATCTATACACACAGCTGGGCAGTGTCTGTCATATCGGTGGATTCGTCGAACTGTAAAAAAAGTATGTACATTTCATGATATCATGTTTTAGTTTATCTGCCATGTCTTGACTCATGTCTTCAATACGCCTCGTGACAGTCGGACGAGATAACTGAAGTTCTCTAATAGCAGACATGATTTCTGTTTTATTTTTAAAATCTGTAAATAAAGTCTCACCCGCTTCAATGAATGCTTCCTTCATAACCATTCCATCTTCAAATGGTTTCTTGTGTTCGCCAATATATGAGATATTTTAATTGACGCCATCGTAGCAGCTTTTGATTATTTGGCTGGTTGTGTGAACATGGTTTGTTCTTTTTCAGACAAGATATCTAATCACGTACTTTTCGTTTTCTTTATTCACTCTGTGGCGCAAAATCCTTTTTATAGTTTTTTTGAACCGTTTTCTGATGCCTCTCTAAGTTACCACGCTTAGCTATTGCAACTGACGCACGACAAATAAGACAAATGCACTAATCCTTCACCAAAAAAAAAAGAAAATTCTTCCTCCCAATCGTTATTAAAATGATACGTTTTAGGTTTCTTCGCTGCACTCATTTTGTACTATTTATTAATAAAATTTGTATCGACGTAGTATTGCCTTCAAATTACATTTCAGAATGAATCCAATTCCTGCAGGCGCAACATTTATATCGGCGTGAACGAAAGTCTCGAATTTCTAGAAAAGAGGCAAGAAAAAAAAACGCGTTTTTTCTCTAACAAGTAACGTGCGTTCCTTTGATAAAGCCGCCTTTTGCCACTAGCAGAGTGTTATTTTATTAGGTAATAAATTTTTGTTGTTTAGTTACCTACTTATAATTTTTTTTTATTCTCGAGATCTACTCAAAAAGCACTCGCGATCGACCGTTTGAGCATCCCTGCTTTGGACCTTCTGTTTATGCTTTGGATAGTCCTTGCAGATTTGGAATTTGGTTTAGCTGCTCTGAAGATAATTCTATCCCATACATTAAAATTGCATGATATTTCATTGGAAATTATATTTTGTACAGATTTCATGAGATAGTGTTAGTGTTAGATAGGGTTGAAAATATTTCATTTTGGGACCCCCTTCATATCTCGCTAAAAAATTTAAAATTGCCATTATCATAATTTTCATATTCATTTTCACTATTTAACGTCTAATGTGCTAAATTTGGAATGTTATATTATATATAACAATGTGTTCAAAAATGAAACTTTATCTTTTTTGTTTTTTCTAGGACCATTGCCAAGAAAATCATGGTAGATCTAGGCGGCTATGTCATAATATTGGTCGAAACTAAGGATAAGCGCATCAAACTCTATGGTAAGTACGAATTTAAATGTGCTTAAGCGTAACGGTTAACTGGTAGAGTATATGCAACAACAAAAAAAGGAATAGTTCAACCGCTTTAAGATGCCTGGAAACAATTTCATCGCAAGTATTCAAAAGTGCGGCCATCATTTTCAATGCAAGTATTTTATCGCCGAGAAATACTACGGCAACCCATTGGAAATATAAATATTGCTAACAGAAGCTTCGCACTCTTTGAAATTCTGTTTTAACTGTTCTAAATTATGACTGATTCTTTTGTAGAGTAAATCTTCAATGTAACCCCAAAGAAAGAAGTCTGGTGCCTATTTCACTGGAGCTCTAGTCCCTTTGCAATTATCCATAAAATTCATTCAAATTTATTAGCCCAATGATGGCTCTTGTTTGGAGGAGAGGGGCACTATGTGTTGAAAGGTCATCAAGAAAATCTCTATTAATATTATTATTGATGATATCCCCATAATGATTCTCACTTAGATTTTCATAAAAATAGAGGTAGAACTTTTCCTGTTTTTTGTTAAGGATTTCGGTATGGGGATTTTTCGTTTTCGTAACAAAAGTTTAATGGTATAGATCTTTATTTTTGATTATAATACTTTTCCTTAATATGCATCTTTTGTAATCATTCTGAATGGAATATTACAAATGCAATATCTATAGACTTGTATTAATTTTACTTATGCTGTAGTACGAATTGTAGATTCATGAACCACAGGTGATTACTATGGTTTGAATTTAATCGAATCATAAAAAAATTATGGTCTTGGACAGAACCTACAAAATCTGTGCCTTTCGCTCAACATGAATCTTTAATGGACATGCATCGAATGAATGAAATTGAGATTTCAGGTTTTTCATGAAAAATGCTCGTGAATGCGAAAATTGTAGTAATGTGTTATATATTTTTGAAAAGGAGAAACAACTGCCTACAACAGAAATAAAATCACATACGGTTCATGCTAAAAAAACATGTTTGCATTTTAATTTGAAAATTGTTGAGATTTTTTTTCTTACCACTGAATCATACTCGAAAAAGTACCTGTAGAATATAAAACTAGTTTTTGTAACTTGCTTGTATTATCATTTATTATCGTG
Organism: Cryptolaemus montrouzieri; assembly: GCA_013387265.2. Taxonomy (NCBI): domain Eukaryota; kingdom Metazoa; phylum Arthropoda; class Insecta; order Coleoptera; family Coccinellidae; genus Cryptolaemus; species Cryptolaemus montrouzieri. The sequence goes on from JABFTP020000001.1 coordinate 30,354,814, forward strand.
GACTTATGCACTATCTCAGCTGTTAGCTGGAAATAATTTACCTTTTCCAGATTCGGTAATCAAAGGAATAGGCTCGATTACAATATACTTGAGACATAAATTTCCTAACTATCCTACATGTATTAAGAATTACAGCTTTTTGCAATTCTATATAGATATTCTTATGCAATTCTTATCTCTTAAGACTATCATGCAAACTTTTGGGCATTAACCCAGTCGAGGATACGTTGACACGAACAATATCTATTTTATTGAGGTGCCACATCTGCTTGATCTCAATAGCAAGGTCTGTGTATTTGTACTTTTTCTCCTGGAACTTGTTCAGCACGTTGTTATTATTCGGTATGGCGACATCCACCTGCATTGCTGTTCTGGCTCTCTTATCATACACCACTATGTCCGGCCTATTACTCGTCACCATTCTGTCAGTGATAACATCCCTATTGTAGTATAATCTCATAGAGTCATTTTCCAATACGGGCGCCGGTTGTTACTTGTAATATGGCTGGGAGGCATTCAGAAGTCCGTACTTGTGTGCAAGTTGTTTCTGGTAGAAAATGTTACATACTTGATTATGCCTGTGAAGATAGTCCATATTGACCAGTTGTTCGCATCCGGAGGTAATTTGCTGTATAGTCTCCGATCTTATTAGCATTTTCTGCACTTATCTTATCGGAACATTACAATGTTCCCTCCTTAATTATAAATTTTTTGTAGTTGTTTGTAGCGATGACTTAGTCTTGAATGGCCATAAGGAATCCTTCTGTTTCCGCGAATAGTTCTCCTTTCATCAACCATTTGTTGGAAGGTTCTTTGACGATGTGTGGTTGATTAATCTCATGATGATGCCGTCCATGCAATTCCTCTCTTGACCATTGCTCTTATTTCTCAGTATCTGATAGGAACGGAAGATTCAGCAGGTCATCACTGGTAGCAAGATTCAGAGGTGTATATCCCTTATCAGCCAACGATACTACTTTGTGGAGGTAAGAAGTGAGAGCTTTTGCAGAGAAGGATTCTCTGAGAATTTTGATCTGTTCGGTATGTAAGTTGACAACATTCATCCATCCGCGTCCTCCTCCTTTTCGCTTCAAAGTTGTTTTTATCACAAACGATTTTGGATGATGATTGTTGTACTTTGTCAGCATCGTTCGGGTTCGCCTTCGAATATCATCCAATTCTGTCCTAGTCCATCTGATTATTCCAAATAAGTAAAGCAACACTGGAAAGGCGTAGGTGTTAATTGCTTTGTCTAGATTCCCCAAGGTCAACATTGGCTCCAGCACAGTCTTCAGACGCTGACTGTACTCTGAACGAATCTTCTCCTTTGATTGTTTTTGGTTTAGAAATCTGGCTTGTTGGTATCCCAAATATTTGTACGTTTCGCCATCTTTCATACACTGTATAATATCACAATTTGGGAGTTGTGTTTCACCATCTATGACTTTCTCTTTGAATGTTCAGGGTTTTCAATCCCGAATTTCATATGAACATTTGCCGAAAACTTACTGACAACTCTCAGCAGATCATTCAATTGCTTTTGTTCGAAGCATATAATTTGATATCATCCATATATAGCAGGTGGAAGATTGTGTGATAGTTTCTATCTGCTTTAATCCTAAATCCGTATCCTGTTCTATTGAGCATTGGAGACAATGGGTTCATAGCCAATCAGAACCATAGTGGACTCAAAGATTCTCCTTGAAAAATTCCACGAGTAATGGGTATCGCGTCGGTTTTAATTGATATATTGTTCATGTTGACCTGCAGGGACGTGCGCCAGTGTGTCATTGTTGTCTTCAAGAATTTTACCATGACTGGATGAATTTTGTATATTTGTAATACTTCGACAAGCCAAGAATGGGCGGTACTATCGAATGCCTTCAGATAATCGGAAAAGCTGAATGAACTTTCCGATGCCCTCCGTGTGCCTGTTTCATTATCACAGAATCGATGATGAGTTGTTCCTTACACCCGAGGTGTTTCTGTCTGCATCCCTTCTGCTCCTCTGCTAATATATTGTCGTCATCAAGGTGTTGGTATATTCGATTGGATATGCATGAGGTGAGTATTTCATAGAGCGTTGGCAGACAAGTGATCGGCCTATACTGAGACAGATCTTGTGTTCTATCGCTCTTAGGTAGCATATATGTTAAGCCTTGTGATAGGAAAGTGGGTGTTTTCCTGGGATGTTGAAGAACATACGTGAGCTGTTTCGCTAGGGCTCCATGGAGTTTATTAAATTTCTTGTACCAGAAGTTATGGATATTATCTATACCTGTGGCCTTCCAATTGTTGGTCGCTCTAACTACTGTTGCGATTGCTTCCTCCGTTATTTCTTCGAAGTCTATATGATTGATATCAAGGCGTTGTTTTTCATTCGTGATCCATTCAGCATCTTTATTGTGTTCTTTGGGGTCCGACCATAACGATGACCAATAATCGGTCAAGCACTGTGCGTCAGGTACTTCTCTGTTATTATTGTTCGCAGTTTTATTATTTCCCTCATGAAAATTGGCCGCGCTTCGGCGGAACTTTGGTTTTGATGTTTCCTTTCAGTACACTTGGTGTATCTTGAGAGTCTCTTTGCTTTTGCTTGGAGCTTCTTCTTCAAAGTGTCCATATACACGTCGATATGTTGTTTGTGATCAGGGTGTTTTGTGTTCGTACCAATTTTTCTATAAATTTTGCGTATATGGGTTTTCAAGCGCCTTGAGGGCTTTTTGTTTCTCAGGAATTCTGTGAGGCGACCGATTTCAGCTCTAATATTGTCAATATCCTTCTCCAGTCGTTTTTGCCATGGTGATTTTCTGACGCTTTTTGGCTCAGATCGAATCAGAGTTGTGGAGACTTGTAGTTCGTGTAGTCGAAAACCGCTACCGCTCCGCAGTAAATCACAGTGTGAATTTTCTCCAAGGTGTTTGGATCAGTGTATTCTTCAAACACGGAGTTTATGCTTGCTAGGATGATATTGGTGCTCTTGTTCGTCTTGAGTTTGGGCAGCTTAGGTCGTTCAGTTGGGTTACTACAACTGAGTTCAGTTATTGCTCTATTGAGTTCTGATCGTACTAAATACATGAATTCGTTCTGGTGGTTCGTCTCAGGGGGATGCTCTATGTTGATATTCGTTTCCATGGCTTTGATGTTTTTAACGATTGTTCTTCGTTGATCCGAAATTCTCTGCTCGGATATATGCTGTAATTCCGGATATTTTTATACGAACGCAAGATGTAAGCGTAACTGTATGCTGTCATTTCCGATTCCAAGTTTGTAATTTTGAAATAGGAATGCATAATGAAGGAATTAATTTCTGGGGTCCACTTCATGCGTTTCCTAGGGAGTCCGGCTCTCGTGGTCGTAGGCATAATGGCTTGCGCCACTGTTGAAACATCAAGAGTCGGTTGGGAGGTATTGATGTTGTTTCCCACTTGGTTTTGTGTTGCAGTATCCCTACTCGATATCACGCTGCTTCCATCGCTAACCGAGGGAGACTGTGACTCACTTTCCGAACAAGACCCTCTTCCTAAATCTTGAACGCGACAAGAGGTTATGTTGGTACAATGCCGATTCACCCGTTTATTCCTTAGATTGTACATCATTGGATAAGTTGCATTTTATAATTACTGCCAGGTTCAGCTTGAGTACCTCGGGTTCGCTAAGCCCGTACTCAGAAACAATGTTCTTCTTTTTATTATTATTATTATTATATTGAGATGAGGGTCGAGGCCGAGGCCTGTAACTACTCACAATGAAACATACTTTTAAAATGAAGCAGTAGTCAATAGGTACAAAAGTAATAAATGGAAGACAGTGAATAAGAATACTAGAAAAGTGTAAGGAAAAAGAAGGAAGGGAAGTTCATTTAAGATTATTCCAAGATATTCTTTCTCTAGTAGATAAAACATTCTGCCGGTAGGTGATCTTGAACTTTTCTCTGAGGAGTTTCAAATCGTGACCTTTTAAATTATTAGAATTTAGCGAAAGCGGGTGGGTTAAATCACATGCAAAGTGGTCATGAAGTGCTCTGTTCGTCACAATAAGGTCGCCTCTTGTGCGTCTACTCGCAGATGTATCTAACCCCATTATTTTTTGACGGTCTTCATAACTTGCTTTGTTTTTGCCATAAGGAATGTAGTTCCGCGTATATTCGGACACCATATTGGTTCTCCAAATTCGAGGATGGGGCCCATGTAGGTCTCGACATCAGATGAATCATTTTTTTGGCTTTAGAAGTGACTTCGTGAATCGGTCTGCTCCAAATTAGGTCATCAGACACGATAATACCTAGATCTTTGATATGAATTGGTGATCTGGTACCCGTGGTGATTGTGTATGAGTGGTTGGGGTGTTTTTCCAACATAGAGTACAATATATATATATATATATATATATATATATATATATATATATATATATATATATATATATATATATATATATATATATAAACAGCTCTACAGGCCAAGTAGGCCCATGGCTAGAGTACAATACACTTTTGTATATAGAGGTAGTAGCCAGTCATCACACAACTTTTGCACAGCATTCAGATCCTCTTGCAGTAAATTATGATTGCTAATAGGGCTGTTGAAGATTTTTGTTTTGTGAGCAATTTGATTTGAATATCATTGGAAGATCAGCGGCATATATAAGAAACAACACAAGACCGAGGACCGATCCTTGCGGCATGCCACTTGTAACATTTCTATAAGAAGACGACGGTGGGGAACCCTGCAGAAAGTCTTAGAGAAGTCAAGCTTAATGATGTCAACGGGCTCCCATGCATCCACGGATCGTTATGACTGAACTTTCAGGAATGAACCCACGCTGGGTTGAAGTGTTCTTCTTCTTGTTCTCCAACAAAAAATCCAGCATCTGTTCATGGACAATTTCGTCGAGGATTTTGGATGCAGCTAAAGTCAAACTAATTGGGCGGTATTTGTTCGGAGATGTTTTGTCGTCACTCTTGAAAATTGGTGTGACAGACGCATTTAACCATAGTGAAGGTAAACAGTGGGACTGAAATGATTTTTTTAAAAACGTGAACATTGATAGGAGAGTGATTTGGCGCAGTATTTCAGAAGATTGGGTGACAGTCCGTTGGGACCTGGCGCGGAGTGAACGTTTAATCGAGATAGGTGCTCCACAATTTCTTTGGTAATACGAATGTCGCTCTGATCTCGTTGACACTGGTCCTATAGGTTCACCGGTAAAGGAAGCTGAAAAATGGGCATTGAAGGTTTCTAGCGAATTTTGTGGAACACAATTTGTAGAACCCCTGACCAGTGAAGCAATCACTATGGAATTCAGAAACGAACTCATATATTCATAAAACGTTTTCCTATTCCTGGATGCTATCATCTCAGCCATTTTTTGGATTCATCAATCGAGCAAGCTAACAGTTAACTGTTAGGGTAGGCTCTATGAATTTTGTAGTCCTTTAGTTGCCTACGACGAATGTTTCTTTGCCAGAGCGAATTTTTGTGCCGAATCATTTTGTATATATTGTCATCAATCCATTGCTTCGAAGGGTTAGTGCGAACAGTCATATAGGAAGTATTATTGCTAATGGACAAAGGGAGGCTATCCATGAATGTTTTCCACATATCATCAACGTTGGAGTCTGGTTTACCCCAATTAATCGTAGAAATTTCCCTAGCCAGTCCTTTGTAGTTTATGACCTGAATCCTTTTTTCCACTTTCATTTGTACTAAGGAGGTGTGTGAAACTGTATTTTTGAAGAAAGCGTAACTCGATTAGACTTTCCAAAGGGTGGAAGATCTTCGATTATAGATAATAGGTCACGATCGTTCACCAATGTTAAGTCGATCTAAGATGAAATCTGTTTCTCTCACAAACGAGTAGGTTATTCCGTTATCTGAGTTAAACTTGAGTTCAGCATCATGTCGAAGAAGCACGCAGCTGGGGAGATACCTGATGGGCGCGAAATCAGTGGCAATGTGAGGTCGGTCACCCACCACTAGAAGATTTTTCTTCGAATTTGAAAAAGAATCAAGATGATCGAACCGAGTTTGGTGAAACTGGCATGCTCAACCCTTTGAATCCAGAGAAGTCTATAAATATGTTGTCTATACCTGAAGTGACTAATCGGAAGGTAGCTATTTTCGATGAAGCAATTATATCGTGTCTGATGTAAATACATATACTCCGCCGTGGCCAAGAGTTGTTGTACTGTCCGACCGATAAAAAACGTAATTAAGGATATGAATGAAAGAGTCAGGAATTTCAGGCTTCAGCCTTGATTCGGTAATAAGAATAAATGTATATACTGAACCAAATTTTCATTCAAAAAAATTGTCATACGTAAAGTTATATAACAAAGGTTTCTTCTTCTAGGGTCACCTGCTGACAAAGATAACTTAGAGGTTGGGGATGAAATTTTGGAAGTAAACGGTAAAACATTGGAAGAAGCTACACATACAGAAGTAATCAGCCACATTCACCAGGTAAATAATACTTAGAAAGCATGATTCGTTTAACCGTATTACATATAAACAGATGAAAAAGATATTTCATATTCGTTCAACTATTAATAACAGAGCAGCGCTCTGTTTCATCACGATCTGGAAATCGTGACCGATAGAGTCGCAATGCTCGAGAACCATTTCTCTCAGATCGAAAACAAAGTTACACATCATGTCTGTATTCACTCGATTTTCGTCTTCAATACTTATAAATTATCCGTAAAAAATACTGGAAACGAAACAATAACAGGCATTAGGGGATAGGTACCTAATTTGTCATAATTTTCATTATTAATAGCGATTGACCTGCTATATAATTCTTTGAACCCACAATACGAAATAGTGTGAAAACTGAAATAATGACCGAAACAATTTCTTGGACATAAAATTTCATCACAAACTGAAACATTCGCCTATTCTACGAATATCAACAATGAATTGGAAATCGGAAAACACAGCACAGAAGGCACTCAAAATTGAATCGAAAAAAAGGAAAATATATGGTTACCATTTAAAAAGTCCAAGTGAAGGTCAATTTCCGGTATTTACGGATGTGGCAGGCTAATGAAAATATTTCGAGCTGTTAGAATATCATTCAAGAGGTAATTCGATTTTTGTTTCATTCGATGTGGTCAACAATTGTAGGAGCTAGATAGATAGATAGATAATATATTTGTTCCACATAACCATCACAGCTGTAAAACTCGTCAAACAATACAATGAAATACGATACAGTTATCATAACACACTGCCAGAAACTCTCCATTACCAAACTATCAAGTGGAAAATCTTAGGATAGGTTCTCTTTAAGAGAAAATTTCTCAATTTAACTTTGAATGCCTTCATTTGGAGTTTTCAAAATGCTTATGGAAGTTCGATGAAGATATTTATTGTTGAACAATGTATGTTTTGTTGAAAGAAAGTATAATTGAATCTGTATTTTTCAAGCTAGGATTTATATCTCGTGCTGTAATATGATTCTCCCTGCTATGCGTATTCGCTAAATGTCCTCTTGAGGAAATTGGGCAATTATAAAGGTACATACCAGGAAGAGTGAAAAGATCCTGGCGACGGAGTGCACCCTGCAGCTCTCCCGGTCTGATACATTTCTTCTGTAATTCGAAAAACCTTTCCACTTCCTGCAAATTCGCGCAAAAATTAAGCCTCAATCTTGATTTAATCAATTCTAAGTAGACTAGGAAGACTGTTCCAATGCTTATAAGAGAAGAAAGGATTTTGGAGCCATAAGAGTTCTTACCAATAGAGCCCGCAAGATATGCGATATGCCTTGTCGAATTGAGCCTTGAATCGAGCCTGATCCCAAGAAAGGCAACTTTATCATTTACTATCACTTTTATATCTCCATATGATAATTTAAAGATATTGTTATGATATTCAACGTTCTCCAGAAAAGTCACTGCTGCAGAACCTCCACCAATAATTATTAGTCGAATTTTCTCAGAAAAGAACATGCATATACTCGGCGTCACAGTTAACACCGGAATTTGCTGTGATGACCATGTGTCAGCCATTGACAAATCTGCTTCTGCTAAACTCAGTTTTCTTTCCAGGGCTAAGCAGTACTTCACTAACCGCACCTATATATTCATTACATCAATTGGATAGTGTCCAGAAGAAAGCAGAGCGCCTCATCGACCATCTGGGAATGACACGTGATCTCCAGATTCTCTCTCAAAGGCGGCATGTTGATTATCTTCCTCTTTTCTATAAGTACTTTCATGGTACATATTGTGAAAGGCTTGGTTCGAGAAAGAATCTAGTTCCAAAGAAAAACCAGGCATGCGGAAAACTCTCATCAGCTATGCCACGTACTCTCTATGAAATTCTTTCTTTCACAAGGCTAGTGTGCTGTGGAATTTGCTTCCATCGAACATCTTCCCGATAATTTACAATTCAGCCCTCTTCAAGAAGCGAATGAACACACACAGTAAATCATCTTGGGCGGCCACTCCTGTGGTATGACAGGCATCGCCTCCTCCAAAGAGTTTAGAATGAAAAAAGAGCAGAAAGCTTGGTGTATGTATATGTTGAAACCATCTGGATTTTGAGAAAGCCGAATAATATAATTCTTTCCTCATCACACTTGCAATTTGGACTATCTACAGAGCGTCCGACAAAAAACAAGTAACTCAGGCAAAAAATAGCTTTATTGTTTTTCGAAGTATTGTTCATGTAGTTCGAAATACTTTTGCATGCGCTCAAAACAATTTTCGAAACAATTTTGCCACTCCGAATGAGATGCCTCCTTCAACTGCCTTTTCTACCGTCGGAAAACGTCGAGCACACAGTTTTTTCGCGATGTCCGCAAACAGAATGAAATCGTTAGGTGCCAAATCGGAACTATAAGGTGGATGGCACATTAATTCAATGTTTTGGATGTTCAAATACTCCATCGTATGCGCCGATGTGTGTAAGCTTGCATCGGTATCATTTCGCACACTGCATCGATGGGTTGTGGCAAAACAACTGATTTTGGACGACCTTCACGAAAATCGTCACTGAGTGAACCTCGGCCCCGATAGAATTCGTAATACCAGCTTTTTACAGTGGCCAAGTGTATATCTGCATCACCAAGAGTCGAAGCAGTTGATCGCAGCTCTGTTGTCGAGTTAATCCACATCGAAAATCGTAAGCAATCATCGCACAAAAATGTTCACGTGTTAATTCCATTTTTTGTCCAAGTTGAATTTTTCAAGTGACTATAAATAAAACAAAACTCATACGTCAGTGTTGTGAGTACGTTTAGGTTAAAAATGTCAAAATACATGACGCAGTTGTCGGATGGGAGCTGCCAGAGGCGGAAAATTCAAAAGGCAACCTACATACTATCACAATCCTCATGAATGCTTAAGGTAGATTCAAGGTACACCGAATCTTTCTTCTGACATCAAATCAGAGAATGATCTATTTGGAGAAATTTATGGAAAACAACAAGTACATTCCATGGAAAAGTTTTAGTAAGTTGAGTTATACTTATCCCAGCTGTTTTTCCATGCTGAGTTAATATAATTTCTCATTGCTCTGGAATCCATTCTACTTAATTCAGCATTATTCAACCAGATAGAACATCAGTACTCAGATATAGAAAGACCCTATCGAGAGCAGTACTTCGAAGAGAGTGAGTGTGGAGATCGATTGATTGATGATTTCGTATGATGCGCGGATTTCGAATAAAAAGGATATAATCAATATGACAGGACCAGAATTGATGAATAAATAGTTCAAACCTATGAAATAGTTTAATTAGTCTTTCATGCATACCTAGAGTTTGAAATCATCTTTTCTATTTTCAGTGTATCAGATCTAGGACGATATGTCTTCGTGTAAAGAGAAGGAGTGCTCCTCGGTTGGGTAAGTGACCATACCTGGTGATACTTCTATAAATTTTTATGAATAATTGTTTGATTGAGGAGGTCGTTACTTGATGAAAATCGATATACATATTTTCAATGAAATAAAACTAAAGTTTTCAGATTTTCACTATAATAATAAAACTGGTTTCACCACACTGTGGCTTCATCAGATAGATAGAAACTAATGAACAGAGTTATTCCTTATATATTAGTCTTATTTCCTACTTAATATTACAATAGGTACAAGTAAAAGAGGTATGTTGGAAAAACCATCGGAGCTGCTTACTTTATAAATTGAAAAAATTGAGTAAAGGAGAAGGATTTAGATCTAATTGACTATTGAGTAACCTACCTGAATTCTTTTCTTTGTTGATCTCTAAAATTTCTAATAGATTGAGTTTTTGTCTATTATTTTCATTATATTAAAATTTTGAAATTATCATTAAAGTTATGGTTTTCTTCGGGTAAGTGATTAGAATAATGGGAATCTGATTTATGATAATTAAAACTACGTTTGTGCTCGGATTATCTAACTTTGAAATTTCTGAAAGTTCTACCAATATAAATTTTATTACAATCCCGCAAGACAGTTTATAAACACCGGATTTATTACTTTCATCAATTTTAGATTTGCAGTTTTTGATATGTCGGCCTAAAGAATTATCAGTTCGGAATGCTATATTGAAATTATAATGCGAGAGGAATGATTTTGAATAACGGATGTTCTTGGATAATTTTTTTCATGGATAATATTGAAAAACTATCCCAAGAACATCCGTTATTCAAACACTTTATTTATTGGTTTAGATATGTCGGTGATATCATTTGTTGTTTAACTGACACAAACAGACAATTAGAGTCATTCAAAACATTCATTAACAAAATTCACGATAATATTAAATTCACGTTAGAGATAGAAACAGAAAACTCCATTAACTTTCTGGATTTAACTATTACTAAAATTAACGGCAAACATGATTTTTCTATTTTCATAAGCCATCGCATACAAATGTTACTATTCACAGCTCATCTACACATCCATATCCACATAAATTATCAGCTTACAATAGTATGGTACATAGACTCATTAATATCCCAATGTCACAAAATAATTTCATAAAAGAGGTAAATCTAATTAAACAAATAGCAGTCAATAACGGTTACAGTCCAACTATGATTGAGAACAACGCAACGCAAAAATTCCAAAAAGCAATTCAGGAAGTATTTCCAAGTATAAAAATACAATAGCTTAACTTATATTATTGGTAATCCTAGTCTAAAATTAAAATCATTCCTCTCGCATTATAATTTCAATATAGCATTCCGAACTGATAATTCTTTAGGCCGACATATCAAAAACTGCAAATCTAAAATTGATAAAAGTAATAAATCCGGTGTTTATAAACTGTCTTGCAGGGATTGTAATAAAATTTATATTGGTAGAACTTTCAGAAATTTCAAAGATAGATTATCCGATCACAAACGTAGTTTTAATTATTATAAATCAGATTCCCATTATTCTAATCACTTACTCGAAGAAAACCACAACTTCAATGATAATTTCAATATTTTACAGAATGAAAATAATAGACAAAAACTCAATCTATTGGAAATTTTAGAGATCAACAAAGAAAAAATTCAGGTAGGTTACTCAATAGTCAATTAGATCTAAATCCTTCTCCTTTACTCAATCTTTTCAATTTATAAAGTAAGCAACTCTGACGGGTTTTCCAACATACCTCTTGTACTTGTACCTATTGTAATATTAAGTAGGAAATAAGACTAATATATAGGAATAACTCTGTTCATTAGTTTCTATCTATCTGATGAAGCTACAGTGTAGTGAAACCGGTCATAGTTTTGTTATTATAGTGAAAATCTAAATACTTTAGTTTTATTTGATTGAAAATATGAATGATTGTTCTGATAAAGTTTCCTGATGGATGCCAGATACTACAAACTGAAATGTAGTCTAGACCTAGGCTTGTTAGGCTTGTACTTGCAAGTGTCAAATCGAAAAAATATTATTAATACCAACGTCAGATGGCTATGACAATTAGACAAAAAAGTTTCGTCTCGGATCATTTTCCCGGACCCAATTGAAAATCGTCTTTTTTTCTTTCAGTTAATATTCTTTATTTACCTTCTGACCTTCTGGCAAGAATTCCGAGTGCACAACACCGCGATAATCAAAAAAACTGTCAATATTACCTCGATCGACTTCTGATCGACTTTGACGTTGCTTTTTCGATTTCTGTTCAGTTGAAAGGCGCCATTCCGAAGCTTGTTAACTGGTTTGCATGTCAAATTCATAAGCCCATGTCTCATCACCAGTTACAATGCGTTTTATGAATGTGGGGTCGGAATTGATACGTTGTAGCATGTCTTCAGCGACCTTTTCATGATTCAATTTTCAAAGAAAATTCAAGCTTTATCGAACTAGTCGAGCGTCAACGCGTTTCATGTCCAAACAATCGTTTAAAATGGTACGAATTGATTCGCGTGACACAGAAAAGTTCATTGCCTATCTCTCACAAACTTCAATGACAATTTTCAATTACCATTTCTTTCAGTTGAAGGTGTTGATGGCCGACTAAAGTGAGGATAATCTTCCACCACATCTTCGCCGCGAAATTCCACTTGCAATATAAAATTTGAGACAAATTGTTTGTTCGACATATTTATCCATTGTAAAAATCACAAAACACACTGTGAGAACTGACAATATCGAACACTGTGAACAAACTAAATGACAGATCGTGTTCAAACTCCGCGTCAGCATAGAAAACAGTTGTATCAACTTAGCAGCAACAAAAATTTCGATAATCGTTTTAAGCAGATTTTTCAAATAATCAATTCCTGGTATTTTTTTTGGCAGTTGTATGTGCTATCCCCAAATCTGCAACAGCAGCACGTACAGACGTGTTCGTATTGGCATAAAAATAACCCAAGACGGTAACTATGTTTTCCATAAGTGACAAAATTTGATAGTAAATTTCTAAATTGTTGTTTGCTAATTGGTTGTAATTTTGGGTACTTCTCTTCGAATATTCTGCAAGTTCGACTTTTATTTGTTGAGATTGACCATGAATAATGAATAGATTTATAATGTCCTCTTTTGAGTATTTATTTGTGATTTTATCTGACAACGAAACTATTCCCAAACAAAATCAGTGTTATTGCTATTTTTAAATAATTTCCTAGCGTCAAACTGAGGCTGCAATTCATGAATCCTTGCATAGAATATTGTGGAATATAGAAACTGGCATGGGAATCAAATTCACTGTATGTTTCTATGTTCCACAGCCTAATGATTTGATTTTCTGAATAAAATACGAATAAAATGAAAACGAGCCATTTTAGGTATGGAGAAACCTAATACCGATCGATACTAATTTGAAATACGGTTTTAATAAAGTAAAAAAATAGGTACTTGTATTCGAAAAAAAGTTCTTTTGACAATCTAAGATTATTGAGTTGACAAGTGATTTGTGAGCATTCTGTATGTAAAATAGGCATCGAAATATATGTTCCCCTCGTTAAAATAAAACCAAAATATAATCGTACTAAAATCTGAAGCTTTATCTTGGACAAAGAAGATGACACTATAATTCCGAAAATTTTGATAAATAGCGTTCAGTTCAAAACAAATATTAATAAAATATGCTTGAAAAAGCATGCCATTCTATAAAAAAAAATTGAAAAGTACATCATGCCATTTGAAATAGTAAAGTTGTACATGTCCGGTATAACCAGAAGTGGTACCGGTCAGCAAGAAAATGCAAATTGTGGATCAAAATTCATTTACTCTATGGTCAACATTTGAAATTGATCGATGAACTCGTTCCCCGGATACTTCTAAAGGGCCAACTCTATCGAAGAACGATTTCCTATTGGCAAGTTATCCGTGAAGAAAGTTCTACGTCTGTAGTGTGGAAATTATTTTTATTAGAGGTGTTCATTAAATAAATAATTTTGTTATCAACACCCCGTTTCTTGGTTGTTCGGTTCTCGTCGTTTAAACCCTTCAACAAAACTCAGGATGTATCAAAACTAACTGTACCATTTCCGTTTAAAACAATGAGACGAATATCGGATGCGTTCATGACAATGCCAGTGCTTATGTTCGAGCGAAATGCCGGACGTTTTCGTTTAAAATAATACTCGCACAGCAAATCTGAATTTCATGTGAAGTCGTCGTGGGAATGGTCTCAAACTATGAGACGGGGGTACATTTTCGAACGATGATAATACACCTGATGATATAATCGCGTCGCGAAGAAAGATTACCGCGCATCATGTAGATAATGAAGTTGCATGAACTTTAATTCCAACATCTTCTATACGAGTTTGATGTTTTCGCTCTTGTCTGTTTTCAAACGAGAATTAAATACAGTGAGAGAGCCGTGTGTTAACGAATCAACTATATGATCGATAAAATGGGAAACATGAAAGTGGCGTTGTCATTATCATCGGAGATCACAACCAAAAAAAAAGTGCCCTTGATTGGTGCAATTATATGGGAGAAGGCAAAGCGTCTTCACGCACATTTTAAAGAACTTAGTGGTAGTTGTGGAGGATTTCAAGTATCGGAAGGTTGGTTCAATAAATTTAGGTGCATAGCATAAAAATCGTTGGAGAAGCTGCATCTGCAGACACTATTGCAGCAGAAAGATATCCAGAAGAGTTTGCAAACCTAGTACCTGATGCAGAATACAAACCTGAGTAAGTATTCAATGCGCTGTTCTGGAAGAGAATGCCAAACAAAACATTCTTTTCCAAAAGCGACAGGTCAAAGGATAGAGTTCCATTGCTGCTGCGTTCGAATGCATATGGAGATTGCGCCATTGAATCACTGCTCGACAGATCCTCGTGCTTTAAATACTCAAAACAGGAACGACCTGCCAGTGTTTTGGCGTTCTAATAAGATAGCGTTGGTTACAAGCACTTATTTTCTGATTTGTTCTGAAATTGGTTCGTTTCAGAAGTTGCAACTCAAAATAGAATATAATTTAGACTTTAAAGCTATTCTACTTCAATATAATGCATCAGGTCATCCTCGTGAACTTGAAACTATGCATCCTAATATAAAAGTGACATTTATACCTCCCAACACGTCTTTGCTTCATCATATGGACCAAGGAATAATCCAGGCCTTTAAGATCTATTATATTAGACGAATACTCAAAATATCCATATTGGATTATATGGAATGTGATCCTGATATAAATATTAAGGAATTATAATCTTAAACATAAAAGAATCAATGGAAGAACTGAACCCATACATATTGAAATCATGATGAAAAAAACTTTAGCCTGTTCTGACTGAGGAAAATGACGAAGAATCTGTGAAAATTCAAACTTTAACTGCCAACATTGCCGAAATCGCGAATGAAATAGAACGACATGGGTTCCAACAGATCAATCAATCAAGTGACAGGAGTTGCTTGAATCGCAAGATGAAGATTTGACTAAAACCTACTTGGAGGGAATGTTAAATTCACAGCATTTGGAAGACGTGGCTTCAACAAACACTGGAAACGTGACATTTAATTAGAAAAATCTTAGTGAAGGTTTGAGAATGGCAAATGAGCTGCTGAATATTATGAATTACAGGAGCTTCCAAAAACTGCCAAGCAAAAAGAAATAACAAAATTATTTAAACCATTGCCTAAGCCTGAAGTAAGCCTAATAATTGATCAATATGATCAAAAACTTCAATTAAATTTTTTTTCATATTTATATATTATTTTGTCACCTAGGAACGTATCCCCTATAATCTCATATAAATTACCACTCCATATTCACGGTTTCTGTTTTCGTGGCGTGATTGATAAGTTTCCGGCCTGATCAAGAAAAACAACGTTTTGAGGAATTCTTTCTTTATTTCTCAACATAATCTCATTTAAGGCTGATACCTTTCTCTTAGCGGTGTTCTAGTCTAGTAATGCCATCATCTCTAAAGGATGGTTCGTCAAGTTCCTCAAAATACCCATTTACAGCTTCGATTACTTCTTCATTGCCCGCAAATCTCTTACCGCCAAGCCATGTTTTGAGGTTAGGAAACAGATAATAGTCACTCGGGGCTAGGTCTGGAGAGTAGGGAGGGTGCGGCATCAATTCGAACTTCAGATCATAGATTTCAGCCATGGCGACGTGCGAAGAATGCGCAGGTGCGTTATCATGATGAAACAATTTTTTTTCTTCTCCAAATGAGGTCGTTTAATTTGCACCTCGTGGCTAAAACGTTGCAGTAAGTCTGCGTAGTATTGACCAGTTATAGTTTTGCTCTTTTCAAAGTAATCAATGTATATAATACCTCTTGCATCTCAAAAAACAGTAGTCATAACCTTGTTTGCCGATAAAATTGTTTTTGCCTTCTTTGGAGTTAGTTCCCCTGTTCCAATCCACTGTTTAGACTGTTGTTTGGTCTCAGAAGTGTAGTGGTGGACCCAAGTTTCGTCAACAGTAACGAATCGATGCAAACATTCGCTTGGATTATGCTTATACAGCGCCAAATTGGCGATAGAAATAGTTTTTCTAATCAATTTTTAGTAAACGCGGTACCCATCTTGCACAGAGCTTTTCCATATGCAAATGATGCTGCAAAATATAGTGCACACGTTCATATGACATCTTAAGGTCTCAGCTATCTCACGCACTTTTGATCTGCGGTCTTCCAGCACTATTTTATGAATTTTTTCGATCATATCTGGGGTTGTTATTTCAATGGGGCGTCCTGAGCGTGGCTCAACAGAGGTGCTCACACTACCCATTTTAAACTCGGAAACCCACTACTTAACGGTTAAATATGATGGGGAGGATATCTCCAGTGTTGAATCAATCTCTTATTTAATTTCCGTCGGCGTTAACCCCTTCAAATAAAAGTATTTGATGACAGAATGCTCTTCCTATTTTTCCATTTTCACAAACAACACATAGGCGTCTTGTTCAGTGTGCTTTCAAACGTAAACTAACTTGACGATCGGGCTGAAACTATACCTACAAGCTATCTATGGATGGTAGTGTAAAAAGCCACCTCCGAAGTTGCGCCATCTCTTGGTCAGGCCGGAGACTTATCTATCCAGCCTCGCACTATATTACGCACATGACTGTGCTCTTTCTGGCAGTGAACAAATTTTGAGAATGATTCGATTCGAATGTTGTAAAAGAAAAAAATACTTCATAAAAAAAGTAACAATTTAACTGGTTAATTTAGAGATACAAATGCTTAGGATAAAATTTTGCCTGGTTGCTTTTCCTTGGACTCTATAGGGCTGCAAGTTTGAATCGCGAACTGTTCTCTGATATTCCCGTTGTATATTGTCTTCATGTATTTTATGCCCAACTTCGTGAATTTATTCATTATTGAACTTTCATATTTTTGTAGTGTAGATCTTTTGGGAAGTTGTGCATTGAATTACTAGGGTGTCTATCAGGCTGATTATTTCAGCATTCCCGTACATTATGTCGAAAAAGTACTGGGAATTGATCATTCAAAAATCTGCTTAATACGACTCTCAAAATTTTTGTTGTTGCTGAGTTGGCACAATTGTTGCAGAACGCTCACGTTGAATCGATAAAAACATGTTCATATGAGTGGTACAGTGCATTCAACAACGGCCGAGATGTGGTAGAAAATTTGCCTCGTTCTGGTCGGCGATCAACATCTTCAACTGAAGTTAACAACGATAAAGTGATGGAAATTGTAATTTAAAATCGTCATTTCCGACCTAACATTCATAAAACGCATAGTAACTGGTGATGAAACATGGGTTTATGAGTTTGACATGCAAACCAGTCAACAATATTCGGAATGGCGTCTTCCAACTGAACCGAATCCAAAAAAATACGACAAAGTCGAGAAAAATTCAAGGTAAAGTTGACTGTTTTTCGTAATTTGCGCGGTGTTTAGGTGAGCAAATCCGTCGGAAAAGGTCAGATTTGTGGAAAAAAACTCATGGATTTTGTACTACTATAATGCACCCTCTCAAAAGCCTATCATTGTGAATGAATTTCTGACCAAAAACTTAACAAATACCATCGAACAACCACCGTATTCACCTGATATGGTTCCGGCCGACTATTTTCTTTTTCCAAAAATCAAATTACCATTTCGAGATACCCGTTTTGATATGGATTATTCGTTGACGTAAATGTATTATTTTGGAAAAGGCCTACTTTGAAGGGGATACAATAAATTTGGATGAAAAATGAATATTTTGTGTTTATTAGTCTAATTCCCGTTACTTGCTTGACAGAATGCAAATTGGTTTCACCGCAGTTGATGTATAAGAGATGACTATTCTCAACAATGGGTCCGAATATCATTTTGTAGGCATTTGAAGGTGTTTTGTGGTTTATACCTAGATTTTTAAATGTTAGGCATTGTTTTCGATAATTTTTATTATTCATGGGGGGCTCCACGAAGCGAAAATTTTTCACGCTCATTATTCGAATAATTTTCTAGTTAACAATGAACATGAAGGTTGAAATGAAATCAACAATCGTCCAACTTGTCGAAAAATTTATTTTAAGAGATAATATTGTACTCAGTGGTCACTGAGATATTCGAAACGTGAATTTCAAAAATTAAAAAAGCCTATAATCATAATGGAAAATGCCTCACGTTGGATTGTCCGATGTGCAGAGGGGTCGAATAATTGCTCTCGTTGAAGAAGGGGTGACAGAGGGATATAGAGGCCACAATGGGCGTATCACAGGTGATGATTTCAAAAACCTACGCCCGATACGTGGAGCTACAATCTCTGCAAAATAAGCCTAGAAAGAGTCGTAGGAAGATCTCTTCTGAAGAACAAGACCTCTTTTTGAGCCAACTCGCCAGAAGAAACCTTGGGTGCATCGCACCCAATACTCCAAAGACAATTTCTGGTAGCAACAGGCATCAGTGTATCAGTCGAAACGATACGTCAAAGACTTCGTTCAAGGGTTTTATACAGCAGAAGGTCTTCAAGAGTTCCAGAGTTAACCAGACAACAAAAAATTAACAGACTTAATTGGTTTATCAAGCACCAACATTGAAATATTGAGAATTGGCGAAATGTTCTTTTTTCGGATGAGACCAGAATTGATGTTCGATCAGATGACCGCCGGATTCGGGTTTTAAGGGGTCGTGGAAGACAAGCTAGACTCCGAGCAGCAAGACAAATTCCGAAATACCAAGGGGGCAGCGTGATGTTTTGGGGTGGCATTATGTTGGGAGGCAAAACAGATTTCATTTCGTTTCCTGCGAGTGTAACGGCTAGAAATTAAGTGGACCTAGTTCTGGAGCCCATAGTGAGACTCTGGCGAAGTGCTCACGGTGAGAATTTCACTTTTATGCAAGATAATGTTCCTCCGCCTATCAGAAACCTCGCGCCACATTATCTTTGAAACAGGGGGAATCGCTATTTTGGACTGGCCAGCTTGCTCTCCAGACTTAAATCCTATAGAACATTTTTTGGGATAATCTCAAATGAAAAATTAGATCGCGCCAGGATAATCCAAGAAACCCACAACAGCTCATCCAAGCCGCCACGGAGGAGTGGCAGAATATCTCCCCAGAGGAGGTCAAAAACCTAATCCAAAGCAAGCCTAGATTCAGGCTTGTTTCAGGACAAGAGGACGTAAAACAAGCTGCTGAGGTCGAGAAAAAAACACCTACTCCGTGAGAACACAATTTTCAATTTTTTAACACATGCCGAAAGAGTCTCTCTCTTTCTTTCATTTGTTTCTTTCTTTCTTTCTTAAAATAAACCTTAATTTATTCCTTTTTTGAATTGAAGAATCTCAAAAAGGAGCAACTCTAACAATCTTTCGAAATTTTCAAGAACCCTGAGGTAATATTCAAAATTCCATATATATTATGGTATATATATATATATATATATATATATATATATATATATATATATATATATATATATATATATATATATATATATATATATATATATATATATATATATATATATATATATATATATATTGCCCATATATATATATATATATATATATATATATATATATATATATATATATATATATATATATATATATATATAGTTCATGCATGCAATCAAACTATTTCATAAAAAATATAAATCCACCACCCGGTAATTAATACCATTGCCAGGCAATGATTATAATCAAAACATATCCTGGAATCATTATATATTAGGATAACGTTAAATGTTATGAGAATATATCAATCTACCAGAATATATACAAACTATAGCATCATCAGACAATGACATCAAAGATACCAACGAGTAGTGTCAGAGGCTTTCTCCTCGGAAAAATCCAGTGTACGGACCTTAGTCAAGTAACACTGAATGTTACTCATTCATAGTTCTCTTTGTGTGAAGTGATAAACGATCGAATAGAATACTGCTTTGATTATAAATATCATAAAATTGTCTGCTAATTATATTACGTATTACAAATAAATAGAATGTCATTTCTGAAATTTTTGATGTGTTTACACACGCTTTCTACACATTTTTCTGGCAATATTACGGATTTTTAGAAGCAGTATCACTTATTTTCACCATTTTTAATTCCCGTCTAGACTATATTCTCAAACACTTGGAATTCCTTCAAAAGCATCATATTTATTTCGGCCAAAACGCAATTCAACTCAGATTGATCAGTATCAACAGTATGAACAGTATTCAGTTCAAAAGTTCATCGTTTCGTCATAAAAACGAAATCCGATCATATCAGATCCGTCTCCACCCCCCGACCACGTAAACCAAGTCTGACTCAATCGCACGAACTAGTATCTATCGGAGTTATTATGTAAGCCTCCGTGCTATTATTCCACCTATAGTTGAAATTAATTACAATTTCCGATTCGTCGATATTCGACTAGAATCGCCGCGAAAACCGAACAGGTAAAGGTAGTTTACCTGTGTAGTCTCTCTCTACCTTTAAAGCTGGTTATCGCGTTTTGAATTCTAACGAAACACCGTCTACGTACTGGAACATCCGCGAAAAAAGTAGGTTCCAATACAATGACGTCCTCTTTTCATTACTGAGTGTTGATTGTACTGCAGTGTTGTTAAGTGGTGACTGGTGACGAAATTCCGGTTGTGCTAGTGCCTTAGTTTGTTCAATTCTGGGATTTAAGGAGGTCTTCTGCATGAAATTCTGCTAATTCTGGTTAGATTCTTATTGGATTCCAACGGGATTTACTCTGGTTTAAAGTATGTATGTGCTAATCTAACCCTCAGCGAGCATAATTGCCAAATATGTTTTGACTGTGATGTGTTTGAGAGGATCAAACATCTAGTTTAATCTTCGTAAACGCAGTTTGAGATTGGACAATAAAGATGAAAATATAGTGATACATCTTCGATGATTTTTTCGTGTAATTATTAGAGGATATTTTACGCGACTTCAGTATATACCAGGAGATGACTTTTTTTGAAAGCGGCATGTGTCATCGACACGCCCCTTTTGTGCTATGATTCAAGTACTGCATGATTTTTATCGTACAAAATGTAGCGAATCAAATTCTACTCTTACTTATTAATTAATTCAGGTGAAACGTCTTGAAGGATTTGGCACACATTATAATACGAACTTATCGTAAACAAATACAATATTAATATTATTTTATATTTATAAATTTAAATTATATATATATATATATATATATATATATATATATATATATATATATATATATATATATATATATATATATATATATATATATTATTTGTTTACGATAAGTTCGTATTATAATGTGTGCCAAATCTTTCAAGACGATTCACATTCACGGTTCAAATGTCAGAATCATAATTTGGAAAATATTTTACATTATCCCATTCTGAAATCAACTGTTATGCTGGTTTAAATACAAATAACATAGAAGACTGCACAAACGACGTAAAATTCAAAACAAAGAAAAAATTTGAAGACAAGGTTTTGGTTTGGTGTGCTATTCCTGAAGCTGGGGTTTCAAGACCATATGTAGGGCATGTGTGAGGCGAAGCTGTTGATGCAAACCTATATACTGGAAGATGTCTCCCAAAATTGTTAGATTTCATCTATACCTATCACGCTGATGACGAAATAATGTTTCGGCCAGACTTGGCGTCTTCCCTTTATGCGCGAGTTACGAGAGATGGGTAGAGGTTGATAACATCCCATTTGTACCTCACGGAGATAACCCCCAATCGTTTCACAAGCAAGACCAATCGAAGATTTTTGGGGTTTACTGACAAGGAAAGTCTACGACAATGGATGGGAAGTCCAAAACGAAGAAGGTTTGAGACAGAGAATCTTTCAGAAGATACGAGAAATCGATGTTGATGTCGTCCAAAGACTGATGGGAGGTGTTCGGAGAAAACTGCGGGCTATTGAGCAGAACGGGCCCCTATCAATCCTTTAAATACGATTTTATAGAGTTCAGATATGAGGTGAAATCATAATGATATAATCAATTCAATTAAGTTGTTTTCAGTAATTAATTTATCTATTCGAATTTTTTCCCAAGACTTTTGTGACATACGTTATATCACAATAGTTTTAGACAATTCTAACTCCTCCACAAATGCAATAAAGTAGAATGAATGTGCTGGAAAGTTTGGAAAACCCCACATACTACTCCAAATATCTAATTCGAGATCAATAATTCCCCCGTTCTTAACATTTAAGGAAAAAAATTATCTTGTAATCATCTTTGTACATAAGTTAGTATACAGCACTCGAAAATGACAGAAGAGTCGAAAACTGTCGTGTATTAACAAATAAACGTGGAAAACGACAAAAGTGGTTTTTCTCCCACATATTTTTAGATACAATTTCACTTGATAACATTTCATTATAATAAAAAATTACTTATACGAGACAAATCGCAAAATAGAACATAAACTACTCTTCAATATAATTTTCATCAACTCTTATGGATTCATTCCAACGAGATGCCATCGTTGACCTCAAATAATTCTTTATTTTTTTTTTGGTATGTCGGTTACTCAACGTTTACCTAACTATTACTTCCTTCAAACAAATGGAAAGGAGATGGTACTAAATTGGGGTTGTAAGGAGGATGAGGTAGCTCATTTTGCGGATGGTTTCATGAGGTTGTTGAGCAGTATAAGTCGTGCATTGCTGTGCTGAAGAATCACATACTTCCGATCAATGACGCCGTTCGTTGAGATAATCAAAAATTCAAAGATTGGCCACACACAGTCTGAATAAATTTTTAACTGTTGCACCGACAAATTTCGCAGTTTCAAATTTCACATATTCTTCACTCATTCTAGAATATATGTGAGATAGTTCTTACCTTTAGTGAGTGAAAAAACGAATCACCAAACATTGATCATGAACGATGAAAACAAAGAATAGATCAAACAGAAAACATTAAGAAACCATATTAGTTCGACTATCTACCGCAATGATACACACTGTGCCAGCTGGATGCAGTTTGTCCAAAAGCTAACGCTCCAATGCTTGTCTCGCTGCTCAACATCATATCTCAATAATGATAGTAGGTGAAATTTATTGCTATATATGAAAACATGTTGAATACTTTTATTCAGGGAATAGTATTCAACCTAATAGGTTGAATATTGCGATATTATACTTTTATACTGAACTAGCAGCCTACCCCGGCTTCGATAGGATATTTAACAAACATTTCAAAAGTTATAATTCTTAACACACACACATACACACACACACACACACACACACACACACACACTGTTCCATACATACTTTCTCGTTTTTGCGTGGGGTTATTAAAAAAGAGTGAAATAAAGAAAATTCGAGTATGAAATATTAGTAATTTAATTTTATTTTTGTTGTATTATCTTTTTATTTTATTTTTGATATTTGTAAAAAGCTAATTATAGGTTCTGCAAAGTCGTAGTACATTATTGTGTTCTATAATCAATAGTTTTTACAGCGCACGCGATGTAAGAAAGTTTGGTAATTTTCTCACACCTTGGTAACATTATTGGAGTTTTAGTAAGGATCCCTTACGTTTTTGAAAATTCAATATAGCCCTTGTTCACCGGAGATAGCGTAGCTTCCCAACAGTGAAAGAATCGGTCAAGTAGTTTCGGAGCCTATTAAATGCAAACAAACAAACAAATATTTCCTCTCTATAATATTAGTATAGATGAGTCTTCGATATGTTGACACATAGAGTGTTTTGAATGATATCATTATTGGGATAGAATAAATCAAAACCTTTGTAGGAATTTTCGAAATATAGGAAATAAAGGCAAAATTCGTCCAATCTACCGTCAGACGTCAGTATGTAGCAAATTCGAGATTAAATTTCGAGATTTTAAACATCTACGAGGATTATCCCAGAAGTATTCGAGTTGCAATTTGCATTATCTCGATGTTATAATCTGTTTTGTCCGTCGATTGCACCGACCAGGGCGTGGTTAGCTATCAATTAATGAGTGGCCATCTCTTTGTGAAAATTTCAGTCTTATTGCCGAGGAATTGTTCAACACTGTGTGAACGTAACTGAATATTGATGAATTGTTGGTGTTTTTCTGTATTGTAAATATATTCTGAGGTTTTAAGATACTCATACGTTCTGAGAATTCGTCCAATTCAACTATGGTTTGGGGCTCCCCATATATTTCATCGGTAATTCTGTTTCAAAACCAGTGATGATCGAACAAATTTGATTCCGTCATATTTTAGAAAGAGGGTTTCACCTTGAACAACTTACTTCATGAGTTCGAATTAAAAACGTCGAACAAGGACGAGAGAAACCTTCTAAGTTTGAATAATATCGAACTATTGTATGAACATTCACACTTAGTTATCGACGATATTCTTCTGCGAATAGGAATGTAGGTTTCGTCGACAGTAAAATGAAAGTTGTTTCATTTAATTTGTCCATACTGTATCCTATGTTGCAGGATGATTAAAGTATCTACTTTTGCTGAAACCGCCTAGTAAATGGAACAAATCTTCATCAGTAATAGGTTCCTATCTTTGATATTGAAATCCCTAATACTTTGAACGACACTTATAGAACGATATTTATTCGGATACAAACCTAACCTTCGAACTCTGTAGTATTACGTACTCTCCTTAATTTTATATTACATAAGTTCTCAGCAGGAAACAAAGTTTTTGATTATGACATTATGTGCATACTTCTCTTGATATCATCCTCATTCATCTGAATACGAAAGGTGTCTTTTAAGTTTTGCATATACAGGGTGATTCACGAGTGATCATACGTAGTTTAACTGTAGTTAGAGTACACCTAGGGTAGTTCGAATCAGTACTTAGAATACAAGGTAATGCTATTCGTTTTCCATATACAGGCTGTTCTATTGATTTTCTAATCGCAATCATTCTTTAACGCATAGACCAATTTTCTCGATATTTCGTACCACAACTAACGTTGCTGATGTTAACACTACTTTTTATTGATGGAAATAAAAATCCAGGACTGGACTGAAAAAATGATTTTTATCCTCGAAATAACTAAACAAACATCCTGTACATGACTTTTCGAGAAATCTTGCACAAGAAATCAGCAAAATTTGCACTGAAAAATGAGCCTACTGCGGAAACGGTCGCATTCTACTAATTTTTCTCATTGAGGTATGATTATGAGGATAACTCAATTTTTTTTTTGTTTCGGAAAATTTCGCGATCACCAAATGTAACTTACCTTCTTACTAACAATTCAGCATTGGGTTTGTATGGTTTCTGTCCCGGGAATAGTTCAACTAATCTACTCGCCACAAAATGACGTCGAGGAGGAATTAGAGAGGCGTATTCCGAAAATTATCTTTCAATTTTTCAATTGAAAAAATATAGTGTGCGTCCATGTTATCTCTCAGTCAATGAAAGCAGTGTCTGACCACACCAACAATCCCTAAAAGACATTTCGATTGATATTTAGACTATAATTAATGCATCATTTAAGAGACCTCAATCGAAAACGAATATTTCACGTTGATAAAAACTCAAAATGAAAATGAAAAATTCATTCGAGAACGGAATCATTAAAACAAATCAAGCTTCAACAAAAGAAGAGATAACTACCGAAAAATTAATTTGAAAAAAATTTCACAACAAATTCTCAAAAATTTTCCTTCCCTCTCGTACACATATCCTCGAGCGAATTACCAGATGCCCAACTGATTTTCTAACAACATCTGGTTGGTTTCGAATAAAATCGCAACCTTCCTCAATTCTTTGGATTAGGTGCTCTCGGTTAACTATCTCTTCACCATAAATAAAATTCTTCAGGTAACCCCACAGAAAATTGTCCAAACACGTAATGTTCTGTGTTCCACAGATCTGTCGAAATTTCTACTCCTAATGAGCTCTGTGAATTATTGACTGTTAACCATAGAAAACACAGAATTATTTCTTGATGATCTATTCATTCAGTTCGTGAATTTTTCAATTTAGTTTCACATTATCATTAAATTCTATTCAATATGTCCCGTTTCACGTACAATCACTATGCAGATATGATGTTGGTGTAAAGGTTTTGGCGTAAGTAATACCACAAGAGCTCAGATTTGGCAGGATATTTTTCTATGCTCTTTTTCGAATACTTACGTGCAGGCAATTCAACGAGAACTGGGCGACAAAATCACTCGAGCTACGCTCTCGTGATTTTGTCGAGCAGGTCGAGTTGAATTACCGAAAAGTAAGTACGAGAAAACGAGCTTAAAAAAATATCCTGCCAAATCTGAGCTCGAGTGGTATTTGCTGAGAAAATTCCGCGAATGACAAAACGTACGAAATGAACTTAATTGAGAAATGCATACAAACTCAACGAGAAAATCATAAAGCATTCATTACAAACATGTTTAGTTATTATTGGAATGAGCAGTTATTGAACATGCAATTACTATATACAATTTTTTCACTCCGGGTCGATTCTATATGGGACGATGCCTGAAGAATTATGGAAGATTCAGCATTCGCAGAAGTTTTTTGAAGATGTGAAACAAGACTCAAATGATGCTGATTGTTCAGTTGCAGGTAGGGCTTAATAGAGCTTGCCGTAGAGTGCCCGGTTAGTTTGATCAATTCTTGTTCACTGACACCTTCCTCAGATAGGTTCGAAACAGCACTGGATCTATGAGAATGATTTGTGATATTTTTATTTTCGTATCCAGTCCAACTTTCTCTGCTGATATTTTTGTCCATTTGGATATTTCATTTATTCCCAAAGGCATATTTTTGTACCAACCCTTAGAAGTACTGTTTTTCCAAAATTGATTGGGAGCCAGAAATAAGCTATCACTTGTAATATGCTCGGGTCTTTTCGACAATATCTTATGAAACAACCTCACAGGATATAAATCTGGGTTTTCCTTATTTTTTACTAGCCATTTACTACCACAGCATTATTTTGAGTCGCCTTGGCAAGTTTTCGAGAATTCTGGGCTATATTCAATACAACCAGTCACTTCTCCGTTATTAAATTTTTTCTCTTTGAAAAAGTGTACCTTGCAAGTTGCTGCTTCATCGCCAGGCTAATATGGAAAATTTTCTCAACAAACCTATAGGGGCATTTTCGTCCCAGTACAGAGCCATGCTATCAATTTCAGTTCTTGTTAATGCAACGGAACTTTCTTTGCGCTTTTCCACATTCTCTTGTAACATCTTCCTTGTAGAATTGCGACCTTCACGAGCCTTTCTAAATGCTAAATCGGTAAAGGGGTTGAAAAACTCATGTGGAATTTTTCGAAATACATATTCTGCATCATTTTCGCAGTTGTGTTCCACATTGTTATGGCAACGTATTCTTTGTAATCTTGTCCATTCATTTGTTTCATATTGAAACCCCAATCCATAAGAATTTCTGCAATATCTTCAATAGAATGTTGTATATCCAAATCGAACGTTCGTTCCTTGCAGATTATACTAAATTGATTCCAAATCGAGCTGTGCGTTTTTCTTGTATTTTTGGGGATAGAATTCTGTATAGAACTATTTATTTCTGCTTCACTGGTGCTTCCAAAACGAGACATTTTTATTTATATCGGCAGAAACTTTACAACAGGTACTAAAATGGCTGTTCTTGACAGTTTCAAAACCGTGCTATTTGTTGTGAATGTTGCATTGCTATGGAAACGCAAGGATTCTTTATGGGCAAATTTATCCACTAATATCCTACCTTCCTTCCTATTTCTATGGAATTTATCCGATATCAAACTCGAATTTCTGTTTTCTTAAACGTGCATTTTGACACATTAGTGGGATTGTCGTTGTAATTCTCGGGCGACAATCAGAGAATATCGGCGGCGATATTCACGACGGCTCGGTTGGCATCGCTAAACTTTCGAAAGGGTTCATCGTTTTTGAAGAGAACCTGGAAGGTTGCCATCGGCACCAAGAAGAGAAAGGCCTGTACAGGCGATCGCTAGACAGCACAATGATGTCATTGAAATTGTAGAGAACAATCCAAATGTAAGTAGATGACGAGTGGCGAGTACATTGTATTTGAGTTCGAGTAAAGTATGGCGAGCTCTAGCCGGTCCAGGTGCTATATCCAGAAGATGAGCTAGCAAGAATAAAATTTTGTAGCTAGGTACTAAGAAATCGCTCACTTATTTATAGAACTTTTTTAATATGCGAAACAGGCATGTTTGGGAAAGGGAAATTTCTCACTCAATAAGACCACGCCATTCCCAAGAATGATTTTTTCTGTCAACGTTAGATACGACGTTAATAATAACACCTTCATTGGGCCTGTTTTTCTTCCCGGCTATGTGAATGGAAAGTTATTTAAATTTTTACAGAAATCAGTTACCCGATCTTCTTGACAATGCTAATATCGACAGAAGAGGAATGTACTTTCAGCATGACGGTACACCTCCCTATTTCACGAATGATGATCATCTGAAGAATGTGTTTACGCTACATTGGTTTGGAAGAGGGGGTCATCATAATAGGCCTGCATGATCTCCCAACCTTACGTGTTTGTACTATTTTTTGTAGGGTTACCTGAAGAATTTTGTCTCTAGTGAAGAGATAGTTAACCGGGAGCACCTAATCCATAGAACTGAAGAATGCGATTTTATTCGAAACCAAAGTTTTTCCAAAACTAAAAAAAAAGGGTTATCCACATAATCATATATCAATAAAAAAGTTTAGTGGAATGCCACAGTTTCCGCGGTAGACTCATTTTCTAGAGCAATTCTTGCTGATTAAGATCATGTGCAAGAATTCTCGAAAACTCATGTAAAGTGTGTTTGTTTATTTATTTCCAGGAAAAAACTCATTTCTTCAGTCCAGCCCTGGAATTTGATTTTCGTCTATAAACAGTATTGTTATTTGTGGTACGAAATATCGAGAAAATCGGTCTATGCGTTATAGTAATTAGAAAATTCGACACAAATCTTCATAAAACACCTGTATATCGAAAACGAATAGCGTCGTAACCAAGAGGAGAACTTGGTGTACACTAACTACAACTTAGCTATGTACGATCACTCGTGAATCACCCTGTATGTTGCATGCCAATCTTCCTGGATAATCTTACACAGCATCCACATTCTCTTGAGTGACCACTGTTTTTGATGCACCTGCGTTTGGATCGTCGCTAAGGCCTACCCTTTTGCGTATAAATTCTCCTTACTAACGGGAAACTGTGTACTGCTGTGGTGCATCAATGTCAAAAACAGAAACCAACTCCCCGAGACATTCTTGTTGGGATAATTGTTGAAAATTGTAAAAAATTATTGCGAAAAATTGCTCACATTTTTCAACTGACTTGTCAACTTTGATAGTAGTCGAGGAAACGAAGCACTAAAAACCACTAAACCTACCAATTTTTCCTAGCAAGATCAATCGCTACAAAACTTTTTCCATTCGTTCTGAAAAAGCTTCAGAAAAGTCTGTGAACTTAATCGGGAGTGGTACTATGAAAATTTCATTTTCTGCATAATGAGGAAAAAATGCTGTTTTTCTTCACCTTTTTATTGACGACTTTTGAAATTGTGAAAGCGGGAAGTTTGAACAATTCCACAAATATGGAAAACTTTGAAGAAAATCAATCTGATGCAGAAGGGGATGAAGAAGAACCAAGTCTGAATGATACGGACTATTTGTTAACCAAATTTTTTAATATTAAAAATTTTCTTGGATTTATACTCAGGAAATCATATTTTAACTATTATTTGATACTACGTTTTCATAAAAACCTTAAATATCAAATAAACATAAAAACTCCAGGAGACGAGGTGCAGCGTAGGCAGCAGGTAGCTCGAGGATCATCGCCGTTAACATATTCGTGTTCATCAACCTCAAAAACCCCCGAGTAATGACTTTCGACTGATTTCTTATGAAAATAACACAAAACTCCAGAAGACGAGGTGCACCAGGTAGCTCATTTCCTCGACAATAGTTTGTTGTGGCTTGAACACAGCATACATACCAGGGGTGTTAGTTGAAGTTTGCCGGTTTTACTAGTAGATGTCGTTAGCAATATATATAAATTTTTATGATTTGGCATGTATGTCATTTTTTTCATTAACCTTCAAAAATACGCAAGTCACATTCCACCAAAATAATAGCGTCATATTTGTTTACCTCAGTGAATATGTCGAGTTTCGTTGCAAGTAAATCGCATTTGCGGCATTCGTTGCTTTTTCATTTCATCAAAAGAAAAAAGCAGCTGAAACTCACCGGTTGCTAGTAGAAACTTATGGTGAACATGTTCCCCAGTACTGTAGAAAGCAGCCACAAGAACTGGAATTATTAATCGATGATCTTTTGAAATAAAATTTACATTACCCAATTTGCTCCAGTGATTAAAAGATCTGAGACAAGGTTTCGTCAATTTAAAAGTGGAGATTTCGATTTGACAGACAATGAACATCCTGGTGCAGCGAAAAAGTTCGAAGACGGGGAATTGCAGGCGTTATTGGATGCTGATCCATCCCAATCGCAAAAAAAATTATCAGAAACACTAAATGTGACTCGAGGAGCAATTCGCCAACGTTTAAAAGCCATGGAAAAGATCCAGAAGCATGGAAAATGGTGCCACACCAGCTGAACGATAGACAAATGGAAAATCGAAAAACCGTTCGTGAATTGCTGCTTCAACGATTCAGAAGGAAATCTTTTCTGCATCGAATTGTCACGGGCGACGAAAAGTGGATTTATTTTGAAAACCCGAAGTGAAAAAATTCATGGCTTTCACCTGGTGAAGCCGGCTCTTCGACTGCAAGGCCTAATCACTTTGGCCGTAGGACAATGCTCTGTGTTTGGTGGAACCAGTGTGGTGTGGTGTAGTACGAGTCGTTGAAACCTGGTGAAACGGTGGGAACTGATCGCTACCGACAACAAATTATCAATTTGAATCATGCGTTGATGGAAAAACGGCCGGAGACATGACAAAGATATCTTGGAACATGACAACGCGCCGTCTTATACCTCTGAACTGGTGAGAGACACATTAAAAACAATTAATTGGGAAATATTATCGCACCCGCCGTACTCTCCAGACCTCGCTTCGTCCGACTATCACCTTTTCGCATCAATGGGACACTCCCTTGCAGAGCAGTGGTTCGCCAATTTTGAAGAAGTCGAAAAATGGTTCGTCGAATGGTTTGCGTCGAAGGAGAAAAAGTTTTTTTGGAATAGTATCTATAATTTGCCTGAGAGATGGGCGAAATTTGTAAAATCCAACGGTTAATACTTTGAATAAAAAAATTTTGAGATTTCTCTGAAAATTAAGTGTTTTCTTTATCGAAAAAACCGGCAAGTTTCAACTAACACCCCTGGTAGAACTGGAATTTTGGATTTATAATAAAAATTATAGAGGTTCATGTTCTCTCGTACTGTAGAAAGCAGCCACAAGAACTGGAATTAATAATTGATGGTCTTTTGAAATAGAATTTATTTTACCCAATTTGCTCAACAAATCTCAAGAACTACTACGGCAGAAATTCATATTATTCATAAACTCATTCCATTCATAAAGGCTTTCGATAATATTAACATTCAATTCAATTTTAATCTTGGGTCTTATTGAATTTGTCAAATATGGAGTTACATGATATAATTATGGACTGAAAAGTAATTTTTTTAAATAGTGTTCTCGGCGATAGATAGATACACCGTTTGAATTGGGATACGAGAACATCTATTTCGAGAGCGTCAACCGGTTCTTCTGGTATCGATAATTGTTGATCACTTAGTTTATGATAGGAACAAGGAGAAATTGTGTACCAAATTAGATAGTTCTGTATGACTGATGACTTAACGACCAGGTAAAACATACAGTTATTCATTCAGTAAAGAAAGTTTTAAAAAGAAGTATCCTCTGAAATGTCAAGTTTAAAGTTGCTCAGGATATTTGATTGAATTGAATTTTTTTATATATCCAGGTATCCATATTAGCTTCATTCTTAAAGAAATCACGTTCTTATCTTTCGATACAAACTGAAAATGTGAGCTACGTGGTATGTCTTTTAAGTTTTGCATATAGAGCTAGAATGAAACAATTGAAAGCTTTTAAGGATATTAGTGTTTTTCGGACTATTCTAAT
Source organism: Cryptolaemus montrouzieri (assembly GCA_013387265.2). Taxonomy (NCBI): domain Eukaryota; kingdom Metazoa; phylum Arthropoda; class Insecta; order Coleoptera; family Coccinellidae; genus Cryptolaemus; species Cryptolaemus montrouzieri. The sequence goes on from JABFTP020000001.1 coordinate 30,387,194, forward strand.
ATAGTTCGTTCGAATCAATTCTTTTCTTTCCATTGGAACACCCAAACAGAAGATTGGCGCCCATTTTCTGGTCCGTATGAATAAATCCAAGATTCAACCCCATTCCAGATGTTTTGACACCGATACAATTTTTCGTGTAAAAGGGCCTAGCCGGGTAAGATGGTCAAAAATGCCCCCAACTCGATTCGAATCTTATCCATCGTAATGAGTGATCCATTACGTTGGATCATTGTGTGTACGAGTTTCCAACAGCAAAACAAAATTATGGTCGTTTGGAATTAAGAAGATATAAAAGATAGCTTTTTTTCCAGTAGATCTTTATGCCATTTATAAGGTGAAAAAATTTCATTGAGAACTTTGGAATATTTGTATCAATAAATAGGATTCGGTATCCTTTTTCAAACGCGTCGTCAAATGTATTAATAACAACGTAAAGTAGACTACTCCTTGAGTTTGTTTAAGATAATATCCCCGTTGCATTATTTCGGGTTTTGCTTTGACATAAGCAGCCTTCGCCGCGGTCAGTGATTTTGAGAATGTGAAAAAAGAAAATGTTTGACTGAAGCGACCTTATTACTCAATGCATGAAGTATATTGTTAAATGCCATTTATTAGACGTTCCGTTCTGAAGCTTTACAGATCGTTAAATCCTCGTGCTTTAAAAAATCAAAACAAGAACCTGCCAGTATTTTGGCTTGCGAATAAGATAGGTAGATAGATAGTTTATTTATGCAAACTTGTATATATAGAAGTAAACAACAAACTATGCCAAAGGCATAGAATATGTCAAATAAAAAAGTACAATCACGTTATAGATAGTTTAGACTTACAATCAACAGAAAAATCTCAATTTACAGGTACAAAATAAATAGATATAAAGGTAAGACTATAAACATTTATAACGTGGACAGGAAGCGTGGGTTCTTGTGACTGGTCCCGGAATTGCTTTCTTTCAGTAGTTGAAACTTATAAAAAAAAAGAATTTAGACTTTAAAGCTGTTATACTTTTGAACAATGTACCAGGTCATCTTCGTGAACTATGCAACCAAATAAAAAAGTGACATTTTTACCTCCCAAGCCTTTGCTTTAACCGATGTACCATGGAATAATCTAGGCCTTTGAGCTGTATCACATTAGATGAACCTTCAAAATCATATTGGATAATATGGAATGAGATCCTGATATAAATGTTATGGAATGCTGGAAGAAATTCGACATAGCAAAATGTATCTTAAACATAAAAGAATCAGTGGAAGAACTGAACCCATTGAACTGAACATCGAAATCATGCTAGAAAAACTGTGACCTGTTCTGACTGCAGAAAATGACGAAGAGTTTGTGCAAATTGAAAATTTAATTGCAAACATAGCCGAAACTGCTACTGGAATAGGATGAGATTGGTTCGAACAGAGAGACTCAAGGGACCGTCAGGAGTTGCTTGAATCGGAAGATGAAGATTTGACTGAAACCGACTTGAAGAAAATGTTAAATTCACGCCAAATTGAAGACGAGGCTTCAACAAGTACTGTAAATGTGACATTTAATTCGAAAAAACTCAGTGAATTGAAGTAGATTTAAAAAACTGCCATTGCCTAAACTTGAAGGTAATAATTAATTAATATGGTCAAAAACTTCATTTAAATTGATTTTTTCATATATTTATTTTTTATTTTGTCAGCTAGGAACGTTTACCTTATATTTCATATTCTGTGTTTCTGTATTGGCCGCATATTTATGGAACAATTACCCCGCGAATAAAGTGCTTATATTGTAAACAGGCTCGTTTGAATGGAGCCTCCTGTATAATTCGCAGTTGGGGGTGTGGCCACTATATAATTGGAAATTATACCAAAATTGACTTGACGTGGCGTTGATCTGTCATAAAATCTGTTTTCACTGGTCTGAGTAGATCTTCATCATACTGCGTCAGTATGAGTGAGTGAAAGAAAAAATCGATAGAGAATAAATCTTTAGAAAGTCCAAAAACCTATTTTTCCTTCGTCAGATTTGAAACTTTTGAAATCACCCTTGTGCAAACATATCTAAATGTTATTCGATATGGTGAACTTTGCAATAAAAATCATTGCGCAAGATAGATTATTCTACTCGTTATTACCCATCAGAAATTCGAACCTGATGCCGAACGTTTTTAATTAAGTATTTCGACGCAGATTTTATTAACACGAAGAATATTCAAGCGTGTTAAAATCCAATAAAGTAACCAAACGAACGTTGTCTATATTATACTTTGATGTGACTCACTCAAATGGCCATATGTTTAATTCATAGGGGTTCGTGGCAACCCTTCGCTACTCAAACAAACCAGGGTAACTTGAATTGAGGTGCAAATGTATGCAGTAATCTTGCACTGCCACAACAAACAAATAAAAGTTGATGATCATTTCATTGTTTTCGCCTGATTTCACTGAATTTGCATTCACTTCATTCGCTCTGAAAGTATTTAATGCGTTTAACGTGTTTTAAGGAAAATCGAACAGTTCCCTGACCGGAACTTTATAGAAAGCAGAAAGTATTACTTAGTATCTTCTAGAGAAAACCTAGATGATGATATTCTATAGTTCAAGAGTATTGGGTGATGGGTGATATCAACTTATTTAAATATGGAATACTAATGACCCTTATTGAATGCAAAATCATTTCAAATGATGAATAGACGAAAATTTGATTTTCACTTATTTATTGTATTTGTTTGTTTCTACGATACTACGGCACTGATTTTACCGTTCGGGCGAGGGCCTTATTATGGTAAATCCACTTAGTTCCCTATTAGCAGAAATTTTCATGGATAACTTAAAAACTACAATACATGAAGACATTTTAGCTAAACTGTTTTCATATTGGTTTCGGTATGTATATTATATCATTGTATAAATACGAAGGAGAAAAAAAAACACATTTGTCAGTTTTCCATGTTTATTTGTTGAAACAAGATCGTTCTCGACCCTTCAGTGATTTTCAAGTGCTGAATACTAACTTAGGTACAAAGATGATTACAAGATATATTTTTTCCTTAAATGCTTAGTACGGAGAAATTATTGATTTCAAGCTGGCAATAAATAGAAGTATAGTGTGGGGTTTTCCTGAGTTCATTGATTTCCAAACTTAAGTGTGTGGTTTATTGATTGAATGTGCTCAAATATTGGAGATTTCTTGTCTGAATATACAGGGATATCCACCGGGACCGTCCGTTAAATACTTTTTAAGTTCCAATTACAACATCAAGCTGAAATTTTATACGCGGCCATAACTAGAGATTTCCAATTGGAGTGAAACATTTTCGAAGTGATGCCGTTTCCGGTTATACCGGAAGTGGGTCATCACTTCGTTATTTCAAATGGCAATCTACCTTTTTTATTATACATCTAGAACGGACATTTGAGCAAGGCATAAAATACTCTAGTTGTTGGCACTTATCTGTCAAAACTTTTGACAGATTTAATTATTTTTGTTATAAACTCGATTTTTGAGGAACATTCAAAAAAATTGTAGCTCGTAGATCTTTTGCACTACAGACACAATTTTGCTTGGGTGGATAGAAGAAGGATCAAGGAATTTTTTAAGCAATCTACACATGTCGAATGTTCATTGCGTTGTTTTGTATGATTTTTTCAATTTGGCCTTTTTCAAACAGCAATAACTCAATTTTTTCAAATTGCACGTGCCAATTTTAAATCGCCATCAGATGAAGCGTCAAATTTCAGATGGAATTGTATAAGCATGTACTATACCCATCTCTTATAGTTCCGAAATAATTCGGGAATATATTGAATTTTGATGATTTTGCATGAACTAACTGAGAATGCTTTGAAATATATGAATCAAGTAGCTGAACTGGCTACGCTCACCTGACAGGTGCCTAAAATTAATGTACTTGTCACTTCTTTCATTCGAATTTGATATTTCAACAAGAATTGCCGTTATTTCAGATTGAAAATATCCAAAAAAAGAACACATTTGGAATAAAACCACTGGCTATTCAAACGAAAATATATTTAATCTTTTTTTTAATTCATTTTAGAATGTCAAAAAGTAGTGGGTAGAAATTGCAGGCAATTCAATAACCAATTTCCCAATTTACTATATATGAGTAAAATAAAATTTCGAGGCATTAGAAGCAATTTTCTACAATTCGGATGAATAAAAATTGTGGGAACTAAGCGAAAACCAATCATTGAAAATAAAAACATTTTACGAATAAATAATAGTAAACATCATAGGAGGAAACTAATCTACGATCTGAATAAATGTATGAGCCCCATTTTGTTCGATACACTTGACAGCTCGTATACGAACATGATGAGTTGCCCTCCTATTACGAAAAGCATTATGAATGCTCTCTAGTATCTCTTCTTTACTTCTTACAGGAATAAGATACACTTCACTCTTGATTTTCCCTCATAAATGAAAATCAAGGGGCGTCAGGTCCGGAGAACGCGGAGGCCATAAATTTGGTCCTTGATTACCCCACCATCTATCCTCGAACGTTTCTGTTAGCTGCCGATCTACAGCTCGCGTTTTATGTGCTGCTGCACCATCAATTTGGTAATAGCAATCCCTCAGAATGTTAAGGGGTAATCCATCTAAAAAATTTGCTAATGTTCCTCTCAAAATTTCTAGGTATCCTTGTCCATTAAGATTTTCCTCATAAATGTGATAAGCCAACAAATCATTCATTAAAATTGCAAAAACGTTCACGCTGAATTTATTTTGGAAATCAATAATCTCAATGAAATGTGGATTTTCTGTGGCACAAAAATGTCGATTTCTCCTGTTGGTTATTCCACTTTCATTGAACTTGGCTTCATGAGACCATATAATTTTTTGCAGAATTGTCTCATCTTCTTGAAGCCGAATTAATAAATTTTCACAGAAATTTAGCCGCTTGGGAAGGTCAGTTGGTTTCAATTGTTGTAGTCTGATAAAAGAATACGGGTGCATGTTATGTTTCTTAAGGATCCCTTGAATGGAAGTATAACTCAATCCAATATCCATTGATGCTGACGCATCTGGATTGGCACGAAAATACGCTAGGGTATTAATTTGATTGTCGTCGTCCTCGAGAATTGGTTTTCTTCTAGATTCTATGTATTTTATTCCTCCAAATTGCAGAAAATTGCTTTTAATCCTTCGAAATTTTGTTTTACTCATAGGCGCCAAATTTGGAAATTGGTTATTGAATTGCCTGCAAGTTCTATCCACCACTTTTTGACATTCGCCATGAATTAAAAAGAGATTAAACATATCCTCGTTTGAATAATCAGCCATTTTATTATCAATCTGGTGTTTTTCAAAAATTTTCACTTCAAATTACCAACAATTCTTGTTGAAATATCAAATTCGAATGAACGAAGTGACAAGTACATTAAATTTAGGCACCTGTCAGGTGAGCGTAGCCAGTTAAGCTACTTGATTTAAATATTTCATAGCATTCTCTGTTAGTTCTTGCAAAATCATCAAAATTCAATATATTCCCAAATTATTTCGGAACTATAAGAGAAGGGCATAGTACATGCTGATACAATTCCATCTGAAATTTGACGCTTCATCTGATGGCGATATAAAAATTGACACGTGCCATTTGAAAAAATTGAGTTATTGCTGTTTGAAAAAGGCCAAATTGAAAAAATCATACAAAACAATGCAATAAACATTTGACATGTGTAGACTGCTTAAAAAATTCCTTGATCCTTCTTCTATCCACCCAAGCAAAAATTGTGTCTGTAGTGCAAAAGATCTACGAGCTACAATTTTTTTAAATGTTCCTCAAAAATCGAGTTTATAACAAAAATAATTAAATCTGTCAAAAGTTTTGACAGATAAGTGCCAACAACTTGGGTATTTTATGCCTTGCTCAAATGTCGGTTCTAGATGTATAATAAAAAAGGTAGATTTCCATTTGAAATAACAAAGTGATGACCCACTTCCGGTATAACCGGAAATGCTATCACTTCGAAAATATTTTACTCCAATTGGAAATCGCTAGTTATGGCCGCGTATAAAATTTCAGCTTGATATTGTAATTGCAACTCAAAAAGTTTTTAACGGACGGTCCCGGTGGATATCCCTGTAAATATTCTTAGAACTTGCATTCGAAATTTGTACCTGTTTGACCTACACAAGCCGAAGAGCATTACATATGATTTTGTATATACCAGATTGTTTGGGTTTATCTGTTTTCAGACCTCCCTCGTAAAGTTTAATTTGCCTTTATATGTAATTGAATAACGAACGTAGAATATCCTAGAATGTATAGAAGAAGCAGACGTTGCAACTGAACTTTGACATGTTAGGATTAGATTTGATTAGAGACGTTGTCGCTTGATAGAACAGAACTAAACTATTGATAGGCTAAATTCCCATAACAGGTGAATAATATCGAATACCGAATTCGTGTACGATTCAATAATAGGTAAATGTGGAATTTAATTAGGTACCACGTTAATGAGTCATAGATTGATATTCAATTGAATCTGGTAAATCAATGCGTTGGCACGGCGATAATAAATGTCTTTCACATGAGCTGGTTCCTTCAGGAATGTTAATTAGTGATATACGCGACTCATCGGACGATACTTTTCGATTAGCTAATATTAATTAGGTCTCGGTTTTGATGTGTATCATAATAGTTTCGAAATTGTCATCGCTTCAGGAAAAATGAAAAGGTTTTTATTGGTTATTTATGCTTCTGATAGAAGTTGTTCATGGAAGTTGCCTACAATCAGTGCTTTGCTTTTATTTATTTTGCTAAGTTGACGTTTCCCACAAATGAGATAGGCAAATGATCATAACATAATCAATGGACTAGCTAGTATCAGGTTGCACGAAATAGATGGATTGTATATTTGTTTTATAAAACTTTACAAGTGTAGCAAACGTCAACAAAGATGAAAATTAAAAAGAAACAGAAATTCACACAGTCCTACAGACTATCACAACGAAATTCCTGCACTTCATAATATGCTTTCTGCAGAAGAAAGTCTTTCAACTTTAGTTTGAAAGTTTTTATTAGAAAGTTTCATCGGATGCTTTCTGGAAATTTGTTGAAAATGCTAATTGCTGGAAATTGTATATTTCTGTGGATGTTGGCATAATTAAATCTATATGCTTCAATTCTGGATTCTAACCTAGTAATGTATGAATGACCTTCATTATTTAGTGTGTGAACCAAGTTTTTATTTACAAAAACTGAACTTCAGACTTGGCAAGGTGAGAAACTTACTGGCAAAGAAGTATTTCATGTAGCTCTCTCTAGAGCTCAATATCAACATCGATCTGAGACACTTTCTGTTAAATGAATATTCTTTCGACACCTTGCGAATTTCCCCAGAAAATTACCTCAGTCTAGATTCAACTAGTGCTGAGTAGGCCAGAAAAATTAATTGCTTCAATATGCACATATTTTCCTGCGTTCTTTTCCTTAGGTCTTCAATATCCGATCCTGCAAGAACAATGAGTGTATCATGAGCATACTGGATGACAGAATCTTTGGTTTCATTCGGTATGTCGTTTGCATACATTATGTGTAATCGACTTGCGGCACATCTCATATAGAATAGAATGCGATGAAGAGAACTGAGGAAGCCTATGTCTAAGGTTGGGCGACATTAAAATATGTCAGGATGGGGTCGGTTGAACTTGGTCAATTTTGATGCGAACAAGACCGCAATCAACAACGTTCGCCTGGAAAGTCACTGCTGGAGAACTTCCTTTAATCATGCAAGGACATCGAATTTTTTCAGAAAGGACCTGTATTTACTCAGCCATTGCCTAATCTAAGCAGTACTTCACAACATCGCACCAGGTGAGACGTGATCTGGAATACTGTTCCCATGTTTGAGGCCTCACACCTAAAAATTAATCACATCTGGATAGTGTCAAGAAAGATCAATGAGCTTCATTGACCTGCCGGAGATCACGCGTGATCTCCAGCCTTTCGCTCACAGGCAGCGGTTGCTGATGTTTCTCTTTTCTACAGATACTTCCATTGTAAATGGTCTGGAGAATTAAAAGGCATGGTTCCAGGAAGAAACCTGTTCCAAAGAAAAATCAGGCTAGCGAAAAATTCTCATCATTGGACCAACTAGCTACGCTACGTACTACTCTATAAAAAGTTTTTTGAAGAAGAAAAAGAATTTATTCGTTATCAATATTGCATAATACGTTAAGTATAAATTGTAGACATTAAAAGCTAAACACACTACATTTAAATAAGGATTAAGGAAACATCAACAATAATAATCAATGTATGTGTAGCAACCAGATCATTGAATTAAAAATAAAAACAAGAGATGCATTTAGAAATTTTCTGGCATAAAGTCTTCAATGCTATATAAGCCTTCTTTTAACATAATTTTTATCACTTGTCTCTGGAAATTCAAAACGTTGTAGAGCAGGGGTGCCCAAACTTGAACTGCTGGCGGTAGGTTGTACCGTAGCATATATAGATATTAGCTTTCCGCACAATATACATTAGTTTAGTCAAGGTTTGGGTTAGGATTAGTTAGGTACTTCTCCATAATATCAATGAAAAAACTCATAGTTATTCAAAATGGCGAGTTTATTGGTTGTTACAAAACAAAAGAGTTACATATGGTGTTAAACTTAACTAAGGAGTGGCTTTGGATGTTGAAACGTGGCACTGTATGTCCTCAGCAAACTTTTCATAAAAGTGAGTGCTAATCGCAAACATGATGACATATGTCAATTAGGCGATTGCGATGTTTTTACTTAGTTATCTTCATTTAAGAAAATGCAAACTCGTACAAGTAAGTTGGCCCAAACTTTGCCGTCAGTTGAAGGGCAATACAGATGCTGTAGCTCTGAGATGTATATCTGATATAATCTGCACCAACTCAACAGAACATGAGTTCATATTAAACTGACTTGCTATTTCAGTAGCTAGTTTCTCAATGTTTTTACATGTATAAGGATATGAATTTGGGAGGCTTTTACTTGGTAAAACATTATCATAATCAAAACAAGTACTGTTAAGGAATTTTACTTAATAACATTATTAAGTAAAATTCTAAAACACAGTACTTGTTTTTTATTATGAATAAGGATAACTCATAAATGATATTTGCCAATTTACTGAAATCATAAAAACGCATTTTGAATTGTCCCAAAATATTTGATAATTCAGCCTTATACGTATCATAATTCAACTGAGGAATCCTTGCTTACAAGGCGGAAAATGTTTCAGATCCTCTCTTTTCAGTTGATCTATCATAAGTTCCAATTTACTTTTGAACGCGTTTACTGCGCTAATCATCTGAATAATAGTTTTTCCTCTACCTTGAAGATAATTCTTGAAACCTTTCTAGGAATTTTCCGCGACTCAATCACCTGACGTCTGTGTGAAGAACTAAATCAGTGTGTTCAGCTGACTACCTATCTTCCAACTGCAACTTAAAAAAGCCACCGTTGCAAGCTACGAGCACTGATGGAATTCACAATTTTTGTTGCAATGCCCATAATTTCCTCCGTGTTTAAAACTTTTGAACACAAAACTTGTTGCTGTATGATGCTATGGAATGGAAAAAACGAAGGAAAATCTTCATTAGCTCGACACAATGCCACATGACCGTTTTTCTTTCCAGTCATTGCTGGTGTTCCATCGGATGTAATGCACACTAATTTATATTATTGGTAGTTTGTAGTTTTTTACAAAGTTGAAGAAAACTTCATATATATCTTCGCCACAGTTCTTCCCCTCCAGAGGAATGATTGTCAAAAATTCTTCCTTAGCCAACATGTCATTGAATACCATCCGAATAAAAATACACAGCTGGGCACTGTCTGTCATATCGGTGGATTCGTCGATTTGTAATGAAAAGTATGTACATTTCATGATATCATGTTCTGACTCATGACTTCAATACCCTTGTGACAGTCGGACGAGATAACTGAAGTTCTCTAATAGCAGACGTGATTTTTGTTTCATTTTTAAAATCTCCAAATAAAGTCTCACATGCTTCAATAAATGCTTTCTTCACAACCGATCCATCTTCGAATGGTTTCTTGTGTTTCGCCAATACATAAGAGATATTTCAAATGACGCGATCGTAGCAGCTTTTGATTGTTTGGCTGGTCTTGTGAACATGGTTTGTTCTTTTTTCAAACAAGATATCAAATCACGTACTTTTCGTTTTCTTAATTAACTCTGTGGCGGAAAATCCTTTTCCTAGTTTTTATGAACCGTTTTATGATGCCTCTCTAAGTTACCACGCTTAGGTATTGCAACTGTCGCACGAAAAATAGGACAAATGCACTTATCCTTCACCATACAAAAGAAAAATTCTTCCTCCCAATCGTTATTAAAATGACACGTTTTAGATTTCTTCGCTGCATTCATTTCGTACTATTTAATTATAAACTTTGTATCGACGTAGTATTGCCTTCAAGTTACAATTGAGAATGACTCCAATTCCTGCAGGCGCAACATTTATATCAGCGTGAACGAAAGTCTCGAATGTTCCCGTCAACCGCGCCACCCGAAATTTCTAGAACAGCGGCAAGAATAAAAAACGCGGCTTTTCTTTGACAAGTACCGCGCGTTCCTTAGATAAAGCCGCCTTTTGCCTCTAGCAGAGTGCTATTTTATTAAGTGATAAATTTTTAAAATTAGTTACCTTCTTATTAAAAATATTTTTCTTCTCGAGATCTACTAAAAAAGCGATCGACCGTTTGAGCGCCCCTGTTGTAGAGCTTTACCATCCAGGAATCGATTGAATGTTGGTTATGCCCTTCTTGAATATTGGTATTACTAAATCCGAGCAATTCCTCTTGCCGAAGTTGTGCTGGTCATACATTGAAAGATGATTTGGGCTAGTATTGTCAACATGTCATATGTCAACATTCCATAGAACATCACAGAGTGGAATTGCAATTTTTGTTGATTCAGTTATACCAAACTTCGACAGTCTTGTTAATATGCACAAGTACTTACTCAGTTTCTACAGGTTTCATCCAAATGTTTGGACCAGTTCAGTCTTGAGTCTAACCATAAGCCAAGATATTTTACCGATGCCATAGGTTCACGAGATCCAATGATATTTCGGTTTAATCATAATTTACTTTAAGTCTGCTATTTGAAAACCGAGATTTTATTTCCCTAGTTGCGCTTTCAAACTTCCTTTTAATATCCTCGCTGTTTCTCCTACTGAACACACAGATGTATAGTCACAATACTGACTCATATCTGTTGTACTGCATATATTGATGTCGTTGATGTAGATCAGGAAGTATCTGCTTGAACACGGATCTTTGAGGTACACCATAACTACATAGCGCCTCTGGCACTTTCACTGTTGAAAGGTCCCATCCGACAACTACGTCGTGTATTTTGACATTTTTAACCTAAACATACTTACAGCACTTTAACGTACGAATGAGTTTTGTTTTGTTTATAGTGATTTGAAAAATTCAACTAGGACAACAAATGGAATTAACACGTGAAAATTTTCGTGCGATGAACATTTTGGTGCTATGATTTTTCACTATTTTCGACGTGGATTAACTCGACAACAGTGCTGCAATCAACTTTCTTCGACTTTTGGCGATGAAGCTTCACACTTGAAACGCTGGTATATAATCAGTTGTTTTGTCACAAATTATCGATGCAGTGCTCAAATTGATACACGATGATCGCCAAGTAACTTACCCTGCGATTGAGACAACCCTAAACATTAGTTCCACCAGCGTACATTCAATATTCCATGAACACTTGGCTGCCAAAAACATTTGTTCTCGTTGGATCCCACATAACTTAACAATTCCTTAAAGGAGTGCTCGTGTTATTTGGTGCAAAGAAATGTTGAGTAAATTCGACTGCGGTGCTTCCGAAGACGTTTACAAAATGGTTACAGGCGATGAATCTAGGATATATGCGTATGAGCCCGAAACTAAACAACAATCGACAGTATGGGTCTATCAAGACGAGCCAAACGTTGTGTATGCGCACATCAAGAAGAAACTGCATGTGCAATGATTTTTCGACGGCACAACAGGCAATTGAAGCCTTTTAAAACCATATTTTGGAGGTATCTCATTCGGAGTGACAAAAGTGTTACGAAAATTGGTTTAAGCGCATACGAAAGTTTATCGATCTTCATGGAGAATACTTTGAAAAACAATAAAGCTATTTTTTACCTAAGTTAGCAAAATTTAAGAGGCAACCTACGTAAGCTTCATTGAATCGGATGTTTTGTGATTCCATATTCTTACCTGTGAAGAGTTAGTGATGTGTAATATAGTGTCAAAGCTGTGCTAAGATCGTAGGGTAATAGCGCCATTTCTTCATGTTTATAGATGCTCTTGAGGAATTATTTCATGATTTCTGCACGAATAGCTGTAGTCGACTTCAATTTTGACGATACCCATGTTGCCCATCATTAAAAAGTCCCAAGCTCTCCATGAAGACTACCATTCTCTTTTTTATTGCAGATTCAAATACATTTGATAGTATGAGGAGAACTGCAATTGGAATGTAGTTGGTGTATTTCTTCCGGTCTCCAGTAAATTTGTTAATATTGGAGCCTCTCTTGTTCTTGTAAACTCTATGGAACCCACAAAGTATTTGAAACAGCCATCACTGAAATATTTATTCATTAATATCGTTTGAAGGAAAATATACAGGATACATTAGAGAAGAAATTAGCGGACAATTTGAACCACCTGAAAGAAGATTTGAATGAAGTAAAAGGAAAAATGGATGAAAATCTGAACAAGGTTAAAGAAAAGATGGAGGAAAATTTGAATTCTGTCAAAGAAAATCTAAATAAGGTTGAAGAAAAGATGGAGGAAAATTTGAATAAGGTTAGGGACGAAATGGAAGGAAATTTGGAATTGGTTAAGGAAAATCTGAATGAAATGAGAGATAGAATAGAAGAAGAAATAGAAGCGAAGATCAACGAAAAAGTGAGTGACTTATTCCAACATCTAGAAGAAAAGGAGGCAAAACTAAAAATGTTAGAGCAATCATATAGAATGAAAATGAATGATAAGCCAATCTTGTCGAAAATGGAACATGATGTTGAAGCTCCTAGGATGAAAATAAAACCTCCTACTTTCGACGGGAAAATACCTTGGTCAACTTACCAGAAACAATTTGAGGCGGCAGCCACAGCCAATGGATGGACTGAGCAGGAAAAAGCGACGTCTTTAATCGTAGCTCTACGTGGAGAAGCACTGAACATTCTGCAGACGATACCAGCAAGCCAGCAGGTATGCTACGACACGTTAACATCTAAGCTACAAATGAGGTACGGTGATACTCATTTACAACAAGTATACCACGCTCAAATCAAGCATCGTAGCCAGAAATCTACAGAGAGCTTGCAAGAATTCGAGGCTGATATTGCGAGATTAGTAGGATTAGCCTACCCTACTGCTCCTGATACTTTCTTGGAGCAATTAGCCGTTCAGACGTTCGTAGATGGCATCAGAGACGGTGAAACTCAGCAGGCCTTGAGATTGGCTAGGCCAAAAACGATTGATGATGCTTTGGCTCAAGCACTTGAGTTTGAAGCTGCAAAACAGGCATCGAATAGAGAAGGTAGCCGTGCTATAAGAAACATCATTGACGAGGAAGAAAGTATGGAAAAGGTGGTTCTTCGGCTCCTGGACCAGAGGAAGAAGAAAGAAATCAGGTGCTGGAACTGCGACGAGACTGGTCATATAAGAAGGCAATGCAAAAGCCACAAGAACACAGATGCGCTATCGCGAAGGCCCTGCCCAGTAAACTGCAGTCACTGCTCTCGGTTGGACGAAAAGACAAGTCTGATGAGGACAACTGTTGTTGATGAGGATTGGTTGCCAGCCGAACTAAGAAAGGAACAAGAAAGAGACCCTGAATTGAGTGTAGTCCTCCAATGGGAAAGGGATAATGAACGACCGAAATGGGAAGCTGTCTCCAGGATGAGTAAAAACATCAAGGCTTATTGGGCGCAATGGGAGACACTGTTAGTGGACGATGGTCTGCTGAAGCGACGCTTGGAAAATGAATCTGGAGATGATGAGCGGCTTCAGTTAGTTGTGCTAAGAAGCAGAGTAAAGGCAATTTTGGAGAAGTTGCATAATGAAGCTTCAGGAGGACATTTCGGCATCAAGAAGACCCTTGAGAAGGTCAGAGCTAGAGTTTATTGGGTCAACTCGAAGGCAGATGTCCGAGAGTATTGCAGGAGGTGTACAACATGCGCTTCGGTGAAAGGACCTTATGAAAAATGCAAGGCCCCAATGAAGCAGTACAATGTTGAAAGCCCGATGGAACGTGTTGCTGTAGATATAGCGGGACCCTTTCCAGAAACTGATGGCGGCAACAAATACATACTAGTTGCCATGGATTATTTCAGCAAGTAGGTTGAGGCTTACGCTATACCTAATCAGGAAGCCGCAACTGTAGCTGATATTTTGGTGAAGGAGTTCTTTTGCCGTTTTGGAATTCCCTTGGAGTTACATTGCGATCTCAAAAAGAAATTTTTGAATCGAAGCTATTCCAAGAAACGTGTGAAAAACTAGGCATCAGAAAGACCAGAACAACAGCGCTTCATCCTCAATCAGACGGCATGGTTGAAAGAATGAACAGAACTATGGGAAAATACCTGGCTAAAGTGTTATCAGATCATCAGCGAGATTGGGACCAATAGCTGCACCTTTTCGCAATGGCCTACAGATCGTCAGTACAAGAGTCAACAGGAGAAACACCAGCTCGGGTTATGTTAGGTCGTGAAATGAGGTTGCCATGTGATCTGGAATTCGGTTGCAAGCCTGGGGAAGATTTGGTTGGAGAAGATTATGTCACTAATCTGGAGCGAAAAATGGACTATACCCATAACAAGGTCAGACAACACATGCAGATTGCCAGTGACAGAATGAAAAACCGTTATGACCTGAAAGCTTTTGAAGGAGGACTCTCAGTAGGTGAACTCGTATGGCTTTATAACCCACAGAGAAAACGTGGCTTGTCTCCCAAACTACAGCGACATTGGGAAGGTCCTTATGAGGTCATGAAAAGGATCAACGACATCGTGTATCGAATAGTGAAGTTGCCGAGGGGGAAGCCTAGAGTAGTCCATTTCAATCGATTGGCTCGTTTTGAAAGAGAAAACAAAAACGAAGAGACACGTTTTATCTCAGAAAAGTCGGAGAAGCATCAAGTGAATGAAGCTAGGGACTACGATCGTTTCATCGCCAACTATAGCGGAACAGGCAAAGCTCGATTTGGAGCCACCAGAGAAATACAACAAGATCTTTTTCAAGTAGACAAGGAATACGCCATTGCACATTGTGTCGCTCAAGATCTTCGAATGGGTAAGGGCATCGCTAGAGTTTTCAAGGCTAAATATGGAAGACCTTTTGAACTAAGGCAGCAACTGTCTACGGTAGGCAAGACCTTGAAACTAGACGTTGAAGGAAGAACGGTCTACTACTTGGTGACTAAAGAATATTCACACCAGAAACCCTGTTATGAAGCTCTATGGTCAGCCCTACTAGACTTGAGAAAGCACTTGGTCAAGCAGGGTGTGAAGAAACTGGCTATACCGAAACTTGGTTGTGGGTTGGACCAGTTAGATTGGAGAACTGTACGGAACATGATCGAAGTAATCTTCCAAGACGACAAAATGGAAGTTGTCGTGTGCTGTTTCAATCCTACACCTTCGAGACAAGGAGAAAAACAGTTGAATGTTATTTCCATCAACAAGGGAGATGCGAAGCTGGAAATAAATGCCGATTCCTTCATAGTTACCGAAGACCCAGTCTGTTCTGGGACAGAACAGTTTTAAGAGGGGGCAGTGTAACGATATCCAATCGCCCTGAAGCCGACCCTGTCCGTTCCAGAACACTCTAGACAATCTGGCCCGCCGACCTACGTTCTAGAAAGAAACGGAATACTCCCGAATTCCCGCGTTTGTATATAAAAAGAGAGCGGGAACCACAGAAGTCAAGTCAGTCTCGAGTGAATCTTGTACAGTACGAGTGAAATAAATTAGACAGTAAATTGTGTTATATAAATTAGTTGTAAGTGTTCAGTCTAAGTGTAAATAAATTAGTTGAAGTTCTTGTAACGTGAAAGTGTTTAATTTGAACCCACAAAGTATTTGAAAAACAAAGAAACGTTACAATATCGTTATCGGTGATCTTATTTCACCTGAGATTGCTTCGATGACTTGGTTATTATACAATGAATGTCCTGATTTCGGTTTGTCTTCAAGCCATTGATCAGGTTTGAAACTTCTTCTTTGGTTGCTAGAGGCTGTTGACACTGTAGGAGATGATCTGGTGTTGATATTTTTCAGCTTATCATGAATCCAATTCCTTACGCCTGTAATAAAACTCTCAGCTGTCAGGGTCTCTGTTTCAGTTGCTGTGCACACTGGTTCCACTTCCCAAATTGCCTTAGATTAATCAGCAGTTGTACATATATATTCTTCATTTCTGTTTCTAGTCATAGTATCTACTGTTTTGATATAATTTCTCTCATTTTTTATGTGGGCAATAGCTGATTCATCTGTCTTTATTATTCTGTGGATTGTCTGGAGAATTATTTTTTATTTTATTGATTATTTTTTCCGTAATAGAATAGTGTTTATCTAGGAGATTCACGAGGACATTAAGGAGTGGTGTATAAGCCTCTCTTGCATCGCTGGAGTGCAGACGGAGATACCAGTCTATTTCCCCACAATTCGCTCCGCAGTAGGTTCAGGCAATTCTGAGTTGTACGACGTTATTTTGATGATTTTCCTGATTTTTCCATTAACTTATCTTGAAATTCAATGCATATGTGTTGGGCCAGATGGGGTTCGTCAGTTTTAGATATTTGGTTTAAGAAAATCGGAAATAAATATGTTGTCGATGCAAGTCTTGGTGTTTTCTGTTATTCTAGATGGCACACACATTTCCAAAGACATTCCAAACGCAGCAAAGAGATCAACCAGCTGTTGCTGTTTACCATAAAGTTAATATTATAGTTCACAGGGCAAGTGTGCTGTGGAACTTGCTTCCATCGAACATCTTTTCGATAACTTTCAATATGGCCCTCTTCAAGAATCGAGCGAATATACACATTAAATGATCTTAAGCGGCCACAGCAGTGGTATAACAGGCATCGCCTCGTCCCGGGAGGTAAGAATAAAAAAGAAGAAGGCTGAAGAAATTTGATTAGGTGTGTACATGTCAAAAACGTTGGGATATTTGGTGTTTCTTGGTAACATATGAATAACCCTTTTCCTTCTTCTTGGTTACTGTAGGGTTTGACTATGCACAGCGAATCAGTAGAGCCTACAGACAAGGGCGAAAGGGCAATCGCATCTCCGAAACAAGAGAATTTTGTCAAATGACTTCTTAGGGTTTGCGAGTTGATAACCTTCTCTGAAATACATATATCCGTCTCCGCAACGAAATCGCATGCGGACAAAAGTGCTGTATATGGCTTCGAGTAAAGAAGCGTGTGACTTTCCTTAGGGAAGTAGTAAAGCTCATGGGCGTAGTCAGAATTTGCTTATTTAAGGATGGCAGATTGAGATCGGGGGAGGGGTTGAGAGGGTGAGGAAGTTAACTGAGGTGAGGATAGATTGAAAAAATTAAGACGGAGAAGACTAGTTTTTTTTTTCAAATTTAATACTGTTCTTTATCGTTTTCCTGTGGATGGATATTGAAGCTAATCTGTTGAGTCTGTCGGAGGTAATTGTGGACCTGAATGTCCGTTCGTTTGTCGCCGTTGTACATGGCGGAGCGAGATACGTCATTATAGCATGACGCCAGGAAAGAATGCTGTATGCTATAATGCAGTCGCAAAGTCGACTTCGGCAACTTCCCTCCCAGCCCAATGTCGCATCCGCAACTCCAGTTCACTGTGGAGTGTCTTGATTTCAAAAATGTCCCCTTCTATGTTGGAATGTTCTGGGATGGAGCATCTCGAGCAACTGTTGCTGGTCAAAACCAAGAGTGCATCTACGAGCCTATGTATGCAATGAAGACAGCCACTCTGAAGTCTGCTGTTGATGTTGCGAGTGGGTTGGCCCAAAGAGTTTGTTTCCCGACTATTCTTGTTAGAATTACTTCTACCCTAATCTCTTCAGCACTTCATTGTAGATTTTCAGCACTGTTTAATTCGCCTTGTGTCGACGGTCACAAATCATGTCCATAATAATCTGTATTTGATTTTTGACCTGGAGCAAGCCAATTACCATCCCCTGCGATACATTAACAACCGGCTTCAAATGAGATAAATACTTTGAAATAACGCAAATACTTCTATTCGCTGCTGCATGCAACTGATAGGCTTGTTTGCGATTAGCTGCGTTACCCTCCGCTGGAATCGCGAGTAGTCCATTGACGATCGTCGAGAAGTTTTCCTCAAAAAGATTAATGTATTTTTATATTTCAGTGACCATAGAAGAGGCAGAGAAGAAGCATGTACTCTCCTTTGCGGTGATTCACAGAAAAATTATATAATGTCCTTGATGGATCCAATTGTGTTTCCTACTGCAGGAATATTGTTAAGGTCATTAACAACCAGATTGAGCTTGTGACTAGCACAGTGGAAGAGCAACGCTCTTGGAAAAATTCTTGTGGACGTTTCTCTACCCAATTTAATTTCCCTGTCATTGTCGAGCAACCATCGTATCTTTGGCCTACGCATTTCTGTGGATAAACTTTAAGACTTTCAAAAAACAGCTCAATTGCTGAAGCAATTGTCAAGGAGTCCATTTTTTTACTTCGACGAACTCCAAAAATTCTTTTCTAATTCAGTTACTCGCTTCGTCAAAAAAATCTTACACCAATTGGTAACTGTTCTTCCCCGCATATATCACAGTATGCTAGAATACTATAAGCATATGGCCTTTTGAGATCGTCCACAATCATCAAATATGTGGCGATAAATACTATGCACTTTTCGCACATTTTTCTTGATACATTTTCAATTTTCAGCTGAATCAAATCTCGGAAAACACCATCGGCCAAGGATTTTCCTCTCAGGAGTAAGCAATGAGTTGCTTAAAATAGTATTGCATTTTGCGTAGAGCCCATTATCTTTACATTTTCGGCAGAAACATGCTTATGAGCGGATTTGAGGTGATCAGTAATAGCAGGATTTTCAAGAATGAGTAGCTTCAGCAGCTTGGTTTACGCCATTGGTTGCTGGCATGGCTGGACTCGTATTCATGAATTTTTTTAAAATTTAGAAAAGGCCTAATCATGAAAGAGCTTCTTACCCCTCGCACTGTAGGGGGCGAAAATAGTACGCAGTATATGCACAGAAGTCATTTAACTTTGGCGAATAGGCCTAAAGTCACTTGTGCAATTCCAAGGTATAGTTCACCTGTGGGTTAGGAATTATTTACGCCGGCTTTGGTGAATGTTTTCTATTCTCATCATATTTCAGGATTATTCTAGAATATTTTAAGAAGTTCTGAACAAGAATACTAAAATAGTTCAAACATTTCACGTTTCAATAGTCACTAAAAAAATCGTGCAAATGTTCATTGTCCAATATCACAGATCTTCCTAAAAAGATAATAAAGCACGCATGCGACGTTTGAGGCATGCAGGGGAAAGGTACAGGTTTCTCCCGTGAGTATTTAAATCTAAATCTCATGACACCATTTATATTTTCATTAATATTTTCGTAAAAATTTAAATTTTTTAATTATTGTTATGGTCTAACTTCTTTATTTGATATTACTTTTGCACCCAAACTTGTACTTCATTTTGGTGAAAATTCCATTATATCTAGTGCTCATTGCTCGATCCTTAAGAGAGACACATGTAAAAAACGTTGAGATATTTGGTATTTCTTGATATAAGCTAACCCTTCTCCTTCTTCTTGGTCACGGTAAGTTTTGACTTTTCACAGGAAGCAACAATATATAAATTTTTATAATAAGAGAATGCCCCGGCTGTTCGGTAGAGTCAAGAGTACCCTCAAATATTATGGAGAACCTTTCTCTGAGTCCTCAGTTAAAATTGAAACATTTTAATTTCAATTGCCACTATATTTGAATAATATATATTAACAAGGTATTTTCTTGAATTAACGCACACAAAAAAGGAAAAAACTTATCTAAATAAAATGAAGAGGGCGAAACAAAGGCGACGTCTCAATCTCCGAATCCTCTAAATCTAGGTTATCTTTCTAGGGCCTCTTGGGCTGTTAAACGGTCGTTACTTCTTCCAGACGTCTGAGTAGGCGTTGTCTTCGTGGCCTAACCTAGGACTATCAATTCGATGAGTAAAAGGTATTCTCACTCCCTCAATGCTCCCGTTATGTTTAATTACAATTCATTTGAAGAAAAAATACAATATTCTGAAAAACAATAAACTAAACAGAACGTGGTTCATTGAATTTAATGGAATTAAAAGGAAAGAAAACAACAAAAAAATTGAATAACGATAATGTTGAGATATTCAGTAGAAATATGAAAAGAGAGAAACAACGTGGGCTGAAAAGATAAAACTACTTACCCCGAATTATTAACGGGTAAATTAACAATACACTCTTTAAACTTGATATTCTGTTAATAAAACGACATTTACTTTATTTAATGGAGCTATTATTTCAAAACCTATTCAATTTTTTAACATTCACAAAAATTACTATCGCCTTGAGGTAATATCGCAGTAATAATGCATCAATAAAATTGACAGAATAATCGGAAAATGGAAGGTATACAGGAATATAGAATACTAGGGAAATTATGGTGAGGAAAAAGACAACGGAGTCGAATATGAGATCGCGGTATAGTTTGATCGAAGCAAAGAAAGTGAAAGGTAGGAATTGAAGACTGTTAGAAGCAACATGTAAAGTGCAGTTATGCACGTAACACAGGAGAGCCTACAGACAAGAGCGAAAGGGCGATCGCTCATCCACTTCCAAACCTGAAGAAATGGGACGTCCCAGGAAAGAAACGGAAAGGAAAAAATTGTCCAATGACTTTCGTTCTGGCTTGGAGATAAGAATGGTACAGCTTGGTACCATGACCTAAGAAAGATCTTCCTAACCCCAATTCATACTGCAATTCAAAAGTAACGAAGCCGAATAACATGTTCCATAGGCATTCTCACCTTCATTAGTATTCCATAAGTCATACCCGACTTGTCATTGCCGCAGATTTCACTATTTCTGGAAGTCACATTACCATCTTTTCCTTTTAATTACAATTCAATGCAACGTTTTTAGTATGTAAGACACACGCAAAAACACGATGTGTCAATGAGACACACATTGCTAAATGCATTATTCCAAGGAGGATTTGAAGAATTCGACTTATTGTGTTGCGTCAGTAATCATCGGAAGAAAATATTTGTAGCTTACGCGAAACGAATAACAAACCTTGGATCTAATTAATTCAACGTACATGCAAGAAAAAGAAACTTGTGTTTCGGATGAGTCACGCAGATGATATGTAATGTCGCGTGAATTTATAATCGACATTTTTTCTGAAATCATTTATGATGCAAATTATAAAAACAACATTATTGAACGAGTAAGCGGCATAACTCCTAGTTAATCGTCCACTCAAATAGAAAAACATATTTTTGTGATACTATTAGTTCGAATATCTTAATAATGAATTATTCTCTCGAATCGGGGTTTACAAATAATCTGGATTCTAATTTTGAAAGTTCATGGAATATTTCAAAACCTGTTTTTATGTTCAAGTTATCCAAGTGATGGATTGCTGACAATTAACAACGATCAAGTAAAGATTCTATCTTGTCATTTAAAATTTGTGATTTCCAATATTAAAAAAAATTACCATAAACATACTAGGTGGGGTGAAAAGTAACCTCCTTGACCATCAGAATGCGCTGCTACTGCAAAAAAGTTTATGGCGCTTTGTAGTCCGTTCGAATATAGGCAGACATACCAAATTTCAGTGCGATATTGGACTTAGTTTTGTTTTGACAGCTGATTGTTGTTCTTTGTTCCCATGATGTTGAGTATGGACAAAAATAATTTTCGTTTTCTCATAAAACATTTTTTGGGAGGCAAAACAGCGACGGAAACAAAAGAAAAGTTGGATAAATATTATGGGTGTAATGCTCCTTCAGAATACACCGTCAAATATTCTTTTCGAGAGTTTCATGGTGGCCACAACTCAGCTACCAATGAAGTCCTCATCAGTTGATCCTCCGATGTGGTTACAGAGGACAATACCAAAAAAATACATGAAATGGTAATGGTTGACCGGAAAGTGAAGGTAAGCGAGCTAACGGATGCCACAAAGATTAGTACTGAGTGCACACGCCATATTTTGTGCAAGATTATGCATATGAAAAGAAAGTTATCCTGCCGCTGGGTGCCGCGCATGCTGACTCCAGACCAAAACACGAACGCGTGTGCCC
The DNA here is from genome assembly GCA_013387265.2 of Cryptolaemus montrouzieri. Classification (NCBI taxonomy): domain Eukaryota; kingdom Metazoa; phylum Arthropoda; class Insecta; order Coleoptera; family Coccinellidae; genus Cryptolaemus; species Cryptolaemus montrouzieri. Next base: position 30,409,562 of record JABFTP020000001.1, read on the forward strand.
TTGGCTGCGATTGGTAAGTGTTGATGAAACCTTGATCCAATATTACACACCAGAAAACAGAATGAGTCCGGCAATGCACTGATGGGGGAGGCTCAGTGGGTCGGAAAGGGTATGGCGTCGGTTTTCTGGGATTGTCAAGGCATACTCTTCGTGGACTACCTCGAAAAAGAAAAAACCTTCAACAGCGAGTTACTCTGCACTATTGGAGCGAATGAAGGCCAGAATCGCTGCGAAACGTCTTCACATGAAGCGAAAAAGAATTTTTTTTGCAAGACAATGCGCTGGCGCACAAAAGTATCGCAACCAAGGCTAAAATCAATGATTTGGGGCTTTAATTGCTTCCGCATCCACCGTATTTGCCCGATTCGGCTCTCTCTGAGTATTAGCTCTTCCCAAACCTAAAAAGAAGGCTCATCAATAAAAAATTCAGCTTATGCGAGGAAATCATTGACACCGCGGAGGAGTATTTTGCAGACCTTCCAGAAAATTACTTTTCGGGTGGAATCAAGCACTTGGAAAATCCTGGAATAAGTGTATCGAGCTTACATTGAATAAAATACAAAAACATTTAACATTTCTTTTCATTTCCAAGGACGTTACTTTTCACCCAACCTAGTGTGTCTAAAAGTCCTCCGTTCCCGACATACAGGGTGTTGAAGTTCAAACTTTATTTTACGTTTCGGTTGATAACTCTTGTAGTTCAAGAGATCAAGCTCCAATTTCCAGAAAATGGATATTCCTACTTATCAATTCGATGTAATTCTGTCAAAAAAATACCGGAAATTGATAAAAAAAAAACAGCTTCAAACGATTGCAAAAATTTTTGTTGTTGCTAAGTTGGCACAACTGTTTTCCATAGTGATGCGGAATTTGAACGCGATCCGCCATTTAGTTTGTTTACAGTGCTCGATTTTGTCAGTTCTTACAAGTGTGTTCTGCGATTTGCACAAAGGATAACAATATCGAACAAAGAATTTGTTTCAACTTTTGTATTGCAAATGGAATTTCTCGTGTCGAATCGCTGAAAATATTACAAAAAGCTTACGGTGAATCGAATTTATCAAAAAACGCACATGAGTGCTTACAGTGCATTCAACAGCGGCCGAGATTTGGTGGAAGATTCGCCTTGCTCTGTTCGGCCATCAATATCTTCAACTGAAAGATAAAATCGATAAAGTCAAGGAAATGGTAATTGAAAATCGTTATTTAAGTTTCAGAAAGGTAGGCAATGAACTTTCTGTGTCTCGTGAATCAATTCGCACCATTTCAAATGATTGTTTGGGCATGAAACGCGTTGTCGCTGGAATAATTCCAAAATATCTGAATTTTTTCCGAAATTGAATCATGTAAAGGCCGTCATAAAACGCATTGTAATTGGTGATGAGACATGGGCTTATGAGTTTCACTTGCAAACTGACGACGTCAATGTCGATCAAAAGTCAAGGTAATGTTGACTGTTCCTTCGATTATCACGGTGTGTGCACCCGGAACTCTTGCCAGAAGGTCAGATGGTAAATAAAGAATATTACCGAAGCGTTATTCGGCGTTTGACGGAAAAAAGCAGATTTGTGGAAAAAACTCATGGAGTTTGCACCACGATAATGCACCATCTTACAAGGTTATCATTGTGAATGAATTTCTGACCAAAAACTAAACAATTACCATCGAACAACCACCGTGTTCACCTGAAATGACTCCGGCCGTCTTTTTTTTCCAAAACTCAAATTACCACTTCGAGGTACCCGTTTTGAATCGAAAAATGTTTGAATGATTGGATTATACGTTGGCGTAAATGTATTATTTTGAAAGGAGGCTACTTCGAAGGCGATACAATGAATTTGAACGGAAAATACATATTTCGTGTTTCATTGACTAATTCCTGCTAATTTTTCGACAGAATGTATACTATCCGCAAATGAAACACAAATTATTTGAACTATTTACACAAACTCGTGTTGACGATGACATATCAAGTTATAGCAAGTTAATCAATAATTTTTTAATCAACTGCAAATTATAACAGTAATTGTTTTTTAATAAAACCTAAAAAAAAGCTCGTTAACAGGAGCTGTTAGAAAACAAATGAGGGTATATTTAGAATCAGCCATGTCAAATTAGGAAACATCGAGTAACATGAGTCATTCATCGAAAGTGCAATTTTGTCTTACAGTGTGATCAACCAAAAAAAAGTGAAATATTGAACTGTGCATTAATTTCTTGGCACAGTGTATATCGATATTTAGCTGCTTCTACTTAGGAATGTTAATTCGTTTGTGCTACCGTCAAATGAGTAATTTTCTAAAATGAGAATTGAATATCTAAAAAACCAGTCGTAATGATTGACTACTTTAAAACGTCGATTTTATTGTCAATTAGTTTGATGTCCTCGTTTTCAGTCAGTCAGTGCATAATAGCTTGAATTAGTAGCGTTACGCTTAGTTAAACCGATGAATATATACCTACCTAGTCTATTCTTTCTTGTTGGAATCGAATGTTTCATTAGATATGACACATTCTTTTAAAAGTAGCATTTAAAAGAAGTCATCTTGTACACTAGATATTTTTTGATAAGCGTATCTTTAAGAGCACCAAAATTATTAAAATTGAAATTTTCCTCCGAATCGCTACAGACATCTTTGTCATATCAATACAATGATTTTTTTCTGTGTATGCAGGATATTTCCCAAGTACAAGGATCTCATTTAACTATGTATTAAACTATCACAAGAGATTTATTGAAAATCAGGATTGCAATTTCGGTCTCTCGACTATCTTCAGCTTACAAGTATTCAACTGAAGTTGAAACTACATTCGTATATAAAAAGGTAGATATAAAATTAATAAGACTGCAAACAAGAGGTAATATACTTATTATAATAAAAGCAGGTATTATTTATATCCGGTTGTACAAAATAATTTTTTGTTTTTGCTCAAATTGTGGCTATAACAGAATTAGTTCGAATTCAATGATAAATTTTACGAACAACCTCACGGTCTACCGATGGGATCACCGTTGAGCCCTTTAATAGGTGACATTTTCATGGTGTATATTGAAGAAATCATATTCAATTCCTCCAAATTAAAATCAGTACAATTTTGGTATAGATATGTAGACAATGTGCTAGCATGTTTCATAGGAACTACTAGACAACTAGATCAATTTTTAACTTACATCGGTAGCATTCATCTCAAAATTGAATTCAAAATAGAGGGAGAAGTCGATAACCAGATTCACTTTTTAGACCTAACAATCACTCATATAAATAACACACTAAGTTTTGATATATATAGAAAACATACCTTAATTGGTATTTGCATCTCCTATGACTCAAAATCTCATAAATGCGTTGCGTTTAATTCAATGATGCGCAGAGCTTTCTCTCTGCCATTATCCGAAGCAAATATGTCCAGGGAAGTGTCAACTATTAAAAAAATAGCAAACAGCAATGGTTACCTCTTAAATATAATAAACGGAATGATCAGAAAAGAACAAACACGAATAGTATATCATAATATTTACCCATGTATAGACTCAACTAATACAGATAAATATATTTCGTTAACATATTTTGGTCCTATCAGAGAAAAGATTGCAATTGTCATTTGGAAACAGAATAAAAAGTAGTTTCAAAGACCCAAATGAAACTCTCTCAGATATTTTTCAATAGTGAAGATAAAACTGATAAATTTGACAATAATGAATTTTACAAGTTGTTTTGTATGGATTGTGAAGGTGCCTATATAGGTCAAACTGGTAGTTTATTTAAAACTAGATACAAAGAGCATCAATCGGATTACAATAACCAGAGAACCGACGAATCTACTTTCGCTTCACATTGTATCGAAATTGGCCATGAGTTTCCACCCATAGATCAACTTCAAATCATTCACAGAATACATAAGGGAGGAAAGTTATATTCCTTGAAATACATCGAAATTTTGAAACTGCAACAAACTCCCCCTAGAGATAATATGCTGAACGACGTATGGCTTATTCGTCCCTGATTGAAATCCTTACCTAATACCTGCTTTTATCATAATTATATTATTACCTCTTGTTTGCCGCCTTATCAATTTTGTATCTACCTGTTTTCATATGAATGTATTTTCAACTTAAGTTCAATACTTGTTGTCAGCTGAAGATGGTCGAGAAACCGAAAATGCAATCCTGATTTTCAATAAATCTCATGTGAAAGTATTAGGACCGCAACTAAGTTCTCGTTGTTTTTTTTATGAAAATACAACTCTATTGTGAAAAATGATAACAAAAGAATCATTCAAAATATTGCCTATCGCTAGCTACAACTTTCTCCCATCATTCTGGCAGAGCTCGCATACCGTGACGGTAAAAGTGTTCGTCTTTTGAGGCTATCTACAAATCAAGCCATTTTTCGAGCTCTTCATATGAGCGGAACTGCTGATCAGCCAGACCATGTACCATCGAACGGAACTAGTAATAATCGGATGGTGCCAATATCTGGGGAATATGGCGGGTGCGGTAGGACTTTCCATTTGAGCGTTTCCAAGTATGTTTTAACGGGTTTGGCAACGTGAGGCCGAGCGTTGTCATGATGTAGAATCACTTTTTCGTGTCTCTCCTCGTATTGTTGCCGTTTTCCGCGCAGGGCTTTATATCTAACCCAAGTTCCTTGCTTTTGAATCATTTCCAACACATGCAATCGCACTCAGAGCAGCATCTCCGTAAATTTTTTGGAGCTCTCTATGAGCTTCAGCCGCCGAAAATCAACATTTCCCGCAAATGACGATTATTTGGCACAAAATCAGACATTTTCTCATAACTAAAAGTATATGACGCAAAAACAAAATCACTAATGTGTTACAGTGGTTTGTTTACCATATGTCTGAGCTTTGTTCAAGACGTTCTTGATATGTAGAATTCGACCAGCACTTACTGCTGGAGCCATCTATTGACAAACAGCGAGAACTTAGTTGCGCACCTAATCTAATACATAGTTCAATTTCTTATTATCGTCATGATTAACTACGATCACGTAGTAATGGCGGAATCAACTACGAGGATCTCCTTTGGATGGTGATTCCACAGATACAGTGTGGAAAGTGGAAGATTTGTCCAATAACTTCTGGTTCTTAGAGTTCACTTTCTTCCAGAAGTGGAGACTTAAAATGTGCTTTTCAATTTTTCTTCCCGAACGGAAAAATTAATTTGCTCGAAGTATATTATTGCCTAACTTTTCACGGAGATTCAGGACATCAATAATGGTCTTCTGAACAGACTTGTAACACCAACTATTCCTTCATATAATTCAATAAATCAATTTTTTCTCTTTCCGTTTTTTCTCATCTGTCAAAGATTTCTTTCGAGATATCGTTCTTTGAATTCGCGTTCAAATTTACGATTTGGCAAACAGAAAAGAATTGGGTGGTTAATTGTTCAGGGTGGACCAGATTCGATGTTAGTACGACAGACATGTGATATATTGTAGATAGCGAAAAAAGATACCCCTCTCTCGAGCTCGATTATCGAGAAAAACTTATTGGTGAAACAGATTTCAGCAATCATCTTTAGTTTCCGAGTTATTCCGGATTTTTCGGGATTTCGACATGTGACGATATCTCGAATCTTATTGAAGTTAGGCAAAAAAGTTTCTCTCTTTTTGAGTAGAATAATGCAAGGACGTATTCGAAAATTTTTTTTGCCGATCGCTTTCTGATTTATGAAGTAAACTTGTGTGTTTTTGAAATACGAACTATAGATCATTTTGGTATCAATAGGGAGTATTATGTTTTTCTTTCCGGATTTATCACTAGGTAAATCAATACTTTCATCTAATGAATTATTAAAAAAATAATCGAAAACTCAAATCTGTCCACTCGGAACATAGCAGATATTCACAATTCCATGGTAGGAGAGATTCGTCTGTGTACGTCAAAGATCCTTTGGAACATAGACTTTCCTTGTTTTTCGACACTATTTCAACTATTCAATCTTATTTAAGTGAATTCATTCAATTCTGTGTTTGAAACAATTCTAATATTCAATCAAAAGCAGTGAAAACAATTATTTATGTCATAAAATTATGTCATTCTTCTCTATCTGCTTTAGAAATGTCTACTTTGCGGAAGAATCTTATTTCAATAGATTATCTGAAAGGAGACAAACTCATAAGTCTATTTTCAAAAAAACAGAAGGAAAATTTGATTGCTGGAGGTTTTTTTGAAGCACAACGGAGCAAAACATAGGAAATTGAAGATATAAAGATGGTATCGTCGATGTTTTAGGAGTTGTTGCAGCCCAACCTGATGTTTCGGGCCGTCAAAAGGCAATTGAAACAGGCTTTTCGAAGTCAAGGGTTCTCAGAATTCTCAAGAAGAATAAATTCAGACCCTATAGGATGAGAAAATCCTAATTCCTCCAGTCTGGTGATAATCAACGTCGATTTATTTCCAGTCACTGGTACCTTCAGAAAGGAGAAATTAATCGACGCGTTATATGGACCGAAGTTCGGATGTCAATTCCCATAGACAGTTGGATATTTTACACCAAGGGTGATATATATTGTGCACTTTGATAGATAATCGTGTGTAGGCATACACTATTTTTGATGACAAACTTAATGGCGAAATTTACCATCGTATTATAGATCAGAACATAGTGAAAGAATATTTAGATGAATTGCCAATAGGGCAAAGAGGAAAAGAGGAAATATATATTTTCAACATAACGGTGCCCCGCTACACCAGAAATGAACCATATCCAAACAGCTAGACTGGAATTTCGGTGATCACGGGATAGGAAAGGAACTAGGCGATCAGTGAAATTGCCAGCCTGTTCCCCAGATTAGACTCCCCTAGATTTCTTTCTCTGGGGGCATGTTGGGTTAGATATATAAATATATATATATATATATATATATATATATATATATATATATATATATATATATATATATATATATATATATATATATTTACAAATGCAATCAAACTGCATTTTCCTCGTTTGACATTGTAATTCATTTAGATCAGTTTTAGACCATTTAATAATTCCAAAAGAAGACGTAAGAATAGCAACTGCATAGGAGTTGATAGCTCTGGAAAAAATTTTCTTCAGACCCAAAATACTAGTCGCCAAGCATAAATTTTTCATTGTATTTATTTTGTATATTATATATATATATATATATATATATATATATATATATATATATATATATATATATATATATATAATCATGGAATATAATTAGCTGACAATTTTATCATGTTTATATTCAGAGCAGTATTCTATTCGATCGTTCATCACTTCACACAATGAAAACTAAGAATGAGTAACATTCAGTGTTACTTGACTGGGGCCCGTACACTGGATTTTTCCGGAGAGAAAGCCTCTGACACTACTCGTTGGTACGTTGATGTTATTGTCTGATGATGCTATACTTTGTATATTCTGGTAGATTGATATATTCTCATAACATTTAACGTTATCCTAATATATAATGATTCCAGGATATGTTTTGATTAAAATCATTGCCTGGCAATGGAATATGGAAAGAAAAAAAATTAATCATGTCTAATGATACCAAAATTACTTACGTTCCTGCATTTTACTCAAAGAAGTTACCGTAGAATGGGAAAATATTCTTTACCTTACTTTAATAGGATCCAAGATATCGTCACATGTCAAAGTCGCTGAAAATCCAGAATTTCGGAAAAACTCGAGAACTAAAAAATATAGCTGAAATCCGATTGCACCAATGAGCTTTTCTCGAAAATCGAGCTCTGGAGTAATTCATTTTTCTATATCTACAATATATCACATAGCTGCCGTACTTAAACATCGAATTTGGTCGTCCCTGTACCTGAGAGTGTATGTAGTGTGGAAAAACACTAATAATTAGGTTGTCTTCCAGTTTTTTGGACTATTGTGTTCTTCATTTTTCACTTTCTGATAAAATTCATGTGCCTCTTTGATGATACTTGTTGAAAGTATGACTTCATAGAAAATTTTTTTGTGTTCGGTACTTCAAATGATATAACCAGAAAAATGGAAACAAATTTTGTATACATTTCTATCAAAATATTTTGTGCTCATTCTTTCGTGACCATCACCTGATTCGGAACTGAGGTCTCGTTTCAAAACTTAATTATTTTGTTATTTTGTTTACAAGACTGACGAAATTGATTGTTTATTTGGTATTAATTACAATTTCGTTTTCTTGCATGATTGACAAATCGAGTTTTATTTAGATGATCCTTTTACATTTTCAAGGTTTATTGGAGATAGTAAATAAATTTCCAGTTTTGGCAAGAATTGAAAGAATTAATTCTCTTATGTTTTGCATATATAGATCGAGGGTATACATTGTGTTTCTTGATTACGCGGACCTAATTCAGATGGTGATTCCTCAGCTAAAATGAAGAATATTTTTAAAATAATGTAAGAGTAATCTTTTTTTAATTGTTCAATTTAAATCACGATTCAGAAACAGCTCGAAGTATTCACTTCAAAACTACTAATTAGATCAAATATATTACCCACGAATTTTTCTGAATGAATGGTGAAGTTTACTTGTTTTTCCCCACGAATAATAAAAATTTCTTCTTCTGCCAAGAGTTACTCTTCAACTTATAGTTAGCACCAAGATCATTTCTACTGCAGTTCAATGAAACGGGACATAAATAATTATGAAAGACAAGAAAGATAATCGGTCCACAGCAAGTAGGTCATCAATGCCATCCGAATGACCCCAACTGGCCTGATGTGACGCAGTGCAATCAATGCAAATGCTCCACTCATTTTGGTTTTTGTTGTGGCGTAGGTATTTTGCCCTAAGGCTTTCTTTGGCTCTTTAACTACTGCGGTCAGCCAGCGTGTATATTATGTAGGTACGTACGTCGTCTACGAACACTTTGTACAGGCGTTCGATTCTCAACTGGTTGACACAATTTTGGTCATACAGTATAAGCTCTTTATTCGCGGGGTATATATGACGCTTATACAGAAACCGAGAATATGGAATGGAAATTTATATGTGATTGTAAATGATACGTTTCTAGGTGACAAAATAAATAGTGAATATATAAAAAAATCAATTTGGTTGAAGTTTTTGACCATATTGATTAGTTATTATCTTTACGTTAGGCAATGGCTTGAAGAAGTCGAAGCTAAAAAGTATAGGTATGATTGTAGAGCAATTTATGACCAGAAGCCGATTGCAAATAGCACATGATTGAACATCGCGTCGTTATATGGGACCAGCCTCTTACTGCTGGCAGGAGGGTTCAATACTTGGGTTTAGTACTGGAGAAAGGAAGAATACAGCATCAGATAAAATCGAAATTTTTTCTGATTATGTATATGTGCATTCCTTAAAATTATTTTCGTACATACAGGTATTCCATTTTTGCTCCAGGGACCAACATAGATTTTTTTTAAATGGCATGCCCTGTATTTTTTATCATATTCTGATTACAATTTGGATGCTCTTTTCAACGATATCTGTTTTGTGCCCTAACAACTATCGGTAGATTTTAAATTAATTAAAATATCGATAATTTCGGGAATTTGGAAGTTTTTTAAAAAGTTCTCAAATGCCTCATTTCGCATGATTTACGCATGATATTTTTTTTTGAGGAAGAAGTGTTGTACCTTATTGTCAAATGAAGAAAAAAATTTTTTTTATAGCGAGTGTTCCTCACCAATTTAATTCTATTTCAATGAGTTTTCAAATCAAATTAGATGTTCGAAATGTCCCCCATTTTGACGAGTACATTCTCGAATCTACAAAAATACAATCTCCGCCCGAAGTCCAGGGTCTCCAACTGTTGGTGGAGTTGAACATGAAAAGGATGGAACATTTCCTTCCTCAAAATTATTGATACAGATGTCTAACTAATGCCCAAGTCTCGACTAACATCTCTTGTACTAACATGAGGATTCTCTACAGCGCTCAAAACAACCTGCATGCTATTCCCTTCATTGAGTACACTCTTAGCTCTCTCATTCTTCTCATATCCAACTTTTCCAGTTCTTTCAAACCTTTTCTTCAATCTCTCGAATGCCTCTTTCCTAGGATGTCTACTGTTTGGGTAACGTTGGGAATAAATATGTGACGCCAACAAACAATTCCTCTCACCTTCTCCCAAACAATAAATCATATTAATTAACTCTTCTTGGTTAAAATTCATTGTTGAGATAATATTATGTATTTCTCACTTAGACTCACTCATATGACGTTGGAATTATCCAACTCAAAACTGTCAAATCTTGGGGCATTGTGAGTAAACCATAGAAAAAAAATAATATTTTCTATCTTCATGTGGTATGCCCATAGAAGTCATACTTATCTCTATGGTTTAATCACAAGTTGGATATCGGAAGAATGAAAAGGCTAAGCGTGTACTCAATGAAGAGAATAGCATGCATGTTGTTTTGAGCGCAGTAGACTTTTTGAACATGTATTGAAGATTTCGAACTGAGTAATTTTGATTAAGTGAAAACTTAGCTCTGAGCACAACTGATAAAATCGCAAATAATTCCTTTCTTGTGAAGAAATTTCGATACACCTTGAGAGTTTTGATGTTTAAGTTTCATTGAACAGCAAAGAATCTAATTTTGCTTTGAAATTTGCATATTTCAATGTCTGAATTTCATGAACAGCATGTTTATTGCAAGAAATACCTAAACCTCACACTAATTTCGAAATTTTCTGGGAAATCTCCATCGGATTTTTGAAAAAAAGGTATCGTTGTGAAGCTTATTCGAGTGGGAACAAAACACGTGAAAAAGATACAGGGTGGTACATTTAAAAAAACAAAGTTTTTCATGTTTGAAAAATTTCATTTTCGCCGGGTTACTAGGAACACTAGGTATAAAAATTTTTTTTCTTCATTTGATAATAAGTTACAACACTTTTACCTGAAGAAAAAAGAATAGCGTAAATTATGCGAAATGAGGCATTTGAGAACTTTTGAAAAAACTTCCGAATTCCCGAAATTATCGATATTTTAATTAATTTAAAATCTACCGATAGTTGTTTGGGCACAAAACAGATATCGTTGAAGAGAGCATCCAAATTTTAATCGGAATATGATAAAAAATACAGGGCGTGCCATTTAAAAAAAATCTATGTTTGTCCCTGGAGCAAAAATGGAACATCCTGTATGTACGAAAATAATTTTAAGGATGCACACATACTTATAAAACAATAATCAGAGGAAATGTCGCTTCTATCTCAAATAGTTTCCGAGATATAGAAGTTCCTCGCTTTATTGTCTCAGGGTATAGGCTTAAGATCGAAAAGGCGAACAGCTCGTTATGTGAAAAATATCCTGGTGACGTGGTTGACAATGTGGAGCACATGGTTCTGGGGAGACAGAGATATGAGAGAAATAGGACTCTTAGAAATAGAGGTGGATCGGATAGAGAGCTGCAGAATGGTGATATCCAAGATGATTGAAACCACAGATGGATGGCAGAGGATAAGCTGAATATTCCGGCACATGATGAGGAGGAAGGCGGAAGAAGACAGGTGGCGACAACGAGAGGAGGCAATAGTCATGTAAAGCCAGGAGCATGAGGTAGAATTATGTTAACCAGTTCCGTGCCTCAGGGCAAGAGAGGAATTGGGGGTTTACCGGGTCAGATTCCACCCTTCCCCGAATAGTCAGCAGCACGGCCATTCGGTTGCAATTGTGGTGTCTGCTTAAAGATTTCCCTAAACCTCATTCCCTACATCTAGGAATCTTCCAATACAGCTTTGACAGAACTTCTTCTTCTTCTCTCAGCCTGTTGTCATCCACTCCTGGATATAGGCCACCTCCAAATCTTTCCATGCTCGTCTATTCTGCGCCAGGTTCACCCATTCGCTTCCGCCTACGGTTCTGATGTCGTCCGACAGAACAATGGAGTGCAAATTAGCACTAAAATGATACGACAACCTCCCAGGGAATTTGGTTTGAGAACTCGTGTCGCTGTTCGAGGCCAACTGAATTTTGACAGGGAACATGTCAATTGGTTAGGGGATGACTAGGAGAGAATTTTGTTCACAGATAAGTCGAGATTCTGTCTTTCTGATTGCGATCGATCTTCTCTACTGTACAAACGTCGCAACGACAGATGTGCCTAGTGCAACATTTTACGTAACTATGGTTTTGGTGGAGGTTCATTAACGGTGTGGGAATGTCTTTGAACGCCCACACTGGTTATCGTAAATAATGGAACCATGAACGCTCAGAGGTATGTTAGAGAATATGTTGTACCATTGACGTCACACATGGGTGGAAATTTTCTTGTTTATGTATGATATCGCCAGACCTCATCAAGCTCATATCGTTAGGAACTACCTCCAAAATCATGAAATCTTTTCAATGGAGTGGCCTGCGCGAAATCCAGACCTCAGTCCTGTCGAACATGTCTGGGAAACTGTCAATAGAAGATTGAGAAGCCAGTTAAATCAGCCATCTGACGTGAATGAGTTTCGAAACAGACTGTTCGAAATTTGAAACGAAATGGATCAGAATGGTATAAGGGCATTAATTGATTATAAGAATGAATCGTATATGTCATGCAGTAATACACGCCAGGAGTGGAAATATCCGCCATTAACAAGTTTTTGGGAACTTTGATTTTTTCCAAAAGCTTACATTTTTAATTATTAGTTTTTTTTCTATTTCTATGAATACCATTTTTATTTCGATTATTCGTTTGTATTTCTGGATTTCTGGAGAAATGTCTTAAAACATATCTAATCTTCTTCTGGATAAATTTGAATTTTCTATGTTGTGCGTTAATTTCTTGGCGCTGTATTTCCTATGGCATAGGTATACCAATTATTCAATAATAAGTTTTTATCAAGAACAAAGAGCAATTTGAAAAACACAAAACTATTACTTATTTTTCGAAAAATAAATCAAATAGGACAATCAAATTTGATGAACAGGATTTCAAAACTACTCAAAGGAATGATAATTAATAGAAAAATAAAGAAATATTCGAACTGAGTGATGGATAACTTTGAAATGAAAAAATCGTACTTTATTCCGCTATACATTCTGTAAAAAAGTACCAGGAATTGATTATTTGGAAGATCTGCTTGAAACGTCAAAACGTTAGATTGATTCAGTTTGTTACAGTGCTCGATATTGTAAGTTCTCACAAGTGTGTTTTGTGATTTTTACAATGGATACAAATATTGAACAAAGAATTTGTCTCAAATTTTGTATTGCAAATGGATTTTCGTGTGCCGAATTACTGAAAATGTTACAGAAGGCTCATGGTGAATCGACTTTATCAAAAACAAATGCATTTGAGCGGTACAGTGCACTCAACAGTGGCCGAGATATGGTGAAAAATTTGCTTCGCTCTGGTCGGCCATTAACATCTTCAACTAAAGTAAACAGCGATGAAGTGAAAGAAATGGTAATTTAAAATCGTCATTTAAGTTAGAGAGAGATTGGTATTGAACTTTCTGTGTCTCCAGAAGCAATTCGTACCATTTTGAACGATTGTTTGGGCATGAAACACCTTGGCGTTCGACTAGTTCCAAAAGACCTGAATTTACTTCAAAATTGAATCACGTGAAGGTCGCTGAAGACATGCTACTCAATTCCGACCCCACATCCATAAACCGCATTGTTACTGGTGATGAGACATGGGTTTATGAGTTGGACCGAAAAAACCATGTCAAAGTTGATCAAAAGTCGATGTTGAATGTTTTCTTTGATTATTGCGGTGTTGTGCACTCGGGATTCTTGCCAGAAGGTTAGACGGTGAATAAAGAATATTACTTGAGTTCTGTGCTGCGTTTCAAAAGAGCAAATTCGTCGAAAAAGGCCAGATTTATGGAAAGAAAACTCATGGATTTTACACCACGATAATGTTCCATCTCACAAGGCTATCATTGTGAGTAAATTTCTAACCAAAAACTCAACAAAGACCATCAAACAACCACCTGATATGGCTCCGATCGACCGGAGTCCTTTTTCAAAACTCAGGGGAAGGGGCTTACTTCGAAAGCGATAGAATACATTTGGATGGAAAATGAATATTTTGTTTTTCATTCTCCAATTTCTGGTACTTTTTCCACAGAATATATTATTCAGGACCATCTCAATAACCAAAGGAGAAAGTTTTTGCAACAGATATTGTTACAAGATTTTTAGATCATAAAAATTTGTCAATATTACATTGAGATTCTAGCATAAAATGTAAAATTATTTCAAACTCTGAATCTATTGAATATATGAGAACACCTAATACAATTCAATAGATATTTGCAGTTAGTAAATACAGGATATTCTATTAGAAATAAGAAAAATAATAAGGTTTGAACCTAAACAAAATATGACATCCATCGCAGGACACCCTGTATAGCTGTATCAACAATTAATTATTGTTCATGCTTATTTAGGATTATGAGAATAATTCAGTATTAAATTTGAGATTCAAGGACGACTCAAGTAGATACAGGAGATGTTCAAAAATAGTTATTTCGGGTTAACTCGTTCGAAAATTATGAGAAACATATGGCGTCTCACTTAAAAAGAATAATTTTGATTTTGGCTTTCATTTACAGTATTTACTAAGAATCATTACTTTATATTTTGTGAATGAAACAAGGTTTCATAAATTAATATCATAATAAACACTGTTTCGATGTGAAACAGTTGCATACATAAAACACCCTGTATATCCCTTATATGTTAAGCATAATAATAGACAGGTGAATGGAATAACATTTGATTTTTCAACCTTTAATTTGAATTTCTAATACCGTTAATTTTGAGCAGAACAGCTGCACGCCTATTTCAGCAGGAAAACCTGCATATCTACCAAATCTCATAAAATTACTTTTAAACGAACGTATTAGGAGTTCTGATTTACGTCGGTCGGTGACCCAGAGTCCAACACTCTTAAAATCGAAAGAAACAGAACATAGCTTAACTGTAACAGTCTCGCCCTTTTCGCGTGCCGATATCGTATTCTGCAAAATTGCCCGGAAATATTCTCAATCTCCAACTTATTCACCTAGTCAAGACTGATCTGTACTAATTATTTATTGAGGAAATAATTGGTTGAAAAATGGTTAATATTATTTAATTATAGAAGTGATGATTGGAATTAATACTGATGTTATGGGTGAAAATTTTCTTGTAAATAACATGTTTAAGTGTCGATGCGAATATCACAAGCCATTTGTAACACAACGGATATTTTTCGTGAAAACGAGCATAAGTTCACATAATCAACAGACATTTTTAGAAGTTTTAATTGGAAAGCAACTACTTCCTTTAGTTTACTAAAAACGAAATGAAAACTTCTCACTTCATAATGACCACGGTACAGAGTGTCTCATTTTCGATGTTTCAGTATGGCAGCTATGTGAAATACAGTTTAAGTTCTTCATCGCAGGCATGGGCGTGACTTTTACATGGTGGGGCCAAGGGTCCAAACATTTACAAAGATTCAAAGATCAACTAGTTTTTGCTAATCATTCATGCTGAAAAAAAGTAGATTTCTAAACTCCAATCTCAGTCAATTAGAAATTACTTAGAAACATGAAAATGCATACAAGTTAAGCTACGGGAAGACCACAGTTAACCTTAAATAAATACTTAAGCTAATAATAAATGACATTTATTACAGAGTTGAGAGATTACATGGTAGGTAATTACACTCACTTATATATAATGTATATGCATTTATTTATTTGCATAACTTAAAAATATATGTGTTACACAACACAATAAACACAAAAACAAATACCAAGAGGTAGCCTTAATGTCTTTAGTGTTAACTTTGGCCATAAGAACGATACTTTGGTTTACATAATAAATACTTGGTAGTAAAATAATAATAACTAAGTACTAAGAAACAACTTGGGAACAAATAACTAATGATAGGTAAAACTTTAAGTGAATAGTGTAGGTATTACAAACATAAACTCAATCGTTGTCCCAGAGGGGTAAGCAGATGAGACATTTTCATCTATGTTAGGGAAGGAAATCTAACCAAAACCTCCCACCTTATTCATGTCCATGTTTGCAGGGTATATTATTATTATTATTATTGTGGACTTGTGCACAATCTCAACTTTTAGGTGGATATAATTTACCTTTCCCAGATTCAGCAATCAAAGGGAATAGGCTCGATTACAATATACTTGAAATAAATTTTCTTACTATCCTACATGTATTGAGAATTACAGCTTTTTGCAGTTTTGCAATTCTAATTTCTTTAGGCTATCATGTGAACTTTTGGGTATTCACCCAGTCGAAGAAATGATAACAGGAACGATATCTATTTTATCGAGGTGCCACATCTAATTGATCTCAACAGTGTATTTGGACTTTTTCTCCTGGAACTTGTTCAGCACGTTCTTATTATTCGGTATGGCGACATCCACCAGCATTGTTGTTCTGGCTCTCTTATCATACACCACTATCTCCGGTCCATTATTCGTCACCATTCTGTCAGTGATAACAGGCCTATCGTAGTATAATCTCATAGAGTCATTTTCCAATACGGGCGCCAGTTGATACTTGTAATATGGCTGGCAAGCATTCAGAAGTCCGTACTTGTGTGCAAGTTTCTGATGGATAATGTTACATACTTGATTATGTCTGTGAAGATGGTCCGTATTGACCAGTTGATCGCATCCGGACGTACTATGCTGTATAGTCTACGATCTTTTATGGCATTTTCTGCACTTATCTCTTTGTAATGTTCCGTCATTAATTATAAATTTTTTGTAGTTGTTTGTAGCGATGACTTTGTCTTGAATGGCCATAAGAAAACCTACTGTTTCCGCGAATAGTTCTTCTTTCATCAACCATTTGTTGGAAGCTTCTTTGTCGATGTGTGGTTGATTACTCTCATGGTAATGTCGTCCATGCAATTCCTTTGTTGACCATTGCTCTTGTTTTTCAGTATCTGATAGAAACGGTAGATTCAGCAGGTCATCACTGGTAGGAAGATTTAGAGGTGTACTCTGTGGAGGTCAGAAGTGCGAGCTTTTGCAGAGAAGAATTCTCTGAGATTTTTGATCTGTTCGGTATGTCAGTATGTAACATCCATCAATCCGTGTCCTCCTTCTTTAAACTTTAGAGTTGTTCTTATCACAGACGATTTTGGATGGTGATTTTTGTACTTTGTCAGCATCTTTCGGGTTTGCCTTTGAATATCATCCAGTTTCGCCATCTTTCATACACTGTATAATATCACCATTTGGGAGTTATGTTTCACCATCCATGACTTTCCCTCTGTGAATGTTCAGGATTTTACATTTTTCAATCCCGAATTTCATATGAACATCTGCTGAAAACTTACTGACAACTATTAGCAGATCATCCAATTGCTTTTTGTTCGAAGCATATAATTTAATGTCATCCAAAATAGCAGGTGAGAGATTGTGTGATAGTTTCTATCTGCTTTTATCCCAAATGCTTATCCTGTTCTATTGAGCATTGAAGACAATGGGTTCATAGCCAAACAGAACCATAGCAGACTCAAAGAGTCTTCTTGAAAAATTCCACGACGTATGGGTATCGCGTCGGTGTTAATTGACTTATTGTTCATGTTGACCTGCAAGGACGTGCGCCAGTGTGTCATTGTTGTCTTCAAGAATTCTAGCAGGACTGGATGAATTTTGTAAATCTGTAATACTTCGACAAGCCAAGAATTGGCGGTACTTTCAAATGCCTTCAGATAATCGAGAAAAGCTGAATGAACATTCCGATGCCCTACGTGTGCCTGTTTCATTATCATAGAATCGATGATGAGTTGTTCCTTACACCCATGGTGTTTCTTTCTGCATCCCTTCTGCTCCTCTGCTAATATATTGTTGTCATCAAGGTGTTGGTATATTCGATTGGATATGCATGAGGTGATTATTTCATAGAGTGTTGGCAGGCAAGTGATCGGCCTATACTGAGACGGATCTTGTGTTCTATCGCTCTTAGGGTAGCATATATGCTAAGCCTTGTGTTAGGAAAGTAGGTGTTTTCCTGGAATGTTGAAGAACATACGTGAGATGTTTCGCTAGGGCTCCATGGAGCTTATTAAATTTCTTGTACCAGAAGTTATGGATATTATCTATACCTGTGGCCTTCCAATTGTTGGTCGCTTTAACTACTGTTGCGATTTCTTCCTCTGTTATATCTTCTAAGTCCATATGATCAATATAATATTGTCAATATCCTTCTTCAGTCGTTTTTGCCATGTTGGATTTCTGGCGCTTTTTGGCTCAGATCGAATCAGAGTTGTGGAGACTTGTTGTTTGTGTAGGCGAAGAACCGCTACCGCTCCACAGTAAATCAAAGTGTGAGTTTTCTCCAAGGTGTTCTGATCAGTGTATTCTTCAAACACAGAAGTTATGCTTGCTAGGATGATATTGGTGTTCTTGTTCGTTTTGAGTTGGGGTTGTTTAGGTCGTTTAGTTGGGTTACTACCACTGAGTTCAGTTATTGCTCTGTTGAGTTCTGATCGTGCTAAATACATAAATTCGTTCTGCTGGTTCGTCTCAGGGGGACGCTCAATGTTGATATTCGTTTCCATGGCTTGGATGTTATCTCTAACACTTTCATTGACGGTAGATATACCGTTATGAGTATCATCTTCACTTCCGAGTTCCATTATGACCTTCTCCCGTTATGCTTTGCAGCATTTCTGAAGAAAGTAGCCTGTTTTTAACGATTGTTCTTCGTTGATCCGAAATTCTCTGCTTGGATATGTGCTGTAATTCCGGATATTTTTCTACGAACGCGAGATGTAACGCTTATCTGTATGCTGTCATTTCCGATTCAAAGTTTGTAATCTTGTAATAGGAACGCATAATGAAAGAATTCATTTCTGAGGTCCACTTCATGCGTTTCCTAGGAAGTTCAGCTCTCGTGGTCGTAGGCATGATGGCTTGCGTCACCGTTGAAACCTCAAGAGTCGGTTGGGAGATATTGATGTTGTTTCTTACTTGGTTTTGTGTTGCAGTATCCCTACTCGATATTACACGGCATCCATCGCTAACCAAGGGAGACTGTGACTCACTTTCCGAACAAGACCCTCTTTCTGAATCTTGAACGCGGCAAGATATTATGGTGGTACAATGTCGATTCACCCGTTCATTCCTTAGATTGTACATCATTGGATAAGTTGCATTTTATACCTACTACCAGGATCAGCTTGGGTACCTCGGGTTCGCTAAGCCCGTACTCAGAAACAATAAATAATAAATAAGGGCAGAGGATAAGGTCCTATAGAAGCCCAAAACAAAACAATATATACATGAAATAAATACAATACAAAATAGTGTGTTTAGCTCTGCCGACACAAACTTAAAGATAGGACGAGTATGTAGTGGTAGAATGCGAAGAATTATGCAGAAAGAGTTTCGTCAAGTCCATTCTTAAATACATTCAACCATGAGGCGTCCACAACCTTTGCGCCTAAGTTGTTCCAAGAGTCAAATATCCTGTTTGAGAAGAAGTGTTGCCGAGACGTTGTCCTGAATACCTCGTTTCGTAACTTCAGCCCATGACCCCGCAATCGTGCATCAGTGTTAGGAGTGAATATGCTTGCCAGATTGGCATAGTCGAACTTTAAGATATGTTCCGTAAATATGCCGCGAATACAGAAAGCACGAATATGGAATGGTAATTTATATGGGAATACGTTCCCACGTGACAAAATAAAAATAAATATATAAAAAGACCAATTAAATTGATGTTTTTGACCAAATTGATTAATAATTATCTTCAGGCTCTGGAAATAGTTTAAAAAATTATATAATCTTTACTTGCTCGGCAGTTTTCCTGAGCTTTTTGAATTCAGACTAATATTCGGCAGTGGTCTTTGTGATTTGCCTCTTAAAAATAAGACCGTTCCATAGACGGATCTATTTCCATAAAAAAATCACAAGAATCATTTGCCATTCATAGACCTTGACTAAGATTATTCAAATTAAATGTCCAAGTCGGTTTCAGTCAAATCCTGAATGTCACTTGATTCTATCTGTTCGAACCCAACTCGTCCTATTCTATTCGCAATTTCGGCAATGTTCGGTGTTAAAGGTTGAATTTGCACAGATTCGTCGTCATTTTTCGCAGTCAGAACAGGCCACAGTTTTTTCCAGCATGATGTCAATGTGCATGGATTCAGTTCTTTCATTGATTCTTTTATGTTTAAAATACATCTTGCTATATCATTCATCATTCTATAACATTTATATCAGGATCATATTTCATTATAACCAATATGATTTGGAAGGTTCATCTAATGTAATAGAGCTTATACGAGGCCTGGATTATTACTTCCTTCTTACGTTGAAGCAAAGACGTGTTGGGAGATAAAAATGTTATTTTTATATTTGGATGCATAGTTTCAAGTTCGCGAGGATGACCTGGTGAATTGTCCAAAACTAGAACAGCTTTTAAGTCTAAATTATTTTTTTTAAATACGTTTCAACTTCTGAAACTAAACAATCCCGGAACCAGTTACAAAAAATAGCGTTTGTAAACCACGCTTTCTAATTAGCCCGCCAAAACACTGGCAGGTTATTTTTGTTTTAATTTTATGAAGCAAGAGGATTTAACGATCTGTAAAACATCTGTGGTTCAACGATATAATCTCCAAATACATTGAAACATAGCAGCAGTGTAACTCTATTCTTTGCTGCCTTAAACCCATTGGCAGATCTTCGATTTTGGAAATGAATGTTTTGTTTGGCATTTTCTTTCAAAACAGTGCAGTTTCGTCTGCATTAAATACTTGCTCACTCCATCAGCTACTAGGTTTTGCAAATTCTTCTGGATATCTTGCTGCTACAGCAGTGCTGCAGATGCAGCTTCTACAACGGTTTTAATGCTATGCAGTGACTGTTTTACCCTCATTGAACCAACCTTCTGCAGTTTGAAATCCTCCCCTACTACAACTACGACCAGCTTCTTAAAATGTGTGTAGAAACGCTTTGCCTTTTCCCAGGTAATTGAACCACTCAAATTCCTTCTTTCTGGTTGCGGTCTTCGTTCCATAATGACAACACCACTTCAATTTTTTCTATTGCTGGACCACGACCAATTTTCGCTTACGGTGAATTAAAGCTACAGATTCGGATTTTTTATCAATTGTAAAGTTGATTCGTTAACATTTAATGAGCGTGATATGGATGTAAACGACTCTCCAAAGCTTATAAAGCAGATCAAGCATGTCTATTCTCACATCAAGCAGAACCTGTGCTTTTTTTTTGTATCGAAACTAGTTATTCAATTTTTCTAGGTGACATATTTAAATATGTTTAAATATGTGGCATTTAACAATATACATTATGCATTAAGTAATAAGGTCGCTTTACTTAAACATTTTGTTTGTTTAAGTTCTCAAAAACACCGACGGCGGCGAAGGCGGCTTATGTCAAAGGAAAAGCTGAACCAATACAGCTGCGATATCATTTAAAAATATGCTTGGGCAAAAGATATTTTTCATTCGCGGATCTAATTGGTACATCGATACATACATATATATTCAAAATAGAATGTGGTATCCTTTGTCAACGTGTCGTCAAATGGACTAAAAGAAAAATAAAACAGACTTTCTATTTTATTTTTATTTGGTCCATCTGACGACGCGTTTACAAAGGATACCGAATCCTATTTTAAATACATATGTATGTACCGATGTACCGATTAGATCCGCGAATGAAAAAAATAGGAATTAGATCGCATTTTTGTATCAACGAATAGTGAAAACGCGAATGTAGGAAGTGCGAAGGAGCTTTCACAGTATTAAAATCTGGCGACTATTAGCGAAGTAGTTCATAGTTCAAGATCAGAACGCGTTTGGTTGGTTTATCATCATTTTGAAGCACAAATCTAGATGGGGTGACAGTTTTTTTCAATTGAAAAAAAGGGCCACAAATATACGTCATCCACTTTTGTGAAAAAACTTTAGCTCTCAATAACTCTATTAGATAAATCTCTCTTCTCTGAAATTGTTCTCATCTCGCCATTCGAAAGAATAATGTTTTATGACATTTTTGTCGTTGTAGTGCATCCCACGAACTAGAGAGGAAGTGCAAGCCGTGGAATTTGTAGAGAAACAGTACTTACCAACTTTTTTCGAAAATTTCGCAATTGGATTTGCATCTAAGTACGAACAACGTGGATGCATTTTGAACTCAACTGCATACTCAAGAGAATAATTATGAAGATAGTTCAAAATAAGATTTTATCAAATTTATGATTTTCATGACTATCAATCATTCAGGGGAACCGAGGCTTTCCCTCGATTTATGTATATACCAAACGATGAAATTCCGCACAATCGAGTAGATCGCGGATCTCCTTTCTGGACCATTTGAACCATGACCTATCCAACATGGCTAGTTGTAGAGACTGTTATGACTGAGCATCTCCTTGCTATTTATTGGAGAAAGATTTGATGAAATTGGAGAATAGGAACTTTAACCCATTTCTCTCAGAGATTTTGATAACAATCTTTGAATCAATACATTCAATCTAAATATATTCAAAATAGAAAGAATTTTGACATCTTGATCTTTTTTTTCTTTCACAAAAAATTTGAATTTATGATAACTATTGACTTCAAAGATTCTTTCGGTATTTTGTGCACATCATCATGCTTTGTTCTCTTTGAGTTATTATTATCAAATCAACATTGGGTTGTCACAGATTAAGCTGACTGTTAGTTACCTCAGAATTTCATTTTATTCTTGGAAGTTCGTTTATGTTCGCGATAAGGACTGTAATAAAACTGAAAATCGTAAAATAGGTTCGGTATTCGTTAATCTATATATGGATCGGAGAAAACACAAGTTCTTTAGTAACATCTCGTTATGAATGAAAACATCATTGGAATATAATATGATACATTCAGGCGACATGTAGTTGAGAATGAATAACTAGGTATTCAAAAGCTTATCGCTATATGATAAGGTTTTCATAACATTGTTCAACCACAATAATTGCGAGAACATGAAAACCTGGAAATTGAGTTTGAAAAGAACTGTTTAATATACGAAAAATCTTTACAAGGCTCAAACTTGTCGATCCTTTCAAATCAGATACAAACTAAAATTTGCTAACCATTCAATGTAGATTCTACTTCAAAACGTAGAACACTTAATTGCCTACCTATAATCTATAGAAATTTCCAAAACTCTTACCAAAGATTATTGCCTGATTTTTAACGATTCGTGTGAACCACAAACATTCGACATTCACAAATAACATGTACATACAAATAACTGTATATAGAGTGGACAGATTTCGACGTTTCTATATAGTATGAGCTCTTTATTCGTCGGGTATATGTTCCGTAAATATTCCGCGAATACAGAAATCGTGAACATGGAATGTCCATTTATATGGGGATACGTTCCTAGATGACAACATAAAAATAAATATATAAAAAAAGAATCAAATTGAAGTTTTTGACCAAATTGATTAATTATTATCTTCAGGCCTAGGTAATGGTTTAAAGAATTTTGTAATTTTCTCTTGCTTGGCAGTTTTCAAAAGCTCCTTCAATTCAGACTGACACTCAGCAGTGGCATTAACAATTTGCCTCCCAAAAATAAGACTTCGTTCCGTAGACGGATCAATTTCCATAAAGAAATTACAAAGCTCATCATGTGGCAAGGGTCCAACAATTTACAAAGATTCAAAGGTCAACTAGTTTTTGCCAATAATTCATGCTGAAAAAGGTATATTTTTAAACTCTAATCTCAGTCAACTAGAAATTACTTAGAAACATTGAAATGCATACCAGGCGAGTCAATAAGGCGAGGAACTTCTATATCTCGGAAACTATTTGGGATATAAGCGACATTTTTTCTGATTATAATTTTATAAGTATGTGTGCATTCCTTAAAATTATTCTCGTACATACAGGGTGTGTGATTTTTTTTAAATGACACGTCCTGTATTTTTCATCATATTCTGATTACAATTTGGATGTTCTCTTCAACAATATCTGTTTTGTGCCCTAACAACTATCGGTAGATTTTAAATTAATTTGGAAGTTTTTTCAGAAGTTCTCAAATGCCTCATTTCGCATAATTTACGCATGATATTTTTTTCTTGAGGTAAAAATGTTGTACCTTATTATCAAATGAAGAAAAAAATTTTTTTTATACCGAGTGTTCCTAGTAACCCGGCGAAAATGAAATTTTTCAAACATGAAAAACTTTTTTGTTTCAAATGTAACACCTTGTATCTTTTTCACGTGTTTTGTTCCCACTCGAATAAGCTTTATAACGATATCTTTTTTTCAAAAATTCGATGGAGATTTCCCAGTAAATTTCGAAATTAGTGTGAGGTTTAAATGTAACACCCCGTTCCTTTCACTGAACTTGTATTACTTTTACAATTGCCCAAAATATTCCGGAATTATCATTAAGAAACGAAATTGAACTGCTTGTCGTGAATGAAACATCCACTGAAAAAAAATGCAAATCAAAATCATAAACACCAATTTAATTCTATTTCAATAAGTTTTCAAATGAAATTAGATGTTCGAAATGTCCCCCATTTCGAGGAATACATTCTCGAACACGATTGTTAAATGATTCGGTCACTCTCTGGAGAACATTTGGCGTTATACTCCTAAATGCTTCTGTAATTCTCTCCATCATATTTTCCCTGGTTGTTGGAGGGTCTCGATATACCCTCTCTTTACCATACCCCCACAAAAAAATCCAATTTATTGAAGTCCAGAGACCTAAGAGGCCATCCTACAGGCCTATCAAATTGCCCTCGAACCTATCATTTAAAAAATCGCGGACATTGCCGTTGTAGTGTGCTGGTGCCCCATCGTGTTGGAACCACATATTGTTTTTTATGTTTTGGGGAACATTAATAAGCAAAGGCTCCAGATCATGCTGCAAAAAATTTAAATAACGTTCGCCGTTCAAATTTTCTTGGAAAAAAAGGGTCCGATCACATAATCATCAATTTTACCACCCCAGACATTTGAGACCAACGATGTTGGTGGTCAACAGTTCTCATGAAATGAGGATTTTGAGTATCATAATAATGAAAATTATGCCGGTTCACCAATCCATTCTTATGAAAGGTGGCCTCATCAGAGAAAAGTACCCCACTGAAAAAAATCGGTTGGTCTACTCTTTTATTTAAAGACCATCTACAAAGATCCAATCTCCGCCCGAAGTCCAGGGGCTACAACTCTTGGTGGAGTTGGACATGAAAAGGATGAAACTTTTCCTTCCTCAAAATTCTTGATACAGTTGTCTAACTAATGCACAAGTCTCGACTAACATCTCTTATACTAACATGAGGATTCTCTAATGCGCTCAAAACAACCTGCATGTTATTATCTTCATTGAGTACTCGCTTAGCTCTCTCATTCTTCTCAAATCCAACTTTTCCAGTTCTTTCAATCCTGTCCTTCAGTCTCTCGAATGCCTCTTTCCTAGGATGTCTGCTGTTTGGGTAACGTTGGGAATGAATATGTGACGCCAACAAACAATTCCTCTCACCTTCTCCCAAACAATAAATCATATTAATTAACTCTTCTTGGGTAAAATTCATTGTTGCAATAATATTATGTATTTCTCACTTAGACTCACTCATATGACGTTGGAATTATCCAAGTCAAAACAGTCAAATCTTGGGGCATTGTGAGTAAACCGTAGAAATAAGTCTTCTATGGGCACAGTTGGTTTAAACAACAGACTATCATATTTTTTTTTCTTCATGTCGTATGCCCATAGAAGTCATACTTATCTCTATGGTTTAATCACAAGTTGGATATGAGAAGAATGAAAGAGCTGAGCGTGTACTCAATGAAGACAATAGCATGCAGGTTGTTTTGAGCACAGTAGTCTTTTTGAACATCTATT
Source organism: Cryptolaemus montrouzieri (assembly GCA_013387265.2). Lineage (NCBI taxonomy): Eukaryota > Metazoa > Arthropoda > Insecta > Coleoptera > Coccinellidae > Cryptolaemus > Cryptolaemus montrouzieri. The sequence continues at coordinate 30,435,415 of JABFTP020000001.1, forward strand.
GAAGATTTCGAACTGAGTAATTTCGATTAAGTGAAGACTTAGCTCTGAGCACAACTGATAAAATCCTTTCTTGTGAAGAAATTTCGATACACCTTGAGAGTTTTGATGTTTAAGTTTCATTGAAGAGCAAATAATCTAATTTTGTGTTGAAATTTGCATATTTTAATGTCTGAATTTTATCAACAGCATGTTTATTGTAAGAAATACCTAAACCTCACATCAATTTCGAAAATTTCTAGGAAACCTAAATCGGAAAAAAAGATATCGTTGTAAAGCTTATTCGTGTGGGAACAAAACACGTGAAAAAGATACAGGGTGTTACATTTGAAACAAAAATGTTTTTCATGATTGAAAAATTTCATTTTCGCCTGGTTATTAGGAACACTCGGTATAAAAAAAATTTTTTCTTCATTTGATAATAAGGTACAGCACTTTTACCTTAAGAAAAAAAAGTATCATGCGTAATTTATGCGAAATGAGGCATTTGAGAACTTTTAAAAAACTTCCAAATTCCCGAAATTATCGATATTTTAATTAATTTAAAATCTACCGATAGTTGTTTGGGCACAAAACAGATATTGTTGAAGAGAGCATCCAAATTGTAATCAGAATATGTTAAAAAATACAGGGCGTGCCAATTAAAACAAATCTATGTTTGTCCCTGAAGCAAAAATGGAACACCCTGTATGTACGAAAATAATTTTAAGGAATGCACACATACTTGTAAAACAATAATCAGAAGAAAATTTGCTTCTATCTCAAATAGTTTCCGAGATATAGAAGTTCCTCGCCTTATTTACTCACCCGGTATAAGTTAAGCTGCGGGAAAATCACAGTTAATCTTATATTAATAATTAAGCAAATAATAAATGACGGTATATCGTTTACATTTCGACTATTACAAAGGTGAGAGATGTGTACGTGGTAGGTAATTACATTCACTTATATATAATGTATATGCATTCATTTATTTGCATACCTTACAAATATATGTCTTACACAACACAATAAACATAAAAACAAGTACCAAGAGACAGCCTTAATGTTAACTTTGGCTATAAGAACGATACTTTGGTTTACATAATAAATACTTAGTAATAAAAAAATGATAACCAAGTACTAAGAAACAACTTGAGAACAAATTACTAATGATAAGTAAAATTTTAAGTGAGTAGTGTAGGTATTACATACTCAAAATCTCGCCTTGTGTCAGAGGGGATGAGCAGAGGAGACATTTTCATGTTAGGGGAGGGGTCCGGTCTCCCAAAACCCCCCCTTATATACTCCTGAAGCTTTTTGAATTCAGACTGATATTCGGCAGTGGTCTTAGTGATTTGCCTCTTAAAAATAGGACTTCGTTCCATAAACGGATCCATTTTCATAAAGGAATCACAAAGCTCATTTGCCATTTTTAGACCTTGACTAAGATTTTCCAAATTGAATGTCCAAGTCGGTTTTAGTCAAACCTTCATCTTTTGATTCATGCAACTCCCTGAATGTCACTTGATTCTATCTGTTCGAAACCAACTCGTCCTATTCTATTCACAATTTCGGCAATGTTTGGTGTTGACGGTTGAATTTGCACAGATTCTTCATCATTTTCAGCAGTAAGAACGGCACCATTTTTCGGCTGTATGGGATCAGTTCTTCTAGTGATTCTTTCATGATTAAGATACATTTTGCTATGTCAAATTTCTTCCAACATTCTATAACATTTATATCAGAATCACATTCCATATTATCCAAAATGATTTTGAAGGCTGGTCTAGTATGATAGAGTTTATAGGCCTGGATTAGTCCATAAGTTGAAGCAAAGACGTCATGTTGGGAGGTTAAAAAGTTTCAACTTCTGAAACAAAACATTTACGGAATCATCCTTGTAACCCAGGCTTACTTATTGGTACGCCAAAATACTGGCAGGTCATTCTTGTTTCAATTTTATAAAGCACGAGGATTTAACGATCTGTTGAGCATCAGTCATTAATTACACATTCTCCAGATGCATTCTCTTCTAAAACAGTGCAGTTTCGTCAATTGTCGCGTCTTAAATTTATTGAACCGAATTTCCGATTCTTGAAATTTTCCACTACCACAGATACCATCAAATTATTTAAAATGTATGTAAAGGCACTTTTCCGGGATAACTAGCTCACTCAGCGGCACTCTATTTTGGTTGCGGTCTTCCATAATGACAACGCCACTTCCATTTTTTCTATTGAGGATTACAAACAGTTTTCGTTGACAGTGGAGTTAAAGCTACAAACTATCTTATTTTATCTTCGGATTTTTTATCCATCGTACAGTTGATTCGTTCACTTTGAATGAGCGTGATATGAATTCAAACGACTATCTAAGGCGTAAACAAGCATTTTCATTTTCATTCTAAGAAGTAATATTGATTTTTTTCATATCGATTCTCGTTTTTCAATTTTTTTAGGCGATATTATAAATAAGGAAGGCAACGATGGAGACGTATTACTCGATTACATTTTTTGTAACGTATGGACAAATAAAAAGCGCAAAGCGGTGGAACGTCTGATAAGTGGCATTCAACACTATACTTTGTGCCTTGAGTAATGAGGTCGCGTTACTTAAACATTGTGTTTGTTTATATTTTCAAAAACACCGACCGCGGCGAAGGCGGCTTATGTCAATGGAAAAGCCGAACCAATGTAGCGGCGCTACATTTAAAAAAGGAGTAGTAGAAATAAGGCCTATTTACTTTTGTATTAGTCCATTCGATGACAAGTTTACAGAGGATATCGAGCTCTATTTTTTAATATATAGGGTGCTCCAGGGAAAACCGGAAAATTTTTTTCCGTTATAACTTCCGCAATTTTAGAGCTAGATCATTCGTTCTTGCTTCATTGGAAAGCCAAACGACTAAGTTTTTTAGAAATTTTATCGAAATTTCACTTGCGGTGAAATCCAATATGGCTGACTCATTCGAAAATGAGCAATATTTCAAAATCGCTGGAACGTTTGTTTTTCACTAAATAATTCGAATGAGGCATTCAGTCGATAACTCAGTCTTTCCTGAACAATTTGACATATTGATCTTAAAAATATTCCAAGAATCGGTAAAAAAGTAGCGTGATGAATTCTTTTCATTCTGATTTTTCAGTTGAAATCGAAATTTTTTTTCTAGGAAAACAAAGAACCATATTGTACTAAAACTAACCTAAAATTTGATTTCCGTTCGAATTCAAAATGGCCAACTTCCTCAAATATTAACAATTTTCCCCGTGCATTAAAAAAGTTTTCGCGTTCGTATTGAATCAACTGCTTAATTCAATCACTAGATTGAACCTTTCCCATCATTTTGAGGGGTCGAAATCGAATATTGATTCAGAATTGTGCCAATTGTCGTCAATAATGTTTCGCTTTTCCACCATCATATGAACCTCCCGTTGTGAAACTTCTGAATATTGACTGCATGCAATAACTCTATGATAAACAAAATATAATGAAACGTCATCGAGTTTTAGAAGACATCTGGTTTGAACTCGAATTTTATCTTGGTGTTGCTTGTTTTTAACGTTTGAAATTGTTAACAATGGTTTTAACAAATGAGGATAAGCGTTTCATTGATGGTTTATTTGTGCGTGGATATACAGCTAGGCAAATACCACACCAATTTCCAGCCCCTAATTACAAAACAAGTACAATCTATGATCTTGAGGAAAAATTTCGGACAACAGGGTCATTAGGGAGAAGACCAGGTACTGGTGCAGCTAGAACTGTTATGTACTCGCCTTTTTTCATAATCTGTTTCAAGCATCAACTCTACATATTTTGTATTACGAAATAAATTGACAATTTCAGGATAACATTCAGCGAATTTCCGCATTAGCAGTCAACCCTATCAGAACTCCAGGAAATGATTGTTTCCCAAATGTCTCAGAGATGCCAAATCTCAAAAACCTCCGTGAGAAGAATAATAAGACAAGATTTGGGTGTTAAGTATTTTCGGAGGCACTATAATTTTCAATCAACTCAAGCTGTCAAAGAGAGCAGATTCGAGCAATGCAGAAATTTATTAAATGGATTTAGAACACGTAGATAAATTGAAAATATCTGGATAACAGACGAAAAAAATTTATTGTTACCCCACCAAAAAACAGCCAGAATTACAAAATTAGATTCGGAAAATTATTGTCACATAATTCACGATCATATGTTATTAACTATTGAGGGGTCAACTCCTCAGCTCACCCTCATGCAGGTGAATGATTGCTGTTTTTTGAATGACATGAATAAGTCTAGTTGCCAGCAGCTGAAAATGAACGGTTGAGAAATTGAGTAGCTTTCTGGATGATTTTTATTGGTTCAAATCTAGGAATTCTACAATTTTCTCCATATTCTTTTGACAACGTTTGTCAAAGTATTATCAGTACTATATCACAAAAAAACGCTTCTTACTCTCAACTGGCAGTCAGTGAACAGGGTGTCCCAAATTAGATGTATCTAAATGAAATCTATTTCAATTGATTTTAGGATGGAGCCAGATGTCATACCAGTCACTATACTATGGATTATCTAAGACAACGCATAGACGATATCATAGAACCAGAACAATGGCCCACAAATAGTCCCGATCTTAATCCGTGCGACTATTTCCTGTGGGGTCATTTGGAAGAAATGGTGTATGAAAATGGTATCATTTTCAATAATTGTGAGGTACTGAGGCAAAAAATTCAAGAATGTTGGAACAATCTTGATCAAGAAGTTATTTCGAGATCCATAGAGAGCTGAAGAAGATGAGTGCTGATGGTTGTTGATGTCAATGGAGGTCATAATCCATTCTGAGTACTTGATTCTTTTTGTTGAATGTTTTTACTCACGTAATTTGTTTAACAAAATCATGTCGTATTATTATTCTCGCAGACGTTTTTAACAGTTGGCATCTCTGAGATATTTGGGAATCAGTCATCCCGATCTTCTTAATGACCCTGTTGTCCGAAATTTTTCCTCAAGATCATAGATTATACTTCTTTTGTAATTAGGGGCTGAAAATTGGCGTAATATTTGCCTAGCAGTATAGCCACGCACGAATAAACATTCAATTTCAAACGTCAAAAACAAGCAACACCAAGATAAAATTCAAACCAAATGTCGTCTAAAACTCGATGACATTTCATTATTATTTGTTTATCATAGAGTTAATGCATGCCGCCTATGTTCAGAGTTTTCATAACGGGAGGTGCATATAATGGTGGAAAAGAGAAACATTATTGACGACAATTGGCGCAATTCTGAATCAATATTCGAGTTCGACCCCTCAAAATGATTAGAAAGGTTCAATCTAGTGTATGAATTACGCAGCTGATTCATTACGACTGCGAAAATTTTTTTAATGCGCGGGAAAAATTGTTAATATTAGAGGAAGGTGGCCACTTTGAATTCTTTCGCAAATCTAATTTAAGGTTGGTTTTAGTAAAAAATGGTTCTTTGTCTTCCTAGAACATCCATGAAAAACTTCAGGAATGCCAACGACATGAGGTGAAAGAATTATTTCGATTTCAGCTGAAAATCAGAATGAAGAAAATTCTTTACGCTAATTTTTTACCAATTCTTGAAATATTTTTAAGATCAATATGTCAAATTGTTCAGAAAAGACTGAATCATCAACTGAACGCCTAATTAGAATTTTTTAGTGAGAAAAAAACGTTCTGGCGATCTTGAAATATTGCTCATTTTCGAATGGGTCAGCCATTTCGGGTTTCAGCGGAAGTTAAATTTCGATACAATTTCTGAAAAGCCTATGCCTTTGGCTTTTCAATGAAGCAAGAACGAATGATATAGCTCCAAAATTGCGAAAGTTACACCGGAAAGAAAACTAAACAGAGACTATATCTACGAATATATTCATTTCTGATCAAAACGCAAAAATAGGTCAATTTTTTGTTTCAAGGGGGCATCTTTTGGGGTACAATACTGGCCTGAAATATCAACCCCTAAGCAGGGGTTGCAATCTTTGAACATTTTGAATATATAAGATGGGTATATGATATATCATATATATATATATATATATATACAGGTGGTTCCTTTGTCTACATTGCCTTGAACACAAAAACAGGTCAATTTTGTTTCAAGGGTGACATCTTTTGGGGTACAATACTTGAAATATCAGCCTTTCCATTATTAATTGAAAACTGTGAAAGATATAGGGTGAGCGACTGAAAGATAGGGAGACTATTTTCCTCAGACTATTAAGGTTTCAGTGAGGTAAAATGGAATAGATCCATGCTGATCAATGGCAGTCATCATCAAGTACCATCCTCATCTCAAATTTCAACCCCTGGAGCAGGGGTGACAACCCTTGAAAATTTTGAAGAGGGTAGATGGGTCGAGTGATAACTCGAAAGAAAGGTATTATCTTTATCTGCATTCCCGTAAAAGAATTTTCATTTTTGATTGAAAACTGTAGAAGATACAGAGTGAGCCACTGAAAATAGAGAAGACTATCGCCCCAAGACTATTGGAGTATTAGTGCGAAAAACTGGAATAGATTCATTTAGATCAAAGATGACAGCCTTTGATCTGGAATGAATCTGTTCCATTTTTTTGCACTCATACTTGAATAGCTCAGGGCGATAGATAGTCTCCTCTATTTTTCAGTAGCTCACTCTGTATCTTCTACAGTTTTCAATCAAAAATGAAAATTCGTTCACGGGCATACAGACAAAGATAATACCTTGCCTTCGAGGTATCACTCGACCCATCTACTCTCTTCCAAATTTTCAAGGGTTGTCACCCCTGCTCTAGGGGTTGAAATTCGAGATGAGGATGGTACTTGATGACTGCCATTGATCAGCATGGATCTGTTCCATTTTACTTCACTGAATCTTAAATAGTCTCAGGGAAATAGTCTTCCCTATCTTTCAGTTGCTCACCCTGTATCTTTTACAGTTTTCAATTAAAAATGGAAATACAAGGCGATGTAGACAAAGGTACCACCTTTCTTTTGAGTCATCACTCGACCCATCTTCCCTATTCAAAATGTTTTTGAGTTTTGATCAGAGATGAATATCTTGGTAGATATAGCCTCTGTTTAGTTTCCGTTGAAGCACCCTGTATATGTATGTTATACCGATTAGATCCACGAATGAAGAAATCTTTAGCCGCGAAAATAGGAATTGGGTCGTATTTTTTCATCTGCGAATAGCCGAAACGAGAATGTTGGAAGAGCGAATGAGGAGCTTTTACAGTTCTGCAACCATGTGAAATATTGTGAATAGAGGAAAATGACTCTCCATTCCCGTGTTCCTTTGCGTGAGCAACATCAATAAATTGCTAATAATTCGGTTGTTTTTGAAGTTATGTTGAAATTGTTTTGACAATCTCTCATAAAATCAAAATAAGTGCGAAATTTTTTTCAGTACGGTTTTGGAGTTATAATGCAAACTTTGGGTTTTTAAATGTACCATAGGTACGTTTGATTTCCTTGATAAGTTTTCTTTTTCCTTCTAAAAAATATATCACATGTGCACTCAATTTCTTCATCCAGGACGTGTTTTCAAGAAAAACCGAAAATTGTGAAACCTTTCCTAATTTTATCTTGTATTTCTATGTCCTTTCACAGAATTTACATGTAATGATTAAAATAGCTCAAGTATGTTTGGTGCGCTCATTATGACAGTCCGAAAATTAATTCTTGTAATGTCAAATCTGATAAATTATTTAATGTTTTTCATCAAGGTACAAGTTTGATATGATTGAATGCATCTGAATATTAATGCTGCAGAAGCTGCTTATTTGGATCGTTTTCCTTACAACTTCATAAAAGTATATTCGATAAATTGAGGCAAAACCTCATGAACCATGGTACCTTCAACGTATCAAGGAGAAAAGAATATGTAGTAGTTGATGAAGGAGATGCAACAATTGCCTAATAGATAGTATAAGTTCCAACCAATCGATTTCGAGCAACCAAATTGTTTTTGCAGCTAAATTTCGAACGTCGGCTCGATTTTTGCAAGAAATCTGAATAAAAACAGTTAATGTTATAATTTTTTTGTTGTTAAACATCTGAAAAATCTATATATGTGTTTTAGGAATAATTACTAATTTTATATGAAGCTTATTTAGATTATTTGTTTCAGCGTTAGACTTAGACCTTTGTTCGAGCAACGTTCAAGATGCTTTCGTCATCGCTGTCGAACAACAGGCCAGAGAACGGTTGCAGCGGCTGTCTGCGCTCAAACGTATCACGCCTGTGGACATGACAAAGCTCTCCAAAGAAGTGAGTCAAAAACTTTGTATACAGGTTTTAGGCATTTTCGACTTTGATATCTAACTTTAGATTTAAGTTAACAAACTTTCGGAGGAGCTGTAAATCCGTCGGTCCTGTATAACAGAGATGCGTTGGATATTGAAGATCCCTTTCCTAGACACGAGAAGGGTTCGGCAGAATTCCCGGGTTAGTTAGGTGACAGAATTCGCTGGCGTGTCATTAGCCGTAAGACAGTAATAGAGCACTTTAAAGGAACAAAACAAAAAGAAAGTTAACAAACGATGGAGGCTAATTTGTGATGTTGACTATTTTCCAGTACGCGAAACTTCATAGATTCTCGGAAATTTCATTGAAGTGCTTAGCAGAGACTTCTCGGCTATACTCTTACGCTTCAAGTGGAAGCGACTACAAATTTATTAAGTTGAGATTCAGGAGTGTTGGTTGTAGCTTAATGGTGCACTTTAATTCTGCAATCGGTTATGTTTGTAAAGTACCAGTTGAGTGAATTGTCAATAAACGTTGGGTTGGTTGATAAATAAATAAATCTTCCGATATTTTTTGTGAAGATAATACAATCTCGTACAGAAGAGTGTGCCACATTTTGCTGGTGCCGCTTAGAACATCTCAACGTGAGTTGGGGATTTTGCTACCCTTGATTGCTTTTTTGTGACAAATTCAAACCCCAATCAGACTTACTGAAATTTCACTAGAAGTTACGGCTTACCAATTTTCAACAAGATGCTGCACCTAGTCATAATGTCGTGGGGAGCTACTTGAACCAAAACTATCACAATAGCGGATTGGGAATAATGAATCTATTCACTGGACTGTTAGGTTCCCTAATTTTTTAACTGTAGATACTTGAGGAGATTTGAAAAATAAAATATACCGAAGCGTTTACTGATCTGAAGAGAATATTTATTCACTTAGATAAGGCAAAAGAAGATTCAACTCGAAGATATAAGTTGTAATTGCAGCATAATAGAAATAAATTTGATCAATACAGGGGATTCATGACTGATCGTACATAGTTTAACTGTAGTTATAGTGCCAAGGGGAATTCGAATCGGCACTTAGGATACAATTGCTATTATTTTTCGATATAGGCTCTTTTAAGGATTTTGGTCGAATTTTCCAATTGCAATAACACTTGAACGCATATTCTTCCATATTTTGTATCACAAATAATATGGCTGATGTTAACAATACTGTTTATAGACGAAAATCAAATTCCCTGGCCGGACTGAGAAAATGAGTTTTTTTCTCGAATTAACTGAACAAACACCCTGTACATGATTTTTCGAGAACTCTTGCACGCGATCTTAATCATCAAGAATTGCTCTAAAAAATGAGCCTACTACGGAAACTGTCGCAATCCACTAAACTTTTTTATTGTGGGATGATTATGAGGATAACTTATTTTTTTGTTTTGGAAAAACTTCGCGATCACCAAATGTAACTTACCTTCTTACTAATAATTCAGCACTGGATAGTTATTATTTCTGTCCCGGGAATACTTCAGCTCCCTACAGAATGAAGTCGAGAAAGAATTACAGGCGCGTATTCCGAAAATTATTCTTCAATTTTGTCTTGAAAAAATACAGTGTGCGTTCATGTCATCTCTCAAATTTTCCAATTTCCTGGAAATATCACAACAATCTCTTACTTTCAACAGTTGCTGTCAATTGAAGCAGTGCCTGACCACACATAAAATCCCTAAGAGACATTTGGATTAATATTTAGAAGATAATTAATGCATCATTTAAAATACATCAATAGAGGACAAATATTTCAATTTGATATAAAGTCAAAATAAAAATTAAAAATTCATTCGAGAACGGTAACATAAAACAGATCAATCACTAATAAAAGAAGAAATAACTGCAAAATAAAAGTTAAACTAAAGAATCAAAAATTTCCCCTTCCTCTCTTATACATCCTTGAGCGAACTGCCAAATGCACAACTGATTTTTCTAATAAAATCGATCGCTAAGCAGCGATGGCAACCTGTTTCTCTTAAGAAACGATAAAACATTTCTAAAGTTTGAAAATCGTCGATATCGCTGCCGATATTCTCTAACTGCTGCCCGAGAATTACAACGACAAAACCCATACACCAACATCATATCAGCATAGTGATTGTTCGTAAAACGGGACATATTGAATACAATTTGAAGATAACGTGAAACTAAATTGGAAAATTCGCGAACTGGAATAGCAGATCATTGAGAATTAATTCTGTGTTCTACAGATCTGTCAATACTGATTCTGGGCTCTACCGATTTCCTATGGTTAACTGTCAGTGATTCACAGAGCCAATTATGAGTAAAAATTCTGACAGATCTGTGCAACACAGAACGTTCTTCTTCTTCTTCATGCATGGCGCTTTTGTGGGAGGCACTCAGGCCGTTGGCCCATTGTGATTGAGGTGTTATGTTATTTTGTTATGTGTCTTGCGAAAACTTTTTGATGAAGCTTGCAAGACTACTGTAGGGGGCCTCCTGGATCATTCTTGCGCTGGGTGATTCAGCGCCTAAGGTGCATTTAATTCACATCTTCAGATCCTGCCTAGCTTTGGGATACATTCCGGCCCCTTGGAAAAGGGTTCGGATTGTCTTCATTCCCAAGCCGGACAAGATCGTACAAAAATCGCCAAAGATTTTAGACCAATTAGTCTCACCTCTTTCCTACTGAAGACTATGGAGAGATTAGTAGAGAGATACCTCAGGGAGAACACCCTAGTGGAGCACCTCTACATGTCACTCAACATGCCTACGAACAAGGTAGATCAGTCGACTCAGTACTACACTGCGTTGTAGGGTGTATCGAGAGAGGACTTAAAAAAGGCGAAGTCACTCTAGGTATATTCGAAGATATACATAGAAGAAGCTTTCGACAACACACTATATAAATCAATATATGAATCGTAGATAGGAAAATAGATAAAACCATAGCAAGGTTGGTGGGATATCTGCTGTCGCATCGAGGCTCACCCCAGCGAGTCGTCCGTCCGAGGGACCGCTAGCAGGGGATCTCCTCAAGGGGGAGTACTATCTCCTCTCCTTTGGAACCTCGTGCTGGATGGGCTCCTGGCGGCCCTTGCCGATGCTGAGCACTTTACGGTGGGTTATGCCGACGATCTCCCCTTTCTTATTCGTGGAAAAAACCTCAGCACCATATGTGAAGATGCGCAGAACGCTCTGCACATGACTGAATAATGGTGCAGAGAGAACGACCTGTCTGTTAATCCAAGCAAAACGGACATGATTCTATTCACGCGAAAAAGGAAATTAACGCCTTTCAAGGCACCCATTCGTTTCAACGGGGAACTAATACTAGTAAAACAAGTGAAATATTAAGGAGTGATACTTGATGCCAAACTAAATTGGGACAATCACATCGAAAGACAAGCGCAAAGAGCGCAGAACACGCTCTGGGCCTGACGGATATTATTCGGCCCCAGATGGAGACTTACACCAAAACATATTGGCTATACACGACAGTGATAAGACCGCTCCTGACCTATGCGGCATCATATGGTGGCCTGTAATGAATAAAGAGATAAAACGGAACAAAATTAACAGAATCCATGTCTATCAGTCACAGGAGCATTGAGATTCACATCCACGGCATCTTTGGAGTGTCTTCTGGGTATCCCTCTGATATATATAGTGTAGCACCAGGAGAAGATGGTATATACCAGGAGCAGATGGTATACACCACCGCGGCTTTGGGGTGGTGCAGGTTTATTTGCGTACCCCTTATTGTGTCCCCTGTCATTTTTAAGATTGCAGGGGATTCTTCTCCGTTGGTGTACCTGGTCTCCAGGACTCGCATGCGGCACCCGGCTGGGAGCCACATTCCTCCTTAGGGCCAGCTGTGGGAGTTAAATTCGAGCGCAGCTTCAGGCTCCGGCCCCCCTTCCCGACAGATTTGGTTCTGTCGGGAAGGCAAGGGCCAAGGCCCGGAACGGTCTCTCCGACTGTTCCTCCCATGTCCATAGGTTTGGGGGCCTATGATTTTCTTCCGGTACATTATTCTCTGCTCCTTTACTTGATGCAGATCTCTCCCATTTTAAGGCCACCGTCGTTGAATTGGTCTTAGGATTTTTCAGCACTTAGAAAGGTGCCGTCCTAAGCCCAGCATGAAGTCGATTCCCTTTCGACTTTATTATTTCCGATGAAGCTTCGTCTATGCCGAATATTAATTGGGTGGAGGACGGATTTTCACTCCTTCCGTAGACTTCGCCAAATCTTGGTTCTTACCGTCGAGGTAGCCCATAGGATCCTGGTTAGGATCAGCCCCGTCGGCTCTGATGGTCCCCCAGAAGCGTGTTCACTTTCGTGAGCTTAGTGATTAGGCCCCCTTCCTCAGTTTTCTTGAGTCGGAGCCCTTTCGCCAGCTTCAGGATTTCGACCCTGGGTCTCAACCAGTCCCTGCTGTAGTTGTCTTCGGAGACAACTGACCACATATATGGTATTTTTAAATAATATATCTTTTCTTGCTTGGAGTGGCATCCATCATTTTTCCAAGTGACTTTTCAGATTCTCAGGCTTCCTCCTCTGTGATGGCCTTGCCAGGGAATGTTGCTGGGAACGGAAACACCCTGATGGTCACCCTCGTAGCTCCGCTGTAAGAGACGTTAGTTTTTTAGGCCAGTCTCTCAGCTGAGGGAGGTGTCGAGAGCTTGGAAAGGGTCCCGGTTTCCCTAGCCCTCTTTCTTTTCTTCTCTTCTACGCCAGACTTTTTGTGTGGGGTCTCTCGCTGGTTTTTCCGGGCCCACCATGTGCGGAGCCCGGAGGAACCCCCTCAGTAGGGGGCTTTTGCCGGTCCCCGGTTGCGGCGGTCCCGGATGTACCTGATTTCTCAGGCTGTGCTGGTAAAGACGCAAGCGTCTCTCCCAGCGTTGTTCCCTTTCGTGTTTTGTTCTTTTTTTAATTAGTTTCCTCATGTTGTTCCCACGAGTCTTGAGGAAATAACGGTCGCCCCCCGCATAGCCTCTTGCGAGGGAGATACTGCTCCCCAGTACCAGTCCTAGGCATGATGTCTCCCACATTGGCTTGGGGTCCCTCTCCGTTAGCTTCTGTGAAGTGCTGCCCACCCACCAAGACGAGCTCAGCAACTTCACACAGAATATGCAGGGTACACCACGTGGAGGTGGAGATCGGAATTGGAGTCAAGACCGAGACCAAGACCCCTCGTACCCCAACACACCACCTTACGTGTTTGGACTATTTTTTGTGAGGATACCTGCAGAATTTTGCCTATGATGAACGTATAGTTAACCCGGAGCACCTAATTTTGATTTTCATTCGAAATCAATTTTATCGCCTTCAAAGTAATCCCTTCAGATACTATGCACTTATGCCAACGAATTTTCAAATCTTCAAAACAGTTGTTAAAGTCGATTTCCGGGATGGCCTTAAGCCTTCTTTTCGATGCGACTTGTATCTCTTCTATTGAATTAAAACGTTGTCTCCGGAGCGGTTTTTTGAGTTTGCTGAGTAACCAGAAGTCACACGGTGCCAAATCAGGTGAATATGGCGTTTGTGGAACAAATCGGGTCGAGTTTTTGGCGAAATGGTTACGAAGAATCAATGCAGTGCGAGGCGGTGCATTATCGTGGTGCAAAAACTAAGAATTGTCTCGTAACATTGACGCTCATAACATCTGACTGATCTTTTCGAAAAGCCAACATGATCAGCAAGATCTCTAATTATTTTTCGACGATTTACAAGCACCAAATCATTGATTTTTTGGACTTTTGAGCTCTTCGTCTTCTACACGTTCTTGACCTTTTTCGAACTCTTCATACCACTTGTAACATTTTTTTTTGGACAACTTCATCAACATACGCTTTTTGCACCATCCCCAATGATTAAGCAGCTGAAATTTATTTCGCGAACAAAATTTAATGCAAATTCTTTGCTTAACAAATGCAGACATTATAAAAATCGCAAAATTCACTTCTAGCAGCCTACAAAACGAAGCGTAACAGATGGGCTGAAGAATTCGTAGGCTGATATACAGATTGAGTTACTACGATCAGATCCATATGGTTTGGAGTTAGTACTAGCCTTAACTAGTTTTCAGCTGTCCGACCAATTGATTCGCGAGATATAGCATTGAAAGTGAATCAACTTTTGTTATTGTTGGAAAAAAGATATAAAAGATAAAAGAGAATTACCTGTGTTGATTAAACATTACTTTTTGATGAAAAACAATACAGTTGAAGCCTAAGAGTGGCTTGATAAACATTTTTCGGACGAGGTGATAAGAGGATCGAAGACGATGAACGCAGTGGACATCCTAAAGAGGCTATCATCAATGAAAACATAAAAGTACACAAAATTGTTTTGAATAAAAAAATAAAGTTGACCGAGAAACCTGAGGTGTTCAAGGAACGTGTTGGATTTATTTTAAAAGAATGTTTGGACATGCGAAAGCTCTGTGCGAACAATAATGAGTTCATGATTGTGATATCTGTTTGAAGTAGAATTAAACGTAATAAAACCGAGTTCTTTGGTCGATACATAATAATGGATGAAACATGGACCCGTTACTACACTCCAGATAGCAATCCACAGTCCGCTGAGTGGTTTGAAAGAGGTGCAAAAATATAGCAGTCAGTTGCCAAGGTTATGGCATTCGTTTTCTGGGATGCGCAGGGTGTTATATCCATCGATTACCTTAAAAAGAGCAAGACCAGAAACAGAGACCACTACATTGAGTTATTGGATAAATTGAAGAACAAAATTACGAAGAAACGGCCCCATTCGATAAACAGAAATTGCTGTTCCATCAAGACAATGCAACGTGCCACAAATCAATCAAAACAATGGCAAAACTGGACGAATTAGGATTCGAATTACTTCCCCATCCACCTTGTTCACCAGATCTTGCCCCCAGCGCCTTTTTTCTGTTTTCAGACTTGAAATGAATGCTTGCTGGAGAAATTTAGGACTAATGGGGTAATCGCCCAAACTGAAGCCTATTTTGAAGTTAGAGAGAAATATTATTATAAAATGGCATAGAAAAATTACTGATCGCTTCAATCGCTATATCTGTAATCGAATTTTACCAAAAAAATGTGTTTAGCTATATTAGCCTACGGACTTTTCAGTCCACCTGTTATATCAAACACTAATGAATATCAGTCCTACCAACCACAAAAATTGAAAGCACTGCATCAAATCCACTTGCGCGCGCAATATAACTTCCAATGTCTACTTACTTTTTGGACACAGTAGTACGCCTCTATGCACAATAATAGAACGTCCTTCTTGTCAGTATCGTATCATACCCACTACATTATTTCTGAAAGGTATAAATTGACGTAAATTCATTATCTTATTTCATAAAAACCCATATTTTCCGTTGCCACCTGCAGAGATACCTCCTGCTGTTTCGCAGCGCGAAAATCGTTTTCCAATCAGGTTCATTCTACGGAATAGAATGATTGCTATTCTGAGAAGGTTGAGAAAAATATTCGACAATATCTAACGAATGCAGAAATTGTGTAATAATCTTTTGAATAGCCTCGGTCTGGACGAAGTATGAGTATAGGAACTTCGAGTAGAGTTTTAAGAAATTAGATTGTAATTCCCTCCATGTGATGAAAAATTTCAATCTGTAAGCTCTATTATGTGGTTTGAAAGCAGGATGAAACGTACATCATTGTTTGTTTGTTGACTATCTTCCATTTCGTTCGCCAGACAATAAAGATAGTAATCATATTCAATATCAACTATAAGCCGTCTGTAAAATCCCCTTTTATGAAGATGAATAAAAAAATTGCCGATACAGTTTTAAGCAAACAATCGTTCTGATTATTAGAAATTCAAAAATTAGAACGTTTTACTGAGGTTTACCATTTTAGCGATCATGAGTTCACCATATTAAACAAAATAATATGGTATGTTTTGGTCGTAAACTAATTACGGAGATATTAACGTGAACGAAAAATAACAGTTTTTTCATAAGAATTTCACAATATCTCGTCTTTGTGGAAGCAACACTTTCTAGCTCGATTTGTTTGTTTACTAAATTAATTAAAAAGAGAAATACCACCCATTACAGAGTGAACCAAATTCGATGTTTTAGTACGACAGCAACGTGATATATTGTAGATAGAGAAAAATGATTCCCCCTTTCTCGAGAAAAATTCATAGGTGTAAACGGATTTCAGTTATAATTTTTAGTTTTTGAATTATTTCGGGATTAAGGATTTTTCGGGATTTCGACTTGTGACGATATTTCGAATGCTATTGAAGTTAAGTAAAAAATATGTTCACATTCTACTGGCCCTAGTTTGAGTAGAATGCAGGGACGTATTCGAATTTTTTTTTCCGATCGGTTTCTGAGTTATTATACAAAATTGTGTTTTTTCAAATAATATATACAAGGTGTCCACGCGAGAACACTAAAAGTATATGAAGGAAGGAATGACCGATTGGAGAATTTATATTTTGTTGTCTTAAATGTTGTTCGAATTAAGTTCTGCAAAAATTTCAATGCTGTTGCATTTCCGGTTTTATCGGAAGTTGACACCAAATTTGTTATTTCAAATGTCATAATGTATGTTTCCATTTTTTTATTGTGGAAAATCAAATTCTGAACAAATTTTTCCATATCATTGCCACCTGAAATCAACAGAAAGGAAGATATGAGTTTTTAATCGGAATTTTGCGGTTTTGGTTGTCTGATAGAAAGCATCATAAAATTACAAAAGATCATTCAATATTGATTATTTCTAGCTCGTTGTAAGTAAAGAGGCTCATTCAGCAAAATTCAATACATTTAGAGGCTTCACAGTATACAGAGTGTTTCCAAAGTATGTGGGAAATAGTAGTACAATCAAAGGTACAGAAGTTCGTTTTTTCAAATTAGATTACCTATTTTTGCACGCACCATTTAACTCGTAACTCGATCTGTTATAGATTGCTTCATACTTAAAATACATCGTTAGATGGTAAGATGTACAAAATATTTGCAACGGGGAAAATTTCCAATTACAAAAGATAGATCTAACGTCAATAACTATAAGGTCCAATCATCTTGGAATACTAGAGTACCTGTTAAGTAAGATGTTCGAATTTCGCTTCATCTTGTTGCAAAGATCTTTCCAACCGATGAAGAACACCGTGTCCGGTTGCTCTTCTAATGTCATTTCGATGAAGGCTGCCAAAATCTTGATGAACTATACGTTCCAACTCCTCTCTCGAATCCTGGTGTTACGAGAATAATTTCTTTCAAACGGCTCCAGAGAAAAGAGTCCAGCAGTGTCAGGTCTTGAGATCTTGCTGGCCAATTCCAAGGACCCAATCTCCGAAACCTCTTGAGGCTATACATCAAGAAATTCGGTGATGAATGAATTTTCAGATATTTCGCCATACTTAAATGTTCATCGTATATCATATAACGAAATTGGTAGTTATACAATGAACAAAATACATTGAAGCTGAACTTTTGTTGGAAATTTTTTATCCCGCGTCACGTGGGGATTCTCGTCACACCAATAATTAGCATTTTTCGGTTGCCAATGCCTTCTCTCGAAAATCTCGATTCGTCCGTCCAAATACTATACACCACGGAATTTTCATCTTCTTGAATTCGAATCAACATCATTTCGCAGAAATCTTCCTTACTGGCTGCATCTTCAGAATTCATTGCATAAGTTGATGAAAACTTGAAATGATGAAATTTGTGTTTCGCCAGAATGTTGTTGACCGACGACTTTGACATTTCCAAATATCTAGCCGTAGTACGTATTGACGAACTCTGATGAGCATAAAAATATGCCAAAACGCTGATAACATTATCCTCATTGCTTACCGTAGATTAAGTTCTGGTTCCATAATTCATGTTTTGACTTCCATGATCCATGAAATTTCTATTTATTCATCTGAATTTGTTCCTAGTCATTGGTGGTGAATTCGGATATTTCTCATTGAATGTTCTATAAGTTCGACTAATTATTTCTTGGCATTGTCCATGAATAATGAACAAATTCATGATTTCTTCATAAAAGTATTCAAGATTTTGATTCATTTTGGAAAATTTTCACACTCTTCACACACACACAGCTGGATCCAACGATCATTGAAACATTGAAATTGCAATATGAGATGAAAATTATCATTACGATAAATAGATATCTGGGGGAAAAAATGGTTCCACGAAAATGTGAGAACCAGATGCAGCAACATGCTGATTAAATATTATCGCCTTTAAGTTTCGCTTGAATTGATTGCTCTCGTATTCTAAAATGATTGGACTTGATTGTTATTGATTTTAGATCTAGACGTTTTGAAACCCACAAATTGTTCTGAAACAGAATATTTCAAATATTATTTCACAAGTTAAAACTCGGATATTTTTCAGTATAAATGAAGGAATATGTCCATGGTTTTTTCGGTTGGCAATATTTTGAAAAGTACCTACATCTAACCATAAGAAAAATCGACATGTTTCATTCAACGAGATATTTCTGGTAATTTAGAGATGACTTTCCTGACAAGTAGGTAACTGATGTAATCGAGAATACCTACTAGAAAAGAAGAAGAACGAGAAGTCATATTCAATCCATTTCAATAGTAATTGATTTCGCACTTTTTCTCTCGGAATTCTGACCAGAATTACTTTGATGATGATTTTGAGATGTGTTTCGTATTGAGAGATCGAAATGCATTATGTGAAAGATTTCATTTCATATAATCTGCGAATTTCAGGGTCCTCGTGCGAAAATTCGTAATTTTTGGTATAAATTGCGAATAACTCGGAAATGATGCATTTTAGGTAAATGGAAACCTACGACAGATCGATGCCTATTGATATTACAAGTTAAATGATATGTGCAAAAATAGGTAGTCTAATTAAAAAAAAACGGAATTTTGTACCTTTCAATGTACTACCATTTCCCACATGTTTTGGAAACATCCTGTATATCGTGAAGCCTCTAAATGCATTGAATTCTGCTGAATGAACCTCTTTAGTTGAGTTTATTTTCAACCACCTGGTTTCCACAACTCATGTACACACAAAATTGTATAGGAGCTGTTAGCTGGATATAATTTACCTTTCCCAGATTCAGGAATCGAAGGGAATAGGCTCGATTACAATATACTTGACCTTACATTTTCTAACTATCCTACTTGTATTAAGAATTACAGCTTTTTGCATTTCTATATAGGTATTCTTATGTAAGTCTAATTTCTTAAGGCTATCATGCAAAGTTTTGGGTATTAACACAGTGGAGGATACCATGACAGGAACAATATTTATTTTCTCGAGGTGCCACATCTGCTTGATCTCAATTGCAAGGTCTGTGTATTTGGACTTTTTCTCCTGGAACTTGTTCAGCACGTTGTTATTATTCGGTATGGCGGCATCCACCAGCATTGCTGTTTTGGCTCTCTTATCATACACCACTATGTCCGGCCTATTATTCGTCACCATTAAGTCAGTGATAACAGGCCTATCGTAGTATAATCTGATAGAGTCATTTTCCAATACGGGCGCCGGTTGATACTTGTAATATGGCTGGAAGGTATTCAGAAGTCCGTACTTGTGTGCAAGTTTCTGATGGATAATGTTCCACACTTGATTATGCCTATGAAGATACTCCGTATTGGCCAGTTATTATTATTATTTATTATCGTGGACTTATGCACTATCTCAGCTGTTAGCTAGATATAATTTACCTTTCCAGATTCAGCAATCAAAGGGAATAGGCTCGATTACAATATACTTGATATAAATTTCCTAACTATCCCACATGTATTAAGAATTACAGCTTATTATTATTATTATTATTGTAAAATTCGCAAAACGTACTTGTGAGAATTGATAAAATCGAGCACTATAAACAAACCAAATGGGGTTGTGCCAACTTAGCAACAACAAAAATTTTGACAATCGTTCTAAGCAGACTTTTCAAATAATCAATTTTCGGTACTTTTTCGACAGAATTTATATACACAATAAATTTAATCAATAAACAAATTATCTCAAGAATTCGAACGCATTTCCATAATTCAAAATGCAGGAGTTGCAACGCCTGGCACTGCACTTCTGTTACTCGCATTCGGCAAACAAATCCTTGAATTCTGTTCAGCTATTCTATGTTATTCGTTTTTTCTTCATATAATTAATTCTCAACATGACCTCAGAGGAAGAAATCTAGGAAAGGAAATCTGAGGAATGGGCTGGCCATTTCAAAAGACCCCTAGTTCTTATCCAGGGATCACCGAAATTCAAGTCCAGCAGTTGGGTTAGATTAGTTTCTGGTGTGGCGGTGCACTGTCCTGCTAAAATATATATTTCCTCTTAGCCCTAATGGCAATTCATCTAAATATCCCTCCACTAAATTCTCATCAATAATACGATGGAAATTTTATCATTGAGGTTGTCGTCAAAAATAGTGTATGCCAATACAAAGCGCACCATACATTGAAACCGTATGACCCTTGGTGTTGAATATTCAACTTTCGATGGAAATTGAAGTGAAATTAAGTCATCGATTATCACCAAACTAGAGGAATTGCGATTTTCTCATTCTGTAGGGTGTGAATTTATTCTTCTTGGGTATTCTGAGAAACCGTTAATTTCTAAATGCCAGGTTCTAATGCCATTTGACGGCTTGAATTTTTTCTGCCTGCAACTGCTCCCAAAACGTCGACGATAGCTTCTTCTCTATCTTCAATTTTATATGTGTTGCTCCATTGTCCTCCAGCAATTAGATTGTCTTTCAGTCTTTTGAAAAAGTGCGGTTGTCTCTTCTCAGAGAATCTAATGAAATAAGATTCTTCAGCAGCATTTGAATCATACCCATTCTGTATATAGCATTCTAACTTAGAATTTTAGAAATAAAGAGCCATAACGATTGAGTTATAAGTAGAAATTTCCGAATCAGATAGAGATGATCGACATAAACTTATGACAGAAATAATTGTATTCACAGAATCCCTGCTATTGATTGAATATTGCAATCGTTTCATACACAGAATTGAATGTCTCCACACCAATAAGATTGAAAAGTTGAAATAGTGTCATAAAAGAAGGAAAATCTATATTCTAAGGAGTGACTCTATTTTTTCTAATACAGAAATGACTGAATGGAATCTCTGACGCAAATAGACAAACCTCTTCTACCACTGATTTGTGAAAATCTGCGATAATCCGAGTGGATAGATATGAATTTTCGATTTTATAATGAAAGAGTCTGATGTTAAAGAAATTGATGAGGCATGTGATATATAACCGATCGGCAAAAAAACTTTTCAAATACGTCCCTGCTTTCTACTCAAAAAAGTGTCTCTAGAATATGGCGATATTTTTTACCTAACTTCAATAGGATTCGAGATATCGTCTCATCCAACATTCCAACAAAATAAAATAACTGATATCCGTTTTCATGTATGAGTTTTTCTCGAAAATCGAGATCGAAAGAGGGGGTTCATTTTTCTCTATATACAATATTTCACATAGCTGCCGTACTAAAATATCGAATTTGGTCCACTCTGTACATTTAGAGATTAATCGATCCCCAACTTCAATCCTGTTGAATATACAGGGTATTACATAATAGTATGTGACAGCTTGAGGGGGTAAATCTACGTGCAATTTTAAGGACAAAAGTTCATATAAACATAGGTCCGCAAAAGCTTTGTTACGGAGCTACAAGGTGTTGAAATTTCCGGAAGAAATTGTTTTTTTCTTCAAAACTCCTGCAGTTTTTGAGATACTCTGCATAATTTGGAAAGCAAGCTATTTTTTACAGCCACCATCATTATACGTCTTAAATTTCAACTAGAATCTACAAGGTGTTTTTTTTTCAAATCCAAGTCTCCTTTTGCCCTTTTAAACTTTTTTGCAGTACGCCACTGATCAGCGGACGATAAATTCTCGTCATCTTCGTTCAATTTAGAAACTTTTTTGACACATGTATTTTTTCACATCTCCAACCGTTCTCGAGCAAAAAATTATTAAACGATTGTATGCATTCGCTAAATTGAAAGCACTTCTAATTGAAAAGACCAGTAGGCTTTGATATTTTTCATTTATTTATTTATTTTGACAGTTGCTTACGTTGAACCAGTGTCTGCTCGAATTGTTTTTCAAATTAACTTTTTTATTTTTTTATTAGATTAGTTTTAAGACTTTTGAAGTTATTGCTGTGAGAAAAATGGCTAATTTTACTAACGCCGAATTGGCTGATATCCATTACATGTACAGCCTGGCTGACGGAAACAGAAGCTAGGCGATTATATCAAGTGCGCTTTCCAAATCGAATAACACCAGACAGGCGTACATTTTAGAATATGTACAGAAGGTTGAGGGAAACTGGTACTTGTACGGCAAATAATCGTTTAAAGGTGCAACTCAAACTATGAGAACTCCAGATATTGAGGAAGCAGTTTTGAATTGTATTGATTTGAATCCTCATTTGAGTACAAGAAAAATTGGAAATCAGTTGAATATTTCACATTTTCTAGTTTGGAGGATTCTCAACGATTGTACCCGTTTCATATTCAACGCGTCCAAACTCTACTTCCTCGAGATTTTCCTCCAAGACTGAATTTCTGCCGATGGTTCTTAGATAAAATTAGAGAAAATGCTCATTTAGATAGTGAAACAATGTTCACAGACGAAGGTAACTTCTAGAAAACTGCTATCACAAATTTTCACAATAATCATAATTGGGCAGAGGAAAACCCCCATTTGATTGAAGAATCTCATCATCAAGAACAATTCTCACTAAATGTCTTGGTCGGAATAGATGGAAATTATTTGATTGGGCTATTTTTTTGCCTAACAAACTAAACATCTCCGCTTTTCGGCAATTTATTGAGAAGGAGTTACCTTTATTGCTAGAGGATGTGCCACTTCTGGTGAGAAAGATAATGTGGTTTATGCATGACGGGACACCAGCACATTTTAGTGGAAAAGCTATGGAATTCTTGAATAATACATTCAACAACCGATGGATAGGACAGAACCATGGCCTCCTAGGCTCCCAGATTTAAATAGTTTAGACTTTTTCTTATGGGGATATCTTAAAAGTTTAGTTTATACCAGTCCAGGTAACACTGTAGAAGAATTTGGAAATCGAATAATAACCTCTTGTGGCACAATAAGAAATTCCCCAGGAATACTTCAAAGAGTGCGTGATAATATGCGAAGAAGGACAGAGGCCTGTATTCTTGTAGGTGGAGGACACTTCCAGCGATTTATTTAGTTTTTGATTGTTATTTTCTTTAATTTGATATTGAATAAGTATAAGTTGAGTCTCAGAAGACGAGCTATCGAAATAAAAGCAAATTTTGGGCATACCTCTCGAGTATTTCTATTTTTTTTTTATTTAGCGAATAACATACAATGCAAATCATTCAAATTCAATAATATTTCACTCGAAGACGGTTGGAGATATGAAAATTGATTGTACGCTGATCAGTGGCGTACTGCAAAAAAGTTTGAGAGGGCAAAAAGAGACATGGCCTCGGAAAAGAAAACACCTTGTGAATTTCAGTTGAAATCTAGGACGTAATGATAGATGCTTTCATTCCAAATTTGGGTAGAGTATCTCAAAAACTGCAGGAGTTTTGAAGAAAAAGCCATTTTTTTCTGGAAATTTCAACACCCTGTAGCTCCGTAACGAAGCTTTTGCGGACCTATGTTTATAAAAACGTTTTTTCTTAAAATTGCACGTAGATTTACCCCCTCAAGTTGTGACATAGTATTATGTATCCCCCTGTATTGAAGAAGTGTTTGTAGAAGAAAATTAGATGAAAATTTGTTGATGTCCTAAATTTATTGTCAATTATACAGGATACTTTTAAATGGGGCTCACTATGTTTTTTATCATTTTTAAGGAGTTAGCTCGAAATGAGATGAGTTTCTTCAGAACTGTATATTGGTTAACTGATCAGTTTTCGAACATCTCCTGTATCTACTATATTCATCTATACATATATATATATATATATATATATATATATATATATATATATATATATATATATATATATATATATATATATATATATTATATATATATATATATATATATATATATATATATATATATATATATATATATATATATATATTGGTTCAGCTATACAGGGTTTTCTATGATGAATGTCGAATTTTGTTTAGATTCAAAGTTCATTATATTTCATATTTCAAATTGAACACCCTGTATTTAGTAACTATAATTGGGAGGAAATTCCAATACCTTATGAAATGTATTAGGTGTCCTTATATCTATTTTAAATAATTTCATGAATTGAAAATGAAATCTATTTGTAATTGAAAGTTTATTGATGACCTTAAGGCTCAATTTTGAGGAGAACATCTTTTCATTTTGTTACAAAATACCATGAGTGTCCCACTTTGGCACAAAAAAATAGCACCTTAGTCATTTCCCATTTTTTTTTCCAAAGTACTCTTTTGCGGTGCACCGCTGGTGAGATCTGAATACCAAATTCTAAGCTATTTAGGACAGAAAAACCCTGAATATTCGTAATGCAGCTTTCGTGGACCTATGTTTATTAGAATTTTCAGTCATATAATCACACCATTGCGTTAGTATATGATATTTAGGAACTCCTCGTATATCAGATGAAAAACTAGGCTCGGGATAGAATGTGAGAAATGACACTTATATTATCTTGAGAACAAAAGCATGAGACCGTTAAATCCAATGGTAAATAGTTCTACATTCCACGGTTGAGGATTTAAAGAGCAGATATATTTTTAATGCATTTCTCGACCATATAACAGTTTTGAGAATTAAATTTGAAACAAATGATGATAAATTTTCTTGCTACCAATCACGGCATGAATACTGAGTGACCAGATCATCAGCTGACTTATCCGACTATGACTATCATGAATGAAATACAGTATAAGGTCTTTACTCGCGGGGTATATGTTCCGTAAATATGCCGCGAATACAGAAACTGTGAATATGGAATGGTAATTTATATGGAAGTATAGGGGCTACGTTTCTAGGCGACAAAAAGAAAATTAAATCTACAGGGTGTTTAAGAAAGAAACGGCAATATTTAAGGAGCTGATTGCAGAAATTATTTCATGAAAAAAGTTTACATAGGTTCACAAATACTTTTTTACCGATTTACAAGCTGTTAAAGTTTGATCGAAAGATAAGTTTTAATTTTTCGTAAACCGATTGAGATATTGAGGTAAAATTTTGGGGGAGTCGAAAACTTTCAAAGCATAGTTCTCTATATGAAACAATTTTTTTTCTCGGGGAAAAAACTAGGCCGCTACTGATTTTTTCAAGAAAAAAGCTTTCTCGACGCGTATTATTCGATTAAAAGAACCATCGTGGTGTATTTCTTTTCATCATTTAATAACCTATGTTTGAAACTCAAAAGTTCAAATCAAGGCCAAACAAAGACTTTTGAGTATCATCAAAAACTCTTAAAAAATGAGAAAAGCTGTTCAAAGGGACTTCCTCCAGCTCGGATGGAAGATTCCAGTCTTCTCCCCATTGGTTGGCGAACCCTTTCAAAAACACCAGGATCTGTTTCTATCGAGTTGTACCCAGCGATAATTGTCTTTCTTAAGTCCTCAACATTTTCCACGGGGAAAGTGTAAATCAAAGACTTCAAATGACCCCACAGGTAGAAATCGAGGGGGTTCAAATCTGGGGACTGTGCAGGTAAAAATTGAGGTCAACCTCGAACAATCCAGGGATTTCCATACATCTGAGTTAAGAAGTCATTCATGCAGGAATGGATCTCAACATCTCTCATTCCATGAAAAAGAACAACAACACAAGAGTCAGCACAAAGACTGCGAAAGAGCCTCTGCAGCCAAGAGCAGAGCTTACAAGTCATGGAAGATAAATCCTACAGAGGAAACAAGAACAACATTCGTACGAATACGTAACGTATGCAACCTGATAACTACAAGGCAAATGCCAATTTCAACGAAGGGGTAACTAATAAACTCCTTGAACAGGCAAGCGGGACTAGACAATTCTGGTCTATGGCGAAGACTGTCAGTTCCAATTTCTGCAAATCTGCGTTTCCGTCTCTCGTTAGAGAAGACAGAAGTATAGCATCATCTCCGAAAGAGAAAGCCGATCTCTTTGCTCCTTGTTCTCGCCATCGTGCATAAACCACATCATTGGTCTTATTGCCAAAGGTACATCCTCCTGAAAGCGTGTTCTCCAAAAAGAGGCGGTACACTTACCCCGTACGTCTTCCAGGTAGAAATGCTGGTCCAATTAGGCAGTCACTCACAATGCCGCAACAAACGTTGAATGAGAACAAATGTTGTAATCGATCTTCATATGTTTGATGTAAATTTTCTTCACATCACATATGATTATTCTGAAAATTCCTTATGGAATTTTTTGACAAACTTACTTCATCAGTGAACAGTATCAGCATAATAAATTGAGGAATTTGAATCAACTTAATCAAAACCTATTGACAATACGCAATACGAGCAGGATAATCGGTAAGAAGAAATGCTTGTACGAGTTGTAAGTGGAATGGGTACAACAAATTTTCATGAAGAATTTGCCAAACACTTGCATTGCTGACACCTGAAGCGTCTGCCATTTTTCGAGTGGAGGAGGTACCAGGATTGTCTTGAATTATTGCAAGAACTTCATTTTCCAGCTCTACCGTTCTCACTTCCCTCGGCTTTCATATCGTCTTAATGTGCCTTTTTCATATAGGCGTCGATGAATTCTTTCAGAAGTTTTTTCATCAGAAGCAATACGGTTTGGAAATCGCTCAATGTACAACCGTCGAACTTCTAATGCATTTCCGTCAGCACGCCATATAAGTACATGTCGGTAATCCCAGCATTCGTATAACGACTCAAGACAGCCGATATGAAGTTAATCATTTTTGAACTCATTTATGGGTATAGATAAGATAAGATGAGGTAAGATAATCTTCATTCACACAATTGTAATATATAATAATAAAATAAACAGTAAATAGTCACAAAAGTATTAAAAAGTCGCACAGCCTTGAATCATGTGTCCTACCCCGACACCACTTACAAAACTCAACAACTGAGTAGGGCTCACATTCAATAATAAACCTCCTTAGTTCTCTCCTGAAAGTCTTCACATCAACAACTCTTTGCAGAGTTCTTGGGATAGAATTGAAAAATTTGAGACACATGCATTGGGCATTATCTTGAGTAAGACTCAGGGAACGAAGAGGATACAAATAGGGAGACATCTGTCTTGTACAGCTACGGTTCTTGAAGTTTTCAAACAGATCAGCATGCATTTTCAAAAACATGAGGCACCTGAAAATTTAGAGACCACTGAGGGTCATCAGACCATCCTTTCTGAAAACCCCACGGCAAGACTGCCTCTACCTCATCGTATGCATTGTTCGAATTGCAATTTTCTGTGTAAGAAATATGCATGTAGCATGACAGCTATTTCCCCAAAACATTAAACCAAACTCTAACAGAGACTGAAAATTTGCAAAATATATACAGGTCAAAACGTCAGATTCAACATGAGACTTCAAAATACGTATAGTATAGATGATTGAACATAATTTTTTATTAAGAGCAATGATATGGTTATCCCAGCGCAACTTCAGATCAATATGGCGACCAAGAAACCTTGTGCACTTCCCCACTTTGATTTTAGATGTTATAAAATCAATTTGAGTGGGTTTGATCCTAAGCGATCTATTAGTATAAAAAAACATACATTCAATCTTGTCCATGTTGAGATTCAATTTATTATTACAACACCAAGATTGTGCAATGTGAACAGCATCCTTCATGTCCCTTATGGCCAGGGTAATATTCTTATTGGAAACAAAAACATTTGAATCATCAGCGTAGAAGACAGTCTTATGAGTAGCCCCACTGAAAAAACTCGGGAGATCATTAATGTAAATGATAAAGAGTAGTGGACCAAGGATGCTTCCTTGAGGCACTCCCAGATTGATTGCTGCATCCGTAGATACATAATTTTTACCATTAAGCATCGCTGACACTACCTGTCGCCTGTCTCCCAGACAGCTTTTCATGAGTTCTAGTTACCTTTTATGAATTCCAACTGCCTCTAATTTCTTAAAATTGTTTTATGATCTACAGAATCAAAAGCCTTACTTAGGTCTAAAAATAGGCACAGTGGGATCTCCCCCTTCAAGCGCGTCCAAAATTGATTGAGTAAGTTCATAAATTGCAGTATTCGTACCCTTACCAGAAATGAAACCATGCTGCTGAGAACAAAATATTCTAAATTTTTTGAAGAAGTGAATGAACCTTTCAGCAAGCAGCTTTTCGAACACCTTGGAAAACGATGGAAGAAGACTTATAGGTCTATAGTTAGAAAGATTTTCAGTATCTTCTTTTTTATAGAGTGGCTTAACCACAGCAACCTTTAATGCACTTGGAAAAATACCCTCAGTGAAAGATCTATTGATTATGAAAGTTAAGGGCCTGATTATAGCCTGTATTGACCTTTTGATAATATTCATAGGTATGTTATCATATCCTGAAGAGTTACTATTTTTAAGCTTTTTGACTACTGAAAGTACTTCAGCCTGAGAGATCTCGAACATACCAAAGAACTTCTCCAAGCGAACAGGACTACCTGAAGAGGCCTCGGGCAGAACCTTCCCACCAACACAAGAGTGCCCAACAATATTCACAAAATGTTGGTTGAACCTCTCAACAACCTCTCCTGGATCGCCATTAGGAAACAGGGATCGATTACTGGTTGGACTTGTTTGTTAAGGAATTTAATACTTGCCATGTAGTCTTTGATTTGTTATGAGAATTTGTGATTCTTTCTCCATAATTCTTTGTTTTCATTTTACTTATTTCTGAATGATACTTTTTGTTTGAATGTTTGTATGAGTTTAACAAATTTGGGTTAGCTCTGGAGAGAGCTATATAAAATATAGGTATTATCAATGAAATCGCAAGGATGCTTAGAAAACTTTTGAAATTTTTTTTACTGAAAAACTGGGGTCGTACAAGAAGATGTCAAAGGAGCTTTTATTTTTAGATTGTGAAATAATATTTGTTATTTTTGAGAAAATCAGTAGCGTCCTAGTTTTTTTTTAGAATAAACTGTGTTGTGTCCAGACACGCGCCACTGGTTAATCCAAAATAGTGGTATTAGCAATTTGCCTCTTATAAGACTTCGCTCCATAGAAAGATCAATTTTCGTAAAGACATAACAAAGCTCATTTGCCGTCCTTGAAGCTTCACTAAGATTTTGCAAACTAAATGTCCAGTGCTTGTTAAAGCCCAGTCTTCAATAAGCTGTGAATTTGACATTGCCACCAAGTCGGTTTCAGACAAATCTTCATCTTGCGATTCTATCAACTCTTGAATGTCACTTGATTCTATCTGTTCGAACCCATCTCGTTCTATTCTATTCGCAATTTCGACAATGTTTAAATTTGCACAGATTCTTTGTCATTTTCCGTAGTCAGAACAGCCCACAGTTTTTTTCAGCGTAATTTCAATGTCTATGAGTTCAGTTCAACCACTGATTTTTTTATGTTCAAGATACATTTTGCTATGCAAAATTTCTTCCATCATTCAATAACATTCATGTCAGGATAACATTCCATATCATTCAATATGATTTTGAAGGTTATTCTAATGTAATACAGCCTAAAGGCCTGGATTATTCCTTGGTTCATACGTTGAAGCAAAGACGTTGTGTTGAGAGGTAAAAAGTCACTTTTATATTTGAATACATAGTTTCGAGTTCGCAAGGATACTTGGTTATGGTTCGAAGCTTTAAAGTCTAAATCATTTTATTTTAAATGTTTCAACTTCTGAAACAAAACAATTCCGGAAGCAGTCACAAAAAATGGCGCTATTAACCCACACTTTCTTATTAGCTCGTCAAAACACCGGCAAGTCGTTCTTGTTTTGATATTTTGAAGAACGAGAACCTGTAAAGCATTGTTTAATGACACAATCTCCTGATGCATCAGAAGATAGCAGAAGTAACTGTATCCTTTGCTGCCTTAAATTTCTGCGCAGACTGTTCGCTTTTGGAAATTAATGATTTGTTTGGCATTCTCTTCCAGAACACTGCAGTAAAATCTGCATTAAATACTTGTTGAGGTTTGCATCCTCCATCAGCTACTAGGTTTGCATATTCTTTTGGATATCCTTCTGCTGCAGCAGTGTCTGCAGATATAGCTTTTCCAACGATTTTGATGCTATGCAATGAGTGCCGAACCATAAATTTATCCAACCGATCTTCCGATGCTCGAAATCCTTCACTATCAGAATAACCACCAGGTTCTTTAAAATGTGCGTGAAGACGCTTTGCCTCCTCCTGTATAAACGGACCACTCAGGTGCACTCTTTTTTGGTTGCGGTTTTCATCCCAAAATGACAACATTCTATTTATTTTACTGTTGGATCACAAACAATTTTCGCTGATACTGAAGTTGAAGCTACAGGCGACCTTATTTTATCTTCAGATTTCTTATCGATCGTACAGTTGATTGGTTAACATTTAATGAGCGTGATATGGATGGAAACGATTGTCCAAGGCGTAAAAGATCAAGTATTTCGATTATCACTTTAAGCGGTAACACTGATTTTTTCTTATCGAAACTAGTTTTTCAAATGAGCGACTCCACAACGGTGGAGACTTTTTACTCGATCACAATTTTTATAACGAATGAAAAAATGAAATAATAAAAACATAAAGCTGCTTTTACCAAAAGACGGAACGTCTAACAAGTAGCATTTGACAATTTGCTTTATGCATTGAGTAGTAAGGCTGCTCTACTTAAACATTTTGTCTGTTTGCATTCTCAAAAACACCGACCGCGGTGAAGACACTTCTGTCAAAGAAAAATCCGAACTAATGCAACGGCGATATCATTTGAGCACATATTATAGGCCTAGTAGTGATAAGGTCTATTTTACTTTTTATTAGTCCATTTGATGACGCGTTTACAAAGGATACCAAATCCAATTTTGAATATATAGGTATGTTCCGATGTACTGATTAGATCCGCGAATGAAAAAGATCTTTAGCCGAGAATATAAGAATTTGATTTAATTTTTTTACTGTTATTTTAAAGGTTATAATTAATTTACATATAATTAATATCTGAGATTTTATAGTTAGAAAGTTCTCAAACGCAATGTTCCAAGACTTTTTGATGATGTTTTCACATTCACTCGATATGAAATCTGAGTTAATAATTCTTAATATGCTTCCCCCACAGCTGAATCAACAGACGAACACTACCAGCGAAGATCTGAACGGTTTCATCCAGAACACTCCCATCTACGTAACATCTTTATCGTCCACCGAAAATACAAACAACAATTCCACCGCAAACAAATCGGAAGACGGCGGCGTAACGTCCGTCCCCGTCATCGCGGCTCCGACGGAAACGAAAGAAGTGACCCTAACCTCGAATCAACTGCCAAACACCAGTAGTGCGCAAGCTCAAGAATCAAGTGACTTAAAATCGAAAAACAGTGCGAACGAAGCGGCGCCGGCGGCTTCAGCGAAACAAGTGCCAAACGACGTGCGCGTGTTGAACCTCGCCGACAATCAGTCGGACAAATCGGCGCCTGCGCAACAACAGCCTGAAGGCAGACGGTTGCAGGATAGGAGGGTTTCGTCGCCGTTCCAGAATGGTCGTACGGAATTGCTCATAGGCGCAGAGGATAACAAATTGAAGACCACCGCCATTATTGAAAGCAATAACAACAATAAGTTGGGAATCGACGCGGAAGTGAGGTGAGTACTATTGAAATTGAATTCTCAATCCAATCTAATGTTTGAATTCGAACCCAAACTCCGCTGAGCATTTCAAAACTTTATTGCTAATGAAATGTAATAAACCTTTAGAAGTTTATGTTGCACATATTATTTTTAGAACCGTCTATCGATTTTAGTACTTTCTGTAACTATGTATTAAATGAAATATTATCCTGGATTCGATAAATGAATGCTCGCTATTTTTTTTAGAATATTCTTTCGAATGTTGCCTGCGAGTATTTTGCAGATGGTTCATTCTCAAAGTTTAATTTTAGTTTACTCTTTCCTACATTTTGATTGGTATCTTGATAACGACGCCCTTATTATTGTCCTCCAAGGCAGCAATCGTGGTTGGTTTGTGCCTATAGAACGGAAATTTGGCGTACTCCCACAACAAATAGTCTTGTGAGCTCAAATCATGTCAAAACGTGAGATTAATTGCTCGCCGAAATCGCCTCTCTATCTGTTCATGGTATCACGTGCAGTGTGGCGCCGTCCAGTTTAAACCACATTCTTCTTCTTCAAGTGTCATGCAGATTCCTGCGTAGGCATCCATCCTTTCACTCATCATATGATTCTATTGATTGCAGCATTTTGTAGTGTCTGGAAGTCCTGTATTCCTGTCCACTGTCGTATCTTTCGTAGCCAGGATAGTTTTCTCCTACCTACTCCTCTTTTTCCTCCTTCTATTTTACCCTGGAGGATAAGACGCTGGAAGTGATAGCGTTCTCCGCGCAGTACATGCCAGAGTTCAATTCTTCCATTCTAATAAAAAAATTCGTAATCATCGAATGGTACTTTGTTCATAACATTGCGCTCATATCGTCTTCGAAGAAGAACAACACAACGATTGATAAAAAATGAGCCTCCTTGCTGGTGATAATTTTTCGATAAGAAAGTAGCTCTTCATCTAGCTTTCCTAACGCGTATCTTGTAGTAGGTCACCTGGCAATAGCTCTTGCAACAGATGTATTTTGTATCACTTTCGTCCAACACTATTGATTCGAATCTTCAAGGTTTTCAAGTATGATTTCTTTATTAGATCGATTATCATGACTATAACATGGGCGTACACAACTAGTGAAAACACATTTTTCACAGAGTACGAATTTTGATAGTAAACATCAATGATTTGCAAACGTTTTTCAGACGGACGCTTACTTATAATAAAATGATAAATCGAAGCGAGTATTTCTGACTCTGAGACATGCCACGACGTCATGACGTCATGATTTATCAAATGCGACCTTGAAAATCAAAAGGTGAAAAAACTAAATGGTATTATGTGCAGTGTGGCGCCGTCTTGTTGAAACCACATGTCAGATTCCAATTCTTCCATTCTTATAAAAAAATTCGTAATCATCGAATGGTACTTTGTCCATAACTTTGCGCTGCAAATAGTCTTCGAAGAAGTACGGTTTGAAGATACCACCTGTTCTTGAATTTTTTGGAGTCATTTAGTAGCGGTTGAACTGTTCCGACGACTTCAGAAATACTGCTTATTCAAGCAACGATTGATAAAAAATATGAGCCTCATTGCTGGTGATAATTTTTCGAAAGTAAATTTTCATCTAACTTTTCTAACACGCCTCTTGTAGTAGGTCACCTGGAATAGCTCTTGCAAAGCTGTATTTTGTATATCTTTTCACCAAGACTATTGATTCAAATATTCAGGGTATTCAGATTAGATTTCGCGATCTTCATAAACAGTGGTAGCTATGTTCTCCTGGCTACTTACTCTTCGGATACGGGTTGGTGGATTGATAGAGTTAGATTGGTTTGATTATCATGACTATGAAATGGGCGTACACAACTAGTAAAAACACATTTTTCACAGAGTACAAATTTTGATAGTAAACGTCTATGATTTCCAAACGTTTTTCTGACGTACGTTTACTTATGATGTAATGGCAAGTCGAAGCGAGAATTTTTGACTTTGAGACAAGATCACGTCATGATTTAACAAAATCGACCTTAAAAATCAAAAGGCTAAAAAAGTAGCCCTTCATTTCCAGCAGAATATTATGAGAAGTTCATTCATCTCCTAAATTGAACGGCAGTTTCGAATTATTCAAACGCCCCCCGAATATGCATTCTGCGACTTGAACGTCGCTGTTTGATTGATATCAGCTATCTCTGTGTCAATCATAATTGACGTTTGAAGAGACATCAGGGAAAGCTAAAAGACACGTTTTTATTTACTGGTATTTAAAATAACGGAACATTCGGAAATAAGTAGCGAAGGTCCACTTCCACATAGGTCGAAGTTTTGGAGTTCCAGCAAAATCGTTGGATAAGCGAAAGATATCTCTCGGATATACAATATTCGAGGGTTGAAATAACCGAAATGACTTATGCTTAGGAGTTTGATGAAACTATTACGAAAATACGTTTTTGAACGGGTGTAAATTGCAGATGAACTATGGCATGCACCAGAGGGACGAGAAATTGTTGCTATTATTGACTATATACGAGGTCTGATCAAGAACTATCGCAAAATTTGTGTTTATCATATCTAAACAGTTATAACATGCGAAATTTATTGCTATATGTGTAAACACATTAAAAAATTTTACTAAGGAATCAATATTCAACCGTCCGTAGTTAAATATACACTGAATGCATACGAGTGATATACTACAGTTTCGATCTGTTCGACCTCGTCAGTATCACACACCCATTAACAACAGTGTGAATCGGAAAAACCAGCCCTTTAGAAGAGGATATTTAACATTCTGCTGAGGTTGAATATTGTTTCCTGAGTGAAGGTGTTCAATTTTGTGTTTTTCAAATGAACTCCATCAAAGTAATTCCCGTCGGATATAATAAATTGATGCCGATATTTTTTCAATCCTTGGAGCACTTGAAACAATCAGTTTTTGCCATCTTATTCAGCTCCTGTGTCGAGGCCGTTTCTATAGTCTCAATAGTGACGTAGCGTGATCGTTTTATGGGTCTCTTCAGTTTTCGGAACTGAAGAAAGTCACATGAGGCCAAGTTGGGGGAATATGGTAGCTTCGGCATCATTAGTGTGTGTTTTTGGCCAAAAATTCACACACAAGCAACGATGGGTAAGCAGGGACGTTATCATGGTTTAAAAGTTAATTTTTGGTCTTTCCCAAATCAGGGCGTTTCTGGTGGATTGTTTCGTGCAAACTGCACATAATTTGTAGATTATATTCCTTATTGACCATTGTACCTTGTGCCAAGAATTCGTGATGCATCACAACTTTGGTTACCACGTAATAATTATAAGCCGATGCCACCAATTATGGTCCTCTGGTCAACTTCTGAGCAATGTTAACACAAAAGGAGAAAATTGAGCAATTTTGATACGAATTTTCTGGCGACCCTAAATGATTAATAAAAATCGAATGGTAAGAACCAATCGATTTGTTTAGGTCCTCAGCTACTTCTCTACCGGTGAAGCGACGATTCGGCAATACTAGTTTCGTCAGTTCATCAATGCTTCGTCTGTTGTTGATATACTTTGGCTTACGCTGTTCTTCTAGGCTCTGTCAGAACATTTTTTACTACCGATAAACGTTGGTTTGAAGCAAGGTAGCTTTATAATATTCGTTCGCGCACTTACTTTCTGTCAAACAAGTACCGAGAATTCATTGGCACAACTGTTTTCTATACTGAAGCGGAGTTTGAACGCGATTTGAAAATGTTACAGAAGGCTTACGGTGAATCCACTTCATCAAAAACACATGCATGTGAGGGTTATAGTACATTCTATAGCGGCCGAGATGTGGTGGAAGATTTGCCTCGCCCTAGTCGGCCATCTACATCTTCAACTGAAGTTATCATAGATAAAGTGAAGAAAATGGTAATTGAAAATCGTCATTTAAGTTTGAGAGAGATAGGCAATGATTTTTCTGTGTCTCACGAATGAGTTCATACCATTTTAAACGATTGTTTGGACAAGAAACGCGTTGCCACTCGACTAGTTTCAGAAAACCTACATTTTCTTCAGAAATTGAATCGTGTGAAGATAGCTGAAGACATGCTAGAACGAGTCAATTCTGACCCCACATTTATTTTTGTAGCTGGAGATGAGACGTGAGTTTATCAGTTTGACATGCAAACCAGTCAACAAGCTTCGGAATGGGGCCTTGCAACTAAGCTGAAACCGAAAAAATCACTTCGAAGGCGACCGAAAGTCAAGGTATTGTTAACTGTTTTCTTTGATTATCCCATTGATGTATACTCAGAATTCTTGCCAAAAGGTTAAACGGTAAATAAAGAATATTACCTGAGCGTTATGCGGCGTTTGAGAGAGCAAATTCGTCAAAAAAGGCCAGATTTGTGGAAAGAAAACTCATAGATTTTGCACCACGTAATGCACCATCTAATAAGGCTATCATTGTAAATGAATTTCTGACCAAAAACTCGGAAAATACCATCGAACAATAACCGTATTCACCTGATATGACCTTTTTCTTTTTCCAAAACTCAAATTACCACTTCGAGGTACCCGTTTTAAATCTATTGACGACATAGAACTGCAATCTGTGAAAAAACAAGTCGAGATCTTGAAACGAGAGAACGAAATCTTAAAGGAGGAAATTGAAAAAGTGAAGGTGACTACCAATAAAAACAATCATTATTTTCGGTATAAAAATACCAATGTTTGGGGTCACAGCACCATTTATCTGCCAAGAGATAAATGCCCTGTTAGAAGTTCAGAAGAGTCTGACATTAATGACGTGTATGCACTAGGAACTGCCGAAAGTTGCCCAATCAAGCTAGAACTTTTATCATACCTAAAAAAGAAACAAATTTTTATGAACGCGAAGAAACTTAAGGGAACGCAGGTTTCAGTATCTAACGATTTGACCGTACAATAAAGAGAGGAATTGAAAAAGTTGAGACAACATCTATTTGAGGCTAGGGAAAATGGCTCGAGTAAATCCTACATTAAAGGTAACAAGCTTTTTATTGACGAGATAGTCTATTCCCTTGCAGATTTTGAAAACTTTAACAAGAATAAAATATCGAACAGCACACCATTTACACCTACACATACGTAAGTTCGCCAATCAGGAGATAGATTCACTCAGGACAGGGAATCAAAAGAGGTTTTGGATTTGAGATCTGGTCAAGAGAGAGAATCGAAAAAGGTTTCACATCTGAGTAAACAAGAACACCTAAAGCAACCTCCTCATCCAGTGCTATCGAATATTCCTGGAGGAGATAGAAATATTAAGGAATCTCCTCTGAGCTCGAACACAAGGGGTAGTAAACCATGTAAAGTTCTACTTAGTCAACATCAACAATAACAGAAAATGAAGTTGAGGAATAAATCAACAGCAGCCTAAATATTCCACGAAATATACCATGTTTCATCGTACTGTTTTGAACATTTTTATGTGACTTATCGTAGTGTAGTGTGAGTTTTGGTAGTGGAGCTATCATTTTCCTTTTGCCTGGTGGAAAATGGATCCTTACATAAGAGATTTTCAGTGTGATCAAATAACCACATATCATGTAGAAGGATTCGATGATTTGCATCAGGTATATAAAATTAATAATGAGAATTTTAACTTCAAAATATTACACCAGAATATAAGAAGTGTTAACAAAAACTTTGATGAGTTTAAAGTGTATATGGCTGAACTCCCCAGTAATGGATTGTATAGTCCTCTGAGAGACCTGGGTTGTGGATAATGTTGATGTTTTCAATTTGAGTGGTTACAGGCTGATTTATAATGAAGGATCTTTCAATAAAGCTGATAGACTAATAGTATATGTCAAGAAGGATCTCCAATTTAAGCACAGATTGGTAGACATAAGCGAGGTGAAAGCTTTGGAGATAAACCTTAATTTTAACAACACAAAAATAAGAATATTGGCAGCTTATCGGAACCAATCCGTGAGGGAGAGTGATTTCTTGGTCAGTTTCAGGAGTTATCTTGAGGGTTTGGATGGTGACTGCGATGTTGATATTACTATAGGTGACATGAACATCGATATATTGGATACAGTGGGAGACGACATCCAAGACTACCTGACCTTATTGTCAGAGATGGGTTTGAGCTCATGCATTAACCTACCTATAAGAGAGCCTGTGGGGGAACCCAAAACAGGAAGATCTCAGATCAGAATATTAGAGATACCAAATACTTTGACTGACGTTATTGAGGAGGCAAAAAATAGATATTTCTCGGATAAAATTGAAAATAACAGAAGTAACTCTAAGAAAATTCATGAAGTTGTTGGGGAAACGACTGGAGTAGGATCGGGTAGCAGGGAAAAAATAAAAAACATAAGATGGAACAACAAAGAGATCAAGAATACAGAACAGATTTCTGGCGCCTTCAGTGAGTTCTTCGTAGGCATTGAGCCAAATTTGGCAAAAGGACTGAAGAGAAATAGATGTTTAAGAATGACATCACGCAAAGATTCAATTTTTTTGTACCCCACAACTGTGGTCGAAGTGCTTTCTATCATTGGATCTCTAAAAAACAAAAAATCATGCGAAATTGACCAGTTGAGTACTGAACTACTCAAATCAACTGGTACGTACATAATTATTATTATTATTATTATAAAAAGGAATTCGCTGCGAGAACTGAAGTCAATTCCGGAAAAAGCGTTTGAAAAATTTTGCATTATTAGTTGGTTTAAATGTATTATTTCGGAACGGGCCTACTTTGAAGGCGATACAATAAGTTTGGATGAAAATTAAATATTTTGTGTTTCATTGACCAATTCCTGGTAATTTTTCGATAGAATGTAACTTCTTACTCAAAATTTTATACAGATGGTCCACCTTCTCAGCATAAATGATAGATGAGTGTACCAACATAACACCACAAAAAATCGAAATTCGTAGCACGCGTAAATCATCGCAATACATTTTAAACAGATCCCGTATACCTAATTAAATGATCGTTTCTATTCACGCGTTCACCGATTTCAATAAACTTGAAGAATGTGCATTTTTATCAATATAAAAGCTCTTAATGTGTGACCATTTGTCTCTATAATTGTAAGGCCATCAACGGTAATTCTCTTGGTCCCTCGTATTGTCTTAATGGCATCTTCGTGTATGCTAGGCGCTCCGTAACCTCTGACACGAACCGGTACTTTGCACATTGCAGAGTAGACCGTCTTGAACGTGAAAGGTTCACGGTGATAAAAACCAGAAGATATGTGGGGAAATATGACAACGTTAGCCTTTATGAAACCATGTTAGAATTTTGTTAGAGAATCTGGCGACTCTACAGTGTGTCAGTTGAATGAAATAAATTTGATTTCA
The DNA here is from genome assembly GCA_013387265.2 of Cryptolaemus montrouzieri. Lineage (NCBI taxonomy): Eukaryota > Metazoa > Arthropoda > Insecta > Coleoptera > Coccinellidae > Cryptolaemus > Cryptolaemus montrouzieri. The sequence continues at coordinate 30,474,703 of JABFTP020000001.1, forward strand.
ATCGCAACCTTGTATATTCTTCAGTTTTTGGATATATGTTATGTACAGTGCACCAAGATGTTAACATGTAAAATTGAAAATTCAAAGAAAAAAAAAGTTAAGATATGCAGGAGAGTTATTCTTCCAATATTCCACAAGATTAAGGAACGCTTGAGGACAATCGAAATGAAAATGATACTTATGAAAACTGACATAAAACTAAAAATGAAAAATTGAAAACTTTTGGAAGAAATCCCAAAAATCGGTTAATACCGATTAATACTCAAAATCAACGTCCTTATATTCTGATACATTTTCGTTCCAAATTTCCATCAGCCTCTTCCGAACCTCATTCACAGCTGACTGATATTGTTGATTTCACAATCTTCTATTGGGACTGTCCCAGACGGGTTTGAGGCCTGGACTTTGAGCAGGCCGTTTCATTGAAGTGATTACGTGATCCTGAAGGTAGTTTTTCGGTGAGGTCTGGCGTTATCATCCATATACAAAAAGTTTCAACCCGTATTTCCCTTCTGGAATATCTGTAACGTACCTCTGAGCATTCAGGGTTTCATTAATTATGATAACCAAATCAGTGAGGTTGTTCAAAGAAATTTCTTCCCACATCATTATTGAACCTCCATTAAAACCTTAGGTGAAAAGTTGCTTTGGGCATATTTCTCATTTCGACGTCTGTACACTAGAGAATGTCGATCGCAATGAAAAAGACAAAGTCTGGACTGATCTGTAAGCAAAACTCTCTACCAGTCACCTTCTAACTAACTGATATGTTCCCTGGCAAAATTCAGTCGGGCTTTTCGATGTGCTGCTGTTAGATCCTCGAGGTGTGACATGAGGCCTCAAACCAAATTCCGTGAGATGTTGTCGTATTCTTTCTGTGCTAAGTAGAACTCCACTGTTATGTCGAAGCTGCATTGGAAGGAGCCTAGCAGTAGCGAACAGTTGTCTCAACGAAGAAATCCTTAAATAACAGGAATGGATCATCATTGTTGCTCGAGGTCGTTCTTGTCCAGGCCTCCTTCCATGACTACGAGCCATCCTGTACCTACCTGTAACAGTTGAATGGGATACCCTAAGTCTTCGGCGTATTTTTGTATAACTCCAACCTAGGCCATCTAACACCACTGCTTCAGCATAATAAATAGATCAACAATTGCTGTTATCAATATGTGGTGGTTTCTTCCAAAATCTCAATTTATTTCTTTGTCATGAGACGAAGATGTGCGTCATGAAAAATCGAATTTTGTTGGCATATATTTGGATATATCAGAAAAACTATGTGTTAATAGTTAGTTGCTTACCAAAATCTGAAATATTGAAATTGTACGTGAATTTGCTTGGGTCAGTGCTTTTCTCTTCTACTAATTGTGGGAAACTCACGATCTTCTCAGCGACCTATCACCAGTAGTGTCCCACATGGGTCTGTACTAGGACTCTTGAGCTTTATTCTATATACTGCCGATGTTCCTATTTCAATTCAGTCTAATGTCAATGTTTGCCGCTGACACTAAGTTTTACAATACTCCTCTAGACAATGCTGGCACTCTCCAACGGGATATTGACTCCACCAGGCAGAGGTGTATCTGCTGATTCTTGCCTTCGAATTTGGATAAATGTAGAATTCTTTACATGCCACGATAACCAGCTATAACTAGCATTACTTCTCATCGCGACCTGGGGGGTCTTTATTTACAAAGATTTAACGTGGTCCGATCACATCCAAGATGTGGAGAATAAAACAAAAAGGCGTATTCATGCGCAAGAGAACTCGTAAGAACTGTCGTCCTACGACTTGCAGTCTACTCTACTAAACTATGTCAGACCAATCATGGAATTTGCGGGTCCAATGTGGTTTTGCACCTTGAAACGCTCATGGATCTTTTAGAGTCGTTACAACCCAGGGCACCACACGCCCTTCGTATGAAAAAAGACTCAATATTTTCGAGTAACCTTTTTTCACCCAGATGCTCGCGAGGAGACCTCATAGTCATCATCAAAATTCTCCACAACATGTTCAATTGTGACCTCGCTAGGTTATTTGATCTGAATCAGAATAGACAGGTGACAGGCTAAAACTATATAGAGGTAATTCCCAAAGGACGCATTTCTTAGAAAATTGGATTTTTGATCCATCTGTAAATGCGTTTAAAAACAGATAATCTCTGGTTTTCATTACAGCTAATGTAAGAGTGAAATATTTAATTTTGCACTTGTATATTTCTATATAAATCTATTTGTAACTTCTTCTGAGGTTCTATTCTAAAACTGCACTTATCGTTCTAGCTTTATCTCTAATGCCTAATCAATCTTAAATATTGTTGGACTTACATTTTCGATTGGTTTTCTATGGTCTTTCTTTTCACTATTGCTTTTACGATTTCAGTCTTGTAATTTCTAAGTTGAGGCATCCAAAGGTCTTAGACCTCTGGCCCTCATTTCAAATATAATAATAATAGTAATAAGTAGCAAATTTGAACATTTTTCCTGACACAAGCGAGATCTTTTATTTGTGTCGATTTAATATTTTCATAACTAATTGTTTGCAAGACCATTTTTGAATGAATCATTCTTTGATACGCTCCTAACTGAGTTTAAATAACACTGATTACTACTGTCTTACATGAACAAGACAATTGGCTAAGGCCAGGCGGTGAAATCAAACAAAATTAATCTAATCTGCCCGTTATGTGGAATTTATGAGAAATTATCTGCTAGAAAATCCCGTATTTGTGAATGAACGAAAATTGGCATTTTCACAATGCCTCTTGCTCACACATTGCTGCACGTGGGCAAATTTTTTGGCCAAAAACAATACACTTATGATGCCCCAGCCACCGTATTCCCCCGACTTGGTTCCATGTGACTTTGTTCAGTTCCGAAAGCTAGATACACATGAAACGATGACGCTACGTCACTATTGAGACTATAGAAACGCCATCGAAAAATACAAAACAAAATCACAGAAATTTATGATTTTTTAATTTCTTTTTATCTCATATAAGTTGAAATGGATATTCCCCCTTTCTCTAAAGCTAAACCTGATATTTACTACTTTTTAGTTTTTGATTAGTTTAGATTTGGCGAGAATTTCGCAATAATTCTGAAAACACCGAAGATAAGTTAAGGTCATTGTACGTAAAATATAGCAAAAATTCCTGAAGAATTCAAAAACGAATAATATACAAGGTATTATGTTTATGATAACAAAATTGATTCACGATGTATATGAATCCTAAAATATGTAAAATCAACGAACAAATCTGAATGGAATGAATGTTATTTCGCTTGGAAACATTGAATATTCAATGTCATGGTAGTTTAAAAAGAATTTCAGAAATTCTGGTTCCCCTTGATATGAATGTTGCATGACAGATGACATTTTAAGTGTTAGTTCTTGAGTGTCACTGATATGAAATATGTTGATATACATTTTGTTAATAAAGTACTGGAAATCGGTCAATGTAACACCAAATATTTATTTTCATCCAAATTTATTGTATCGTTTTCTAAGTACGGTCCTTCCGAAATGATACATTTACGCCAACGAATAATCTAATCATCAAAATATTTTTCAAACGCTTTTTCCGGAATCGACTCTCGTTCTCGCCACGAATTCTCTTTTGCCTTCTATCTATTCAAAACAGGTACCTCGAAGAAGTAATTTGACTTTCGGAAGGAGAAATAAGCCGGCCGAAACCATATCGTGAATACGATGGATGTTCGATGTTTTTGTTGAGTTTTTGGTCAGAAATTCATTTACAATGATAGCCTTGTTAGATGGTGAATTACGTTGTGCAGAATCTATGAGTTTTCTCTCCACAAATCTGGCCTTTTTCAACGAATATGCTCTCTCAAACGTCGCATATCGTTCAGGTAATATTCTATATATAACGTCTGACCGTCTGGCAAAAATTCAGAGTGAACAACACCGCGATAATAGAAGAAAACAGTCAACATTATCTTGACTTTTGATCGAATTTGAAGTGTTTTTTTCGGTTTTGGTTCAGCTGGAAGGTGCCAGTTAAAAGCTTGTTAACTGTTTTGCATGTCAAACTCATAAACCAGTTATAATGCGTTTTAGGAATGTGGGGTCGCAATTGATTCGTTCTAACATGTCTTCAGTGAACTTTATTCAATTTCTGAAGATAATTCAGCTCTTATGGAACTAGCCGAGTGGCAATGCGTTTCATACCCAAACAATCGTTTAAACTGGTACGAATTGATTTGAGAGACACAGAAAGCTAATTACCTATCTCTCTCAAATTTAATTTTGCTTTTTATCCTCTTATTCACACAGTTATAATGGTAGCCTCATAATAATTCTCCAGACAGTGCCTTAAGCACTGGTATCGAGAATTTTAGATTTTTAATACGCTTTAATACACTTCACGATAACTATTACCCAGTTCTTATCTAACATAAAATAAAAAGAAAGAAAAACAAATTTTTTTGACAAATCAAAACCCAGAAAAATTATTGCACCATATTGAGAAAAGACTCAACATTTTTTACGAAAATTGAAATTAAATCGACTTCCCCATATCACTCGCAGTTTGGTTGTAAACTGACGAGGCTTGAGCAATCGGATTGTTCAAACCTATAGATGTCCTAACAGGGCTTTGGTGTATATTATTTTGTGTTCTTGTGCTATACAGGTTTATCTAATTCGATAATTTGATATTTATGTTAGTTTTGCGTCCCTTACTTAGATTTTATAAATTATTTTGCATTACAATTTTCAATTACCATTTCTCTTACTTTATCTATGCTAACTTGAGTGGAAGACTTTGATGGCTGACCAGAGCTAGGCAAATCTGCCCTCACATCTCGACCGCTGTTTAATGCACTGTACCTCTTATATACACGTGTTTTTGATGACGTCGATTCACCATAAGCCTTCTGTAACATTTTCAGCGATTCGGCACACAAAATTCCATTTGTAATACAAAATTTGAGACAAATTCTTTGTTCGATATTTTATCCATTGTAAAAATCGCAAAACACTCATGTGAAAACTGACAAAACTGAGCACTGTAAACAAACTAAATAACAGATAGCGTTCAATCTTCACGTCAGTATAGAAAACCGTTGCGCCAACTCAGCAACAACAAAAATTTTGACAATTGATTTAACCACATAATTTTGATAATCTATTCCCGGTACTTTTTTGACAGAATGTAAATATACGATTGCTTGATTAAAAACGTTGAGATTTTCCTGAAAAATGATGATATACATTAAACGCAGTTTTTCAAAGATCCTTCACTGATTAATAGATATTCATCGAATTCTTTCTCCCTGAAAATGTTGAACCTCAATAAACACAAATGATCGAAGATGCACCGGGTGTCCAATTTTCGATGTTCTAGTACGGCATCTAAGTGAAACACTGGAAACAGAGAAAAGCACTCCGCTATCATCATCCTCGATTTTTGATGGAAATTTTATTATTTTTATTCACTAGTTCGGGAATTGTTATGTTTCAGAATTTGAAATTTATTTGAAAAAAAAATTTAGTCTTTTTAGCTTTTCTGGTTTTGGACAATGCACCGGGTCATCCTCGCGAACTTGTAATTGCGATACCAAATATAAAAGCGACATTTTTACCTCCCAACACGACGTCTTTGCTTCATCCTATGGACTGAGGAATAATCCAGGCTTTGAGCTCTGTTACATAAGACGAACCTTCAAATTCATATTGGATGTTATGGAATGTGATCCTGACATAAATGTTATGGAATGCTGGCAGAAATTTGACATAGTAAAATGTATCTTAAACATAAAAGAATCAGTGGAGGAACTGAATCCATACACATTGAAATCATGCTGAAAAAACTGTGGCCTGATCTGACTGCTGAAAATGACAAACATGGTGTTTCTGCACCTTTTGTCGTAGTTAGTTTTATTCACATAATCAAGTTCTCGCGAGCTATCGCGTTGCTCTTTTGGAGTTTTAAAGTTAAATTATCGAGATAATCATCATACGTATATTTAAACGCAGGTTCTGGCACAATTGCGATGGAATTGTGGGTTTATTTCAAAAATTAATTCAAACGGTGTGAACTTTGTTGATATATGGACTGTCGAGTTATATGAGAATGTTGGAAATCTAACCAATTGTCCCAATCAGTTTGGTCCATTTTGATATAATGTTTGAGGTAATCTGTGAGTGTGGAGTGCACTGCGCTCCGTTTGTCTGGGGGTGATATGGTGGTTTGTAGCTTTTTATTTTGAAAAGCTTCGATACTTCTTGGAAGTGGCAATGGGCCTATTATATCAAGCGCAATTCTCTCGATGGCTTTTGAGAAGTAGTAGTGATTTGCATTGGCTCTTTGTTACGTTTGCGGACAAGTTTATTTTCCTGGCAGGATTCGCAGGTTTTATGAAAAGCTTAATTTGTTGCTTCATATCCTTCCATTTGTATTTTGTTTTATTCTTTGGTAAGTTCGATGGAATCCAGAGTGTCCTGATGTGGGGTTGGAATGATTTTCTGAGTATTTCGGGAATGGATCAGGATTGAAAGAACATCATGATAAATATTGATTTCTATGCCTGTATTCCTGAATAGGAATCTCAGCATGGACCTGACCTTGTTATGGTGAAATTGGTCGAATCCGTTGCACTGGGGATTTTGATTGAAGTAATATTTTCTTGAGTTAATATATTCTTGAGTTTCACCAGAAGGTTAAATAAAGTTTCATATTCACCTTGGTCCCAATGATATTTCTTATGAGAAAAATAAGCGATTGGCTTGTCTTTTCCTATTTCACCTTGCGATAGTACGGCTCCTATGGCGAAATTACTGGCGTCTGTAGACAGGTTGAATACTTCTTCGAATCGCGGATATTGCAGTAGCGGTTCGGTGGTGAGGATAGTTTGTAAGGTTTCGAATGCCTCCTGCTGATGACTCGTCCATTTGAAAGGAGTGTCCTTTTTAGAAGTTTGGTTAAAGGTTGTGACAACTTGCTAAAATTTGGAATGAAACGTCGATATTCCTGCTAAACCCAAAATGCTCGTATGTCCTTCACGTTCTTGATTTGCGGATAGTCTGCAATAGCACTAACCTTTTTAGGGTCGGGTTTGACTCCGTCCTCAGTATCAAGTGTTACATAACTTCCTTACGCAAGAACTCGCAACCTGAGAGGCGCTTACTTCTCGTAGACGTTTGTTGTGTCTCGAGATCTCCAGCGTATCACAATGTGTATGCGAAACAACGATAATTATTTACTCCTGCTAATACATCAGTCTTTGAAAAGAATCAGAGAATCCCGAATCTTTATTTGGTGGAAACCTGATAAAATCCACAGTTTGGAGTGACCAAGTTGGTCTAATATCTCGTTGATGTTAGGTAATGGATAAGCATGAAAAAACGGCGATAGTCAATAACCAGGCGCCATCTTCGTTCCCCCGTAATGGAAGGTTTTTGGGAACGACTAAAACCGGTGCATTCCATGGTGATGTCGAAGGTTCGATGACATCTTGTTCCAACATTTGGCCTATTTGCTTTTCTACCTTTGTTTATGCACTTCCGGATATCTGTATGCTTTGACATTGCTATCATCTTCTCGATTAAACTCGATTCGAATTGAAATTGGCACTTATGAAAAAGATCTGTTGCGAAGTTTGCGGACGTGACATTTTCAGAACAGGTACTTGGGATTGGTTCCACATTCAAATGAATTTCTTCAATGCTTACTACCTTTTCTGTAGTGTTAAGTATTGAAGTAATTGCCTGATTGGAGCCGTTGATTGAGACTGCGCTTCCACAAATAAAAACACCATTCGTTATCTCTACATTAGGTAGAATACCCTGCTTTGACTCTGGGGGGTTATTTACATAGACTGTGATAATCTTTTCGCATCTGGGTGGTATCTCAGTGCTAATTATAGTCTCAGGTACTTGAAGTATTTGTTCTTTTATTGATTGCTCTATGACATGGAATAATGGGATTTTTTAAATTGTTCAAAAGAATGAAATCGTTTTCGTAGTCGATGCTGAGTGAGAAGTTTTCAAGAAATCGTTGCCCAATATTCCCTCAAAGGGAATAGGAAAATTATCAGATACTGAGTGGAAAATAAATTTTGATTTGAGAGAATTGGCAAGCTGAAAAAGGAATAACAAATTGTTGTGATAGGTTTAGTTGAATTCGTTCGATGCCATTTAAAATAACAGATAGATCTTCGTATTTCGTGTCACCTTTAAGTTTTCCAACTTTATTAACGAAATCGAGGCACCTGTATCTACTAGGAACCGACATCTGGATTTTAGTTCTGGAATATCTAGATAGACGTAAGTTGTACAGTAATTTAATGTTGAAATTCGGCCTGTACTATATTTGCGGTGGCCGTTTCCGTGCGAGAACTCTGAGTTATCTGTTAATAAATACAGAGAAGGTTCGTAGTTTTGTTTGTTTGTTTTTCCTTTAACGTGCTCTATTTCTACCTTTCGGCTAATGACACGCCGGGGAATTCTGTCACCTCACTAACCCGGGAATTTTGCCGAACCCATCTCGTGTCGAGGGAAGGGATCTTTAATGTCCAACACATCTCTGTTAAATAGGACCGACAGCTTTACATCTCCTCCGAAAGATGGACACTCAAGCGATTCCCAGAATCCGAAAAATCGCACCGACTTTGTGGGGTTTGAACCCTGCGTAGGAGACGAGCATCATATCACATACGCCATCGAGCCGGCTGTTCGTAGTTTTGATTTTAGTGAAAGATTTGGTGTACCACAGGTTATGAGTAATAGTATGCTGTGCTGGTGGAATTTTGTCTTCACGTCAGTATAGAAAACCGTTGTGCCAACTTAGCAACAACAAAAATTTTGACAATCGATTCAACCAGATATTTTTGATAATCTATTCCCGGTACTTTTTGACAGAATGTAAATATACGAACGCTCGATTAAAAACGTTGAGATTTTCCTGAAAAATGATTATTTACAATAAACGACGTTTGTCAAAGATCCTTCACTGATTAATAGATATTCATCGAATTCTTTCCCCCTAAAAATGATGAACCTCAATAAACACAAATGATCGAAGATGTACCGGGTGTCCTAGTCGATGTTCAAATACGGCATCTATGTGATACACTGGAAACAGAGAAAAAGCACTCCGCTATCATCATCCTCGATTTTCGATGAAAATTTATTGGTGAATATGTTTGTTTTTTTCACAGAAGACAACCTCACTAGTTCAAAGATTGAAACAGAATCTCATAAACAAATCATTCGGAGGAAAAAGAATGTGAAATATCTCCTTGCCGTTATCTTTGAGTACAGTTCAGTTTAATACGCATGCTCTTCTAGACATAATGCAAATAGTACCTTACAAAACAACTGAATTTCAGAACCAAATAACTGAAATTCCATAGTTATGTTAGGTTTCAGGATCTTCAGCAATTCGGAAAACCTTGTATGACGCGTGTCATGATGAATCATCTGGTATATTTATCCTCATATCGTATTTTCTAAACCGAAATTATTGGTAATTTTCGTGCGCCAGCTATCTTCACCGACGTAGGTCGATCATATACAATATGATAAGAAGCAGACACGTTGCTGTCCCGAGAAATATGATATAGACCTGTTTCTTTTCAAATCTAACGTGAAATCTTCGAAAGAATGCCTTTTCTCCGAGGATTCGGTCGAGCGGTTATGTGCATGTGGGAGTGGCTTTACACTTTCTTTACTTTGTTAGGTTCCCATTACTTATAGACCTTATATGGAGCGCCGAACAGAAATAAGTTATAACTAGTGAAGTATAGAGTTTCACACCCAGGGATATTATGCTCGAAGCTGAAAACTATATTGAAGTAAATTATTGATTAAATTAGAATTTCTTCAATTAAAAAATTGAAGAAGAAAACATTCTGCTAAAGTTTCACAAGATATGATGAATAAAAATATGTTTTGGATCTAATATCATTTTCGAAAACTAGAAGGAAATTAAAATATTACAATGTCATTCATACCTAAGAAACAGATGAGAGAAGTAGGGACAAGTAGACATCAAGCTGGTCGTTAGTTATTGGTAGATTTTGTTCGTAAGCTGATGAAATTTCTGGGATATAAATCTAATCCCTTGTTTCTGTGACATGAATGCAGAGTTTTGGTTTTTGTGAAATTTAAGAAAGAAGGACCTAATTCGTATATTAGCGGCTAAGGTTTTCTTTATTCGAGCATCTAATCGTTACATACATAAGTATTAGTAAATAGGACTAGTCGAATGGATTGAGAAAAAAGGAAAATAGACCATATAATTATTACGCCTAAAGTATGTTCTTAAATGATATCGCCGCTGCATTGGTTCGGCTTTTCCTTTGAAATAAGCCGCCTTCGCCGCGGTCGATGTTTTTGAGGATATAAACAAATAGAATGTTCAAGTAAAGCGACCTTATTACTCAATGCATGAAGTATATTGGCGTTATCATTATGGATCAAGACCACTACCAAAAAGAGTGCCTCGGAGTGGTCCAATTATCCGGGGGAAGGCAAAGCGTCTTTACGGACATTTTAAGAAACCTGATGGTAGTTGAGGTAGTGAAAAACTTCAAATATTAGAAGGTTACTTCAATAAATTTAAGCTGCGACAATAATTGCATAGCATTAAAATCATTGAAGAAGCTGCATCTGCAGTCACTGGTGTAGCAGAAAAATATCCAGAAGAATTTTCAAACCTAGTAACCAATGGGGGATGCAAACCTGAGCAATTATTTAATGCAGACGAAACTGCACTGTTTTGGAAGAGAATACCCAACAAAACATTCATTTCTAAAAGCCAAAAGTCTACCACTGGATTTGAGGCAGCAAAGAGTTACACAGCAGCGCTATGTTCTAATGCATCTGGAGATTGTGCCATCAAACCACTGATGCTTAAGTGATCGTCAAATCCTCGTGCTTCAAAAAATCGAATCAAGAACGACCTGCTAGTGTTTCGGCTTACTAAAAAGAAAGCGCTATTTCTATTCACTAGTTCGGGAATTGTTATGTTTCAGAATTTGAAACCTATTTAAAAACAAAGAATTCAGTTTTTTAGCTGTTTTGGTTTTGGACAATGCACCAGGGCATCCTCGCGATCTTGAAACTATACATCCAAATAAAAAAGCAACATTTTTACCTCCCAACACGACGTCTTTGCTTCAACCTATGGACCAAGGAATAATCCAGGCCTTCAAGCTCTATAACATTAGATGAACGTTCAAATTTATATTGGATAATATGGAATGTGATCTTGACATAAATGTTATGGGATGCTGGAAGAAATTTGACATATTAAAATGTATCTTAAACATAAAAGAAGCTGTGGAAAAACTAAACCCATCCACATTGAAATCATTCTGAAAAAACTAAAACTGTGGCCTGTTCTGACTGTGGAAAATGACAAAGAATCTGTGCAAATTTGAACATTAACTGCCACTTCTGAGTATTAATCTGAATTGAAGGTGCATTAGAAAACTGCCAAGTAAGGAAGAATCGAAAAATTCTTCAAACCATAGCCTAAGCCTGAAGATAATAATTAATCAATAAGGTCAAAAACTTAATTCAAATTGATTTTTTTATATATTTATATTGTCAGCTAGGAACGTATTCACTATATAATATAATCCCATATAAATTACCATTCCATATTCACGGTTTTAGTATTCGAGGCATATTTACAGGACATATACCCCGCGCATTGAAAACTTATACTATTTAATATCATCGATGTATCCAGGAGACGCGGCGGTTAGGATTCATTTCTTCGAAATGTTGATGGCTCACATTCTAGAGAACCCATAGTTCTTACAGAACAATCGATAAGTCCGAATTCTTGAGAAAATGTATTTTTAATCGGCATATCAACATCAAACACGGGAGCGAAATTTCGTACATCAATTTAGCTTGAATGCATTCAGTTTAATATACAAAAACTAATGTCAATATTCAATTAAAGAGAAAATGTTAAATGTAAAATATTCAGAGATTTCGGAATTCCTGAACAATATTCCGTTAAATGCTCGTGTTTCATGTTGGTGCAAATAAAATGGTGCTCCGGAGTATTACACACCTCAGGTAACGGACAAATTAACGAGCTTGTTTGACGACATATAAGGTCTAGGACTATGTAATCGGCCTGCAAGATCTCCGGATTTTATCCTTCAGATTTTTATCTATCGGAATGAAATTCACTTTGTCTATTTTTATATTCCACGATCTGATGATTTAATTTAACACTGAATATTATTCAGTGTTAAATTAGATTAAATTAAAACAAAACTACATTAACTATCCTTGGTTATTTGTGAGAAGAAGAAGGATCCTAAAGAATACCCAGCTTATACTGTATATGAAACAATTGGTTTCATCGAAATCTATACCCTAGGAATTCTAGGGTTTATCACCTTAGAGAGAATTTATTTTCAGAGAGTACATTCGGAAGTTTTAATAGCATCTTTTGATTTATAGGAATTCGTAGAAATTTCATTAGCTCACAAACACAATCTACCAATAACTAATGACCAACTTGTTTTGCCTTTGTTCCTACTTCTCTCTGTTCTGTTTCTCTGGTATAAATGACATTGTTGTATTTCAATATCCTCAAATGTCAAACATATTTCTATTCATTATATTTTGTGGAAATTAAGACTAGTGCTTTTCAATTGTTTAATTATTCGCCAAATAATTGACGAGATATATATATATATATATATATATATATATATATATATATATATATATATATATATATATATATATATATATATATATATATATATATATATATATATATATATATATATATATATATATATATATATATATATATATATATATATATATATATATATATATATATATATATATATATATATATATATATATATATATATATATATATATATATATATATATATATATATATATATATATATATATATATATATATATATATATATATATATATATATATAATTATTTGAAAATCTTTTATAAAAAAAATTTTGCAAATATGAACCTGAGATTATTTGTGAAAATGACAAATATAAACTTATTTCACAACAGGCATGTATATATATATATATATATATATATATATACATGTCTTTTCAGTGTGTAAAATTGTAATATGTTATTTACTGCTAGAGATCATTCGAAAACAGTCAATAATATATCATAACAAAATATTTGGAGTAAATTGAAAAATTTTGAACTTTTCAAAGACCTAAAGGTCTCTTCTCCTCCTTCATTTCAAATAAATTGTATACCAAAATGATCATCGATAAGAATCGTTCCAATAACTGAATTAGCTCCAGAAAAAAGAGTAACATGTCGAAGATAGATTCATTTCGAAGTGCCCCATATTTAAAATACCTTTTTATCAAAAGACAAATCTCGCGTATCTATACTTGAACCTTACACATGGAAGCACTCGAAGGCAGACTTTAATGTACAGATGGAGATGATATTCCCACGTATTTCAACCCACGCTTCTTCAAGGAGTAAATAAACATAGACTAGAACGATCCAATGAACTTTTCACGCTGGTCTGCCAATAGATCGATCAATATTATTCAGGCGTCTATTTCTTTGTTTGTCTAATTTATTAATAGTTTTTCAACAATTCTATTCAGTTTTGTGATAATTGATTATAAAACAAAATTTGAACCAATTACGCATGTAGTTCAGTAGATGACAGTTTCGAGTTTGGCATTTAATATTGACATCCATGACAGCAGAAACGAGGTCGTAAGATTCGATTACAACAGTAAAAAATGCTCCTACGTTCTCCATTCTATATTTTAGGCTATTTATCGAATGCCAGATTAGTGTATGGTGTTTAAGTGCATTGTGATGTCAGTCAGCCATTTTTCGTTTTCAACATCAGAGTGTCATCACCTCTTTCGATTAGAAAAGATGGTATTTCGGGCAATAATTCTTGAAACCTTTCTAGTAATTTTCCGCGACTCAACAACCTGATGTCCGTGTGAAGAACTAAATCAGTGCGTTCAGCTGACTCCTTATCTTCCAACTGCAAGTCAAAGCCGCCGTTGCAAGCTACGTACACGGATGGAATTCACAATTTTTGTTGCAATGCCCATAGTTTTCTCCGTGTTTGAAAATTTTGAACACAAAACTTGATGATGTATGATGCAATGGAATGAAAAAAAAGAAGGAAAATCTTCATTAGTTCGACACATTGCCAAAAACCGTTTTTGTTTCCACTAATTTGCACACTAATTTATATATTGGTAGCTTGCAGATTCTTACAAAATTGAAGAAAACGACATATATATCTTCGCCACGAGTCTTCCCCTTCAGAGGAATGATTGTCAAAAATTCTTCCTTAGCCAACATGTCGTTGAATACAATCCGAACATCTGTAAAGAAAAGTATGTTCATTTTATGATATCATGTTTTAGTTTATCTGCCATGTCCTGACTCATGACTTCAATACGCCTTGTGACAATCGGACAAGATAACTGAAGGTCTCTTATAGCAGACATGATTTCTGTTTTATTTTTAAAATCTCCTAATAAAATCTCACCCGCTTCTACAAAGTCTTCCTTCACAACGAATCCATCTTCGAATGGTTTCTTGTGTTCCGCCAATATATGAGATATTTTAAAAGACGCGATCGGAGCAACATTTATATCGGCGTGAACGAAAGTCCCGAATGTTACCGTCAAACGCACCGCCCGAAATTTCTAGAAAAGCGGCAAGAATAAAAAACTCGGCTTTTCTCTGACAAGTACCTCGCGTTTCTTTGATAAAGCCGCCTTTTGCAACTAGCAGAGTGTTATTTTATTACGTAATAAATTTTTGTAGTTTAGTTACCTACTTATTAAAAAATTTTTTCTTCTCGAGATCCACTCGCTATCGACCTTTTGAGCACCCCTTCTCTACTTCATAAACGCTTCAGACCAGAGCGCAACATTAATGAAACACTGTTATGTGGATGTGAGAGTCAGTAATGAGTTTTTCACTCAGATCGCTTCAGAATAACATATAGAACAATAATCAAGGTAACGGCTTGTGAAGAAAATTACTTCTTTTACTACTTTATTCGCTTATAGCTTTTAAAGTAAGAATTTTAGAGGAAAGTTGGAGAGAAAAAAAATCAAAACTTATAAACAATGCTTCAAAATAATAATAATTTTTATATACATGCGATTGTGACGAATTAAAGAAAATTCGAAAAAATCAAGGCTACTCGGGTGAAAACTGACGATCAAAAATTGTAATTGGAAATTCCAGATACGAATGCAAAAAATTAGCATTATCTCATTATATCGGCTTCTAATAAACCAATGTTCGTTATTTTCTTGATTCGATAGCTCATGAACCCCAGAGGAAGATGTTAGAACAAATGCTGCGGGCACTAGGTACTCCGCAGGCTCTCGCCGAGCACGTATTCGTGTTCAGCAACCCCAAAAACACCCCTAACAACAAATTTGGATTCATTTTCACGATTATTTACCTATAATTGTCTACTTCAAAATGCAATTCTGAAATGCAGTTTTTCTATGCACAAATGCAATTTGGGATTTTTTCATGATTAAGATTACTTCGCAAAGTTTCTAGAGATTCTCACGAATCCATCGCATCAAACTGCATTAAAATTCGTCTCAGTGCATAAATAAATCGATAGTTCATTCCTTTAATACCTGGACTGCAATACGAAACTAATCTAGTACCTGAGTTTTATCCGAGTGATGCTAACATGCCTTTAACTATCCACCCTTTTTAACTAAAATAATGATTAAGCCAAGTTTCATAATAATGGTCTTCTTATTTACAGGCATAATTCCAAATTGTCTTAATTTACTATTCAAGGAAAGAATGGTTACTTCGATTCTTGAGTAAATTGCACTTCCTCAGCAAATAATTTGTGATATTTATGCCATATTCTCTTCAGCAAGAAGTAATAGATCCTCAACTTTTCAGTTAATGGCTTTTGTGATGAGATGAATCTCAGTGTTCGAAATTTATTGCTTTTGTTTCCCATTTCAGAATCATGAATAAGCTCTTATTCTGTATATTTCAGTACAAAAGAGACTTACACTTATGTAGTGAAAATAATTAGTTAAAAATTGTTTTGAAGAAACTATTTCACTTGTAAAACGTCAAGGTCATTGAACGGATCACTAAAAAACGTGAATAACGCCCGATTACGCATACCAAATGTGGTTTCTATTAATCGAGTCGTTTTCGAATTATTTGAAAATTTATTGAAAAATCTTTGGATTTGGCGACCTCTAGCGGCCAAACGAAGAAACTTCTCATATAGGTAAGTTGCCCTAAATCGACCTATTTCGAGCTGAAGAATCTGTGGGATAACGTTGTACACGCAATTCAAGGACACCCTGTATAAAAGAATTAATTTTTATTTCAACGTTATTGTCATTTTAAGAATTATTTTGAATAACCTTTAAAAAAGATAGAACAGCCTGTATATTAGTTTTGTAACCTATTCAGCATACCTGGAGAATTTAATATGTTTATGAAAAAGTGATAAAAATATTATCTATCTTTTTTCGAAAAACTCATATCATCAAGTGTGATTGGGTTTAAATATTCTCACTTTCGCTTCCTTTACGAAATTCCAGAATATCCCACGTACATTTCATTCCTTTTGTGATGTCCATATGTGGACAAAAAGTGTAGAAATATTTTTTGGCGTGGTATATTTTGTAGAGAATTCCTTTCATCCTTTTCGTCTACCTGCTTGGTCAACAATGACTGCCTTTCCTTTGTAAAAAGCATCCGACAAGAGTTGAAAGATCACGTAGGGTCATAAAATATTTCGTGTTATTTGTGATGTGTTTAGTGGATGCGTAGCTGAAAGAGGATCTTAACGACTTCCAGCAAGTTATAGTGCTCGAAAATTTCAATAAAAAGTCACAATATATCAATGCAAACGGCTATAAACGTATGAACTCCTAATACGGGAAAATTCAACCACGAAATGCTCGAGAACAATCGAAATAAAAACGGTACAACAAACTGAAATAAAGATGTGAGACTTTTGGAAAAATTCAAAATCCCCAAAAACCTGTTGATACTGGACATTTCTACCCCTGACGAGAATTACTACATGACATCTGAATTTACACTTTATAGCAGGGGTGCTCAAACGGTCGATCGCGAGTGCTTTTTGAGTAGGGCTCGAGAAGAAAAAAATTTTTAATAAGTAGGTAACTAAAGTACAAAATTTATTACGTAATAGAATAACACTGTGTTAGCAGCAAAGGACGGCATTATCAAAGGAACGCGCGGTACTTGTCAAAGAGAAGCCGCGTTTTTTATTCTTGCCGCTTTTCTAGAAATTCCGGGCGGCGCGCTTGACGGGAACATTCGCGACTTTCGTTCACGCCGATATAAATGTTGGGCCTACAGGAATTGGAGTCATTCTGATTTGTAGCTTAAAGGCAATACTACGTCGATACAGAGTTTATAATTAAATAGTTCAAAATTAGTGCATCGAAGAAATCTAAAACGTATCATTTTAATAACGATTGGGAGGAAGAATTTTTCTTTTGTATGGTGATGGATAAGTGCATTTGTCTTATTTGTCGTGCGTCAGTTGCAATACCTAAGCGTGGTAACTTACAGAGGCATTATAAAACGGTTCATAAAAACTATGAAAAGGATTTTCCACCACAGAGTGAATTAAGAAAACTAAAAGAACGTGATTTGATATCTTGTTTGAATAAAGAACAAATCATATTCACAAGACCAGCCAAACAATCAAAAGCTGCTACGATCACGTCATTTAAAATATCTCATATATTGGCGAAACACAAGAAACCATTCGAAGATGGATTGGTTGTGAAGGAAGCATTTATTGAAGCGGGTGAGATTCCATTTGGAGTGGAATGAAATGAAACAGAAAGCATGTCTGCTATCGGAGAATTTCAGTTATCTCGTCCGATATGACAGACACTGCCCAGCTTCGTATTTTTATTGGGATGGTATTCAGTGACATGTTGGCTAAGGAAGCATTTTTGACAACAATTTCTCTGAAGATGAAGACCCGTGGTGAAGATATATATGTCGTTTTCTTCAATTTAGTAAAAACTACAAGCTACCAATATATAAATTTGTGTGCATTGTAACCGATGGAGCACCAGGCATGACTGGAAACAAAAACGGTTTTGTTTTGAAGACCATGGTAGTCCATGAAAACCACACGGTAACAAAGTCGGGAACTTTTTGATCAAGTTGGTACATCAATAAGTTTTGTGTTCAAAAGTTTTAAACATGGAGGAAATTATGGGCATTGCAACAATTGTGAAATCCATTCGTGCACGTTGCTTGCAACGGCGGCTCTTTAAGCTGCAGTTGGAAGATAGTGAGTCAGCTGAATACACTGAATTAGTTCTTCACACTGACGTCAGGTGGTCGAGTGGACGAAAATTCCTAGAAAGGTTTCAAGAATTATTGCCCGAAATAACAGCTTTTCTAGACGAAAGAGGTGATGACACTCAGATGTTAAAAAACTTAAAATGGCTGACTGATTTGGCATTATTGATTAACATCACAATGCACTTAAACACCATTAACTTGGAGCTTCAAGGTAAAAGAAAAATTATATTGAGATTATTAGCGCGGTAAATGCATTCAAAGTAAATTGCAACTTATGATTGATCAACTGAAAAGAAAGGATCTGAAAAATTTTCCGTCTTTGAAAGCAAGGATTCCTCAGTCGAATTATGATACGTATGAGGCTGAATTATCAAATATTTTCGGAGAATTCGAAATGCGTTTTTATGATTGCAGTAAATTGGCAAATATAGCATCACTAGCATCATTCATGGGTTATCCTTTTCCATGTAAAAACATTGAGGAATTAGCTACTGAAATAGCAAGTCAGTTTAAAATGAACTCATGTTCTGTTGAAAATGAGTTGGTGCAGATTATATCAGATATACATCTCAAAGTTACAGCATCTGATTCAAATTTCTGGTGTTTTATATCTGAAGATAAATATCCGAATCTAAGGCAAATCGCCCTTCAACTGAAGGCAATGTTTGAGTCAGCTTACTTGTGCTAGTCTACCTTTTCTGAAATGAGGATAATCAAGTCAAAATATCGCAATCGACTAGCTGACGATCATATGTCATCATGCTTGTGATAAGCACTCAGAGGTTACGTACCATCTTATGAAAAGTATGCTGAGGACATGCAGTGCCACGCTTCAATATCCAAAGTCACTCCCTAGTTAACTTTAACATCCTATGTAACCATTTTGTTTTGTAACAACCAAAAAAAATTGCAATATTGAATAACTATGAGTGTTTTCATTGATATTATAGAGAAGAACCTAACTAAACCTAACCCAAACCTTGACTAAAATAATGTATATTGTGCGGAAAGCTAATATCTATATATGCTTCGGTACACCCTACCTAGATAGGTAGGTAGGTAGGGTGTATCGTGTACGTACGACAACCCTGCATCACACATACTTGCAGCCTCTCAGAGTCGATCGTAAGTAGTCTAAAAATATTGAGGTAGATCGCAAGCAGTTCAAGTTTGAGCACCCCTACCTTGAAGCATTCGGATACATCTCGTTCTGGATCTGGTTTTGCTGGCTTGTTAATCTTCTATTGAGAATGTTCCAGACATGTTCGATTGGATTGAGACCTAGACTTCGTGCAGACCAATCCATTGAACAGCGTTCAATGGAGTTGATCTCAATAATATGAACTTGATCAGGTCAGACGTTATCATTCATTAACAAAAAGTTTTCACCCATATTTGCAGCAAATTGTACAACATGTAAACTGTAAAATATTTATAACTTACCTCTGTGCATTCAGCGTGCCATTATTTTCGACGACCAGATCAGTGTTGGTTTTGATTTCTCATTTTGTGTACCAAGTGTTGGACTTTTTAGTATTTAAGTTTGTTTTCATTCTTCAGAGCACTTCTTTATTGATAAACTTATTTGTACATCCGAAGTTTCGATAGGACCTCTTCTTTCTAATAGAGTTTGTTAGACACGACCTTTCAACCTTTCCAATCTGACACTGGATCTCCTGAGAGTTCTTCCAATCTTCATTGATCACAGGTTTCAGGCATTTTGAGGTCTTTTCCATTCAGCCCCGTTGTGTGAATCATTTGATCATGTATTTTCATAACCAATGAGGCATGCAAAACGTTGCAGCCAACATTTCGCTTTTCTGGAAGAAAACTAACTGGCTGAATATGATCGTCTCAGAATGTATCCAATGGAATTTTTCTTTTAACTATTTTTGAAAAAAAAATTGATTTAATTGGATTTTCAATAAATTTTGTTTTCTGGAAGAAGGGGCATCCAGTTTTCATTATAATTGATGTTTACGCTAATTTTTTCACCAATTAATATTATTCTCACATTTTGACATAGAGTAAATGCTCTTTATTAGCGCTTTCTACATTCGCGTTTTCACTATTCGCAGATAAGAAAACTGCGACCCCATTCCTATATTCGCAGCTAAACAGTTCTATATGTATGTACCGATGTATCTGCTCGATAATGAAAAAGTAAAATACACCTTATTCCTACTACGCCTAAAGTATGTTTTTGCATAATATCGCCGCTGCATTGGTTCGGCTTTTTCTTTGACATAAGCCGCTTTCACCACATTCGGTGTTTTTGAGATGGTAAATAAACAAAATGTTTAAGTAAAGCGACTCATTATGAAATGCATAAAGTATACTGTTGAATACCACTTATTAAAGGTTCCAT
Organism: Cryptolaemus montrouzieri; assembly: GCA_013387265.2. Lineage (NCBI taxonomy): Eukaryota > Metazoa > Arthropoda > Insecta > Coleoptera > Coccinellidae > Cryptolaemus > Cryptolaemus montrouzieri. The sequence goes on from JABFTP020000001.1 coordinate 30,495,426, forward strand.
TCTTTGGTAAAAGCCGCTTCGTGTTTTTTTATTGTTTCATTTTTCCATTCCACTTCAATCGTCTTTACCGTTGCCTAATTTATAATGTCGCCTAAGAAAATTGAAAGACGAATTTCGATTCGAAAAAAACCATAAAATTAGAAATGCTTGATCGTTTACGCCTTGGAGAGTCGTTTGTATCCAAGTGGAGTAGTCCAATTATCCTGGAGAAGGCAAAACTTTAGGTACATGTTAAAGAACCAGGTTGTAGTTCAGAATTTCAAGCATCGGAAGGTTAGTTCAATAAACTTAAGGTGCGATAACACTGATAGACAAAAATGACTTTAATGAAAGTTAAATGGAATGGAATGGGTTAGGTTGGGTTGTATCCACAACTAGCCTGTAACAAATCTGCATTTTTAGAAAATTTCGAAGACCCTCATTTTTTTTTGCAACAGCGATTAATCTTTTTTGGAGTAAATACGGTAAAAAAATGTTTCAAATGAAGAAAAAATAACTCATATTTATTTTTATTCAGAATTTTAGAGAATATTCAGCGTCAGGCACATCCCTTTTGAGTGTCCAGCATTAGTCAGCTAACACTTCCAGACTACACTTACCTTGGTGCCTTTGATTTGTTGGATGTCTTGATGGAACCGCTCACCGTGTACGTCGCTAACGGCGCCCAAATTTTGAGGAAAAAATCCAAATACGAGTGTAAAAAGTGAATCTTGAGCGACATATAGCATCTCATGTCCTTGTAAGCCGCTAAGAGGTTGTTGACTAAATCTTCATAGTTTTCGGCCCTGTAATTTCCAAGAAAATTACGAACAATATTTCGAAAACATGTCCATTCGGATTTTTCGATCGAATTAAGTTTTTGTTCAAACTCTTCATCAGCCAGTAGGTCCCTCATATGTGGCCCTACAAATATTCGTTCTTTTATTTTGGCATCACTGATTTTTGGGAATTTTTGTTTCAAGTAACAAAAACTATATCCATTTTTATTCATAGCTTTGCCAAATTTTTCATTAGTCTGAGTTTGATACGCAATGGAGGTAGCAATACATCTTCAGGATTAATTAATTGATTGGGAAGAACATTTCGTTGACCTGGTATGAGTGCGTCTCGCTTAGGCCATCATTATGTCCTTTTTGACATAAACAACAAAACTTCGTATATCCAAGCTGTGGACCTGGCAAAATAGCAATTACTTTCAAATCTCCACATATTTTCAAGGAATACTGGTTATCTTTAATATGTTCTAGCAGTGATTTCATATTTTCATATGATTCTTTCATTTCAGTAGCATAAGCGACCGGTACGGAAGGGTATTTATTACCATTATGGAACAGTACAGCGTTTAAACTAACCTTTGAGGAATCTATAAACAACCGCCAGTCAGATGATTTATGTTCAAACGTCAACTCCATCACTACTGAGGGAATGTCACTGCAAAACACTTTATTGCCATTTGAGAAAAAAAACTTGAGAAGTGCGTATGTCGAGTTTTGTATACGGATATTCTGGTATTTTTTTCCAGTAAATTCCAGTCATGAAGTCGGGACGCCAACAGTTCTGCCTGTCTTTTACTGAGATCCAAATCACGTACCAAGTCATTGAGATCGTTTTGAGTTATAAAATGAGGTTCAAAAGTCGGATCGAAATCTGAACTATCGGATACATTTTCTTCGGTTACGTCATCCATGTTTACTAGAGGCTGAGGAACAGGTAAATCATTATTGTATGGGGTAGGTCTTTGAGCAGATTGTAGATTTGGATAGTTCACAGAGTGCCTACATTTGTGATTAATACCTTCGATAGAAGTTTGATAGAAATAACAATCTGACACATGGGTCTTTCGGTTCGGCCCATTATTGGAACTGCGAACGGCATATAACGAGATCCTTTAGCCCATGATGTTAATAAAGTGACACACTGTACACCGCAAACACTAGGAGTCCAGGTTTTGTCCAAATTTAGCGCCGGAAAATCAAAATAATTAAAATAACAGTTTTTATCTTATGGCGTCAAACTACGACGTTGACTCTTAAAATTTCAATATTTTTTCGTTAATTTCTTCGGAAACACAGGTCGGTAAGCAAAATTCGCGTAAACCAGTAAGTCGATGTTTTATGAAAACTAATGGTGATTGAACAGAACTAAGTATGAGGTCTATATGTGGGTAGGTAGTAGTGTTTGAAAATATGACTTGATTTCGTTGAATAAATTTACTGTTGATCAGTGTAATCATTGTAAAACATTAAAATCGTTGATAAAGCTGGATTTGCAGGCTTTGCTGTAGCATAAATATATCGAGATAAATTTTTAAACCTAGTAGTTGATGGAGAGAATGTGATGCAAGACATTCATTTCCAAAAGCGAAAAGTCGGCCTGTGGATTTAAGGTAGCAAATGATAGAGTTACACTGCTGCTATGTTTTAATGGATCTGCATATTGTGTGATTAAATCACTAATGCTTTACAGATTGTTTTAAATGCATTCTCGATAAAAATCTTTAAAATATATAGGTGAGCCAAAATTCATTGAGAAGTTCGAACCGGACAATGTAGAAAAACTCCGTTCAAGTCTTGAAAAAATAGATAAAACCTAAAAAAACAGGTGGTCATGAACAATCGCCTGTCATGTGATGTTTTTACTTGCGGTGCGGATGCGGAAACACTAAATCCGACCCCCTCTAATGAGAGAGTAAGTAAAAGTGTTCCTTTGAATGTCCTTATTTCATATTAAATTCATTAATTGGTAATAGATAGTAATTGCCACATGGCTCCCTGGCACCTTAGAAGATTTAAATTCAAGATAATTTAAATAGAAAATAACAAGTTTTATATTTTTTTACCAGTTTGCGTTGTACTTAAAGCTACCCAAGAGACATGAGGTATGAACAATAATAATTTCGGCAATTTTCCTGAACACACTAATCTTACCTAAGTATCCGGAATTGCTACCAGTTGACATTGCACAGAATATCACGGTAGCATCAAACGGAAGAAATAAAAAATGGTTCTCGTTCTTTGAAGGCCACGAAATTCCATATAATCATTACCATAACTCGCTCTCAAACGTAATGAATGGAGTAAATGTTGTTATTCGCATAAAATGTAATCATTTATTTACTTTTGTGAGAGTCAAGAGGCAGTCATGCGTAGCAAGTGTTGAATGAGTTGAATTCTCGATTTTTCTGAAAAAACACACCAATACACTCAATTCTGTGTTGAAAAGTCTTCGTCCATTCGACACACGTCCAGACATTTTTTACATACTTCTAGCCAAATCGAGAAACGACAATCTTTTTAAAAGGCTCATCCTCGAGACATTATCGTCATGCCCCAACGAACAATTCTCATTGTACACGGCAGACCTGCTCAGGTGTACTGTAAGTAGTACTGGCTGAGCTAGGAATGCCTCAAGTATTCGCCTGGCCAATCGGAAACAAGTATAGAATTTGACTTCACCTTTGATCGTTCTCAGAGATTCCGGAACGATCGAAACTTCCTTCTTTTGTACCTGACTAAACACCCACTTGTTCTTCGCTCGCGAGAGCTAGTCGGTAGTCGTATTTCTTTGGTACCGTGAGGACTGTATTCGAGTCTCTCGAGTTCTTATGTCAATTTTATGACCGGGTTAAATTATTGAATTTGTGAACGCAGTGATTTTTTCTTTGTCGATAGAATGACTGATTTTTTCAGTAGAATTTAATAAAATTGAATTGTGGTGTGGTTTTTCATTTTCTATGAAAATCAAATCAGATATGAGGATTTTGAAGCTTTATTGGTAAGATAGCTTTATTACTTAAATTAGTAACGGATTGGGGTATATTCTCATATATAATAGTGGCATACTAGGAATTTTGATGATTATGAACATAATTTAACAACATCGTTAATGATCCGGAGGCGACAGTGACAGCCTAAATGCAAATAGATGGTTTATTAATGATTACTTAAAGGTATTCGAATACAAACAACAATTGGTTTTCCTGGAAGTTATAAATTTGATGCTGTTCGTTTTAAGTTGGTTCTAGCTCCACGAAAATTGAGACATGTTGGATCTAGTACATTCTATTTGATTTTTTTGCTTGTTTGAAGAAAAATAGCCATATCGATTCTAGTTTCAACTTTGGTTTAATAATTCCTTTCAGATTAACAGAATTTACTTTCAATAAAAGATGAATTAACATTAATTCTATAGCTACTATACCGGGTGTCCATTAAGTGAGTAATCGGTCCATTACTTTGTTGTTGTTGAATATATTAAAAAGCATATTTGGAACAAAGTCAGATGCTAATTGCATTTACTAAAATTATTTTCAATCATACAAGATCATCCATTACAGTATAAGCCGTGGTAATTCATATGGGATAATAGGAGATCTAACCTAACCTAGGTGATTAAATACAAAATAAATATATAAAAACATCAATTTAATTGAAGCTTTTGACCATATTGTCTAATTATTATCTTTAGGCTTAGGCAATGGTTTGAAAAATTTTGTAATTTTTTCTTGTTTGGCAGCCCCTTCAATTCATACTGATATTCAGAAATGGCTTTAGCAAATTGCCTCTTATAAGACTTCGCTCCATAGGCGGGTCAATTTTCATAGAGAAATCACAAAGCTCATTTGCCATTCTTAAACCTTCACTGAGATTTTTGAATCAAATTTCATTAAATTTCGCGTCGATTTCAGTCAAATCTTCATCTTGCGATTCAAGAAACTCCTGAATGTCACTTGATACTATCTGTTCGTACCCCTCGGTGTATTCCATTCGCAATTTCGGCAATGTTTGCAGTAAAGTTTGAAGTAGCACAGATTCTCAGCAGTTATAGGGCGCTGACTAAAAATGAGGACACCAAGTTACAATCGTCTGCAAACCCAAATATTCTGTTTTCGGTGGAGTGGAGCAGATCATCGATCTACAACAGAAAATGAGTTGGCGAGAGTATGGAGCAATGCGGTACTTCTGCATTAAGCTGAAAAGATTCACTCATTACACCATCAACTATCATCCGAATCGAACTACTGAATAGAAAGCTACTAATCTAACCACGGAATTTTTTGAATACGTATAGAAACCAAAGAGGGATTCACGAGAGGTGCATTTCATTCATATGTTCTCGTTTCAAGTTGAAAAAAAAATGATCAGAACGTGCTTTTTTATTCTTTTGAATAATTATTATTAAACACAGTCATTTTACGATAAGGCGTGTTTTTGTGATTTTTCCAACCAAATGGAAAATATATTTGGAGAGTGGACCAATTCTTCTGTAGTTTACGTAAATAATGTATTGGGGGAACCCCAGAAAAGAAAAGGGAAAATAATTTCTACTATTGGCAAAATTTACAAAATAATATTCCTACGAATAAAAAACGAAGCACATAACAGAACCCACAAAGGTTACAAACCTGTAGATGGATTATTTACAAACCGACTCAATTTAAGTCCAATGAAAGTTAAAATTTTTTCCATCCCTAAAACATTAACAACATCAAAATAAAGAAAAAAAATTAACCAGTCCAAAGAAAATATACCATACACAATTTTTACGTAATGATTTTTAATATCAATTAAATTATTTATATAAACCCTTTCTGTAAGAAATAATTTCTCGTAAAATTTTTTCATAAAATTTTTATATTGATTGTTTTTCTCAAGTTAATTGGTAATTTATTAAAAACTCGCACCAAGAGAACCGTGTCCTCTCTTACAGATAGTTTTCGAGGCCTTTGGCTCTGGTACCCAATGGGTGAGCGACCTGCGCTACCATATTTATTTTTTGTGGATTATCAGCTCTGCACAAAACATTTCTTTTAAATCCCTTATTCCTGATATTTCACATAATTAACCTAAGTAATTACTATCTTAAGTAATTCCTAAATTATTACTCTGACATGTACAGGTTTTTCCGAAAATTCAATTATCTTTACTGATTGGGAGGGGTTGACCGTCAGGTAAATTACGGCTATTTGTGAAGAAAGGTATGTACTTTGACTCATCAAAATTTACTGTAAGTTAATGTTCACTAAACCATTCTTTTTTGTTAATAAAATCTAGCTCAACAGCTTTTTTGAGATCTTTCCAACTATTTCCTGAATAAAATATGGCCATGTCATTCGCAAAATCAACAATATCATTTTTAGTATGCACCAAAAATGAATTATTACTATATAAAGAGAAAAGAACGGGACCACCGACGGTGCCTTGAGGCACTCCATATTTAGTTGCACACATTAATACTCCATTTATTTCAATAACTATTTGTTTTCTATTTGTAAGATTTATCAAACTTAATGCCCGGTTCTCAATTCCGATTGCCTCCTAAATACTTAACAGAACGCCATGCTCCAGCGAATCAAACGCTTTCGTTAAGTCAACTGAAACAGAAAGATAGTTTTCTCTCATCGAATGCTTTATAAATTTTGTCTGTCAATGAAGCAATGGCATCCTGCGTAGACCTTGTCCTTAAAACCATATTGTATTTTTGAAAGTATATCATTTTCATTGAAGTAAATGTCAAACGTGTCCTTTATTGTTTTTTCAATAATCTTTGACGAATTGGAGACTAGTGAGATAGATTCGTCTATAGTTAATACAGTTTTTCCTTTCACCTTTCATATAATGGATCACCAGAGCGATTTTTAGTACATCTGGAAATACACCCTCTTTTAGAATTAAGTTGACTACATAATCAATGATTTAATGTCCGCTTTTAATACTTCAGCTGAAATCTTATCTAATCTACTACTTTTTTATTTTTCAAGTTTCGTATTATTGCCCTTACTTCAGAGGACTCAGTGGTTGATAGACTTAGCTCATGTTGTGCTATACAGATTTCGTTCTTATTTATTCCTCCAAACCTCAATTTTTTGTGCAAATTTTTTTTCGACAGTTTTAAAATATTCGTTCAGTGCCTGAGCTATTTCTTCTTGTGAAAATTTCCTCAAGTTCTTCTGGAAAACTTGTACTTCACTTTTTTTGAACAGTGTGTAGATTTGTGAAATCATCCGGTCCAAACTCCGTTTTTCATTATCCGAATTCGATGAAACCAAAACTGAATTGCGTATCACACAAAAATCCATTAGTTCGAAGTTTCTCATCTAATTCACTTCCGGAAATAGCGAAAATCGACAATCGATCCGGTTTATTCGAATTCCAATTGCTCATTAAATTTGATTGGAATCAGTGTTCTGGGGAGTTTACTTTGAAATATGCTAGTGGTATATAAATATATATATATATATATATATATATATATATATATATTGAGACATTCTCTTTGGTTTACAATATTGACTAAACTTCATGATGTTAATGTGTTAATCAAGAATCGTCTAACATTTCGAATATGAATTCAATAACCATCGAGTACATTCGGATAAATGTCTGAAAGGATTACCATGAAAATAAAAAATCAGCCACACCTAAACTGTGTGCTATACCTTACTCTGGGGCATTTGGAATTCCAAGGACCCACCTATGTATGCATGAGGTGACTCACGACATGCTTAGGCCCACACAATGAAATTCAAATTGGAAAGTAAACAAAGGATAATTTTTATCATAATGATAAGGTGTGAAATATATTGCAAATGATTGTTGATTAAGATACTAAAACACTGCATCAATATCTGAAATATATCACTTCATTCACGATAGTCTTCGGAAATGAAGATACAATAAACTGAATAAAACGAAGGTAGTGTTATTCCTCTGAGGAAAATCTTGAATAATATCTGTTATTGATTTCAAATATGTATAACAAAACAAATTCGCTTTTTTCTTTGAGAATTTATCATTAATTACAAAATAAGGATTTATAATAATATATAATATAAATATAATAAAATAAGTTATCAAGAAAGTATATTTGTATCTTTCGCTCTAATAATATCAGCAGTTGAGCGTCTATGCTTCTCTGCAGAATTCGAGCATATAAATAAGGAAGTATCTCAGCCTCAGGTCAACGTTTTCTGGCTGTGGTTGATGGTTGAGAAGAGCTCTCTATGAAGTTTAGATTTGAAGAGTTGAAGCTTAGCGTTATCTTGATAGGTATTCGCAACTTGCTACCCTACCGGCTAATAGGGCGAGCAGTATCGTTTAGATAAGTTGGGAAAATACTCCTAACAATGTCTTGAATGTACATCTGCTCAGATTTTCGAAGGTCGGGATATTTGCACGAGCTAGATGGTCGTTGTACACCGAAAGAAACTGATACGACGCACTAACAGAGAGCACCAGACACTACCAGCATATTCTAATATAGGTCAGATATAGCTTCGAAACTGTGTCCAAGGATATATGTGAAAACACTTTCTGAATGAGGTATATTAGTAAGTTCGCGCGTTTGGAAATGTTGATAGTATGCTCAAATCATATCAGCGTGGAGGTGGCAGTCACACCAAGGTCTACATATGGAGAAACCTGTCGCAATCGTACCCCATCCATCTCACATCTGAGACGCGAACTATTTTCGCCTTCGTGAAGCAAAACGCACTTGTCGATATTAAGAGGAAGAAGCCAATCTTTGCACCATTGATATATGGATCTAAGATCATCATTGAGTGATAAGTGGTGCGTAAAAGAATTTGCTCACACTTTGGTGTCGTCCGTATAAAAGAACTTGGCACACCGGAAGTGAAGAGGAAGGTACTAGCGTATGTGACGAATAGGAGAGGGCCCACGATTGATCCCTGGGGTACCACTGAAGTAGAATGTTTCTCTGACGAAAAAGAAGTGCCGACCGTGACCAGGAAATTTTTACCAGATATGTAGTCCTTTATCCAATGGTTCAGTTTTCCTTTTCACGAATACCAAGGTTATCAAGTTTATATAAAAGTGTTTTAAAGGAAAACACGATCAAAAGCTGTGGCAAAATCTAAATAGATGATATCGGTCGGGATATTGCTATCGACGCACTGGTGCAGTCGTTTAGACAAACTTGTGTGTTCGAGGTTGTTGATTTACCCTTAACAACTCCGAGAAAAAGCAAGATATTTCGTCAGTAATTATATGCTCCATGATCTTACGGACAGTAAATTTATTAGTCGATAATATAGTGCGGACGAATTATCTTCCTTCTTGAACATTGCTGTCACTGATGATTTTTTCCAGCACTCGGTGAGCGAAAGAAATGAAAAGAGTTTGTCATAACTATTGCTAGAGGAAGACAAAGCGATTCCACACAATTCTTTTGAAAAAGAGGAATAGATTCGTCCAGTCCCAGTGAAGAGTTAAGTTAAAGCATTTCAAGGTGTTCTAAGATAAACTGTTCCCGAATATAATTTTTGAACAACTAAACCTAGTTGATTGGTACTCAACACATATTATCAGTCATTCTGAAGCTACACTCCTAGAGAACTGAATCGTTTTCCACCACAGCTGTAGGCCGCTTTTTGACAATACCATTATGTAATCTTTAGAAGAATTCTAATTTTAACAAAATTGTCTTTTGCACTTGTACTATGAGTTTTCAAGTTATTTATCAAATCCTATTCGAATGCACGCCTCTGGCGAATTTAGCGAAAATTGAAGTTACAATAAACGTCACTTGATCACTTGAATCAGGTATAAGGAAGGATTATAAAAAATATTTTTTTCTGAAGGATAAGTTTATTGATGAAAATTATATCAATGATGTGAATAATGAATGATATTCTGTGAAGATTGATAATCTAGCAATTTGAGTAGTCATTCTGAACGAAAAATCATTGGTGTACCTATATTCCTCTGGAAAAGCAATGGCAATCGGTAATATCTACGCCTGTTGAAAATGGTATATTTAAAATTTTTGAAGAAAATTCAGGTCTTTTGGAATTAGTCGAACGGCAACGCGTTTAATGCCCAAACAATCGTTCAAAATGGTACGAATTGATTAGTGAGACAAATAAAGTGCATTTCCCTTCTCTTTCAAACTTAAATGACAATTAATTACCGTTTTCGTTACTTTATGGATGTTAACTTTAGTTGAAGATGTTGATGGCCGACCAGAGTTAGGCAAATCTTTCACCACATCTCAGCCCCTGTTCAATACACTGTACCTCTCATGTACACGTGTTTTTGATAAATTCGATTCACCGTACACCTTCTGTAACATTTTCGGCGATTCGGCACACGAAATTTCATTTGTAATACAAAATTTGAAACAACTTCTTTCTTCAATATTTTTATCAATTGTAAAAATCGCAAAACACTTTTGTGAAAACTGACAAATCCGAGCACTGTAAACAAACTAAATGGCAGATAGCGTTCAAACTTCGTGTCAGTATAGAAAACCGTTTTCCCAACTTAGCAACAACAAGCCTTTTGACAATCGTTTCAAGCAGTATTTTCGATAATCGATTCCCGGTACTTTTTTGACAGAATGTGAATATCCGAACGCTATATTAAAAACGTTGAGGTCTTTCTGAAAAATGATGATAAACATTAAAACGAAGTTTTAATCCTTCACTCATTAATAGATTTCATCGAATTCTTTCTCCTTAAAAATGTTGAACCTCAATAAACCCAAATGATCGAAGATGTACCGAGTGTCCTAGTCGATGATCAAGTACGGCATCTATAACATTTTCTGTAACATTTTCAGCGATTCGGCACACGAAATTCTATTTGCAATATAATATTTGAAAAAAATTCTTTGTTCTATATTTTTATCAATTGTAAAAATCGCAAAACTTGTGAGAACTGACAAAATCGAGCACAGTGAACAAACTGAATGACAGATCGCGCTCAAACGCAGTTGTGCCAACTTAGCAACAACAAGAATTTCGACAATCGTTTCAAGCAGATTTTCTAAATACTTTATTCCCGGTACTTTTTCAACAGAATGTATTATCTGTCGTTCTGAAGCTATACTCCTAGAGAAGGAAAAGGGAGGACTATAAAAATGATTTTTTTCTGAAAGAAAAGTTTGGTGATGAAAATCAGATTATAAAAAAACATTTGTTCTGTGAATATCGATTATTTATCAATATGAGTATTCATCCTAAACGAAAAATCAGTGGCGTACTTATTTTCCTCTCAAAAATTGATAGAAATTGGTCAGATGAAGATGCTCTACTTAATAGATTTCCTTTTCATATCACGGTTAATTGACTGAACTGAAAACGAAAGATTCGAGTTAAAATTAAAAGTCATTTCATTGAGAATTAAACATTTCTTGTAAGGACGCGCACTAATTAATAACAGAAAAAAGTAATTACAGGATATGGCGTTCGAACCACTCCATAATGACATCGTCTAAGTAATCACGTTTCTTTATCATGCAATACTCAGTCCATGTCTAATTTAATTCTCATAGTCAGAGGTCTTGTGATTTTCTCTCTACAATGGCCATTTCTCACATGTAAAATTCAATGATTATCGTGACTATTGGGAAATTGGAGCTCTTATTCGATTTCACATATATTTCTTTGCAACGTCTCGCTCCGTGAACAATGAAATCCTTTGTTATCAAAAAAATGATGTGATTTTGTTGCAGAGACGAGAATAATAGTTTTCGTTTTCAGATTAGCTCAGTTCCATATATAGATATGGCAAAAATGTGAGGATATTTGGTGTTTCTTGGTTCCATATTTAACTATTGAGTGACGTTATACTACTGCAATAAATAACATAAGGTATAATATGTATAATGAGTTAATAATTGGAATTTTCGACTACAAGAATCGAATATTTAACTCATAGTAGAGATTATATCAAGTGGTCCTATCACTTGTTGTGTCCCCCTTCCTCATTACCAAGAAGTCTCTTATAAAGAAATCTACTGGTTCCGAGGATTCTTGATGGTAATACGACTAACAACGATTCTCTAGCATGTGATGAGAAAAGCCAATTCGTTATTGAGACGACTATAACACACCCATATAAACGTGAGAGCAATACACCAGCACCTACAAAACACGCCAACTCATGTCATAGGTCTAATGGAAACTCAAATAATGCCAAGAATAGACACCATTTATGTTTGTTTCAATGGCTATGGGTTGCACTCATTGCTTCGATTTCCAGAGACACGATACATTGGAGGATGACGTTTTTGGCCTGCCTTGGTTCAATACCTGTTTATATAATAAAACCATGTTTCTCTGTTGTCTGTATCGATCTCCTAACGATAACAACTACCCTAGATTATTTCAGTACCTTGGAAGACACGATCCAAATACAGTATCCGTCAGCTATCGATCTGTTTCTTATTTAAGATCCAGATGATTTCCGTTCGTAGGTTTCAACATCCTTCGTCTGTTTTTCAGATCCTGGAATCAAGGTCTGCACTGAGTCACTGCACTGAGTTAATCTTGGAGGCATAGACCTCTACATTCCAAACTCCACGAAAAAATATCCGCACAGAAGCCTTGGTTCGCTAGAAACTGTGAAAAAGCTGTGACAATTGAAAACAGAGCTTATAAAAACTAGGAGAAGAATTTAACAGATAAAACTAAAGCTGAATATGTGCGTTTCAAGAACTTTTGTAACTCAACAATTGGTTAAGCGAAAACCTACTTCAATGAAAGAATTAGGAATAGGCTCTTGGCAAGAAGAAACATCCAATAAAGATATTCAGAACAGAGCGTAGCAAGGTAGAGGGAGCGTTCGCATCCTGAACTCCCTATTATGGTCGCATCAGATTAGACTTACAACTAAAGTTAAACTTTATAAAGCGATTGTGGAACCGATTTTGACATATGATTCAGAATGAACTTAGAGGAAAAAACAAGAGATTCATCAACACTGTAGAAATGAGAAGAGCATGTCGAATCTCCATTCGTTGTTGAGTATCGTATAGGAACGTATTCGAAATATTATATTATAATTCGAAAACCATTCATCAAAAAATATTTCGAATACGTTCCTATATGATACTCAACAACGAACAGAATATGAATATAGTTTTCACCTATCTTTGACAGCAACCCAGATATTGGCATATACAGAAATCCCGGAAAAGAAAGAAATCCGGAATAAGTTGAAAATAAAAGAAAATAGCTGCGAACTGTTTCCACCAAAGAATTTCCCTCTTGAATAGTTGTCTACATCTTATCTTTAATACACAAGGTTGTCTACACTATACGCCACGGAATATTGTGGCCTAAATACGGGACTATAATATTATTTTTGTTTCTATATGAGGAGCTACTATAGATACTTTTTGAAATTTATACAGGGTGTCCCAAAAACCTTAAAATTATCAAAATTGTGTTTTTTAAATGGAACACCCTGTATATTATTGCATATTTGTATTGAGCGTTAAAAAAATTAAGTTTTATCAGAAATTACCATACCTAAACATCAAGGTTTTGCAGATAATTTGATTTTTCTCAAAATCTGAATTTTTTATTCTCAAAATACTCTGAAAGTATTCAAGGTAGTTCAGTGAAATTGACAGCGAGGCGAGAAAATAGATCGTTATCGATATTTCAATTACTCTGAGTTGCTCATGTAATACAGGGTGTGCAAAAAAAAACTGATCAAATGGGAAATTCCAAGCGCAATAACTTGATTAATTCAAATACGATGCCGTATTTTTTCATTTACCCTAAAATTAATTTTTATAGCCTATTGAACGATGCAATAATCTCTCTGCTTAACTATTATCATATTCACAGAATAAATCGAAATATAGCTTCTCAGGGTTCTCAGATGAAAGGTACAATTAATCTAGTTGGCGCTTGTTTCAACTGTCAAATATCACAATAATAAAAATAATAACGTACATGTTTACAATTATTCAGAATTTGTGAAACTTGATTCATAATAAAACAAATTCTCACAACAATAGTGAATTTAATGACATAATAACAAAACAAGAGAATTTATTATAATTGTTCAAACTGTCGACTCTATTTTCAAAACTTCTGCCAACTCTAGCCATGTGTTATGCATATTTTCATATCATATGGAGTAGGTGGTGGTTCATTGTAAACAATTCCCTTGATGTATTTCCTTAAAAAAAACTGGAGGACTTAAATCTGGAGACCTGGGGGCCAATTTTCAGATCCATTTCTTCCAACCCATCTATCTCGAAAGTTCGTATTCAACTAGTGCTGCACTTTGTGATGATAATGAGGCGGAGCTCCGTCTAACTGAAGCCCAATAGCCGTTCTAATATTTAAGGCAACATTCTCCAATAATATTGAAAGTTTCTGTGAGAGAAAGTTCAAAAACATTATACCATCTATAGGTCCTTCAAAAAACTATGGTCCAATTAAATAAGGCCCCATTGTTCCACCCCATACATTTACAGACCATCTGTTTTGATTGTTCATTACTCTGTATGTATGTGGATTAAAATCGGAGTGATAGTGGAAATTGTTTTTATTCACCAGATCATTTTTGTGAGAATTACATTCATCACTGAACAATACGTGCAAGAGTATTGTGAGAACATTATCCTCATTTCCAGTAACTGGTTTTCTTGTAGTGGATATTTTATTATAAGTGACGTTACCACTTTCTTGATACAGGATCAGAAATCTTTCTAAAGCACTTCGCATGAATGAGTGCTCTCACGGTACCTTTGAGGATAAACCCGAGAAGCCAAAAAGCTATTTTTATGACATTCTCTGAGGATAAATATCATGTCAGGACGATCTTCTTCTGAATAAGTTTTCATTCTGACTGTTTAAATCACAAAGTTAAAAAAATTTCAGACTATACAAATACGTAAGCCGTCTTTAGTTCGGTTTTAAATACTCAACTGGCAGACAGAATTATCTGACATTTATTTTATTTGTCTTATAATGTAAGAAAGCGGATTTTTAAGAATAGACATTCTAGCATTGTTCGATAGGTTATAAAAATATTAATTTTTGGGTGAATATATATGGCATCGTATTTCAATTAATCAAGTTTTGCGCTTTGAATTTCCCATTTGACCAGTTTTAATTTTTGCACACCCTGTATTACATGGGCAACTCGGGGTAATTGAAATATCGATAACGATCCATTTTCTCACCTCGCTGTCAATTTCGTTGAACTATCTTGAATACACTTTCAGTATTATAAGAATAAAAACTGCTTCAGATTTATAGAAACATCGAATTATACGATGTTTATGTTTAGTAATTTCTGATGAAACTCAATTTTTTTGAACGCTCAATCCAAATATGCAATATTATATAGGGTGTTCTATTTAAAAACACAACTTTAATTTTAAGGCTTTTGAGACTCCTTGTATAATAATATAATAATCTAAAAAGTATCTATAATAGCTCCTCATATATCCCAAAAGAAAAATAATCTTATAGTCCCGTATTTAGGCCACAATATTCTGTGCCGTATAGCGTGGACAACCCTGTATTGTAATGATGTTTCTCAATATTGAATCTGAAAAGAAACTGTACATCATATACAGGAAGAATATCAGATCTTAGCTTGAGCTTTGTATAAGAATTAACTTTTTCTATGAGAGCGCGTATTTCCAATGAATTTTTTTTTCAATTCAAGAATTTTGTTTAAATTGAAGAGCACAAGAGATCAACTGGAAAAGAGCTCGTAGCTCTTTTCCGGTTGATCTCTTGTGCTCTTGTGCATTTTTTCTATTGAAATTTTCGGGGAGCCCTTAAAACTTATAGATTGAACCATTAATGCGCCAACTTTCTCCATCAGTCAGAAATACTTTTATATGCTCTCTCTTAGAAAACAAATGTTCAACGTGCACCTACATCTCATTTCATTCATTCACAGATTCTCTATTCCAAGAAATACCTCGACCAACAATAACGTCCACGTTAGCCTGACAAATTACGAAAATATTTCCAATCTCGAAACGTTAGCTTAGGTAGGTAGTCTCCGACTATTTGGCGCCACTGAAACGGTCAAGCTATGGTAACATAAAACTTCTGTCATTGCGAAACGTCACGAGCTCACGAGAGTTGTCTAACAGGATCGCCTTCCGTAAGGGCGAAATTGTGTCCCTGCGGAATTCACACGTGAAATTCCCGATATCCTATTACAGATTTGTCCAGAAAGAGCGAATTCCGAATCTTGAAAGAAGCCCGACAACTTCATCCTGAAATATAGTATTTGGATTCAGAATGTCTCCGGATTCGGCTTTTATCGTGATATTCTTCTATCCTATTATTTCGAAGGGATTCGGAACATTGATTGAAAATAAGTATAATGGTTATACCTGCTAGACTTCACTTCAAGTTGAAGAAATTTGAGTATTTTGGTCTAGACTGTTTATATTATGAACATTCTGTTAAAAAAAGTAGGTACCGGAAATCGGTCAATGAAACACAAAAAATTTATTTTTCATCCAAATTTATTGCATCATCTTCGAAGAAGGCACCTTCCGAAATGATACATTTACGCCAACGAATAATCCAATCAAAACATTTTTCACACGTTTTTTTCCGGAATCGTTTTCAGTTCTCGCCGCAAACTCTCTTTTATGTCTTCTATCTAACCTAACCTCGAAGTGGTACTTTAAGGAAAAAGAAAAAAGTCTACCGGAGCCATATCAGGTGAATTCGGTGGTTGTTCGATGGTATTTCTCGAGTTTTTGGCCAGAAATTCATTCACAATGATAGCCTTGTTAGATGGTGTATTGTAGTGGTGCAAAATCCATGAGTTCTCTATCCACAAATCTCGCCGTTTTTCGACGAATTAGCTTTCTCAAACTCCGCATAATGCTCAGGTAGTATTATTTATTTACGTCTGACCTTCTAGCATGAATTTCGAGTGCACAACACCGCGATAATCAAAGAGGAAAGTCAACACTACCTTGGCCCTTGATCAACGTTGACATGGTTTTTTCGGTTTCGGTTCAGTTGGAAGGTGCCATTCCGAAGCTTGTATAATGGTTTGCATGCCAAACTCATAAACCCATATCTCACCACCAGTTACAATGCGTTTTATGAATGTGGAGTCGGGATTGACTCGTTCTAGTCTTCAGCGAGCTTTACACGATTCAATTTTTGAAAAAGTCGATTCATCGTAAACCTCCTCTAACATTTTTTGCAATATACAATTTGAGACAAATTCTTTTTCGGTATTTTCTTCATTTTAAAAATTGCAAAACACACTTATTAGAGCTGATAAAATTGAACTAACTTAATGCCAGATCCCGTTCAAACTTCGCGTTAGTATAGAAAACGGTAGTGCCAACTTAGCAACAACAAAAATTTTAACAATTATTTCATGCAGAATTTGTAAATAATCAATTCCCAGTACTTTTTTGATAGAATGTACATCTCTAACTAGCAAAACTGTTGGTGTTATCGCTACATAGGATACTTTTATAATGCTAAACCATAGGTCCAAATTATCAGATCTTACTTTCTAAGTATCTTTATAGAAGTAATTGTAGAAATCAAATCTGGAAAGCGAGTTCAAATGGGAAAAGCCATCTCCTACACCACTCGGTGATGCGGTCCAGATCTTTCTATAGAGTTAGCGCGTTGCTTGTTAGTGTGCCATCTGCAAATTGAGTACATTTCGACTTAATAACTGAAGATTTTTCTGAAGAAGAAGGATAGGCCCGGGATCGGACCATTCGGGGACGCTATTTTCAACCGACTTCTAGAAGGACGGCAAATCCCACTCTAACAAAATAAGTCATGTGAACCATCCCTGATAACCAGATAGTAAAGCATAGTGAGACGCCGGTGCGGAACCAGATCGAAGGCCTTTGCAAAATCCAGAGATAAATTCCGTAGAAATTTCCTAGTCGAAAATTTTGGCTCAATCGTTGATACATACAATGAGGATAGTCCGTGGATCAGGGAGGAAATTCGCGATGAACTGGTTTGTCCAGAACTTTGGCAAGGTCTAAAGGGTCACCTTACCTGAAGATTGAAACAACTTTTTTTTACTCCAAAAATAATGGATGTAAGCGAGTTCCACAGCACACTTTCTCTGTAAACAAAACAATTTTCATAGAGAACATTACGTGACGTTTCTAATTCACCTTCCGTTGATGAAAGTTTTCCTCGAGCCTGGCTTTTCTTTGAACCTGGATTCTTCCTGGAATCAAGCTTTTCAGTTTTCCAGATTTTTAACCATAGAAGTATCAGTAATCTGCCGCCTTTGAGCGAGAAGCTAGAGATCACTCGTGATATCTGTTTGGTCCATGAGGCGAACTGTTCTCTCCTGGACACTATCTAATCGATGTGATGAACGCACTTGGGAACAGTAATCCAGATCAGGTCGCACTTGTGCTTTGTGTGAAATCATCGTCTGTGATGGTGTGCACTACTGCTTAGCCCTGAAAAGAAAACTGAGTTTAGTAGAGGTAAGTTTAGTCATGCCAACAAACTCCGGTGTTAAGGCATATAAAGAATTTGTTTCGGCCTAGGGGTTCAAGTCTCAATGCTTTATAAATAGTTCTGGTTTACCCCAGGACTATCACTTGTGAACCTTATTCTTCATCATTTTTATAAAATCAATTACAAGTTGTTTCAAGAAATGTACATTCTTACTTTTTGCTGACGACTTGGAGCTTTATGAAATTCGCAGCTTCGCTCTTAGTGATGAATTAGACTGTCTAACCTAATATTGCCAACGAAACAGTTCATTGCTGAATGTAAATAAGCGTTTAGTTATCACTTTCACATGAAATAAATTGGTCGAATATTTTCCATACAAACTTGGTAGTAGTCTGCTGCTCAGAAAATCTTCTGTCAAAGACCTGGGCATAAAATTTGATAGTAAAATTGTTCTCGATGCCCACATCGACTTTATTGTAAACTCCTGCAACAAAATGTTGCCTATATCAGTAGACGATGTGGACAATTTATGAATTCTAAGTCTCTTTTGGCACGTATTCAGTCCATTAAACTTTGCGTCTGTGATCTGGTATTTCCAAAATAATACCTCGAAATCTCGGTTAGAAAGAATCTAGAAAGCATTTGTTAAATTTTTAAGTTATATATGCAACTTTGTTGTAGTGTTGGTGGACTCGGATGAAAACCATCTGAGGCACTTCAGTTCGCTATTGCCTGAAAAACAAAAATTGAAGACATACTGTTGAGCATACGATGTTTAGCGACGATTCGCAGTGTGATGATGTTCTACGTGCTGCCAGCAGCAGCAGATAGCTGAGGCAGAGATGTGTATTCTTTGTTCCTTTTAAAAACGCTAACAGCAGTCAGAATTCCCCTCTGTGCAAAGTGATTTAGACTTGCAATAAGATGAACCAGATAGAAATGTTTTTTGAAGCTAGAATTAGTCTGAAGAAAAATCTTGAAAAGATCTATTCAAACATGTACTCAGAAGACCCTTACCATGGAAGTACCCGTAAAAAAGAGAATGGTCAGAAATCTGCCGCATTTGAGCGAGGGGCTAGAGGACACGTGTGATCTCCGGGTCGTCCATGATACGAACTACTCACTTCTGGACACCGTCCGATAGTTGTAATGAACACACATGGGAACAGTATTCCAGATCCGGTTACACCTGTGCTTTGTTTAGAAACATCAACTGTGATGGCGTGAAGTACTGCTTGGATCTGAAGAGAAAACTGAGTTCAGTAGAAGCAGAGAAGATGACTGCGATGTCGAGTAGACGCATGATCATTTCTGGGGAAATTCGATGTCGTTGCAAAATTAAAGCAGTGACTTTTCTGGAAAAGGTTGTTAATGCGTTTTGTTCGCATTAAAATTAACCAATTAACCCCTCTCTAATATCTTCTCCAAGTCTGAATTCAGTGACATGCTCTGTTGGTATTTTTTGTTTGTGTGACTCCTCAGCAGTTATAGGACGCTGGATAGAAAATGAGTACACCAGGGTACAATCGTCTTCAAACTAAATTATTCTATCTTCGGTGGAGTGGAGCATATCATTAATCTGCAACAAAAAAGAATTGACGAGAGTATGGAGCCCTGAGGTACTCCTGCATTCATCTGAAAAATATGCTGGTGCGAATTTACACAAACAACAATAAATGTCAAAATTAATCTATTATTCAATCGAAATTGTTGATTAACAAATACTTAGATGAAAACTTTTGACTCAAATAGTTTGTGAATTTCAGGGTATAGTTAATATTGATACCAAATAGTTAGGTTCCCAATCCCAAGTTGTGAAAAATTATCAATCTCTTCAGGCAACGCAATAGCAAAATGAGATGTTGCATTCTGCTGCATACTTTGACACTAGTAGGAGAATCAAAACTTATAGTATACTAGTTTGTCTTTTAGTACGAATACAGAAAATACTAAAACTACAAATTGTAATTTCATATCATTTATAAATAATTAAATATTGAAGAGAAAATTTCATTTATTATCTATATCTCAAAGTATTAACATTCAAGAAATTAAAAAATGAATCTTGAAGAGGATGAAATTTTCAATTACAATAAATAACCTTTTTATAGTATTAAATTTTAATTCAAAACTTTAAAAATTTAAAGAAAATTAGAATGTATTCAAAACACTTTAGGAATTATTCTTCTTTAGAAATTTATGTTAAAATGAACTTTCGTCCTCATTGTAATCCAAAGAAATAAATAAAATAAATATTTGGGGTAAAATTTTTTGCTGCGGAGATTTTCTTGAATAAAAGTTGTTGAGATCACGTCGTAAATGGTTGAAAAGTAGTGACACTCTGTATATAATAGTTTTCTAATTTAACAAGAAATAGGAAGTTTTCTATTTTCTATGAACTCAAAAGAATTAATATAAACAAAGTATCAATATTTCTTAAACTTTTATGACATGATTTCATCAATTATTTCTTCAAGAAGGTCTCCAGGAAGCGAAAAATTGTTACTTCAAATTTTTTTGGTATACAATGAAGACGACAGTTCATGAAGATTGTGCTGATTAACAATCGTCGAATTGGTGACTAGACTTACAGTAAAGTCTAATATTTTCGAACATTTACTCTCCGTTGCCCATGTTTCGACATGATTTTCTGAAAACTTATTTTTCCTATTTCACGCCAAATTTTATTTCCCCGCACATCCGTCTTTTCGTATACGTCAAAATAGATTTTCTTTTCAATTATGACGTTGTCGAGTTTATTACGTGTTTCTTATAACGACTAGTTAATCGTAGACAATAAATATATTCAGTGATCCATCTCCCAGTAATCAGATATTATTATTATATTTGAATAGAGTATTACATGTCATTAGATAATTAGTAGCCACAAGCTTGTCTGGACGGAATTAATTAGTATTTCAACCTTGAAAATAATCTTATTTAATTAGTTATTGTTTCATCTTTTCTGAAATATGTTTCAATGCTCTTTTATCTCTCAAAACTCTTACAGTATAATTTTCAATACCGTTTATTTCTAACAATAATATTTTTGGGGTCAGCAAATTTGAATAATATGTCTAAAATAGCAAATTATTCATTTTATATGAATGGTTGAGAAAATGCAGTTAGCTTAACTGTGAAAGATATTTTCGGAACCTTCATGTGAATACTATAAGCAACACAAATTGAAAAGAAAAAGCTGAAAGCTTCATATGAATATTTATACATACAACGATATCTTGCAGTTTCGTGTTTTCTTGACTCATTAGTGTCTCATATTATTTTGTAATATACAAACGAAATCAACCGAAGATTTTCTAATTAATTCTAAGGTGTCCTAGAAAATAATTTTCCATTTCCAAAGTGAACTTCATATTAGGGTGAATTAAATTTATGAAGAAACTAATGAAATCTTATTGTCTTTCGTACCGTCCTTAACTCAATTAACTCTTGTATAAAGTTTACCTTGGAAATGGAAACTGCAAATTCCATTAACGTTTCAGATTCAGAAGGTCAAACTGTAAATAAAGACTATTACCTGAGCGTTTTGCGACGTTTGAGAGAGCAAACTCTTCGTAAAAGGCCAGATTCACGAAAAGAAAACTCATGGATTTTGCACCACGATAATGCACCATGTCCCAAGGCTATCATTGCGAATTAATTCCTGACCAAACACTCAATAAATACCGTCGAACAACCACCGTATTTACCTGATATGGCTCCGGCCGACTTTTTTCTTTTTCCAAAACTCAAAGTACCACTTCGAGATACCCCTTTCGAACCGATACAAGACATAAAAGTAAATTCTCGGTGAGAACTGAAGTCCATTCAGGAAAAAGCGTTTGAAAGTTGTTTTGATGATTGGATTATTCGTTGACGTAAATGTATTATTTCCTAAGGGTCCTATTTTGAAGGCGACAGAATAAATTTGAATGAAAAATAAATGTTTTTGTTTCACTGACCAATTCCCGGTATTTTTTTGACCGAATGTATATATTGTTCAACTCAACACATACATAAGCAGTTTCACTATTTTTCACCATTTTCATATTTTCGACTAGACTATTGGGGAATTCTACAAGATTGCTATCTTATTCTAGTCCTCTTCTTGAGTGACTTATGTATCAACAAAGGTTAGTGCATGGTGATTTGTATTTAACTTAATTATTCCTACAAAGCGCCTGGATATGGAAACTAGATTAGCATTCGTTTTCATGATACGATTAGCTGAGCTCCTCAAAATGCATTTTCACGTTTCGAATTCAATTCAAACTCGACTGGATAATTGCTGAAAGCGGGAATGATGGAAATAAGCAGAACAATATTAGTACATCAAGATGAGCTTGGTATATAACTGTATAACCCATATCCCAAAGGTAAACACAATAGGCGTTGTTATTATGAGATTAGAACAAATCAGATTATTTCTTCGTCTTTGGAATGACTCCCTTTGTTATTCGCGTGGCCCTTATTGAAATTGCGGAATTAAGATAACCCCGAAGCTGTACCTTTGATGTTTCTCATTCATGCGAATGTACCTCGCGATTCAGTGTTACCGTAATACAGGGTGTGAATGAATAAGTGCGGAAGATTTCACGAAGTGGTTCCTCAAGCCATTTTATGACGAAAAGTTTCCATGGGCATATGTCCGCAAACGCTTCGTTACCGAAATACAGGATATTGAAATCTTCAGATTTCTTCAGTTTTTTCTTATGATTACTTGAGTTTTTCAGATACTCAGTTCAAATTCAATACATAGGTTAGATTTTTTAAATCTACATAATTTTTTTAGAGATAACGATCATATCAAGTACTGAAAATGGCCTCCTTCAGCCAATACACATTACGTCGACACAGATCGTCGAACCCGATTCAAGATCCCAGGAGTATCTTGACTCTACAAGAAATAATAATGCGGTTTCTTAAGTCTTCTACGTCTTGAATAGGAGTCCCTCCTTGAAACACAGATTAATAATCGTCCGCTATGCCATAGAACGGCATTATTCAGGAGCATAGAGAAACGTGTACTGACAAATTCATTGATACCTACAGATTCATTGCTCTTTTTCTTTCTTATTTTACTGTTCTCATTTATGCCTACAGTCTATTGAATTCAGATCAGGTGAATGAGCTGGACAAAATTGGGGTCCACCTCGGCCTATCCTGCGATCTGGATATGTTTGGTTCAAAGGATAACGTGCTCTTATACTAAAATGAGCAGGAGCTCCATCGTGCATACCCACCCTGTCACCTGAAGGACTAGGATCAAAGATACCGCCGCTCTTAGGTTAAAAACTGAATGTATGAATCTCCATTCAATCTAGGTGGAAAGAAATATGGACAAATGAGGTGATCTCCAATCATTTCAATACACACGTTCAAACAGAATTGTTTCTGGTGATAAGATTCAACAAAAGCAAGAGGATTCTCATCCGTCCATATGTGGCTGTTGTGGTTATTAATAATGGCATCTCTCGAAAAACTTGCTTCGTTCGTGAATAAAATATGCTCAGGAAATTCATGTTGTTGTCTTATCATATCTAGCATCCAAAGCGAAAATGCAAGACGGTTAGGAAAATCCCTAGGTAACAGTGCCTAGACTCGTTGAATATAATATGGATATAAGAGCTGTTCTTTTAAGTTGGCTAATACTGTCATGTGATTAACAGGTATCTGTAAAGCAATTTGGCTAGTGCTGGTCGTCAATCAAATTGAGTACAGCTTCTTCTAATTCTGGTGTTCTAATATCCCGGTGGCGACCACAATCATGATTTCTACTTCTGAAGCTACCTGTTTCTCGAAGTCTTTGAGGAAGCCGTAGGAACCAAGTATGATTACATTACATCACATTACATTATATTGGAAGTGGTCGCTTGGCTTTACAAGCCTTTCCGAACTGCGACCAAGTTGGTCTTTTGTTCGTAACCCTTCTTTATTAATTTCCCTGTAGATCTAGTTCCCTTACAAAATCAAGAATCTCCCTGGGAGCTTTCGCTTTTACTTCGTGCGGCTCTAGCTTGTCGCTACCGAAGTGTATATGTCTTTGACGGGCAGTTACGATGCAACTGCAAATAATATGTTTGGCAGTTTAATCGCCCTCTTTACACATTCTGCATGTTGGCGTTTCCGATTTGCCCATTTTACTGAGATAGTATCCCAGTGGGCAGTGTCCAGTAAGGAGGCCTGTTTTAGTCCTCAGCTCGTCTCTAGAGAGGTCTAGAAGCTGTTCTGTCTTCTTTGGCGAATAGCCAATAAATTTTTTGCTTACCTTTGGCCTGGAGTTTTCCTCCAGTATCCTTTTTTGCTAGATTCTTCCCACCGATCCAGTTCCTGTCGTCTGTGCGGCTAGCTTAGACCGCAGAACTGTTAAGGTCCGATGGGTGGGATTCCAGTAGCTGATCTAGCCAGTTCGTCAGCGGCTTCGTTTCCTTGTATGCCTTCATGGTCAGGCACCCACCACAGGAAAAGTTTGTTCCCCTCAGCAAGTTGCTTCAAGGATTGAAACCAAGTATGATGAGAAGCGACACGTTGAGCATTGAGATTTTAGCATATCTTCTCGACGCCCCTAAGGAGTAACCGTTAGAGATGCCGTAGACGAAATGCATGTCGTACCTTCCTGCCTTTCAATAAACCCCCATGTTATTGAAGATACAAAAAAGTTATAGCAACTATCACTATATATCAGCGAAATATCAACGAAAATGAATTAATAACAATTAATTTAGAGTTGTCAATACAAGAAATCAACATTAACGTCTACTATAGTCTATTTGGTAAAGACATAAAGTAATAAAAGCTCATTAAGTATGCAAATCCCTTAGAAATGTGATAAGTGGACAAATTAAAAACTAAATGTAGTTTCTATGATTTTGTCTTGGAGATGGCAGAAGTTTCTTGCCGGATCTTCGATAGACACCTCGTACAAATCTCCAGGAAGAACCCAACTACCTGACTACAGTATTCTCTGTTTTTTTTGTTGCTTGCGAATATTGCTGTCTTACATAAAATGTTTACTTTATACGTCTAAAATTTGTAGTCATTAACGTAGACGAATATGTGTTTTAGGGTTCTATTCGAAAATAAAATTGAACACTAATGTATTACTAATCTTATATTTTCTGTATAATTTTTCGTCTAAATTTATTTTTTTACCATTTTTTCCTCAAAAGAAATATTTTTATCTGTCAGCTTTACGCCATGAAGTTGTTGTTGGCGTTAATTCAATCTGTGGCGAATGGTAGCTTGCGTTATCCTAGTGGAATAAAATCCAACAACTGTTCAAAATATTCTTCGAAAACATCTGCATTCATGTCCTCATGAATATATATTTTATATATATATATATATATATATATATATATATATATATATATATATATATATATATATATATATATATATATATATATATATCTTTTGAAAAGAGAAGATTTACAAAATTTGAATAATTGTATTTACAATAAATGCTCATATCTATAATTTTGGTGTGTGTCAGAAAAATACACAAGCGTGAGTTTAGGAAATGTAACAGGCGAACCATACTATTTTGCATATGATTCAATAAACGAGTGAAAAAACCTGAGGAAAAAACTCGTATCCCTGTCGCTATTTTACTAGCAATAGCTTGTCTCTTTATGTTGTGTGACTGTCGTGTGTACATAAAGAGTACCAAAAATTTTTCTGCTTAGCCGCTTCATTCTCTCTTGCATTCCATGATTTCCAAACGAAGACATAGGTGAAAGGAAGGGGGTTTGAGACAGGACTCTGTAACAATGGAAAAAGAAAACCAGCAGAAAAATATTTCAACAATATACCTCTCATATGTCTAAACAAAACTAAAAAAAGATTTTACATAGCAAGCAAGGTCATAAAAAGGACTGAGGAGATGATCAAAAAGTACATAACCTGCGATATTTCCTCTTTCGCGGAGATGTTCTTCCGTCGCAGTGTGAGTCTCCTGAAACATAATCACTTCCTTGTTCTTGCTTGCCAATTTTGAAGTATAATCGCAAAAAAATTCAAACTCAACAAAACAATTCCCTCTCTGTTTGACCTAGAGAGCCCCGATGGCCAGGTTCAGTCTTCCAAGTGATGCCGATTATGATCTATAGATGTTTAAGAATCATTATGGACCCAATAATTTGGGTTGACATCGCCCATATATTATTTCTTCGTGGATCTTGTTTAATTTAAAGAAAAATTTACGAAAAAATTTTGACAGTCGTTCGAAAAATATGACAAATGTCATAATAACCCCCATCCACGAAACCGTTAACACTACCTATATGCGTTATTATTATACGTCGGCCTTTACCTGACGGAGCCTGAAATCCTGTAGACAATCCTCGGAGGTAGGCTTGTCGACAATCTTTTATTTCTTCATCATTCCGAGTACCCTTGATTAACCCAAGTTTCATCCAGATAAAAAATTTTCTTACTGTGAAACGATTTTTTCTTTATCTATGAGAATTGACTTGTGCTTTTCCCAGGAAAAATTCAATTCATGCAAAAGTTGCCACAATTTGTTTTTTGATATAAAGGCAAGTCCTGATCTCTTACGAGCACAGAGTGTATTTTTTCACTGTGAGAATTTCTATTCTTAAAGTCTTCAACAATAACCATTCGGGTCTTTCTTGTAGAAGTTTTTGGAGATTTTACTATAAATCCATTTTCAGATTTTTTTCCCTAGAGAAACTAGTATATTGTGGACTGTCCAATTCTCGTCATCTTAGAACACTTTTTAACATTTTCATCGATTGAAGGTGAATAGCCTTGATGCCTCAAACCTTTAAGCATCGTATAATACAATAGAATTAATTTTTCACTTTGCGAAACTTATATATTTTTAGCACGTTCAACAGTAGAAATTTCACGTGACCTCTGAATAAGTATCAGCATGTAGATTTTCATGATTGTTTCTATGATTAGATTATGTAGATTTTGAAAAGGCACTCATGTGCCGAATTCGAACTGATTATCTGAAAGTATGCATTAATAATGAAAATGAGAAAAAACTGAAAAAAAGATTTCAACAGCCCGTATTTCGGTAACGAAACGTTTGCAGACATATGTTAATAGGAGCTTTTCGTCCTAAAATGGCTTGAGGAATCACCTCAAGAAATTTTTTGCCCATATTCATTTACACTCTGTATAGATTGCGTTGTCGAAACTTCATATTTCATAATAAGCGAGATTCCAAATTATAGTTTACTGAGACGACCAGCTATTGAAATTCAACTGTTTTTATTTTCTAGGCCACGGAGAAGATCCGGTAGCAGTATCGTGGTGCTGGACGGTGATATAGATCCGGTGAAGAAACCTCCAGACGACTTAGATGATAACTTAGATTACAACAGCATGGTGATGATGTTGTCGAGCGATGGACCGCACAGAGAAATGGCGGTCGACGTCCCCGACAGCTTCGTGGCTAGAAACAAGACGCCACCACGTTATCCACCTCCAAAGCCAGTATTATCGGTAAGTCTTACGAGTTTAATCGAAATTTGCTTTGAAGCATACTGACTCGACCAAAAGTATAATAAATACGAGGGATTTCTTTCATCTTTTGCTTGCTGGAACATATAGAACGTTATTGATCAACTGTCAGTACTAAAAATGAGCCTCTACCATTTGTTTTCAGTTCTATGTGGTATGTTTTAGCCATAACAAGCTGTCAATGTTAACAAATTAGTTGAAAAATGAAACTAAACGTGAGTGGCTTCGCGCAATAATTTTTTACAATTTTCAAATACAAATATCTTAAGAACAATGTCTCGGCGAGTTGGTTTCTATTTTCGGCATTGAAGCACCACACCAGTCAACAGTTTCCCGTTGGTATGAGAAGAGGGGTGAGACTTACGACGGTTCAAGGGCAAGTGCACCAAAAACTGGGGTCATTCAAGAAAATGTGAATAATGTATGAGATTATCTAGGAAGATCGGCATGCAACATATCCAGAGAGGCATCATTGACGTTTTTAAAGACCTCAATACAAAAAATTTTAGACAGAGAAGTTCGTGTGAAAGAATTAGTTTCCTGTTGGACACCGCATATGTTGAACGAAGAACAGAAATCAAAAGTGGATTGGTGTTAAAAAAACTCTGAACCATTTCAACTTTGAAACGTCTTGAAAATATGCATAGAAGCCAGAAAATAAACACAAATCTTCTGTTTGGGTGTTCCAAGGCGAAGAAAATCGGACCAAAATCATCTGTGTTCGAAGTTTCAAGAATATAGTTGCAACGTTTGTTTCAAAACAAGAATTCCTTTTCAAGGTCAAATAATAGTTACTGCCGATTGAATCTTCTGTTTGGTTGTTCCAAGACGAAGAAAACCGGACAAAAATAAAATGTGGTCGAAGTCTTTTCAAAAAGGTAGTTGCAACGTTAGGTTTCAAAACAAGAATTCTTTCACAAGGTCAAAGAACAGTTACTACCGATTGATACATAACTAACCTCCAACGGTGGTTAGGTTAGACAAGAACAACAAGAACAAGACAATGCATGCACACGTCCTGGAAAACAATTGAATATTTGACGCAAGAAAACAACGAATTGTTTAATCGTCGTGCGTACAGTCCGGACATAAGTCCCAACGATTTTTTTACTTTTCCCAAAATCAAGAGCGGTATGCGTGGTCAAAGTCTTCAGAAGATGCTTTCCAAAAGGCTATTTTGAATGTAGGTAAAAACAGTTGGACTAACAGATTCCAGAATTGGTTCGAATGAATGCAGAAGTATCTAAATCTTCGGAGAATACGGAAAAACAGTGAAGTCTTCAAAAGCTCTCAATTCTTTCATTCTAGCTCTATATGCAAATCTTAAATGACATGCCTTCGTATGAACCTTTCAACCTCCACTCAAGAGAGGAAGTTTACAGGGTGGACAGATTTCAACGTTTTAGTGTTACAGCTTAATGGAATATTGTGAATAGAGAAAAAACTTCCCCGTGTTCTTTTTGCGAAAGAAATTTATTGCCCCAAAACAGATTCAAGCAAGCTTTTTTCATTTTCAAGTTATTTATATTTTCAGAATTTATACGGAATGATCTAAATAGCTTAAGTACGTTCTGTGCAATCGTTGTGATTGTTCGAAAATTCTTGCAATGACAATTCATATAAATAATTTAATGTTTTTTCATCAAGTTAAAACTATTGTGCGAATAAAGGGCCCATTAGAGATATCTGGGAATAGATCAATTTAAAATTTTTGGTTGAGAGTAAATCTACAATTTTCAATTGTTGTCAGACCGGTACCACTACCGGTTATACCGGACATCGAACACAATTTTGCTATTTCAAATGTCATCGTGTACTTTTCCAACTATCTTCGATTGAGATTTGCCTTATCTTGAATTAACCACCATGTTTCTTTTCAAAGTTTTCGGAATTATAGTGTCATATTTGCCTAAAAATATTGACTCAGATTTGAGTAAAATTTTGACATTCATTTTGGTTCAACGAGAAAAGTGGTTCATGAGCAACGTACTCAAAAATCACTTGTCAACTCAATAAAACTTGAGTGTCAAAAAAAACGTTTTTTCTTCAAATACGAGTAGTTATTACAATTGATTGGTTTTAGGTTCCCCTATACCTAACATGACTCGTTTTCATGTTCCATTGAAAAAGCCTTTTTTTGACAATTTAGTTTTATTGAGTTGACTAGTCAGTTTGGAGCACGATGTTTATAAAATAGTATCGGAAAGGACTTTAACATGAAAAACATCACTTTCTCAATAAACTAAAGAAAATGTTAAAATCTTTCTCTAATCTGACTCAATTTTTTTTGGTCAAAGAAGATGACATTACAATTCCAAACATTTTTATGAAAAATCATAGCCCAGTAGTGGTTAATTTTATATAGGACAAATCTTGATAAAAGATGCTTGAAAAATAATGCCTTTCAATAAAAAAAATTAAAAAGTATAACATGCCATTGGAAATAGCACAGTTGTAGTCGATCTCCGGTATAACCGAAACTGTTTTCGATCTGAAAACAATTGCAAATTATAGGTTAGTATTCATATACTCTATTACCAATATTCGAAATTGATCCATAAACCCGTTACCCAGATACTCTTAGTGAGTCATTCTGCGCGGGTACCCTGTATTGTATCATTTGTAATAACGAAGCGGCCATGCCGTATAAATATTTTGAACAGTTTGATATGTTTGAATGTTTTATTCAAAAATGATTATGATGTTGATGCTGCAGAAAAAGCTTATTTGGATCGCTATCCTCACAGACGGCAATCTCATAGAACTATATTCGATAAATTGGTGGAAAACCTCATGAACTGTAGTATATTCAACAACCCAAGGAAAAATAATATGATGCAATAAGTCAACCCATCGCTTTCGAGCCAGCAAATTGGAATGGAAACAGGAGTATCTAAGAGTCAGGCGCTCAGTATTCTCAAGAAAAATAGAAATAAACCTTATAAATAGAGGCATCCAGGTGATTCCCAACGTCGACTCGATTTTTGCAAAATGGTTGGTTTTTACGAAAATCTGAATTAAATTCACAGTTTTCCGAGGATTGAATTAGGCTGATGAAGTTCATATGAGTATTGATGGAATATTCAATCGTCAATGTGATGGTCGGAAGTAAACCCACATCGACATATTAATATAATATGAACATCAAGGCCGATATGAGTCCAGAATTTTCGTACGACATTCACTGGAAAAGTTCCAATTGCACCTCTCATTCTGAACCAATTATAATCTATCTAAGCACATAAAAAATAATACAAGTAAAATGATGAAAGAACTAACTCAGCTGCGGTAGTTGTAGTAAATGTATATTTGTAGAACTTACAGAAATTTTAATATTAGATGATCGTAGTTTCATCAATAAATAATTCTAATTACGCGAACCATTTAATTGAAGAAAATCATAATTTCAACCAAAATTTTGAAATCTTACATTCACCTAATGAAAAAATTGGTATTAATTTCTGGGAATCCTTCGAAAGCAATAGATATAAATTTGACAACATATTAGATTTTGACAATAATTCCTCATTACTCAATCTTGTGAGTGATTTAGATAATACTTTTGTGAATTTGCTTAAGGTAGTTTTACTCACTTTAAATCCGATGTTGTAGATCATATTCAGGGTGATTCACCTAAGGGAGTTTTAGATTTGGATTCGGGTCGAATTTTCTTATCGCAATAACTCTTGAATGCATGGACCGATTCCCTCGTTTTTTGTACCACAAATAACATGGCTGATATTATCAATAATGTTCGTAGAAAAAAGCGAATTCCAGGGAAGGACTGAAAAAATTAGTTTTTTCCTCGAAATAACTGAACAAACACCCTGTACGTGACGGTTCGACAATTTTCGCCCATTATTTTAATCAGCAAGAATTGCTTCAAAAAATGAGCCTACTGCGAAATTCGTCGTATTCTACAAACCTTTGTTATTGAGGTATGATTATGAGGATAACTCGTTGTTTTTTTTTGGAAAAACTTCGCGATCACCAGATATAACTTGTACATGACGCTTCGACAATTTTTACGCATTATGTTAATCAGCAAGAATTGCTTTAAAAAATGAGCCTACTGCGGAATTCGTCTCATTCCACAAACCTTTGTTATTCAGGTATGATTGTGAGGATAACTCGTTGTTTTTTGTTTTGGAAAAACTTCGCGATCACCAAATATAACTTATCTTCCTACTAATAATTCAGCATTGGGTATTTATCGTTTTGGCCCCGAGAATACTTCACCTGAGTCTCTACCCATAGAATGAAGTACGGAAAGAATAACAAGTGTGTATTCTGAAAATCATTCTTCAATTTTTTTATTGAAAAAATACAGTGTGCATCCATGTGATCTCTTCTCAGGAAATTTTGAAATCCCATTGAAATATCACAACAACTTTTTCTTTTCAAGAATTGCTCTCAATTTAAGCAGTGCCTGATCACACAGCAATCCCTAAGAGACATTTCGATTAATATTTAGACGATAATTAATGCATCTTTTGAAAGACATTAATCGAAGGCCAATCTTTCACGTTGACAAAAACTCAAAATGAAAATGACAATTTTCTGTTAGTTATTTATTGTTATGTTAGTGAAAAACAGTCATCGGTCATGTTATTTGTGGTACAAAATATCCAGGAAATCGGTCTATGCGTTCAAGAAATATTGCTATGAGCAAATTCGACCCGAATCCATAGAACAACCTTTATATATAAAACGAATACCGTTACCTTGTTTTTCTAGTGCCGATTCCCTTACGTGTACTTTAACTACAGTTAAGCTATGTACGATCACTCGTGAATCACCCTGTATAGTTTATTGTACCTTAGTTCAGTTTTTATTCTTATTCGTCTGATGAAGGCGAAGTGTGTGGTACAAACGCTTTACAAATATACAGGGTGTTACATAATAGTATATCACAACTTGAGGGGGTGAATCTACGTGCAATTTTAAGAAATAAAGTTTATATAAACATAGGTCTGCAAAAGCTTCGTAACGGAGCTACAGGGTGTTGAAATTTCCGGAAAAAAATTGTTTTTTCTTCAAAATTCCTCCACTTTTCGAGATATTCAGCCTAAATTTGGAATGCAATCTATTTTCTACAGCCTCCATCATTACACGTCCTAGATTTTAACTGAAATTCACAAAGTCTTTCCTGTTTCGAGGCCATGTCTCATTTTGCCCTTTCAAACTTTTTTGCGGTAGGCCACTGATCAGCGTACAATCAATACTCGTCATCTTCGTTCAATTTAGAAACTTTTTTGACACGTGTAATTTGTTCGTATCTCCAACCGTTTTCGAGTGAGAAATTATTGAATTTGAAAGATTTGAAACGTATGTTATTCGCTAAATAAAAAAAATAATAGAATCACTCGATATGTATGCCCAAAATTTGCTTTTATTGATATGATATTCAATATCAAACTAAAAAAAAGAACAATTAAAAGCTGAATAAATAGCTGGAAGCGTCCAACACCTGCAATAATACAGGCCTCTGTCTTTCTTCTCATATTATCACGCACTCTTTGAAATATTCTTGGGGTATTTCTTATCGTGCCACAAGAGGTTATTATCTTACCAAAAGTGGCACATCCTCGATCAATAAATGCAACTCCTCCTCAAGAAATTTCCGATAAGCGGGACCGTTCAGTCCGTTAGGCAAAAAAAATGCCCAATCAAATAATTTCCAAATTCAGTCTTGAAGGAAAATCTCGAGGGTGTAGAGTTTGGACTCGTTGAATATGAAACGGGTATAATAAAAAGTCGTGGCGAATCCTTCAAACTAGAAATATTCTACTGATTTCCAATTTTTCTTGTACTCAGACGAGTATTCAAATCAATACAATTCAAAACTGCTTCCTCAATATCTGGAGTTCTCATAGTTTGAGTTGCACCTTTTAAATGATTATTTGCAGTAAAAATACCAGTTTCCCTGAATCTTCTGTGGATATTTGAAAATGTTCGCCTGTCTGGTGTTACTCGCTTTGGAAAGTGCAACTGATATAATCGCCTAGCTTCTGGTGTGTTTCCGTCAGCCAGACCGTACATGTAATGGATATCAGCTAATTCGGCGTTAGTAGTAGTAGTAGTTAGCCATTTTTCTTACAGCAATTACTTCAAAAGTCTTAAACTAATCGTTAATTTAATAAACAATTCGAGCAGACACTGGTTCAACTATAGCAACTGTCAAAATAAATAAATAAATGAAAAAAATCGAAGACTACTAGTCATTTTCTTTTGATTAAAAGTGCTTTCAATTCAGCGAATGCATACAATCGTTTAATATTTTTTTGTTCGAGAACGGTTGGAGATACGAAAAAATTACAGCTGCCAAAAATTTTCTAAATTGAACGAAGATGATGAAAATTGATTGTACGCTGATCAGTGGTGTACTGCAAAAAAGTTTGAAAGGGCAAAAGAAGACATGGCTCCGGAAAAGAAAACACCTTGTAGATTCTTGTTAAAATTTAGGACGTGTAATGATGGAGACTGTAAAAATAGCTTGCATTCCAAATTTGGGCTTAATATTTCGAAAACTGCAGGAGTTTTGAAGCTTTTGCGGACCTGTGTTCATATAAACTTTTTTTCTCAAAATTGCACGTAGATTTACCCCCCCAAGTTGTAAATACTATTATGTAACACCCTGTAGTGAATGAGCGTAATTCAAATTTTTTCTTTCATTTATTTGACATATAACATAATTACATTACTTTTGAAAAAAAAATGAATCAAGGTTTCCATCAAATTATCTTTAAGCGAAAATTGGGTGCTTTTTAATAAATTGTTAAAATACGATTGCATTTCAGAAGAAATTATTACTCAATTTCACTCACACTTCTTCGCCGGAACGAATCGATATAATTAAGATTCTCGCGAATCATTCGTCACAACATTATCATTTCATCGTTCATTCATGAATTCAAATGGAGTCCGTACTAAATCCATATCGGACTCTGGCGAAAACGTAAATTTGAATAACTTTCAGATAAAAGTAATAAAATTTAACAGCCGTAATTGTTCAACTTTGCCAGTGTACAAAAGTCACGTAGACCCGACTTACCTGTTCCTGCTCGCAATAAATGATGGTAAGATCAACTTTAATGGATTGATTCTGAATTATGTACAGGGCTGGGTTTCGCTCAATAAGATTATGATAGGATTTTTTTCATTTGTTTCATTTGATTTTTCATTTTCATTTTCATTTTATCACATTAGGTAGCGTACGATCGTCTGTTAGGAGTTACGTTCAACGAGAATGATCAAGAACGTGCAGTCGATGTTCCAGACAATTTTATCGAAAGAAAAAAGACTCCTCCTAAGTATCCTCCCATCGTTAATACGGTCAAGGTAATCACTGTGTTGAAATAATATTAGCATGACCGGGTATTCTTTAGGATCCTTCTTCTTCTCACAAATAACCAAGGGTAGTTAGTGTAGTTTTGTTCTAACACTGAATAACACACATCTTATACAGTATAAGCTCTTTAATCGCGGGGTCAATGTCAACAAATAATAAGTCGAACTTGTCACTTGTCAACTCGTTTTCAATTTATTCCCGATTTCAACAACAATCTGCAGTTCCTTCAGAAAATTGAATCATTAGGAATATAGAAATAGACAGTAGATTTTATTCCGATATATAAAAGTCTGAAGTGAAATCCGGAGATTGACCAATTGAATAGACCCAGACTACTTTTACACAAGTCGTCAAACAAGCTGGTTAATTTTTTCCGTTACGTGAGATGTACAATGGTTCGGAGCATCATTTAATTGGTACCAACATGAAACACGAGCATTTAACGGAATATTGTCAATGAATTCCGAAATCTCTTAACATTTTACAACATTTAACTTTTTCTCATGAATTGAATATTGAGATTAGTTTTATATATTAAACTGAGTCCATTTAAGCTAAATTGATGTGGAAAATTTCGCTCCCGCGTTTGATGTGGATATGCCGAATAAAAATACCTTCTCTCGAGAGTTCGGGCTCATCGGTTGTTCTATAAGAAATCGGGGTTTTCTAAAATATGGGCAATCAACATTTACTGTATAAGTTCTTTATTCGCAGGTTATATGTTCCGTAAGTATGCTGCGAATACAAAAATGAATATGGAATGGTAATTTATATGTGATTATAAGGCATACGTTCCTTGATGACGAAATAAATAAATAGAAAAATCAAGTTAATTGAAGTTTATCACCTTATTGATTAATTATTATCTTCAGGCTTAGGCAATGGTTTAAAAAATGTTGCTATTTTTTCTTGCTTGGCAGTTTTTAAATGCTTCTCCAATTCAGACTGATATTCAGCAGTGACATTAGCAATTTGCCTCTTAAAAATAAGCATTAGTTCCAAAGACTGATCAATTTTCATAGAGAAATCACAAACCTCATTTGCCATTCTTAAACATTCCCTAAGACATTTTAATTAAATGCCACGTTTCCATTGCTTTTTGAAGTCTCGTCTTGAATAGGCTGTGAATTTAACATTTTCTCCAAGTCAGTTTCAGTCAAATCTTGTGATTCAAGCACCTCCTGAATATCACTTGATTATATCTGTTTGAAGCCATTTCGTCCTATTCCATTCGCAATTTCGGCAATGTTCGCAGTTGAAGTTAAAATTCTTCGTCGTTATCCACAGTCAGAACAGGCTACAGTTTTTCCATCTTGATTTCAATGTGTATGGGTCCAGTTCTTCAACTGATTCTTTTATGTTTAAGATATATTTGTTGTCTCTTCCAGCATTGCAAACCATTTATATCAGGATCAGATTGCATATTATCCAATATAACTTTGAAGGTTCGTATAATGTAATATGTTGTCGTGTTTGGAGGTAAAATGTCAATTTTATATTTGAATGCATAGTTTTTAGTTCGCAAGGATGATATGGCGCATTGTCCAAAACAAGAATAGCTTTAAAGTCTAAATTCTTTTCTTTAAATAAGTTTCAACTGCCGTAACAAAAGCAATTCCGGAACCAGTCACCAAAAATAGCGTTTGATACCCAGGCTTTCTCATTAGCATGCCAAAACACTGAGGGTCGTTTTTGTTTTGTTTTTTTAAGGCACGAGGATTTAACGATCTGTAAAGCTTCAGTGGTTTACTGATACAATTTTCAGATACATTAGAACATAGCAGCAGTGTAACCCTATCGTTTGCAGCCTTAAATCCAGGGGCTGACTTTTCACTTTCGAAAATGAATATTTTATTTGGCATTCTTTTAAAAAACAGTGCAGTTCCTGAGCATAAAATATTTGGTCAGGTTTGTATCCTCCATCAGCTACTAGGTTTTCAAATTCTTGTAGATATCTTTCTGGCTATGCAATGATTGTCGCACCTCAAATTTATTGAAACAACCTTCCGATTCTTAAAATCCTCCAT
This sequence comes from Cryptolaemus montrouzieri, assembly GCA_013387265.2. Lineage (NCBI taxonomy): Eukaryota > Metazoa > Arthropoda > Insecta > Coleoptera > Coccinellidae > Cryptolaemus > Cryptolaemus montrouzieri. The sequence goes on from JABFTP020000001.1 coordinate 30,532,504, forward strand.
TGCCACAATTACCACCACCCTCATAATGTGTGTAAGAAAGCTTTGCCTTCAGATAATTGGACAACCATAATCTTTTGTGCGGTCTTCGATCTATAATAACAACGCCACTTTCATTTTTGTATAACTGGATCATCAAGAATTTTCGCTGATAGTAAATAAAGTTGAAGCTACAGACGACCACATTTCATTTTCGGATTTTTCAATCGCTCTTTCAATTTTTTTAGGTAGAGACGTATTACTCGATCATAATTTTTGTTACAAACGGAAAAATGAAACCATAAAAAACGCAGAGTAGCTTTTACCAAAGGACGAAACGTCTAATAAGAGGCATTCAACAATTAAATTTATGCATTGAGTAATAAGCTCGCTTCACTTAAACATTTTGTTTGTTCACATTCTCAAAACACTGACCTCGGCGAAGGCGGTTTATGTCAAAGAAAAAGCTGAACCAATACAGCTGCGATATCATTTAAAAACATACTTTAGACGTAGTAGTTATAAGGTCTATTTTAGTTTTTTATTAGTGGACTCCTTAAAAGAATACAGACTCTGATTTATTAATACATATGTATGTACCGATGTGTCGATTAAATAGGAATATAGTGAAAATAGGAATTGGATTTATTTTATCCGCGAGTTGTGAAAACCTGAATGTAGGAAACGCTAATAAGGAGCTTTTACTGTACACATAAAAATAATTACAACTTTTTGTTGGTGCAAACAATGTATCAACCCATTTTGGACAACTTTCAGGCCATTATTTACTAACAGTTTCTGTAATTTCTTCATTCTTTAAAGTCGAATTTTAATGTCAGTAAAAACAAGAATGAGGATTAGAGGAAAGCATCGTATGTAGAATGGGTGATCATCGAATAATCTGGGGAAAAAGCCTAGTCCAGCATGTCATTGATATATCAGTAACAACTAGTACGCGAGAAGTGGAAACACAATTGTTCACAATTCATTCATTCACCTTCATCCTACCCAGATCAGCGATTGGTAGTGATTACAGCAATTTTCAAAATAATAAAGAAAAAAGAAAAACGGTAGAGAACTTGATGTAAATAAGTGTAAAATTTTCAACCCAAACAAGAAAGGAATATGATACCATATCAGTTAGAAACTATCTGGATATCGAAATATAGGATACTCAAAGACTCAATGACAGTTTTCCACTCGCAATGTGGACTTTACAAAATTCCACCAGCACAGGATACTATTACTCATAACCTGTGGTACACCAAATCTTTCACTAAAATCAAAACTACGAACCTTCTCTGTATTTATCAACAGATTGTTTGTCATTTTCAGCAGTCAGATCAGGCCACAGTTTTTTCCCGCATGATTTAAATGTGTGGTTCACTTCTTCCACTGTTTCTTTTATGTTCAAGATACATATTGCTATGTCAAATCTCTTCCAGCAGTTCATAACATTTATATCAGGATCACATTTCATATTATCTAATATGATTTTGAAGGTTCGTCTAATGTAATAGAGATAAGAAGCCTGGATTATTCCCTGGTCTATAGATTGAAGTAAAGACGTCGTGTTGGGAAGTAAAAATGTCACTTTCATATTTGAATGCATAGTTCACGAGGATGACCTGGTACATTGTCGGAAACTAGAACAGCCTTATAGTCTAAATTCTTTTTTTTTAATAAGTTTCGACTTCTGAAACAAAACAATTCCGGAACCAGTCAAAAAATAGCGCTTGTTACCAACGCTTCCTCATAAGCACGCCGAAATTCCAGCAGGTCGTTCTTGTTTTGATTTAATAAAGCACGAGGATTCAACAATCTGTAATACATCAGTGGTTTAGTAACAGAATCTCCAGACGCATTAGAATATTGAAGCAGTGTATCTCTATATTTTGGTGTCTTAAATTCAAAGGCAGACTTTTCGCTTTTGGAAATTGACTTTTTGTTTGGCATTCTCTTTTAAAACAGTGCAGTTTCGTCTGTATTAAATACTCGCTCACGTTTGTGTCCTCCATAAAGTACTAGCTTTGTAAATTCTGGATTTCTTTCTGCTGTACCAGTGTTTGCTGATGCAGCTTCTCCAACGATTATAAGCTATGCAATAACTGTTGCACCTTAAATTTATTGAACCAACCTTCCGACACTTGAAATCTTCCACTACCCCAACTACTTCCAGGTTCTTTAAAGGGTATTTTGACTTCTCCTGGATAAGTGGACCACTCAAGGGCACTCATTTTTGGTTATGGTCTTCGATCCATATTGACAACGCCACTTCCATTTTTTCTATTTTATATTTAGATTTTTTATAGAGCGTACAATTGATTCCTTAACGTTGAATGAGCGTGAAATGGATGCAAACGACCCTCCAAGGCGTAAACGATCAAGCATTTCTATTTCACAAGCGGTAACACTGATTTTTTGTATCTAAACGTATTTTTCAATTTTTTTGATCGACATTTTTTTTTTATTTTTATGCACGCTTCCCAGAAATAGGCGAACCTGTTACACCACATGAGTAGGCGTCTGGGAAAAATTGGGGTGTCTGTTTACTCGCTTCTTGAAGAGAGTCAAATTGTAGGATGTTGGGAAGATGTTGGACGGAAGCGAGTTCCACAGCTAACTGGCCCTGTAAACGAAGGAATTCTTCGTTCGAGGGGACGTTAAATGTACCGCCATATGATAAGAACTCCTTTGCCAGCCTAGTGTTACGGCAAAACATGAGTATTCCCGGAACAGGGTCTTTCAGCTCCTTGAAGCATCTTCAATGGAAATATCTGTAAAACAGGAAAAGGTTAGCAACTTGTCTTCTGAGAGCCAGTGGTTGGAGATCGCGGGTGATCTCTGGGTGATCGATGAGGCCCACAGCCCGTTTTTGCACATTATCCAACATCCAGAACGAATGTTTGGGCGCAGATCCCCATACATAGGAACAATATTCCAAAGCAGGTCAAATCTGCGCCTTATATAGAAGCAACAGCTGAGATGACGTGAAGTATCGCCTGGCTCTGAAAAGAAAACTAAGTTTAGCTGATGCCGACTTAGCTATTGCTTATACATGTTCATGCCAGCAAAACCCGGAGTTGACCGTTATTCAGAAAATCTTTGGATGCAATTTGTTGGCCTTGCATCATTAGAGGAGGTTCTCCAGCGGGGACCTTTCTAGAAAACGTAGTCGCTTACGTCTTGCTTGCGTTGAAGCTCACCTGGTTCAACCGACCCCACTCAGATATCCTCTGTAAGTCAAAGTTTAAGTTATCAATTTTTTGACAACTCTGACGCTGAGATTCCGCAGCTGTAACTACTGAAAGACGAAACCAGGGTACAATCGTCTGCAAAACCAAAGATCTTGTTCTATGTAGATGACAGAAGATCATTTATCTGCAGCAGAAACAAGGTTGGCGAAAGAAGCAAGTTTATTCAACAAGGCTGCAAACCCTATCAAAGGCTTTAGAGATGTCTAGGGTTATTGCTCTAGATTCCCCATGCTTTTCCATCGTTGATGTACAAACATAAGTGACGTAGGCCAGCAGATCTCCTGTAGATCTTTGCCTGCGAAAACCATACTGACGTTCGGTAATAATTCCCTGGAACTCAAGATATTTGATGAGTTCAACATTTATGAATCTCTCTCACTTTGGACATAATGGGAATAAGTGCAATAAGGACTTCTTTCCCTTCTTTGGGATCGGTAGAATTCTCGCTCTTTTCCAGCTGCTCGGAAAAGTCTGGCTTTCATAAAAAATCTGAAACAGACGGTTAAGAATGGGTGCCATTTCGGGAGCACACTTTCTCAGGACGATTGGCGGTATTTCGTCTAGAACAACTGCCTTCTTGCAGTTTAGCTGCTCGAGAGCTCGTCTCACAGTGCGGACTCTGAACTTGATTTCTGCCATGGGAGAATTTGTAGTTGCCTAGTGGTGCTGAGACCTCCACTCCAAAATCATCTGGATCTGAAATCAAAAAGAGACCCAAGGTATTCGGGAAATCGATTGGGTGATCATCAGGTATTCTTGTCGGTTCGTCGACTAGCTGCGTTAGATTATGGATGCTCGCAAAAGTTTCAGCCTGTCTTCCCGCTTCATCTGTTCTATTGGAGTGGCGGAGCCAGTTCGAGTTGTGAACGTTGAAGTCACCCAGTACAATGACCTCAGCTGCCGGATGATGTGTCTGAATCCAATCCACCTTATCACCTAGATACTGAAATAGTCTAGGGAAGTGAATATCGTTTGGCGAGCGATGTAGACAGCAAAAGAACAGTGTTTTATTCTGCAAACAGATTTTAAACCACGCAAGGTCGAAAGCGTCGTTCTCCATCGTGTCATCGTGTCATGCAACATCCGATCTCTCATCTCGTATACCCATTAAAACGTAAATACGTTGTGTCGATTGTTTGACTTATTTGGGTTTCGATTAGGGCCAGCACATACGGTTGTGCATTTTGCAGATGGTGGTGGACTGCATCGACATTCACGTTGTTGTGCCCCAGTCCTCTGATATTGCAGAACTCTATCAAGAGTTTACTTTCTTTTCTAGGACGTGAATTCGCCGGAGGAATGCTCGACTTAAACGCATCATGAAAACCTCGAGTGAGTCCCCCCCGGAGTTCTGAATGGGAGGACTTTATGAATTAGAAAAATAAAGGTTGAGACGTCTTACTATTTTTGTAATCATCAAAGGATGGTACGTCAAATAAGTGGCATTTAACAATATACTTTATGCATTGATTGATAAGGTCGCTTTACTTAAACATTTTGTTTGTTTACATTCTCAAAAACACCAATTGCGTCGAAGGCGGCTTATGTCAAAGGAAAAGCCGAACTAATGTAGCGGCGAAATCATTTAAAAACTTACTTTAGGCGCACTAGTAATAAAGTCTATTCTACTTTTTATTAGTCTATTTGACGACGCGTTTACAAAGGATACCGAATTATGACCCATTTTTTTTGTTCGCGAATATTGAAAATGCGAATGTAGGAAACGCGAATAAGGAGCTTTTACTGTAATCACTTCCAGCACATTTTTATACGCATCAATCAGGATCCAATACGCTATCACAAATAATTTCCCAAAATTTCTAACTTTTAGACTCTTGCGAAGTATCACTGACGAATATCTGATAGTTTCAGAATTATTGAATAATTATTGCTGTTTACGTTCAGTTAATAATCCATTCCTAGTATTCCGGATATATAAACATCACTCATACAACAAAATATCATGACTCATTTCTTTTCGTAATATAATGGGGACGTTAAAGACTGGCAGCCCCTGCACTGGATTATTCACCTGTTAACTGCCATTCATAGTACCTGTAACGCTTCATGCCCGAGGAATTCATTGATCAATATACCTGCCCCACAGGTATCACCGGAAAAAGATTACCTTGGGTTTCTTGTGAACAGAATTTATGTTTTATTAGTTTCACGTACCGAGGAAGATACCAAAAGAATATTAAAAATCTTTCCGGTTTTGAAACGTAGAGTAGTAAATATGATTGTTTTAAATATCACAAATCTAAGGTGCATCCGAGTATTTGCATTCTAAAATACAGGATAAAGGGAAATTAATACCGTGTATCCATGAAACTGGAATTTAAATTAGGTTTCTTGCACATAAACTCTGAACAGAAGCAGGAATTCTTGACTCGATTGCTATTCTTTCAGAGTGGCCTCAACGGAAACGCCACCACTCCAGCTCCAACCCCAAATTCAAAACCTGTGCCTCCTCCTAGAGATCACCTCAAAATCGAGAAAGACGGGCGTTTAGTAAATAGGGCTCCTGCACCACAACTGCCTGCTAGGATTACGAATAATAACAACAACATAACAGGGCTGACAACTGCACCAGTGACTCCCACAGCTGTTGCTGAACCGACACGAGAACAGCTTAACAGCATCAAGAAATATCAGGTAAGATCTGAACCTATTTATTTAAAAATTTAATATTATGCCAGAACACACCATGTTCTGATCAAAGAAGAACCTTACTTTATGCAGGGTTTTTTTGCAAAACCGGTAGCCAAAGATTCTTGTTTCAAAAATTTCGATAAGGAAATATTTCAGCATACAGTGGTGTCAACACTGTGTTTCCATTCGATAATCCGTGCACAAACACAAATGTCAAAATTTTCCTTCTAGAACGAGGAATGAGAAAAATACTGAAAAATATGTCCTGCGATGTAACTGATCTCTACCTTGGTCATCCATCTCACGATTCTTTGAAATGGATTAACCAAGTTCTGCACAAAAATAATGTGAATCCCATTATACATTCTGTCAAAAAAGTACGCCCAAATTAAAACGAATTATATTTTAAATGATTTAGCTTTAATTATAAACATCTCAAAAAAGTCTAGGGAACACTTACCAATATCTTTAAAATATGAATTTGATGATTCGAATTTATAGATATCTTTCGGTTTTTGTTAGGATGTATTGTATATAATGTATTCTCAAGAAAACAAAATAATATTTGACTTCTCCAAAGCACCTATTATAAAAAAAATTTGAAATTTGAAAATGACGAAATTTGGTAAAACACAAAAAAAATCCTGAGATATTTTCGAAACGATATGGAAGCACTTATATTTTTCAGTACCCAGAAGGTCCACTTCTGTTATTAATGACTCTTTGGCATTGTCGCGGCATGCTCAATATTAAATTGTCTATTACATTTTGGCCTAAGTCATTCCAAGCCCCTGAACTGCTAATCGAAGCTCCTGTTCATGATGGAAGACGTTTTGACGCAGGAGATTTCTTTTTAGGGTGTCCCACACATGCTCGATGGGATTCAGATCTGGGGAGCAGGATGGCCACGGTAGAAGATCGATGCCATTCTCTTCAAGAACGTTCAAGACAATTCTTGTACGATGAGGAGGGGCATTATCTTGTTGGAAGAGTGGATGTTGATCCATTGTTTGGAGATACAGTACCACTACAGGTAAAACTATCTCATTTGCGTAAGAATTTCCCGTGAGGTTGTTCTGTATGAAAACGAGGTCAGTTCTTCCACCAAGGCGTATACCTCCCCAAAACATTACTGATCCGCCTCCCTGTCTAACAACTTCTCGAGCATGCTGGGAACGGTTTTGCTTTCCAGGTTCCCTCCGTATTCGAATTCTTCCCTAATCGGGATAATAACTAAATCTAGATTCATCACTGAAGAGAACTGTGGCCCACCTCTCTTGATCCCAGTTTACGTGTTCTTGGCACCAAGTTAAACGAGCAGCGCGATTTCCATGGGTCAGTTGTGGAACTCTTAAAGGACGTCTGGAGTGGAGTTGACCTTCGTGCAGTCGATTTCTCACAGTTTGGTCGGAAATCTGTACATTATGAACTCGTGATAGCTCTTGAGCTAATTGAGATGCTGTGGTAGTACGATCTCTTCTGGCTTGTAAAACCAAAAATCGGTCTTGGGCGACTGTAGTAATCCTGAAATGACCTGTATGGCGTTCTTCTACGCTACCTGTTTCATTGAAACGCGACCATAAACGGTTTATGACACTTGAGCTACTTCCCAGAACCCTGGATACTTCCCGTTGTGAGCTCCCAGCTTGGACCATGCCAACGGCTCGTAACATGTCTTCTCTAGTCAAATGTCGTCTTTCCATGGTCGAATCACAAAACTTGAATCTTTTATTTGTGCTTACAACAGAAACAAAGTGCCAACTAACTGATTTCAAACACTGAATACATGAAATGATTATAAAGCAGCGTCGCATCGGCTGCATTTTTAGTTTTTTATAAAAAAAAGACTGAATTCTGTTGCGGCACTCTACATAATTTGGTGAGAAATTGATGGAGGTGTTCATTTCTTTAAAAAAATCATCCATATTGATCGTTCTGGATACGATATATCGATATTCAGAAATGTTCCCTAGATTTTTTTGAGGTGTTTATACTTAAAAATACAAAATGAGAAAGGACAGGTAAAAAAAGTTTTCATTTCATAAAGTTATATTGGTGTACCCACGCATGTACAATGGGCAGATCAATTGTGAAATATACCGAAACATGGTTTCTCTACACAAAGTGTTTTTGAGGTTTTTTGACAACTCCAACGTAATCTGTTATGGCAAATAACACATCTTAATGGATTTGTAATCCTTTGAGGTGTATGGTCATTATTTTGACGATCTGCATCCACTGCCACACTCGATGAACCACGGTTTTCTGAGAGTTTTGATCGTCGCAAATAAACCCGAGCGATGCTTCGTTTAAATGACAACTGATCCTGAAATGAAAAACTTTCTTTTTCTTAGCAATGACATGCATTTGAAATTGCTACATCTATAAGATAGGTAAAAATTACCCACCACCATTTTTACCTTTCATTGCCACACGATATAGACTAATGGATTGATCCATTTGATCCACACCGCCCATCCCCCTATTGTAATTCTGAAATGCTTGCGGCATATTGAAGCCTACTTTCTCTTTTCTTACTGAACACCAACGTTTAGCTTTAGCAAATGGTTCTATGTTATCAAAGTTAGTGTCAATAGTGCAAACATTGTTGTCCTTCCGTCGCACAAAAAGTATTTCATTGGTTTTATCAAAATGATAGTCATAAGCAGCTTGAGGTTTCCTTCACTCTATTTAGTGGGCATTTTTTTGTCCTATCTTCTCTTAGTGTCCCCAATGCTCTTTAGCCACCAATTCGTACGTCACTCAACAAATTATAGCTTGTGAAAAAGTTATCGAAGTGAACGATATGTTCTTTTGGATTTTTGGGCATTTTTTGCAAAAGAGACTTTACAATCCTAGATCCCAAGGGGTCAGTAGATGTTTCGGTTTATTTTCCACAATATACAGGGTGCTTCAACGAAAACGAAACAGGGGCTATATCTACCAAGATATTCATTTCTGATCAAAACGCAAAAACAGGTCAATTTTTGTTTCAAGGAGAACATCTTTTGGGGTACAATACTTGCCTGAAATATCAACCCTCTAAGCGGGGGTTGCAATCCTTGAACATTTAAAATAGGGAAAATGGGTCGAGTGATGACTCAAAAGAAAGGTGGTGTCTTTGTCTACATCGCCTTGAACGAATTTCCATTTTTAATTGAAAACTGTAAAAGATACAGGGTAAGCAACTGAAAGATACGAAAGACTATTTTCCTGCGACTATTCAAGTTTCAGTGAAGTAAAATGGAACAGATCCATGCTGATCAATGGCAGTTATCATCAAGTACCATCCTCATTTTGAATTTCAACCCCTAGAGCAGGGGTGACCACCCTTGAAAATTTGGAAGAGGGTAAATGGATCGAGTGATACCTCGAAAGAAAGGTGTTATCTTTGTCTGCATCCCCGTGAACGAATTTTCATTTTTGATTGAAAACTGTAGAAGATACAGAGTGAGCTACTGAAAAATAGAGGAGACTATCTATCGCCCTGAGCTATTCAAGTATTAGTGCAAAAAAATGGAACAGATTCATTCCAGATCAAAGGCTTTCATATTTGATCTAAATGAATCATTCAGTTTTCGCACTAATACTCAATAGTCTTGGGGCGATAGTCTTCAGTTGCTCACTCTGTATCTTCTAATCAATTCAAAGGGAATGCAGACAAAGATAATAAAGGGAGTTATCACTCGACCCATCTACCCGCTTCAAATTTTCAGGAATCACTGATTGAAGTTCAGATGAGGATGGTCAAAATGACTCAAGGATTGCAACCACCGCTTAGGGGTTGATATTTCAGGCAAGTATTGAGCTAAGTCGACCCTGTTTCCTATTCAAAATGAAATTGCAAAATGGACCTGTTTGTTTTTGCGTTTTGATCAGAAATTAATATCTAGGTAGATATAGCCTCTGTTTAATTTTCGTTGAAGCAACCTGTATATCAAATGCGTAGCAATAACCATCAGAGCTAGTCCCGGCCCAGTTTCGATATCCAAAGAGCACTGGTCTTCCCATAATGAACTGTTTGGCTAGATGATGGCCATAGTATTTGATCATTGATTCGTCAATAGACAAATTCTCATTGAATACTCCCCGTTGACAGGAGTTCTTCTGTAAAATATCAAACAAGGGCCTTACCTTATACATCCTGTCATTAGATGAAGTAGTCAATGTATTGTCAACAAAATGTATATTTTATTTTGTTTTATCTCCATGTAGATTTTCGTCCAAAGACCTATATGCACGTTCTGTAGGCAATTGGTGTTAGCCTGACATCAGAAGTATCCCTAAAAAAACTTTCAAAGTTTCTATGTCAAATTGAAAGCCATGCCTATTGTTTTGTGCCGCATACAAAAGACTCTGTTCCACTAACAAATTATATATTTGTTGGTCAAAAAGCTTCTCGAAGAGTATTACTAGACTACAGTCTTTTATACATATCGTTCAATTCACCTCATGTGGATTAGAGTAAATTGCTAAGGTTTTCCGCCAAATAGGATTACCTGAGGCTACAATAGCATCCTCAAACATACGAGGACGTTTTGAAGTCGTCAGTGCTATCACCATCCGAGAATAATCTTCTACGTCGTACTACTTCTACAGTTCCAGGAACAATCTCTTGGCCATGCATGTATCACAGTATCATCTGGACCCTTCTCTACGCCAGTTATCGTACCAGGGTCAGGCGGAGCAATCAGAAATTCGTATGTATTATCGTCTTCTTCAGCAATTATGGAATTAACTGCCTCTTCTAATTGAAAATAGAGGTTTTGTAACGAAAAACTTCATCTGTGAGTCATTTTCTTATTTCTAAAAAATATATATAATTTTATACATCTGCCCATTGTACCTAGTCAGGTACAGGAGCAAAAGACGTTATTTTTCACGAACCAAAATACTTAGTTTCAATTTTTAACTAATTATAATAATAATTTAGTATGTAAACTATTGTTTGAGAAACAGTCTGCAATAAATTATGTTTGATAACTAAAAATAACAACAAATTATCTGGTAATAAACCACTAAAATCGAAAAATAAATAATTTATAGAATATTTAGATAGTACCGGCACCTATAGCAATAAAATCAATAAATTGCTCCAAAAGAAGATAGCAGAGTGTAAACTTTCGAGTTTTACATTTTCCGCTGTTTTAAGTTAAATCATAAAAGATATTGTTAGTGATTAGTGATAGGACTTGGGTATTGGTGACGGAGAACTGAATTATCTTTCAAAAAAAACAAGGTTCTATCCTATAGTTTTTGGGTTATTGTGTCAATCAGTTTCATAAACTAAATCTTTTTTCTTATAGAAAACTGGATTTGGCTGATGTGCAATAATTTTTTTTTTGAATTACATTCAGCAAATTCGCTCTGAGAACGTATTCCGTATAATTTTCTATCAATTTCTGCACAAAAAATAGATTTTTGATCGAATCTCAAGCAAATCTTTAAACGGTTCCATCTTTCCAATGATGTACATGAAATTTTGAGTCAATATGTCATTTCATTCTCTGTTTACAAACTGTTGAAAGGAGAAATAGAATGGATGAAATTTTGCATCATGCCTTAATAAAATTCTTTCATTAAAAAAGGCTATGAAAATTGATAAGGTATTTGTAAATTTGTTGGGTAATGATACCCCTTCAAAAGCAATAGTGTGCAAGTGGACTTCGAACTTTCAAAGTGGCCTTACAAGCCTTGAAAATGATCCTTGCTTAGGACGTCCAAAAAGTGTAATTCTGTACATGGCTCCGATCGACTTTTTTATTTTTCCAAAACTCAAATAACCACTTCGAGGTATTCGTTTTGAATCGATAGCAGACATAAAATAGAATTCGCGGCGAGAACTGAACTCGATTCCGGAAAAAGCGTTCGAAATATGTTTTGATGATTGGATTACTCGTTGGCGTAAATGTATTATTGGCCTTCTTTGAAGGCGATACAATGAATTTGGATGAAAATGAATATTTTGTTTCATTCACCATTTCCCGGTACTTTTTTGACAGAATGTTTTTCTTCTTAAGCTCGAGCATTTCAAAAACTATCAGTCATAAAAATAAATTTACATTTTGTTAATTTCCACTAATTTTTACAGTATAGAAATTTTAGTTTTAATTAGACCATCAAACAATCACTAACAGAGTTTCGAACAATTAACAATGGATGTGTTACGCTCTGCCAATTTCGCGATTATCTTACGATGGGAAAATATCGAACTATTATTTCTTTATTTATTCATGGGAAATACCGGTGAAAGATAAATATCTACATAAATCATTCATAAAAAAACACGTTGGATCTCCTTTCTCATTACTATCGAGATTTGAAAAAAATTCTTTTTCTTCAGTTGAAGATTTAATTTTGTATTGCTTGCTACTTTGCTAGTTATCAAAATGAGACGTGTCATATTTTGACAAATGCCAAGTTAAACTAAGCTATTAATGAAAATGAAATGGTACACGCAATAATGCATCGAAATTATTAAAATTCACTACAAAAATTATGAACAAATTGCTGAAGCTACTAGTAAAGTTATATGTTTTGGATCTTCTTGAAGCACGTTCTTGGCTAGCTATCCTTAAAAGGTTAAAAAATTCGAGATATTGGGGTAAGTTAGTGATGCGAAGTCGTGCATGAACTCTAGCAAATTTTGCTTTTGTACCTGAAAGTGTGGACGAAAAACCTGGTTTGTCCGTTCCACGTCGTTTTCCGGAATTGTGCATTACAATGAATGTTGTACAACGATTTGAGTACTAAGGCTTACAAAGTTCAGTTAACACTATCATTCGAGCAAGACAATCGGAACGATCAATCGGGCCTAAGTTCCGAAAAAAGTCCAGAAAATAAGAAAGGTATTCGATTTTCCGCGAGTGGGGAAATAATTTCACTGGACTTTTATGGCTATACAAATACGAAGACTCGAATTTCGCATGTTGCGCCACGATATTTTGGTCCCCGTAAAAACCTGGGAAAATCTTCGATCCAACGCGGGCTATCGGTGGACTTCCTCAAAATTTCGCTCTATTATCCTCATTCCGAGAATCTCCGACGCCCAGAAAGTAATGAACGTCGAGCTGTCAAAATAACTGTTTTTTTTTCATCCGTCCTACTTATAGGGTGTGAGCAGGAGTAAGGATTAGAGTGTGGAACGATTTCTACATATCTTGAGATTAGGTCCGCGAAGAGATATCGTCACTTTACGGCTTAATTTTCGAATTTGGTATGATTTTTCAGATCTAGATCTTCGAGAAAAAGACCGGAAATACGGGGGCGTGGTCAACGATCTCTTATACCGCTCCTACGATGGCTATTCAACAACATTCAGAATATAATACTCTCTATCTCTTCTGAAAGAAAATTTGAGAAGGAACGAAATATCCATGTACACCAACATAATTTCAATTAGTTCTGCATTCCATCTGTCAAAATAAATAATTCGACAGAATTTTATTTCATGGAAAAGGTTAACGAAACTTGAAATAATGCTTCAAAAGTAAGCGAACGTAGTTTGATGTTTATTTTGTCCTTTTTTATATACAGGATGGTCCAACGAAAACCTAACACCTCGATTCTCCGGTTTTACAACTGCAGAATCGCTCGGACCCGTCGATTTCTGATTCGAGGGGGAACAACTTTTCCGATTTTTCATCCCGGTAACTTCAATCCCTTACCGCGGGCGAGCACAACCCCCCTGATTTTGAATAGGGATGAGGGGTGTTGCGATACCTCATTTTGAAGATCTTATCGAGTACTATCTGACCCTAAATTTTCGCTTCAAACTTTTCATCGTCAACGAAATGGCAGCTAAAAAAGTGGAAGACTACTTACCTTTGTGTTTAGTTTATTAAGTGCTGAAAATGTGCACCATTCACTTGGATGGATAGCTTATGTTGAATTTACCTCTAGCTATGCATTGTTTTTATTTATTTGTTAATTTTTTGTTCGAAAAAGTAGACAGACCATGTGTTTGATTTACGTCTCTCGTTAGTCTATCTATCAGGAACGTTGAAACTGTGCCAAAGCGGTTGTAAATTTATAATGGGATTAAAATGGTGTATTCCGTAGAAGAAAGGGTGTGAATGATATAACTATTTTTCAGAAATAACGACACTGCGCGATTATTAGCGGCTTTATTTAACGAACGACATTCTGAAAGAAATGTATCCGTTGCTTACGTTGTGCAACTGGTAGCTATATTTAACGCTACTGGTTCAGTCGGCAACAAAAAGAGGGTGTATGAAGGGACGAAGCGAGGAAAGTGGCTATCTTAGATCACGTAACGATGGAACCGACCCTTAGTACTAGGAAATTGTCCAATGTGTCTGTTTCACGCACAACAATCATGAGAATTTTAAGAAAACATAAGTTTCATCCTTTTAAGATACGATTGGTTTAGGAACTGAATGAGGATGATTTTGATCGCCGACTCATGTTCTGCGAAGTGGTCAGTGAAGTTATTAACAATAATCCAAACTACATGTTCAATATCTGATTTTCGGATGAGTGTTCATTTTACCTTAACGGCAATGTAAACAGGTATAACTGTCGGCACTGGTCAGATGAAAATCCAAGATTATTTCGAGAAGAACATACTGAGCATCCCCAAAAGTTAAATGTTTGGGCGGGTATTTATGAAAATCACATCATCGGCCTTTTTTTTATACCCGGTAACATCACTGGCAAAATTTATTTAGAATTATTACTGAACGCTAATTATTCATCCCTCGTGCAAGTATTGGAGAATGAAGAAGACTATGAAACGATCATTTTTCAACAAGATGGCGCAGCACTTCATTTCATTTAACCTGTGCGTCAGTTCTTGGATGAAAATTTTTCTCAGGCCTGGATTGAAAGAAAGGGACATATTGAGTGGCCACCCTGATCATCTGATCTGACGCCACTGGACTTTCTTCTATGGGGTCACCTGAAATCTAAGATTTACGCTACCCAATCTGAGTCACTGGATGATTTGCGAATTCGGATCATGAATGAATGCCGTCAAATTGAACCAGAAATGTTGAGTAATGTACGTGAACGATTTGAGTAAAACTTATTTCACTGTTTGGAAGTGAATGGTGCCCACTTTCAGCACTTAATAAACTAATTACAGAAGTAAGTAGTCTTCCACTTTTTTAGCTGCCATTTCGTTAAAGATGAACATTTTGAAGGGTCAAATAGTACACGAAAAGATCTTCAAAATGAGGTATCGCAACACCCCTCATCACTATTCAAAATCGGAGGGGTTGTGCTCACCCCGGTAGTGAATAGAAAAAAAATCGGAAAAGTTGTTCCTCCTCCAATCAGAAATCGACGGTACCAAGCGATTCACCATATTTTCATTTTAAAACCCGAAAATCGAGGTGTTAGGTTTTCATTGGACCATCCAGTATATATTTTGTTTGTCGAAGAAATAGAAACGTTACAAAATCTAAATATTCAACATTCTGAGGTTATTCAAAACTAAATTATGTAATTCTAACGGAATGTTGAAATAATAATTAGCATAATCTTGAATGTACTACTCGAGATCAAAAATGAGGACTAGCTAGTTGCAAATAAAGATCGAAAACTACTGTTCGAGATTTTGTATTCTCTCCAGTGATTGATTTTGAAATTGCTATTTTACCAATTTAAACTCGCAAAGTGTTTGGCCGAATACAAAAATTACAGGATGCAGGTTTCATCTCAAACAAGCTTGGTACCGCCAATTTCAACTATTAGGTTTGACTTCTGAATATAGAGAGAAAAGCTCAGAAGAAAGCAAATGGCCCAGATATTGTTTTAGGCTTATTTTAGAAGTCCGACAGGGTGGAAGAGTTTATATTCTTCGAAATATACGAGATCGAACCACAAGATGTTAGGCTAGAGCGATTGTCGGATGACTTGTTTGAAAATTATTCAATTCTTCTAGATTTTCACCGTCAATCTGAGCAGATACATCTGCTGCTTTGAATTAAACGACAAATGCATGTGAATCATTCTATTCTCATCTTGATAATTCTATGTGTAAGTTGTATACCTCTCGCTTTTCACATTTATCAATGTTATTCTCAGCATTCAATCTGCGCTTTATGTGAAATGTAGTATTCTCCTTCTAGGTAATTGAATTTATTGCTTTTCGGAGCACGATGAATAATATTAAGATTATCTATACTTGGAAAGCTGTGGTTGTTATCTAGGCGAAGCTATGCGATGGTGGAGTCACTTTTGTTTTCACAAAAGCAAGAGTGATGTTTTTGTATCTAATGCGAAAAGATCTTCCTGTCAGTCCTATGTATACACCGTTACAATCAGGACAGCACAGTTGGTATACTCCTGAATTGTGCAATTTGTGTATTTTGTTTTTAGCATTAAAAAATAATTGTGATAATGTACATGTAGGCTTGAAGGCAATTTTTATGTTATAACTTGACATTTGATTTGCCACTTGCTGTGAAACCAAAATAAGATAAGGGAGAGAGTTTTTCAATATCGGTATTTGGTTTAACATGGAGGTATATACTATTGTAAGCTAATTGTGTTTGTTTTTTAAGAACTATTTTGTCTACTATGGTACGGAGGTAACCGTTATTATTCGGGAAAAGATCAAGTTGTCTTGATGTACCAGTGAAGCACGCAAGTGCATCATCCACATAACGATACCAAAAAGTTATCAGGGAAGCTCTGAGATTTTGAAAAAGTTTTTCTTCTATATGACTCATGAATATTTCAGCAAGAAGTCCCTAGTAAGGCATATAGACTGTTCGAAAAATTGTTATTAAATTGAAAATAGTTTCATTGAAGAAAAATGTTGATAAGAGAAATAAAATTATTATGAACAATATGATTGATATGTGAACGGTCGAAAATGCTGGAAATTAATGGTAGACATTCATCTATCGCCAGTAATACCAGTAACCCCCTCCCATACTAGACGAAATAGTTCTTAAAAAACTAACAAAATGAGCTTACAACAGTATATACCCTTATGTTAAACCAAATACCGATATTCAAAAATTCTCTGACTTAACTTATTTTGGTCCAATTTCTCAGCAAATTGCAAATCGAATGTCAACTCACAACATAAAAGTTGCTTTCAAACCAACATTTAAATTATCACAATTATTTTTTAATGCCAAAGACAAAACACACAAATTAAACAATTCAGGAGCATGAGACCTGTGTTGCCCTGATTGTAACGGTGTATACATAGTCCAGATAAGAAGATCTTTTCGCATTAGATACAAAGAACATCACCCTTCCTTTTGAAAGAACAAAAGTGATCCCTCCATCGCACAGCATTGCAAAAAGCAATAAACTCAATTACCTAGAATCTCTGGAAAATTTCAGAGCTAAACACAATAGAAGCAATCTTATGCGTCTTAACGACAACACAGACCTATGTTATTCTCCAATGTTTGGGATTTTCAAGTAATTATGAATGTACTTTTGAATTTCTACATTCTTCTATATTCCAATAGTAGAAAACTTGTTGTTTTTCTCTCTCTTCATAATTCATACCAGCTTTTCTATATTTAAGACAAATTGTACAGTTGGACCTCAGTTCAAACTCACAATTTGTAAACGTCTAATGATGATAGTAATATCGAAATAGCTATTACGTTTGTTAATGGAATATTTTCCACCAAATTTTGTGATATTCCTTACAAAATAAACCACAATTAGTGTATCAATTGTTTCGAATCATGCTATTTAGTGATATTTATGTTATAACCTCATTCAAAATGTTAAAATACAATGCAATAATCATCTAATATCACTAATATTCTTAGACGTGATATATATATTATTATATATTATTATCAGATCATACATCTGAAATTTCCTGGGGACCGAGATGTATACTTTCCAAATCTTTAGACCTGGGTCCTGTGCTGAGATGGGCATCACCTGCCGATAACCTTGCCAATTAGCAGTTAAGTTCTTGATCGTTCTCGTTGGCCTTTGTCAGTTTCTTTCCTCTTCAACTGTCTGCCAATTTGAGTTGTTTACAGGTTTTTATTTTTTTATTGAGCTAAAACTCCCCATAGAGTAGGTGGTAGGTCATCTATTAAACATGGTGGAGTATCGATTTTCCCTAAAACTGACGGTATTATTGTATTAGATAATATTAATTCATTCTCTAGGGAGCTATATTATGAAGTTGTAGGAATTCACCTTAATGTGTTTAGTGTAACTATTATATGCTGCTACAGATCTCCTTCTGGAAATGTCGATATTTTCATTGAAACAATTGGGAACATTTTAGATAATGTTAGTTCATCATGTAAAGCTGTATTATGTGATGATGTCAATGTCCTTTTTAACGTTTCCGGGGAAAATGCTGGGGCATTGTGCAACATCTCGAGTACCTACGGTTTTCAGAGAAAAATGTTTTCATCTACGATCATCTATAAACTGTCTTGCCAACATTTTTGTTAATTTTGAACCGATGAATGAGAAGATTGAGGTCATTGATTGCCTGTTTTCGGATCATAGAGCCCCACAAATAACTATGGATATCTCAGGTGAGTCAGACATTACAGACTCACATAAATGTAGACCTATAACGCAAAAGGGTTTAAATGATTTTTGTCACGTTCTTGAGAATACAGATTGGGATTTTGTAAATGATCATAATATGTGTGCTGGTAAGGCATTCAATGGGTTTCAGGAGGTTTTTTTTTAGTGTGTACCTAACTTCTTTTTCGGAAAAGCGGATGAAGATTGGTGGACGTAATACTGGTGTCCATAGGTATACAGATTCTTTGAGAAACATGAAGGCGCGTTCAGATTTAATCTCGGAAATGTTTGACAGATATAAAACTGACAATCTAAAGCGTATAAGGAACAGGACAAGGCTCGAATATAAGCTTGAATGTAAAAATGCTAAAATAGCTGCTAATGATAAGGCCATCAAATTGGCATCGAACAAGCAAGATAAATTGTGGAGTATAATTAATGCCAAAAAGAACATCAAAATAGTAGTGGCACCTCGAGTATGCTGCCGCAGAGGTTATCGGGAGTATACCGAATGTTTATCAGACTTCAGATGAATTGTTTGTCAAGGAAATTTCGAGAACTTTGCATTTTTCCTTCAGAAGGGTGGGTCAGATCGAGGTTAGGGACACTATTTGTGGACTGAAGAATAGCAAATCAGCTGACTAATATGGTATGTCGGTGATACCATTAAAGAAAATTATTAATAGTATAATAACTCCTTTGACTTGCCTATTAAATAGGTGTCTAGATGATGGCGTGTTTTCCGAGTGTCTGAAGATATCTAAAACTATACCTCTCTCAAAGAAAGGAAACTCTGATGATGTTACTAACTACCGTCCTATTTCTTTAGTTTCCGTTTTTCCTAAAATACTCGAAAAAATCATGAGTAATCAGGTTGTGGAATATTTCGAGCAAAATGATCTTCTTTCGAAACCACAATACGGTTTCAGAAAAAGTAAAAGCACAACCGATGCAATTTTTGAATTCATTTCTAATACGATCGAATGCTTTGAATTGGGTCTTTATTCCCTGTCGCTGTTTTTGGAACTCACGAAGGCCTTTGACTGCGATTCTCATTCATCTCTCGTGTAGAAACTGGAGCGTTATCGTTTTGATGGCGGAAGCATAGCCTTAATAAGTTCATTTTTATCAAATGTTTACCAGTGTGTCAATGCAAATGGCAGTTGGTCAAAAAAGGAATTCATCAGTGTAGGAGTACCACAAGGCTCCATAAATGGACCTTTACTGTTTTTGATTTTAATGAATGATTTTCCCAAATATGTGACTGACTGTCTGAGCATATTATTTGCCGATGATTCCATTGTTTTTATCTCGTACGATGACCCTGGAAAGGCGGGTGAGTTGCTTGAGCGGGCGCAGTCGAGGGCTTTTGAGTGGTTTTCAGGAAACAAATTAGCGATGAATTAGGAGACGAAGACGGAGGGAGTAAGATTCAGTATGATGGCAGTTTAGTTTGGGAGTGTTCGCTTTCTGGGTGTCTACTTGGATTCTCGTCTTACCTGGAGTGTGCATGTTGAAAATCTATATAGAAAATTAAGCAGAAACATTTTTGTTTTGCGGAGTCTTAAGGAATGTGTATCGCCTCAGGTATTGAAAATTGCCTATTTTTCACTATGCGAATCACTCTCAAGGTATGCCTTACTTTTGTGGGGAAATGCTGCGGGAGTGCAAAGAATTTTTAGACTACAGAGACGTTCGTATCATGGGGGTATCGCATATAGAGATTGCTGCAAGAGCTCATTTAAACAACTAAATATACTAACTCTTCCTGGACTCTATGTTTTTGAGTGTCTTGTTTGTGCGCACAAGAGTTTTTCTTCGCTTGATATCGGCTAGGACATTCATAATTATGATACGAGAAATAAACACGATGTCAGAATTCCCTTTGTTGGGCTTGGGAAGTCGCAGAATGGCCCAAATTTTTTGGCTTTCTCATACTATAATAAACTGCTGCTGTCCTTCAGATTCTTACCTATAAAAAATTTCAAAAATAAAATAAGGAAAATACTGCTTAATGCAGTTTTATACAATGCTTGTGAATTTTTCAATTTGAATCTTGTTTAGTCCGAAACGTTAACTGTTTTTCTGTTTGTCTCTGTATTAATTTATTATAAATTATTATAACTGTTTACAATTTATTTGCATTTTATTAACAATTTATTTACAATTTTAATTTTGACTTGTGCATATACTCTGTATTACAATAAACTGAAACTAAGCTAAACCTAAATCGCCGATACGTTATTTTCAATAGTTCAATATCAAACATAGTATCTCCACTGTCAACATATGTTTTATGGACAAATTGCAATTATTCCTTGCAAAATAGCGAAAACAGTCTTCAGAATGACTCGTGTACTATTTAAAAAATTATGAAGTTGGTACCTTCAAGGTGAAGATTCGATTCATTTATTGACATTATTTATCAATATTTTCATCCTATTGTAATCTAGAATAGAATGATGCAATTTATAAATAATCGAATACGCATTGCTAATCTTATCTTAACAATAACACCTCGTACATATTGAAAATTATGAGGCTTATATAAGTAAAATTAGAATTTACGTCATATATCTATAAAGCTTGAAATTGTACAGGTATGGTTGAGAATGAATTATGAGAACATCAATAATATTTCTCCTTGAATAAAAATATTGTTTATGCAATATAATCGGATATCGCCAATAACAGTAATAAACTGCCACGTTTGTTACATCGTTCGGTCGGGAGTTTTCAACTTTTCAGTAGATCTCTGGGAAACTAGAATACCAGGTGGGCTGAAAAATTCTTAGGCTAACATAGTAAAATACATTTTTTCGGTAAAATTCAAATTTTTTATTCAATATAGTCATAGCGATCAATAATTTTTTCGATGCGATTTATATGATAAGATTTCTCTTCAACTTCAAAATAGGCTTCAATTTCGACGATTTCCTGTTTATTAATCTTAAATTTTTTTCATTTTTTTCTGTTTGAAAACAGAACGAAATCGGTGGGGGCAAGATTTGGTGAATAAGGTGGATGGGAATGTAATTCGAAGCTCAATTCGTACAATTATGCCATTGTTTTGATTGATTTGTGGCAAGGTGCATTGTCTTGATGAAACAGCTTTTTTTTTCTCCAACTGAAGCCGTTTCTCCTTGATTTGGTACTTCAATTAATCCAATCACTAAATGTAGTAGTCGCTGTTTATCGTGCCACATTTGTAATAGCTGTTGGAATCTGTTTGGTGGCATTAAATGTTTTATTTGATTCTGATTAAAATATTCAAAGTCTAGTAGTATAATGGAACAAAAATGGTATAACATCATCATCAACAACCTCAGTAGACAAGTTTTCTTAAGACTTATTCGATCTATTCCAGAGATGTTTCTAATGAAAACTTCCAGTGGCACACCTTGTATTACCATACTTTTTCTTCTGTAAAGATTTTACAGAAACTCGAATCTTTATCTCTTAATTGAACTACACGCTAAACAATATTTTTTCAATACTTAACTTTTACTCGCCCAATTTCTTAGTTTAGCTCGTGTTTCTTCCGGAAATCCTCGTACATCAAAATTAATATTCTACCTGTAACCATTCAGGTGACAATAATTCCCAGCAAACGTATTGGTTCACTCCCACTCACGATAAAATAGAAAATGAAGTGTTATCAGTGGGGAGCTAATAAAGCTTGAAAATTTTACATCAATATACACAATGCATCAGTAGTATTAACATATCGGCTTTTGTAAAATCTGCCGTAGAATGAATAGAAAACTTTCCACGCTCATTTCGCACGTTTGAGTGCAACTTCAATGTGAAATTTAAGTGTTGGTGAAAAATTAATTAGCAGTTCAGATAATATGTGGATCTCCATCAACCAGGTTAGAGGTAAACATCGTTTTCATTTGAATTAATTGGATGATAGTCGATACGTATGAATATCCACATTTTTGTTCAGATTTTCAATTGATTTATGAATCAGTAACTAATTTTTGAATCCCATCGCATCAAGTATCTACAATTGTCGAAGATATAGGGCAATGATGGTTGTGCTAATACAATAACCAATATTTTCATTCAACGTCGCGGAGTTAAACATCACAAGTACTTTTTGGATTTATAGCAAAGTTTCTAGACTGAACTTCAATAAAGCTACATATTCAATTCAATGCTTTTTATTTTCGGCAGATAAAAGACAGTGAGAAGATATCTTGTTGCAAAGTGGAGGCTTGATCCTTCACAGCTGCATCTGAACAAGTCGTTTCGAAAATCTTTTAAATGACATCCTGTATATTTTTATGTAGTTTTGTGAATTCATTACTCTTTTTCAATTGAAAATCGTTAATAAATAGTTGAAAAAATTAATATTTCATGTTTTCATCTAGTTAGCCTTGACCCGCATCCAAAATTGACATCCACGACAACAGAAACGACAGCTTAAGATTAAATTCTAGTAGAAAAGAATCTTGCTACCTGCCAATTATTCAATACCAAAGTACAACCATCAGGGTATACAGGGTGTCCTAAATTATTTTACCTAGGCTCTAGAGGTATTCATAGAACCCACTCTAAGATGTTAGTTGATGATGTTGATGATATGTGGAAAACTTTCCTATAGGACTGTTCGCACTAACCTTCGAAGCAATGGATTGATGACAATATTTACAAAATCTCACATGTTAGCTTGATCGATTGATGAATCCAAAAATGTTATGAGGCTAAGATGAGAGCATACAGGAATAAGAAAAAGTTTTATAAATAAACACCTCAAAAAAGTCTAGGGAACACTTACCAATATCTTTGAAATATGAATTTGATGATTCGAATTTATAGATATCTTTCGGTTTTTGTTAGGATGTATTGTATATAATGTATTCTCAAGAAAACAAAATAATATTTGACTTCTCCAAAGCACCTATTATAAAAAAAATTTGAAATTTGAAAATGACGAAATTTGGTAAAACAAAAAAAATCCTGAACTAATATTTTCGAAACGATATGGAAGCACTTATATTTTTCAGTACCCAGAAGGTCCACCTCTGTTATTAATGACACTTTGGCATCGTCGCGGCATGCTCAATATTAAATTGTGTATTACATTTTGGCCTAAGTCATTCCAAGCCCCCTGAACTGCTAATCGAAGCTCCTGTTCATGATGGAAGACGTTTTGACGCAGGAGATTTCTTTTTAGGGTGTCCCACACATGCTCGATGGGATTCAGATCTTGGGAGCAGGATGGCCACGGTAGAAGATCGATATCATTCTCTTCAAGAACGTTCAAGACAACTCTTGCACGATGAGGAGGGGCATTATCTTGTTGGAAGAGTGGATTTTGACCCATTATTTGGAGATACGGTACCACTACAGGTAAAACCATCTGATTTGCGTAAGAATTTCCCGTGAGGTTGTTCTGTATGAAAACGAGGTCAGTTCTTCCACCAAGGCGTATACCTCCCCAAAACATCACTGATCCGCCTCCCTGTCTAACAACTTCTCGAGCATGCTGGAGACGGTTTTGCTTTCCAGGTTCCCTCCATATTCGAATTCTTCCCGAATCGGGATAATAACTAAATCTGAATTCATCACTGAAGAGAACTGTGGCCCACCTCTATTGATCCCAGTTTACGTGTTCTTGGCACTAAGCTAAACGAGCAGCGCGATTTCTATGTGTCAGTTGTGGAACTCTCAAAGGACGTCTGGAGTGGAGTTGACCTTCGTGCAGTCGATTTCTCACAGTTTGGTCGGAAATTTGTACATAATGAACTCGTGATAGCTCTTGAGCTAATTGAGATGCTGTGGTAGTACGATCTCTTCTGGCTTGTAAAACCAAAAATCGGTCTTGGGCGACTGTAGTAATCCTGAAACGACTTGTATGGCGTTCTTCTACGCTACCTGTTTCATTGAAACGCGACCATAAATGGTTTATGACACTTGGGCTACTTCCCAGAACCCTGGATACTTCCCGTTGTGAGCTCCCAGCTTGGAGCATGCCAACGGCTCGCAACATTTCTTCTCTAGTCAAATGTCGTCTTTCCATGGTCGAATCACAAAACTTGAATCTTTTATTTGTGCTTACAACAGAAACAAAGTGCCAACTAACTGATTTCAAACACTGAATACATGAAATGATTATAAAGCAGCGTCGCATCTGCTGCATTTTTAGTTTTTTATAAAAAAACTGAAATCTGTTGCGGCACTCTACATAATTTGGTGAGAAATTGATGCAGGTGTTCATTTCTTTAAAAAAATCATCCATATTGATCGTTCTGGATACGATATATCGATATTCAGAAGTGTTCCCTAGACTTTTTTGAGGTGTTTTTATACGTTTCTGAATTCCAATGTTACTGGCCAGGGGTCCTACAAATTGTTTTTCACAATTCATTTCACTCTAGGAACCTCCAATGTCCTAGCAGATCATTCTTCGGCTTCCTTCACCGGTGAGCCTATTGGACAATTGCGGAACATTCTTATTAACCGTTATCAACTGGATCTGAGCGACATTGTCATTACCGAAGATATTGTGTTGAAACACTTATCTGGGTTAAACGTTAACACCAACCTTCTAAAATACTGCACCAAATCACTTCATATTCCTGATTTTCAAAAAAATATTTCAGTCCCACTGTTTATCGTCACCATGGTTAAATGCATCTGTCACACCTCGAAAAAATTATACTCAAACAGATGCTCGATTTTTTTGCTGGAGAACAAGATAATCCCTGCAAACCAGCATAGGTTTTATACCCGGAAGATAAGACATAACGAATCTTCTTGAAAGCGTTTCATCTTGGACCAGATCTGTGAATGGGAGAGCCCTCGATATCATTTACCTTGACTTCTCTCAGGCTTTCTATAGGGTTCTCCATCGTCTTCTTCTGGTGAAACTTAAACTATTTGGGATTCGAAGAAACTTACTCTTGTGTGTTGGGGCTTTCTTGAGTGGTAGGGAGCTTTGCGTCAAAATTTAAGTCATCTTCCTCTAGAAATTATACAAGTGGCGTGCCGCAAGGATCGGTCCTCGGTCCTGTGTTGTTTTTGATATATCCAGCCGATCTGCCAATGATAATCAAATTTAATGGCTCACAATTTACTGATTACATAAAAATCTTCAACAATCCTATTAGCAATTATAATCTACTGCAAGAGGATCTGAATGTTGTGGGAAAGTGGTGTCACTGGCTGCTACCTCTAAACATAGAAAATGCACATTCCATGGGCACCAGATCACCCAGAAAAGTCATACCAAAAATCTATATATTATCGTATTTGATGACCTAAGTGGGAGCAGACACATTCAGGCAGTTACCTCTGAAGCCAATAAAATGATTTATCTGTCTGACGTCGAGATCATTTAACCACTGTGATCCACGTATGGCAGCAAAGATTTACACGACCTATCTGCGCCCCATCCTCGGATTTGGAGGACCAGTATTGTGCCCGAATGGACGCGGAACTTCTTGACGCTATTCAACGCCGAGCGACCCGCATTCCTCATGGCATTTGAGGATAGACACAAAGGATGCGACCTTATTGTGACTTACAGAGCACTTCATAACCTCTTTGGATGGATTTAACCCTCCTGATTTCACTAAATTCTAATAATTTAAGAGTCCACAATTTCAAACTCTTCAAAGAAAAGTTCAAGATCACCTGCCGGTAGAATTTGTTGTTCCAATAGAGTGTTTACCGCATGGAATGCCTTACCCCTGGAGGTTTCAAATGCCTCTAGTGCCAACCAAATCAGGAACAGATTCGACTCCTGGAAAAAAAATGAAGCTTCAGTGAACTTCCCTTCCTTTTTTTTTCCTTACATTTAGTTTATTACGTTTGTACCTGTTAATAACTGCTTAATTTTAAAAGTATGTTTCATTGTGAGTCGTTACAGGCCTCGACCTCGACTCTCATCTCAATATAATAATAATGATATTTAGTTAGCGCATATGCTAGATTGTTTATCTGGGAGGATGTTTTAAAATGATAGCTAAAAATGCATTTGATACCAAATTCATCACAAATGCTTCTTCCGTGATGAGGTGGCCTGTACGTTCCCCTGATCTTTTCCCTTTGGATGTTTTCTACTGGAGAATCTCAAAAGATATGGTGTGAGACGAAAGGGCGTAGAGTACCCGATGAATAAAATTAGAAATGTCCCATTTTGAGGGATTTTTAAGCATTCTCATAGCTAAACAATCTAATTTTTGTTTGAATTAAATATCTTGAAATGCTAGATGCACTAGTGCCTGGCTTAATCCGTTTGGAATACTTTGCATATTATCAACATCTGTTCCTGAGAAGAGAGTCTTGGGAGACAGACAGATTTGGAACCATGCCAGGTCTAGTCCGATCTGGTAAAAACACAAAGCAATTGAAACAGAGATCGGTGGTGTCTGTGCTGGTATTATTTGAGTTTCCATAAGAGTCAGGACATGAGGCTGCGTGTCTTGTAAGTGCTGTTGTACTACTCTCACATTCATGTTGGTGTGTCCTAGACCTCTTATATCGCAAAACTCTATAACGAATTGGCTTACTGATCAGATTTTTGGGGACTGCGTGCGTTCTCCAGATGACCGTTATTAGTAGTATTGGCATCATCTATTATTTCCATTCATATAAGCTTTGTTTTTATCTGTGACAGTTTTCAGTGAACCAAGGCTTTTGTGCGGATGTTTTGTTCGTGGAGATTGGAATTTATAGGTCCATGCCAACAAGAATAACTTCAGTGATGGACTCAGTACAGATATTGATGTCAGGATCGGACGACGGAAAATACGAGAAAACTCGCCCAGTTCCTTCCATCTGGCTTGGTTTTACTGCCATATCTCCCTGAAACAAGTTGGATCTTTATTGCCTGGATGTGCTAAACTCGGTTTTCTTTTCAGCATTAAGCAGTACTTCACGATATCAAGCGTTTATACAAGGCACAGGTGCGACCTGGTCTGGAATACTGTTTCCATGTGTGGGCCTGTGCACCCAAAAATGCATTAAATCTATTGGACAATGTCCACAAGAAGGCAGTCAACCTCATCGACTACCCGGAGACCACGCATTATCTCCAGCCTCTCACTTGAATGTGGCAGGTTGCTGCACTTTCCCCTTTTTACAGATACTATGGTGAATGTTCTGAAGAAATTAAAGGCTTGGTTCGGAAAAGAATCCAGTTCCAAAGTAAAACCAAGCTCGTGGAAAACTCTCATTATCGGATGGTCCAACTAGCAGGGCCATATACCTCTCTCTATAAAAATTCTTTTGGTTACAGGGCTAGTGTGCCCTTGGGTGGTCTCAACAGTGACATGATAGGATCGCCTCCTTTCAAGAGTTGAGAAAAAAGTTTTGATTTGGGGTACGAAACCCTAGAAAAGAAGAACATTTAATACATCAATACCCATACCAGCATTGAAACACAACGTATAGTAATAATGCAACTCGAGTAAGAGTTGTCAACTGACACAAAATAATAATACTGTGAACTTATAATTTATGACGAGTTTAATGTCCATAGTTATTTATAGTTATTTCTAACACATCGTTTTCTTTTCAGGAGCAAATTCGAAAAAGAAAAGAAGAAGAGGACCGATTGGCTGCCCAGAATGAATTCCTGAACCGTTCTTTGCGGGGATCGCGAAAACTCCAAGCTTTGGAAAGTCGCGCTCAAGGAACAATCAACGATGCCTATTCAGACGACGAGGCCGTGGAATCGTCGGGATCTACAACGCCCACGGTGGCGGCAGAAAAGGAGATCGTACACACGACTTACGGTAGGTGGAAACCATACGAATGCATTGTCACGTCGAATTGAATAGCCGGAAATTTGCAATTCCGGCTTTTCAGTAAGATCGAAAATGCGAAGAGTTTATTTTTGTATTCTTCTTTCAATGAAGGTGTGAAATCTTCGACAAGCAAAAAGAAGAAATGTATCTGGGAATGACAAATTCAATAAATTGCAGGGAATATCTTTTTTCAATCACTAGTTTGTAATAAATTCTCATCAAATATTCATAACCGCAAACGTTTGTGGTTGATGGTAATTTTTCCATAGAAACGTGGTACATTAACAATACCTATTGATATGAGCTTGAAGAAGTGTCCATGAAATTCCATTTGTAGATTGTTATTACTCTGAATATTTTCTTTGCTGTTTTTAAGGATAGTTTCAATGGTAGTCAAAATTTTTACAACGAAAAATGGAAATACAGTATGAGCGGGGTATATGTTCAGTAAATATGCCGCGAATATAGAAATCGTGAAAATGGAATAGTTATTTATATGGCATTATAGAGGATACGTTCATAGGTGACAAAATCAAAAATAAATATATAAAAAAATCAACTTAATTGAAGGTCTTGACCGTATTGAGTAGTTATTTTCTTCAGGCTTATAAAGTAGTAATTTTCTTTTATTTTTCAAAATCTCCTTCAAATCAGACTGATATTCAGCAGTGGCATTGGAAATTTGCCTCTCAAAAATAAGCTTTCGTTCCAAAGATTGATCAATTTTCATAGAGAAAACACAAATCTCATTTGGCTTTTTCAAACCTTCACTAAGGTTTTTCAAATTAAATGTCACAATTCCAGTGCTTGTTGAAGCCTCGTCTTCAATAGACTGTGAATTTAACATTTTCTCCAAGTGGGTTTCAGTCAAATTTTCATCTTGCGATTCAAGCAACTCCTGAATGTCACTCGGTACTATCTGTTCGAACCCATCTCGTCCTATTCCATTCGCAATTTCGGCAATGTTTGCAGTTATAGTTTCATGATTTCAATGATACATAGATAGATCAATTTATTCAAAGAATTGTGTTTCACAGACATTCATATACACACACATGTAAAGAATCAAACCACATAATTTGTGAACAAGTCAATTAAAAATATAAAACACATTTAAGATACATCAGCACTTGTACTTTTTACAATAACTATAAAACTCGCTTGAATTGTACAGTTCCATGACGAAATTGAAAATCTGTTTCCTGAAAGGTTTCGATCTTGTTGGATGGTGGAAGCTTTCAGCAAAGCATTAAAAAGTCTCAATCATGAGTACTCCACCTGCTGCTGTGTTAACGATAGCTTGCAATTTGGAAGTTTGCAGGGGAGTACTCTCCTAGAGTTATTGAGGATCTAACGTAAGAGCCCACTTCTGATTTATGAAAATCCGATCAGCATAAGAGCTTCCACCCCAAAAAATTATTCCATATGATAGAATTGATTGAAAATTGGAAAAATAAATAATTCGTGAGACATCTTCATCCACATACCCAATGCAATCGTTTACTGAAATTATCTATGTGATGGAACCATTTCATGTTGCCGTCGATTCCCAACCGAGTCATTGTATTACATATTTTCAGGTACAACGGCTTTAGATTGATCAGTCTGGAACACAATGCAATCGTTCTTTTTCATATTAAAAAATATTCGATTCTCATTACACCATGTGTATGGGTTCACTTCTTCGAGTGATTCTTTTACGTTTAAAATACACTTTACTAAGTGAAATTTCTTCCAGTATTCCATAACATTCATGTCAGGATCACATTCCATATTATCCAATGTGATTTTGAAGGTTTGTCTAATGTAATGGAGCTTGGTTCATAGGTTGAAGCAAAGGCGTTATGTTGGGAGATAAATATGTCGTTCTTATATTTGGATGCACTGTTTCAAGTTCGCGAGGATGACCTGGTGCTTTGTCCTAAACTAAAACATCTTTAAAGTCTTTATTATTTTTTTGAGTTTCAACTTCTAAAACGAAACAATTCCGGAGCCAGTCACAAAAAGTAGCACTTGTAAACCACGCTTTCTTATTAGTACGCCGAAATACTAGCAGATCGTTCATGTTTTGATTTTTTAAAGTATTTCTGATTTAATGACACAATCTCCAGATACATTAGAACATAGGATCCCAAACTTTTTTGTGTCGTAGAGCCCTTGCCATGTTTTTCGGGTTTGGGTAGACCCCCTACTACCTGATGTTGATTTTTTGTAAATTTCTAACTGTAGTGAAGTTTAGTGTCAAAAACTTAAAGTGAAAACACATGTTAATTTATACATTTATTAATTGAATTTGAATTAAAACTAGTCAAAATAAAATTTTATATCTGTTATATAAAATATACGTAACATAAAATAAATTGAGCAATAAATCAATATTTTTAGTGAAAAGGATGAACATGATGCTTTAATAATAAATTATCAACATTTGACGTCAATTTTGTAAGGGTTGATCTTAAATCTCCTCGGCTAATGATGTGCAGTCTGTTTATTTTTTTCGTTAGGAGATTGGTAACAGCGCTGAACCCCCTTTCCTACGGGATAAGTAACGGGTATGTTGTTTTGCAGACAGAATTGCGGATATCCGTTTTTAAACTGAATCTTAAGTTCTTCGTTTGTACTTAGTTCAGTCAGTTCCTCTTGTATTATGATATTCGTTTCTTCTATGTCACCGTATGGATTAATTATCCACGGTGGTATTACCATGGTCAAAATAATCCTCAAACCTAGTTTCAAAATCTGAATAGATTGCATTTAAATGTTGAACGTAGGTTGAAACGTAGTCTTTCTGGCAGTTTGTCTGTGACAAATTGGGGAATTGAGAAAATTCGCCCCGTCCAATATTTTGCTTCATTAGTTTAACTCTGGCAAGAAACGCTGATAAGATGGACTTTGTTTTAATCAAATTTAAACTGTCGTCTTGTAACTGCGAATTAACCATATTAAATTTTGCAAACAAGTCTTAAATAGGCGATGTCTGTTTTCCACTTCATTAAATTTTCTTTTAAAATTTTATCTTTACTATCCAGAAATTCTAGTCTCAAGAAGTGCAAATAATATTGTCAAACATAAGCCTTTCGACAGCCAGCGGACTTCAGTGTGAAGGAGTAATTGATGAAAGTGTTCGTCATTTTCTTCACACAACAGTGCAAATAACCCCGTATTCAACGCGTTGCTTTGGATTCGGTTTACTGCATCAATGACTAATTGAAGAGATTCATGCAATCTAACACTCAAATTTTTCGCAACCAAATGTCGATAGATGACGCAATGTATTGCTAACATCCCTGACACATTTTGTTTTAAATAGCTTATAAATCCACGATAACTTCTAACCATGGCAGGACCTCCATCTGTAGCTACTGATATTATATTCGATAAAGGAATTTCTTTTTCAATGAAGTAATCATTCAAAACATGAAATATTGATTCAGCTTTAGTGTCGGTTATCAAAGTTCTTGCGAAGAGCAGTTCCTCGTAGATTTCTTGATTCATAACAAAACGAACATATGCCAATAATAATGCTGCATTACCAGGTAAAGTTGACTCGTCCAGTTGTATAGAGAAATGGGTCGTTTGCAAATAATTACACAAGAAACTTTTAATATCAGAACCCATTTCATCTATACGTTTTTCAACAGTATTATTGCTCAAGGGAATTTTTTTAATGATATCAGATACAGGTTTGTGTAAAACAGTTTTTAAAACCTCTTCAACGGCTGGCAAAATTAACTTCTCTCCGATAGTATGCGGTGTTCCGGATTTTGCTATGAGTAGCGAGATATTGTAAGACGCAAACCATCATCGTTTCTTTGTGACGTCGAAGCGAACATTCTGTCCAGTGTGGGTCTTTTCTGAAGTGTATCTTTGAGTGTTTGAAATTAATTTAAATCTTTATCTGTTTTATCAGGATGACATCTTCTCAAATGATCCTGCAGCTTAGATGGTTTCATAGCGTCATTGCCCAAAACTTTGCATAAAAGGCTCATAGGCAATTGTTTGTCCGACAATGATGGAATGAAGCCAAATTTCAAATAATCAACACTGTACTGTCCACATTTCTTTTCAGATTCGGACATGGCATCAGTCATCTGTCGACAAAATTGCATTATTTAAATAAGACATAAACACCAGCAGCTGTATATTAAAAAAATGTTTTTAGATTTTTCCGGAAACATTCCATAATCCGAACATCTTCTTGCAGCAATTATTTCAGATCACGGAGATTGCACTGTAATTATAATACCCGATTGCTAAAACTTTCAAAAAGAAATTATTGAGGAGTACTCGTGTAATTCTGCATGATTGAATATTAAACTACTAATAACTGAGGTCATGATAGGCGTAATTTATCAATTTTTTCTAACTACGAGTACAAAACTAAAATTTAATAAAAAATAATTTACTTACTTTTCTCCGGCACTCTGAAACAAAATAACACTGATTCACTGTGATTTGTATGATAAACTACCTGTTTATATTTTTTTAAATATTTTCTTAGCACTTTACTTTTCAAGATTCACGAAACGAATAAATCTATTTGTCCCACATTCGTATTTATAGAGTGACGAATTGAACAAGTCAGTGCAAGTTAGCGAAGCTCTGAGACTGCTCGTACAAGATGATACTGGTATTTCATTATGTGCAGGTTTTTACAAGTTCAAAATGTATTGCGACCACAAAGCGAATGCCTACATCCTACAACTTTGATAAACATATATAATAAATGTTTTAATTCATAGGTACTTTTATAAATAATGTATATGTCTTTATATTATTTATAAGATAGTATGATGTAAGTAAATAGGTACTATCAGTATGTGTTGAGATCCACTATCGTGGAATTTTTTTTTCGCTGAAGCATACCCCTTGCAAGTTGTCATAGACCCCTGGTCTATGTCTAGACTTTGGGAATCACTGCATCAGAACATAGCAGCAGTGTAACCCTATCCTTTGCTACCTTAAATCTAGGACGGAATTTTCGCTTTCGGAAATAAATGTTTTGTGTGGCATTCTATTCCAAAACAGTGCAGTTTCTTCTACATTAAATATATGCTGAGGTTTGTATTCTCCATCAGCTACCAGATTAGAATTATTGAACCAAATTTCCGATGCTTGAAATCCTCCATTCCACTGAGGGGTACTCTGTTTTTATATTATTGCGGTGTTCTATCCATAATGACAACGCCACTTCCATTTTTTCTATTGTTGGATCACGAAAAATTTTCGTTGACAGTGAAGTTAAAGCTATAGACGACCTAATTTTATCTTCGGATTTTTTATAGATTGTACAGTTGATTCGTCAACAGTGAATGAGCGTGATATGGATGGAAACGATTGTCCAAGGCGTAAACGATCAGGCATTTCTATTATCACTTTAAGCGGTAACACTGATTTTTTATTATTGAAACTAGTTTTTC
The DNA here is from genome assembly GCA_013387265.2 of Cryptolaemus montrouzieri. Classification (NCBI taxonomy): domain Eukaryota; kingdom Metazoa; phylum Arthropoda; class Insecta; order Coleoptera; family Coccinellidae; genus Cryptolaemus; species Cryptolaemus montrouzieri. The sequence continues at coordinate 30,566,068 of JABFTP020000001.1, forward strand.
AAATGTTTTAGTAGACTCCACAACGGTGGAGACTCATTACTCGATCACAATTCTTGTAACGAATGGAAAAATAAAACAATAAAAACGCAAAGAGGTTTTTACCAAAGGACGAAACATTTAACAATATACTTTATGCATTTTGTAATAAGGTTGCTCTACTTAAACATTTTGTTTGTTTGCATTCTCAAAGCACCGGCGAAGGCGGTTTATGTCGAAAGAAAAGCCGAACCAATGTAGTGGCGATATCATTTAAAAACCTACTTCAGGCGTTTTTTTTATTAGTCTATTTGACGTTTCCAAAGGATATTGAAACCTTTCTCTCAATACATATATATGTACCGATGCACCGATTAGATACGCGAATAAAGAAATCTCTAGCTGCTAATATAGGGATTGCGTTGCATTTTTTTATCTGCGAATAAAATCCGTCTCTGCATTCTACTCGAAAAGGTGCCTGTAGAATGTAAAAATAGTTTTCACCTACTTTGGCAGCAACCGAGATATTGGCATATGCCGAAATCTCGGAAAATATATAGATATTCGGAATATCTTCTCGAAAAGAAAAGTAGGTAGCTACAATCTGTTTTCACCAATGAATTTTCTTCGAAAATCCCGGACGGAGATGTAGGGGTTCATTTTTCTCTATTCGCAGTAATTCATATACCTGTAGTACCAAAATATCGAAAATGCACTTTGGACATTGCTTCTTTTTTATTTCTATTCTCAAATCTTCAGATGAGGTGATGCCTGTCATGCTAAAGCTGTGACCGCCTATTCTTTGTGTTTGTACAGTCTCTTCTTGAAGAGGGCAAAATTGTAAGTTATCGGAAAGATGTTCAATGGAAACGAGTTCCGCAGCACACTAGCCTTGTAAACAAAACAATTTTCATAGAAAGAGGCTGCGTTGCTAGTTTGATCTCCCTTTAATGAGAGTTTTCCGCAATTCTGGTTTTCTTTCGGAACCAAGTCTTTCAGTTCTTCAGGGCAAACATTTATGAATCTTGGTAAACGATAAGTATATACTTTATTGATTACTTTGAGAGAGTCAAAATATGTAGCAGACTGCGACATAAACAGCCGTATTTTCGGACTGCACGGAACTAAAAATTCAATTTTTTTTCACAAATCGAAGGGATTGCACATAAGAGTTTTTGGTATCAATTCGCTATCTTTACGCGTTTCTCAGAAAAAGGTTCACTTCATCAAAAACAAAATTTCTCTTCTCAAAATGTTTTTGGTTTACGGGAAGTGCTTTATAGGTTTTTATTCTCTTGAAACTGTTTGAATATATGGCGACATGCAACGTGTGTTCCTTGACAGATTAGGGTTTCTTTTCTACCTTTTGATATATGGAATCCTAATCAGGTCATTAATTACTTCGAAAGAGAAAAACATTAATGTATTCATCTGATTCTGTTTCAGGAAAATATATAACATTCACTGAATTTCTATAGACCCAGAATTCCATTAATACACTAGTGAAATAATATTATTAGCTTACCGCTGTTAACGTTCGCGTATTATATGAGCAATAATCGAATTAGCTACGTCAATATCGAAATTCTCTCGGACGAATAAATTAAATTAGTTATCTGCTAAACAAATTATTACGCGATATACTCATCCAAATTGTTTTGCAGGTTACGGGGACCTTGTAGCCTCAGTACAACGTCTGCAACTTCAGCTGAAAAAAGCAGGAACCGGTGGCGGCCTGAGCGGTATCGAAGGCAGAGTGGCGGCTGTTCAATCGCTATTGTTATCGCCACAATTCGGTAAAGCTTTAGCTGTACACAATAAGGTACAAGCTGTACGTGCCAGGACGATTCCGCGAGCTCAGTGTAACGCCCAGTCTGCACTTCGAGAGTGCCTTGATGCTTTAGCGAACGTACAGACAGCTTATGCTGCGGAATTGGCAACTCTTCTCACAGGTGAGTCCTTTAATTTTTTAATCCGTTGATCAAGAACAGTGGTCGTCAGTGTAGCGATGTCTGTAGCATATCACAACTCACCAACTGTTGGATATTAATTTCCATGAAGGTTGAAACATAAAGCCATTTCATTTGAATCTTCAAAACGATTTTTGTTTTCTTTCAGGTTAGAAAATATTTCTACAAATTTTAAAACGTTGTCTAGTTTTAGAAAAATTTCACAAAATGCTTTCTGATAGATGATGCAAGGGTAACAGAGAAATTGCGAAAAACTTTCACCACAAACTGTCATATCACAGGAGCGAATTAAATTAGTGACAAAATGATCAAAGCTGTACTGTCCTCGGTTTCTCTACCGATAAGTAATCCATTGGTCGGTTGTGGTTGGAGTTCCTGGATTGCTCAAAAGATGCCACATTGGTCCCAATCCATAAAAGGGGTAACAAGCATAATATATTGAATTAAAGACCCATATATCTAATTAACACTCTTTCAAAAATAATTGAACGGATAACTTATAACAAGCTTGTGGGATCTTACTGAAATTCATTATTGCTAATTTGTAAACACGGATTTAGACCGGAGAGATCAACCGAGAGTGCTGCACAGTATCTGGTTAGGTTAGATGGCCAAAAGGAAGCCGTGCTCATTTAAAACATGTTACATGCGTTTGATACCCTAACATTTATGGTCGATAAATTGAATGTTATTGGGCTTAGAGGCAACATATTAGATTGACTGGAGTCACATTTAACGTGTCGCAGATTCCGCTTTGTTGTCGATGGTGTCCGATCCTCTCTTTATAGTGTGGGATCGGAGTTGTTCCAGGGGTCTGTGCTGGAACCCCTCGTGTTCTTATTATTCGTTGCCGACTTACGTAAGAGATTGACCATGGGAGAGTTGACGATGTTTACTGATGACAGCAAATTGGTTCTACTTGAGCAATACCAATCTGAATTATACACTTCCTTTATTTCTTGTACCTCAGAATATACAGCGTAGCTACTCTGATATTCTAAAGACATCTAGTTGTGAAACTTGATACCAAGTCAATATACAGTACTTCTAAGATACATACTAAGATAATGGTTTATATAATAGATGGTTTCATTTAATTTTTCAAAAGACAGGGATATCTGAGGTTACCAACTGTTAGATTTTATTATGTAAGTTGGGGTTGACTGTGCTTATTGCTTATTTATATTTTTTGGTTATGAGGTTGTAAACATTTTCTCAGGTATGTAGTACAATACTTTATGTAAATAATTAGAAATTACTTTTTTTATATTGTTTTTGATCATATTTTGCTGCTGTTCTCGTTTGAGGACAATGGGTTTTTATGGGATCAGACTGTAATGTGTGTTCAATTTATTATAGACTCAGTTTATAATGGATGGATACATTTCGTACGCTAACTACTGCATCTTTTTATGTTAAGCACTTTCAAAAGGCTTGACACAGCACTTGACGATATTTGTAATCACAATTATCGTAACGTATATATTGTTATGATATCCCCTGAAGTAGAGGATGATGCGATCCTTCCAACCTGCCGCGAGATGTACTAGGAGATATTGAGTTACATTATCACAAATTTCAAGACAGTGATGATGAAGACAATATGTCCTTTTCAGAATGGATGAAACAAAATAAAAACTTAGAATTCAATCCATCTAAGAATAGAAAATAACTCCAAAAGCTCAACCAATCTGGACTCAGGATACATGACCTTAGTATGAATGAAATGCATGGTTTTATAAGTGAAGAACGAAACGGTAAAAATCTTTGAAAAGCTGGTTGTATGAAGATATTTCAGAACTTCTAGCAGGACTATCACAATTTTATGCAACTTGAAAGAACAATTATTCGTTTTGTGTTACCGCACAAGGCACAACATATCGAGATATCTGTCGGAATATTACTCTTTAGTGGATACCACCCGCTATATAGGAAACGTTCGTTTTGGAATCTAGATGGGGATTTGTCTATACCTTTAGTGTTCAAAGCTATGGCAAGAATTCGCTTTCAGGAAATGACAAAAATTCTTGCATTTTGCTGATAATTCAAAACAAAAAGACAAGACAAAATGTACAAAGTAAGACCTCTTTTAAAAATTCTGAATATAACATTTCAACAGTGGGGAATTTTTCATTCTCAGTTGTCTATAGATGAAGCTATGATCAAATATTTTGGTCATCATTCTGCAAAACAGTTTGTTAGAGGAAAGCTGTTCGATTCGGTTTCAACGACTGGATGATCTGCAGCTCCACTAGATATTGTTACAAATTACCAATCTATTGGTGCAAAATCATCTACTGATAGCGAGGAAAATGTAGTGAAAAGTTTACCTCTTGGCTGTAGAGTCGTTTCTCATGAGTTCCCCAATGAAAAAAAGAAGAACGTAGGTGTTTTCACTACCTTTGCGACCTAACAAATGGTTGTTTGTCAGATGAAAAGACAATAATATACAATGGGAACAAATTACGATTCGGTTGAAACACTGGCAAAAGTACAAAGATGGTCTTCAATTAGAAAGCAAAATATTGATATTCCTTAGCCTCTTCTCTTTTCTAAATATAATACTTTCATGGGGGTGCTGATCTCCTGGATCAAAGTGTTAACAACTATATAATATTTATTCGAAGAAAAAATGTTGGCGGTCCCTTTTCACACATATGGTCAACGTGGCTACCATCAATGCCTGGAAAATTCATACAGTGATTTGTTGAAGATTAAGTCGATTGGAAACTTTTGTTCGGGGCATTACCTGCGGAGCTTTCCTAAATCATCCCACTCCAGGAGTAGACCTGGTTCTGCACCCAAGAGTATTATATTCATTCTCCAGTAAAAATTGAGAAACAATTACGGTGTAAAGTTTGTTATTTCAACGCACGTTCGAGATGTGTCAAATGTAATGCCACTTTATGCTTAGAATGAATCTGTTTTGAAATATATCACACGTCCTGTTAGCAGGACTTGTTTAGATGACCTTCAATAAACTTTTTTTAAACAAGAATGTTTCACTAGGCCCCGAAATTTTCCAGTGGATCCAAACGAGTCCACCAATTTTTTGTTAAGATGGCTTGAAAAAAAAAATTTTCATGTGTATGTTGGAACTTTCCTTCTTAGATAATAAAATTGTGAAAAAATCATGATTCAAATGAAAAAAATTGTGGTATCAAATGGGTTAAAAGAATTTAAAAGAAGATAGTAATCATACAGTTGACAAACTATCGAAAAATTATTAGAATACAAGAATTAGGAATTTAAATCAATCAGTTAACCGTTCACTGACTATAACTTGACAACTTACTTATTATGAATATGGTTCACAAAACCGCTTGTTTCTACCTTTGAGGAACTCATTAATACCATAAGACTTTTCTTGAAACGATATTTTTAGTTTTCACATATTTTTTTCAGGCTACGAATTGGAAGCTCTCATGGTAGCGCATGATGGTGTCATTTCAACTCTACCGCCAGATTCCGCAATAAGTGTCAGTCCTCAACCGGAAAGCGTCACCAGATCAATCATATCGGATCACCGGTACGGGGAAGATAACATCAAAATAATCAAAATAGAGAAAAGTACAGAACCACTAGGTGCCACAGTCAGAAATGATGGTGACGCTGTAGTAGTTGGTGAGTTAAATTGTTTTCATTAACCTGAATTACTAACGATGATGAGCATATCATATATATATATATATATATATATATATATATATATATATATATATATATATATATATATATATATATATATATATATATATATATATATATATATATATATATATATATATATATATATATATATATATATATATATACTAATCATGATATCAAGTGAATCTTTCTGGGACTAAGCCTTTCAGTTCTTCGCAGCATTTATCATGGAAGTACCTACAGAGAAGAGAAAGATCAGCCTTTGAGTGAGAGGCTGGGGATCACGCGTGATCTCTTCTGGAAACTATCCAATAAATGTAATGAAAGTTTAGGTGCACAGCCCCGCACATGGGAACAGTATTTAATACCAGGTCGCACCTTTGCTTTGAATAAAATCATCAGCTGCGATTTGGCTATGACTGATGCCAGCAAACTCCGGTGTAGGCTGTGCCTATCTGGAGAACGTTGTTGACTGCATCTTGTTCGCGTTGAACTTGAACCGGCCCCACTCTGATATCTTCTCCAAGTCTGAATTCAATGACATGCTCTGTTGATATCTTCGTCGATTTGTCACCTTAGCAGTTATAGGATAGGATAGTGAGGAACCAGTACAGTCGTTCGCAAAGCCAAATATTCTCTTTTCGGTGTAGTGTAGCAGATCTTTGATCTGCAATAGAAAAATAGTTGGCGAGAGCCCTTGGGTACTGCTGCATCAACCTGGAAAGATTCATTCATTATACTATCAAATACCACCCGAATCGATCTACTGCAGAGAAAGCTACTAATACATCCAACCAATTTTTCCATATGCGATTAGTTTGTTCATCAAGGCTGCATTCCAAACTCTGTAGAAGGCCTTTAGGATATCAAGAGCAATGTCTCTTGATTCGCCATGCCTTTCTATTGTTGATGTCCACAAATCCGTAACGTATGCAAGGAGGTCACTAGTTGATCAGTGTCTACGGAAACCGTATTGTCGATCCCTGATGATATCCTGCAACTCGAGATATTTTGTGAGCTCATCGTTTATCACTCTTCCTATGACTCTCGACATAATGGGCAACAATGATATTGGAGGATAATTTTCGGGTAGGCATTTCTTCCCTTTCTTTGGAATCGGTTGTAATCTCGCAAGTTTTCCCCACTCCGGAAATGTGTGGCTTTCATACGGAATCTGAAAAAGACGATTAAGAAGAGCTGATTACTCTGAAAAACATTCCTTCAAAACAGTTGGTTATATTCCATCAAGACCCACTGATTTTTTACAGTTCAATTGTTGAAGAACATATCTCACCGTACGCACTCTGAATTTCACTGCAGACATATTCGATTGAACATGTAGGATACTTGGTGGCACTGCTTTTGATGTATCTGAAACAGAATTCTGGGAAAACATTTTTGCAGGAGATCTGCCCTAGCTTTAGGTGATAAAACTATATCACCGTAATCCCTAATCAAAGGCAGAAAGATAACTTGCAAAAGTTGTTGCTATCTGCTTACGCCAAAGACCAGTTTGAATAGTCTGCTCTATTCTTATTCTTTCAATTAAGTTGGTTTATGCTGTATTAATTGTTGAGTTACAAATGTTCCCGAAACGCACATATTCAGCTTTAGTTTCATCTGTTAGATTCATCTTCCAGTTCTTATAAGCACAACAAACATAAAATATTTTCAGGTCGGGTCGTGAGAGGGGGAGCGGCCCATCAAAGTGGTCTCCTTCATGAAGGTGACGAAATCCTTGAGGTGAACGGGGTGGAAATGAGGGGCAAAAGTGTAAATACAGTCTGTGATATACTTCAAACAATGGATGGGGAGTTGACTTTCCTCATTGTGCCGGCTTCTCAAGCTAAAGCGCATTCCGGCAGGGATTCCATCCTGCACGTTAGAGCTCATTTCGATTACGACCCTGAAGATGACATGTACATTCCGTGCAGGGAATTGGGAATCAGTTTCCAAAAAGGAGACGTGCTCCACGTGATAAGGTGAGCTGAAATTTTCGACGAGTTATATCGAAATCCAAAATATTTCTGAAGTGAATGATTGAAGCTGTATTGATGAATTAATTTTTTTTATAGTATCTTACTGAATTGACGAAAGTAGTAGTAATTTTTGTTTTTCTAGGTAACTTATTTTAATAACTTTTATATCAAATTATTTGTTTTTGCAATAGAAAACGCTAATAAAAAGATAATTGCTCTGTCTATTATCATCTTATAAATTTCTATAACACTAGAAGTGTGATTTGATAAGAAAAATAGAAAATATTGTCATTCCAAGTAATGCAGAGTTAGTCTCTTTTGATGTCAAGAATTTGTTTCCAAGTATTCCACTGAAAGATACGTATAATATAAACAATAATTTGTTAACACAAAATATGACGAATCCACGAATTAAATACGACATTATGGCTTTATTGGATGTTGGCATATCTCAAAATTATTTTTTATTTAACGATTGCTTTTATAAAAGTGATGAGGGACTTACAATGGGAAACCCCTTAAGCCCTCTTTTAGCAGAAATATTCATGAATAACATAGAAAAGACTATTCATAAACACCCGCTTAGTAAACATTTCCTATATTGGTATCGATATGTCGATGACATTATTGTGTGTTTCACAGAAACAAACAGACAGTTCACTGTATTCGAAAATTTCATCAACAATCTGCACCTAAAAATAAAATTCACAGCTGAAATAGAACAGAACAATTCGATCAATTTCCTAGACCTAACAATAACAAAATCAAATAACAAACACCAGTTTTCAATTTATCACAAGCTTTCTCATACAGATATCACAATTTATTATACATCGACACATCCTTACCAACATAAAGTTGCAGCATTTAATAGCTATATACATAGACTCTTGAGCACACCGATGGCTAATGATAATTATTTTGAAGAATTGAATTTAATAAAACAGATCGCGATAAATGCTGGTTATGATACAAATAAAGTTAGCAGCATATTATATAAGAAAAACAAAAATTAGCTTTACAACACACATATATATATATATATATATATATATATATATATATATATATATATATATATATATATATATATATATATATATATATATATATATATATATATATATATATATATATATATATATATATATATATATATATATATATATATATATATATATATATATATATATATAATATATATATATCCAATCGGTGAACACCAAGACAAGAAATTCAATAGTTTAACATATATAGGCAATATAAGCAATAATGTGAAATCCTTCTTAAAAATTCAAATTTAAATATAGCGTTCAAAACATCAAAAACTTAGGTTCATTTATCAGGAATTATAAATCTCCAATTAATAAAGAAAATAAATCAGGTGTTTATAGATTGGATTGTGCAGATTGCAATTGTTTTTATATAGGTAGAACAGGAAGAAATTTTAATGCTAGAATCTCTGAACATAAACGTAGTTTCATCAATGGAAAAACCGATTCAAATTATTCAAATCATCGTAGGAAAATAGTCACTCTTTTAATTCACAATTTAAAATCCTACATTCTGAGAATAGCGGTATAAAACTCAACCTTCTGGAAGTACTTGAAATTAACAGATTAAGGTATTCACCGGAAATTCTTAATTATCAGGTAGACATAAATAACTCACCCTTATTAAATTTATTTCCTAAACACTAGTTCAAATACAGATAGCTCTGAGTGGATTGCCTCTTTAGTATATATAAGTATATGTTAGTAAGATATATTTGTAGTATTCATTCGCTCTTGACAAAGATACTGTGTATCGAAACGCGTCGAGCATTTAATAATATATTTTAGTAGAAATCATCGTTTACTTGTAATTGTAACACTAGAAGTGCTGGACTTTATTTGGTCGGTTCTAGAATGACGTCACATCGTTCACTAAATAATGAATTGAATGAAGCTCTTTATTCGCAATGTATATGTTGCGTAAATATGCCGCGAATATAGAAACCATGAATATGGAATGGTATTTTATATGCGTTCCTAGATGACAAAATAAAAAATGAATATATAAAAAATAAAATCAATTCAATTTAAGTTTTTGACCATATTGATTAATAATCACCTTTAGGCTCAGGCAATGGTTCGAAGAATTTTGTAATTTTTTCTTGCTGGGCAGTTTTTTAAAGCTTCTTCATTTCAGATTGAAATTCAACACATGCATTAGCAATAAGCCTCTCAGAAATAAGCTTTCGTTCCATTGACGGATCATTTTTTATAAAGAAATCACAAAGCTCATTTGCCATTTTCGAACTTTCATTAAGATTTTTCAAAATAAATGTCACGTATCCAGTGCTTATTGAAGCCTCGTTTTCGATAGGCTGTGAATTTAACATTTTCTCCAAGTTGGTTTCAGCCAAATTTTCATCTTGCGATTCAAGTAACTCCTGAATGTCACTCGGTACTATCTGTTCGAACCCATCTTGTCCTATTCAATTCGCAATTTCGGCAATGTTTGCAGTTAAAGTTTGAATTTGCAAAGATTCTTTGTCATTTTCCGCAGTCAGAACTTGACTGATTCTTTTATGTATAACATAATGCATTCCATAACATTCATATCAGGATAACATTCATTATTATGCAATATGATTTTGAAGGTTCATCTAATGTAATAGAGCTAAAAGACCTGGATTATTTTTTGGTCCATAGGTTGACGCAAAGACGTCGTGAGGTAAAAATGTCACTTTTATATTTGGATGCATTATTTCAAGTTCATAAGAATGACCTGGTGCACCGTTCAAAACTAGAATAATTAAAGTCTAAATTCTCATTTTTGAATAAGATTCAACTTTTGAAACAGAACAATTCCAGAACTAGTCAGAAAAATATCGCTTGTAACACACGCTCTTATTTGCAGGCCAAAACACTGGCAGGTTGTTCTTGTTTCGATTTGTTAAAGCACGAGGATTTAACGATCTGTAAAGCATCAGTGGTTTAATAACACAATCTCCAGACGCATTAGAACATAGCAGCAGAGTAACTCTTTCAATCCATGGGCAGACTTTTCCTTTTTGGAAATGAATGTTTTGTTTGGCATTCTCTTTCAAAACAGTGTACTTTTGTGCGTATTAAATACTTGCTCAGGTTTGTATCCTCCATCAGCTACTAGGTTTGCAAATTCTTCTGGATAGCTTCCTGCTCCAGCAGTGTCTGCAGATTCAGCAACTCCAACGATTTCAATGCTATGCAATGATTGTTGCACCTTAAATTTATTGAACCAACCTTCCGATATTTGAAATCCTCCAAAACCAAAACTATCACAAGGTTCTTCAAAATGTGCGTAAAGACGCTTTGCTTCTCTTGGATTATTGGAGTACTTAGAGGCACTCTTTTTTAGTTGCCGTCTTCGATCCATATTGATAACGTCACTTTCATGTTTGCTTGAAACTACAGACAACCATATTTTATCTTCGGATATCTTTAGCGATCGTACTCTTGAGTTGTTAAAGTTGACTCTCCATAGCGTAATCAATGATTACCCTGATAGACTATCCTAGCAGGGTTTGGAATTCCTACGCCTCAGACCGGCGTATCAGAGGTGATATGATATTCACCTACTTGATTACACAGGGAGTTCTCGGTACTGAAGTCAAGAACCTTTTTTCTTTGAACACTGGCAAAGAGTGCAAATACAGTCAATCAGTTCAAAAGTAGATTCGACGCTTGAAAAATGACTCAGTGATTGGTATATATTACTTTATCTCAGGTGCACGCTTGTTTACGACCATATTGTATAGCTTAGTTTTATATATATATATTTTTTGAGTTTATAGGATTTTCCTCAACTTTTGTTCAAAATAATTAATAAATCAGTAAATTAATAAACATTTCTATTTTCACTTTGAGCGGCAACACTGATTTTTTTCGTAGCAAAACTAGTTCTTCAATTATTTTAGACGACATTATAGATTAGAAAGACAACAGTAGAGACGTATTACTCGAGCAGAATTTTTGTAACGAATGGAAAAATGAAACCATAAAAGCGGCTTTACCAAATAACCGAACTTCTAATAGGTGGCATTCAACAATATACTTTATGCATTCAGTGATCAAGTCGCTTTATACAAATATTTTGTTTGTTTACATTCTCATAAACACCGACTGCGGCGAAGGCGGCTCATGTCAAAGGAAAAGCCGAACTGATGCAGCGGCAATAGTATAGAATATAGTAGAAATAATGTCTATTTTACTTTTGTATTAGTCCATTCGACGACGCGTTTACAAAGGATGCCGAGTTCTTTTTATTAATACATATGCATGTTGTACCGATTAGATCCGCGAATATGTGATTTGGATGTCACAGTAAATTCATTTTCATATAGAAGAAAACATGATTCTCTTTTTAAAAGTACGAATGTCCTTCACAGTCAAGAAGATCCAAATTGGTGGCAGGCCTACAGAGAAGGCGAAGACGACCAAACCTTAGCCGGGCTCATACCCTCGCAGACGTTCCAACACCAACGAGAAAGCATGAGACTTGCCGCCGAAGAAAGAATGTCGAAACCTCAGCGGAAATCGTCGACACTCCTCTGCGGTAAGACGGCGCGAAGAAAGAAGAAGAAGGGCGCTTATAGTGAAGGAGGATACCCCATGTATGCGAACGCTGTGGAGGATTATGATCCAGATGAAATCCTAACGTACGAGGAGGTCTCTTTATATTATCCGAGAGCGAACAGCAAAAGACCTATCGTTTTGATTGGACCTCCAAATATTGGAAGGCATGAGCTGAGGCAGAGGCTAATGGAAGATGCAGAAAGATTTGCAGCTGCTATACCTCGTAAGTTTTTTTTGATGACACGTAGTCACGTGAAATATAATAAATTATAGATAGAGATAATTTAAACTGGAAAATTATAAATTGTTCCTTTCAGACACCTCAAGAGCACGGAAAGAAAACGAGGTAGACGGTCAGGATTACCACTTCATCACCAGAGCTCAGTTCGAGGCTGACATTCTATCGAGAAAATTCGTCGAACACGGCGAATACGAAAAAGCGTACTACGGGACGTCGTTGGACGCGATACGATCGGTTGTGAATTCAGGGAAAATTTGCGTGTTAAATTTGCACCCGCAAAGTTTGAAAATACTCAGGACGTCGGATTTGAAGCCTTATGTCGTTTTCGTGGCGCCTCCTAGTCTAGAGAAGCTGAGGCAGAAGAAGATTAGAAATGGGGAGACGTATAAGGTAAAATTATATTGTCAATAAATATGGTAAAACGATGATAAATGAATGATATACAGACTAATTTCTGGAAAATAATCAAATTTCAAATCTCCATATACTTCATCCTTTTGTATGTAAATTTAGTTTACTTCTTTCAATAGGCAGCAATGAAAAAAATAAATAATATAGGTCTGTACTCGAGAGATGTGCTTATTATGGAGAATACAACAAAATAAAATTTCAGAATTACTTTTTTGTTTCACAGCTAATCAAGTACTGGAGCACTAGCTGAATTTGACCACTGCAAGTAGTAGGCACAATGTGCAGCGTTGCGGTGAATAGCCAAACTGGTATAGCTTATTGAAGTTTTCTAACTTTGATGTACTCTTTGTCTTCATCGTTTTCCGGTCTCTGATAGTCTTTTGTGTTTGTTCGCTATAGAGCACCAATTGAATATGTAAACTACAGGGTGTCCGCACTAAAAAGTCCATTAGATGTATCTGGGCAACGGGTTCATCGATCAATTTCAAATTTTGGGATTTGAATTTCTCTCAAAGCGGTATCTCTTCCGGTTATACCGGACATCAACTATAACTTTGCTACTTCAAATGGCATTGTGTACTTTTTAGTTTTTTTTTATTATAGGGCATCAATTTTCAAGTATCTTTTGGTGAAATTTGTTCTATCTAAAATTAACCACCATTGAGCTGTCATTTTTTTTAACAAAATTTTCGAAAAAATTGACTCATATTTGAGTAAGACTACAATTTTTTTTACTTTAACGAAAAAGTGTTATTTTTGAGGGCATCGTACTTTCCGATACTATTTTATATACAGGCCGAAATTTATAGAAACTTACATAGAATATTGTGGATCATAAAGACTAGCATCGGAATTAAATACGCTCTGCCTCTTTCTATGTTTACCATTTTAGATATAGGAAACCTAATACAAATCAATACTAATCTTAAATACGAAAAAATTTTTTGACAATTTAGTTAAGTGACTTTTGAACATCCTATAAAAAATTGCATCGGAAAGTACGTTGCCCCAAAACTAATACCTTTCTCGTTAAACAGAAAAAAAAAGTTGTAATCTTACTCAAATCTGAGTTAATTTATTAATGTATTATTTATTCATATAATTGTCATATGCATAATAAATGAATCACATATGGAATGAATTGATATGAATAGGTGTGGTCTGGCTTGCTGTTATGAATAGGTATGCAACACTGTGGAGATTAAACGAGACCAAAACTGGAGTCTGTTGCTCCTATTCATGACACCCGTCTAGATTGTACCACTGCTATGTGGCCCTGATTGACGATGAATATGGAGTAGATTGTAAAACCAGATATTTAACATTTTCGGGAAGATTGAATAAAAGTCTTCAATGAATTCTCTTCATGAACAACTACAACTGAAAATTCAATATTCTTTTATTTTTTATAGGAAGAAGAATTGAAAGATATAATAGAAAAAGCAAGAGAAATGGAAGACAAATATGGACATTTCTTCGACATGGTCATCATCAACAATGACACTGAACGAGCTTATCACCAGCTTCTGAGCGAAATCAACAGTTTAGAGAGAGAACCTCAGTGGGTACCTGCAGCCTGGGTCAAAGTAATCTAAAACTACTAACCGAATCCCCTTACGAGATGTACCACATAAAACCCCATTCTGAAATAACTACAAATGACTGAAAAATTCAAACAAATGGTGTAAATAAGAGATTATAAGTCGACTGATTTATTTTAGGGCGGTTAAGTTTTCCACAAAATGCAATTCATCCAGGAGGCTGTGGATGAATGAAATCTTCCTTTTGAAATCGTAAGGAACCGAATGTTTTCGAAATCACTAGCAAGTTCGATTTATAACGTTAATATCTAGGTGCATGATAGACATTAGCAATGTTTTTTGGAGGCACTAGGATGTTTGCTATCTTGAAAAGTATGAGACGTAAACTACAAATTTATGGTGCTTTGATTAGTTTGATGAATTTCAGTCAATATTAGCCTGCTAGACCTTCTGTCTGTCTTTATCCAATCTGCTTCAACTTACTCTGTCACTGTGATATTTGGTTAGCATAGACTAATTATAAAAATTAAAGGGTTGAGAAAATTTTGAAATTTAGGGATTTTTAACAGGTTATATTTGAGCGGAAAATGATCGTGTCGAAAAATGAAAAAAAAGAATTTTTAAGATTTAGGTTTCTACTTTTCGAATCCCCTTTTCAAAAATTTCAAGGAGCTAATGGTTTTCAAGAAATTTTTTTTATTTTCAATTGTTTGGAGTAGGCGATGCCTGTCATACGCAGGTGTGGCTGCTCAAGATAATGAATGTGTTCACTCGCTTCTTGAAGAGGGCTAAATTGTAAGTTATCGGAAAGATGTTCGATGGAAGAAAGAACTAACCATTATTTTTGTTTGTTTTTGAGACCATTTACCCGAAAAAATCAGTAAAACCACTGCATGCCTTGGATAACTTGTTTATTCATCTTCAATTTCATCTTTTATCAACTTTGATACAAGTATTTACTACAGAGTTATCAGACTTTGAATAGAAAGGGATTTTATTGTTTTCAATCGTCGATATTTCAGCATCCTATGATCCAAAAAATTGAAGGTTTCAAAAATTAGTATAAATTTCCTTCAAGAAACTACCTCAACTTTTGGGCAAAAATTTCCATTTATGTCAATCATTAATTTTTTGGAAAAATGACTTTGGTCTGGCGTATCATTTCTTCCTTTGAAGCTGTGAATCAACCAAAATATTTCAGTTTTGTTTACATTTTTGACAATGTTTAATTTGTTGAAAAAAAATTTTTCAAGAAGTTTGACTTTTTTCAAAATGTGAAGTATTTGATTGC
Source organism: Cryptolaemus montrouzieri (assembly GCA_013387265.2). Taxonomy (NCBI): domain Eukaryota; kingdom Metazoa; phylum Arthropoda; class Insecta; order Coleoptera; family Coccinellidae; genus Cryptolaemus; species Cryptolaemus montrouzieri. The sequence goes on from JABFTP020000001.1 coordinate 30,581,729, forward strand.
AAAATGGTCGTATAAAAAAAATTCTAAATTCCATTCTTGAATTCAATATTCTAGGTTTTGAATCGAAAATTTTCAGGAGCTGTGGTTTTCAAGCAATCGTTGAAAATAGCGAGCAGAAAAATTTTGCAATTTTCTTCGTTTTGAGTTCACGAATCTTTAATCGTCGATATGCTGTTTCAAGAACAGTAATAAATTTCCTTCAAGGAACTACAGCAACTTGTTAATTTGAAATAACAATAGAAAAGGGTAATCAATAATTGATTGGGGAAGAATGACCTTAGCTCTGGCGAATCATTTCTTTGTTTCAAGTTGCCCAAAATTACAAAAATGCTGAATTCATTTTTAAGACTTCATATTCTAGATTTTGAATTGACAATTTTCTGGAGATGTGGTTATTAAGCAATCGGAGAACATAGGTAGCATAAAATTTTGCATTTTTTTTGGGTTAACGAATTTCCAATCGTCGATATCTCCGCAACCAGTCATCCTACAGAAAATTGAAGCACAGTTTCAAAGACAAGAACAAAGCACTTACAAAAAACTGTCGAATTTTAGGGAAAACTCCATCCTTGCTAATTGAATGATAATAGGAGAAAAAATTGTTATTTATTTGTTTCTTCATTCTTAATTTTTGGGAGAAGGCAATGCCTGTCGTGAAACAGCTGTGGTCGAATTAATGTGTGTTCACTCGCTTCCTGGAGAGGGTCAAATTGTAAGTTATAGGAAAGATGGAAGCGTGTTCTACAGCATACTAGTCCAAAAGTATTTCTATAGTGGCGTTGCTAGCCGTCAGCTTTTCACAGACCTGGTTTTTCTTTAGAACTGGATTCTTTCTGGAACCAAGACTTTCAGTTCTTTAGAGCATTTACCATGGAAGTCTCTGTAAAAATAGAAAAATGAGCATTTTGCTGCCTTTGAGCGAGAGGATGGAGGTCACAGTTCTCTGGGTGGTCGATGAGGTGTAATGCTCTCTTCTGTGGTCACTATCCATTTGATGTAATGTATGTTTTTGTACGGACTTCAACACATTGGTACAGTATCCCATACTAGGTCGCATCTGAGCTTTGTATAACAGCATCTGTAATAGCGTGAATTACTATTTAGCCCTGAAAACAAAACTGATTTTTTGGAACTTTGACTGCTAGGAATATTCATGGAATTAATGCGTGACTTTATAGCTCAATATACCCAGTGCCTAGTGCAAAACGATCGAATCAAAAAGGTACAAAATGCTTCAGAAGATTCAAGATTCTAATTTCTGAATTGAAAGTTTTCAGAAGCAAAGATTATCAAGAAATAACATGAATAGCCAGCAAAAAAATTGTAATGTTTTTGATATTACCAATCTCTCATCATAGTAACTAATCATACAATAAAAAATTGAAGGACGGTTTCAAAAGCAGGAATAAAGATTCTAAAAGAAAATTCTATCTTTGCCAATTCAAAAAAAATGTAATGTAGATTTTTTGGAAAATTGACTTCTTCATTGGAAATATTCATGGAATGACTGCTATGTGACTTTTAGCTCAATTTACCCATAATAATCCCATGAAATAGTTAATTTACCATTTTTAGCAATGTTCAATTTGTTGAAAAACTTTCTGAAAGTTTTTCAAAAATTTCAATAGCTTTCAAACGGTTAGTAATATTTTAGTGCAAAATGGTCATATCAGAACAATACAAAAAGCAATAAAAAATTTAAGATTCTCGTTTTTGAACGAAAATTTTCAGAAGCTATGATTACAAAGCAATCGTGAAATAATTTTTTGTTTTTGAGTTCACCTAATCTTCAATCGTTGTTATATCTGCAACCAATTATCTCACATTAATAAGTTTTCTTCTAGTAACTGCCGCAACATTCAAAGAAAATTTTCGTCCTTGAAATGAGTTTGATAAAATGGTAAAAAAAAGTAATTTATGATCTTGATCATAATTGATTCCTGAAGAAGTCAGCACAATAAGTGGAGAAAAAGGCTTTTAGTGAAATTTTCTGAAATTTCGATATGTTGTAGTTGCCGTTTTCTAATTTTGCAGTTTTTAACAAAATCGTATGATTAGTTATTGAAATTTAGGGTACCTAAATTGAATATTAGACTCCGTCTATATTTTGGCAATATTTTTGAATTTAGGTCTGTTTTCATCACATGATGATGAATCAAAAACAGAATTGCATATCCGACAAAAATATATCAGTCTGAAGAATTTATAAATCTATGTCATTTTCGGAAATAACAGAGTTTGACACTCCTGTCACTACAAGGACTACTAACCCAAAACTGCTTTATTATTATGCTCTGACAAAAATTACTCTTAAATGTTTTTGTTTCATCGAATTCGGATTGAGGAAATAAGATCAATAGTGGTTTTTTGACGAGTAACACAGTCTGAGACAAGCGTTGTGAAAGCCTTTCCTGCATTTTCCAGAAAATCGGAGGGAAATTTTCATAAACCATGATGCTTTGTAATAGTAATTAACCTGTGATGAAATATTGCACAACTTATCGAAATTTTGGGAATTTTACTGAAAGCCATTTTTTCACTAATTGAGCGGGATTTAGGAGCTGATTTTTCGCAAAACCATAAATTACCCTTACTTCCTAATTTTTCAAATTCATTTCAATGATTGAAAAAATCGAATAAAAAATTACGGCAGTTTCTTGTTGGAAGCTAATTCCTGTTTATGAAACCATCCCTCATTTTTCTCTAGGATGATTGGTTACTGAATATGCTTACGTTTTCTTGATAACCATAACTTCTAAAAATGTTCGATTCAAAAACTAGAATCTCAAGGTTTTGAAATCTTTTTATTTTTTAATGCAACCAATTTTCACTCAAAAACGACCTGCCAAAAATCTTGACAATATTTTTTAACCCTACAATTTTAATAGTTAGTGTATAATGTAAAGAAACAGGTCAAATTGGAATGGAAGGCCAAGTCCAAAAATTTTACTCTTCATATTTCCATTCAAACTTTTTCAACTGAATTTATCATTGAGAACTATAGTAAGGGTTTAAGAGTAACTCAGGTTTCATTCTTTTTTTGATTCATTTTTGCTTTTTGACACCTATTTAATTCGGGAGCATCGGTTTTCTACTAAGACAATTACATTTCTGGTTTGCACGAACTTAAATAATCAAGAGAAAATTGGAAAGTACACGTCAACATGACGATATTTTTCCTATAGATCTAAATAGGTTTTTCAATATCTCCCCTACTTACACATTTTATATCAGGTACTTGTGAGCTTAAGCGAGCGAAAAAGAAAAACTGCTACTTTCCTTTCAAAACGCAAGCCAGATAAATTAACTAATCATACTGTATTTTGCATTCTACATCAGCTACATCACAAGTATTCGGTGATTCTTTTCTCTCATATAATAAGCATCATAAAATTTGTTACCAAAGTTAAGGACTGAGAATTTTTGAAATATGCTTTTGAATTGTTTAAAACCAATCAAAATGAATCAACCAATAACAGATTCGTAAAACGTTTTTCATAGCGTGTGTAAGTTACCCTTTTCTCGAATATTGTTCCTAGTTAGACTATGTTCGAGGATTTGGGAGCAGAATTTGATTATGTGGAAATTTTAGCATAAAATACAAAATGATTTTTGATTCTAAAATTATTTCGAAAAAAGTTTTAGGAACATCTAATACATTTCAATAAATATTGGAATTGTCTTGTCATTAAGTGGGTGTTCCATTTGGAATAAGAAAAATAACAAAGTTTGATCATCCTATATAGCTGTATCAACAATTACTTGTTCATGGATATTTTGGTTAACGAGAAAGATTTAATATTAAAATTTAGATTCTAATACGATTCCAGTATATACAGAAGATGTAGGAAAAAGAGTCATATTTTCAAAAATGTCGATTAGTTTGAAAACGGTTCATTCATTCAGGCATATACTGATCTGAACAAATATTATTTCAGTTTAGCACGTTCAAAATGATGAAAAACATAGGACATCTATTTGATATAAATCTCTGTAATGGAACATCCTGTATATTTGAAAATAATTTTAGAACTTACAGCAAGTTAATATCAAGCTTTTTCGCCATATACTCCTTCAATATATTCAACGGGAACAAAGTTATAGATCAATTGCACGTTGAATGGATATCCGGTATACTAATTTTAGAAAAAATCTTTTAAAACGTGAAGATATCAAAGGTTACAAATTTTATGATGCCTAATTTACCTATTTATGTGCGTGTGTAGAAATGTAAACCTATATACGTATATAAATCAAAGGGGAAAGTGAAAAATTAGCGATCATATTCTAAATTTCATCTTAAAGAGAAATGTTGAGAAAATAAATCCTCTAACTCAGAGCAAATAGTTTTATATGATGAAGAAATCATTAAAAAAAATAATATTATCTTTGTTTACTGTACGGCTGTTCATAAATAAAATAAAAATATAATACAAACTTCTATAACTTCGGTAAATGGTTAGATCTGTTTCAGCAATTTTAAATTCTTTGGAAACTATTTGCTACTTTCCCCGACCTGTAATGTAAAGAAACGTGGTAGATAAGAATTAAAGACGGCAATAATGAATGTATATTAATAAGAGATAGATTTGTTTCTGAAAATGTTTTAACTGTTTATAGTATGAATAGGTAAATCGAATATAATGTAAATAAAAAATCTTGTCTTGAGGAAATTATCACATACTGCTCAGAGAAATAAAATCGATGTTAGATAAATATGAAAATAATCTACTGAAATTTAAAAATTCGTTTTAAGGAGTATATCCTTCGCACTAGTCCATGTGATCAAGATAATTTTTACTGTTTCCACACTGTGTTGCCAAAAGACTTTTATAATGTTTATTGGTTCAATTTCATTCTGTAGTTATATTCTAAAGACTTTTTCAACTAAACTTTTACTAATAGTAAAAGTAGTATAGAAGAATGGAATATGAACTGTTTTGCCAAATGTTAATCAAAATTCTAGAAGCTAAATTATCTTCAGTTCATCAAAGAATATGAAGATTTCCTAACGTAGAGATCTATTGAATTCAAGAATATATTTTATAGAATAACTTGACCTAGCGTAGTGTGCAATTTCATTGAAAATGTTACAATTAAGTTCATAAACATCTTTATTTTATTGAAATCTTTTTATTGTAGAAGATGCTTATGAAGTTACTGTTAACATCATCTCCACCTGACCCATCTTTCTGGAAATGTTATATAATTGAATTGTTTTATAGTAATTATATTTTAGTATATATAATCTTATAAATTTCTTTATTGTTGGTAATTTCTGTGATTCTCAATTGATAAAAGTATTGTGTCATAAGATTTTGCTGTAATTGAATTAATTTTACATATATTTTTAATTGATGCAAATGAATTTGCTGAGAGAATACTTGAGAATCACAATTTTACTGGATTGAAGTCATATTCACTTAAATGTATAAATATATGTTTATTTTATTTCTTGTTATTGTTTAATTGTAAATAGAAAAAATATCAGGTGTAAATATAAACAGACCCTATGGTGTCTGATGTAGTTTGTAAAACTAACCGTTTCGAAAAATATGACTTCGGGTTCCTTTTATTAATACATATTTTGTTATGCATACATCATTGTTTTAGAAATGCGGAAATATAAATTTCTCACTATTGATACTGACTTTTATTATACAAGGTGAATCTTTCAAATGAACTATTCGAATATCATTAAAATGCTGCATGAGGTCGAGTTGTGCTGAAAGACTTATGGAAAATACTTTTACAATCGAGGTAAATTGGGTTACACTGCAAGTTGAGTGCAACTTTATTACAAATGGCATGGTGTGTTTTTCTAAGATGGCTTTCAAGGGACAACAAAGAATAATAATAATCATTAGAATTTCCTAATACATTCTGTCAAAAAGTAACAGGAATTGATTATTTAAAATAACTGCTAAAACGACTATTGTTGTTGCTAACTGTTTTCTATACTGACGCGGAGTTTGAACGCGATCTGTTTGTATACAGTGCTCGATTATGAGTTCTTACAAGTGTGTTTTACGATTTTACAATGGATAAAAACATCGAACGAAGAATTTGTCTCAAATTTTGTATTACGAATAGAATTTAGTGTGCCGAATCGCTGAAAATATTACAGAAGGCTCACGGTGAATCGACTTAATCAAAAACACGTGCATATGAGTGGTACAGTGCATTCAACACCGGTCATGATAGAAGATTTGCCTCGCTCTGGTCTGCCATCAACATCTTCAACTGAAGTTAACATCGATGAAGAGAGGTAAATGGTAATTGAAAACCGTCATTTAAGTTTGAGAGAGATAGGCAATGAAATTTCTATGTCTCGCGAATCAATTCCATAAAATGCGTTGCCGCTCCACTAATTCCAAATGACCTGAATTTTCTTCAAAAATTGAATCGCGTAAAGGTCGTTGACGACATACTGGAACGAGTCAATTCCGACCCCGCATTCATAAACTGCGTTGTAACTTGTGATGAGACAGAGGTTTAAGAGTTTGACAAGCAAACCAGTCAACAATCTTCGGAATGGCGCCTACCAACTGCACCGAAAAAAACACGTCAAAGTCAAGGTAATGTTGACTATTTTCTTTGATTATCGTGATGTTGTGGACTCAGAATTCTTGCCAGAAGGTTAGACGATGAATAAAGAATACTATATGAGCGTTATTCGACCTTTAAAAGTTCAAATTCGTCGAAAAAGTTCAGATTTGTGGAAAGAAAATTCATACATTTGGCACCACGATAATGCACCATCTCACATTGTGAATGAATTTCTGACCAAAAACTCAACAAATACCATCGAACAACCACCGTATTCACCTAATATGGATCCGCCCGGCATTTTTCTTTTTCCAAAACAAATTACAACTTCGAGGTACCCGTTTTGAATCCATAGAAGACATTAAATAGAATTCGCGGCGAGAACTGACGTCGACTCCGAAAAAAGCGTTTGAGAAATGTTTTAATGATTGGATTATTCGTTGACGTAAACGTATTATTTCAGAAGTAAAATAAATATTTTGTGTTTCATTGACCAATTCTAGGTACTTTTTTGACAGAATGTACAAAAACCAAATAGCTAATTTATAATAGGGATTATATCGAGGGCTTGTCATGGACACGACCCATAAGTCTATGATTATTTGTAAAAAAACGTCATCCCGTGCTCAATCCTTACTAAGAAGTTTCTAATTCAGCGAGGGGTACCTTCGGAAGATCACTCACTTCGCATTTCCGCGTCCAATCGGTTAGGCCTAAGTACGGGCATGAATTGGTGAATCCAAACCACCCGGACTCAGCATTATTCTCCAGTCCTATCCTGCACAGGTGATATTTGAACTTGTCATGCCTCGTCACTATCTGTGCCAGAAGCCGACTACCTTCAAGTGCCAACGTTGTATAGGTTTTACCAAGTGATGTACCCAGTATTTCCTTGGACTAGCGACCTCGAGCGTTCAAGTGTCCCTATGTTGTTCCGCTAACTTATCCTCCAGCCGTGCCTTAACACCTAAACAACACAAGCTGAGATCCCGTGCTATCAGAGCAGTCAAGATGTGTAGCCATCATTTTGATTCATACACAAATTGATTCTCCTACAAGCTGTCGTGTTAGGGTCTCTTTGTTTTTCATGGAAATCTATAGAGTTCATTGATAAATTGATCCCCTGAATCAAATATTGGTCTCTGGATTCACTTTCATAAAAATCCAGAACAGTCAAATCGGGGGATTAAGGTGGCCAGTCTATGTTCCATCACCTGTCTCCGAAAATATTCTTCAATTTAAATATTCAATTGATCCTGCCATTACTACGTAATAGTTGATCATGATGATTAAACTTCGTATTATACTATCAAAAGAGTTTATGGAAAATCAGGGTTGCAATTTCACTCTCTCGTTGCGTTTAATTCAGTGATTCATAAGGCTTTCTCTCTGCCATTATCAGAAGAAAATATTTCCAGATAAGTGTCAACAAATGTCAACAACACAAATATATATATATATATATATATATATATATATATATATATATATATATATATATATATATATATATATATATATATATATATATATATATATAAAGATAAAACTGATGTATTTAACAATACTGAAGTTTACAAGTTGTCCTGTATGGATTGTGAAGGCAAATTTTCAAACTCCTTATAGAGATAATCTTCTGAACGACCAGTATGGCCATATTTGACATCTTTGAATAATACCTGCTTCTAATATAATTCGTTTATTACATCTTGTTTGCACTCTTATAAATTTTGTTTCTACCTGTTTATATATGTATATATTTCAATTTCTGTTCAATACTTGTTGTCAGCTGAAGATGGTCGAAATATCTGGCTCATAGGAATTACTCAAATCTCCTGTCCGTAAAAATAAAGAAGAAGAAATTTGAGTCCCATCTTATTTCGTCAAATAATCGAAAACTTTTCAAATGTCTTAGGTCCACTATATGTACTAAAGTAGCGACCCCTAATCTGAAAGGATAACAATAGTAACTTATGCAAGAGTCCTGTCGAGGTTGCCAATGTTTTGGCCGATTTCTTCGCGGCTTCTTTCACTAATGAGCCTGATCGACTACCAAACTCAACTACAGACAGAAATCTCAACGAATTGTGCCACATCGAGTTCACTCCTTTAGTGAAAGAGCATCTCACTACACTGGATACAACACCTGCTCCCGGCCCCGATGGCATTACAGCTCGCCTACTCAAAGACTGTGCCTCCTCATTGTCTGTTCCTTTATCTAGAATCTTTTCTGAATCTATGACTTCCGGTTCTCTTCCATCCGCTTGTCTGACCGCTCAGGTTACCCCAATCTTTAAAAAAGGAGATAAACTGAATGCTGAGAATTATCGTCCAATTAGTCTTGTTCCTATTGCTGCAAAAATTTGCGAAAGGATAATTCTGCAAAAAGTATTGGAGTTTGCACTCCTGAATCAGATTATTCCTGAAGATCAACATGGTTTCATTCCTGGACGTTAGGTCATTACAAATTTGTTGAAATGTGTCGACATTTGGACGAGGATGTTGGATGAGCTCACTCTGGTCGATGTCATCTATTTGGATTTCTCGCGAGCCTTTGATCGTGTCCCTCACAAACGGCTTCTATACAAGCTCGAAAATTTTGGTATTCGGGGCAGGCTACTGTCTTGGGTGGAGAGATTTTTATCGGGAAGGAGCTTTCGTGTTAGAGTGGGTACTTCTCTTTCGTCTACGAGATCCGTTTTGAGTGGAGTCCCTCAGAGTTCAGTTCTTGGGCCCATTCTATTCGCCCTATATATCTCTGATCTTTCATCTGTTCTACATTCACAATGCTCACTTTTTGCCGACGGCACTAAGATTTTTAACTATCCAACTACGAATGCACAAACCATCCAGGAAGATTTAGACACTATCTCAAGATGGTCCGATGACTGGTTGTTACCATTAAATCTCTTGAAGTGTCGTGTACTTTATTTAGGCAAGAACAACCCCCGACACGTGTACTCACTTTCAGGCCAAAACATAACCAGCTGCAACAATCATTCTGATTTGTGCGTGATAATTTCACATGACCTTTCGTGGTCAGAGCATATTCTCCATACTATTGCGAAAGCCAAGCGCATCCTCTTTCTGTTGAGGAGGTCATTTTCCGGATGCGATTTTGCAACGTTCATTGTACAAAACGTATGTATATATCCTATTCTTGAATTTGGTGCCCTACGCTTATTTGCGACATGCAGGCTCTTGAAAATATCCAGCGACAGGCCACACGAATTCCTTATCCGTATGGTGTAGGTTATAGCGAACGGTTGAATCAGCTCAACCTTCCCTCATTCGCCCATCGTCGCTCTCGAGGAGACGGAAATAACTTATCGTGCTCTCCATTCGCTATTCGGTGTAGATCTCGCAAATCTTTTTCACCTTATTTTGGACCAGCGCCTTCTTGGCCATTATCTGAAGTTGAGTGAGGAGAGTTTTAAGCATTCGTGTGGGGAGCATTTTATTTCGAACCGGGCTGCTCCTTCTTAGCGTGTCGTGACCATAAGAGGAGACACGATGATGCTGCCGCTGTTATCCATCAGGCAATCTGCAAGAGGTATGAAATTGTTGTTAAATTGATTCCTGCTTATAGATACTTACCTGAAGACTCCAGAGAAAATGTAAATATCAAGATTTATTGGGACAAAACTATACTTACCGATCGAGAAGTCCAGCACAACCAGCCAGATATAGTGGTTTTCAACAAGAAAGACAAAACGGCCCATATTGTTGACATAACGGTACCTGTCGATAATAATATTCGTGAGAACAAAAAAGCTAACAAAGTACATTGACTTAGCAGATGAAATCAAAGATTTATACCAGCTTCAAAAAGTCAGCATCACTGCAAATGGACTGGTAGAAAGCCACCTCAAAAAAGAACTGAATAGCTTGAGAATAGATGAACCTGAAGAATTAATAGGACTGGCACAGAAGGCTGTGATACTGGGCACGTGTAGAACGGTTCGACGTGTACTAACCAACGAGTAAGATGTTGACCAAGATGGTCCCAACATGCCCGAAAGTCTGCCAACAATAGGTTGTGAAAAAAAAATATCGAAATTGCAATCCTGATTTGCCATAAACTTTTGTGATAATGCAATACATAGTTTAATTTCTTATTATCATCTCAATTTTGTAATCACTCATCTTATGCTACAAGGTTTCATGTCAATCTGATGTAATTCTTCATCTCATTCGTACTTTTAAGATGCTTATATGGAGAAATACTTTTCTCAAGATTGACAATGTAGATAATGAATCAATTTCAGGAGCAGAAACGAATTTTCGAGATAAATATAAAAAATTTTCGAACAAACTTGATATAGTTAAATTGTATTTTCGAATAGGTTAAAAATAAAAGTTACATTTCAGTAAACTGAGATTTTGATGTTTAAAGTTAGTTGAGTTGGCGGGTGATTTTCTAACACCTGTGAGTAAACAACTCGAGAGGTTTGATATTTTCCCAAGTAACCAACCGCGGGACCGCCAGCAGGCGATGTCCTCAGGGTGGGGTACTGGCCGATGCTGAGCACTTTGCGGTGGGTTATGTCGACGATCTTGTCCTCCTTGTTCGTGGAAAAAACCTCAGCACCATATGCGAAGTTGGGCAGAATGCTCTGCAAATGACTGAACAATGGTGCAGAGAGAACGACCTGTATATTAATTCAAACAAAACAAACATGATTCTATTCACTCGAAAAAAGAAACTACTGCCTTTCAAGGCACCCATTCTTTTTAACGAGGAACTGACACTAGTAAAACAAGTGAAATATCTAGGTGTGATGCTGATGCTTGATGTCAAATTAAATTGGGACAATCACATCGAAAGACAAGCGCAAAACATACTCTGGGCCGGTCGGAGATTATTCGGCCCCAGATGAGGACTCAAACCAAACATAATATATTGGTTATACACAACAGTGATAAGACAGCTCGTACGGTGGCCTGCACTGGACAAGGAGATAAAACGGAACAAAATAAACAAGACCCAAAGTCAAGCATGTCTAGTAGTCACGGAAGCCTTGAGATTCACACCCACGGCCTATATGGAGTGTCTTTTGGGCGTCCCTCGACTTCACATCGTGGTGGAGGCAGCCATGAGGTCCTCTTCGAGATTGTGGTAAGGAGGTATGTGGAGGGGCAGAAATCCAACTTCTGGACACTCCACATCCTTCAAAAGAATTAGGAACTCCGACCGGACCTTCTCACAAGAGGAGATCAAATGAGAGCCACTTTGACGCACCCTTCAAGGTCATCAACAGAAAACCACACCATGCCTTTTAATATATCAGTGCCTTCATTATGAAAACATTTGCACAAATTTTTCAACACAACTTGAGATTGCATGAAAAAGTTCTATGACTATTAGAAGACAAACATATTCTAATGGTCCACCCTGTTCCTTTTGTTCAAGTTCTTGTTCAGGATCATGGATATGTCCGAAATAACAAGAAACAATATTTCATTTTAATTTTTTTAATACAGTGAAAATTCATTTTGTTGGTAGATTGAATGATTTTGCACCTTTACGAGCTTTGAGGATTTTTTCTTTTAATCCAGCAATATCCACTGATGATTTTGCTTTTGTTTCACCTTTTGCTATGACTTGTTCCTCAGGAGGAATAAAAGCTTTACTTCGTTTTTCTTCCCTCTTCTTAGCAGCTTCTGCGTGTTTCTCATCTTTTTCTTTTTTATTCTTCAGTTTTCTTTGTTCTTTATTCAGGAAATATTCGCCAGTAGCCAATTGCTTATCAATCTAAAAGACAAGAATAAATTTACATAAGAATTCTTGAAAGTAACTATTTACATTGATCAAGATATAAATTCCACAGTGAAGTACACTCAATACATGAAAGAGCTGCTTGAAAAAATCTAAACAGAAGATATCAAAAGCTCTTACTTTGCTCTCAGTCTGTGGTGGTGGGAATGGAGTATAAGCAGGCTTGTCTTTCTTCTTTTTAGGCTTCTTACGTTTACTAATATTTTTATTAACAAATTTAGGCAAAAATCTATCCCAATTTTCATTTTTCAATTTAGGATCTTTAGCTAACTCCCTTTTAATCATAAGTGCCTTTATATTGTAAATTGGATGAATATTCTTCATTGTATCTTCCACAATTTTTCTAACTTGCTGTAAACCTTTGTAAGGACCTAAGGCTGAAACAGTCTGCCCTTGAACTAATACGTAACAATTAGTAAGTAGTTCAATTGACTTTAATGTACATCCATTTGGACCAATTAGTCTTTGACGTCTTTTCACAAATTTTTCTTTATTTCTAGTTAATTTTCCAATTTTTATGATATCACATCCTACATTATCTTCTAATACACGTTTAGCTTGCTCATAAGGGACACTACGAGACATCAGCTTAATCATATCCCTTGCTTTTATAACAATATAAGGATCCCAAGTTCTGCGAGTTGTTTTAACTGTCATACTGCCTTCAATTAAATCCAATTCTGCTTTGATATGGTGCTCGGATAGAGTTTTCTGAACAAGTGGCCATACTTGTTTCAGATAGTGCTCTCGATATTGCGGAAAGAGAGTAGCGAATGAACTTTCCTCTAATAGACCATGTGGGTTATCCTCAGGTTTGAATTCAGGTATTTTCATTTCCCAGGCGTTTTCTATAGGGCCATTAGGGGCCTTATCCTCTTCCTCAGACATAATGGTATATATCAGTTTTACCTTTAGTCGCTAATAAAAAGTTTAAATTATACTTTCTACGTATAAAATAATAATATACTCTGATGTTTTGTCAATGTAAAGAATAAATTTATAGGTTAGATACAGAATAATTTAGGTTAGATTTTCCTCATAGAATTCATATAGCCTTTTCTTTCTTAAATCATTGGTAACATAATTTTACCAGCTGAAATTTCTTTACTCGTTTTAGATTACATTATTATTTTTCTACATACTATCCCTTTTTCTACTAAAATTAATAATCCAAACAAAGTTTTGAAGTTCTATTTTAAATTAAATAGCTCCATATTATTTTAACGTCTGAAAGTAGAAAGTTGTTTCTGTCTAGAGTTTGACAACCGTTTGAAAATAGGTTAGGAGCAAAGTACATTCTTAAGTGGATTCATATCCAAAATCAAAATACAAAGATCTCTAGTAACTTTCATGTACCAAGACTAAATTATTTTCTACTCGTTTTCTTTAATTCATAATAGGCAATAATGTCGCACAGCATATATTCTTCATGTAGAAATAGTAAGTGAATTGGTATTTTTCTTTATTTACCTAAATGATAGAAAAAAGTATAACAGTTTTTATTATCTGAAAGCTGAACTTGAATGAGAGCTTCTTAATTTTATCCTCTTTGACCTTCGTACTTGGGTTTATTCTAATTTATTTTTTTTTAGTGAGACGTCCTCATTTTCGCACTATATGCAGATATTACTCTGATAATTTTCCTAAAATCACTACTCATTATACAGTTCACCCTAGAGAAAAGGATCCTCGGTGGAAAGGTGGGATTATAATTTTGATGCAGTGCCATAATTAATCAATATGATCTAGTATCTGCGAAAACAAAAAAAGTAGTTTACTCAAATGTTTTCTTTCAGATGTCTCTTTTGAAAGATTCTCAGATGAAACAGATATCTTGATAGTGGGTGGGGGTCCAGCAGGTTTGTGTGCAGCTATTCGAGCCAAACAATTAGCTGAAAAAGATGGAAAGGATGTTAAAGTTACTGTTGTTGAAAAAGCTTCCCAAATAGGGGGTCATACTTTATCAGGTGCAGTTATCGAGCCACATGCTCTAAATGAGTTAATACCTGATTGGAAGGAGAAGGGGGCGCCGTTGAATACTCCAGTAAAAACAGATAAATTTGGATTTTTGACAGAGAAAGGAAGAATTAATTTTCCTGTAGTGAAAGGTAATTATGAGATTGTCATATTTGTATATATCGTGGATATTTGTATTGAGTTAGTTTGAAAGTTTGCAGAGCGACATCTATATTTTGAAATGAGAAATAAATTTATAACTATTTAGGGGAGGTTTTCATTCTGTCAAAAAAGGACCAGGAATTGATTATTGAAAAAAATCTTCTCAAAACGATTGTCAGAATTTTTGTTGTTGCTAAGTTGGCACAACAGTTATTTATACCAACGCGGCGTTTGAACGCGATCTGTCATTTAGTTTGGTCACAGTGCTTTATTTTGTCAGTTCTCACAAGTCTGTTTTGCGATTTTTACAATGGATAAAAATATCGAACAAAGAATTTGTCTCAAATTTTGTAATGCAAATAGAACTTCGTGTGTCGAATCACTAAAAATGTTACAGAACGCTTACGGTCGACTTTATCAAAAACACGTGCATTTGAGTGGTATGGTGCATTCATCTGGTCAAAACGATTGTCAGAATTTTTGTTGTTGCTAAGTTGGCGGAACTGTTTTCTATACTGACGCAGAGTTTAAAGGCGATCTGTCATTTTTGTTTACAGTGTTCGATTTTGTCAGTTCTCACAAGTGTGTTTTGCGATATTTACTATGGATAAAAATATTAGACAAAGAATTTGTCTCGAATTTTGTATTGAATGGAATTTTTTTGACATGCAAACCAGTCAACAAGCTTCGGAATGGCGCCTTCCAACTGAACCGAAACCGAAAAAACCACGTCAAAGTCGATCAAAAGTTAAGGTACTGTTGACTGTTTTCTTTGATTATCTCGGTGTTGTGCACTCGGAATTCTTGCCAGAAGGTCAGACGGTAAATGAAGAATATTATCATAGCGTTATGCGGCGGTTGAGAGCAAATTCGTTGAAAAAGGCCAGATTTGTGAAAAGAAAACTCATAGGTTTTGCACCACGGTAATGCACCATCTCACAACAACAAAACTGTATGAATAACCATCGTATCCACCTGATATGACTCCGGTTTTGAATCGATAGAAGACATACAAGAGAATTCGCGTCGAGAAGTGAAGTCGATTTCGGAAAAAGCGTTTGAAAAATGTTTTGATGATTGGATTATTCGTTGGCCTAAATGTATTATTTCGGAAGGGGCCTACTTTGAAGGCGATACAATAAATTTGGATAAAAATAAATATTTTGTTTCATTGACCAATTCCCGGTACTCTTTGTACAGAATGTACGTGATATTGACCAATAATTAAGTATTTTTCTAGAATTCTTTTCTCATTGCAAATATCAATTTGAAATTTTTACCCATATTTATTGAGTATAAAGATATTAAAAAAATTTTTTCGAGGAAAATGTGAAAAATTGTCATTTTCAGAGATAGCGCATTATGATGATCCGAAAAAGTTACTTTGTTGGTTGAAGTCATAAGACTGGTAATAAACCACTAAAATCGAAAAATAAATGATTTATAAAATATATAGATAGTACCGGCACCTATACTAATTAAATCAATAAATTGCTCCAAAAAAAGATAGCGGACGTGTAAACTTTCGAATTTAACTTTTTCCGCTGTTTTAAGTAAAATCAAAAAAATATTGTTAGTGATAGGACTTAGGTACTGGTGACGGAGAACTGAATTATCTTTCAAAAAAAAACAATATTTCATCCGATAGTTTTTGAGTTATTGTGTCAATAAGTTCCGAAAACTAAATCTTTTTTCTTATGAAAAACTGGATTTGGCTGATGTGCAATAATTTTTATTTTGAATTACATTCAGCAAATTCACTTTGAGAACGTATTTCGCATAATTTGCCATCAATTTCTGCAAAAAAAATAATAGATTTTTTATCGAATCTCAAGCAAATCTCTTAAACGGTTCCATCTTTCCTATGAATGTACATGAAATTTCAAGTCAATATGTCATTTCTTTCTCTGTTTACAAAGTGTTGAAAGGAGAAATCGAATGGATAAAATTTTGCATCATGCCTTAATAAAATTCTTTCTTCATGAAAAAGGGCTATGAAAATTGATAAGGTAATTGTAAATTTGTTGGGTAATGATACCTCTTCAAAAACAATAGCGTGCAAGTGGACTTAGAACCTTCAAAGTGGCCTTATAAGCCTTGAAAATGATCCTTTCTTAGGACGTCCTAAAAGTGGTACTGCTGCAGAAATTCTAATTCTGTACATGATATGGTTATGGAAGATCTGCTATTGACTGCGTGAAGTTACTGAGACTATAGGCATGTCAACTGAACATATGTTGAAGATCGAATTAGGTCTGAGAAAGCTATTGGCAAGATGGGTCCTGCACTTTGTTTCAAAACGCACTCAAGTGAAATTCTCTCAAGAATAAGAATAAGCCTGATCTTGTGTGTTGATTCCTACTTGTGGATGAGATTTGGGCTTACCATTACGAACCTGAACTGCGACAACAAACTCTAGAGTGGACTGAATATGGCTGTTCAGCTCCAAAGCAAGTAAAGGAGTCAAAATCGTCAAAGAAGGTATGGATGGTATCAGTTTTTTGGGATGCAAAAGGATTTCATAGGTGAGCTGAAAAGTTCGTAGGCTAATATACAGATGGCGGTACTAGGGTCAAATCTACATGATTTTTAGTTAGTGCTAACCTTAACGAGATACCAAAAAAAGTTTTCAGCTGTCTGACTGTGGGTTTGCGAGATATAGCATTTAAAGTGAATCAACTTTTGTTATTGTTGGAAAAATGGATAAAAGAGAATTCCGTGTGTTGATTAAACATTGCTTTTTGATGAAAAGATACAATTGCAGCAAAAGCATGGCTTGATTAACATTATTCGGACTCTGTGCCAGGAAAATCAACGGTGGAAAAGTGTTTTGCAAAAGTTTAAACCAGGTGATATGAGCATCCAAGACGATGAACACAGTGGGTCCCAAAGAGGCTGTCATCGATGAAAACATTAAAAAAGTACACCAAATTGTTTCGAATAATCGAAAAATGAAATTGATCGAGATAGCTGAGTCCCTGAAGGTATCCAAGGAATGTGTTGGTTTATTTTAAAATAATGTTTGGACCCTTGATCAAATACAACAAGTCGATGATTCTGAGCATTGTTTGAAGAGAACTAACCGTACTAAAGCGGCGTTTTTTCGTTGATACATCACAATATTTGATTGATCCCCAAAATTGGGGAGATTTCCAACTTATTGGAAACAAAGTTTTATTGTTCCCATTTTTAAATCTGGTCAGAAATCACTTATTAAAAATTACAGGGGAATTTCAATTTAATCTGTCATTCCTAAGATGCTGGATAGTTTACTGTGTAGCTATTTATCCTGGAAATGCTGCTCTGTAATCATTGATGAACAACATGGATTTTTCAAGGGTCGTTCTACAACATCTAATTTGGTGTTATATATTAATGATATTGTTGGTTATTTTGAAGCAGGTTTTGAATTTGATGCCATATACACTAATTTTTCAAGGCTTTCGACAGGGTTAATCACAACTTGCTAATAGCCAAGATGGGCGCCCTTGGTATATCTGGATCTCTTCTTTCATGGTTTCCTTCTTTCTTATGTAATCAGTCGCAGATTGTAAAATACAAACATTTTAGCTCTAAAGCTATATCGTGTTATCAGAGATGTTACAGATGTACATGAATTGCAACGCCAAATTGATTCTCTGCTGTGTTGGTCTTATGTTAATTCACTGTATCTGACCTTTGACAAGTGTCAAGCTATTACCTTCTATCGTTCCAATAAGGCAGTTATGCATAGTTACTTTCTGGATGGTGTGGAGCTGTCGCGTGTTTCCGAGATTTGGGCATAGCACTTGATGTTCGGTTGAATTTTAAGGAGCATATGAGAATAATAACATCAAAGGCTTACCGGATGCTGGGGTTCATTGTTCGACATTCAGTGGGATTTTCTGCTGATACCTTTAAACTGTTGTACTGTTCGTTAGTAAGATCTAACTTAGAATATGGAACCTGCATTTGGTCTCCTTTTTATTCTTGTGATATAGATTATTCAGAGAAGGTTCAGCGTAAATTTTTGAGATATTTATCCTTCAGGTGCCATCGTCGGACTGTTGACCTCGATATCCTGCGTATTACATATGGCCTAAATCGTCTTCGAATGAGGTGAAAAATTTTCGATTTATGTTTCTTATTCAAGATAGTGAATGGTTTGGTGTGTTTCCCGAATCTGTTGAAACTGATTGATTTCAATCTACCCTTAACAGTCACTCGACACACTCCTTTATTCCGTCCAAAACTTTGCAGGTACAATTATGGCTCGAATACATATCTAAATCGCACGGTGTCTTTGGTCAATGATCTTGGTGTCAGTCTTGAATTGTTCAGTATTTCATTTCCTTGTTTCAAGACCCATATCAGATTACTATTGTTAGAAATTAATAATCACATAAATTTATGTTTTAAGTTTTAAGTTAAGTTTTAAGTTTAAAGAGGATTTCCTGCTTCATTCACCTTTTTGTGTCGCACCTGTTGAAATTATAAGTGAAGCTCTCTTGTTCCTGCCGTATAGGTTTTTCTATATCTAATTCTATCATCATTGCCAAGTGATCTGACCCCAAGTCTGGGATGAGTTTAATTTCTGTCACATTATTTTTTAAGTTGGAAGTGTGCAATATGATGTCTGGTGTGCTATCTGGGTTGTTATCCATCAAGAATGTGGGCATGGTTGGTACTTGAATGAAGTTGCTGTTTTGGATGAAATTGTTTATTTGTCTTTTTTTCACCTTGTTCACATTGAAATCTCCAATAATTATTGCATACTTGTACTGCAAGGCTTTTGTGAATATGGTTTCTTCTATTTTTGAATGTGGATGGATATATACAAGGAAAATATGTAGTTTCTCTTCTTTGAATGGTATAGTGAAGTGAAGGGTTTCATTTTACGATTATTTACTGATGGGGTTGGCTTTTCCCATCTTCAGGCTGGGGTAACATTTTACCAGGCTTCCTCCTCTAACTCTCTCGTCTTTCTATCCAATGTGATTAAGTATATTCCAGTCTTGGTACTCGATCACTTGGTCTTCTGATTTTCGTCTCTACAAACATTGCGCATTTTATGTTGTTGTGTTCTATATAATGATTGATCAAGTGTTTCTAGGAATATAGCTGTTTATATTGTTGTATAATAACCTAATTTTAGAGTTGAATTTGCCTGTTGATTTGGTTGTGGACTGGTTCTGTTGGAGAATCTGCTTCAGGGTCTTCTATGTCAAACATAAGTATGTATATTCTGTTCCCAGAAAATACTGCTGTTGTGTCTACATTGTATTCATTGATTAATCGTCGCTTCAGTTTTTGTAATAGTTCTTCTTTGTTTATATTCTTTGGTTTGTTTAATTTTCTGATATAAGTGTTTATTATAACGTCGTGTATAGTAACTGAGGAATGTATTCTTTTGTTTCTTGGAGGATTCTTCAATGTCTTTCGATTTCTTGTTGAGAGGCTTTATATTAACATTTGGGATTCCTCTATTGGTTTTTTGGGTGTCTTGGGCATTTTAAGGACCAAGCCTGATGGTTTTCGTCGCCGCATGATGAGCACTTGGGTGGTTCTTTTCGATTTGCACATAGATGTTTTGTGTGGTCCTTGACATTTCGTACATAGCGGTGTATTACTGCATTTCTCTGTTGTGTGGTCAAATTTAAGGCAGATGTTGCATGGAATTGGAGTTGGTTCAGGAGGGTTGCTCGGATATAACGGATAATGCCGATTTTGTAGAATAATCCGTTGTTCAGTAATTCTTGAATGTTCTCACACATCCTGTAATCACACGTATGTAGCCTGTAGGGTATGGAGTTGACGTGATATTATTCTTCTGCAGTATCTGTGATCTAGGCCATTATCTTGTAGGAATTTACTGAGTTCTTCATCGGTAATATTTTTTCCATACCTGAAATAACTACAGAGTATGTTTGCTGGGTTCCACTTTCTCTTTCTGTTTGTATTCATTTATTGTGCTTATCACAATTATATGAATGAATAATTAATGAATAAATAAAATAAATAAACAATGGATGAAACATGGATTCATTACTACATTCCAGAAAGTAATTGACAGTTAGCCAAGTGGACTGAACGAGGTGAACTGCATCCAAAGTGTGCAAAAACGCAGCTGTCAGCTGGCAATGTTATGGCGTCTGTTTTCTAGGATGCGCAAGGTATTATATTCATCGATTACCTTAAAAAGGCCCAGACGATGAACTAATTTGAGGTATTGGATCAATTGAAGAACTAAATCACGAAGAAACGACCCCATTTGAAAAAGAAAGTGCTATTTCATCAAGACAATGCACCTTGCCACAAATCAATCAAAACAATGGCAAAATTGTACGAATTAGGTTTCGAAATACTTCCTATCCATCTTATTCACCAGATCTTGCCCCCAGCGATTTACTTTTTTTTTCAGACTTGAAAAAAATGCTCGTAGGAAAAAATTCAAGACTAATTAACAGATAATCGCAGAAAGTGAAGCCTGCTTTGAAGTTGAAGAGAAATCTTATTATGAAAATGGCATCGAAAAATTATTAATCGCTACTATATTGAATAAAAAAATTGAATTTCACTAAAAAAATGTGTTTTACTATGTTAGACTACGAACTTTTCAGCTCACTTGGTATATTGATTGATTACTTTCAAACCGTCAAAGCAATATCAGGAGAATATCAAAAAAGTCTTCTGGAGCAGGGGGATGCAAAAATTCTCGACGAAAGCCCCAACTTTTCAAAAAAAAATAAACTCCTATCAAGAGAAAAATGCACCTATACGAGGTATATTAAAAAAGCGAAATTGGTCGAATTGAAATACGAAAGTTTAGAACATCCACCTCATTCGCCAGATCTGCAACCCTCCGACTTCCATTTGTTTTCAAACCTCAAATTCTACATATACTGCGTTTCTCATGAAATGAGAAAGTTATAGCAGCGATAGACGGGTATTTTGAAGGCCTTCTAGAGTCACACTTTAGGAATGGAACATATTAATAGGAGAATTGTTGGAAAAAGTGTATGGCGCTTCAGGGAGATTATACTGAAAAATAAAGTCAATTTTTCACCTATAATCTTTTTCTATTTTATTTCTGCTCTGTGAAGTCTTCTGCCATCCTCGTAGAAAGTATTAATCTTTTATTTCAACATTACAGTTGCAATAAATTCCCTCTTCTTCCAGGCACGCCTATGTATAACCATGGAAACTATATTGTAAGGTTAGGTCATGTTGTACAATGGTTAGGAGAGCAAGCGGAATCTATGGGTGTGGAGATCTACCCAGGATATGCAGCCTCTGAAATTTTGTATCATGAAGACGGAAGTGTGAAAGGTATTGCCACCAACGATGTAGGTATAGCTAAAGATGGTAGCCCAAAAGCTAATTTTGAAAGGGGTATGGAGCTTCATGCCAAATGTACCATTTTTGCTGAAGGTTGTCATGGGCATTTAACCAAACAAATTATCAAGAACTTTAATTTAAGGTCCAATGCAGAGCCTCAAACATATGGTATAGGTGAGAAAGATCATATATTTATGTTGATACATACATACTTAAGTTTTTCTTTTCAGGATTAAAGGAAATGTGGGAAATAGACCCATCCAAACATGTTCCAGGAACAGTTGAGCACACTTTCGGATGGCCATTGGATCCGCATACTTATGGCGGATCATTTTTGTACCATCTAAATGATAGTTCTCCACTTATTGCTGTTGGTTTTGTTGTTGGCTTGGATTATTCTAACCCCTATATTAGCCCATTTAGGGAATTTCAAAGATTCAAACTTCATCCTTCTGTTAAATCAATATTTGAAGGTGGGAAAAGGATAGCTTATGGTGCCAGGGCTATAAATGAAGGTGGTTTACAGTCTTTACCCAAGTTGACATTCCCTGGAGGATGTTTAGTTGGATGTGCAGCTGGATTTTTGAATGTGCCTAAGGTTAAAGGTAAATTTTTTTCGTTAATACACTAGGTACAGGTGGGCAAATTCCACTGTTTTAGTATGTTACTTATTAAGGGGGGAATCAGTTTAGACCGATCAAAAAAATAGATTTTTTTATTGCATTGTTATTCGGTCCGGAGTCGAAGCGCGCGGTAATTTCAAACACGTTTTTCTCGAAACGCCTTTTTTTCAACTTGTGGGCATTCTAGCTTGAAAAGTTATTGACCAATCGTTCTGAAATTTGGTGTGAACATTCTTCATTCAATTCAAATCTAGATAAACCTAATTCTAGCATTATATGATTATTGAAAATATGTTTTTTATGCAATAAAGGTGAAAAAATATGGTATAATAAAATAACATTGTGTTCAAACACCTCAAAAAATGCAATTTTCAATTTTTTTTTGAACAATTAGGTTCATATTCTTAGGAAATGTGTTGCTAACGAAAAAAAAATTGTGATGATTACAGATGAAAATTGCTACCACATGAATGCCCACCAGCAAAATACTCCAGTGGCAATCGTCCAAGAACAGCACGATCTAACGACACTATTTCCGGCGGAAATTACTTAGAAAAATTCTTAAGTCAAAACATGAATTCCCAAATTAAAAAAAAATTGTTTATTCCTTCCCTATGTAAGAAATTCACGAAAAACAACAAAATCTCGGCCTCCTAAACTGGTCTCTCCACACCCCACACCCCCTTAAGCTTAAAATGTTGACAACCAATAGCAATTCTAATTGACTGTATTTTATAATTCATTTTAAGGAACACACAATGCAATGAGAAGTGGAATGCTAGCAGCTGAGAGTGTTTATGAGACTATACAAAGTGAACAGAAAGAAACTGAGGGTTATGAGCCAAAAGTTTATGAAGAGAAAATAAAAAATAGTCCAATTTGGAAAGAACTGACAGCTGTGAGGAATGTTAGGCCAAGTTTCCATAATAGATTTGGATTGTATGGAGGCGTTGCCTACAGTGGATTTTCAATTGTTATTGGAGGCAGGGAACCATGGACTTTGTCACATGGAGGTGAGAGTTGTACTCAACTAATACTTTCCTTTAAGGATAATATAAGGTTGGCTGACATACAGGGTGGGAATGAATAGGTGCGAAAAGTTTCACGAGGTGATTCCTCGAGCCATTTATGACGAAAAGTTCCCATGAATCGTAAAAGCTTCGTTACCGAAATACAGGGTGTCAGCACATATGCCCTTTTATTATATATATTATTATTACATAGAAAAATTGATATTGCGATTCCAACTATTTGAAAAAATTTCGTTTGTGTAAATTTCCGAAAACTCAAATTCAATTAAAATTTTTCTCGAATTATTGATCAAAAACTGAAAAATTGATGTTTAACGATGAATATCTCGTAAATGCTTAACTTAATCGAAAAATTATAAGAGACAATTTTTGTAGAGCAGTAAATTTCCTACAGAACTGAGTTATGATTCATAATTTTTTTCATTGAGTTATAAAATTCCTAAGAAAAAAAATTATCTTCAAATAATCAAACTTCAGCCGTTAATATCTTTTAAAGGGTTAGGTTTATATAAAAATCGTAGTAGGCTTTCTTGTGAAACATCCAATTTCCTACAAAATTTATAAAACGATTTATTTTTTCAAGTAGTTGGAAACGAGATATCAATTTTTCTATGTGATAATAAAAAAAAATAGGAAACTGTAAGGTGGACGACCTTCCCGTTACAATTAAGAGCTTATACTTGAAGAGACTTCCTTAGAGGCATCTAGCAACCTATTTTTCAGAGTGCCAAGCGAAAAAAATATTCGTTTTTTTGACCCACCCTAATCTACAGGGTGGTACTTTTTCAGAGGTCACGTTTCTCTTCTACCCCCACAACCCCATAACTTTTTTCAGTACGCTTCAAGCAGTTTGAAATTTTTTTTATGAATTTTCAATTAATTTTTAATCTTATATCTTGCATTTTTTCCGTATCTGCCACAGTTTTTGTGTGAAAAATGGATCAATTTTGTGTTTGATGAAAACATAGTGTAAAGAAGCAATAATAGTGCTGAAAATGGTCTTCTTCTGCCAATACTTAGGAGTCTTGACGTCGAGTCATAGAGCTTCGTATCCAAATCAAGATCCCAGGAATAATGCGATTTCTTTAGTCTTCTACGTCTTGAACAAGAGTCCTGTAAACCAACGCTTTCAAATGTCTCAAAGTAGGAAAATTTATTGGATTCAGATCAGGTGAACGAGCTGGCCAACATTGGAATCCAATTCGGCCTATCCACCCTTCTGGATGTTTCTTTCAAATGTTGACGTGCTCTTATACTTAAATGAGCAGGAGCGCCATTATGCATGTACCAAATTCCCACCCTGTCACCTAGAGGACTAGGATCAAGAAGATCCGACAGCTCTTCAGTTAGAAAATGAGACCTATTAGGTGGTCTCCAATCATTCCTATCCTCATGTCCAAAGAATATTGGTCATGAAACCATGAGGATTTTCTTCCGCCCATATGTGGTTGTTGTGGTTATTAATAATGGCATCTCTCGTAAAACTTCGTCCGTGAATAAAATATGCACCAGAAATTCAGGTTGATGTCTTATCATATCAAACATCCAAAGCGAAAATGCAAGACAAAGGTTAGAAGATTCACGAGGTAACAGTATCTGGACTTGTACATGATATGGATATAAGAGCTTTTAAGATGGCAAATACCCTCATATGATTAACATTTTGCTGCAAAGCAATTTTCCTAGTGTTGGTATTGGGTTGCTCGTCAATTAAATTAAGTATAGTTTCTTATTCTGGTGTTCTGTGTGGTTACCACAAGCTGTCCAAATAAAGTATTGATGGATGAGGAGCGACACGTTGAGGGTACATTTCAGCATATCTTTCGGATGCTTCTAAGGAATTACCGTTAGAAACCTTAGACGAAACGCATGTCGGCCATTTTTGCTTTTGAATAAACCTCCATCTTAATATAATAAAAATTCGAGTCTCTGCAAAAATCACTGCCTATCAACGAAATATCAAGGAAAGTGAATCAATAAAAATTACTTTAGAGTTGTCAATAAAAGAAATGAACATGATAGCCGTCTAGTGGTGAAATAAATCACCGAACGATTATGTTTTCTCCGTACACATGAAGTTGATCAATATTTAACACAAAATCTGTGACAGATATGGAAAGAGTTCAAGATATTAAAAAGATTTGGAATTATTTGAAAATTCATAAAAATAAATTTAATTGCCCGGGGACGTACTGAAAAAAATTGTAGGGGTAGAAAGAACACGTGACCTCTGAAAAAGTACCCCCCTGTAGATTATCATAATTGTTTCTGTGATCTGATTATGCAGATTTTAAAAATGCACCACTTAGCCGAATTTGAAAACTGTAGTTATCATGAGAAAAACTGAAAAAATGTGAAGATTTCAACAGCCTGTGTTTTGTTAACAAAGCGTTTGCGGACATATGTTCATGGGAACGTTTCGTCATAAAATCGCTTGGGGAATAACTGCGTGAAATCTTTCGCATGATTATTCAATTGATAACAATTTTTTTCTACATATCGTATATTAATTACTTTAAGATGGAAATAAATTATCTACAATTTGTACCACTTCACAGGGCCTGATAACTCTCGCTTGAAACCGGCAGCTGAGTGCAAAAAAATAGAATATCCCAAACCTGATGGCAAGATCACATTTGACCTTCTGTCTTCAGTGGCATTAAGTGGAACCAACCATGAAGGTGATCAACCACCACATTTAACATTGATGGACGACACTGTACCAGTAAAAACTAATTTGGCAGTCTATGATGGCCCCGAAGCCAGGTTTTGTCCAGCAGGTAGAACAATTTTTTTGAAATTGTAACAAATACAAACAAATAAACTTAGGACATAAGTATAAATAATCCTAGAACTTCTGAAATAAGCTTTGATCTATATTTTAACTTTCTAGTTTTAAACCGCAGCCCCGCTATTTTGATATTAGTGTCGGTAGGGTATTCCCGTTGGTATCAAACCGTTCGCGTCGCTCTCTTTTTCTCCAATTCCGTGGCATCGAAATATGTTTTCTATACATTTCATTTCTTTCTCTCTCATGTAATGTAACACCTTAAAATTTCATTCTTGATTCTCATGCACTTACCGATTATCAAACAACAAAATTAAAATATCCTTTGCTTCCCTCCAGTGAAACGCCAAATATTCATTTTTTGTATCGCCTTCAAAGTTGGCCCCTTCCGAACTAATACATTTAAGCCATCGAATAATCCAATCATCAAAACATTTTTCAAGCGCTTTTTCCGGAACTGACTTCAGTTCTCGCCGCGAATTCTCTTTTATGTCTTCTATCGATTCAAAACGGGTACCTCGTGATGGTAATCTGAGTTTTGGATTAAAGAAAAAGTCGGCCAGAGACATACCAGGTCCATACTGTGATTATTCGACGGTATTTCTTGACTTTTGGTCAAAAATCATTTACAATGAGAGCCTTGTGAGATGGGCCATTATCGTGGTGCAAAATCCATGAGTTTTCTTTCCACAAATCTGGCTTTTTTCGACGAAATTGCTCTGAAACGCCGCATAACGCTCAGGTAATATTCTTTATTTACCGCGATAATTAAGGAAAACAGTCAACATGACCTTGACTTTTGATCGATTTTGACGTGGTTTTTTCGGTTTCGGTTCCGTTGGAAGTACGAAAAGGATGAATATACTCAAAACATTGTCCCACAATACGTGGGGAGCACAGGAGGATACACTACTCCAAATATACAGGTCCATAATCAGGTCAAAATTGGATTATGGCTCCCTAGTGTATTCATCAGCTTGTCATACTGACCTAGTTAAATTAGATTCCATACAAAACACATCCCTCAGAATATGCCTTGGAGCCTTCCCGACAAGTCTGGCTCAGAGTTTGTACAGAGAGGCTAATGAGCCACCACTGAACATTAGACGAGAAAATCTTCTCCACAGATATGCAGCCAATATATCAGCTAGGAAAAATCACATTGCTCATAAAGCACTGTTTGACAAACCATATAGCGATCAATATGAAAGGAAGACGCGCTTGCCGAAACCAGCGGCACAAAAATTAAAATTAGATGAACATATAGATTTCCAACGATCGACGGAATTTAGGCACTCTGGTATACCACCATGGATTTTGAAGAATCCCAATATCGATATAAGTCTGGCAGCCAAAAACAAAACAAGCACTCCACCAGCTCTCTTCAATCAAGCGGTGCAACATAAAATCGAGAGATATCCGTACGATTTAGTGCTATATACGGATGGTTCAAGGCAGAGAAACCAAGTAGGATGTGCAGTTACAGCACAAAACCTACAACTGAAATATAAACTACCACCAATTTGCAGCATATTCACAGCAGAGCTAATGGCAATCTTCAAAGCACTTGTACACTTGCAAACATTAAACTACGTTCGAGGACATGTTCTTATTTGTTCAGACTCCCTCTCAGCTCTCATATCTATTAAAAATTCTCTGATTAAAAACCCCATTGTGAGCCAAATTGTCAACCTAGCTCACCACTTGATAACTCGTGGACTACAAATTAGCATACTTTGGATTCCATCCCACATTGGAGTAATGGGCAATGAAGAGGCGGATAGAAATGCAAAGAGGGCAACAGAACTAGATAATGTGACCGATTTCATTCAAACGGACTATTATCTCAGAGCATACTTCAAAGCAAAGGGTATTAGTAAATGGCAACTCCAGTGGTCACAACAAACAGGAAAATTAAGAGAGTTTGAAGATTCCGTAAAACCAACACCACTGACTGCAATAAATCGCCACGAACAGAGTATTCTACGACGATTGAGAATTGGACATGCTAAGTTTAGTCACAAACATCATTTGGAAAACGGAGAGCCACCTATATGCGATCCTTGCAATGTTCCGCTCACTGTTAAGCACATACTCTTACAATGTAACAAATTCGCAGATGACAGAAAAGCATTACACGTGGATGACAACCTAAAGGACATGCTCAGCAACAATCCTTACAAAATGGAAACGCTGTTTAAGTACCTACATAGAATTAACTACGTTGATTGTATTTAAAATAATAGTTTTATAAGATGTTATGTAAATGTATTATATATGTCAGAGTGTAAATGGCCAAGATGTCGAAACACTCTTAAATAAATTATAAAAAAAAAAGTTGCCATTTCTAAGCTGGTTTGCATGTCAAACTCATAAACCCATGCCTCATCACCAGTTACAATACGTTTTATGAATGTGGGGTCTGGATAGACTCGTTCTAGCATGTCTTCAGCAATCTTTCCCGTCGAGCGGCAACTCCTTTCATGCCAAAACAATCGTTGTAAATGGTACGAATTGATTCGTGAGAAACAGAAAGTTCATTGCCTATCTCTCTCAAACTTAAATGACGATTTTCAATTAACATTTTCTTCACTTTATCGATGTTAACTTCAGTTGAAGATGTTGATTTCTTCTTCCACCCCGTCTTGGCCGGTGTTGAATGCATTGTACCATTCATATGCACGTGTTTTTGATGAAGTCGATTCACCGTAAGCCTTCTGTAACATTTTTAGCGATTCGGCTTACGAAATTCCATTTGCAATACAAAATTTAAAACGAATTCTTTGTTCGATATTTTCACTCTTTGCGAAATTCGCAATACACACTTGTGAGACCTGACAGAATCGAGCACTAAACAAACTGAATGACAAATTGCATTCAAACTCCGCCTCAGTATAGAAAACATAGCAACAACAAAATTTCGATAATCGTTTTAAGCAGATTTTTTAAATAATTGATTCCTGATACTTTTTCGACAGAATGTATATTGTAATCATCTTTGTACGTTTGTTAGTATTCAGCATGAAACCGATTGAGTATTAACAAATAAACGTGGAAAACTCTCAGATAGTTCAAATGGTCCCTTTAGCGCGGATACCCTTTATAACCCGGTACTTTTTTTGACAGAATGTACATTGACTTTAATCTATAAAGATAATTTAAACTTTGATGACTAAGCAAAGTTCTCATTATTCTTTTCAGGCGTGTATGAATATGTTCCTCTAGAATCCGGAGAAGGTGAGAGACTACAAATCAATGCGCAAAACTGTGTTCATTGCAAAACTTGTGATATCAAAGACCCCACTCAAAATATCAACTGGGTTGTACCAGAAGGAAGTGGTGGGCCTGCATATAATGGCATGTAAACATTTTTTTAAATATAGATAAATAGAGGGAGAGAGTAACATTACACCCGTTTTAAAATCAAGTTCGCAAGGATTTCTATGTAGTTTATCTGGTAATTTTAAAATATCAATTTGAGTAACAAAATGCTAATTAGTTATTAAGACTCAAAAACTATTGTATATTTGTATATAATATATCTATAAACATTTTGTGGATATACATGAATTTTATACATATTTTATGTCCTATTTTTGTCATATTCAATGTTATACAGACATTTACTGTAATTGAAGTCAGATGCTATTTTTATATTCAAAAACCGATGTGTAAGAAATTGAATGAAAATGATTGTTACTGATATCTGTTTATTTTGTCAAATATTCTATACCGAATTTTTAATTTAATATTTGTTAATTAAATATAGGAGATTTTTTTGGAGCCTAAAGTGTTTCTGCTTTTGCAATTGAACATAATTATTATATATATGATGTAACGCGAATCACGTAATTTGACTCTGGCAGAATGTCCTCAAGCAGTGGTGGATAACCTAGGTTGGGCTTGGACAAGAATAGGCTGAAGTCTTGAGGTATTTCATTGAACTGTTTCAGAATGATCCGCAGGTACAGAGAGACTGGTAGTCATGAAAGGGACATGGACAATGAGCACCTTCAAATGCAGCGTCCATGAAATCTTGTTTGAGGTCTTGTGTCACAGCTTAAGGCCCAGCTCAAATCGCAGTACATCGAAGAGCAATTGAAATTTGCCAGGGAATATGTCAATCGGTTAGAAGCTGATTGAGAGTTTTATTCACAGATTTGTCTAAATTTTGTCTTTTTCATTGTGAACGACGTTCTTAAGTGCACAAGAGAACAAAATGAGAAATATACCGAGTGCAACTTTTTACTTACAATGGTTTTGATGTGGGGAGGAATTTCTTTGAACGCTCGAACAGATCTGGTCACCGTAAATAATGGAACCCTGAAAGCTCAGAGGTATATTACAGAAATTTTAGAACAACATGTTGTACTATTGGCGGCAAACATGGGTGAAAACTTTTTGTTTTTGCATGATAACGCCTCACTTTGCCAAGCTCAAATCGTTAGGAACTACCTTCAAGATCACCAAATCACTTTCATGGAATGGCCCGCATGAAATCCAGACGTTAATTTATTTATTTAATTCAATCACACTGGGATACAAACAGGACGAGCCCAAAATTAGTATCCTCGAAATTATATAAATTATTATCAAATATTTCAAATAAATCTAAATAATCATTATTGTACAACCTGAAAAAATGAAAATTACAAACTACAAAATTTCAAATCTCAAATCTACAAAGTTTTAAATTTCGGAGAACCATCGATAGATTATGAATAAAAAAAATACGAACAAACAATCAGACAATAATTAAACACAATAATAATCAATACCCTAAATGTTGCTTAGTGAAGAATTTTGTTCTACACTGAGACCAAGAGAAAACGTCAAGCTCTGTTCCACTTTGTAGCAAATTGACTGCCTTCAGGCAACGAATGATAGGTGCATTTTGTGAGCAATTTGTCTTCTTGAAGGTTATGTGAAACAGTTCTGAGTATCTGAGATTTCTGATAGAAACGTTGACATGAACACTCGATAATAAATCGGAACCTGCGATGCAGCTATTAACTATCCTGTACAAAAACATGACATCTGATAGCTTTCTCCTATTGTTAAGTGAATATATTTTTAAATGTTCTCTAGCCCTCTGTATACTCATATCTCCGTCCATATTAAAATTAGTTTTTTTCCTATATATCTGATGAACCGATTCTAAATTCCCTTGAGTCTGTCAATATATAAATTATACTGAGGGTTCCACACGAAACTCGCAAAACATAGTCTAGACAATACATATGCATTATACACAGATATGCTTGAACGAATATTCACAAAATATTTACAGGTTCTGATGATATAGCCCAAAAATTTAGAGCATGCATTGGCTATAGATTCAACGTGATCACTGAACATCAGTTTCAAATCATAGACTACTCCCAAATCTTTGATCTTTTGTAGTTTGGGTAAGTTGTTACCCTGCAGTTGGTGAACATAATCAATTGTTTTAACTTTTCGTGTGAAAGTAACTGAACTACACTGTACACAGTAATTTAGGAACAATCCATGACTCACAAAATTCCACCGATCTATTAAGATCGATCTGGAGATTCTGATAATCCTTATAATCAGTTATCTCAAGAAAAATTTTAAGGTCGTCTGCATAAAGTAGAAACCTGCTGAACTTGAAGCAACTCCTAATTTTATTCACATATACTATAAACAGAAGAGGACCTAAATGAGAGTGTTGCGGCACTCCAGATGATACGAAAAATGACTGCGATGAATAGCCAGCAACCTCAAACTGTGATCTATTTCTCGGGTATGATTCAACCCATCTCAGCAACGTTCCCCCAATACCAGCTTCAGCAAGCCCTTCGAACTTGTCTGGGATATTCTTAATAGAAGATTATAACACCGAATCTAGCAAAATCAGCCAGCTACTTTGGATGAGGTTCGGAACAGATTGATCCAAATTTGGACCGAAATAGATCAGAATTCTATAAGGTTAGATGTCATGCATTAATTATCTCCAGGGGTGGAAATATTCGGTACTTATAACAGTTTTTTGGAGACTAAATTTCTATGAGAACCATTTTCATTTCGATTCATAATAAATTAACTTCTGAATAAAGAGTACCCCCCGTTAAGATAGTCGAAATGCTACGACTCGCGAAATCCTTTTTTTTGTTCATTACATCATTGTGGTGATAAATAAGAAACGTATTTTTGACATTAATTTTTTTCTCGGATTCTGATCGCTTAAATAATCGGAAAATTTTCATGAATACTGTTAGCCACTTCTCGAAACATGGAATTTTTTTCGTAATTATTGGCTCCAACAAAAATATTTCTCGTGAAAAATTTTTTCCCTGGGCTTAATGGAGGTGTGGGCAGATCTAGTTTCTGCGGCGTTTGATTTCTATTATTGAAAAGTATCTCTTTGAAATTTTTCAGATTTTTCCTGATGGTGCGTCACCTCCAAAAACGCAGGAAATCAGTTTTCCCCTTTAGAGCGGAAAATTCAACTTTCAACATGTCTGGCCGTGCGGAAAACAATGAAAACATTTCAATATTATAATATTCTACCAACATAATATCCAACTAAAAATATTTTTATTCAAAAAAAATTTTCCAAGGGTGATTTTAGATATTTTTGTCTTTATTCTTACATTTCAGCCCCTTTTTGTGCGAAAAACTCAACTTTTCCGCTTCGGCGCTTACGGTAAACAATTACCCTATCTACCTATGAGAAGATAATAGCTGGAACAGATAAAGTACGCTTTTCCAAGCTTTCAATTCCAACGAACTACTTGATTTTCCAGAATTTAATATAGAGGAGTTAAAAATATTTCTTACGGGTGTTTATTATTCCAAACCTTAAATAGCAATAAAATACTGGAGTAGAGCAGCCAAAAATCATCTTATTTGAAGTAATATCACGACGTATAAATGGTAAAACGTATAAGTTTTACGTGAATTATGAGCCGAATAATGATGGTTCAAATAGTATGAAGCGATGTTGTTGCAATTGCGCTAACGGAAACAGAACTATTGGATGTTGCTCTCATGTCGTTACTTTTATTTATTTTTTGCTATATGGACGATTTCTGTCAAAAATCATCAAATCAGCAGAGCACCTGATAGATATATTCAAAAATAGTAATACCTGTAATAGATCAAGATAGCGACGAAGATTAAAATGTTGATTAAATATTTTATTGAATTATTTTCCTATTTTATAAGGGCACACATTTATGATCGATGGATAAGATGAAAAGGAGTAATTAAGTACTCAATCCAGTCAATGAGAAAAAGTTTTATATTTCATCGAAAGCTTTATTTTTCAATTCTTTCAACTTCATTCAAAACCAGTTTTCAAAATTGTAATAATCTTCAGATTACTAAATTCCGAAAATAATATGAAGTACCATGAAGTATAAGGACTAACCCACAAAACTGAAAAATCACTAAAACTCCAAGTTTCTTATACCACTCAATATTGATTACTTAGTTGAATGTCTTATTAATAATTTTTCGTAATTAATTAGATCTCAAAGTATGTATGTAAATTTTAATTTTAACTTCAGAACGCAAAAATTGGGCAGAGAAGTGAGGTTCATGGCAAAGAAAACTAAAAATCTTTTTTGAGTTTAATAATCTTCAGTTGGCTCTAATGTTTATAGGATAACATAATAGAAGCGGGAAAGCAGAGGTTTCCGCTCTAAAAGCGGCTAAAATATAAGATTAATGGCATAAATAACTAAGAATCGTAACTTTTTTTAAATAAAATAATTTTTTTTTGAGTTAAATGATCTGCAGTTGACTCTTATGTTTGTAAGATAACATGGTATTAGACTATTTCCATTGTTTCCCGTAAGCGTCGAAGCGGAAAAGATGAGTTTTTCGCACTAAAAGGGGCTGCAAAGTAAGATTAATGCCAAAAATCACCCCTAAGAAAATTTTTTTAAATAGAAAAATTTTTAGTTGAATATTATGTTTGTAAGAGATTATAATATTGAAATGTTTTCATTGTTTCCCGCACGCCCAAACATGTTAAGAGTTGAATTTTCCGCACTAAAGGGGAAAAACTGATTTTTCGCGTTTTTAGAGGTGACGCACCATCAGAAAAAATTATATAAAATTAAGGGAGGTACCTTTTAATAATAGAAATCAAACGCTGCAGAAACTACATCTGCCCAGACCTCCGTTAAGTCTAGAGATGAAAATTTTGACGATAACAAGAATTTTTACGGGGGGGCCAATAATCACAAAAAAAATTTGCATGTTTCGTGAAATGGTTAACTGTATTCATGATTGTTTTTAGATTATTTTATCTATCAGAATGATGAAATCAAGGAAAACAGGATTTCGTGAGTTAGGGCATTTCGACTTAAGGGTAGGTACCCTTTGAAATTGTGTGTAATTTCTTAGTGTCATCTGGATGAAATTGAGGGGTTAAGTAGAAAACTGCTGAAAAAATCAGATATTACACTTCTTGCGTCCTAAAATTGTGATTGTAAGATAAAATATTCAGTTCATACATGCTCATACCATTAATCCAAGTTATTGAAGCATGTCAAACTCATAAACCCATGCCTCATCACCAGTTACAATACGTTTTATGAATGGGGGTCTGGATAGACTCGTTCTAGCATGTCTTCAGCGATCTTTCCCGTCGAGCAGCAACGCCTTTCATGCCAAAACAATCGTTGAAAATGGTACGAACTGATTCGTGAGACACAGAAAATTCATTGCCTATCTCTCTCAAACTCAAATGACTTTATCGATGTTGATGGCCGATCAGAGCGAGGCAAATCTTCCATCACATCTCGGCCACTGTTGAATGCACCATACCACTCATATGCACATGTTTTTGATAATGTCGAGCGTGAGCGTTCTGTAACATTTTCAGCGATTCGGCATACGAAGTTCTATTTGCATTACAAAATTTGAGACAAATTTTTTGTTCGATATTTTTATCCATTGAAAAATTCTCAAAACAGACTTGTGAGAACTGACAAAATAAAACACTGTTACCAAACTAAATGACAGATCGCGTTCAAACGCCGCGTCGGTATGGACAACTGTTGTTCCATCTTAGCAACAACAAAAATTTTGGCAATCGTTTCAAGCAGATTTTTTGAATGATCAATTAACGATACTTTTTTGACAGATTGTATAATGATCATTCTTCTTGCTGTCATTTTCGAAATTTTAAGTTCTTCAAAATGAACTCTTGAAATATCCAGAAATAATATAAATTTAGGTATTAATTCAGACTTGAGATAGAATTGCAGGGGTGCTCAAACTTGAACTGCTGACGATCTACCTCAATATTTTTAGACTAGTTACGATCGACTCTGAGAGGCTGCAAGTATGTGTGATGTCGTACATACGCTATACACCTTACCTATCTACCTACCTAGGTAGGGTGTACCGTAGCATATATAGATATTAGCTTTCCGCACAATATACATTGTTTTAGTCAAGGTTTGGGTTGGGTTTAGTTAGGTTCCTCTCTATAATATCAATGAAAAAACTCAAAGTTATTTATTATATATATTATTTGCGAGTTTATTGGTTGTTACGAAACAAAAGATTTAGATATGGTGTTAAACTTAACTAAGACGTGACTTTGGATGTTGAAGCGTGGCACTGCATGTCCTGAGCATACTATTCATAAGATGGTACGTAACCAGTGAGTGCTAATCCCAAGCATGATGACATATGTCAGTTAGTCGATTGCGATATTTTGACTTAATCATCGTCATTTCATAAAATGCAGACTCGCACAAGTAAGTTGACCCAAACATTGCCGTCAGTTGAAGGGCGATTTGCCTTAGCTTTGGATATTTATCTTCAGATATAAAACACCAGAAATTTGTATCAGATGCTGTAGATTTAAGATGTATATCTGATATAATCTACACCAACTCATTTTCATCAGAACATGAGTTCATATTAAACTGACTTGCTATTTCAGTAGCTAATTCCTCAATGTTTTTACATGAAAAATAATAAATCATAAATGATGCTATATAATGCAATCATAAAAACGCATTTTGAATTGTCCCAAAACATTTGATAATTCAACCTCATACGTATCATAATTCAACTGAGGAATCCTTGCTTTCAAAGACGGAAAATGTTTCAGATCCTTTATTTTCAGTTGATCTATCATAAGTTGAATTTTACTTTTGAATGCGTTCACTGCGCTAATCCTCGCAATAAAAGTTTTTCCATTTTCTTGAAGCTCCAAGTTAATGGTGTTTAGGTGCAGTGTGAGTGTCAGTTTGCCAAATCAGTCAGCCATTTTTCGTTTTTCAACATCTGAGTCTACACCTCTTTCGTCTAGAAAAGCTGTTATTTCGGCAATAATTCCCGAAACCTTTCTAGGAATTTTCCACGACTCAACCACCTGCCGTCCGTGTGAAGAACTAAATCAGTCTATTCAGCCTATTCCCTATCTTCCAACTACACAAAACTTGTTGATGTATAATGCAATGGAATTAAAAAAATGAAGGGAAATCTTCATTAGCTCGACACAATGCCACAAAATCGTTTTTGTTTTCAGTCATTGCTGCTGTTTACTCGGTTGTAAAGCATACTAATTTATATATTGGTAGCTTGTAGTTTTATACAAAATTGAAGAAAACGTCATATATAAACACCTCAAAAAAGTCTAGGGAACACTTCTGAATATCGATATATCGTATCCAGAACGATCAATATGGATGATTTTTTTGAGAAATGAACACCTGCATCAATTTCTCACCAAATTATGTAGAGTGCCGCAACAGGTTTCAGTTTTTTTTTTATAAAAAAGCAAAAATGTAGCAGATGAGACGCTGCTTTATAATCATTTCATGTATTCAGTGTTTGAAATCAGTTAGTTGGCACTTCGTTTCTGTTGTAAGCACAAATAAAAGATTCAAGTTTTGTGATTCGACCATGGAAAGACGACATTTGACTAGAGAAGAGATGTTACGAGCCGTTGGCATACTCCAAGCTGGGAGCTCACAACGGAAAGTATCCTGGGTTCTGGGAACTAGCTCAAGTGTCATAAACCGTTTATGGTCGCGTTTCAATGAAACAGGTAGCGTAGAAGAACGCCATACAGGTCATTTCAGGATTACTACAGTCGCCCAAGACCGATTTTTGGTTTTACAAGCCAGAAGAGATCGTACTACCACAGCATCTCAATTAGCTCAAGAGCTATCACGAGTTCATAATGTACAGATTTCCGACCAAACTGTGAGAAATCGACTGCACGAAGGTCAACTCCACTCCTGGCGTCCTTTAAGAGTTCCACAACTGACCCATGGAAATCGCGCTGCTCGTTTAGCTTGGTGCCAAGAACACGTAAAATGGGATCAAGAGAGGTGGGCCACAGATCTCTTCAGTGATGAGTCTAGATTTAGTTATTATCCCGATTTGGGAAGAATTCGAATATGGTTGGCCCAGCAGGGCTCTCCCATTCACAGATCTGGTCCAAGATGAAACGAACTCAAGAAGATTCGTTATGTCTTATCTTCCGGGTATAAAACCATGCTGGTTTGCAGGGATTATCTTGTTCTCCACCAAAAAAATCGAGCATCTGTTTGAGTATAATTTTTTCGAGGATTTTGGATGCCACTGAAGTCAAACTAATGTTGATCGGAGATGTTTTGTCGCCATTCTTGAAAACTGGTGTGACAGATGCATTTAACTATGGTGAGGATAAACAGTGGGACTGAAATATTTTTTTGAAAACCAGGAATATGAAATGATTTGGCGCAGTATTTTAGAAGGTTGGTGTTAACGTTTAACCCAGATAAGTGTTTCACCACAATATCTTCGGTAATGACAATGTCGCTCAGATCCAGTTGATAACGGTTAATAAGAATGTTACGCACTTGTCCAATAGGCTCACCGGTGAAGGAAGCTGAAGAATGCTCTGCTAGGACATTGGAGGTTCCTAGAGTGAAATGAATTGTGAAAAACGATTTGTAGGACCCCTGGCCAGTAACCTTGGAATTCAGAAACGTTTATAAACACCTCAAAAAAGTCTAGGGAACACTTCTGAATATCGATATATCGTATCCAGAACGATCAATATGGATGATTTTTTTTTTAAATGAACACCTGCATCAATTTCTCACCAAATTATGTAGAGTGCCGCAACAGATTTCAGGTTTTTTTTATAAAAAACTAAAAATGCAGCAGTGTTTGAAATCAGTTAGATGGCACTTTGTTTCTGTTGTAAGCACAAATAAAAGATTCAAGTTTTATGATTCGACCATGGAAAGACGACATTTGACAAGAGAAGAGATGTTACGAGCCGTTAGCATGCTCCAAGCTGAGACCTCACAACGGGAAGTATCCAGGGTTCTGGGAAGTAGCCCAAGTGTCATAAACCATTTATGATCGCGTTTCAATGAAACAGGTAGCGTAGAAGAACGCCATACAGGTCGTTTCAGGATTACTACAGTCGCCCAAGACCGATTTTTGGTTTTACAAGTCAGAAGAGATCGTACTACCACAGCATCTCAATTAGCTCAAGAGCTGTCACGAGTTAATAATGTACAAATTTCCGACCAAACTGTGAGAAATCGACTGCACGAAGGTCAACTCTACTCCAGACGTCCGTTAAGAGTTCCACAACTGACCCATGGAAATCGCGCTGCTCGTTTAGCTTGGTGCCAAGAACACGTAAACTGGGATCAAGAGAGGTGGGCTGTGGCCCACCTCTCTTGAGAGAACTGTGGTTCTCTTCAGTGATGAATCTAGATTTAGTTATTATCCCGATTCGGGAAGAGTTCGAATATGGTGGGAACCTGGAAAGCAAAACCGTCTCCAGCATGCTCGAGAAGTTGTTAGACAGGGAGGCGGATCAGTGATGTTTTGGGGAGGTATACGCCTTGGTGGAAGAACTGACCTCGTTTTCATACAGAACAACCTCACGAGAAATTCTTACGCAAATAAGATAGATTTACCTGTAGTGGTACCGTATCTCCAAACAATGGGTCAAAATCCAGTCTTCCAACAAGATAATGCCTCTCCTCATCGTGCAAGAGTTGTCTTGAACATTCTTGAAGAGAATGATATCGATCTTCTACCGTGGCCATCCTGCTCCCCAGATCTGAATCACATCGAGCATGTGTGGGACATCCTAAAAGAAATCTTCTGCGTCAAAACCTCTTCCATCATGAACAGGAGCTTCGATTAGCAGTTCAGGGGGATTGGAATGACTTAGGCCAAAATGTAATAGACAATTTAATATTGAGCATGCCGCGACGATGCCAAAGTGTCATTAATAACAGAAGTGGACCTTCTGGGTACTGAAAAATATAAGTGCTTCCATATCGTTTCGAAAGTATTAGTTCAGGATTTTTGTTTGTGTTTTACCAAATTTCGTCATTTTCAAATTTCAAATTTTTTTTATAATAGGTGCTTTGGAGAAGTCAAATATTATTTTGTTTTCTTGAGAATACATTATGTACAATACATCCTAACAAAAACCGAAAGATTTTTATAAATTCGAATCATCAAATTCATATTTTAAAGATATTGGTAAGTGTTCCTTAGTCTTTTTTGAGGTGTTTATCTTCGTCACGGGTCGTCTCCTTCAGAGGAATGATTGTCAAAAATTCTTCCTCAGCCTACATGTCATTGAATACCATCCGAATAAAAATACACAGCTGGGCAGTGTCTGTCATATCAGTGGATTCGTCGAACTGTAAAGAAAAGTATATACTTAACTAAACTAAAACATGATATCATGAAATGTAGATATATTTCATGATATCATTTTTAAGTTTACCTGCCATGTCCTGACTCATGACTTCAATACGCCTTGTAACAGTCGGACGAGATAACTGAAGTTCTCTAATAGCAGACATGATTTCTGTTTTATTTTTAAAATTTCCAAATGAAGTCTCACCCGCTTCTGTAAATGCTTCCTTCACAACCGATCCATCTTCGAATGGTTTCTTGTGTTTCGCCAATATATGAGATATTTTAAATGACGCGATCGTAGCAGCTTTTGATTGTTTGGCTGTTCTTGTGAACATGGTTTGTTCTTTTTTCAAACAAGATATCAAATCACGAACTTTTCGTTTTCTCAATTCACTCTGTGGCGGAAAATCCTTTTCATAGTTTTTATGAACCGTTCTATGATGCCTCTCTAAGTTACCACGCTTAGGTATTGCAACTGACGCACGACAAATAGGACAAAAGCACTTATCCTTCACCATACAAAAAAAAAATTCTTCCTCCCAATCGTTATTAAAATGATACGTTTTAGATTTCT
Organism: Cryptolaemus montrouzieri; assembly: GCA_013387265.2. Taxonomy (NCBI): domain Eukaryota; kingdom Metazoa; phylum Arthropoda; class Insecta; order Coleoptera; family Coccinellidae; genus Cryptolaemus; species Cryptolaemus montrouzieri. The sequence goes on from JABFTP020000001.1 coordinate 30,622,170, forward strand.
TCGCTGCACTCATTTTGTACTATCTAATAATAAACTTTGTATCGACATAGTATTGCCTTCAAGTTTCAATTCAGAATGACTCCACTTCCTGCAGGCGCAATTTTATATCGGCGTGTACGAAAGTCTCGAATGTTCCCGTCAGACGCGCCGCCCGAAATTTCTAGAAAAGCGGCAAGAATAAAAAACGCGGCTTTTCTTTGACAAGTACCGCACGCTCCTTTGATAAAGCCGCCTTTTGCCGCTAGCAGAGTCTTATTTCATTACCTAATAAATTTTTGTAGTTTAGTTACCTACTTATTGAAATATTTTTTGCTTCTCGAAATCTACTCAAAAAGCTCTCGCAATCAACCGTTTTAGCATCCCTGTATTAGAGCAACGTTGAAAAAAATTTATACCTTAATTTTTTCCTTAAAAGAAGAAACTGGCATCAAATCACAATTATTAGAAATATTTTCAAGTGTACATAATTGAAAAGATATCAATAATGTACCTACTACAACTAAAATATACCCTCAACAGGTTTTCTCTTAGAAATCAATACCATAGTGGATATTTTCCAGAAACACTGTGTGGATTCAGTAGTCGTATTCTATTTATTGCAACCAAACTTGAAGCTGTCTTCAAAACATATGGAAACAATTTGGTAGGTAGGTATATCCGCCGGTGACAGAGGCGTAGTAGATCATTTTGTAGAAGGAAACATATGTCATAACATATGGAATACATTTATCAGATATCATCCAATCCACTTGAACTATACCGTTTTAGCCTGCTACAAAAATCAATTATGAACAGAATTTTTTTATTCGTTTTAATATTTCTTAAGGTGGTCATATGCTTTACTTTCCTTCCATTTATCACAGAAAAAAAAAAGCGACTTTGGAAGTAGAAATATTCAAAATCTCAAAACGATTTCATTTAATATCAATATCTTTTTGAGATTGTTAGGTGAATCCTTGTGCGATATTCTTAGTGAATATTTATTACACTCAATTTCTTACTTCGACTTATTTGATGCGGAACATGGAAATCTAAATCCTTCGTTTACATCTTCGGTGGAGGCTAATTTATGATAAACTCAGCTTTACGCCACAGAATTCATTATGTATTTCCATTACTTGTCGTCCTATTTCATTCAATTTATTGAAATAACACTAAGCTGCTGACTTGAAATGAATTGAGTTCATCATAAGAAATCCTCTTATGATACAATGATAAACTTCCTATGAAGTAACTGAGGATCTAACACATTTTAAAATAGTCCATGATAGGTGAGGATTTTAGAAAAATTCATACTTGGTAAAGTAGACATATGCTAACGGGTTCTAATATAAATAAAATGGAACACTTCTGTCTGATTTCCACAATGTTCATTTTTAATACACACTACTGGTTCCGACAGTTACGTCATTTCCAAGTGTCTGGAGCCAACAGTTGTGGGAAAGAAGGTGCTAACTATACCTATTTTAAATGTTGATTAGTGGGGTGCGATTTAATTCTAGATAGCTATTAGGGGTGTGAATTTTAAGTTATTATAGAGATTGTTAATTTTCAAACCTTCCAAATGATTCATTGCCATCCCTTCATTGCATTTAGTATTATTTCTCCGTCCTTCATAATAAATTTTTGTAGTTGTTTGTAGCAATCACTTGGTCTTGCATGGCCATAAGGAATCCTCTGTTTCCGCGAATAACTCTCCTTTCATCAACCATTTGTTGGAGGCTTCTTTGTCGATGTGTGGTTGATTAATCTCATGGTGATGTCGTCCATGCAATTCCTTTCTTGACCATTGCTCTTGTTTTTCAGTATCTGATAGGAACGGTAGATTCAGCAGGTCATCTCTGGTAGCAAGATTTAGAGGTGTATATCCCTTATCAGCCAACGATACCACTCTATGAAGGTCAGAGGTGAGAGCTTTTGCTGAGGAGAATTCTCTGAGATTTTTTATCTGTTCGGTGTGTAAATTGACAACATCTATTAATCAGCGTCCTCCTTCTTTCCGCTTCAAAGTTGTTCGTATCACAGACGATTTTGGATGATGGTTGTTGTACTTTGTTAGCATCGTTCGGGTCTGCCTTTGAATATCATCCAGTTCTGTCTTAGTCCATCTGATTATTCCGAATGACTAAAGCAACACTGGAATCGCGTAGGTGTTAATTGCCTTGACTAGATTCCCCGAGTTCAACATTGATTTCAGCACAGTCTTCAGACGCTGACTGTAATTTGAACGATTCTTCTCCTTTGATTGTTTTTGGTCTAGCAATCTGGCTTGTTGGTATCCCAGATATTTGTATGTTTTGCCATCCCTCATGCACTGTATAATAACACCGTTTGGAAGTTGTGTTTCACCATCTATGACTTTCCCTCTTTGAATGTTCAGGGTCTTACATTTTTCAATATGTTCAAATATGAACATCTGTCGAGAACTCACTGACAGTTTTCAGCAAATCATCCAATTGCTTCTTGTTCGAAGCATATAATTTGATGTCATCCATATACAGCAGGTGGGAGACTGTATAATAATTCCTATCTGTTTTTATCCTACATCCGTATCCTGTTCTATTGAGCATTGGGGACAATGGGTTCATAGCTAAACAGAACCATAGTGGACTCAAAGAGTCTCCTTGAAAAATACCACGACGTATGGGTATCTCGTCAATTTTAATTGATTTATTGTTCATGTTGACCTGTAGAGACGTGCGCCAGTGTGTCATTGTTGTCCTCAGGAATTCTACCAGTGCTGGGTGAATTTTGTATATCTGCAATACTTCAACAAGCCAAGAATGGGAGGTAGTATCGAATGCCTTCAAATAATCGAGAAAAGCCGAATGTACATTCCGATGCCCTGCGTGTGCCTGTTTTATTATCACAGAATCGATGATGAGTTGTTCCTTGCACCCGTGGTGTTTCTTTCTTCATCCTGGGTGTTTTCTTGGGATGTTGAAGAACATACGTGAGCTGTTTCGCTAGGGCTCCATGGAGCTTATCAAACTTCTTGTACCAGTAGTTGTCGATATTATTTATACCTGTGGCCTTCCAATTGTTGGTCGCTCTAATCACTGTTGTGATTTCTTCCTCCGTTATTCCTTCGAAGTGTATATGTTTGATTTATTATTATTATTATTGTATTTAGAAGAGTTTAGGTGTGAACCTATAAAGTCACTTACACAAAAGAAAAAAATTACATTTGTAGAGAATTTTCAAATTATTTAATGGAATAATATGATTGGTAGATCTAATGTTTTAAAAAACTGCTGATTTGTCTGTCTAGAGGTGCTCTTTGAAACTAGATTCAAAATTTCGATCCTGGTACCATAAAATTTTCGACATGTTGCCAAGACTAAGAATTGTGAGCTTCAAACATTCATAGCAGCTAAATAGTTTGTGCTAAGCAAAAACTACCAACAGATTCTTAATCAGCGAATGGTAACCTACCTGTGAGCCAATTTTCGTTTGTCCTACGTAACCTGTTAGGCATAGTAATTTGCTTATGTTGGCACCACTGGAAAAGGAGGTTGTTGAATTAAATTTGGAAATATAATTGCTGATGTTATTAGAGAGGGTCGATGTAATATATATATATATATATATATATATATATATATATATATATATATATATATATATATATATATATATATATATATATATATATATTATCGATGATAATTACATTAATACGAATAAATGATAGCAAACATCATAGGAGAAAACTAATTTACGATCTGAATAATTGTTCAATATGAGCCCCATTTTGCTCGATACACTTGACAGCTCGTATACGAACATGATGAGTTGCCCTCCTAGTTTCCTCAGGATCAATATTACGAAAAGCATTATGAATGCGCTCTAGTAACTCTTCTTTACTTCTTACAGGAATAAGAAACACTTCACTCTTGATTTTGCCCCATAAATAAAAATCAAGGGACGTCAGGTCCGGAGAACGCGGAAGCCATAAATTTGGTCCTTGATTACCCCACCATCTATCCTCGAACATTTCTGTTAGCTGCCGATCTACAGCTCGTGTTTTATGTGTTGGTGCATGTAGACTCTCATGAAGTTTATCGCGGAAGATATTTGACCCACCATATATATATATATATATATATATATATATATATATATATATATATATATATATATATATATATATATATATATATATATATATATATATATATATATATATATATATATATATATAGAAGATTCCATTGGGATTATTGAGTCTGTAAATATTTATTTTCTATATACGTTGTAGGTGGGATTATTATTGAGTTCAGTGATGGTTATGTCAAGGAAATTGTTGCTTTCAATTTCAGCAGTGAAGGTTATTTCATTACGTATTTCATTCAGAAAATATAAAAACTGGTCTATTCTTCTGTTTGAGCTTTGAAAACCTAATAGAATATCTCCAACATATCTGTACCAGAAAATAATATGTTTCTTGTGAGTTTTCAAGGCTTCTACAGATAAGTAGTTCAGTTTTTATTCAATTTTTTGAGTTTAGAAACAAGGATAATACGTTTATTAGATCATTTGATGTATTGTGAATCAGTCATTGAGTTACTACTTTACTGATGTGTGAAAATAATCATGGTGTTGCATACATTGCAAGAACCTGTTGAACTGTTAAGCCTTTATTACCAAATTCAAAATTGTGCCCGAGGAAGGATATTTAACCAAAACCATCTTAAACGTAACATACACCATGAATAGATAACAGAATTGATACCAAAATTTATTGAGGCGGATTCAGTAACGGATAAAAAAGGGCGCCCATTGGAATTATGAAGTAGCAGCTTATGACAGAGATGCAGTCGGTACGGAAAATTTCTGAAACTCCGGATGTTAACCAATCAAACGCTTTTGGAATTTCACATATATTACAAGTTGGATCCGTACAAAATTGTATTAATTAATGAATTAAATGATGATTATTTGGATCGAAACCGAAAGTTTTGCGAAATTATGGCCGAGCGTAGCAAGAATAATCCGCATTTCTTGTAGAACGTTTGATTTTATGACCCGAGTAATGTTCAATCAGGAAAACTCAGGAGTTGGTTATATAGTGAATTTATTTCAGGTTAAATCAACTTCTACAATGACTAGATAATGAAATGAATCTGAATTATGTATTGATTACAGGGTTATATATTATAACGTAACAATTTTATCTAGTGGAATATTTGGAGGCCAAATATCATTCCAAAAATTTACCGAGTTTCGATATACAATATTTGAGTAATCAGATAACTAAATGCATTCTAAGGTCCAAAAGTATTCTTTGTTATGTATCTTATTATCAAGTTGAGATCTATTGGAAATAGAACTTACTGATCTGTACATACAATTTGTAATTCAACAAACAAAAACACAGGAATTCTGTCGTGTCCATCACAGAGGTTAACCGACAATAAATAACATTTTGTTATGATATAAATCCTCATATATTTCATGAAATCGACACTCATATCCGGAAAAGCTTAATGTTTGGATAAGAGTTTCGGGAGACCACCTAATGTTTATTCATGGTAATTGAAACGGCGAAATTTTTTTTATGCTGGAAAATGTGATTGATCCATTGATAACAGAAAAAGTAGAAAACGATCCCCTACTACTTGAACAACTATTGTATTGCCAACAAGACGTTTTTCCTTACTACGTCGCACCAGTTTGCCAATATCTCAATTTGCAATATCCTGGTCATGGATTTGGAGAAGAGGACTTTGGAGTGGCCTGCCCGATCTCCTGACCTGAACCCTCTAAACTTCTTTTGAGGGGATATCTTAAGTTCAACATTTTTGTGAATTATAGATGAGTGTCGTCAAATAACTCCAAATAAGCTGAATCATGTTAATGGCGGTTTTCAGTCAAGAATGTGATATTATGTATATGTATGTAAATGGAGGACAATTTGAACGTTTGAGCTGAAATCAGTGGTTTTTTCTATTGTAAACATAATAAAGCAATCTCTTTACGATTGTTGTAGTTTTCAAAAAGAGCTTTCAAGAGATATTGCACAAAACTACTTACAATAGTTAAAACCTCAAGATAAGTGATTTTAATAGTTGCACTATTCTGTACCTGATGTGCTTTATTTTAGAGGCCACTTAAATACAGTACAAGCTCTGAGGGGTATGTATATATTCGATAAATATGCCGGTAACGGTTCCGTATACGGCAGAATACTAATTTGAACATTTTAAACTTTTTTTAGTGTAAAAGAACCCCCTGAAGTCGAGAATGATAATCGTTTTTTCGGCGAATGAACCGTTCAATAAAAAAATTCTAAATATTTTCGTAAATCTGTGCAATGAAGGTACTTTTAAACGAACATTTATTGATATAAAAAGGTTGACCTACGTTTATTTGAGTCAATTGCAAATAATATCAATTTTGAATCATATAAGAATAGAAAAATATGAAAACAACATATTTCAATTCAGAAAATATTGAAAATATATGTTCTTTATAATATATAAAATTATGTAAACAAATAGTCATGTTGGTTTGTTTGCTTGTTTTTCCTTTAACGTGCTCTATTTCAGTCATTCGGCTAATGACACGCCGGGGAATTGTGTTACCTTACTAACCCGGTAATTTTGCCGAACCCCTCTCGTGTCGAGGGAAGGGATCTTTAATGTTCAACACATCTCTGTTAGACAGGACCGACAGCCTTACATCTCCTTCGAAAGATGAACATTCAAGCGATTCCCTGAATCCGAAAAATCGCACCGACTTTGTGGGGATTGAACCCAGGTAACTTTGCGCAGGAGACGAGCATAATATCCCCTACGCCACCGAGCCGGCATCACAAATAGTCATCCATCTTTAAGTTTTCATAGAACCCGGTGAACTTTGTTATGAATTGACAGGTAGATCGATAATTTATCAGAGTTGTCAGATTGTAAAATTTTCCCAAAATAAGAAAAAATTGAGTGAAATCGCAGATTTATAAGTAAATACTCCAACCTGTGATTTTGGTTAATTGTTTGTAACTGTTAGGATATTCAGAATTCAATTAAAAAATCTTTACTCACTAATGTTGAGGTTAAATCACTTTATATAACCTGACATAACCATGTTCTACAGCAAAGCCCAACCATCTTCTTTTGTATAGGGTAAATCATGCAAGGTGACATCGATCTTTGTATCGATTAGTACCAAAAATCGCTCTTTTATGTTCTATGAGATGCTCAGTTACATAATTTTAGGATATGAAATGATTAAATAAACATTTATTAACATTAAGTCGAAAACAATTCTCTATTCTTTCCTTAAATTGTGAAGAGAGAAGCATAAGAACGAACATTCGCCGAGTTGTGCGGATCTACTTATCTCTTCATAGAGCAAATGAACTTTAAGGAGATCTGCGCGTGCGCGAATAGATGTAATTTCGTAGCTAAATCACAGCAGAAGAATAGATTCTTTCTGATTCGAAAAGCTATTATTAATTAATTTCGTGTGATTTTAGTTAGTTTGTTCATTAGTGGCATTATTATTAGAGTTTATCGTTTTCCAATATGACCGTAAGTAATTGAATTATAAATTCAGAGCAACTCCTGAATATTACATTTTCAAGGAAAAGATTAACATGTCTACCTTGCCGCGACCTTCGCAAGAAGGTAGAGCGTTTGCAATCCAACCTGGAATGCTTGCTCTGGTTGATTTAGAAGATCCTCAAAACTGTTCTTCCAACGGAAGACATAGGGCATGCGTTTTTGACGAAGAGCCGTTTGGATGGAAGTGCCGCAAAAGAAGCTGCCAAAAGCGTAGAAGGTCACTTTTTAGTGGCAGCTTCTTCAGTGAAGCTAGAATTACTATCCAGCAGATTATTTAGTAAGTAACTGCATTTTCCTTTTTATTTTATAACTTAAGTCTTGATTTTTTTTTCAGTTTGATGTACAGTTTCGCGTGGGATGACACCTACCAACGTGCCATCCACAAAAATCCCTTAAGTAAATAAACAGTTGCTGACTGGTAAGCGACATAATTTTTTTGAAAATATCTATGTTCTAATCAAAAACTTGATTTCAGATTCTCTTACTGCCGAGAAACAATTGCAGTCGCATGGCAAAATACAAGTACCGAAAAAATTGGGGGTGCAGGTATGGAAGTGCAGATGGATGAAAGCAAGATTGGGCATTGGAAATACAACAGGGGCCACGTACCCACCATGAAAACAGACCTAACCAAAGCAAGTTGATTTAACTTAACCATCCTTCCTCATCAAAATAAATCAATTACAGAGAACCAACCATATCTTATAGAAGCAAACCAACTCGAGTGACTCTTATCGAAACAGGTCAGTCGTAACGTATCAACTCTACCTCATAATTACAAATCAGTCCGAACAAACCAACTCTACCATATTGGTGCAAATCAACTTGAACGAACAAACCCTACCTTTTGGATGAAAGTCCACTTTAACGAATCCAAATCACTAATCCATATTTTTATATAATTAATTCATATATTATACAATTTATTTCTATTGCAGATATTCAGGAATCAGTGACAAGGGATTTGGACATGAGGTGGTGGTCAATCACTCAGATCTAGACAAGCGATTCCGTTTCGTTGGTAGAGAGGGGCAGCATACCAATCAGATAGAATCCCATTGGCGCCCATTCAAGACATGTTTCCGCCGACACCTTGTTACCAGTGACAAATTCGCTGGTAAATTGATAGAAAATTGTTGGCAGAAGCATGTTAGGGACACAAACCAATGCCCATTCAGAGCTCTTATGGAGGCGGTGAAATCTATCTACACCCCATAACCTGCACCTCCTACAACAAAGTGCAATCCATCTTCTTTTGTAATGTTAATTTCCAAATAAATTAGTTATTGTTAAACAAAATTAGATTACTTACTCAAAAAATTAGATATAATAATCTTCCAAATTCAATCTTTCACTAGGAATTCTTTGAAATTTCGAAAAATTATTAGTCTGGCAACCGTGCAACTCTGTGATTCCGTTCTACGTATCGATTAATACCGAAGATCAAGTTCTATGTTCTATGAAATTTTAACGATGGATGCCAGTTTATTTACATAATTTTAGGAGTGGAAAAATAAACACATATTAATATTACGTTGTGAATGGAAAAATAATTTTTGATAATAGATTAGTTCATATATTATTAGAAATTAAATCTTTTAAAGAATTACCCCAATAAACCGTATACCATTTTTATTTGCTGATAAATGCTAGTCAAAAAGTAACTTTATTCGAAATTAATTTCTCGTTTTTTTAAAAACGGTACATTTCCCGAAAAAACGAATATCATTTTCGTAAGCAGGAAGTTTGTTTACACATATTCTGCTATAAATTGTTCACTTTCTCGTTCTGCCATCTACGGAACTCTACCCAATATGCCGCGAATACAGAAACCGTGGATATGGAATGGCAGTTTATAGGGATTATAGGGAATACGTACTAAGTGACAAAAATGAATATATAAAAAAATAAATTTACTTGAAGTTTTTGTCCATATTGATTACTTATCTTCAGACTTAGGCAATGGTTCGAAGAGTTTTGTAATTTTTTCTTGCTTGGCAGTTTTCAAAAACTCCTACAATTCAGGTTGATATTCAGCAGTGGCAATAGCAATTTGCCTCTTTAAATAATTCCCATTCTTAAACCTTCACTGAGATTTTTCTAATTAAATGTCACGTTTCCAGGCTTTTTGAAGCCTCGTCTTCAATAGGCTGTGACTTTAACATTTCCTTCAAGTCGGTTTCAGTTAAATTTTTATCTTGCAATTCCTGAATGTTACTTGTTTCTATCTGTTCGAACACATCGTGTCCTATTCCATCCGCGATTTCAGCAGCTAAAGTTTGAATTTGCACAGATTCTTTGTCATTTTCCGCAGTCAGAACAGGCCACAGTTTTTCCAGCATGATTTCAATGTGTATGGGTTCAGTTCTTTCACTGATTCTTTTACGTTCATGATACATTTTGTTATGTCAAATTTCTTCCGGGATTTCATAATATTTATATCAGAATCACATTTCATATTATCCAATATGAATTTGAAGGTTCGTCTGATGTAACAGATCTCAAAGGCCTGTATTTTCTATAGGTTGAAGCAGAAACCTCTTGTAGGGAGGTGAAAATGTCACTTCCATATTTAGATGCATAGTTTCAAGTTCGCGAGGACGACCTGCTGCATGTTCAAAACTAGAACAACTTCAAAGAGTAAATTCTTCTTTTTTTAATAAGTTGCAAGTTCTGGAACAAAACAATATCGAAAACAGCCACAAAAAATAGCTCTTGTAAGCTACGCTTTCTTATTAGCACACAAAAACACTGGCAAGTCGTTCTTGTTCTGATGTTTTAAAGCACGGGGATTTAACGATCTGTAAAGCATCAATGGTAATGACACAATCTCGAAATGCATTAGAACATAGCAACTCTATCCTTTGCTGCCTTAAACCCAGGGGACTTTTTGCTTTCGGAAACGAATGTTTTGTATGGTATTCTCTTCCAAATCTGTGCAGTTTTGTGTGTTGAATACTTGCTCAAGTTTGTATCCTCCATCAGCTATAAGATTTGCAAATTCTTCTGGATATCTTTCTTCTGCAGCAGTGTCAGCAGATGCAGCTTCCCCAACGATTTTAATGCTATGCAATGATTGTCGCATCTTAAATTTATTGAACGAACCTTCCAATGCTTGAAATTCTCCACTACCACAACTATCACCAGGTTTTTGAAATGTGCGTAAAGACGCTTTGGCTTCTCTCGGAGAATTGAACCACTCATAATGACAACGCCACTTTCATTTTTATATTGCTGAATCACGAACAATTTTCGCTAACAGGGAAGTTGAAGCTACAGACGACCGTTTTTATCTTCTGGTTTTTATTTATCTATCGAACAGTTGATTCGTTAACATTGAATGAACGTGATATGGATGTAAAAGGCGTAAACGATCAAGCATTTCCATTTTCACTCTAAGCGGTAATACTGGACGGAACGTCTAATAAGTGGCATTCAACAATACACTTAATTCATTGAGTAATAAGGTTGCTTTACTTGAACATTTTTTTGTTTACATCCTCAAAAACACCGATCGCGGCGAAGGCAGCTTATATCAAAGGAAAAGCCGAACCAATGCAGTGGCGATATCATTTGAAAACATATTCAAAGTCTATGTTACATTTTTATTAGTCAATTTAACAACACGTTCAGAAAGGATACCAAATCCTATTTATTAATACATATGTATGATACTGATTAGATCCGCGAATAAAAAAATCTTTACCCGCGAATATGGGAAAAACGTGAACGTAGGAAGCGTGTGAATGTCCCAAATACACTCTTGAGCGAGAAGGGGAATTACTAACTTCGAAACTTCACTATCAATCAATATAATCCGAACACTAAATAAATCTGTACCGAATTGTAAAACAACTGCATTTCACCAGTTATTATGTCATGTATTTTGTAAGTCCTGTATTCTCCACTAAAAATTCATAGTGGTTGATGCAGCTAATTTGAAATAAAAAAAAGCAGAAGCTCATGATAGGTAAGAATGTCAGAAAAATACGTTGAAAGTAGACAATGCCAACGCCTCCTATCGTCTTGTCCCAAAGATGTACCATAAGACCATTTAAGAAACGGCAATTCATTATGAATATTCATCATGGAACTTATTAGGACTGTTTATATCATAAACTGTTATTAAAAGTTAACAACTACATTTTAAGAGGGGTATTTTTAAGATCTCAACGAGTTGCCACTGTAGCCGCGAGTGTTCTTTAGTTTTTTATATCTTCAGATTCATTACAAAGGAGGCGAGGCGACCAGCCGATCGATCGGCCCTCAAAATGTTTTTCATCACTTATCACTTAACGCAATTTGTATACTGTGAACTGTGGCGTAGTAAAATAGAAGCAACAGATGAGTAGTGTTGGTTTGTTGAAGAAATAAATTCTAGTTCCGTTGACCCGAGTCGTGCTCGCTTTGCTTACATTAACTCGATTAAATTCCAGAGACTGATTCACATTCTTGTTTTAAGATATTCTCGTTTAGCTATCAATGCTTGTATTGAAGAGATCTTTAGAGGACTAAGTTAATACTCTCAATATTAATTAATAAAAAATGCTTTGATTCTCTGATTGAATACATTCTGTCAAAAAAGTAATACAGTAATCTCCGTTTATAACGGATTCGCTTTTAACGAACTTTCGGTTAAAACGAACCTGAACCTAAAGTACGAATTGGAGTTCCATAATACACCTTATTAAATTACTCGCAAATAACGAACCCGTTTATAACGAAGTTTCGTTTGAAACGAACCTTATTTTACACAAATGAGATGAAAAACACAAGGTTTAACTTTAATCTACACTTTATTTGAAAAAATTCGACGACGTTTCGCTGACACAGCAGCTTTATCAAGAATGACAAACAGAATGAAGAGTATGGTATTATAAACAAATCGTAGAACAAGTTAGATGAATAACAGGAAAATCCACACCGAGCCATTGTACGGTTAGTATGAAAGGTAATTCAAACTAATTAAACAAGTTAAGTAGGGGTGAATAATTCACATCTACCTGCTCATTCAAAAGCTTGTCCGAATGTTTGTATCTATTTATTTCTAATGCTTCTAGGAGATCTAATTTTAAACTTTTTGATTTTATATGTAATATGTCAAAGTTTTTATTGAATGAATGGTTTTCTTTTATTAAGTGGTTTGAATAATTTGAATCAGATTAATTTTTATCGAAGCTACGTTTATGTTCAGATGTTCTTATGCCAAAACTCCTATAGGTCCTACCGATATAAATTTTATCACAAGAACCGCAATTGAGTTTATAGATTCCTGATTTACTTGATCAATCAAGTGTGACTCCCGAATCAATTCGTACAATTTTAAAAGATTGTTTGTGCATGAAACGCGCTAGACTAGTTCCGAAAGACCTGCAGTTTCTTCAGCATTTGAATCGAGTGAAGGTCGATGAAGACATGCTAGAACGAGTGAATTATGACCCCACATTTATAAAACGCATTGTAACTGGTGATGAGACATGGGTTTATGAGTTTGACATGCAAGCCAGTCAACAATCATCGGAATGGCGCCTTCCAACTGAATCGAAACCGAAGAAACCAAGCCAAAGTCGATCAAAAGTCGAGGTATTCTAAATGTTTTCTTTGATTAAGTACTCGAAATTCTTGCCTGAAGGTCAGTTGGTAAATTAAGAAAATTACCTGAGCGCTATGCGGCGTTTAAGAGAGCAAACTCGTTGAAAAAGGCCAGATTCGTGGAAAGAAAGCTCATGAATATTGCTCAAGGTTATCATTGTGAATGAATTACTGGGCAAAAACTTCGTTTCGAAAACTCAAATCACCACTTCGACATACCCTTGTTGAATCGATAGAAGACAAAAAGAGAATTTGCGGTGAGAACTGAAGTCGATTCCGGAAAAAGTGTTTAAAAAATTCTGATGATTGGATTTATTCGTTGGAGCAAATGTATTATTTCGGAAGGGCCCTACTTTGAAGGCGATAGAATAAATTTTGATGAAAAATAAATATTTTGAGTTTCATAGACCACTTCCTGGTACTTTTTTGACATAATGTTTATCCCGCGAATGAAAGGGTTATATATAACTTCCTTCAAAGAAACAAGAAACAGCCAGAATAGAATATGCTACCCTGTGAATTCTAATACAATCCGGTTGCAATCTAAGTCGATTCAAACATACAAGCACATTAATCAACTTTCGGTTTCAAAAATCACTTTCTTAAGAATGCGTAGCCTCTCGATTATCAAGCGTAAGTTGTTACATAACCGATTTGCGAGTTCTTCGGTTGGCGAACACAATGACCGTTGGAGTTCCTGCGCGTTCGAAAGTGGATTGTGGATAACATTTCACTTTCGGTATTAACCGGTGTCTTCCGAATGAATAATAACTATTATTTAACACTCTAGTTTGCTATTATGTTACGATGAATTCGTTTTAGACATCAGAACATATGGAGTTGTGTCGCTTAGTTTCAATTCTGTAATTTAATTTTGCTCTTTCATGTCTGGCACGAATCCGAATTCGTCTGAAGAAACTACGGTGTAGTGAAACGCGTTACGAATAGCAATTATTAAGTAAAATTCCTTAAAACACAGTACTTGTTTTTTATTATCTAGAAGATTTTATCTGGAGCGATTTCCAAACAAAAGACTACCTAATCGGCGCACTTTTGTCAATGTAGATCGCCGATAAGGGAAACCGCTTATTATTTCCAGGATATTAACATTTCTTTGTATGAAATCTCATTTAGGTATATTTAAAAAAAATGAAAGTAACTCAGGTTGCTTCAAGATCGCGCATACAGTTGAACTAAAAGAAAGCATTTCAGAAGCGGTAGCTGAGGAGCATTCTACTAGTACTCAAACCAATTTAATTCATAAACACCTCAAAAAAGTCTAGGGAACACTTATGAATATCGATATATCGTATCCAGAACGATCAATATGGATGATTTTTTTCAAGAAATGAACACCTGCATCAATTTCTCACCAAATTATGTAGAGTGCCGCAACAAATTTCAGTTTTTTTTATATAAAACTAAAAATGCAGCAGATGCGACGCTGCTTTATAATCATTTCATGTATTCAGTGTTTGAAATTAGTTAGTTTGCACTTTGTTTCTGTTGTAAGCACAAATAAAAGGTTCAAGTTTTGTGATTCCACCATGGAAAGACGACATTTGACTAGAGAAGAGATGTTACGAGCCGTTGGCATGCTCCAAGCTGACCTATCCCAATCGATGGATAGGACGAGGTGGACCTATCGCATAGCCACCTAGGTCACCAGACTTGAATCCTTCAAATGTTTATTTCTGGGGCCATCTAAAAAGCCAAGTCTATGCTGTACCCATTAGGGATAGAGATATGCTGCTTGAGAGAATAATTCATTATTCTAATGAGATGAAAACAGTCTTCAAATTTATATCTTTTTACGTGAAAAACTGTAAAAATCTAAAAATTTTATTACATTTCTAAAAAATTATCCAATAAAACTTAGAGGGTAAAAAGTGTTGGGGGTAGTTCACCGTGAGCGCATATAGGGCGAAATTGAAAAACCGAAAACAATATCTTATGAAATAATATTTTCTTAAACAATGTCTTGAATTTCAGAAAATTCCGTTGAAATACAGAGATTTTATCGTAAGAAAACAATTTATTTTTTAAACTTTAGGGCTAAATATCTCAGCAGGGAGGCATTTTAGGAAAACATGTTGTGGCATTATTTTGACGATATCTATCAAATTCCGAGAGATTGAGGCATTATTTTGACGATATCTATCAAATTCCGAGAGATTGATACCTTATTCTAGGACAGCCTGTATACTCTCCGCAAATGGAACAAAAATGATTTGAGTCATATACACAAACTTTTCTTGACGATGCCATATCAAATTATAGCAAGTTAAACCAATATTTTTTAATTAACATCAAATTATTACTGTGATTGAATATTCTTTTAATTAACCCATTAAAGCCGAAGTTTTATTTTTCAGAATTGTTGAATGTTCGAACAGTAATTCGTTGAAAATTTTCAATTTTTTCTGTCAGTTTCAGAAAAAAACGCCGTTATCATATGGTAACGCTAGGCTTCAAAGTGTACATTTTATTATTTTCATAAACATGACAAACGTATAACGAATATATTTTGTTCTTATAAAAAAATAGAGACTGAATACGAAATTCAAAAAAACAAGGAATACAAATGCCTACATAGCATTTGGAACACATGGTTCGGACACTTGATGAGCAGCCTTCGCCCGCACACCTTCTCCTCTTTTTGTTCGCGGTCTCAATTACCAAGTGGTTGGTTTCATCATATCACACGTTATCTGAAATTCTATTCAGTGAAACACTTGACTTTGGTTTTGCTTTGGTTCCAAAACCCTGCAGATACGTGGTTGTAATTTCCTTTCGAAAATCAAGTTGCGATAGTCTCTCACCACTCTTTTTATGTAATTGCCAGGCATTTATTACCGCGACGTCAATGAACCATGTAAAAATTGGCCATCGCCATTTTTTACTACGAATACTTATTCTGTATCTCGATAAATTTTCATCCATGAGGTCTGTGCTTCCCATATGCAAACTGTATTCGCCTACCATACATGGACATGGAACCATTACAATTTTCTTTTGTGAAGCACTATAGCGTTTTACGTTCGATATGGGGGGAATGCCATGACATGTCGAGGCAACTGTTACAACATTGTTGTCTATCCAGCGTACAACCATGATTCCTGTTTCTTTTTAGATAGCTCCTTCATATGTGCCCCTCTAGCTTTTTGACAATGATTTTTTGGCAGATATGGGGCAGTTCTTTGGAATGCGATTATCGCGAACAGTGCCTGTGCCTTGATAACTTCTTTATTTTAAGGGTTGAAGAAGATTGAGACCAGTAACAAATTATCAAAATAAAGATTATAGCGCCTTTCTTTCACACGTCCAACATTGACACAAATGGTGCTGCAGCTTTTCCGAACTCATTTTCGTATGATAATCACCTGCGACTATTTTTACCCTGTTACAGTTCACAGTTGACTAATATGCTGTTCTGGTTGGTAATGCTGTAATTTAGATTTGAGAGCATCTACATAAACACCTCAAAAAGTCTAGGAACACTTACCAATATCTTTAAAATATGAATTTGATGATTCGAATTTATAGAAATCTTTCGGTTTTTGTTAGGACGTATTGTATACAATGTATTCTCAAGAAAACAAAATAATATTTGACTTCTCTAAAGCACCTATTATAAAAAAAAATTTAAATTTTAAAATGACGAAATTTGGTAAAACACAAAAAAAAATCTTGAACTAATATTTTCGAAACGATGTGGAAGCACTTATATTTTTCAGTACCCAGAAGGTCCACCTCTGTTATTAATGACACTTTAGCATCGTCGCGGCATGCTCAATATTAAACTGTCTATTACATTTTGGCCTAAGTCATTCCAAGTCCCCTGAGCTGCTAATCGAAGCTCCTGTTCATGATGGAAGACGTTTTGACGCAGGAGATTTCTTTTTAGGGTGTCCCACACATGCTCGATGGGATTCAGATCTGGGGAGCAGGATGGCCATTATCTTGTTGGAAGAGTGGATTTTGACCCATTGTTTGGAGATACGGTACCACTACAGGTAAAACTATCTCATTTGCGTAAGAATTTACCGTGAGGCTGTTCTGTATGAAAACGAGGTCAGTTCTTCCACCAAGGCGTATACCTCCCCAAAACATCACTGATCCGCCTCCCTGTCTAACAACTTCTCGAGCATGCTGGAGACGATTTTGCTTTCCAGGTTCCCTTCATATTCGAATTCTTCCCGAATCCGGATAATAACTAAATCTAGATTCATCACTGAAGAGAACTGTGGCCCACCTCTCTTGATCCCAGTTTACGTGTTCTTGGCACCAAGCTAATCGAGCAGCGCGATTTCCATGGGTCAGTTGTGGAACTCTTAAAGGGCGTCTGGAGTGGAGTTGACCTTCGTGCAGTCGATTTCTCACAGTTTGGTCGGAAATTTGTACATTATGAACTCGTGAAAGCTCTTGAGCTAATTAAGATGCTGTGGTAGTTCGATCTCTTCTGGCTTGTAAAACCAGAAATCGGTCTTGGGCGACTGTAGTAATCCTGAAACGACCTGTATGGCGTTCTTCTACGCTACCTGTTTCATTGAAACGCGACCATAAACGGTTTATGACACTTGGGCTACTTCCCAGAACCCTGGATACTTCCCGTTGTGAGCTCCCAGCTTGGAGCATGCCAACGGCTCATAACATCTCTTCTCTAGTCAAATGTGGTCAAAATGCCAACTAACTGATTTCAAACACTGAATACATGAAATGATTATAAAGCAGCGTCGCATCTGCTGCATTTTTAGTTTTTTATAAAAAAACTGAAATCTGTTGCGGAACTCTACATAATGTGGTGAGAAATTGATGCAGGTGTTCATTTCTTAAAAAAAATCATCCATATTGATCGTTCTGGATACGATATACCGATATTCAGAAGTGTTCCCTAGACTTTTTTGAGGTGTTTATGTCTGAGTTTTCAACTTTTATCATCGGGATCGGGCTTTGAATTATCCGCACAGTGTAAAAGCGCATAATTTGAATGAATCTATCTCGTCGCATCGCCCCTGTGACCATTGCATCGTTCATATCTTCCTGTGAATCCCAGAAATACATTTTTCCTGGAAGTATTGAGTAGCCTTAGAAATTTTGGGGTCGTGAAAAATTCTGAAGAGGGCATATCGGAATGTTTCTTCAATCAAAAAAATTTATCATTTCATCATCGAAGAATAATTCGAAAAGTTGAATAGGCGACAAGTCCCTATATTCTTGAAAACCGGGATCAGGAAACTCTAGATTTTTCGCTTCTAAATCGCCTTCAACCTAACTATAATTTTTCTTACATTTCGTAGATCTTGTCGATGCAGGAACATCGACGCTTGGAGCAACAATTTCAGCATCGATTTCCTCATCATCAATTTCATCAATATCCATCACGTGATTTGCAAATTTCACCTCCGCTCTTGCTTATAATTGCCGGCCAGAAAGATTATCAATCATACCCCTGCGTCCTCATCACCGGAATCTTCGTCTGTAAGGACATCAGCTTCTGGTGGTTCAATAGAAATTGAATCAACATCCTCTGAATAGGCCAATTCTAAAGCAAATTCAAACCTCGTCTGAAACAAATATTCGTAAATATCATCGGTGAACTAATTTTGATAGCGTAAGAGCCTAGCGTTACCAGTTGGTAACGCTAAAGTTCAAAACACTGTACTGATATGAAAAACGAAAAAACTTGAAATAATACTCATGTATGGACAGCATTAGAAGTCAAATATCCCTCATATTCGTAAAATCAAGAAAAATATACTCACTCAAATCGTATGTTCTCCATTTCTCGAACCGATCACTAACAGACACTCAAACAACGTCCCACATAAACAAGAATATACCTGCGACTTTCAAATTGAACTGATAACTGTTCTGAAACGTCCTTTTAGAACGCATATATCGCGCCATCTACCGTTTAGTGATCGAATTGTCTACTAGAAAAAAAAAGTAATGGAAGCTACGTTTGTCGTTACCGTATGGTAACGCCAGCTCTTTATGGGTTAAAGCTATAACTCGTGAACAATAGCTGTAAGAAAACAAATGTGGGTATATTTAGAATGAGCGACGTCAAATTAGTAAACATCAAGTGACATAAGTCATTCATCAGACGAAAAGTGCAATCTATCAAAAGTAACTCAACATTCTTGATAATCATTTTACTGTTGTTACGAATGTATAATTTGTATATAATCTGTACAAGATATGTGTTTTATTCTATGTATGGTAACACCACAGAGTCGCTCTAGTTTGATGAAAATCGTAATTTCAAGACCTTTGGGGGATACATTTTTGATTAGAACTGTACTTCGACTAATTTATCTTAAAATTGCTTCAGGAATCTCATCTCAAAGTTTGTCAGAGATTTTGTGTGTGGCACCTTGTAAAATAATTGAAGCAAATTTCTGTTATTGTCTTCTAAATGAATATTTCGTATAAGGAACGAGGAGATATTGTTGGGGGTTAATCAAGTCTATGTGGATCACCTATTTGATGTTAAACTGGTCCAATATTTACTTTGATTGAAACAGGAATGATCTAAAATGGCCTAAGTAAATACAATTCGTGATCCTGTGAAGTACGGATGTAATTTAGAAGCGTTTAGGACATTATTAAAGTTTCTTCATCCATCTAATTGTAGCGAATAAAATTGAAATTCAAATTGCGTTGATATATTAGAGTAAATAATATTATATAAGTCAGCGTGGTCGTAGCCAAATTCCGGCCAAGGGATGGCAGCTGGAGGTTGGGGAGGAGGGATAAAAGAACTGTATTCAGTATTCAGTATTCATTTATTAATGCTTTACACATAATATAAAATTGTTTGCACAGGTCAGTGTGTTGATTACAATACATATCAAATGACAAAAGAACAAGGAATTTGTATAAATAAGACCTCAGATAAAATATGAAAAGTAATAGAATGCATGTAATCAATTTAAAAATAACTTGAATTAAAATAGAATAAAAGTACATTAATTTACATATACACTATACAAATACTTGAATACAAGTAAAATAGAAACCTTCAAATGGTAGACAATAAAAAATTCACAAAAGTTGACATTATAAAACTCATCAACTGAGTATAAAACCTCCCGATCAAGAATCTTTTTTTTTTTTGAAACCGTCCGATTTGAGATATATTATTATATTATTATTGAAGAAATCAACAGCATGAAAATTAAAACCTATCTGTGATTTGCCGACTGGAAAGAAATCTTTTCTTATATGAAATTTCTTTCTTGTGTTGTGAGAATGAACATCAGAGTTTATTTTAAAAATTGCTAAGTTGCTGTGGACATACACTAGACACTCAAGTACATAAAGACAAGGAAAGGTAAGTATGTCAAGCCGCCTGAAGATGCTCCTCAGCAATCCCTGTAGTCTAGACCCCCCAACACCCTGACAGCCCTCCTCTGGAGGTGAAACAGTAATTGACGCCCAGAACAACTAACCCACACCACCACACAATATCTAAGGGACGACTCGATCAACGCAAAATGAATCATTTTCAGAATCATTGGAGAAACAGATGAAGCCAGACGTCTAAGAACATATACATTCTTACTTATCTTAGAAGCCAAACACTCAACATGAGCATTCCACGACAAAACCGGATCAACACTAACCTCAAAAAACAGACCTCACTGTCTCGAGCAAAATTCGTGGCAAGACCAGAAGTATCCTTCAAACTCAGCAACAGTTTCTGAGTTTTAGCACCATCCATCGCCAACCCGTTCACAGAAAACCAGACCAACGCCCTTTCATGTAAGCTGTCCGACAAATGCTTCAGACTCCATATATCTTTAGATCCCATAGAAAGAGTTTTATCATGAGTAAAGAGAGTGCTGTCCGCATCATCAATAAAATCAGGGAAGTCATTAATAAATTGAAAATAAAATAGGAACCTTGAAAGAACCTTGCGGAACTCCAGTCATGACCTTCACTCTATCAGAGTACTCACCATTTGAAAACACAACATCATATCTATCAGTTAAAAATGATTTAATGAGATCACAACTCCTTCTACACAAACCGTACCTTTCCAACTTCCACGTCAGCTTATCATGATGGACATAATCAAAAGCTCTGGTTAAATCCAGAAACAATGCTACAGAATGAAAACCCTGCTCAAAATAGTCAAGAATACCACTCACCAAATCAATCAGGGCACCCATCGTACTCCTATTCCGCCTGAAGCCAAACTGGCTCCTTGGGAAGATATTATTATTTTCAAAATATGCTCTTAATTGATTACGCATAAGCCTATCAATCAACTTAGAAAAAGAAGAACCCTCGAAACCTTCAAGCATTCCGGAAATACACCAATTCTTATACAATTGTTAATCAATGTTGTTAACGGATAAATGATTGGATTAACACAGCGCTTCAATAAGTTAACTGATAATCCATAGTAATCGGCAGCAGACCCATTTTTTAACGAGTTGATGGCATCTCTCACCTGGATTTGTGAGACCTCGGAAAATTTAAAATTGAACTCTGAAGAAATACGCTCTTCAAATGTGTTCTTAAAATCAGTATGAAAATAAGGAATATTTCGAGAAATAACATCTGTAATAGAGGCAAAAGGCTCACTAAATTTCTCCGGCCCAAGTTTAACAGAAGCTTTCTTTGAATTATTACTTGTTTAGTTGATTGACTATTTTCCAAGAAGCATTGGATTTGTTCGATGAGCTAGCTATAATACGAGCATTGTAATCAATTTTCGCTTTGTTAATCTCGTAGCGGTAAATGAACCTCTACCTCTTATGCAAGGACTTAAGATCTTCTGGCTTATATATATCATACATGTCAGAAACTAGATGTGGCCGATTTCTCATCTCCCGTAGACCATCAGTGAACCAATCACCCCCCATCACGGCTCCCCCTCACCCTTGTGACCTTCTCAGGGAATTAAGATAAAAAGAATCAATAAATTTATCCTGAAATATATTAAGTGCACTATCGCAGTCTAGTCTTTCATCCCTGACAAAATCCCAATTCATTCCACTCAGTAAGACATGCATAATATTGAAACCTGCCTGAGAAAGTGGCCTAAGCTTAATCGTAGAATGCTTCGAGCACAAATAGAGAGTTCCACGACAAACTTCTGTGCATCATGGTCAGAAATTCTGATTTCACAACGCAAGCATGTTCATGACTACTCAAGAAGTTGACAAATATATTATCAAGGGTAGGCTCAAATATTTCCTGAAAAAGACCAAATGAGTTAAACAAGTTACAGAATGCTGCACACTCTTTACCATCTGTGTTGAATATATCGTTAAAGTCTCGACAAACAATAATCTTATCTGATGAATTAAATTTATTTAAAATATTCTAAGCAATATTTAAAAAACAATCAAGATCTCCCGAAAGAGGTCTATAAAAACATATTACAAACAAATTAAAACTATTCAACTGAACAGCCGATATCTCACAATCACTTCCACAGACAGATCACTCAGTGCACTGAGAAATGTTACATCCGGGTCCCTAGTAAGAATCATAGAACCTCCATGTCGTGATACAGGTCTGGCAAAAAATGAACCAATCTTCTATTCGAGAAATGAAAAATCTGCCATGTCCCCAACATTATGCCAATGCTCGGTCATACAAATAACATCGAATTCACAATTCCGGCATAGCAAGAATGCCTCAAATTCATTACTTTTATTTCTGATACTTTGTGCATTCGTATGAAGATAACTGAGGTAAGGATGGCTTGAAAAAATAAGGGGAATACGACCAGTTTTTTATTTAAATTGAAATAAGACACCGTGCCTTCTTGGTTGTGAATTTTCGAAGGGATATCTTTTCAAAGCTAACACTGTTCTTTATCATTTTCGTGTGAACGAATATTAGAGCTAATCTGTTGAGTTGGTCGGAGGGTCATTGTGGGCCTGAACGTTCGTTCGTTTGTGGCCGTTGTATATGGCAGTGCGAGACACGCCAGTATAGCCTGATGTACGCCAGGAAAAATTGCTATATGTTGTGATGCAGTCACAAAGTCGACTTCCACAACTTCTCTTCCAGCCCAATATCGCATCCTCAACTACAGTTCACTGTGGAGTGTCTTGATTTCATAACACTTCCCCACTTCTATTAGCGCATCGCCGGATGTTGTTCCTTTTTGTTTTGGGATGGACCCTCTCGATAGCGAATGGCAACTGTCGCTGGTCAAAATACCGTACTGAAAGTTACTGTAGCAACGCGTCTATGTACGGAATGAAGATGGCCATCCTGAACTAGTCTGCTGTTGATGTTGTTGGTGGATTGGTCCGAAGAGTTTGTTTCACAACTATTCCCGGTTCAATTATTTCAAACCTAATCTCTTCAGCAAGTTGTTACACTTCATTGTAGATGGTCTCTGCTGTTTGATTCGCCTTGCGCTGGTGGTGTAGTGTGTAATAATCTGTATTTGATCTTTAACCTGGAGAAAGTCAATGGCCACCATCTGTAATATATTAAAAACCGGCTTCAAATAAGATGAATACTTTGAAATAAGACAAAGGCAGTACATGAAAGTGCTCCTAGTCGCTGCTGCGTACAGCTGATAGGTTTGTTTGCGACTAGCTGCGTTAGCCTTCACTGAAATCACTAGCAGTCCATTGATGATCGGCGCAAAGTTTTCCCTAAAAAGGCCGAATGCTTATATGTTTATGTGGCCATCGTGTTTCACATACAAGAAGCAGAGATAGGGAATGCACTCTCCTTAGAGGTGATTCACGGAAAAAATGTATAGTGTCCTTGATGGTTCCAATTATTTTTTTCACTTCAGGAGCATTGTTAAAGTCATGAAGAACCCAGTTTGAGCTCGTGACTAGAACAGTGCAAAACAAAGCTTTTGGAAAAAATTCTCGTAGACGTTTCTGTATCCCATTTTCTTTCCTTGCCATTGTCGAGCAGCCATCGTAGACCTGGCCTACGCATTTTTGAGGTTCAACTTAAAACCTTCAAAAAATAGCTCAATTGCTAAAGCAATTGTCAAATACTCCTCTGTAATTCGGTTACTAGCTTCTTCAAAGGATCTGACGAATTGATCATTCTTTCCCGGCTATATTACAGTTCTCATCTACTAGAACACTATAAAAACATGCCCTTTTGAGATCGTCCACAATCATGTCTCGTACAAGTTCGCCGCATATTTCTATTACTTCATTTTGCATATGTGGCGATAAATACGATGCATTTTCGCACATTTTTCCAGATGTATTTTCAATGGGGCGTTCCCAGCATCAATTTTCAGCTGGGTCAAATCTCGGAAAACACCCTCGTCCAAGGATTTTTCTCACAGTGGTGAGTCATGAGTTGCACAAAATATTATTGCTTTTTGTATAGAGCCAATTTATATTTTTGGCAGCGATCTGCAGATGAGCTGATTCGAGTTGATCAATAACCGCAGGGTTTTTCAAGAAGATGTGAGCAGCTTCAGCAGTTTGTTTTGGCTGCTGGCATGGCTGGCCACGTATTCATGATTTTTTTTTAATTTAGAAAAGACCTGATCATGAGAGAGCTCTTAACCTCTCGCATTGTAAGGGGCGAAAATAGTACGTAGTATAAGCATAGAAGTCCTCTAACTTCAGAAATATATTTCATTTACGACGAATA
Organism: Cryptolaemus montrouzieri; assembly: GCA_013387265.2. Taxonomy (NCBI): domain Eukaryota; kingdom Metazoa; phylum Arthropoda; class Insecta; order Coleoptera; family Coccinellidae; genus Cryptolaemus; species Cryptolaemus montrouzieri. The sequence continues at coordinate 30,646,940 of JABFTP020000001.1, forward strand.
ATCTTTAAGCCTCTTGTGACTGAATTTTCGAATAGGGGTTTTCGCATTTTTGTCGTTACATTCGGGCGGTTCCCAGTGTGTACTTCGACCCAGCCAGTTTCCTATGTCTTTTTTGCTAGTAAATCTGGTGTATCCAACTTTTTCTAGATTCCTTGTCGCTAGATCCAACCCTTTTCCGCTTTGGCTGACTTTGACGTTCACAGTTCACAAAGCCTTTTAAACCTTCAACGATGCTACGGTGAGAAGGCTCTGCAGTCGCATTCTCATTTTTAATGAATCATTGGCTTCGTCCAAGTGCTGTTGTAACACATTAGGGGACCAGGTTATGATAATGGGACAAATATGAAGGGAAATCATGTTGGGCTTCAAAAACGCATTCTTGATGCGAATTCGAAAGTCCTTTTTGTACCTTGTGGGGCTCATACTTTGAACTTAATAGTAAATGACGCTTCTTAGGTGTCAGGTGCTACAATAAACTTTTTTAATCTTGTGTAAGAGTTATATAATTTTTTTTCGTCATCCACAAAAAGGTGGTATGTTTTGAGAAAAAATGTCCCCGGGTTAAGTTTGAAGCCTCTAAGTGAGATAAGATGGTTCAGCGGAATTGACGCAATAAAGCCCCTTAAAGTCTTCTAGAAGTGGCTGTACAAAATTTTCAATTTATTTGTGGAATTATTATTTGGTATGACGTTTTATTTCATATAAATATTGTCAGCAAACAAATGCAAAGTGCTACAATTAATATTAAAGTATGCCAAACCTACATAAAAAATTTAGTTGATCACTTCCAGCAATATAGATCTGACCAATCATTTCAAGAAATTATTGTGCAAGCGAAAGAAGTAGCATCCTCTCTCGAAATTGGAGAAGACCACCATTACCAACGGTTAGGAGGAATTTTAAACCAAAACTGTTTGACTATGAACACCGAGATGAGACCCCTCATGATGCAAAAACCGCCTTTAAAATTAGATTTTTCTCAAAAATTATAGATCAAACTATAAGCTCTCTAAAAAACCGATTTGACTTATTAAATGAGTATAATAACATTTTCGGATTTTTAAGCGACATATTCAAATTAAGTGACAGCGATCTTTGAAAACATTGTTCTATTCTTGAAGAGCGACTGACAGATCAGGATAATAAGCATATAGACTCTAATGATCTGTTTAACGAAATTAAAACGTTAAAGTTGTTTTCATTACCTAATGATACTGATCCCTTAAGTATTTTACAATATATATTTGAAAACAATTTAATCTCCACCTTTTCAAACGTAAGCATTTCACTAAGAATTCTTTTGACATTGCCTGTATCTGTAGCTTCTGGCGAGTGATCTTTCTCAAAGTTAAACATCATTAAAAATTATTTAAGATCGACAATGATTCAAGAAAGATTGTCTGGGCTAACAATATTAGCAATTGAACAAGAAATTTTTGACACCTACCTACCTACCTTCTACCTCCAAAAAAATAAAAAAACATGATCCATAACCTTAAGGGGCGCAAAAATCCTTTTCTGCATACAAGCGCCAGTGGCCCTCACGGGGGCACTGGCCTAAAGTATGTTTTCAAATGATATCCCTTTGACATAAGCCTCCTTCGTCGCGACCGGCGAATGTAAAAAATAAAATGTTAAAGTAAAGCGACCTTACTACTCAATGCATTAAGTATGAATGTCGCCCATTAGATGTTTTGTCCTTTGGTTAAAGTCGCTTTGCGTCTTTATTGTATCATTTTTCCATCCGTTACAAAAATTGTTATCCAGTAATACATCTCTAAAGTTGTCTTTCTAATGTCGCCTGAAGGTAATAATAAATCAGTATGGTAAAAAAAAACTTCATTCAAATAGATTTTTTATATTTATATTTCAGTTCATCACCTAGGAACGTGTCCCATATAAATTAACATTTTCACGGTTTATGTATTCACGGTATATTTACGGAACATATACCTCGCGAATAAAGAGCTTAAATTGTATTTAGAATGTAATTGAAAGCAACATTTGCGATGATTTTTGCACTGAAAATGTGAAGTAGAGAATTTTAATTCCATGTTTAAAAGTGACCTATGCATTAAAAAGGTAGAAGACAAATACGGACGTAGTTAGAATAAGTATATAGTGGAGAATGAGGAACTCCATTGTTGACCTTCGGCTGTTGCTTGATTCTACATTATCCGGGCAAAACACGTGGAAGAAAATGCGGTTTTACGCTCAGAAGAGTCCATTATTACTTGATCACCACCGAGGAAGTTAGGGACCGCAATATTTTCTCATCGAGCTATGACGTAAAACACACGAGATTTAATAATAATACTGACTTAATCGAAAGTTCATGGATTATTTCAGCGAATGCTTCTCGATTTCTATGAAATAGGAGATATTATATTCTCAATTTTGTGCGGAAAGAAATTCAGCATTCACTACCGCTCAGATCGTGACCTCATTCTTCGTTAATGACTTGAATAAGATCGAACAAAATCTTTCAAAGTGTATCCCACCAAGAGCCGAGCAGAATGAGGAAATGGAATATTCTTTCTTCAATTAAATAAAAGCAACAGAAACGTCGGAAAGAATATGGAATACTATATGAAATTCACATCGAATGAAATCATACAATACATTTCTTCTATTGCAACTATCAAAAGGTTAAGTAAAAATTATTTTATGAAATTATCATACGTAGGTTGCTTTTTAAATTTTACGCCTGACAAAAAAACAAGTAATTTAGGGAAAAAATGCTTTATTGTTTTTCGAAGTATTCTCAAAGAAGATAGATAGACTTAACCAATTCTCAAAACACTTTGGCCATTCCGAATGAGATACCTCCAAAACATGGTTTTGAAAGGCTTCAAGTGCCACTTCTGCCGTCGAAAATCGTTGCCCACGCAGATAGTCGTTAGATGCCAAATCGGGACTATAAGGTGGATGGCCCATTAATTCAATGTTTTGGGTGTTCAAATACTCTACCGTATGCGCTGATGTCTGTGAGCTTGCATTGTCATGATGCAGAATAATTTTATTTTTTCGATTTGATTTCCTCAACTCATCGAACACTTGCGGTAAACAAATGGTTGTATACCATTCAGAATTGACCGTTCGACGTTGCTCTAATGCTAAGGTGGCGACATGTCCGGTTTTCCTGAAAAAATAGGTGAACATTTGCTTTGAAGTGCTTCGTACACGAACAACTTTCATTGGGTTAGGCTCGTCTTGAAAGCCCCATACTGTCGATTGTTGTTTAGTTTCGGGATCGTACGCATACCATGATCAAAAAGTTTCTTACTTTTAATTAATAAAATCAAAAATACAAAGTTATTCATCAAAATCAATATTGTCTTCCTCAAAGTACTCTCCATCGACTGCAACGCACTTATACCAGCGCTTGATCCAATCCTAAAAACACTTTATTTCCTCTCGGCTGCTAAAACGCGTTCCTCGGAGCGGTTTCTTCAGTCGACCGAACAGGAAAAAGTCACAAGGAGCCAAACCAGATGAAGTTGGTGGTTGTTGGATGGTATTGGTGCTGTTTTTAGCCAAATGGTCACGGATAATGAAAGCATTATGAGACGGCACGTTGTCGTGGTGTAAAATCCATGAGTTGTTTTGCCACAATTTTAGTCGTTTTTGGCGAACAGCTTCACGCAAACGCCTCATAACGCCCAAATAATACTCCTTGTTGTTAGTTTGACCTTTTGGAAGGAATTCATGGTGCACAATACCATGGTAGTCCATGAAAACCACACGGTAACAAAGTAGGGAACTTTTTGATCAAGGTGGTATTTTTCATCATTTCTCTGCACCAAACGACACTAGCTTTCTTTTGAGCGTTTGTTAAGTAGTTTGGGATCCAACGCGAACAAATCTATTCGACAGCAATATTGAATGTACGCTGGTGGAACTAATGTTTAGGGTTATCTCAATCTCACGCTGAGTCACATGGCGATCATCGTGTATGTGTGGCAAAACAACTGATTTTGGACGAAGTTCGTCACTGAATGAAGCACGGCCTTGATAGAATTCGTTATATCAGCGTTCCACAGTGTTCAGGTGTGGAGCTTCATCACCAGACGTCGAAACAAGTTGTCACACTGTTGTCGAGTTAATTCACGTCGAAAATCGTAAAAAATCATCACACGAAAATTTTCACGTGTTACTACCTTTTTTGTCCAAGTTGAATTTTTCAAATGACTATAAATAAAAACAAAACTCTGGTACGTCAGAGTGTTGTTAGTACGCTTAGGTTAAAAATGTTAAAATTCACGAAGCAGTTTTTGGATCGCAGCTGTCAACAGTAAAAGTGCCAGAGACGCAAAATTCAACAGGCAACCTACGTAAATAAATATAACCTGACCCGACTGCCGGTTGAGGAAAGAGATTATTGTGTGATTAAGTTTGATCATTGAGTCTATCTCGAAAGACAACGTTTAGTTTCCAAATTAGGAAGAAGCCAGGAGGAGGAAGTATTCATGTTAAAATAGTTAACTGATTACGCTGTTTCTACTATGTTACTACGTGATAGTTGATCATGATAATAAGAAAATAAACTATGTATTATTATTATACTATCACAAGAGTTTATTGAAATTCAGGATTTCAATTTCGATCTCTCGACCCTATTCAGCTGACTACAAGTACTGAACTAAAGTTGAAAATACATATACATAAACACGTAGATACAAAATTAATATATGTGCAAATAAGAGGTAATGAACGAATAATGATAAAAGCAAGTATTATTTTAAGATACCAAATATAGAAGATTATTTCTATAGGGAGTTTGTTGGAGTTTGAAAATTTCGATGGATTCTTAGAAATCTAACTTTCGTCCCTTTAGGTATGCTGTAATGAATTCGAAGTTGATGTATGGATGGAAAATGATGGCCTTTTCGATACAATGTGAAGCGAGAGTAGATTCGTCGGTTCTCTGGTACATTTATTTTGATTGACGCTGTTTGTATCTAGTTTTGAATGAATGACCAGTAGGACCTATATAAACGCTTTATTCGGGACCACTTCTACACTCCAGTACTGGCAAATCTATCAGTTTTATCTTTACTATTCAAGAATTCTTGGGAGAGTTTTATGGGGGTTTTGGAAGCAGTTTTTTATGCTGTTTTAAAATGATATTTGCAATCTTTTCGCTGATAGGGCCAAAATATGTTAATCAAATGTATTTATCTGTATCAGCTGGTTCCATACGTGGGTAAATATTATGATATGCTATTTGTTTAATTCTTTCTGATCATTCCGTTTATTATATTTGAGGGATAACCATTGTTCTAAGCTATTTCTTTAATAGTTGACACTTCCCTAGACATATTTTCTTTGCATAATGACAGAGAGAAAGCCCTATGAATCATTGAATTAAACACAGCGTATTTATGAGATTTTGAATTTGTTGAGTCGTGAGAGATGCAAATATCAGTAAAGGTGGGTTTTCGATATATACTGGGTCTTTCACCAGTGGCGCGGTGCTCTATAGCTCGTACACTCTTGAAGATTTCATTTTTGTTCTAACGGTATTATATTTAGAAAGTAAGAATCCAATTCAGCAATTTATTTGGCAGCAGGGTGTTCCAATTTTCTATGAAAAAATCTTGGGGTGTTTTTCAGATTCGATGACCATTTTTTTGTTCAAGATTCAGGAGCGGCCTAAACTCTGCTGATGTCTTTAAGTAATAGTTTTTTTTGGTGAGTAGTTTCGTCACAATATTTTGTTTTACGTAAAAATTCATGAAGATAGGCTCTCACATCATCGCATGCTCCTACGGCCAGAGAGGACGAATACTTTTTTCCTTTCGTTTTCTTATTGCCCAAGGATAGCTTTATTGATAAATTGAAATAGATTATCCTCATTCTATACAGGAGTGGCTCAAAAAAATTATTGAATATTGTAATTTTAAAAATATCATATCTTGATTTTTTCAGGAGGAACACCCTGTATTTCATTATTCATGACAAGGCATAAAATATTGTACTATATTTTTGCAGAAGTAACCTTATCTTTATCTTCGATCATTTTCGAAATATTCGATTATTTGTAAAAATTTTGATGAAAATTCTACAAACCGTATCAAACTCATCAACATGCATCATTATTCGCACAGAAGTTTTTTTTCTGTAATGAGTCAAGTAGTAAAAAGTGAAACCTAAACAAGATAATTCTTTTAACCAATGATAAAATCAAGATGATTAAAACGTAAATCAAGGTATGTGTTGACATTTTTTTTATTTGTGCCTTCTGTCAGGTGTCCGGACATATCATATTCTGCATTTTACATGGTGAACTTATCAGTGTTCCGTTATTAAACATTACGAAAGTGATGTTTGAACCCAATTTTCTCAATTGACTGCCATGAAGTTCTCCAACGAAGAAATGGTTGATATGATTTTTATTCTGGGTGAGTGTGATAGAAATTCTTTGTTGGCAAGTAGAGTTTATGCACAAAGGTTTCCTGATAAGAGGCATCCTGATGCAAGATGCTTTGAAAAACTTCTAATTAGTTTTATCGAAACGGGTAATATCGCTTACAAAAAACATGAAAAACCAAAAACTGCTACAGCTGAAGGCAACCAGTTATCAGTTTTGTTGACAGTGACAGAGGACCCATATAAAAGCCAAAGAGAGATGTCTCAGTTATCAGATATAAATCAAACTTCCGTCCAGAGAATCTTGAAAGTGAATAAATTTCATGCATATCATGTACAGCTGCACCAGGAACTGAACAATCAAGCCTATGAAAATCGAATCAATTTTTACAATTGAGCAAATGACAAAGTAGCGGAAAATCCAAATATGTTTAGCATAGTTATTTTCTAGGACGAGGCAACTTTCCACAAGAATAGGCTTGTTAACAGGCACAACTTTCATTATGACGTCACGGAAAATCCACACCTCATGAGACGAATAGATCACCAGCATCGTTGGTCCTTGAATGTATGGGCCGCTATAGTAGATGGATGGCTAATTGGGCCGAAAATTTTCGACGGGCACCTCAACAGTTAAATGTAATTAGATTTTCTGCGAAATCATCTACCATGTTACTTGCCGATGTACCAGAGCATGTAAGACAAGATTTGTGGTTTCAACAGGATAGGGCACCGGCAAATTATTCACATCAGGTTAGGGAGCATTTGAATCACGTATTTCCAAACAAATGGATAGGACGTAGTAGTCGTGTTAGATGGCCAGCTGGGTCTCCGGACTTTACAAGTCTAGATTTTTTCTTGTTTGGTTATATTAAGGGCATCGTTTACCATATTCCTTCTACAACACAGTTGGATATGAGACAAAGAGCAGTCGACGTCTTTCAGTCAGTTAATCCGCAAATATTGTCGAGAGTTCAACGGTCTTTCCTCAGAAGGATTGAGTTGTGTCTATAAAGAAACGGGCAACATTTCGAACACTTATTGAAATACTTCAACACCTTGTAGATTATCTCACCAAAAACCAATCTATTACGTATTTCATACACGACTACCTTAAAATATCTCCATTCCTCTGATCAAGTATAATGATATGTACTAATAAACTCTTCTTTCGCAACCTATGATTTTATTATTTTAGTTTATTTTCATTATTTCAAAAATGGTCGAAGACAAAGATAGGGTTGCTTCTGCAAAAATATGGCACAATATTTTATGCGTTGACATGAATGATAAAATACAGGATGTTTCATTTGAAAAATCAAGATATGATATTTTTAAAATTACAGTATTCAACAATTTTTTGAGTCACTCCTGTATAAAATGAGGATAATCTATTTCAATTCATCAATTAAGCTATCTTTGGGCAATAAGAAAACGAAAGGAATAAAGTATTCATCCTCTCTGGCCGAAGGAGCATGCAATTATGTGGAAGCCTATTTTTATGAATTTTTACGGAAAAAAAAATATTGTGACGAAACTACTCACCAAAAAAACTTATTACTTGAAGACATCATAGCAGAGTTTAGGACGCTCTTGAGTCTTCAACAAAAAAGTGGGTTTCCATTCTGAAAAAACCTCCCAAGATTTTTTTTTTATAGAAAATTGGGACACCCTGTTTACTTCAAAATAAATTGCTGAAGTAGATTTTTACTTTCTTAATACAATACCGTTCGAACAAAAATGAAATATTCAAGAGTGTACGAGCTACAGAGCACCGCGGCTACTATCTATTTTTCATACCTCTAGGTGATAAGGGTTGTCCACCCCTAACGTTTCATTTTTATTTTTTTGACAAATTTTTATTTTTTTATAATGAGGCATTGAAAAATACATATAACCCTAAATTTTCACCCTTCTATATCACCAACCCCTATTGTTTAATAGGTAATTCAATCATTCTTTATCCCGCTAAATAACTGATCAATTATCGTCTTTTTGTGAATGTTTTTCACTTTAATCCGATTAAAATTTCCCTGAGCTTATGGCAAAGCTAAATGTAAATACTTTTTAAATTTCCCGCGCTTTTCTGTGGATCGACACTCATTTTCCAGATTAAACGGGTATCACTTTCCAGTAAACAGAACGGAGTAGGGATAAGACCGAAGCCGGTCTCCTGTTCCTCTCACACAATAAGTCTTCTCTCACTACTTCCACAGTTTTCGGCCATTATTATTGTTTATGCATCAAGCGTAGTTGTAACGTTTACGTTACTATTACATTTTTCTATCTCAGTGTATCTCTCATATTAACTATGTTCTTAGTAATTATTCCTATTTTATTAATTATTAATGAGATTGTTAATTTTGAGTGTAGTTCGCACGATTAGTTAATAAAGTGATTCACATAACCTCAAAAGTACTTACGTGTTACGTGTTTTCTTATTTTCATATTCCCTCATCGTTCACAGCGCACCATGCATCTTGCACTGATATACCACATCCTTACACACTCACCATAAGTAAATTTTTTTTCTACTCTAGAAATTCCTAGAAAAAATTTATTTGGCAAAACAACGTTTGTCGGGTCAGCTAGTATATATATATATATATATATATATATATATATATATATATATATATATATATATATATATATATATATATATATACGGTGGAAACAATTAAATATACAAATAAAGATCGTATATGCACATTCTTCATTACTGAAGGAATGCATTTTCAATTCGAAAAATTCAAGATTCAAAACAATGATCATTTATAGAAAACTATATTTTAACATTTATCAAAACTAACTCAACATTTTTGGTAATCATTTCACTAAGGTTATAAAAGTTACATACAGATATGTATTTCTTGCCATCTATAGTAACGCCACAGATCCGCTTTCCTTGTTGAAAATTGTGATTTCAGTATGTGTGAGCATCATATTTTTAAAGCCAAATATCTGTAAATTTAAAAAGATTCGGAACATCACATTTTTGAAGCCATATCTCTAAATTTAAAAAGATTCGGACCGTGCTATTTGTATTATAATTTCTTCAAGGACCACCTCTCAAAGTTTGTCATAAACCGTGAGGACACCCTGTATAGTAGAGAAACATACAATAACGATGGATATCATTCAATTTGAGGGAATAGGAAAATGTATGCATTTATATTTTCATTCGTTTAATAGGTAGAATATGCGAATTTCCTCATGGATATCTTCGCTTATCACCAGGCCATATTATTATTAATTATTCCGGACTGCATACCGAACTCTCAGATAACGGATAGATTCATTGTGCATCCGACCAATCGACGCCCGACCGACGCCGAACCCTCCAAATAATGACAAAGATAAAATGTATTCAAATCCGATTGATTGTTCATGTGTGTGTTATGAGTTTCCATCGAAATAATGGACCCGTTTTTATATTACCCCATGCCAACAATAGAGTTGCAGTCATAACGCACGTGGTAGGGCCATACTGTTATATTGCATCTGTCTGACAGCTGCTGCCTGCACACGACGACATACTGCCCTCCTAACCCAACCCCACGTCTAATCAAAAAGGGGTGCCGGTTTGCAGAGACTGATTGCCCATGTGTACGATGATTTGAAATGTCAGCTGTTATTTTAAATGTTGAAAAAGCTAAATCAAACAGATAAGATTGAGGAGTAATATTCTACGAGTGGTAACTAAATTGTATAAATTTTAGAATCAGAGGCTTTCGAGTTGAAGCTTGCCTGAAATTTAATCACCAAATAACACACATCCAACGACACAAAAACATTATGAATAATACAGTTCTTCACAAATACAAAATCAATGAACATTCACCCACCGAACCAAAATCTATTTCAACCAAATTACAGAATGAAGACTTAATTCTTACGAAAGTTGATAAAGGAAATGGTATAGTGTGTATCGACAAAAACAAGTACCAAGAAAAATGCAAGACATCATCTATACTTTGGACGTACTAAATCTCGAGAGAACCCACAAAACAATTCATTAACCCATTTGATCCCACAAATTTCATCATGATTTTTTCACGTTTTTAATATCTAAGAATTGAAGTTGCAACATAAAAATGAACAGAAATTCTTTTTCAAGCCATCTTAACAAAAAATTGGTGGACTCATTTGGGTCCACTGGGACATCAAGGAGTCTAGCGCAAAATTCTTGTTTAAAAAAAGTTTATTAAAGGTTAACCAAACAAGTCTTGCTATATTTCAAAACAGTTTCGATCTAGGCATTAAGTGACATTACATTTGACACATCTCCAACTTGCTTTGTAATGACAAACTTTACACCATAATTGTTTTTCAATTTTTATTAATTTGATTGACTATTACTCAAATTAACGGCAAACATGATTTATCTATTTTCATAAGCCATCGCATACAGATGTTATTATTCACAGCTCATCTACACATCCTTATCCATATAAATTAGCTGCTTACAATAGTATGGTACATAGATTCATTAATATCCCAATGTCACAAAATAATTTTATAAAAGAGCCAAATATAATTAAACAAGTAGCAGTCAATAATGGGTACAGTCCTAGTATGATTGAGAACATGATTTCACTCAAAAATTTCGAAAAGCAATCCTGGAAGTATTTCCAAGTATAAAAGTTCTAACACAAAATACAACAGCTTAACTTATATTGGTAATCCTAGTCTGAAATTAAAATACCTCTGGCATTATAATTTCAATATAGCATTCCGAACTGATAATTCTTTAGGCCGTCATATCAAAAACTGCAAATCTAAAATTGATAAAGGTAATAAATTCGGTGTTTATAAACTACCAATCTTTTCAATTCATAAAGTAAGCAACTGCGATGGGTTTTCCACCATACCCTTTGTACTTGTACCTAATGTAATAATAAGTAGGAAATAAGAATATTATATAAGGAATAACTCTGTTCATTACTTTGTATCTATCTGAGGAAGCCACAGTTTGGCGAAACCGGTCATAGTTGTGTTAATATAGTGAAAATCTAAATACCATAGTTTTATTTCATTGAAAATGTATTTCAATTTTTACTATAAAATGACCGCGTTATTCTTGTATAATACTCTTGGGTGTAGAAACAGAAGGTCTGCTCCTGGAGTGTGATGATTTAGGATAGCTCCACAGATAATGACGGGTTACCTCCCGAACAAAGGTTAACAAGTCGACTTTATCTTAACAAACTACTGTATACATTTTCCAAGCAAATACAGCAGCTACGTTGACCATATGTGTAAAAAAAGGCCAACACCATTTATCCCAGAATAGATATCCTGTAGTTGTTAACACTTTGATCCAGGGGATCAACAACCCTTACGAAAGTATTATACTTGGAATAGCGAAGAGGCTGTGGAACATCAATCTTTTGCTTTCTTATTAAAGACCATTTTCAATTTTACTAGTGGTTCAACCGAATCGTAATTTGTTCGCATTTACACAATATTGTTGACATCTGACAAACAAGAATTTATTTATTGAGCCGTGAATGTATTGAAAACACACTTGTTCTTCTTTTCTCATTTGGGGAACTAATGATAACGGGCACTTTTCGAGGCGATTATTCCTTATGGTCCCTGAAAAAGGTAATGAAGTTTTCACTACATTTTCCTCGCTAACAGTAGATGGTTTGGCAATCCAGAAGGTTTCAATTTTTTACCAATATTCAAAGGAGCTGCAGATCATCTAGTCTTTAAAGCCAAATCTCAAAGACTTTACTCTAATGAACTGATCTGCAGAATGAAACTGAACCTGAAACCTCTAAGACTAAACAAGGAATGTCAAGAAGCTCATTTCGGTAATCACCTACTAGAATTCAACCATAATTAAAACCATTCAAATTATTTTGAGTCATTGCATACATCTCATAATATTGGACTAATAGATTTTCTGGAAAAATATGAAATTGTGAAACATAATAAAAATTGTAATGTGACATTGATAAATAGTCAAGTGATTTTCAGAGACATTCAAATTATGGATTGTTTAATTGATTAATGTTATAATCATGTCTGCTATTTTTGAAAAAGAAGATGACTTACTATATAAGATCTGTGATACTTTGTTCTATGCCAGCTGACATAACCACACTTTCCGTTTGAATTTTATTCGTTGTTGTCTTGTCATAAAAATCATTTTTAGCTTGAATTGTTCTATGTTTTAATTCATAACTTTAATAGGTATATTGATCAAATACCATTTTAATCTGTTGTGAAAAGTCGGCCCTATTGATTGTTCTTAATTTTACTATAATTGACTTTACTTGCTGAGAAAATATTGGGTCGGTTTTTCAAAAGCAGAATTTGTTACGTTATACTTTTAATATTTTTTTCTCTTGTAGTCACTGGTCTGAAGATGCTCTGATGTATAGAGAGCGAAACTAGTAACCGTAATAAATCTTTAGGAAGAAACTATAGGTACTTTTATTTAATTACATAAAATTCCTACTAAAGGGTTGAATATTTATAATCAATTATATTGATTTTTATATATATTTATTCTTTATTCTGTCACCCAGGAACGTACCCCCTAAAACCTCATAAATTATCATTCCATTTTTTTGTGTTCGCGGTATTTTTTCGGAATAAAGAGAGTATATTACATTCCATTACAGGAAATTCCGGAAATAAATACGCATATCAAACTTACATTGCCCCTCTCTTCAATAGCATTAGCAACTATCTTTCCAAATTGAAATTAACAACCTCCTTTTCCAGTGATCCCAAAATAAGCAAATTAATATTCAATGCCAAAGGAACAACCAATAAATTCAAATAATCTGGAATATACAGAATTGAATGTAATGAATGCCCAACAGTTTACGTGGGACAAACAGTTTCAAATTTCGAATCTAGATTCGAATCGCCTGTTTATTTGATCTTCAAATCACATCAGTTAATTTGAAAGTTCTCTACAAATGCAATAAAAAGATGACAATGAATGTTTCAAAGAATGGAAATTAACAAACTCTGTAGAAACCCAAAATTCACAACTCTCAATGGCCAAGTAGAATTAAATCACTCTCCAATTTTCAACATTTGAAATAGATATAGTTGGCACATTGTTTGTCACAACTGTTAACTCTGGACACTTGAAAATGACGTAACTGTCTGAATCGACCGTGTGTATTAAAAATAAACATTGTGGAAATCAGACAAAAGTGTTTCATTTTATTTGTATTACATGTTTTGAAATAAATCGAAAATTAATGAAGAAAATCTATTTCCTAGAAGAGAGGTTCATTTTTTACTTTTTACACAAAAAAGCGAACTTTCGACTAATTAGTAGAGTAGTACTCACGATTTTTCGAAAAAGGCGGTTTGTTTAATAAAATATTCTGAATTTGGTAAACTCAAGTGTTCTAATTAATAACAATATTCTTGATAGAGTAACCTAAATGAAGTACTTAGGAGTAGTTCTTGATCAGAATTTGGACTTTAAGTTACACTGTGATTATGTCTCAAGCAAGATGTCAACAAAAATACATTGCATATCAAGAGTAGGTGATAAGGTGAATTTTGGTTCTAGACTTATGCTGTTTAAAGCTGTTGTGTCTCCTCATATTGACTTTTGCTCGACATTGATGTTTGGTTTACAAAAGAATAATTTGGATACTTTACAGAGAATTCAGAATAGAGGCTTGAGAGTTATTTTAACGTGCAATAAAAGGACTCCAGTAAGGAGTATGTTGACAGTATTAAAACTTATGAGTGCCAAACAGAGAATTTATTTCAGAACATTGAATTTTATTTACAAGATAAAGAATAAATTAGTTCCTAAATATATATATGAAAACTTACATGTCATTAGAGATAAACAAAATTATAATACAAGAAATAAAAACGACTTTTCTGTTGAGAGATGTAAACCTAATAAAACTTACAACACAGCGTTAATAAGAGGAGTTATAACATTTAATAATCTGCCAATTAATATTAGGAATCTAAAATTATAAGGAATTCAAAATTCTATTAAGTGATTTTGTATTGAAGAATTATATTTAATTAATTACATAACTATAACCCAGCAATATGATGTTGTTTTCAATAGCAAATTGCTAAATAAAGATTTATTATTATTATTATTTAGGAAGATTTCGTTCAAATACGTCCCTGTCGATATTCGAACGAAAAGGGGAGTCGTTCGTGCCCGTTTCAAAATGTGAATCATATCGCTCAAAGAGTAATACGGCTAAAACTAACACTTACGAGCTTTTGTGGGGGTTGTAATGAACCGAGCTGTAGACAGTCGACGAATTGCTGAATGGAAGTCTGCCCGATCTCGATGTGGTACGCTCGGGAACAAAAGCATCATCTCGAAACGGAACTGTCGAGAGGAATTATTCTGATCAATTCTACTAAGCTTTTCGCATGAATGGGAAAATTTATCCGGGAAAATTTATGCCGAAAACTATTATTCTTATGAATCATGATTTAGGGGATGTATTTTAGCTATGAGAACATTAAGATAATTAAGTTAAACGGCTCATTTGATATATCTGATGATTTTCCACGTTTATTTGTCAATGCACGAACGGTTTCGTCCCTTCAGTCATTTTAAAGTGCTGAATACTAAATAAAGTACAAAGATGATTAGAATATATATTCTGTAAAAAAGTACCGGAAATTGATTATTAAAAAAATCTGCTTGAAACGATTGTCAAAATTTTTGTTATTGCTAAGTTGGCATAAATGTTTTCCATGCTGACGTCATTTAGTTTGTATACATGAATAAAAATATCGAACAAAATATCCGTTTCAAATTTTGTATCGCAAATGGAATTTGGTGTGCCGAATCGCTGAAAACATTACAAAAGGCTTACGGTGAATCGATTTTATGAAAAATACGTACCTATGAGTGATACAATGCATTGAACAGATGTGGTGGAAGATTAGCCTCGCTCTGGTCGGCCATCTACATCTTCAACTGCAGTTAACATCTATAAAGTGGAGAAGATGGTAATTGAAAATCGTCATTTAAGTTTGAGATGACGAACTTTCTGTGTGTCACGAATCAAGTCGTATCATTTTAAACGATTGGTTGGGCCTGAAACGCGTTACCACTCGACTAGTTCCAAAAGACCTAAATTTTCTTCAAGAATTTAACCTCATAAAGATCGCTGAGAACATGCTTGAACGAGTAAATTCCGACCCCACATTCAAAAACGCATTGTAACAGGTGATGAGACATACGTTTATGAGTTTGACATGCAAACCAGTCAACAAGCTTCGGAATGGCGCCTTCCAACTGAATCTAAACGAAAAAAACCACGTCAAACTCGTGCAAAGGTCTAATGTTGACTGTTCAATAATCGGCGCACTCGAATTTTTTTCCAGAAGGTCAGTGAATCAAAAAATAATCTATAAAAAAGTATTGAAAATTTTTTCCTAAGAGCCGCCATATCTGAGATACAATGATTTAAAAAGTTGTAATCGTCATCATATGCATAAGTAGAATATACAGGAATATCCACCGGGACCGTCCGTTAAAAACTTTTTAATTTCCAATTACAATATCAAGCTGAAATTTTATACTTGGCCATAATTCCGGTTATACCGGAAGTGGGTCATCACTTTATTATTTCAAATCGCAATCTACCTTTTTTATTATACATCTAGAACCGACATTTGAGCAAGGCATAAAATACCCACGTCGTTGGCACTTATCTGTCAAAATTTTGACAGATTTAATTATTTTTGTTATAAACTCGATTTTTGAAGAACATTTAAAAAAATTGTAGCTCGTAGATCTTTTGCACTACAGACACAATTTTGCTTGGGTGGATAGAAGAAGTATCAAGCAATTTTTTAAGCAGTCTACACATGTCAAATGCTCGTTGCGTTGTTTTGTATGATTTTTTTCAATTTGGCCTTTTTCAAACAGCAATAACTCAATTTTTTCAAATGGCACGTGCCAATTTTTATGTAGCCATCAGACGAAGCGTCAAATTTCAGATGGAATTGTATCAGCATGTACTAGACCCATCTCTTATAGTTCCGAAATAATTTGGGAATATATTGAATTTTGATGATTTTGCAAGAACTAACAGAGAATGCTTTGAAATATTTGAATCAAGTAGCTGAACTGACAATTAATGTACTTGTCACTTCGTTCATTCGAATTTGATATTTCAAGAAGAATTGTCGTTATTTCAGATTGAAAATATCCAAAAATACAACACATTTGGAATAAAACTACTGGTTACTCAAACGAAAATATATTTAATCTTTTTTAATTCATTTTAGAATGTCAAAGAGTAGTGGCAGAAATTGCAGGCAATTCAATAACCAATTTCCAAATTTACCGTCTATGAGTAAAATAAAATTTCGAAGCATTAGAAGCAATTTTCTACAATTCGGGTGAATAAAAATTGAAGGAACTAAGCGAAAACCAATCATCGAAGATAATGTATGTACAAGGTGCATCCTTTCTGGAATCGATGGGGTACCCCGATGTAGCTTGATAGGATGCTGAGAAGCGATATGCGACACTGATGAGCTCCTAATAAGGGCGAAACTGCAGTCTGCGGCTTCGTTTCTCGGCATCCTGCTTAGTTGCACTATTGTGGCTCTTGGGGGCTGCGTGCATGGCAGGCAGATTTGGGAACTAGCTCTTGTCAGGAAGGATTATTCATTGATCAACGGATTTTTGAATAATTCTTCTTGTCTTAAGTTTACATATGTAGACTCCTCGCGAAGCTTACCGCGGAAGATATTTGTCCCATCAAATATTTACCGACGGGAGGTTTTATCTCGGAAACAGAGGCTAAGAGCACTTTTTCAGCGGGATTATTTCGCTCGTTTTCTACCGTTAATGTGATTCACGGAACGGCGAAAGATGTCTCCCAAATGTTTGGAATTTTTAACGTTTCCACATCTGTTTTTTACTGTTCGTATCTTTCTCGAAGTCCGGTAGCGGGTTCGCCCTGTTGGTTCATAGAGGGCGACTCTCATACGTATGTACGAGGTGCGTCCTTTCTGGAATCGATGGGCTACCCTGATGTAGCTTGATAGGATGCTGAGAAGCGATATGCGACACTGATAAGCTCCTAATAGATAGATAATAGCTCCAAGATATTGAGTGAAACTCTCTAGCATCGATCAGCAAGATAGCTTTTGATTAACTGCAGTTATTTGTCACTTATCCCATAGTTTTTCAATTTGTGTATCAGTTTGTCACGAGAGGCACTTTCAAATGCCTTTGACATGTCAAGCATCAGACACAGGGGTGTTTTCCCCCGTTCTATAGCATCCAGTACACCCTGAACTAGTTCAAAAATTGCAGATTCTGTGCTCCTACCTTCAACAAATTTACGACGGGTTATTTTTTTCACTGTTTGGCTATCAAAAGCATTATACTGAAAACAGAAAGTCTGCCCATAATGGCTGGAGTCATGACCCTGCACAACCTCTGACCTTCCATGTTAGTTGATATATTATCAATACATCTCGCAGTAGTGCTACATATTCTTGTAGGGGTATTTATTGTAGCAGATACACCAAAAGCAGTCAGCAGTGCAGTGAAGCTGTGAGTGTTTGCATTAATAGGCTCTAAAAGATTGATGTTGAAGTCACCGGCAATGATGTACCTACCTTCTTCCTTTACTAGCTCTAGCTAATTATATATATATATATATATATATATATATATATATATATATATATATATATATATATATATATATATATATATATATATATATATATATATATATATACAGGGTGTTTCGAATAAGATGTCATAAATGAAGGATGCGAATCCCTGAATGATTTGAGGAAGAAAGTTCGAAGAACCAATGGTCAAAAAATGCTTCGTTGCCGAGATACAGGGTGTTAAAGTTGAGAAAATTTTTCGATTTTCTCTCGATAAAACCTAGACTTCTCGAGATTTTTGGCTCAAATTTTCCACATAAACTGTTAAACACAATCTGAATCACCAGGTGAGGCCAAATTTTGAAACAGTATACAGGGTGATACTTTTTCATGGGCCATGTTCCATTTTTACCCTCGGAACTTTTTTTTGGTACGCCACTGGCACTAACAAAAAATAAAATCAAATAGATCATTCAATTTGAAATTTTTTTTGACTCTTGCATTTTGATCGTAACTATCACCGTTTCTGGGATATTAATTATTGAAAATAATCCAATAGTTTTCCCATATCGAAGCCATGGAGATATTATCTTAATAACTGATGCAATTTTTCAGGAATTGAGCTGAAATTTACATCAGATATCTCCTTATTGTATGTTTATAACAAAATGAAGCAGAAATTCCTGACAGTATATAGGGTGTTATTTTTTCACGTGCATTTTCCTCTTTTTGCCCCCTGAACTTTTTTGTGGTGCGCTACTGGTATATTCTGAAAACAGAATCAAACAGATTATTCAAAGTGAAAACTTTTCTGTTGCTTGTATTTTTCCGTATCTGCCACCATTTTCGAGATATTAATCAAGAAAAGTAATCGTATAGTCCCTTCCGTATTGAAAGCTTGAAGATATTTTTCATGTTATTTCGCAATTTGTGAAGACCTTGAGCTCGAATTTCAAACGAAGTTCACATTTTAAGATCTGCACCACTAGATTGGTAGGATTTATGAGAAAGTATAAAGGGTGATATCATTTCCCTGATCATTGAATTCGAATTCAAAAATGTGTTTTATTGAGTGTATAAATCGGAAGTAAATGAATAAACAACATAAATAATCGCGAATGATTTCAATAACAAAAACTCATAATGATGAAAACAAAATTGAACAAACAGAACAAATCAAAGAAGATGTTGAAAATGTCCTCCACCTGAAAGAATACATGCTTCTGCTCGTCTCCGCATATTAGTGCGCACCCTCTGAAATATTCCTGGGGTATTTCTGATGACGTCACATGATGCTGTAATTCTATTCCTCAATTCTTCAAGTGTATTCACGGGAGAGCTATAAACCAAAGTTTTCAGATGGCCCCAAAGAAAAAAAACCAAACTGTTTAAATCTGGCGACCTTGGAGGCCAAGCTTCTGGTCCACCACGCCCTATCCAGCGGTTATTGAATGTCATATTCAGATATTCTCTAGTTTCCATGCTGAAGTGCGGTGGTGCTCCGTCATGCATAAACCACATTCTATTTCTAGTTTGCAGCGGCACATCTTCTAGCAACACAGGTAAAATCTCTTCTAGAAAGTGGCGATATAAGGCTCCATTCAGCCTGTCTGGCAACAAAAATGGCCCGATCAGGAAATCCCCAATTATTCCAACCCAGACATTAACCGAAAATTGTTCTTGATGGTGACATCCCTCAATCATATGGGGATTTTCTTCAGTCCAATAGTGATTGTTATGAAAGTTCCTGATTGCATTTCTCGAGAAGGACGCCTCATCTGTGAAGATGATTTCGCTATCGAAAAGGGGATTATGAGCAATGTTATGAAGGAACCATCGGCAGAAATTGAGTCGCAGAGGAAAATCGCGGAGTAGTAGAGCTTGGACGCGTTGAATATGGTATGGGTAAAGCAAGAAATCATGGAGAATTTTCCAGACCAATACAAATGACATATTCAACTCTCTTCCAATTTTTCTTGTACTCAGCTGAGGATCCTCATCTATACAATTTAGGACTGCCTCTTCGATTTCCGGGGTCCTTATTGTCCGATTTGCCCCTTTCAAGTCATGATTCGGTTTGAATGTACCCCGTTCTCTCAATCTTCTGTGGATGTCAGAAAACGTACGCCTATCAGGAATGATTCGATTAGGGAAGCGTTCTTGATACAAACGCCTTGCGTGCACTGCGTTTCCTTCAGCCACCCGTACATGAAATGTATATCGGCCATTTCTGCATTAGTGAAAACCATTTCAAAGATTATTGGTTACTACTTACAGCTGTTTCAAATGTAGGCACAACAAACTGAATGACAAAACTTACAATCATTGAAGTGTCAAGTTTTTTTTCTATGATTTCATTTGCAAAATTGTATCAGAGCCTACTAAGCCTTTTGAAATCACCAACGTGTTCTGATATGAGGAAGACACGATAAATTCTGATGATTTTCAATTCAAAACGGTGAAAGACATGAGGATCAAGATGAGCACAAAATTATCGGAATTGAATGAAAAATCCGTTTCTGATTACGAAAAACGTCAGTTATGCATCGAAAAAATATACGGAGGCAAAGGGGTAGCCTGTTCGGGCGTTGTTGATTAATTTTTCGAAAATGGTGGCAGATACGGAAAAATACAAGCAACAGAAAAGTTTTCACTTTGAATAATCTGTTTGATTCTGTTTTCAGAATATACCAGTAGCGCACCACAAAAAAGTTCAGGGGGCAAAAAGAGGAAAATGCACGTGAAAAAATAACACCCTGTATACTGTCAGGAATTTCTGCTTCATTTTGTTATAAACATACAATAAGGAGATATCTGATGTAAATTTTAGCTCAATTCCTGAAAAATTGCATCAGTTATTAAGATAATATCTCCATGGCTTCGATATGGGAAAACTATTGGATTATTTTCAATAATTAATATCTCAGAAACGGTGATAGTTACGATCAAAATGCAAGAGTCAAAAAAAATTTCAAATTGAATGATCTATTCGATTTTATTTTTTGTTAGTGCCAGCGGCGTACCAAAAAAAAGTTCCGAGGGTAAAAATGGAACATGGCCCATGAAAAAGTATCACCCTGTATACTGTTTCAAAATTTGGCCTCACCTGGTGATTCAGATTATGTTTAATAGCTAATGTGGAAAATTTGAGCCTGAAATCTTGAGAAGTCTAGGTTTTATCGAGAGAAAATCGAAAAATTTTCTCAACTTTAACACCCTGTATCTCGGCAACGAAGCATTTTTGATCATTGGTTCTTCGAACTTTCTTGCTCAAATCATTCAGGATTCGCATCCTTCATTTATGACATCTTATTCGGAAACACCCTGTATATATATATATATATATATATATATATATATATATATATATATATATATATATATATATATATATATATATATATATATATATATATATATATATATATATATCCTCTAGGATATGTAGTAGGACTATAAATTGACAATATAGTAATCCTGAAATTTTTACATACATTTAAATCACATGCAGAGCATTCCATGACATTTCTTACACTTAATTTTTTATAGTTCAACCTTTCACTTCAGGTGAGACCATTCTTTACATAGATTGCCGATCCTCCATGTTCTCCTTCCTCACGACAGAAAATGGAGCATATAGTATAACCCTCAAAAATGTAATGTTTGATCTGGTTTTCATTTTTCCAGTGCCACGTATATACATCTCTGAAGCAGTAGCACAAGTAAAAGGATTTTTCTGTTTTATTGTAACTTACACTTAGAACAATACATAGGTATAACTATTGAATAAAATCATAACAGATCTGTGGAATAGGTCTACTGAGTAAACCACGTTAAAAAAACGCGCAAAGTACATTACCTCAGAGGTGGCGTATTACGACGATTACAACTTTTTGAGTTGTTGTATCTCAGAAATAGCGGCTCTGAGGAAAAATTTATTCATACCTTCTTTCATAGAGAATTTTATGATCTATAATTTTTGCTTGGGGTAATTTTATGATAAAACTTACCGTTCTGGTGAAAATCGCGAAAAACACATATTTTGACCTTAAATAAAAATTTTTCTATGGACTAGAACGATTCGGAATTTTGAAATTCTGTTTTTAATCATTATTTGAACTATTTCGAGGATATTCAGTTTGATGGTAATTTATCTATGTCTGAAACTTTCGATTGACTGGACTAATTTAATTTTCTGTAGTTGACAACTAAAAAAAAGTTCTTTATAATACTTGGGTTGTCGAGTGTTAGAGAGTTAGCGTTATAGACGAGCTGTCCCACCCTTCCGGGTACAACAATATTGGTTTCAAATATCGAAGAGATCAATAACATCCACATGATGAGAAATACTAAAATATTTCCTCGTTTTTTTCCCACACTTAAAATATTATCTTTATTGAATACTCTGTAATGGAACATTTTCATTCAGTTTTTCATGTTTTTTCCGTATCTGAATAATTTTCCGAGAGGCCCTTGATAAGTTTCATAAAATGTCATGTGTTCATCAGTCTTAATGAGGAATGGAAGAGGGTTTTTGCTGAAGCATACTCACATATCCTATTCTCATTGTGAACTCGTTTTTCTATGAGTAGTTTCCATCT
The DNA here is from genome assembly GCA_013387265.2 of Cryptolaemus montrouzieri. NCBI lineage: Eukaryota > Metazoa > Arthropoda > Insecta > Coleoptera > Coccinellidae > Cryptolaemus > Cryptolaemus montrouzieri. Next base: position 30,669,529 of record JABFTP020000001.1, read on the forward strand.
GTCCACTTGGATATCCCCGCACGTAACTGTAATCACTGATCAGCAATTTAACAGCTCATCTTGTCGCATGAAAACATGAAGATAATCAACGGGGCCATTGTTACTCGATCGCAGGCTAGACTCGTCACTCGTTACCCCACAAAGAGTTGGCTGCAACTCCCAATAATAAGAATAATAAGGGTGAGATTGGATGTATTCTAATTGAATGGAGCATCATCTGTCGCTGTTCGATCTCATTTCAGATGCATGCATTAATGATTTCACGAAGTTACCCTGTCAATGGGGAAGTGCTTCAAATAAGCATTTGTTCGTTAATGTTTTCTATCAGGTGAAAAATGGATGGCAACAATTCCTAACAATCTGGATTTTGGTACAAGTTTTAATTACGTCATTGGAAACGCTATGTCAAGAGTGCACATCGATCCTGCTTGCGCATCGTTTTTTAATCGAAGGTCATTGATTTTTCTATACAGGGTGTAAATGAATGAGTTCGAAATATTTCGCACTTCGGGGGTTCTTCAAGCCATTTTTGACGAAAAGTTCCCATGAAACTATGCCGCAAACGCTTCGTTACCGAAATACAGGGCGTTGAAATCTTTAGATTTTTTCGGTTTTTTTCTTACGATCACTCAGTTCAAATTCGACACATAGGAGCCATTTTGAAATCTTCATAATCAGATCACAGAAAGAATTATGAAAATCTATAGGGTGGTACTTTTTCAAAGGTCACGAATCCTCTACAAGAAATAATAATGCGGTATCTTAAATCTCGTACAGGAGCTCTGTAAACCAACGTATCCCCAAGTAGAAAAGTCTATTGGATTCGGATTAGGTGAAAGAGCTGGTCTATACAGCGATCTGGAATATGATTAAATGTTGATGTGCTCTTATAATATATGACAAATGTCATATTTTTCGAACGACTGTCAAAATTTTTCTTCAAATTGAACAAGTTCCACGAAGAAATAATATATGGGCGATGTCAACCCAGATTATTGAGTCCATAATGATTCTAAAACATCTATAGATCATAATCGGCATCACTTGGAAGACTGAACCTGGCCATCGGGGCTCTCTCGATCAAACAGAGATGGAATTTGAGGAAATATCACAGGTTATGTATTTTTTTATTATCTCCTTAGTCTGACCTTGCTTCCTATGTAAAATCTTTTCTTAGATTTGTTCATACATATAAGAAGTATGATTGTTGAAATATTTTTCTGCTGGTTTTCTTTTTACATTGTTACAGATTCCTGTCCCAAACCCCCTTCCTTTCACCCTTGTCTTCGTTTGGAAATCATGGATGCAAGAGAGAATGAAGCGGCTAAGCAGAAAAATCTTTCAATAATTTGATTGAGGAGGTCATTACTTGATGGAAATCGATATACAAATTTTCAATGAAATAAAACTAAAGTATTTAGATTTTCACTATATTAACAAAACTATGACCGGTTTCACCACACTGGGGCTTCATCAGATAGATACAAAGTAATGAACAGAGTTATTCCTTATATATTAGTCTTATTTCCTACTAAATATTACAATAGGTACAAGAGATATGTTGGAAAACCCATCGGAGTTGCTCACTTTATGAATTGAAAAGATTGGGTAAAGGAGAAGAATTTAGATCTAATTGACTATTAAGAAACCTACCTGAATTCTTTTCTTTGTTGATCTCTAAAATTTCCAATAGATTGAGTTTTTGTCTATTATTTTCATTGTGTAAAATTTTGAAATTATCATTAAAATTATGGTCTTCTTCGAGTAGGTGATTAGAATAATGGGAATCTGATTTATGATAATTAAAACTACATTTGTGCTCGGATAATCTAACTTTGAAATTTCTGAAAGTTCTACCAATATAAATTTTATTACAATCCCCGCAAGACAGTTTATAAACACCGGATTTATTACTTTTATCAATTTCAGATTTGCAGTTTTTGATATGTCGGCCTAAAGAATTATCAGTTCGGAATGCTATATTGAAATTATAATGCGAGAGGAATGATTTTAATTTTAGACTAGGATTACCAATATAAGTTAAGCTGTTGTATTTTGTGTTAGAACTTTTTATACTTGGAAATACTTCCTGGACTGTTTTTTGAAATTTTTTGCGTGAAATCATGTTCTCAATCATAGTTGGACTGTAACCGTTATGGACTGCTATTTGTTCAATTATATTTAGCTGTTTTATGAAATTATTTTGTGACATTGGGATATTAATGAGTCGATGTACCATACTATTGTAAGCTGCTAATTTATGTGGATAAGGATGTGTAGATGAGCTGTGAATAGTAATATCTGTATGCGATGGCTTATGAAAAATAGAAAAATCATGTTTGCCGTTAATTTTAGTAATAGTTAAATCCAGAAAGTTAATGGAGTTTTCTGTTTCTATCTCTAACGTGAATTTAATATTATCGTGAATTTTGTTAATGAATGTTTTGAATGACTCTAATTGTCTGTTTGTGCCAGTGAAACAACAAATGATATCGTCGACATATCTAAACCAATAAATAAAGTGTTTGAATAACGGATGTTCTTGGATAGTTTTTTCAATATTATCCATGAAAATTTCAGCGAGCAGAGGGCTCAGAGGATTACCCATGATTAAACCTTTTTCACTATTATATAATACTCCATTGAAGTTAAAATAATTTTGTTCTAAACAAATTTCTAAAAGGTGTAAGATTTCTGATGAAGCCACAGTGTAGTGAAACCGGTCATAGTTTTGTTAATATTGTGAAAATCTAAATACTTTAGTTTTATTTCATTGAAAATAGAAAAATCTTTGGTACTCTTTATGTACACACGACACTAACACAACATAAACAGACAAGCTATTGCTAGTGCAATAGCGACAGGGAAACGAGTTTTTTCCTCAGGTTTTTTCACCCGTTTATTGAATCATATACAAGATAGTATGGTTTCCCTGTTACATTTCCTGAGCTCACACTTGTGTTTTTTGTGACACACATCAAAATTATAGATATAAGCATTTATTGTAAATTCAATTATTCAAATTTTGTAAATCCTCTCTTTTCAAAGGAATATATATATATATATATATATATATATATATATATATATATATATATATATATATATATATATATATATATATATATATATATAAGAGAGCTATCAACTCCTATGCTGTTCCAATTCTTACATCTTCTTTTGGAATTATTAAATGGTCTAAAACTGATCTAAATGAATTACAATGTCAAACGAGGAAAATGCTCTGTAAATATCATAAGCACCACCCAAAGTCAGCTGTTCAGAGAGTTACACTACCTAGACATCTTGGAGGTCGTGGATTAATTGATTTGAATAATCTTCATAGTAAACAGATTTTTCATCTACGTTCCCATTTTCATGATAAACAGAGAACGTCTAAATTACATGATATTGTTGTTGCTTCAGATTATAATCTTACACCTCTGAACTTGACAATGCAAAAGGTAGATTTTGATATATTTGATGATAATTCTAAAAGAGAAAGTTGGATGCAGAAGGAATTACACGGAAAGCACCCTAAAGAATTGAAAAATGATTATATTGATGAAATTGCATCGAATAAATGGTTAGTATCTGGAGAATTGTTTGCTGAAACAGAAGGCTTGGCAATTGCGATCCAGGATCAGGTTGTTTTCACGAGGAATTATAGAAAACACATCATCAAACAAAATATAGATGATTCTTGCCGTAGATGTTTCTGTTCTTCAGAAACAGTTTTCATATATTATCATCTTGCTCAGTCCTTGCTTCAACAGATTATTTAGAAAGACATAATGCCGTCGCTAATATTATTCACTTTAATCTAGGAATTAAACATGACCTAATTCCCAAAGAAAAAAATTTCACAAATATGAACCTGAGATTATTTGTGAAAATGACAAATATAAATTTTATTTTGATAAAACAATTCTTTGCAACAGAGCTGTAAAACACAATAGACCAGATATCGTTCTTAATGATAAACAGAATCAAATAACATATATAATTGATATTGCTATACCCGACACACATAATATACAAAATAAATACAATGAAAAGATTTCTAAATATATGATGCTTGGCGACGAGATTAAAAAATGTGAAAAATGAAGAAAATATTTATTCTACCGATTATTATTTCTACAACAGGCGTTATTCCTAGAAATCTTCACAAAAGTATTGAGATTTTGGGTCTGAAGAAACATTTGTTTGAACAGTTACAAAGATAACAGTCATCAAATCTTGTAATATTCTTCGTAGGTTTCTTTCTTAAAATAATAATGAGGTAGAGTCATAGGTTTTCTCTTTAGTTTATACTGCTCAGAATCTCATTTTATATTTTATTTATTTGTTTGTATAAATGTAATATAATTAACTTACGATTTTGTCATATTTATATTCAGAGCAGTATTCTATTCGATCGTTCACCACTTCACACAAAGGAAACTATTAATGAGTAACATTCAGTGACTAAGGTCCGTACACTGGATTTTTCCGGGGAGAAAGCCTCTGACACTACTCGTTGGTACATTGATATCATTGTCTGATGATGCTATAGTATGTATATATTCTGGTAGATTGATATATTCTCATAACATTTAACGTTATCCTAATATATAATTATTCCAGGATATGTTTTGATTATAATCATTGCCTGGCAATGGTAATAATTACCTGGTGGTGGATTTATATTTTTCATGAAATCAGTTTGATTGCATGAACAGATATATGGGCAACTCGTCGGGGTAAAACCCTATATATATATATATATATATATATATATATATATATATATATATATATATATATATATATATATATATATATATATATATATATATATATATATATATATATATAGATATAATAAAATTAGCAGGAGCGCCATCGTGCATGTACTACATTCCCGCTGTGTCACCTAAAGGAGTTGACCCAGCAGCTCTTCGAAGGCTGAGTGTATGAATCTCCATTCAATCTAGGTGGAGAGAAAGCAGGACCAATAAGGTCATCTCCAATTATTCCAATCAACACGTTCAAGGAAAATTGTTCCTGATGATGGGGTTCAACGAAAGCATGAGGATCATCTTCTGCCCATATGCGGTTGTTGTAGTTATTGATAATGCACCTCTCGAAAAATTTGCTTCGTCCGTAGATAAAATAGGCTCCAGAAATTCAGGTTATTCCTTAATCATATCTAGCAACCAAAGCGAAAATGCAAGACGGTTAGGAAAATGCCGAGGTAACCGTGCCTGGACTTGTTGTACATGATCATTATAAGAGCTTTTCTTTTAAAATAGCATGTGCCTTTAAAGCAATTTTCATAGTGCTGAGATCGGGTTGCTCGCCAATTGAATTAAGTACAGTTTTTTCTAATTCTGGTGTTCTATTATCCCGGTGGCGACTACAATCATGTTTTCTAGTTTTGAAGCTACCTGTTTCTCGAAGTCGTTGATGAAGCCTTTCAAACAAGCATATCTTCTCGACGTTTCTAAAGAATAACCGTTAGAAAGGCCGTAGACGAAATACATCTCGGCCATTTCCGCGTTTGAATAAACCTCCAGCTTAGTGAAAAATCTATCAGCGAAATATCAACAAAAGTGAATTCATAACAATTAATTTAGAGTTTTATATACAGGGTGGTCATCCCCGTAACTTCAATCCCTTACCGGGGTGAGTACAACCCCTCGATTTTGAATAGGGATGAGGGGGGAGGAGTGTTGCGATACCTCATTTTGAAGATCTTATCGAGTTCTATCTGACCCTAAATTTTCGCTTCAAAATTTTCATCGTTAACGAAATGGCAGCTAAAAAAGTGGAAGACTACTTACTCTTACGTTTAGTTTATAAAGTGCTGAAAATGAGCACGATTCACTTCCATGCAGTAAAATAAGTTTTGCTCCAATCGTTCACGTACATTACTCAACATTTCTGGTTCAATTAGACGGCATTCATTGATGATCCGAATTCGCATATCATCCAGTGATTCAGGTTGGGTAGCGTAAATCTTAGATGTCAGGTGACCCTATTGAAAAAAGTCCAGTCGCGCCAGGTCAGGTAATCTGGGTGGCCACTCAATATGTCCCATTACTCCAATCCAGGCCTGAGGATATTTTCATTTAAGAACTGACGCACAGGTTGGACGAAATGAGGAGGTGCGCCATCTTATTGAAGAATGATCGTTTCATGGTTCTCTTCATTCTCCAATACTTGCACGAGGGCTAGATAAATAGCATTCTGTAATAGTTCTGAATAAATTTGGCAGGTGATATTACCTGATATAAAAAGAAAGCTGATGATGTGATTTCTATAAATACCCGCTCCAACATTTAACTTTTGGGGATGCTGAGTATATAAATTAATCTTGGATTTTCATCTGACCAGTACCGAAAGTTATGCCTGTTTACAGTGCCGTTAAGGTAAAATGAACACTCATCCGAAAAACAAATACTGAACATGTAGTTTGGATTATTGTTAATAATTTCACTAACCACTTCACAGAACATGAGTGGGCGATCAAAATCATCCTCATTCAGTTCCTGAACCAATCGTATCTTAAAAGGATGAAACTTATGTTTCCCTAAAATTCTCATGATTGTTGTGCGTGAAACACCAAGACACATTGGACAATTTCCTAGTAGTAAGGGTCAGATCCATCGCTATGTTACCTAAGATAGCCACTTCCCTCGCTTCGTCTTCTTCATACACTCTCTTTTTGTTGCCGACCGAACCAGTAGCGTCAAGTTTAGCAACCAGTTGCACAACGTAAGCAGATACATTTTTTCAGGATGTCGTTCGTTAAATGACGCCGCTGTTAACCCTTAGCCGACACACTGGGGTCGTTCGTGACTGGGCCTTATACTTTTCAAAATTAGCTCTTGAACTTAGTATAGTTTGCGGACAGTCAAGTGCATCAGTCTGTCTGTGACACGTGAGTGAATTGGAGCGGGGTCATAAACGACCCCAGAGTGTCGGCTACAGTTGAGATCGAATTTTCTTTTTAATTTTGTTTCGTGTGTTTTTGTGCTTCAAATCGTTAAAGAAGGTGAGTAAACTATATTTTGAAAGTGTGATTTTTTCTTCATAAACTTATGTTATTTTGAATATCGTAAGATGGCTTATAATCTTCGACGTCGCACAATTCGGCAAGAACTCCTTGATGAGACGCCAGAAGTTTTTCGAGGACGAAGAGGCTCAAGAAAACGAAGAGAGTGAAAGTGGAGAAGTTTGTCGGCATGAATCGAATATTCCGACGCTACGGATGCATCCTCGGGATCGGATGAAGACATGGAAAATGCCACTTTGGACAAGCGTCTTTTGGAGTCAAGGGCCCGGGGACGGCCAAGCTCTACTTCGAAAGGCAAAGATGGCTTCAAATGGAAGACGAAATTTCCTGAGCGTCGTTCTGGTAAGTATCATAAATATATAAAACGCATAGTTGAGCGCAAAATGGTTAGAGCAATGGGCAAGAGAGAGATGGCGAAAAAGTACAACGAGGAGGTCACTTTGCGCCGTGACTTGAAATTAGGCATTGCCGGGATTCTGGGCCTCGACGTTCACAAAGGAGAAGGAGAATATGAACGAGTAAAACTTCCGAAGAGAATGAGATGTGCCGACTGCTCACGAAAAACCGATCGAAAAACAAATGAGGGTTGCGTAAGTTGTGAGTGCCCCATTTGCGAAGTTCACCGTTTGATGTTTTGTAAAACGTGTACCGGCATGTAATCAATAATATTTTCATCTGCTTAGTTGTAATAAAGTATGCTTTTGATTAACTTGACTATTTTTCTTCATTCCTCGATTTATTTTTGTGAATTTTCAGTATTAAATGAGGTTTGTTATGAGAAAATGCACTTTTGAAAAATGACTGAAATTCTGATATTTATTCTTCAAAATAAATACTTTTTTCAGCGGACACTATCACACTATTTTTTATATAAAGTAATATGTTTTGAGAGAATGTTGCTGAAATTTGAGCGTCAATTCGCAAAATTGAAAAAGTTATGAATTTTAAGTAAAACTAGTCATTTTCGAGTTTTTGCAAACTATATTTTTTAAACAAATTAAATTGAGAATTTTTGCATCGCACTCATATTGTCTTAAAAAGAGATAGTCAATGCGCAACTGTGAATTTTTTACGATGAAAAATAGCTTAGTTCACTGAGAATGGACAATTAAGTGGCTGGGGTCAAAAACGGCCCAGTGTGTCGGCTATGATTGGCGCCAGAAGTGTGTCGGCTAAGGGTTAATCATGCAGAGTCGTTATTTCTAAAAAATAATTTTAAAATTTCCACCCTTTCTTCTACGGAATACACCATTTTAATCCTACTACAAATTTACAATCGCGTTGACACAGTTTCAATGTTCCTGGAAATTCACGCTAGAGTAATAGAGAAAATTCATGATAGACTAATGAGAGACTAAGGTAAATCAAACACATGGTCTGTCTACTTTTTCGAACAAAAATTTAAAAATAAATAAAAACATGGCATACCTCGAGGTAAATTCAACATAAGCTAGCTATACACCAGTGTTCCTTACTGCATGGAAGTGAATGGTGCCCATTTTCGCACTTGATAAACTAATCACAAAAGTAAGTAGTCTTCCACTTTTTTAGCTGCCATTTCGTTAACGATGAAAACTTTGAAGCGAAAATTAAGGGTCAGCTTGTACTCAATAAGGTCTTCAAAATGAAGTATCTCAACACTCCTAATCCCTATTCAAAATCAGGGGGTCCTGTTCACCCCCGTTAAGGAAATGAAGTTACGGGGATGAAAAAATCGAATCAGAAATCGACGGGTCCGAGCGATTCTCCATATTTTTATTTCTAAATCGGAAATCGAGGTGTTGAGTTTTCGTTGGGCCACCCTGTATAATAAATAAAAGAAATCAACATGACAGATGTCTACTAGTGAAATAAATCATTCAAAGATTATTGATTCCACCGTACACATGAAATTGATCAATTTTTCACACAAGAACTGTGACAGATACGGAAAGAATGCGAGATATAAAAACCTTAAAAATTAATTTAAAACTAATAAAAAAAAAATTAAATTATCCGGGGCGTACATTCTATAATTCATAAATATTTGACTGTCAAAAAGATTTGTTCGCGTTGGATCCCACACAACATAACAATTCCTCAAAAGGAGGCTCAAGTTGTTTGGTGCAAAGAAATCTTGAAAAATTCAACCGCTTGCTTCAAAAGACGTATACAAAATTGCTACAGGCGACGAATCTTGGATGTATGCGTACGAGCTCGGAACTAAACCACAACGAGTATGGGTATTTGAAGACGCAACCCAACAAAAGTTAATCGTGCACGAAGCATTTCGAAACGAATGGTCGCCTGCTTTTCAGGAAAACGAGACATGTCGCTACCATAGCATTAGATCAACGTAGAATGGTCTATTCTGAATGGTATACAACCATTTGTTTGCCGCAAGTATTCGATGAATTAAGGAAATAGAATCGAAGAACTTAAACCATGTTCTGGAGGTATATCATTTGGAGTGGCAAAAGTATTTAGAAAATTTGTCTAAGCTCATGTGAAAGTATATGGATCTTCATGGAGAATACTTCGAAAAATAATAAAGCTATTTTTCGCTAAGTTATTTGTTTTATCTGTCAGGCGCCAAATCTAGAAAGCAACCTACGTATAAGAATGTTATTTACATTCTCCAAACGAATCCAAAAATTTTGTTTTAGCTCTTCTATGTTATTCGTTTTTCTTCATATAATAAATTCTCGAAATCTCCCCAGAGGAAGTAATCTCGGGAAGTCAGATCTGGGGACGGGTTGGCCATTTCACAGGTCTCCTAGTTCGTATCCAGTGATCACCAATACTCCAGTCCAGTAGTTGGTATACAGTTCGTGTTTGGTGTGGTGGTGCACCGTCTTACTAAAAATATTTATTTACTGTTTGCTCTAATGGCAATTCATTTAAATATCCTTCCACTATATTCTCATCTATAATGCGATGGTAAATTTCGCTATTAAAGTTGTCATCAAAAATAGAGTATGCCAATACACCACTCTATAACAATGCTCACCACACATTGTAACCGTGTCGCCCTTGGTGTTGAATATTGAACTGTCGATGGGGATTGACATCCGACCAACAGTGCACATTCTGCCTATTGAGAATTCTGTCACTCGTAATGCGAACTTCATCGGTCCATATAACGCGTCGATAAAATTCTGGATTCTCTTCTATTTTCTAAAGCAGGGGTGCTCTAACGGTCGAGTGCTTTTTGAGTAGATCTCGAGAAGGTAATATTTTTAATAAGTAAGGTAAGTAAACTACAAGAATTTATTATGTAATAAAATAACACTCTGCTGGCTGCAAAAGGCGGCTTTATCAAAAGAACGCGCGGTACTGGTCAAAGAAAAACCGCGTTTTTATTCTTGCCGCTTTTCTAGAAATTTCGGGGGCGCGTTTGACGGTAACATTCAAGACTTTCGTTTACGCCGATATAAATGTTGCGCTTGCAGGAATTGGAGTCATTTTGAATTGTAGTTTGAAGGCAATACTATATCGATACAAAGTTTATTATTAAATAGTACAAAATGAGTGCAGCGAAGAAATCTAATACGTTTCATTTTAATAACGATTGGGAGGAAGTATTTTTCTTTTGTATGGTGAAGGATAAGTGCATTTGTCTTATTTGTCGTGCGTCAGTTGGAATACCTAAGCGTGTAACTTGAGAGATATCTTAAAACTTTTCATAAAAATTATGAAAAGGATTTTCCGCCACAGAGTGAATTAGGAAAACGAAGAGTACGTGATTTGATATTTTGTTTGGAAAAGAACAAACCATGTTCACAAGACCAGCCAAACAATCAAAAGCTGCTACGATCGCGTCATTTAAAATATCTCATATATTTTAAAAATAAAAGAGAAATCATGTCTGCTTTTAGAGAACTTCAGTTATCTCGTCCGAATGACACAAGGCGTATTGAAGTCAAGAGTCAGGACATGGCAGATAAACTGAAACATGATATCATGAAATGTACATACTTGTCTTTATAGTTCGACGAATCCACCGATATGACAGACACTGTCCATGTGTATTTTATTTTGACAATCATTTATATAAAGGAGAAGACCCGTGGCGAAGATATACATGACGTTTTCTGCAATTTTTTGAAAAACTACAAGATACCAATATATAAGTTATTGTGTATTACAACCGATGGAGCACCAGCAATGACTGGAAACAAAAACGGTTTTGTGGCATTGTGAGGAGTAAATGAAGTTTGCCCTTCATTTTTTTCATTCCATTCATCAAGTTTTGTGTTCAGAAGTTTTAAAGCCGGAGGAAATTATGGGCATTGTAACAAAAATTGTGAATTCTATCCGTGCACGTAGCTTGCAACGACGGCTCTTTAAGCTGCAGTTGGAATATGAGGAGTCAGCTGAACACACTGATTTAGTTCATCACACGGACGTCAGGTGGTTAAGTCGCGGAAAATTCCTAGAAAGGTTTCAAGAATTATTGCCGAAATAACAGCTTTTCTAGACGAAAGAGGTGATGTCACTCAGATGTTGAAAATCGAAAAATGGCTGACTGATTTGGCATGTTTGACTGACATCACAATGCACTTAAACACCATTAACTTGGAGGTAGAGGAAAAACTATTATTGAAATGATTAGCGCAGTAAACGCATTCAAAAGTAAATTGCATCTTGTGATAGATCAACTGAAAAGAAAGGATCTGAAATATTTTCCGTCTTTGAAAGTAATGATTCCTCAGTTGAATTACGATACGTATAAGGCTGAATTATCAAATACTTTGGGACAAGTCGAAATGCGTTTTTATGATTTCAGTAAAATGACAAATATAGCATCATTTATGAGTTATCCTTTCTCATGTAAAAAGATTGAAGAATTAGCTACTGAAATAACAAGTCAGTTTAATATGAACTCATGTTCTGTTGAAAATGAGTTGGTGCAGATTATATCAGATATACATCTCAAAGCTACAGCATCTGATACAAATTTCTAGTGTTCTGAAGATGAATATCCGAATCTAAGGCTAATCGCCCTTCAACTGACGGCAATGTTTGGGTCAACTTACTTGTGCGAGTCTGCAATTTCTGAAATGAATATAATTAAGTCAAAATATCGCAATCTACTAACTGACGATCATATGTCATCATGCTTACGATTAGCAATCAGTGGTTATGTACCAGCGTATGAAAAGTATGCTGAGGACATGCAGTGCCAAGCTTCAACATCCAAAGTCACTTACTTTTGTTTAACACCATATCTCTTTTGTTCTATAATAACCAATAAACTCGCCCCCCTACCTAGATAGGTAGGGTGTATCGTGTATGTACGACAACCCTGCATCACACATACTTGCAGCCTCTCAGAGTCGATCGTGAGTAGTCTAAAAATATTGAGGTAGATCACCAGCAGATCAAGTTTGAGCACCCCTGTTCTAAAGATACCAGTGACTGAGATTAAGTTGCGTAGGTTATCACCAGACTGGAGGAATTGCGGTTTTGTCATCTTATATGGTTTGAATTTAAGCTCTTCGAGAATTCTGAGAACCCTAGACTTCGAAATGCAAGTTTCAATTGTCATTTGACGCCTTGGCCTGCAACTGCTCCCAAAAAAGCATCTTCTGTATCTTCAATTTCATACGTTATGCTCCATTGTGCTTTGACAGAACCTCCAGCAATTAAATTGTCCTTCACCATAAAATAAATAAATCATCAATATTACTCGTTAACTACATTTTTCGCTCAAAGAAAGATATTAGCTTTTGTAGAAATCCTAAAAAACCAAGAAATCCGGAATAACTTGAGAATGAAAGATGATGGTCGAGATCTGCTCTCACCAATGAATGTTCCTCGAAAATCGGGGATAGAGACGGGAGTTTCATTTTCACCTTCCTTATCAATTCATCTTCGTATTTTACATCAAATTCATAACTTATCTCTAGTCAGAGAGTTCAACTAATTCTATGTGACGTCGACAATTTACAGGGAGATAGTTCATGCCTCCGTACCCGTATATTAGATCACCAACACGAAAATTTTATTATGAAAATGAAGTCAGTTTACGATGAACACATAAATACAGGAGAAATTGTGATGCGAGTTTTTATAACGAAATACGTGCTTATTATTACCGAGTCGCTAGGTATGAACATCACGGAATCTATTAAATGGCGGATTATACTAGCTCTGGATAAGGTGAAAACTAGGGAAGTGTCGATAAAAATTTAATCTTCCATTCTTTCGGAGTTCTATGGAATATAAAATTCTTGAAGAATATTATAAGTTTTGTAGGAATTATGACACTTTTTATAACATCATATACTACAAGTTTTAATAGGATCACAATACGGGGGCGAAGCGATATGTCAGGTTAAAAAAAGTGATACTAGTACACTAGTTATAACATGTTCGGTCAACACAATGCCTTGAAAGTGCTATTATGAAACAACGTACTGATCTGTTCATTAGTATTGATTGATTATCATTATTAAACAATGGAATGGGTTGGAATGAATATTCATCTATGAACCCATATTACATAGTATGTTAGAAAAAAGTATCCGGAAATTTGAAATAAAACGCAAAAATCTCAATGATTGTTGGCTCGTTAGTGTGTCGTATTCATAGATCCATGTCTCGTCACCAGTTATGATGCGTCCCATGAACGTAGGATCAGAATTCGCACTATCTAGCACAAGGGTGCTCAAACTTGAACTGCTGGCGAACTACCTCAATATTTTTAGACTACTTAGGATCTACTCTGAGAGGCTGCAAGTATGTGTGATTCAGGGTTGTCGTAAATACACCATACACCCTACCTACATACCTACCTAGGTTGGGTATACCGTAGCATATTAAGATATTAGCTTTCCGCACAATATACATTATTTTAGTCAAGGTTTGGGTTAGGTTCAGTTAGGTTTCTCTCTATAATATCAATGAAAAAACTCATAGTTATTCAAAATTGCGAGTTTATTAGTTGTCACAAAACAAAAGAGTTACATATGGTGTTAAACTTAACTAAGGAGTGACTTTGGATGTTGAAGCTTGGCATTGCATGTCCTCAGCATACTTTTCATACGCTGGTACGTAACCACTGAGTGCTAATCGTAAGCATGATGACATATGAACGTAACTAAGTCGATTGCAATATTTTGACTTAATTATCTTCATTTCAAAAAATGCAGGCTCGCACAAGTAAATTGACCCAAACATTGCCGTCAGTTGAAGGGCGAATAGCTTTAGATTCGGATATTCAACTTCAGATATAAAACACCAGAAATTTGTATCAGATGCTGTATCTTCGAGATGTATATCTGATATAATCTGCACCAACTCATTTTCAACAGAAGATGAGTTCATATTAAACTGACTTGTTATTTCAGTAGTTAATTCCTCAATCTTTCTACATGAAAAAGGACAACTCGTGAATGATGCTACATTTGCCTATTTACTGCAATCATAAAAACGCATTTCGAAATGTCCCAAAATATTTGATAATTCAGCCTCATACGTATGATAATTCAACTGAGAAATACTTGCTTTCAAAGACGGAAAATGTTTCAGATCCTTTCTTTTCAGTTGATCTATCATAAGTTGCAATATACTTTTGAATGCGTTTACTGCGCTAATCATCTCAATAATAGTATTTCCTTTAGCTTCAAGCACCAAGCTAATGGTGTTTAAGTGCATTGAGATGTCAGTCAAAAATGTCAAATCAGTCAGCCACTTTTCGATTTTCAACATCTGAGTGTCATCACCTCTTTCGTCTAGAAAAGCTGTTATTTCGGGCAATAATTCTTGAAACCTTCCAAGGAATTTCCGCGACTCAACCACCTGACGTCCGTGTGAAGAACTAAATCAGTGTGTTTAGCTGAATCCCTTCCAACTGCAACTCAAAGAGCTGCCGTTGCAAGCTACGTGCACGGATGGAATTCACAATTCTTGTTGCATTGCCCATAATTTCCGTGTTTAAAACTTTTGAACACAAAACTTGTTGATGTATAATGCAATGGAATGAAAAAATCAAAGGGAAATCTTCATTAGCACGACATAATTCAACAAAACCGTTTTTGTTTCCAGTCATTGCTGGTGCTCCATGGGTTGTTATACACACTAATTTATATATTGGTAGCGTGTAGTTTTTCACAAAATTGAAGAAAATATATATCTTCCCCTTCAGAGGAATGATTGTCAAAAATTCTTCCTTAGCCAAAATGTCATTGAATACCATCAGAATAAAAATACACAGCTGGGCAGTGTCTGTCATATCGGTGGGTTCGTCCAACTATAAAGAAAATTATGCACATTTTATGATATCATGTTTAGTTTATCTGCCATCTCCTGACTCATGACTTCAATACGCCTTGTGACAGTCGGACGAGATAACTGAAGTTCTCTTATAGCAGACATGATTTTTGTTTTATTTTTGAAATCTCCAAATAAAGTCTCACCAGCTTCAATAAATGCTTCCTTCACAACCGATCCATCTTCGAATGGTTTCTTGTGTTTCGCCAATATATGAGATATTTTAAATGACGCGATCGTAGCAGCTTTTGATTGTTTGGCTGGTCTTGTGAACATGGTTCGTTTTTTTTTCAAACAAGATATCAAATCACGTACTTTTCGTTTTCTTAATTCACTCAGTGGCGGAAAATCCTTTTCATAGTTTTTATGAACCATTTTGTGATGCCTCTCTAAGCTACCACGCTTAAGTATTGCAAGTGACGCACGACAAATAAAACAAATTCACATATCCTTCACCATACAAAAGAAAAATTCTTCCTCCCAATCGTCATTGAAATGATACGTTTACGTTTCTTCGCTGCACTCATTTTGTACTATTTAATAATAAACTTTGTATCGACGAAGTATTGCCTTCAAGTTACAATCCAGAATGACTCCAATTCCTCCAGGTGCAACATTTATATCGGCGTGAACGAAAGTCTCGAATGTTACCGTCAAACGCGCCTCCCGAAATTTCTAGAAAAGCGGCAAGCATAAAAAACGCGGCTTTTCTCTGACAAGTACCGCGCGTTTCTTTGATAAAGCCACCTTTTGCTGCTAGCAGAGTGTTATTTTATTAAGTGATAAATTTTTGTAGTTTAGTTACCTACTTATTAAAACTTCTTTTCTTCTCGATATGTACTCAGAAAGAACTTGATCTGGTCGATCGCGATCGACCGTTTGAGCACTTCTGATCTAGCATGTCTGCTCTATCGAAACGAGCTGAGCGGCGCATGCACAATTAGTTCACCAAAATCAAACGAGAGGTTTCACGAGAGATGTTGAGATCACGAGCTATCTTTCACACACTAGCAAGACGATTTTCGAGCACCATTTCCTTGATGTTTTGGACTTTTGTTTCACTCGCACACTTGGGTTTTCGATAAAACAGAGTCTCCATAAGCCTTTTCCAGCATTCGCATCGATTCAGCACACGAAATTTCGTTCAAAACACAAAATTTGAGACAAATTCTTCATTATTTTTTTCCATTGTAAAATTCGCAGAGTACCTTTGAGGTCGACTGGTTTCAATAGCTGTCGTAAACAAATTAGTTGACAGATCGCAATCATGTTTGTCATAGTAATTGAAGACAGTCCTACCAACATAGAGAAACTTAAAATACCTCAAAATACTTAACGCAGGCAATTTAAATGAGAATTTCCGGATACATTTTAGTATATCTCTAAATTTATATGATTGAAAAAAAAATAGTGCATCTACAGCAACAGAATAAAGTCCTAAATAAGGAAAAACCATCAAGTTCATTAAGATAAAAAACGAGTGAAAATGAATTTCAAAAATGATAGTAACATGACAGCCGTGCATATATGTTAGTGTGAACTGAAGTCTAGAAATTAAAAACGAGTGACTACTTGACACAGTGGGGGAAAACTATTCCACCTGTCAAAAACTCGGTTTGTCAAAAAGTGTTGTCTAGTCGAGATGCGAAATTTCTCCTTTCTTAGTTTATACTAATGTCCGAGCAGGCGATGGTCGAAATTAAGCGTAAATATGGATGAGATCTCCGCACAGAATTTGATAAGTAAACGAATGGTAGTGCAATCGGCACAAACTTCTCGGGTAGCAAGACTAGCGTATCATACTCTACCACCAAACTCCAGTAAAGATCTGACATAAGTTCGGCACAGACCCTTTACCCTTTTGGAATCGAAGTTTAGATCTTTTTGAAGTTGGTCACAGGATGACGAGGCGTTACAGTAAAGCTTTGTGCCGTCAGCATATGGGGTAAACATGAACGAATGTTCTTCAGAAGATCAGAAGTATATACTAGAAAGAGAATAGTAGACAATACTGACCCTTATGGAAAGCCACTCTCTCTTTCTGTGGCCTCTCTCTTTCTGCGGCCCCTCTCTTTCTGCGAAAGAAAGCAATCAATCCACTTCAACAGATTTCCATGCACACCGAAATGTTATAGTTTCATAATGAGTCACCATCAGAAATCTCATAAGTTCATCGACTCTGATAGTTTCCATTATCTTCCCAACAGAAGACGTTAAGTTTACTGGACGGTAATTTGATACCTCCAGCTTGTCCCCCTCTTCAAATAATTAAGTGACGGACGCGGTCTTCCAAGCACTTCATTTTCAAGAAATGATGTATTCATTATGAGGCTGAGGGGGTAGGTCAGGTTCTCGGAACATTTTTGTAGAAATGTCGTGGTTACTCCGTCAGACGAAGCGTTTTTAAGTTTTTGATCTTAGATTCAATCTTTCTTGCTGTATTACTGATCTCCAATAGTTCGATGGGATTTCTGATAGAACCAATAGTTCTGTGATTTTGCATCGGTATTCTCTAGAATAAGAGTTGAAAAACCCTCCGCTCGTATCTCTGTTGATTCTGTTATTAGCTATATTTCCAAATTTGTCCATCACTAAGGGTGTAGAAACAGTTGAGTTGAGATGAGACTAAATATACTTATATAGCTTCTTACAGAAATGTCTGGGCTGGACTATTTTGAGAAGTACCGATGGATATTGTAATCCCCTTCAGCTCTAGATCTTATGAACGTTCTCCACAGAGATCGGCTCTGTCAGATAGCTATAAGAAGACTTTATTTTATTTCGACAAACTCACATCTCACTCACGTCTCGTTATGGTGTCCGTATGGAAGCAATAGCATCAACGAGTTTCACACACATAGGGTCGATGTTATTGTCACTGAATAGAGTATACCAATTAACCTTTTATAGTTCTTCCTTTATTTTATCGTATGATTCTTGGACTTCTTTCCAATGATTGGTCTAGGGATATGTCTCTGCGAATACTTGTAAAGATGAGACTATTCCCACATGATGAGATCCTGCAATAGGTGGTAGGAACTCAATATCTGATAGAACGTCAGGATCATTAGTCAATAGCAGATCCGGTATGTTAGACGTATCATTGATTCGAAAATGTGTTGGTTGCCTTACTAGTTGTGTTAGATATTTCAGAAATATTTTTCCTGAAGGATGGTCGTCTTTTGTGACAGAGTCGCATGGAGGAATTGGTATCAAAAAACTCTTGTCCGTTTCAACTTTGGATAGTCTGAAAGCGTTCACAACATTGTCAGTGTTTATGAATCTTGGATTTAATCATACCAGTCAGAAAATAAGCGCCAATCTTCTGTTTGGGTGTTCCAAGGGGTAGAAAAACCGATAGAAGCCATACGTAGCCGAAGTATCTCCAAAAAGATGGTCACAACGTTTGTTTCAAAAACAGGTCATGTAGCAACAATTTCTTTACAAGATCAAACAACAGTTACTGCCGATTGGTACATAACCATTTAATTACCTCAAGTCTTTAGTGAGCTTCGAGAAACCAACACCAAACAGCGAATCATACTCCACCAAGACAATGCAAGTTTACAAACAATCCCGAGAACATTAAATATTTAAAGCAATAAAATATCGAAATGGACTGCTTGGTCGAAGGATTCAGTCTTCAGAAGAAACAGTTGATACCTGTCAATAGTAAGAATAAATGCTTCCAAAATTGATTTGAAGGAATGCAAAAGTGTATAAATCTTTGCGAAGAATATTTCGAAAACAAATGAAGTCTTTGAAACCTCTCATTCATTCATTGTAGGTCTATACACGGTGATTCACGAGTGATCATACATATCGCCAGAATAAGCTTTTCTCTTCTTGGAGCCGATGGTAACCTTCCAGTTTCTTTTGAAACATGATTAATCCTTTCGAAAGGTTGGTGATGTGGAATAAGCCGTTTTGGATATCGTCGCCGATATTCTCTGACTGCTGCATGAGAATTACAACGACAAAACCCATACACTAACATCATATCAGCATAGTGATTGTTCGTAAAACGGGGCATATTGAATATGATTTGTTGATCATGTGAAACTAAATTGGAAAATTTATGAACTGTTCCACAAATCTGTCAATACAGGATCTGGGCTCCTCCAATTTTCAATGTTTAACAGTCAGTGTTTCACAGAGCAAAATTTGGACAGATCTCTAGAACACAGAACCTTAATATTTGGACTATCTTTTGTGGGCTTACCTGAATAATTTTATCTATAGTTTTAGATAGTTAACAGGGAGCACCTAATCCAAAGAATTGAGGAAGGTTGCGATTTTATTCTAAATCAACCGGATATTAATTTTTGAAGATTTGTTGGGCAATTTCTTTAAATTTGTTAGTTATTTCTTGTTTTGCTAGTGGTTGATCTGTTTTAATGTTTCCGTTTTCGAATGATTCTTTTTTTATTTTGAGCTTTTATCAACTCAAAATCTTTGTCTTCGATTGATTGATGTCTTCTAAATGATGCATTAATTATATTCTAAATATTAATCGAAATGTCTATTAGGGATTGTTTGTGTGAACAGGCTCTGCTTTAATTGTTAAGAAAAGGTTGTGATATTTCCATGAGATTGGAAAACTTCCTGAGAGATAACATAGACGCACACTGTATTTTTCCATAAAAAATTAGAGAAAATTTTTGGAATACTTCCTGTAATTCCTCTTCGACTTCAGTTTGTGGAGACAGGATTAGTTGAAGTATTCCAGGGACAAAAACGATATATATCCAATGCTGAATTTTCAGTAAAAAGGTAAGTTACATTTGGCGATCGCGAAGTTTTTCCTAATCAAAAACAAAGAGTTATCCTCATAATCATACCCCAATAAAAAAAATTTAGTAGAATGCGCCTACTGCGTTTTCGCAGAAGCCACATTTTTTAGAGCAATTCTTGCTGAATAGGATCAGGTGCATGAGTTGTCGAAAAGTCATGTGCAGGGTATTTGTTCAATTTTTTTCTTGGAAAAAACTCATTTTTTTCCGTCCGGCCCTAGAATTTAATTTTCGTCTATAAACAGTATTGTTAACATTAGCAATGTTATTTGTGGTACGAAATATCGAAGAAATTGGTCTATGCGTTCAAGAGTTACTGCGATTAGAGAATTCAACCCAAATCAATTCTTCTATTCTAAGTGCCGAATCGAACTCTCCTAGGAGTAGATACTCTAGCTACAGTTAAGCGATGAAAGATCACTCTTGAATCACTCTGTATATTTTTTGAAGTTGAAAAGCAATTTTTTCAAGTACTCAACAATCGCCAAAATTATTTCCATTCTTTTTCAAAAAACAGTAAACTTTTATGATGAGTTATATTGAATTAGGTTAGATATTCAAGAAAAATACTGAAAATCGCACAAGTAACTGTGAAATACCAATATAGTATTTGAACAATTATTGAAATTGAAGATTGGCACATTGATCTCATTCTCAGTTATATTCTTTAAAACGGACTGAATATTTGAGTTAGATTGAACAGTCGTGTAACATGAATAACTGGAAGATGAATGGTCGTTTGCTGCCGAATTAGCTTCATTAATGGACGCTGATTCATTTGCAATATATATCCGACTTTGCAGAGAAGTTTCCATATATCCTTCTGCTACTTGAGAAGATTTCCAGCCTACATGTACTTTTAATATTGTAATATCTGGCGGATGGTCCGGTTTCCAGGGTGGGAAGGAGTGGCAACAAAGCATGATAAGCTCTTCTGGAATAAAATCATCCAGTGCAGAAATAGTCTCCCATTCGGATCTCCGGGGGTGACTGCCTCGAGAAGTTCATGATGCGGTAAGTCGAGCACTAGTACGGCTAACTCACTGATTCATTCACGTTCTAGAGAAGAAAGCAAACTCTTGATAGAGTTCTGCAATATCAGAGGACTGGGGTACAATAACGTGAATGTCGATGCAGTCCAAAATGTATCTGCAAAACACACAACCCCATGTGCTGGCCCTAACGGAAACCCAAATAAGTCAAACAACCGACACAACGTATTTACGTTTAAATGTATGTTGCATGCCAGAGAGAGGACACGATGTAGGACGACGCTTTCGACCTTGCGTTGTTTAAAATCTGTTTGCAGGATAAAACACTTTCTTATGTTGTCTATATCGCTCGCTGAACGATATTCACTTTCCTAGACTAGTTTCAGTATCTAGTTGATAAGGTGGATTGGATTCAGACACATCATCCGGCAGCTGAGGTCATTGTACTGGGTGACTTCAACGTTCACAACAACTACTGACTCCACCATTCCAATAGAACAGATGAAGCGGGAAGACAGGTTGAAACTTTCGCAATCAGCCATAATCTAACAGATAGTCGACGAACCGGCAAGAGAACCTGATCACCCAATCGACTTCCCGAACACTTTGGATCTCTTTTTGATTTCAGATCCGGATAATTTTGGAGTAGAGGTCTCAGCACCGCTAGGTAACTCAGACCACAACCTTATATACTGGAACCATTGTGCTGCCGCTAAACCAAGAACCTAAACCACCCAGACTCATTTGGCGCTATAACATTGCTAATTGGGATGAGCTGCGTGAATTGTTTTCGTGCTTTCCTTTCAGTGATGTTTGCCTTTCAGGTCCTGACACAAAAGCCATGGTTCAACAAAGACTGCAAAGGAGCTTCTGCAACCAAGATTGGAGCTTTCAACGAAGGGGTAAATAATAAACTCCTTGAACAGGCAAGCGAAACTAGACAATTATGGTATATGGCGAAGACTGTCAGTGTCAATTTCTGCAAGCCTGCGTTTCCGACTCTTGTTAGAGAAGACGAAAGTATAGCATCATCTACGAAAGAGAAAGCCGACCTCTTTGTTCTCTTGTTCTCAAAAAATTCTGTGCCAGATTCATCTAACGTAATACCACCAAACATTTCACTCACAAATTCTTCCATGACAGAAATTAAATTCAGAGTCCGCACTGTGAGACGGGTTCTCGAGCTGTTGAACTGCAAGAAGGCAGTAGGTCCAGACGAAATACCGCCAATCGTCCTGAGAAAGTGTGCTCCCGAACTGGCATTTTTAACCATTTGTTTCAGATTTCTTATGAAAGCCAGACTTTTCCCAGCTACTGGAAAATAGCAAGAATTTAGCCTGTCCCAACGAAAGGAAAGAAGTCCTTACCCCAAAACTACCGCCCTGTTGCACTTCTTCCCATTATGTCCAAAGTGATGGAGAGTGTCATAAATAATGAACCCATCAAATATCTTGAGTTTCAGGGAATTATTAACGACCGTCAGTATGGTTTTCGCAGGCAAAGATCGACAGGAGATCTGCTCGCCTACGTTACTAATGTTTCTACATCAACGATGGAAAAGCATGGGGAATCTAGAGCAATAATCCTCGATCTCTCTAAAGCCTTCGATAGGGTTTGGCATGCAGCCTTGTTGGATAAACTTCCTGCATATGGGCTCCCCGAAAAATTACGGGGTTGGATAAGTAGCTTTCTCTCAAATAGATCACTACCAGTTGTGGTCGACGGTATAACATCTGATTGTTTCCGGTTGCAAGTAGAAGTACCTCAGGGGTCTATTCTTTCGCCAACATATTATTAATACAAAAAATTGATAACTTAAACTCTGACTTACAGAGGATATCTGAGTGGGGTCAGTTGAACCTGGTGAGCTTCAACGCGAGCAATACGCAAGCAACTACGTTTTCTAGAAAGGTCTCCGCTGGAGAACCTCCTATAATGATTCAAGGCCTACAAATTGTATCCAAAGAATCGATGCACCTTCTCGGAATAACGGTCAACTCCGGGTTTAGCTGGCACGGACATGTATCAGCAATAGCTAAGTCGGCATCAGCTAAACTTAGTTTTCTCTTCCGAGCCAAGCGATACTTCACGTCATCTCAGCTGTTGCTTCTATATAAGGCGCAAATTCGACCTGCTTTGGAATATTGTTCCATGTATGAATATCTGCGCCCAAACATTCGTTGCGGATGTTGTATAGTGTGCAAAAACGGGCTGTGCGCTTCATCGACCACCCGGAGATCACCCGCGATCTCCAACCGCTAGCTCTCAGAAGACAAGTTGCGGACCTTTCTCACTTTCACAGATACTTCCACGAAAGATGCTCCAAGGAGCTGATAGACCTTGTTCAGGGAAAATTCATGTTTTGCCGCAACACTAGGCTGACAAGGACTTCTCATCATACGGCCTACATTAATCGACTCCTCGAACCTTTCTCTATAAGGATTCCTTCGTTTACAGGGCCGGTGAGCTGTGGAACTCGCTTCCGTCCAACATCTTCCCAACATTCTACAATTTTGACTTTCTTCAAGAAGCGAGTAAACGGACACCTCAATTCTTCCCAGGCGCCCACTCATGTGGTTTGCCTATTCCTTGGAAGCGCGCAATAAAAAAAACCTACATTTACTAGTGTTATTGCTGAAGTATGGTGAAAAACGTGGCCAGTATATTCTTTTGGATAGTTTAGATTCAGAGATGTGACAATTTGTTTAGGCATATTAGCAAGTTTATTTATTCCAATTACTTGCTGTGTATATTTATTTTTTTCGGAAATTAATTAAACAATTATCAGAGGTAGTTTACGAGGCCTCAGAGCCCAATATTTCTCTACGATATTATAAAAATCACCGGTGATTGTAAACTGTCTTGGTTTCTTAGTTTTTGTATTAATAATTGCAATTAGCATTGTTGAACCCAAACCCTCAATGTCGGAAATTTTAATGTTATAAAGTTTACTATTGCTACAAGCCCCTAGAACACCAAAGATGAGGGCGACCTACAAATATAAACTAAATTATAATTTTTCACCTTTGACTTTGATGATTTGAATTTTTATATTTTGAAATATCGATATTGTATCTCACATTTATTCTTGCTTTTAGGATTGAATAAATTTATCAAATAGTTGGGATTTACATTCTTTTGATTAATCACCAAAAATGCAGGTAAATCATTTCCAGAGAAGGAATTCGTTTCGTTTGCTTGTCGCCAAACTCTGAATAGTGCATAAAACATTTCGTATTCATATTTTGATCTTTGCGGCAGCAGGTTCTCGATTATGTTATTTGCATAATTTGTATTTTGAGGTGGAATATCTTCAGGTTCTATATCTAATGCACTCGATTTTTCACTCATAATCTTATTTAAACTATAACTTTTTCGAAGATAATTATTATGATGTTGGCATTTATTTCTGACACTGACGCTGTTTTGGAAGCCATAGCAATCGATGATGTTAGATTCAATTATGGAATATCCATTCCGTATCTCGTTATAAAATAAAATACATGAAAAACACATGAGTCAAGTGTTTTAGAATAAATATTATAACTCAAGAGTGAGAATGTTTGAAATCTATTATTAAAAATGATTTCAGAATTTTTACATTCAGTGATGGTCGTGGAGAAATTATTATATTATTAATTTCAAAAATTTTGCATATACCTAAGATGATATTACACTCTTAAATATAACATAAACATCCAGCTTTGAAGGTAATCCTCGAAATTGACGTGGAACGCCATTCTCATAGAAAATCCTGGATAGAACCTTCAAAGTGAACGACACCGCCAAAGGTTATTTCCTTATACGCTACACCCTCTTTAAGGAAAATTGATTGCTTCCTGATTCTGACGTTCACGGATACAAATGTAAACAAACCTTTTGACACCTAATCAAATGAAATTTTCATTGATTATGTAATTTCGTCAAGTATATCGACTGATATCCTATTAGATAATTGACAAAATACTTCAGTTTGTAGTGATGGATTTATTACAGAAAATATCGATATTCTCTTAGGTAAACTGAATTATTGAAAGGTGGATGTTTTGGAATTAGGATTGAGTGTCCTGTTAAATATATTAAAGAAGTACAGTGAAAGCTCCTACATTCGCGTTTTCACTATTCGAGGATAAAAAAGATGCGACCAATTCCTATATTAGCGGCTAAAGATTTCTTTATTCACTGATCTAATTGGTTTATTATTATTTTATATAGGGTGATCCAACGAAAACTTAACACCTCGATTTTCCGGTTCTAAAATGAAAATATGGAGAATCGCTCAGACTCGTCGATTTCTGATTCTAGGGGGAAAAAGGATGAGGGGTATTGCGATACCTCGAAATTTTCATCTTTAACGAAATGGCAGCTAAAAAAGTGGAAGAGTACTTACTTTTGTGATTAATTTATTAAGTGCTGAAAATGGGCACAATTCACATCCATGCAGTGGAATAAGTTGTGCTCAGATCGTTCTCGTACATTACTCAACAGTTCTGGTTCAATTTGACGGCATTCATTAATGATCCGAATTCGCAAATCATCCAGTTACTCAAGTTGGATAGCGTAAATCTTAGATTTCAGGTGACCCCATATAAAAAAAGGGCCGATGATGTGATTTCCATAAATACCCGCCCAGAAAATTAACTCTTGGGGATGCTGAGTATGCTCTTCTCGAAATAATCTTAGATTTTCATCTGACCAGTACCGACAGTTATGTCTGTTTACAGTGCCGTTAAGGTTAAATGAACAATCATCCGAAAAACAAATATTGAACATGTAGTTCGGATTATTGTCAATAATTTCACTGAACATTTCACAGAACATGAGTCGGGATCAAAATCATCCTCATTCCTGAATCAATCGTATCTTAAAAGAATGAAACATATGTTTTCTTGAAATTCTCATAGTTGTTATGCGTGAAACACCAGACACATTGGACAATTTCCTAGTACTAGGGGTAGAGTCCATCGCTTCGTCTCTTTCATACACCCTCTTTTTGTCGCCGACTGAACCAGTAGCGACAAATTTAGCAACCAGGTGCATAACGTAAGCAGCGGATACATTTTTTTGTGGATGTCGTTCGTTATATGAAGCCGCTGTTAAGCGCGCAGGGTCGTTATTCCTAAAAAATAATTTTATCATTTCCAACCTTGCTTCTACGGAATACCCTCTTTTAATCCTACTACAAATTCACAATCGCTTTGGCACAAATTCCACGTTCCTGAAAATTCATGATAGACTAATGAGAGACTAAGGTAAATCGAACACATGATCAGTCTAATTTTTCGAACAAAAATTTAACGAATAAATAAAAATATTGCTTACCTCGAGGTTAATTCAACAGAAGCTAGCCATACACTAGCGTCCTTTACTGTATGGAAGTGGATGGTGCCCATTTGCAGCACTTAATAAACTTATCACAAAAGTAAGTAGTCTTCCATTTTTTCAGATGCCATTTTGTTAACGATGAGAATTTTGGAGCGAAAATTCAGGGTCAGATAGTACTTGATAAGATCTTCAAATTGAAGTATCGCACCACCCCACATCCCTATTCAAAATTAGGGTGTTGTGCTCACCCCCGTTCAGAAATTGAAGTTACAGGGATGAAAAAATCGGAAAAGTTGTCGACTGGTCCAAGCTCTCCATATTTTCTCCATATTTTTATGTTAAAACTGGAAAACCGAGGTGTTAAGTTTTCGATGGACTATCCTATATGTATTATAAATAGGATTCGGTATCCTTTGTAAATACATCGTTAAATTGGTGAATGAAAAAGTAATATAGATCTTATTACTAATACGCCTAATGTATGTTTTCAAATAATATCGCCGCTGCATTGGTTCGGCTTTTCCTTTGACATAAGCCGCCTTCACTGCGGTCAGCGTTTTTGAGAATGTTAACATGAATAATGTTTAAGTAAAGCGACCTTATTACTGAATGCATAGAGTATATTGTTAAATGCCACTTATTGGACTTCGGTAAGAGCCGCTTTGCGTTTTTTATTCTTTCATTTTTCCATTCGTTACAAAAGTTATGATCGAGTAATACATCTGTACCGTTGTCTTCCCAATTCATATTGTCGCCTAAAAAATTCAAAAACTAGTTTTGATTACAACAGATTACAGTATAAGAGCTATTTTTTGTGACTGGTTCCGGAACAGCTTTGTTTCAGAAGTTGTAATTTATTTAAAAAAAAGAATTTAGACTTTGAAGCTGTTCTTGTTTTGAACAATGCACCAGGTCATCCTTGCGAATTAGAAACTATGCATCCAAAGAAAACGAACCTTCAAAATGATACTGGATAATTGGGAATATTGAGTATATTGATGCTTCATTCATTTTATGGAAATTCATTTTCAATGAAGATGAAATAAAATACATTTTATACTTTCCACACTTTTATTATCAAAAACACGACCGGTTTCGACTGTCAAATCGTGAGTCAATAAGGCGATGAACTTCTATATCTCGGAAACTATTTGAGATAGAAGCGAAACTTTTTCTGCTTATTGTTTTATAAGTATGTGTGCATTCCTTAAAATTATTTTCGTACATACAGGTTGTTCCATTTTTGCTCCAGGCACAAACATAGATTTTTTTAAATGGCACGCCCTG
Source organism: Cryptolaemus montrouzieri (assembly GCA_013387265.2). Classification (NCBI taxonomy): domain Eukaryota; kingdom Metazoa; phylum Arthropoda; class Insecta; order Coleoptera; family Coccinellidae; genus Cryptolaemus; species Cryptolaemus montrouzieri. The sequence goes on from JABFTP020000001.1 coordinate 30,697,245, forward strand.
TATTTTTTATCATATTCTGATTAAAATTTAGATGCTCTCTTCAACGATATCTGTTTTGTGCGCAAACAACTATCGGTAGATTTTAAATTAATTAAAATATCGATAATTTCGGGAATTTGGAAGTTTTTCAAAAGCTCTCGAATGCCTCATTACGCATAATTTACGCATGATATTTTTTCTTGAGGTAGAGTGTTGTACCTCATTATCAAATGAAGAAAAAAAATTTTCTATACTGAGTGTTCTTAGTAACCCGGCGAAAATGAAATTTTATTGCAACAATGAATTGTACCCAAAAAGAGTTAATTAATATGATTTATTGTTTGGGAGAAGGTGAGAGGAATTGTTTGTTGGCGTCACATATTTATTTCCAACGTTACCCAAACAGTAGACATCCTAGGAAACAGGCATTCGAGAGACTGAAGGAAAGGTTTGAAAGAACTGGACAAGTTGGATATGAGAAGAATGAGAGAGCGTGTACTCAATGAAGAGAATAGCATGCAGGTTATTTTGAGCGCAGTAGAGAATCCTCATGTTAGTACAAGAGATGTTAGTCGAGACTTGGGCATTAGTCAGACATCTGTATCAAGAATTTTGAGGAAGGAAAAGTTCCATCCTTTTCATGTTCAACTCCACCAACAGCTGGAGCCCCTGGACTTCGGGCGGAGATTGGATTTTTGTAGATGGTCTTTAAATAAAATAGCAGACCAACCCAATTTTTTCAGTGGGGTACTTTTCTCTGATGAAGCCACCTTTCATAAGAATGGATTGGTGAACCGGCATAATTTTCATTATTATGATACTCAAAATCCTCATTTCATGAGAACTGTTGACCACCAACATCGTTGGTCTCTAAATATCTAGGGTGGTAAAATTGATGATTATGTGATCGGACCTTTTTTTCCAAGAACATTTGAACTGCGAACGTTATTTAATTTTTTTGCAGCATGATCTAGAGCCTTTGCTTATTAATGTTCCCCAAAACATAAAAAACAATATGTGGTTCCAACATGATGGGGCACCAACACACTTGTAACAAGAGACTCTTTTACTTAATAGCGAAACTTAGAGGTTGTACATTTTCGGGGAAATCAAACAATTAAATTAAACTTGCAGACTATATTTTAATTTATACAATAAAAAACTTAAAAAATTTTTTTTTCCATTGAGCTAAATGAAGAATTAAAAAAAAACAAACCAATCAAACTGCATATTAAAACTATAAGTGACAAAAAAATCAAAATATGAACAAATAAATATTATAACTAGTAAGACTGATAAATAAAGAAACAATTAAAGTAATATTTACAATTGAATCTATGAAGGATTGTTTCAGCATCAGGTAAAATCAGGTGAACAAAAATTTTCAAAATTAAGAAAATGAAAATTTTACCAACATCTGAGTAAAAAAACAAAACAAAATATGGGCGCCAGTAAGCCAGCAACGACTTACAACTTACAACAAAGATACTAAAAAAAAATATGAAATCTAAAGTCAATATCAAACCAGAAATACTGAATACTATGGCAAAATTTCAAAGCTTTCAAATGAAGTAATTTTTGTTAGGTTTTCCACAGTTATAAGGGTAGCTTGAAAATATTGAAAATATTGAAAATCTACGAGAGTGAGACCTAAATGGCACAAGTCCGTTACTCTAAATTCATAAAAATTTTACAATATTTCCAAAAAAAAAACAAGATGTCAAGTAGCTGTGTCAATTTCATCCTATAGCTCCAGAAGACTTAAATGTATACAGAAAGATTGTTCTTGCTTTTATACTAAACGTAGCAGACCTAAACAAAGGGTGCTACTCATAACGCCACCAGGCAACTAAATATATCTTGAGTACAAACTAACATAGCAGACCTAAACAAAGGGTGCTACAACAAACGACCACCAGGCAATAAAATATACCCAAGATATTCCTCAAACCATACCTAAATAAGAGTAGATCTAAACAAAGAGTACTCTTACATAAAAAGCAAGTACCAACCTAAAACAGAACTCAACAAGCATAACTACGCCTAAAAGAAACTTGAATAGAACGGCATAGTCCCGCGTGAGCCACAAAATAACACTAAGTAATCTGAAAACCTACAACATGACAAAAGAAACCTATTTAAAACAAAAAAACTATGAAAAATTTAAATGGAGATGTTACTTGAATGATAAAAAAATATTGAAAAGTGGAATTCTGAAACTGGCATGATGCAAAAGTTAAATAAGAGGAAATAAAATAAATAGGAGAAGTGAAGCTTTTATCTGACACTGCGAAAGTGAAATGAAAAATGAACAGAAAAATTAAGAGTCGGAATACTAAAATTGGAAAGGAAAGTAACGTTTGTCTAGAGAATATTAAGCTACAAACAAAACTTGAAAATGACTGTATTATCTGCATATTTTGGGACCAAAAAAAAAAAAGAAATTTACGAAGTCCCAAAAAAAAAAATACTAAATGTTAAAGCACTGAGGGCTACAGACAGTACGGTTTTGCCTCTAGGTTTTACCGTAGCACAGGGATGTTAGAGTGGCCTGACAAAGAAAATGGGTACCAAAATAGATAACTGACAACAATAATATAAGCTATTTTCCAAAGAAATACAAGGTGTTGAAGTATAAAGGCTACAGACCGTACGGTTTTGCCAGAGCTTTACCGTAGTACACCGAAAATGGGGTGGCCTGACGAAGAAATACAAGGTGTTGAAGTATAAAGGCTACAGACCGTACGGTTTTGCCAGAGCTTTACCGTAGCACACCAAAAATGGGGTGGCCTGACAAAGAAAATGGGTACCAAAATAGATAACTGACAACAATAATATAAGCTATTTTCCTCTTTACTAAATGCCATCTCTTTATTTCATTCAGAAAACCATTAACTCTACAAAAACTCTATTATATGGCAAATTGGTAGATGCTTTCTACATCTGCCCAATACTGAGCAGACCTAACATATAGGGTGCTCCCACAAAAAACCATATAAAACCTTAAAATGTCCATACCTCATATGGGGCCTAACCTAAACTAAAACATGAAGTAGAGAGAATTAAACTGAGACTAAAAGAAAACTAAACTTAAAGAGGAAAAGAAAATTTGACCTAAACTGAATTTGCTGAAAAACTAGAGGTATTACTTAAAGAGTTTATTGAAAAATGACTACTAAAATTGAAAATGACCTAAATAAAATATGAATAAATTAAACTAAACAGAAATTAAACATGGACAGACAACCTAAACCTGTGAAATATTATCCTCATCATCTGAAACATTATCTGAAACATCCAATTTAAGGTCCTTAACATGAAAATTTCCCAAATCATTGCCTTGGAGATCTTTAACATTAAAAACTAACGGAGATATCACCTTGCCAATCACACAGGGTGTAAAATTTGGGGCCAGTTTAGCAGCAAAATTATCTACAGCCTTACACAAGACAAAGTTACGTTTCCACACCCTATCACCAACATGAAATTGTAAGGGGCGTTTTCTAAGGTTGTATCGCTTTGAATTAACCAGATATGAATGATGTAGACGTCTCTGAACGTTAGAGTATAACTCTGGTAAACTAATTTTTGAATTTTCATCAAAGAGCCGTTCAGAAATCTCCACGTTATTCCTAGCATTCTCAGCGATACCCCCAAAGAAACGTCCATCCACAGCAATATTTTTATTAAAAACTAAAAAGGATGGTGACAGTTGTGTGACCTCATGAACTGCTGAACGTATAGCCTGAGCTATCTTAAAAATAAACTGATCCCAAAGCTTATGATTATCATGAATATACGACCTGATAGCTGTTGTTATTGTTCGGTTGACACGCTCTGTGGGATTAACTTGGGGGTGATACCTAGCGTTGTACCAAATCTTCTGGACTTTATACTCATTCATGAGGCTCTTAAATTCCTTGGACGTAAACTGTACTCCATTATCCACGGTAATGATTTGAGGAACTCCAAACACAAGAAAAACCTTGTTCTCCAAAAATTTGACAACATTATGGGAAGTAGCCTTAGGCATGGGATGTACCATAACAAATTTAGTAAACCAATCCACCACAACCAGAAGATATTTATTTCCATTTTTCGAACGTGGAAATGGACCTAAAAGATCAGCACTAATCAATTGGAAAGGAAAACTTATGTTACGATACTGTCCCATTAAACCAGCTTGAGGTAAATTACTTGATTTCGAGGCAGCACAAACCTTACATTTACTAACATATCTCATGACTGAAAACCGCATTTTTGGCCAGTAATAAACTTCGGCAATTCTTTTTAAGGTTTTAAATGCCCCTAAATGACCTGCAGTTGCCGCATTATGAAACATGTTAAGAACTTCAGAAATATGAGACCTCGGAACCACTATTTTCCAATCAAAAATATTGTCATCAAATTTATTCCTAGGGAACATATGTTTGTACAAAATATTATTTTCAACTTTAAATGTAGGATATAGTTCAGGGTTGTCTTTAACCTTATCCAACAACCTACAATAGGATCTATCTAACTTTAACTCTGACAAATTTAAAAGGGATACCTGACTGACTTCGGGGATTCTAGAAAGGGCATCAGCTACATTATTTTCTGAGCCACGACGATGAACTAACTTAAAATTGGAATTACGAAATACTCGATGCTGATAAAAAAACCATATTGTAGATAAAAACCCAAAATACTGAACAAAAACTAAATCTTACTAGTGATACTAAAGAGAAAAAGAAAAAAAAATGGCAGAGATAAACCGAAATGACGCTAATGGAAATTGGAATTGTTTAACTTTGAATGAAAACGCTCTGCCTTTACACAAATTTGAGTTCCACCGAGAATACACAACCCTAATTCACCAACAAAAATCGTGGCCTTTCACGTTGGGCGCCATTTGTAACAAGAGACTTTTTTACTTAATAGTGAAACTTAGAGGTTGTACATTTTCGGGGAAATCAAACAATTAAATTAAACTTGCAGACTATATTTTAATTTATACAATAAAAAAACTTAACTTGGACAAATAACAGTGATTCTGTCCTGTGCTATGGTCCCTTGGTACTTGGGCGGTTGTTCAATGCTTCCAGGCCTGGTTAAGGAATTCCTTGAGGTTTCTATTGCTTTCAACGTGCCCGGACCTAGGACCCGTTTTACAACAGGAATAAACACTGATCGATAAATAAAAGTTTATGAACTCTTTCACTTGTAACGATGGTTCTTAAATATAATAATTATTTTCCTGGTTTTCTTAGTAATTAAATAGATCTTAAATCGTACAAGTTGTGTGGCGTTTACTCCATGTGATATTCATGTTAAAAATCCTCGAACACCGAATTCGATCTGGTAGGGAGAGGTGGAAGTGTCAAAATGCCAATCACCGAAACAAAATTTATACTGTGCATATTTATAAATATATATCAGGTACGGCGTAAATAAAATGTAACGGGCATTATGCACGTTACACACTACAGCGGCAATCTCCGCGATTTTTTAAATGATAGGTTTGAGGGCAATTGGATAGGCCGTGGAGGTTCTTAGGATGGCCTCCTAGGTCTCCGGACTTGAATTAATTGGATTTTTTTTTTGGGGGTATGTTAAAGGAAGTGTATATCAAGACCCTCCAATAACCAGGGAAAATCTGATGGAGAGAATTCCAGAAGCATTTAGGAGTATAACGCCGAATGTTCTCCACATAATGACCGAATCATTTAACAACCGTGTTCTAGAATGTATTCGTCAAAATGGAGGACATTTCGAACATCTAATTTGATTTGAGAACCTATTGAAATAGAATTAAAGTGGTGTTTATGATTTTGCTTTTTTTCCGTGGATGTTTCATTCACGACAAGCAGTTCAATTTCGTTTCTTAATGATAATTCCGGAATATTTTGGGAAATTGTAAAAGTATTACAAGTTCAGTGAAAAGAACAGGGTGTTACATTTAGATAAAAATTCTTTTATCTCGAAAAATTCTATTTTCGTTGGATCACCAAGAACACTGGGTATGAAAAAACAGTTGATCTCTTACTTCGATGATGAGGAACATATTTTCTTCAGAGAATAATTATTTTCACACTTAAATGATACGGAATGAAGATTGTGAGAAGTTCTGAAAAACCTTCCAAATTCTCAATCTTTTCGATATTTTGACTTTTTGAACATTTATTAAGATAATTTCGAACTGAGTAATTTCAATTAAGTGAATACTTAGCTCTGACCACAACTGATAAAATCGCAAATAAATCTTTTTTTGTGAAGAAATTTCGATACGCCTTGAGAGTTTTGATGTTTAAGTTTCATTGAACAGCAAAGAATCTAATTTTGTGTTGAAATTTGCATATTTCAATGTCTGAATTTTATCAACAGCATGTATTGCAAAAAATACCTAAACCTCACACTAATTTCGAAATTTTTCTGGGAAATCTCCACCGGATTTTTGAAAAAAAGGTATCATTGTAAAGCTTATTCGAGTGGGAACAAAACACGTGAAAAAGATACAGGGTGTTACATTTAAAAAAAAAAGTTTTTCATGTTCGAAAAATTTCATTTTCGCCGGGTTACTAGGAATACTCGGTATAAAAAAATACTTTTTTTCTTCATTTGATAATAAGGTACAACACTTTTACCTCAAGAAAAAATATCATACGTAAATTATGCGAAATGAGGCATTTTAGAACTTTTGAAAAAACTTCCAAATTTCCGAAATTATAGATATTTCAATTAATTTAAAATCTACCGATAGTTGTTTGGGCACAAAACCGATATCGTTGAAGAGAGCAAAAATGGAACACCCTGTATGCACGAAAATAATTTTAAAGAATGCACGCATACTCATAAAACAATAATCAGAAAAAATTTCGCTTCTTAAATAGTTTCCGAGATATAGAAGTTCCTCGCCTTATTGACTCACCCGGTATAGATACTAGCCTAATTACAAATTTAGTAGTGGTGATGTATTGATCTTCAGCTGACTTTTAAGAGTGATTTCACTTGGGTTTTTACAAAGTTAATTGATTTCCAAACATTCCAACAGATTCATTTTCTGTCATTTGTCGCAACTATGAAGAACTTTGATATTATTTAATGATGTTTTGTGGTTTTTATAAGTTCACGTATCGGAGAATTATTATCCGAGGATAAATGTTCTTTTAATCTGGTTCCGAAATTCCTACCAGTCTGCCGAACTTAAGCTGCCGTACACTCATTACAAACAATTTTGTAAACTCCTGATTTTTTGAACTTGTCTGTTTTTTGTTTAGCATTGAAATTTGCCCAAGTTCAATATTACTCATTAGAACAACTTGTCGGGCAGAATTGATGACTAAGTATTATATACTACATATGAAATACGACTAAGTTTCACTAAACCTATGTTTCAACAACGCGAATTGATTCCTAATTACTGCAAGTTCAAATTTTGTTTTGAGAATGGAACAAAGAACAGAATGAAAAGAACTCAAAATGCTGTATAAAGTACGGGACAATATCAAGATTCACATCCAACCTGTGCAAGATGAATTATTACACACCCTTCATAATATCGAGTTTGATTGTCTCGAATATAAAATCAATATGAAAATTAGCCAGATGTCCAAAAAGAAATATGACAATTGGCAAAGAAAACTTTCTACCTCAGGAAATGAGAAATACTCCCACCAAAACACCCAGCAATCAGTCACCGATTCAGCATTGCCCGAAACAATGGATACAACCTTTTTCTCAAGATTCGTCAATATATCAAACAGTATTTTCAATGAAAAACAGATAACTCTGTTAGCTAGAGGTCCAAAATTAACACCAGAGAACAATAGAATCAAATCAACTAAAGAAATGATTGGAGTTCTAGCCGAACTAAATATTCTGAAGCACAAAAACATCATCAACAATCCCATTCTCTGTAAATATGAGATTGCTGAAATAATTAAAGAGTCCAACTTTCGACCCAAGAAGCAAAGTTACTCAGTAACAATAAAGTCCATATCCTCAAAAGTCCAAGCAGAAGATCTCATTTTAACAAAAGCTGATGAAGGCAATAGCATCGTATGCCTCAGTAAGATACATTAGAAACACTGAACATAATAGAAATACCTAAGGATCCGACCAAATCCTTCATAACACACATAATACAAGGATTGTAACATACAGACTACCTAGCACATATAAAATGGGATGAAAGAAAGCTGATTCCAATGAACCCTCGATCTCCAAAGTTATACAGACTAATAAAACTGCACAAAGAAGAAAAATCCACTAGACCAGTAGTATCATATATAAATACACCTTCAGGTGAATTATCAAAGTTGTTAAATCAAAAATTTTCGAACTCACAAAATTCCGTTCTAAACACACTATTTTGAACTCTATTGATCTTGTACAAGAAGTTTCTAGGCTTCAAAATACACATAATCTTAAATTACATTCATTTGATATAAAGACACTGTATCTCAATATTCCAACAGATGAATACTCTCCGATAGTCAGTATTTACCAAAAAATAAGACGTTGCCACACGTTGCTAATGAGTTTTGTAACCTTCCAAAAACTTGCCTATTTCAAAATTATTTTCAATTTCAGCCAAAATTTTACGAACAAACATCACGACTTCCCATACATTCACCTCTCAGCTCCCTTTTAGCCGATTTATTCGTGGATAACATAGAAAAAACAGTAATATTAAATAGCCACTTAGCAAAGAAACATTTAGTGTTCTGGTCCCAATATGTAGATGATATTTTGGTAGGTTTTACAATTACTGAATGAAGTTCATACCAGTATTAAGTTTACAGCAGAAATAGAATTTAATAACCCAATCAATTTTTAGACCTAACAATAACAAAATCGACAAATAATTTCATATATAACATCTAAAGAAAAGAATCCTCAACATACTCAACTATTCCCTTGAACTCATTCAATAATTTAATTCACAAATTACCAGTTTACAATTCAATGATCCATATAGCCTTTTCGATTCCACTGTCACCGACGAACTTTAAAAATGAAATAAACACTATCAGAACAATTGCCGTAAATAATAACTTTTCTCTGATATTCATAGACCAAATTGTCCAACGTAAAGAAAAACATCAAATAACACAATTATTATATTCCATAAAAGATACTTGCTTTAAAAAAATATACTATTTTTAACTACGCTGGTCCTCTGTCCAATAATTTGAGCAACTATTTATCCAAATTTAAAATAACCACTTCTTTCTCAAGTGGTCCTAACTTGGAGAAATTATTATTCAATGCTAAACAAAGAACATGCAAGTTCAAAAAATTAGGTGTTTACAAAATTGTTTGCAATGAGCGTAAGGCAGCTTATGTTGGGCAGGTAGGAATTTCGAAACCAGATTAAAAGAACACTTATCCTCTTATAATAATTCTCCGACATGTGAACATATAAAAACACCGAAACATTCAATATCATTAAATAATATCAAAGTGCGACAAAGGACAGAAAATTAATCTGTTGGAATTGTTGGAAATCAATAAACTTTGTAAATACCCAAGTGAAAATCTCCTTTACTAAATTTGTAATTTGGCCAGTATCTATAAAGTAGGTTCGTTTTCTGTAGTTGACCACATTCAGCAGCGAGCAGCCGTTCAGGAAGGTCGTCCCAGGAGCTCCAGCGGATACCCGACTGCGGAGATCATCGCGAGGCGGGACTGAGGCATCTGTACCCGCGCAGGCCCATTTTATGCGCTGCAGATGCACTCTTCGTTGGAAGCCTTCCTGAGAAGACCGTCCACCAGCGTCAGCGGATTCCTATTCAGCATGGCTTGGACTCCCAGGAGTTCCAGCGGATACCCGACTGCGGAGATCATCGCGAGGCGGGACTGAGGCATCTGTACCCGCGCAGGCCCATTTTATGCCCTGCAGATGAACTCTTCGTTGGAAGCCTTCCTGAGAAGACCGTCCACCAGCGTCAGCGGATTCCTATTCAGCATGGCTTGGACTCCCAGTTCAGCAAGACTCGAGAGGACTTTGGTAGAGGTTACCGTCGCGGCCACTTTTGCGTCTGCCTGTGCACCACCGCTGGCGTCGACTGAATGAAGTGGACCACACCACCAATTGAGGAAATTTGCACTTTTCAGTGCTATAATTGAAAACTAGATGCGAACCTGGATGTGCTAGGGCATTCGCCCAGTCAAATCGGGCATCCGCCCAGCTAAACTCCGGACTCCACGAGTTCCGGAATATCGGGTTTCCACACCCAGTCTTCCCCTTGGACATCCCATCAGAGTTTTCCTTTTTCTTCCGCCACTTTTCTTCCTACATGGGGACTATAGCCTTCGGGCTGTAACCCCAAGAGGAGGCTTTTAGTCGGTAAAAATCTGACATTGGTCCCGTTTCCAGGGTGCATCTTTTCGAAGATTTTCCTCCTCTTTATCTAAAAAAAAAATGTATTTGACCACAGCAGCCGTCCAGAGAAGTCGTCCCAGGAGCTCCAGCGGATACCCTAGTAAGATGATCGCGAGGCGGGACATATGCATTGGTAATAGCGCAGGCCATTTCTATTGCGCTTAATATGCACTCCCATTGGAAGCTGTCCCGAGAAGACCGTCCACCAGCGTCAGCAGATTCCTTTTCAGCATGACTGGAATTTCCAGTTGAGCGACGCTTGATAAGACTTTGGCACAGGTTAGCCTGTGTACCACAGATGACCTCAGCTGAATGAAGTGGACCACACCGTCGATTAAGGAAATTTGTACTTTTCAGTAATAAAGTTGAAAATTAGATGCGTACCTGGATGTGCTTTAGGGCATTCGCCCAGCCAACTCGGGCATTCGCTCAGCCAAACTCCGGACTCCACGTGTTCCGAAATATCGGGCTTTAACGTCCAGCCTTCCCCTCGGACATCCCATCCGAGTTTTCCTTTTTCTTCTGCCACTTTTCTCTCTGCATGGGGACTATAGCTGAAACCCCAAAAGGACGTTTGTAGTCGGTAAAAATCCGACATTGGCCCGATTGGTTTTGATAATAAAATTGTGGAAAGTATAAACATTCTATTTCATCTTCGTTGAATATGGAACATGATCCTGATATAAATGTTATGGAATGACGGGAGAAATTTGACAAAATTTGGCAAAATGTATCTCACATAGAAGAAGTGGAAGAACTGAATCCATACATATCATCTAGAAATGCTAGAAGAATCTGTGCAAATTCAAACTTTAAGTTCAAACAATACCGAAATTGCCAATGGAATAGAATTGGATGGATTCGAACAGACAGAATCAAGTAATATTCAGGAGTTGCTTGAATCGCAAGATGATTTGACTGAAACCGATTTGGAGGAAATGTTGAATTCACAGCATATTCAAGACGAGGCTTCAACAAGCACAGGAAACGTAGCATCTACAGATATTAGCTTTCCGCACAATATACATTTTTTTAGTCAAGGTTTAGGTTAGGTTTAGTTAGGCTTCTCTCTATAATATCAATGAAAAACTCATAGTTATTCAAAATTGCGAGTTTATTGGTTGTTACAAAACAAAAGAGTTACATATGGTGTTAAACTTAACTAAGGAGTGACTTTGGATGTTGAAGCGTGGCACTGCATGTCCTCAGCATACTTTTCATAAGATGGTACGTAACCACTGAGTGCTAATCGCAAGCATGATGACACATGATCGTCAGTTAGTCGATTGCGATATTTTGACTTAATTGTATTCAATTCAGAAAATGCCAGACTCGCACAAGTAAGTTGACTCAAACATTGCCGTCAGTTGAAGGGCGATTTGCCTTAGATTCAGATATTTATCTTCAGATATAAAACACCAGAAATTTGTATCAGATGCTGTAGCTTGAAGTTGTATATCTGATATAATCTGTACCAACTCATTTTCAACAGAACATGAGTTCATATTAAACTGACTTGCTATTTCAGTAGCTAATTCCTCAATGTTTTCACATGAAAAAGGATAACTCATAAATTATGCTATATTTGCCAATTTACTGCCATCATAAGAACGCATTTCGAATTGTCCCAAAATATTTGATAATTCAGCCTCATACGTATCATAATTCAACTGAGGAATCCTTGCTTTCAAAGACGGAAAATATTTCAGATTCTTTCTTTTCAGTTGATCTATCATAAGTTGCAATTTACTTTTGAATAAGTTTACTGCGCTAATCATCTCAATAATAGTTTTTCCTCTACCTCCAAGTTAATGGTGTTTAAGTGTATTGTGATGTCAGTCAAAAATGTCAAATCAGTCAGCCATCTTTCGATTTTCAACATCTGAGTGTCATCACCTCTTTTGTCTAGAAGAGCTGTTATTTCGGCAATAATTCTTGAAACCTTTCTAGGAATTTTCCACGACTCAACCACCTGACGTCCGTGTGATGAACTAACTCAGTGTGTTCACCTGATTTCTCATCTTCCAACTGCAGCTTGAAGAGCCGTCGTTGCAAGCTACGTGCACGGATAGAATTCAGAATTTTTGTTACAATCATCTCAATAATAGTTTTTACTTTACCTTGAAGCTCCAAATTAATGGTGTTTAAGAGCATTGTGATGTCATTCAAAAATGCCAAATCAGTCAGCCATTTTTCGTTTTTCAACATCTGAGTGTCATCACCTCTTTCGTCTAGAAAAGCTGTTATTTCGGGTAATAATTCTTGAAAACTTTTTATGATTTTTTTGCGACTCAACCACCTGACGTCCGTGTGATGAACTGAATCAGTGTGTTCCGCTGACTCCTCATCTTCCAACTGCAACTTAAAGAGCCGCCGTTGCAAGCTACGTGCACAGATGGAATTCACAATTTTGGTTGCAACGCCCATAACTGTTGATGTATGGAATGAAAAAAATGAAGGGAAATCTTCATTAGCTCGACACAATGCCACAAAACTGTTTTTGTTTCCAGTCATTGCTGGTGCTCCATCGGTGGTAATGCACACTAATTTATATAATGGCAGCTTGCAGTTTTTTAAAAAATTGAAGAAAACGTCATATATATCTTCGCCACGGGTCTTTCTCTTCAGAAGAATGATTGTCAAAAATTCTTCCTTAACCAACATGTCATTGAATACAATCCGAATAATAAAAATACTCAGCTGGGCAGTGTCTGTCATATCGGTGGATTCGTGGAACTGTAAAGAAAAGTATGTACATTTCATGATATCATGTGTTGGTTTATCTGCCATGTCCTGACTCATGGCTTCAATACGCCTTGTGACAGTCGGACGAGATAACTGAAGTTCTTTAGTAGCAGACATGATTTCTGTTTTATTTTTAAAATATCCAAATAAAGTCTCACCCGCTTCAATAAATGCTTCCTACACAACAGATCCATCTTCGAATGGTTTCTTATGTTTCGCCAATATATGAGATATTTTAAATGGCGCGATCGTAGCAGCTTCTGATTGTTTGGCTGGTCTTGTGAACATGGTTGGTTCTTTTTCGATATTAAATCACAAATGAGAAGACAGTTTCATACCTATTTTATCCAAATTCACTTATAGTTTACATCTAAAATCGCAAATCTATATTATAATGGGAAAACCTTTCACGCTAGAAAAAATTTGAAAACGTCTTTGCATTCTACGCAAAAAAGTGTGTCAAAGCTTCGATAGCAACCGAGATATTGGCATATGTTAAAATCCAGGAAAATGGAAAAAACTCAAAAAAAACAGGATAGCTGCGACGCATGGAGTCTTACAGAATCTGATGGGAGATGCCAATTCGTTATTGAATTTGATGACTAGGAAACTCCAACATTAATGTGAGTGCAGTACAATTGCACTTACAAGAGAAGCAATTTCATGTATTAGCTCTAACGGAAACTCAAACAATGCCAACAACAGACACCAATTGTCTCTAATTCAATGGCTATGAGTTGAGCTCCAGGATTCGGTTCAAGGGAGGGCTTAGTATTTTTCACAGACCGGGTGTCGCATTTCAAAAAGAGAATGACCCTTTCGACCTGGCATGATTAAAAATCTGGTTATATAACTGATTCTTGTTTATCTCTTTTCTATAGTGATTTACTAACGATAACAACTACCCTAGACTGTTTCAGTACCAGGTGAATAGGTAGACACGATCCAAATACAGCATCCGTCAGCTGAGATGATCATAATGGAAGACTTCAATCTCCACAACATCAACTGGCTCCTATACTCAAATAGGACCGAGGAAGCAGGAAGTCAAGAGGAGGCGTTTGCGATCAGTTGCAGTTTGACTCAACTTATCGATGAGCCGACAAGGATTGCTGACAATATAACTAATTTCGCCAATACTCTCGTTTTCTTGTTCGTTTTCGATCTAGATGATTTCCGTTTGCAGGCTTCAGCTCATTTATGGAACTCGGACCACAACCTCCAACCTCGTTTCAGCTACTGGTAACTTCTTCTTCTTCTTCATGAGCCGGTAGCCATCCAGTCCTGGACGCAGGCCCCCTTTCCCCTTCCACGCGGAGTGGTCTTGGGCGAGCTGCATCCACTCTCTCCCCGCGATCCACTGGATGTCATCTCGCCATCTTGTCTGGGGCCTTCCCAAGCTACGCTGCGTCATATGGGGTCGCCAAACCAGCAGCCGCTTGGTCCATCTGTCGTCGCTGCTACGCGCCACGTGTCCCGCCCATCACCATTTCAGCCTCAACCTTAGTCTTTCGTCGTATGACGTTATTCCTGACTCGATCACGGATGCTTATGCCCAGCATGCAGCGCTCCATTGCCCTCTATGTCACTCTCAGCTTTTCCGCATCTCTTCTTGACAGTGTAATGGTCTCTATACCATATGTCATAACCGGTAGGTCACACGCATTGTAGCCCTTTCTTCTGAGAATTATTGGTAACTTCCTATCTCTGAGAATGTGTTTTAGGTTGCTGAATGCTGCCCACTCAAGTCCTACTCTTCTGTTTAGATCTGCCGTTAGATTTTAACTGCTAAGCTGGATTTTGTGACCAACATAGACATACTCTTTCACATTCTCAATGTCTGAATCTTCCACCACAATTATATTTGGCGAACGGGTCATGAATTTTGTTTTACTTAGGTTCATCTTAAGGCCGACTTTCTTGGATGCATCATTTAGTTGTTTGCATGGTTTCCAGTTCTTTGGAGTCTGTGTGAATCAACACAATATCGTCAGCAAAACGCAGATGGTTTAAGAAAGATTCAACTATGTTAATTCCTCTTTCCTCTATGTTAATTCCTCTTTCCTCCCAGTTCAGCTCCTCCATGACGTACTCGAGTGCAAGGGTAAACAGCTTCGGGGATATGGTATCACTCTGTCACACCCCTCTAATTATAGGGATCTTTTTCCGTCTTCCAGTCTTCATTAAGAGTGACTTACATGCTGGCATTGTTGTACATCTCTCTAACTAAATTTCTATACCTTCATAACTTCATACAACCACGTAATAAAGAACCAATGCTTTCCAAGAAGATATGGCATTACAACCGATCCTGCTAGGAGGAGCTATGTCATTGACATTTATGTCAAATCTTGACATCAATGTCTGCACTGAGTCCGTCACTGAAGTTATTCTTGTAGACATAGACATTCTAAACCCCACGAAAAAACATCCGCACAAAAGCCTTGGTTCATTAAAAACTGTCAAAAAGCTGTAACATTCGAAAACAGAGCTTATAAGGACTGGAAGAAAAATCGAATAGATGAAACTTAATCTGAATATGTGCATTTCAGTAACATTTGTAACTCAACAATTGATAAAGCGAAAACCTATTTCAATGAAAGAACTAAGAATCGGCTTTTGGATCAGACCAGTGGCGCTTGTGAATTCTGGTCAATGGCCAAGGAAGCCATTAACAACTTTAACAAGTCATCCTTCCCTCCTTTGATTAGAGATAACGGTTCTATCGCATTATCATCTGAAGCAAAGGCGGATCTCTTTGCAAAAATGTTTCTACAAAATTCTTTTAAGATGCATCAAACGCAGTGCCACCAAACATCCCACCGTATGCAATCGAGTATGTCGGAAGAAAAATTCAGAGTGCATACGGTAAGGCGCTTTCTTCTACAAAACTGAACTGTAGGAAAGGTATGGGTCTTGATAGAATATCACCAACTATTTCGAAGGAATGTGTGTCAGAGGTAGCACCTGTTCTTAATTGTCCTTTTCTCACACGTTTCCGGAGTATTGGAAAGTTGCTGGAGTACAACCGATTCCAAAAATGTTATTCTTGATTTTTGTCAATGATATAATTTCTTGCTTCTCGGATGGAACCCAAGTGAACTTGTTTGCTGACGGCACTCTTATTTATGTCTATGGAAACAAAATAAACACTATTTTGAAAAAAAATCAGAACGAACTTGATTTCTTCACAGGGTGGCTCCAAGGAAATAGTTTACTGATAAACACTAAAAACACTAAAATCATTCTTATCAATAATAAAACAAATGTAGATGACAAAATATATTTATTGAATGACACTATTCAATATGTTGGAACATGTAAATATTTGGGTGTAATAATTGATAATGAGATGTCTTTTAAAGGTCACTTTGAAAATATTGTTAAGAAAATTAGTAAGAGAATAGGATATTTCAGAAGAATTTCTATATCGTTGACCAAAGCATCTAAAGTATTAGTGTATAAATTCATAATAAGCTCTCACTTTGAATACTGCCCTGTCATTCTATTTTACCTAAACAAAAACGAGACAGGAATACTTCAAAAACTTCAAAATAAGGCAATGAGGATTATTTTAAGTTGTAATAGACTTACAAGAATCAACTTTATGTTAGAAAGCTTACAATTTCTCTGAACGTTAGAGAGAGTTACTGTTGATGAATTATGTATTTATCTCAAAATGGTGCATAGGGTATTGAGAGTATTTATCATCGAAATTAGTTTTTGTAAATGAGGTACATAATTATAATACCAGGACAGCTAGTAATTTGTTTATTCAAAAACAAACAAGCAGTCTGTACTAAGGTTCTTATTCTTTGAGGGCTTATCACAATATAATTATATATATAGGGTTTACCCCGACAGAGTTGCCCATATATCTGTTCATGCAATCAAACTGATTTCATAGAAAATATAAATCCACCACCCGGTAATTAATACCATTGCCAGGCAATGATTAAAATCAAAACATATCCTGGAATAATTATATATTAGGATAACGTTAAATGTTATGAGAATATATCAATCTACCAGAATATATACATACTATAGCATCATCAGACAATGATATCAATGTACCAACGAGTAGTGTCAGAGGTTTTCTCCCGGAAAAATCCAGTATACGGACCTTAGTCAAGTAACACTGAATGTTACTCATTAATAGTTTTCTTTGTGTGAAGTGGTGAACGATCGAATAGAATACTGCTCTGAATATAAATATGACAAAATTGTCAGTTAATTATATTACATTTATATAAACAAATAAATAAAATATGAAATGAGATTCTGAGCAATATAAACTTAAGAAAACCTATGACTCTACCTCATTATTATTTTCGGAAAGAAACCTACGAAGAATATTACAAGATTTGATGACTGTTATCTTTTGTAACTGTTCAAACAAATTTTCTTCAGACCCAAAATCTCAATACTTTTGTGAAGATTTCTAGGAATAACACCTGTTGTGGAAATAATAATCGGTAGAATAAATATTTTCTTCATTTTCCACATTTTTTTAATCTCGTCTGCTTTGAATATAGTTATTGATAAGTGCGTACATCGTACATCTGTTAAGTGTGATAAATTCTCTTTGTGGTTTGGTAAAGACACTATTAAATGCATTAAGGATAAAACTAACTTACATCAAAGATTTAAAAACTTCAAAGACCGTTTTCTGTATGAAAATTTTTGTATTTTGCGTAAACAATGTAAAATCTTAATTCTTCTTCTCTACCAAAGTAGATATAAATCTTCTTCATCGATTACATTTAACACGATTGATCTGAAGGATGTCAAAGCTAAAATCGAGGGACTGAATGTCACGAAGGGTCCAGGTCCGGACTCCATCCCACCAATTTTTATAAAATCGTGTTCCGCTAGTTTGATGACTCCACTTCCAATTAATTGAAGGAAATTGTTGAAATTTTCTGGCGATAACGGGATGTTAATCACTTAATTATCCCCTAATTAACATCCCGTTATCGCCAGAAAATTTCAACAAAGAATTAAATTTGATTAAACAAATAGCCAAAAATAATGGTTACAGTCCCAAACTAACGAATAATATTTTAAATAAAAACAAAGTAGAATCGCATTGAATGAAGTTTACCCTGTCGATAAATTGAAACAAAATTCAACACCTTAACCTACGTTGGCATTACAAGTGAGAAACTGAAATCATTCTTGAGTAGCAATAATTTCAACATAGCTTTCCAAACTAATAATAATTTAGGCAAATATATAAAAATAATAAAACCCAATCAGGTAAAACAATAAATCAGGTGTTTATAGATTGAATTGCAATGACTGTGTTAATTTCTACATTGGTAGAACACATAGAAATTTTAATATTAGAATATCGGAACATAAACGCAGTTTTGAAATAAAAATCAGATTCAAATTACGCGAATCATCTCTTAGAAAATAATAACTCTTTCGACCCACAGTTTGAAATTTTGCATACAGATAATAAATATTGGAAGGTAGATCTTTGGGAAACTTTAGAAATAAATAAATACAAACACTCAGGTAAACTCATCAATGAACAAGTCGATTCAAGCCCTTCACCTCTATTGAATCTCTTTTGGGAGCAATCTATTCCTTAATTTTATTGGATATACCTGTCATAAATAACCACTTAAGAAGAAGCAACCCAATAAGTAATTATTATATATATATATATATATATATATAATATATATAAAACGCGTTACGAATCGCAATTATTAAGTAAAATTCCTTAAAACACAGTACTTGTTTGTTTTTATTATTGATAATGGAATTTTACCAAGTAAAAGATATTTTCATGAACCTCTTTCTTTTTTAAAAAAAATGTTATTGCATATCTCATTAGATCTGAATCATGCTCATTGTAGTAGTTTTAGTTTTCATGATATTTTACTTGATTCTGTAGTCTTAGGTGAGTCTTTTTTCTCTCCTGAATTTTTATGAAAGTTATAATTTTTATTTCGTATGACAGTTTCACTTCTGTTTATTTTTCTGTTATAATTTTTTGTGAATCCCGGTAATTGGGTCTATCCTTTGGGGGTTCCTTGGTTTTGTAACAATAAATAAATAAATAAATATCAGAGTCAGGCCGGTTGAACTTGGTCAATTTCAACGCAAACACGACGCAATCAGCAACGTTCTCCAGAAAAGTCACTGCTAGAAAACCTCATCTAATCATGAAAGGACATCGAATTTCCTCAGAAA
This sequence comes from Cryptolaemus montrouzieri, assembly GCA_013387265.2. Lineage (NCBI taxonomy): Eukaryota > Metazoa > Arthropoda > Insecta > Coleoptera > Coccinellidae > Cryptolaemus > Cryptolaemus montrouzieri. Next base: position 30,716,548 of record JABFTP020000001.1, read on the forward strand.
AGAACATGCATCTACTCGGCGTCACAGTCAATATCTGAGTTTGCTGGCATGACCCTGTGTAAGCCTGTGTGCTTCTGCTAAACTAAATTTTCTTTTTCAGGGCTAAACAGTATTTCACGCCATTACACAAAGGATAGGTGCTGAGGTGCTACCTGGTCAAGTAAACTGCCCCTCCGCACCTAAACATTCATTAAATCTTTTGGATAGTGTCCAGAAGAGAGCAGTGCGCCTTATGACCACTCAGAGATCACACGTGATATCCAGCTTCTCGCTCAAAGTCAGTAGGTTGTTGATCTTTCTCTTTTTTACAGGTACTTTCATGGTCAGAAACAGTTTTTGAATTATTTATTTATCTTTGGATTTAATTTATGACTTGGCTAACATTTAAAGAGATATAGCTCAGTTTATATTGCTTATTGTTTAGCAAGAGTCTTCCGTTATATCTTCATTGAATTGGCCGCGCTACCTTTGGAGTTCAAAATATCTTCTTCAAGCTTTTCTGAATACGCTCCCACGTTATTTTCAAATTTATCTGAATGGAAATTTAGCATATGTACTTTTAAAGGCATCCTGAAACCTATGATCTTAACGACTGATGTTTTTAACATATACCTCCATGGTAAATGCCTTGAAGAACTAGTCAGTTTGGTTCTGGAAATAATCCAGTACCTAAGAAAAACCAGGCTCGCAAAAAACTCTTATCAGCGGACGGTCCAACTAGCTACGCCACGTTCCTGTCTCTATAAAAATTCTTCTGTTTACAGGGCTAGTGTGCTGTGGAACTCAATTACATCGAACATCTTTCCGATAACTGAATGCGTGTGAATACACACATTAAATCATTTTGGGCGGCCACACATGTGGTATGACAGGCATCGCCTCCTCCCAAGAGTTAAAAATAATGATGAAAAAAAGAAGTTTTCGGTATTTCACATAGCTGTCGTACTAAAACATAAAAATGGGACACCTTCTACATCAAGTGAGTTACGCAATTTCCAAATTGAAGTCAACAAGATGAACTGTGAAATAATATGATAATCATTCCAAATCCCGAGCTCATTACAAACGCGCGGCCGAAAAAACAGTTGATAATTCGAGTTCATTCCAATTATAATTGCAAATCATATTTTCAAATAAGCCATGCTAATTACTGGATCTATTCAATAGATCTGTTTTGCAAATCGACAACCCAGTATTTAATCAGTGCCTAGCGTAATAATTTATATGGTATGTTTAAATGTATTCCAATATGTAAATGCCATAACATACATTGACATCATGTTGAAATTGGGACAGAGATTTCGAGAGATTTGTTCACGTTCCAGTGATTTTTGTTCAGCAACATGATTGAACAAAAATTTACGTATATCCGTTGTATTGATTAATGGTAGTTTGGGTAAATAAACTAACGAGTTGTTTTTCTAAATACCAAGCTAATTACATTGACCATTACTAGTCATGTCAAACGAATTCTTATGGCGAATACTGCTTTATCAATCTACCCTCATTAGTACACTACAATAGTTCTGTTTGGGACGTCTTCAAATGTCCCGTAATCCTTTGCCTGTCGTGTGTAAGTTTACATCGCTGAATAATTACAGAAGAAGCACTGCCGAATATAGACGGTGTTTAATAATGTGCTATAAAGTATGTAGTTCAAATAACCAAAACAAAAAAAGACCCTTTTGGCAGAGCCTACAGGCGTTTGTAGATTTCGTTCTTCCCTCTGTGGAATCAGCTGAGCCAAACTGTATTGACAATTGTGAATTATTAAACTTCTGTGGTCTAGAAAAGGAAGATGCTACGATCAAAATACAACATCCTTCCGATGGGAGACTTCAACTTCCACAACATCAACTGGCTCCAAGATTCAAATAGTACAGACGAATCGGGAAGCAAGCGGAGGCTTTTGCGATCAGCCGCAGCTTGACTCAACTTGTCGATCATCCGACAAGAACTCCTGACAAGATAACTGATTTCCCCATACACTCAATCTCTTTCTCGTTTCAGATGAAGATGATTTCCGTTTACAGGTCCCAGCACACTCTGGCAACTCTGACCAGAACCTTGTTTCTACTACTAGTAACATCGTATAGCCATGCAATAAAGATCCAACGCCTTCCAGGAAGTTATGGAATTACAACCGAGTCAGCTGGGAGAAGCTGCGAGAGTTTTTCTCGTATTTTCCCTTTAATGACGTCTGTTTTTGTGATTTTGACATCAGTATCTGCACCGAGTCCATCATTGAAGTTATTCGCGTAGGCATGGACCATTCCAAACTCCATAAAAAAAACATCCGGACAAAAGCCTTGGTTCACTAAAAGCTGTCATAAAGCTGTCACAGATAAAAACAGAGCTTATGAGAACTGGAAGAAAAATCCAACAGACGAAACTGAAGCGTGTTTGAGGAACCTTCGTAACTTAACAATTGTTAAAGCGAAAACCAACATCAAAAAAAGAATTGGGAATAAACTCTTGGAGAAGACTAGTGGAACTCGTGAGTTCTGGTCTATGGCGAAGGCAGTCAGCAACAACTTCTGCAAGTCATCCTTCCCACCTTTGATTAGAGATGACGGTTCTATCGCATCATCATTTAAAGCTAAGGCGGATCTCTTTCCAAAGAAAAAAAGAGTTAAGAATAAGTGAAGAAAAAAGGGTGGAGTATTCCAGACCAGGTCGCATCTGAGCTGACTTTCCGTCCAATACACAATGCTGAGGAGACATTTGCAATACTTAATATAATTTTCCCATTTGTTTATAGAAAATGATCTAAAAATAATAATATTAAGATAAGATTCATTGAAAAAAAATCAGAGAAGGGAAAGATTTGCATATTTCACTCTTCTCTAGAAAAGTAGTATGAATGAAAATATACTGACAAGCTTGCCCTTGTTGAGCTCGGGATCTCTGAAGAATTTCAGGTTGTTTGTTTTCTTCGTATGCGAAAAAAATTGAAAACTACATTTTATGTCTTCACTTCAAACAGCCATATTTCGAGCAGAAGAAACCTAAGAAAAAAATAATTTGATAAATCTTCCTCATTTAACTGTGGTATCATCACCTGAAATAACACCCTGTATAGAAATTACTCCATTGATGGACAATTCATTTACAATTATTTATTGCTGCAGTGTAGATTTTTCTTATCTAGACTTTTAGGGAACCGATAGTCTGATTTATTAAAATGGTTGAAATCTTATTTTTTTAGTTTGAAAGATCTGAGAGGATATCTACAGCTAAGGCGAAAATGGTGCTTGTTTGGAGCCTAAATAAACAATGTTACGGGTACGTTCTGGATAAATAGATTGGTAAACTCCAGAATGTGTGAATTTGACTATTTCAACCCTCGAACTGAATGAAAGGTAGGATAGTTTGATATTGGGTCTGTATACTCTGCATCTCATTTACAGGGTGTATATAATATATATATATATATAAATATTTATATATATATATATATATATATATATATAGGGATTCACCAGTGAAGCTTGTACTCAAACAGGGTGTCCCAATTTTCTATATAAAATTTTGGGATTGAAGACCTTTTTGTTGAAGGGCGTCCTGAACTGCAATAATGTCTTTAAGTAATAAGTTTTTTGGTGAGTAGTTTCGTCACAATATTTTTTTTCCGTAAAATTCATGAAATTGGCTCCCAATCATGGCATGTTCCTCCGGCCAGAGATGATGAATACTTTTTCCTTTCGTTTTCTTATTGCCCAAGGATAGCTTTATTGATGAATTGAAATAAATTATCCTTATTTTATACAGGAGTGACTCAAAAAATTATTGAATATTGTATTTTCAAAAATATCATATCTTGATTTTTTCAAATGGAACATCCTGTATTTCATTATTCATGTCAACGCATAAAATATTGTGACTTATTTTTGCGAAAGTAACCTTATCTTTACCTTCGTCCATTTTCGAAATAAAAAAATAAACTAAAATAATCAAATCAGAGGTTGGGAAAGAAGAGTTTATTAGTACATACCATTATACTTGATCAGAGAAATGCAGATATTTTAAGGTAGTCGTGTATGAAATACGTAATAGATTGGTTTTTGGTGAGATAATACAAGGTGCTGAACTATTTCAATAAGTGTTCGAAATGTTGCCAGTTTCTTTATAGACACAACTCAATCCTTCTGAGGAAAGACCGTTGAACTCTCGACAACATTTGCGGATTAACTGACTGAAAGACGTCGACTGCTCTTTGTCTCATATCCAACTGTGTTGTAGAAGGAATATGGTAAACGATGCCCTTAATATAGCCCCACAAGAAAAAATCTAGACTTGTAAGGTCCGAAGACCTAGCTGGCTATCTAACACGACTACTACGTCCTATCCATTTGTTTGGAAATACGTGGTTCAAATGCTCCCTAACCTGATGTGAGTAATGTGCCGATGCTCCATCCTGTTGAAACCATAAATCTTGTCTTATATGCTCTGGTACATTGGCAAGTAACATTGGTAGATGATTTTGCAGAAAATCTAAATACATTTCACTATTGAGGTGCCCGTCTAAAAAGTGCAGCCCAATTAGATATCCATCTACTATAGCAGCTCATACATTCAAGAACCAACTATGCTGGTGATCTATTTGTCTCATGAGCTGTGGATTTTTCGTGGCGTAATGAAAGTTGTGCCTGTTAACAAGCCCATTCTCCTCGTCCGATATAAGAACCCTGCTAAACATATTTGGATTTTCCGCTACTTTGTCACTTGCCCCATTGCAAAAATTGATTCGATTTTCATAGTCTTGATTGTTCAGTTCCTGGTGCAGCTGTACATGATATGCATGAAATTTATTCACTTTCAAGGTTCTCTGGACGGAAGTTTGACTCTGTCACTGTCAACAAAACTGATAATTGGTTGTCTTCAGCTGTAGCAGTTTTTGGCTTTTCATGTTTTTTGTAAGCGATTTTACCCGTTTCGATAAATCTAATTAGAAGTTTTTCAAAGCATCTTGCATCAGGATGTCTCTTATCAGGAAACCTTTGTGCATAAACTCTACTTGCCAACAAAGAATTTCTACCACACTCACCCAAAATAAAAATCATATCAACCATTTCTTCTTTGGAGAACTGCATAGCAGTCAATTGCGAAAATTGGGTTCAACCTCACTTTAACAGTGTTTAATAACGAAACACTGATGAGTTCACCATGTAAAATGCAGAATATGATATGTCCGAACACCTGACAGAAGGCACAAATAAAAAAAATATCAACACATACCTTGATTTACGTTTTAATCATCTTGATTTTATCATTCGTCAAAAGAATTATCTTGTTTAGGTTTCACTTTTTACTACTTGAATCATTACAGAAAAAAAACTTCTGTTCGAATAATGATGCATGTTGATGATTTTGATACGGTTTGTAGAATTTTCATCGAAAATTTTTGCAAATAATCGAATATTTCGAAAATGATCGAAGATAAAGATAAGGTTACTTCTGCAAAAATATAGCACAATATCTTATGCGTTCAAATGAATCATAAAATACAGGGTGTTCCATTTGAAAAAATCCAGATATATTTTCAAAATTACAATATTCAATAATTTTTTCAGTCACTCCTGTATAAAATGACGATAATCTATTTCAATTCATCAATGAAGCTTTTCTAGGGCAATAAGAAAACGAAAGGAAAAAACTATTCATTTTCTCTGGCCTAAGGAGCATGCGATTATGTGAGAGCCTATTTTCATGAATTTTAACGGAAAAAAAATATTGTGACGAAACTACTCACCAAAAAAACTTATTACTTAAAGACATTATAGCAGAGTTTATGCCGCTCCTGAATCTCGAACAAAAAAGTGGTCTTCCAATCTGAAAAAACCACCCAAGATATTTTATAGAAAATTGGGACACCCTGTTTACTGCAAAATAAATTGTTGAAGTAGATTCTTACATTCTAAATACAATACCGTTCGAACAAAAATGAAATCTTCAAGAGTGTACGAGCTACAGCGCACCGCGCCACTGGTGAATCACCCAGTATATGCAGGGTGGTCCAACGTAAACTTTACACCTCGATTTTCCGGTTTTAAAATAAAAATATTGAAAATCGCTCGGATCCGTCAAATTCTGATTCGAGGAAGAATAACTTTTCCGATTTTTTCATCCCCGTAACCTCCTGATTTTGAACAGGGATGAGGGTTGTTGCGATACCTCATTTTGAAGACCTTATCGAGTACTATCTGTTCCTAAATTTCCGCTACAAAATTTTCATCGTCAATGAAATGACCGCTAAAAAAGTGGAAGACGACTTACTTTTGTGATTTGTTTATTAAGTGCTGAAAACTGGGCACCATTCACATCCATGCTAGACTCGATGCTACTGGTTCAGTCGGCAACAAATAGAGGGGTATGAAGGAGGCGAACCGAGGGAAGTGGCTATCTTAGGTCAGGTAGAGATGAATCTGATCCTTAGTACTAGGAAATTTCCAATGTGCCTGGTGTTTCACGAACAACAATCATGAGAATTTTAAGAAAACATAAGTTTCATCCTTTTAAGATACGATTGATTCAGGAACTGAATGAAGATGATTTTAATCGCCGACTCATATTCTGTGAAGTGTTCAGTGAAATTATTAACAATAATCCAAACTACATGTTCAATATCTGTTTTTCGGATGATTGTTCATTTTACCTTAACGGCACTGTGAACAGGCATAACTGTCGGTACTGGTCACATAAAAATCCAATATTATTTCGAGAAGAGCATACTCAGCATCCTCAAAAGATAAATGTGGGGCCAATTCAATTATTTAGAACTTTTACAGAACGCTATTTAGTCAACCCTCGTGCAAGTATTGGAGAATGAAGAAGACCATGAAAAGATCATTCTAGATGGCACACCACCTCATTTCGTTCACCCTGTGCGTCAATTCTAAGATGAAAATTTTCCTCAGGCCTGGATTGAAAGAAGGGGACATATTGAGTGGCCACCATAATTTAACCTAACCTGATCTGGCGCCACTGGACTTTCTTCCTTGGGGTCACCTGAAATTTAAGATTTACGCTACCAAATCTGGGTGACTGGATGATTTGCGAATTCGGATCATTAATGAATGGCTTCGAATGGAACGAGAAATGTTGAGAAATGTACGTGAACGATTTGAGCAAAACTTATTTTACTCCATGGATGTGCATGGTGCCCATTTTCAGCACTTAATAAACTAATCACAAAAGTAAGTGGTCTTCCACTTTCTTAATTTAGAGTAAAATAAGGGATTAAAGTAACGGGGATAAAATAATCGGAATATATATATATATATATATATATATATATATATATATATAGGTTGCTTCAACGAAAACTAAACAGGGCTATATCTACCAAGATATTTATTTCTGATCAAAACGCAAAAACAAGTCTATTTTTGATTCAAGGGGGACATCTTTTGGAGTACAAATTTTGCCTGAAATATCAATTCCCTAAGCGGGGGTTGCAATCCTTGAACATTTTGAATAGGGAAGATGGGTCGAGTGATGACTCAAGGGAAAAGTGTCTACATTGCCTTGAACGAATTTCCATTTTTAATTGAAAACTGTGAAAGATACAGGGTGAGCAACTGAAAGATAGGGAAGACTATCTCCCTGAGACTATTCAAGTTTAAGTGAAGTAAAATGGAACAGATCCATGCTGATCAATGGCCGTCATCATCAAGTACCATCCTCATCTAGAATTTCAACCCCTAGACCAGGGGTGACCACACTTGAAAATTTGGAAGAGGATAGATGGGTCGAGTGATACCTCGAAAGAAAGGTATTATCTTTGTCTGCATTCCCGTGAACGAATTTTCATTATTGATTGAAAACTGTAGAAGATACAGATTGACCTACTGAAAAATAGAGGAGACTATCTATTGCCCTGAGCTATTCAAGTATTAGTGCAAAAAAATTGAACAGATTCATTCCAGATCAAAGGCTGCCATCTTTGATCTAAATAAATTTATTCCAGTTTTTCGCACTAATACTCCAATAGTCTTGGAGCGATTGTGTTCTCTATTTTCAGTTGCTCACTCTGTATCTTCTACAGTTTAAAATCAAAAATGAAAATTCTTTCACAGGAATGCAGACAAAGATAATACCTTTCTTTCGATTTATCACTCGACCCATCTACCCTCTTCCAAATTTTCAAGGGTTGTCACCCCTGCTCCAGGGGTTGAAATTCGAGATGAGGATAGTACTTGATGATGACTGCCATTGATCAGCATGGATCTGTTCCATTTTACCTCACTGAAACTTGAATAGTCTCCGGGAAATAGTCTTCCCTATCTTTCAGTTACTCATCCTGTATCTTTCACAGTTTTCAATTAAAAATTGAAATTCGTTCAAGTCAATGTATACACAGATACTACCTTTCTTTTAATTCATCACTTGACCCATCTTCCTATTCAAAATGTTCAAGGATTGCAACCCCGCTTAGGGAAGAAGATGTCCCCTTGAAACAAAAATTGACCTGTTTTTGTGTTTTGATCAGAAATGAATATAGTGGTAGATATAGTCTCTGTTTATATATATATATTATATATATATATATATATATATATATATATATATATATATATATATATATATATATATATATATATATATATATATATATATATATATATATATATAACTTTTTTCGGACCAGTCGATTTCAGATTAGAGGAAAACAATTTTTCCGATTGTTCCTTCATAAATATGAATGAAAGTTTGCGGTCTGATAAAAATCACAAAACAATGCTCAAATACGTCTAGTAGTGTCATTCATGAACAGACCAATACCAGAATACTTGTATTCAAAAACTCAACATCAAACCTTAATATTCAATAGAAAACTTTATTCAATTAACACAAAAATTGAAACATGTTCAAACTCCAATCAAATCATATTTAATTAGATCGAATGTAGAAAACATGTTTTCCAACATCACAGGAGACGAATGCCTTCCATTAGTCTCAGGCATCTTAAACAAATCACACGTTAATCCAGTAATACAAAATGATTTCATGTTTTTGCTCAAGTTGTGCCTACAACAGTGTAATTTCAAATTGAATCACAAATTTTATGAACAACCTCACGGTCTACCAATGGGATCTCCACTAATTCCTTTATTAGGGGCCATTTTCATGGCGTATATTGAAGATATCATATTCAATTTCTCCAAATTAAAATTAGTACTTTTTTGGTATAGATATGTAGACGATATATTATCATATTTTATATGATATAACCACTAGGCAACTAGATGAATTTTTAACTTACATCAACTTAAATTCAAAATGGAGAGAGAAGTCGATAATCAGATTCACTTTTTACACTTCACAATCATTCATAAAAATAACACACTAAGTTTGCCTTTAATTAAAAAATTAAAAATTACCCGATGCCATTTGATATAGCATAGTTGTAGTCGATATTCGGTATAAGTTTTGATATATATCAAAAACCCACCTTTACTGATATTTGCATCCCCTATGACTCATCACACCCAAAATCTCATAAATACGCTGCGTTTAATTCAATGATTCATAGGGCTTTCTCTCTGCCATTATCTGAAAAAAATATGTGTCAACTATTAAAAAAATAACTAAGAATAATGGTTATCCCTCAAATATAATAAACGGTAAGATCAGAAGAAAAGAAGAAAAAAAAAAAGATATTTACCTTCGTATAGAATCAACTAGAATACATTTCAACATATTTTGGCCCTATCAGCGAAGAGATTGGAAATGTCATTTCAAAACGGAATGAACTATTAGCTTTTGAAACCCACATGAAACTCTCCCAAGAATTTTTCAGTAGCTAAGATAACACTGATAGATTTGACAATACTGGAGTTTAAAAGTTGTCCTGTATGTATTGTGAAGGCGTCTATATAGGTCAGACTGGTCGTTCATTGAAAACTAGGTACAGAAGGCATCAATCAGATTACAATAACCAGAGAACCGACGAATCTACTTCTACATTTTATTGAAAACGGCCATCATTTTCCACCCATAAATCTACTTCAAATTATTCATTGACTACCTTAAGGACGAAAGTTAGATTTCTTAGAATCCGTCATACTGCCCATAGAGATAATCTTCTAAATTTCTAAATAATACCTGCTTTTATTTTAATTAGCTTATTACGTCTTGTTTGTACCCTTATTAATTTTGTATCTACCTGCTTATGTATGTATGTATTTCAACTTCAGTTCAGTACTTGTTATCAAGCTGAAAATGGTCAAGAGAACGAAATTGCAATCCTGATTTTCTATAAATCTCTTCTGGTAGTATAATACACAGTTTAATTACTTATTACCATCATCATTAACTATCAAGTAGTAACGGCGGAATCAATTAACTATATCAAGGAATTGTTGCATATAAAATTAGCGCTCATGAAACGATTTGTTAAAACTATTAACAAAAATGGAAATTGTTTCTTTTTCTTGTCCCAAAAATTTTCAAATCTGAATGCAGAAAAGATAAAGACAGGCATTTTTGATGGGCCATAGATTAGATCATAAATAAAAGACCAAAATTTCACGGGAACTATGACAGAAACTGAGAAAAATGCATGAAATGAGTTTGTTTGGTTTGTTCAGAATTTTTTGGGAAATAAGAAACGTTCTGACTGTTCCCATCATGTTGAACAGCTAATGAGTCACTTTCAAAAGCTTGGATGTAACATGAGCATTAACTTACACTCTCTCCACAACTACCTAGACTATTTTCCTGCTGATTTCGGGTGAAGAACAGGGCAAGCGATTCTACCAGGACCTTCAGACTATGGAGTAATGCTATCAAGTCTACTGGAACACACACATGATGGTTGACTATGTTGGAGCATTCAAAATAGCTCTCTGAATATTCTGCGAGAAAATTTTACAAAAGAAAGTTTATTTTAAATTTAAGAATTTAATGAAAGAAGTGCTTTTGGTGTAATATGGGCCATGTTACATACTTAGAGCTGATACAGAAATTTCAATCACGGATTTGAAATCGTCATTAAAAATTAAGCTAATATCATGTGCCATATTTCAGTCATAAGAATTGCTGTTGTGCGGTGTTATTTTTGATATGTCCTTACTCATCAGTAACAAACAACTTTTTTTTATAGTATTATAAGTAGGCATCATTGTTGTTTGAATAAAATTAAATACATTTGTGATGTTTTGTGTAATTCGATCAGGCATACTAAATGAAAACACAGAATCTTAATTTCTGGAAATTCACATTTAGAGGAAATTTGTCACTTGTATTATATAGGGTGTTACATAATAGTATGTCACAACTTGAGGTGGTAAATCTACGTTCAATTTCAAGAAAAAAGTTCATATAAACAGGTTCCCAAAAATTTCGTTTCGAGGTTACAGGGTGTTGAAATTTCGGAAAAAATTGGTTTTTTCTTCAAAACTCCTGCAGTTTTTGAGATATTCCGCCCAAATTCGTAATGCAAGCCATTTTTTACAGCCCCCATCATTACATGTCCTAAATTTTAACTAGAATCTACGAGGTGTTTTCTTTTCCGGAGCCATAGCTTCTTTTGCCCTTTCGAACATTTTTGCAGTACGCCACTGATCAGCGTACAATCAATTTTCGTCATCTTCGTTCGAAAAAATGGCTAATTTTACTAACGCCGAATTGGCTGATATTCATTACTTGTACGGTCTGGCTGACGGAAACACGACAAAAGCTAGGCGATTATATCAGGTGCGCATTCCAAATCGAGTAACACCAGACAGGCGATCATTTCAAATATCCACAGAAGGTTGAGGGAAACAGGTACGTTTACTGAAAGGTGCAACTTAAACTATGAGAACTCCAGATATTGAGAAAGCAATTTTGAACTGTATTGATTTGAATCCTCATGTGAGTACAAGAAAAATTGGAAATCAGTTGAATATTTCACATGTTCTAGTTTGGAGGATTCTCCACGACTTTTTATTGTACCCGTTTCATATTCAATGCGTCCAAACTCTAATTCCTCGAGATTTTCCTGCAAGACTGAATTTCTGCCGATGGTTCTTCGATAAAATTACAGAAAATGCTCATTTTGAAAGTGAAATAATGTTCACAGACGAAGCTAACTTTTCGAGAACTGCTATCACAAATTTCTACAAAAATTATTATAGGGCTGAGGAAAACATCCATTTGATTGAAGAATGTCATCATCAAGAACAATTCTCACTAAATATCCGGGTCGGAATAATTGGAAATCATTTTATTGGGCCATTTTTCTTGCCTATTAGACTAAACGTTACCGCTTATCGGCAATTTCTTGAGGAGGAGTTACCTTTATTGCTCGACGATGTGCCACTTTTGGTGAGAAACATAATGTGGTTCATGCATTACGGGGCACCAGCACATTTCTGTGGAGAAGCTAGGGGAATCTTGAATAATACATTCAACAACCGATGGATAGGTCGAGGTGGGCCAGAGCCATGGCCTCCTAGGTCCCCAGACTTAAATAGTTGAGTCTTTTTCTTATGGGGATATCTCAAAAGTTTGGTTTATACCACTCCAGTGCACACTGTAGAAGAATTGAGACACGATAAGAAATACCCCAGGATTGTTTGAAAGAGTGCGTGATAATATGCAAAGAAAGACAGAGGCCGGTATTCTTGCAGGTGGAGGAAACTTCCAGTAATTTATTCAGTTTTTAATTGTTCTTTTTTTTTAGTTTGATATTGAATAAGTATAAGTTGAGTATCATAAGACGAGCTATCAAAATAAAAGAGCAAATTTTGGGCATACCTATCGATTATTTCTATAATTTTTTTATCATTTAGCGAATAACATACAATTCAATATTTTTTCACTTGAAAACGGTTGGAGTTACGAAAAAATCACGCAAAAATGTTTCTAAATCGAACGAAAATTGATTGTACGCTGATCAGTGGCGTACTGCAAAAAAGTTTGAGAGGGCAAAAGGAGACATGCCTTCGGAAAAGAATACACCTTGTGAATTTCAGTTAAAATCTAGGACGTGTAATAATGGAGGCTGTAAAAAATAGCATTCCAAATTTTGGCTGAATATCTGAAGAACTGCAGGAGTTTTGAAGAAAAACCAATTTTTTCTGGAAATTTCAACCTGTAGCTCCGTAACGAAGCTTTTGTGGTCCTATATTTATATGAACTTTTTTTCTTAAAATTGCACGTAGATTTACCCCCTCAAGTTGTGACATGCTTTACATTTAAAAACACAAACTTATATTATATTTCAAAAAGCATTAAGAAACAAATATTGCAAATACGTCCCTGCATTTTAATCGAAAAAAATGCCTATAGAATCTCTAAATAGTTTTTGCTATTCTTTGATAGGAACTGAGATATTGGCATATACCGATATCTCGAAAAATCAAGAAATGCAAAATAACTAGAAAAAAAGATAGTAGAGATCTGTTTTAACCAATGAAAATTCCTCGAAAATCGAGGACGAACAAGAGGGGTAATTTTTCTCTATTCGCAGTATATAACATAGCTGCCGTACTATAATTTCGAAGATGGGACACCCTGTATATTTTGAATTATGACCCTGCCGTTATATATAACGATCCAATATTTGAAACAGGTGAACGCAGGTTAATATTTCGCTTGTCAAGAATGCGACCGAGAGGTAAAAAATGAAGGTCATTTAGCAACTCGACTGACAGATCAACGTACCAGGCATAGCAGGATGAATGTGCCATAATTATTGTCATTATTATATCCATTCACTGATTGTCACGGCCGTGAAAAATTACGGAATCACATGGCCGGATAAAAGAACAAACCGATTCGATAGTGGTTCACAGGATTATTCACACTTCTTAACGCTTTTGATGTAAAATTGAGAAGATTGTGTTCGATTCTATGTTGAATTTATTGCCTGGATGGGAAATTTGAAAATTGGTAACCGAAGCAGGACAATTTCTGAAATTTTGCTTTGACTCTTCAATTTTTCGACTAGCTCTGCAATATAACAGATCATTGATATATTCCTAAAGAAAAAACTCGAGTGGCGATAAATCCGGGAAACTGCTACTATTTCAGACAAGTAAATTCATGATGATACTATCACAAAAGTTTATTGAAAGTCAGGATTGCAATTTCAGTCTCTCGACTATCTTCAGCTGACAACAAGTACTCAACTAATTATGAAATACATACATTCATAAACGGGTAGATAAAGAACTGATAGGGGTGCCACCCCTATAAACGAATTATGTTAAAAACAGGTATTATTTAAAGATATCAAATATGGAAGAATAAGCCGGGCCATTCTGATCATTCAGAACATTACCTCTGTGGGTAGTTTATTGAAGTTTGAAAATTTCAATAGAGTCTAAGAAATCTAACTTCCTTCTTTTAAGTATTCTGTGAATAATTTGAAGTTGATTTATGAGTGGGAAATGATGGCCATTTTCGATACAATGTGAAGCGAAAGTAAATTCGTCGGTTCTATGGTTGTTTTAATCTGATTGATACACTTTGTATCTAGTTTCGAATAAACGACCAGTCTAACCTATTTAAACGCCTTCACAATCCATACAGGATAACTTCTAGACTTCAGTATTGTCGAATCTATCAGTTTCATCTTTACTGTTAGAAAAAAATCTTGGGAGAGTTCAATGTTGGTTTTTTACTTTTTTATGCTGTTTTGAAATGACATTTGCAATTTTCTCGCTGTTAGGGCCAAAATATGTTCATGAAATATATTCATCTGTATAAGTTGATTCTATACGTGGGTAAATATTATGATATGCTATTTTTGTTTGTTTTTACTGATCATTTACTAAATGTCGATTAATTCGAAAACGGCACAATCAATTGTGAGGGCGTCCAATTGAAAAAAATACCATTGATATGACTCACTGTAATGAAATTTTCCGATACTGAAAATAAATTTAGATTAATCAGCAAATTAGCGTCTAGTCTAACTTTTTTATATACATGGTGACAATGAATGAGTGCGAAAGATTTCGCAAGATGATTCCTTGCAAACGCTCCGTTACCAAAGTACAGGTTGTTGAATTCTTCATTTTTTTCCTATGATTACTACAGTTTTCCAGCTACTCTCTTCTTAAAATCTGCATAATTAAGTCATGGAAACAATTATGAAAATATACAGGATGGTACTTTTTAACAAGTCACGTGTTCCTTCTATCCTTACAAATTCTTTCAGTACTCCTCGGGCAATTTAGAATTTTTTTTGTAAATTCTCTATTAATTTTTGATCTTTCTTATATGCTTTATTTTTTTCGTATCTGCCACAGTTTTTGTAAAAAATTGATCAATGCTATGAAAACATACTGTAAAGGAAGCAATCATATTAAGTGTCGAAAATGGCTTCCTTCACCAATTACAGGAGTCTAGACGTCGACACATAGATCTTCGTATCCAATTTTAGATCCCAGGAGTATCTGGAATGATTCTACAAGAATTGATAATTCAGTTTCTTAAGTCTCTTCGTCGTGTACAGGAGTCCTGTAAACCAACGTTTTCAAATGGTCCCAAATAGAAAAATCTAATGAAATTATATCAGGTGAACGAGCTGGCTAAGTGGTCTACCTCGGCCTATCCAGCGATATGGATATGTTCCGTTCAAATGTGGACGTGCTTTTATATTAAAATGAGTAGATCTGGCCGTTCTTCCGTTAGAAACTTTATTAAATTTGAGAGATAACTATTGTTCTTATTTATTTTTTTAATAGTTGACATTTCCCTGGATATATTATCTTCTTTACTCACCATGTGTGAGGGAATGAATATAGTTTCATTATTTTTCCGCTAAATCTATCGAATATACTTTTATGAGGTTATCGCTTCTCAGGAAAACGATCGAAATAAGCAGCTTAGGCATCATCCGTATCATAATTGTTAAGAATATAAAACTCAATCTTATTGCATGTTACTCATATTCTTCAAAAAAATCCTAAAATTATGTCTTATGTCATTTATGCTATTGGATTTTTGTTTATACAATAAATTCTTAACATGCCTCAGATGAAGAAATCTTGGGAAGTCCGATCTGAGGAACGGACTGGCCATTCCACAGATACCCAAGTTTCTATCCAGTGATCACCGAAATTCCAGTTCAGCAATTGAGATACGGTTCATAGGGTCTGAATTCTCCTTGAGTATTCTGAGAGTCTTTGACTTCGAAATGCTAGTTTCAATTACCATTTGACGGCTTGAAATTCAGGTTGGGCTGCAACTGCTCCTAAAATGTCAACGATATCAACGATCTTCAGTTTTATATGTTTTGCTTTGTTGTGCTTCGAAAGAGCCTCCAGCAATTAAATTGTTCTTTAGTTTTTTGAAAATGGTGTCATAGCCATTTTGTATATAAAATTTCATATTTTCGTAATTTCGGAATTGAAGATCCATAACGATTGAAAAATAAGTAGAAAATTTTCGAAGCAGATAGAGAAGGACGACATTAACTTATGACATAAGACACAGAGTCAATGCTATTGATTGCAATTGTATCAAACACAGAATTGAATGAATCCACATCATTAAGATTGAATGTTTGTTTGTTATTCCTTTAATGTGCTGTATTTCCGCCTTTCGGCCAATGACACGCCGGTGAATTCTGTCACCTCACTAACCCGGGAATTTTGCCGAACCCCTATCGTGTCGAGAGAAGGAATCTTTAACTTCCAACACATCTCTGTTAAACAGGATCGACGGCTTTACATCTCCTCCGAAAGATGGATACTCAAGCGATTCCCAGAATCCGAAAAATCGCACCGACTTTGTGGATTTTCCAGAAGGGCACAGATACAAATTTGGCTCCGACATAAACTTATGACATAAGACACAAAATCAATGCTATTGATTGTAATTGTATCAAACACAGAATTTAATGAATCCACATTAATAAGATTGAATAGTTGAATAATGCCATAAAAGAAGAAAACTCCATATACAAAAGGGTGAACTCTATTGACTCACATAGACAAATGCACATAGATAAACTTCTACCATAGAATAGGATTCGAGATATCGTCACATGTCGCAATCTCGAAAATTCTAGGATTCAAGAAAAATTTTGAAAATGAAAAAGATAGCTGAACACCGTTTCACAAATGAGTTCGGGAAAAAGGGCTCATATTTTTCTATCTACAATATTTCACAAAACTGCCGTACTAAAACATCGAATTTGATCTTGCCTGTATATCATCATTTCATATCATATATATTTATACACCATTAAATAATACATGGCATGCTGATCTATGAGGCAACATGTTACATAAAAAGAAACAACAATAACAACAGACAGAAGCTATACAAAAATGCACATAATACTGACACTAATATAGCTCAATACATGAGGCTAGGTAAAAGACTTTTGTGAGTTCCAAAATTTGAAATATTACGAGACACCTCAAACAACTTTCCCGAACAGTAATTATTTATGATTTCCACTGAAAAAAACAATGAATTCTTCGGTGTTATAAAACACGTTTTCTAAAAGAATATATTCGATTCTGTTCTTGAAAGTCCCAGGATTGAGTGTTTTGAGTGCCGCAGGTAAGATGTTGAGTTTTACCCCAGTGAAATTGAAGTTGTTCTGCGTCATACTGAGACGGTGCATAGGTAGAATTAAAAGGTCTCTGTTACGAGTTGAATAGTTGCGGAGTGAGTTTTTTGCTTTTCTAGGTTGCCGTGAATATTACACAAACAGCTAGGTACGTAGATATTAGGAATTGTCAATATTTTATATTTCGAGAATAATTCTCTGAAACTCTGAGATTGGCTGACTTCAGCTATGGTCCTAATCGCTCTTTTCTGTTGTAGGAACACACGTTCTGCTTTCGACGAAAACCCCCAAAGGAGAATTCCATAATTCACCAAGCTGTGAAACTGGGCATAATAGGTGAGTAATGCTGCTTCCTCGTTTACTATATATCTGATTCGTCGTATGGCATAAATAGCTGACGATAATCTTCTACAAACGATGTCGATATGGCTCTTCGATGATGTTACATATAAGTACATAAGTACAATTACTCAATAATTTGATTGAGGAGGTCGTTACTCAAAATCGAAATATATCGATATACATATTTTCAATGAAATAAAACTAAAGTATTCAGATTTTCACTATATTAACAAAACTATGACCGGTTTCACACCACTGTGGCTTCATCAGTAAAGATTCAACCATTTCTTTTTGCCTTATAGTCCTCCATTTTGGGCTGCGGGCTGATATTATGGGTCCCTAGTTTTATATATTTCGGAAATACTGCGTTCTTCAAACCACTGGATACGAACTAGATATTCTCTGTGTTGGTCGCACATCTTAGAATTAGCTTGAAATACCAAATTACCAAAAAGCTTGTCTCAGCTTCTTTCAATAATTTGATTGAGGGGGTTGTTACTTGATGAAAATCGATATACATATTTTCAATGAAATAAAATTAAAGTATTTAGATTTTCACTATATTAACAAAACTATGACCGGTTTCACCACACTGTGGTTTCATCAGTTCATCGGTTTAGATATGTCGACAATATCATTTGTTGTCTTACTGGCACAAACAGACAATTAGAGTCATTCAAAACATTCATTAACAAAATTCACGATAATATTAAATTCACGTTAGAGATAGAAACAGAAAACTCCATTAACTTTCTGGATTTCACTATTACTAAAATTACCGGCAAACATGATTTTTCTATTTTTCATGAGCCATCGCATACAGATATTACTATTCACAGCTCATCTACACATCCTTATCCACATATATTAGCAGCTTACAATAGTATGGTACATCGACTCGTTAATATCCCAATGTCACAAAATAATTCCATAAAAGAGCTAAATATAATTAAACAAATAGCAGTAATTAACGGTTACAGTCCAACTATGATTGAGAACATGATTTCGGGCAAAAAATTTCAAAAAGCAACCCAGGAAGTATTTCCAAGTATAAAAAGTTCTAACACAAAATACAACAGCTTAACTTATATTGTTAATACTAGTCTAAATTTAAAATCATTCCTCTCGCATTATAATTTCAATATAGCATTCCGAACTGATAATTCTTTAGGCCGACATATCAAAATTGCAAATCTAAAATTGATAAAAGTAATGAATCCGGTGTTTATAAACTGTCTTGCAGGGATTGTAATAAAATTTATATTGGTAGAACTTTCAGAAATTTCAAAGTTAGATTATCCGAGCACAAACGTAGTTTTAATTATCATAAATCAGATTCCCATTATTCTAATCACTTACTCCAAGAAAACCATAACTTTAATGATAATTTCAAAATTTTACACAATGAAAATAATAGACAAAAACTCAATCTATTGGAAATGTTAGAGATCAACAAAGAAAAGAATTCAGGTGGGTTACTTAATAGTCAATTAGATCTAAATCCTTTTCCTTTACTCAATCTTCTCAATTCATAAGGTAAGCAACTCCGATGGGTTTTCCAACATACCTCTTGTACCTATTGTAATATTAAGTAGGAAATAAGACTAATATATAAGGAATAACTCTGTTCATTAGTTTGTATCTATCTGATGAAGCCACAGTGTGGTGAAACCGGTCATAGTTTTGTTAATATAGTGAAAATCTAAATACTTTAGTGTT
Source organism: Cryptolaemus montrouzieri (assembly GCA_013387265.2). NCBI lineage: Eukaryota > Metazoa > Arthropoda > Insecta > Coleoptera > Coccinellidae > Cryptolaemus > Cryptolaemus montrouzieri. The sequence goes on from JABFTP020000001.1 coordinate 30,736,130, forward strand.
ATTTCATTGAAAATACAATTACTCAGTTGTCTACAGTAACTCGAAGACGAATACCATATAAGCTCTTTATTTGAACTAAATGTCAGGTTTCCAGTACTTGTTGAAGCCTCGTCTTCAATAGGCTGTGAATTCAATATTTTCTCTAAGTCGGTTTCATTCAAATCTTCATCTGGCGTTTCAAACAACTTCTGACTGTTACTTGATACTATCTATTCGAACCCATCTCGTCCTATTCCATTCACAATTTCGGCAATGTTTGCAGTTAACGTTTGAATTTGCACAGATTATCCGCCACTTTCCGCAGGTCATAGTTTTCCAGCATAATTTGAATTTGTATGGGCTCAGTTCTTCTACTGATTCTTTTATGTTCAAGATTCAATTTGATATGTCAAATTTCTCTCATTCACATTCTATATTATCCTGTGTGATTTTGAAAGTTCGTCGTAATAGAGATAAAGGTTGAAGAAAAGACGTCGTGTAGAGAGGTGTAGGGACAGAATTTTGATTTTGGAAATTGATATTTATTTGGCATTTTCTTTCAAAACAGCGCAGTTTCGTTTGCATTAAGTACTTACTCAGGTTTGTTTTCTCCATCAGCTACTAGGTTTGCAAATTCTTCTGGATATCTTCTGCTGCGGCATTACCTACAGATGCAGCTTCTCCGACGATTTTAATGCTATGCAATGATTGCGCACTTCAAACTCATTGAACCAACATTTCGATGCTTGAAATCCTCCACTACCTCAACTACCATCAGGTTCTTTAAAATGTGCTTAAAGATGGTTTGCCTTCTCCCGGATAATTGGAGCACTCATAGACACTCTTTTTTGGTTGAGGTCTTCGATCCATAATGACAACGACACCATTTTTTCCATTGCTGGTTCACGAAAAATTTTCAATAACTGAAGTTGAAGCTCCATGACGACCTCATTTCATTTTAGGATTTTTTACCGATCAAACAGTTGATTCGTTAACATTGAATGGGCGTGTTATGGATGCAAACGAATCTCCAAGGCGTGAACGACCAACCATTTCTATTTGCACTATTTAAACGGTTACACTGATTTTTTCGCATCGAAACTCGTTTTCCAATTTTTGTTTAAGGGAAATTATAAATCAGGTAGAGAACGTTAGAGACGTATTACTCAATCATAATTATGTAACGAATTGATGAATAAAACAATAAAAAACGCAAAGCGGCTATTACCAAAGAACGGAACGTCTGGTAAGTAGCATTCAACAATATATTTTATGCATTGAGTAATAAGGTCGCTTCACTTGAACATTTCTTTTGTTTACATTCTCAATAACACCGACCGCGGCGAACGTGGCTTAATTCAAAGGAAAAGAGGAATCAATGCAGCAGCGATATCATTTGACTCTTTAAGCGCCATGGTGAGAATGCTGTTAAATTCTTCAGGACTGGCTCAAATGCAAGCTTCTTTTGCTTCTGGCCTGCTGGGAATTTTTAGATTATATTGAAAAAAATTATTCAAATATCTCCATTTTTGAACGTGTTATTTGAAGAATGTCTTAAAAGTTAGAGTTTCTTATTTTCTTTTATTATATAAGAACAAAAATTAGGTACAAGAACGGTAAATGGGTGAATCTTTATTAAAAAAACCTAACAAAGAAATAAACATACATAAACAAAAAATTTTTATAATTGTTTTTACACTTTTTGTCTTATCTTTTACTTTTCAGCTAAATCAATTTCTGAAAAAGACTCCAAGCATACACTGGGCTTCTGTTTACATTCTGAACAATATGTGTTAATTTTTTTGGCTTTTTCGCTAGCAGTTTGGGCAGTTTCGTCCATTGCTTTCAATTTTAATAACAATGTATACGTCTTCTCCTAATTTTTCCGTTTCGCTCATCTGAGTCGCTGAGTAAGTTTATGTTTCTGAGTAAGTAAAATAGGAGCACATTCAATTTTTTCTGTTATGTCCATCAACTCACTACCCAATATAAAACTGTTATTGTTATTTTTGATTGAGTTTATTTTTCATAAAGTAGGTATGCATCTACCACAGTAGTTCCTAGAAGAAGCTCAGTAGCGACTTTGTGATACCAACGAATTCTTTTTCTAACTGCAGAAGAGTAACTTGATAATTGGTCGGATACATCTATGCCAACCTTCACACTGTTATACGAGGTATGTCAATTAAGTTCGCGGAAAAGTGCCCGGACAGTCGGAAAGTTAATAAATACTTGAAAATACCTTATATTCCTTCGCAATAGTCTCCCTCGAGTACGATACACCACCACCACCGTTGAAGCCTTCAGGCATTTCAAAACTTCAATATAGAGTACTGAGTTGACTGTCTGACCTGCTGGAACGTATTCGTGGTGTACAACTCCATTAATATCGAAAAATGCGATTGCGACATTCTGGCTTTCGTAGGGCGCTTATCTCCCTTCTCTACCCACTGCATGCTTTGCCTTTTGGTCCCAGGATCGTATTCGAACACCCACGACTCGTCACCAATGACAACATTCGTCAATTCGAGAAATCATGTCTTCACAGATGGACAATCGGAGCTTTTTCTGCACAACTGTGAGCACTTTGGAAACCATTTTCGCAAACAGTTTACGCATCCCTAAATCTTCGTGTAGCATCTGCCAGATCGTCTCCTTGTTGATGCCCAACTCGTCATCCAACATTCTAAGGCTTACCCGACGGTCTCCGAGCAGCCGATCAAGGTTTTATGCGTTTCGAGAGCTGGGGGTAGCTCCCTTGTGCGGATCATCCTCCAGTGACTCTCTGTCGCTTCTGAACCGCTTTGCCCAATCGTAAACAGCTGATTTTTTTCAGACAATCTTCCTAATACAAGTCGGTTAACTGTTTTATAATTTTCAAAACAGATCGATGTTCAAAGGACTATAAAACACGAAGTATACAACCGATCAACACGAAACTTGTACAGGCTGAATTCTGTTTCGAATAAAACCAATGCGAATGCTGCAGAGTTACCAACTGCCACAGCATTGCCAACTTCCGCGAAATTAATTGACATACCTCGTAGTCTACTATAAATTGAGGCTTTATTATTTCTTATTCTTCTTGTTTTTCTTTCTGATTGGTATAAGATCCAAATTGTGAGACGTGCTCAAATCGAAAACATCGCGTCTATCTTTCCATTTCATAAATACTACTTCATTACTATTTTCTTTTCCGATAAGTTCCCCTTTTAATCTTTTTTACAATACTTTTCGGTAGACCCTTTCTATTTTTTCTAACCATTCCTAGTAAATGAGTTTTACTTTTTGAAAGTTCTTCGGCTAATTGTACAGAAGTATAAAAATTGTCAGGAAAAATTTTCGACCTTTGTCGAAGCAGGATTCACCGAGATTCATTACAACATCTTTAGGAGATGTACCTTGAGTTAGATATTTTCCTAGATTTATTATTACCTTGTAGGTATAGGCCTCAGAATAGCAAAGCTTATAGAGTTTTATCCAATATTTGTGTTTTTCCCAGAATATACTGTTTAGAAAGGAGTCGGCCTCGAACAAGGATCATAGCCTCGTCAATTACCATACATTACACAGGTGTTTTTTAACTCTTGAAAATTTGAATGTTCAACTAAATTCTGCACTTTAAATAGACGCTCCGAGTTAATATTTGCCTAGTTGGCAGAAGAATGCCGAAATTTCAAAATCATTTCCAACAACTCATTACATTTCCAGCAACATCTGTTTGTTATGAAACTTTTTGCTCCAATAATTGAAGGCAATTTTTCAAACCCATCCAAATAAGCAAACTAAGGAACTTTTTCATAATTTGTATCGTCATTACCTTCACTTATTTCATAATTAATGACAGATATATTTTCAGCAAGTTCTCCAAACTCCTTTTGATCAATTTTTTAATTTTTAAATATTCCATACTTTGTTAGTTAGGCTTAAAACATTACTGCTACCGCACACGGAACGCTAGCAGCCACAAAATACTTAGTAGTGTGGCTGGACAAGAATTAACATGATATTTTACTCTGACCTGTTAAGAAGTACCTTGCGCACTACGCCGGCTGCCCGTATGGCGCTTGAACCGTTAAAAACATACTTTAGGCAAAGTAGTAACAAGGTCTATTTTAATTTTTTATTAGTCCATTTGATGATGCGTTTTCGAAGTATACCGAATCCCATTCATTAATAGATATGTAAATACCGATGTACCGATTACATCGATGAATTGGAATTAAGTCGCATTTTTTTATCTGCGAATAGCGAAAACGCGAATGAAGGAAACGCGAATAAGGAGCGTTTACTGTAATCTGTAGATCAGGGGTGCTCAGACTTGAACTGCTGGCGATCTACCTCAATATTTTTAGACTACTTACGATCGACTCTGAGAGGCTGCAAGTATGTGTGATGGAGGGTTGTCGTACATACACGATACACTCTATCTACCTACCTACCTAGGTATAGTGTACAGTAGCATATATAGATATTAGCTTTCCGCACAATATACATTATGTTAGTCAAGGTTTGGGTTAGGTTTAGTTAGGTTCTTCTCTATAATATCAATGACAAAACTCATAGTTATTCAAAATTGCGAGTTTATTGGTTGTTACAAAACAAAAGAGTTACATATGGTGTTAAACTTAATTAAAGAGTGACTTTGGATGTTGAAGCGTGACACTGCATGTCCTCATCTTTTTATAAGATGGTACGTAACCACTTGGTGCTAATCGCAAGCATGATGACATATGATCGTCAGGTAGTCGATTTCAATATTTTGATTTAATTATCCTCACTTCAGGAAATGCAGACTCGCACAAGTAAGTTGACCCAAACATTAACGTCAGTTGAAGGGCTATTTGCCTTAGATTCGGATATTCATCTTCAGATATAAAATACCAGAAATTTGTATCAAATGCTGTAGCTTTGAGATGTAAATCTGATATAACCTGCAACAACTCATTTCCAATAGAACATGAGTTCACCTTAAACTGACTTGCAATTTCAGTAGCTAATTCCTCAATGTTTTTACATGAAAAAGGATAACTTATAAGTGATCCTATATTTGCTAATTTACTGCCATCATCAGAACGCATTTCGAATTGTCCCAAAATATTTGATAAATCAACTAAGGTATCCTTGCGTTCAAAGACGGAAAATGTTTCAGATCCTTTCTTTTCAGTTGTTCTATTATAAGTTGCCATTTACTTTTGAAATCGTTTACTGCGCTAATCATCTCAATAATAGTTTTTCCTACCTCTAAGCTCCAAGTTATTGGTGTTTGAGTGCATTGAGATGTCAGTCAAAAATTCCAAATCAGTCAGCCATTTTTCGTTTTTCAACATCTGAGTGCCACAACTTCTTTCGTCTAGAAGAGCTGTTATTTCGAGCAATAATTCTTGAAACCTTTCGAGGAATTTTCCGCGACTCAACCACCTGACGTCCGTGTGAAGAACTAAATCAGTTTGTTCAGCTTCAACTTGAAGAGCCGCCGCTGCAAGCTACGTGCACGGATGGAATTCACAATTTTTGTTGCAATGCCCATAATTTTCTCCGTCTTTAAAACTTTTGAACACAAAACTTGTTGTTGTATAATGCAATGGAATGAAAAAAATGAAGGGAAATTTTCATTAGCTCGACAAAATGCCACAAAACCGTTTTTGTTTCCAGTCATTGCTGGTGCTCCATCGGTGGTAATGCACACTAATTTATATATTAGTAGCTTGTAGTTTTTTACAAAATTGAAGAACACGTCATATATATATTCGCCACGGTTCTTCCCCTTCAGTGGAATGATTGTCAAAAATTCTTCCTTAGCCAACATGTCATTGAATACCATCCGAATAAAAATTTACAGTTGGGCAGTGTCTGTCATATCGGTGGAATCGTCGAACTGTAAAAAAAAGTATGTACAATTCATGATATCATGTTTTAGTTTATCTGCCATGTCCTGACTCATGACTTCAATACGTATTGTGATAGTCGGACGAGATAACTGAAGTTCTCTAATAGCAGACATGATTTCTGTTTTATTTTTGAAATCTCCAAATAAAGATTCACCCGCTTCAATAAACGCTTCCTTCACAACCGTTCCATCTTCCAATGGTTTCTTGTGTTTCGCTAAAATATGAGATATTTTAAATGACGCGATCGTAGCAGCTTTTGATTGTTCGTCTGGTATTATGAACATAGTTTGTTCTTTTTTCAAACAAGATATCAAATCTCGTACTTTTCGTTTTCTTAATTCACTCTGTAGCGGAAAATCCCTCTCATAGTTTTATGAACCGTTTTATGATGCCTCTCTAAGTTACCACGCTGACGCATGACAAATGCACTTATCCTTCACCATACAAAAGAAAAATTCTTCCTTCCAATCGTTATTAAAATGATACGTTTCAGATTTCTTCGCTGCACTCATTTTGTACTATTTAATAATAAACTTTGTATCGACGTAGTATTGCCTTCAAGTTACAATTCAGAATGACTCGAATTCCTGTAGGCGCATCATTTATATCGATGTGAACGAAAGTCTCGAATTTCCCGTCAAACGCGCAGCCCGAAATTTCTAAAAAGCGGCAAGAATAAAAAACGCGGCTTTTCTCAGACAAGTGCCGCGTTCCTTTGATAAAGCCGCCTTTTTCCGCTAGCAGAGTGTTATTTTATTACGTAATAAATTTTTGTAGTTTAGTTAACTACTTATTACAAATTTGTCTTCTCGAAATCTACTCAAAAAGCACTCGCTAACGACCGTTTGAGCACCCCTGCTGTAGATGATGCGTTGTTACCTGTCTCATCATTAGGCACTCTGTAATCTACCTCACCAATCAACTAGTATTTTTGTTTCAATCAGTTCAGAAAACTTTTAGTCCAATACAGATGATGAACTATGAGAAAACATGATTTTTTCCGTATTTGCTTATTCACAGAAATGGGAAACATCAAAAGTTGATACAAAGTAAAGTCAAATCAAATATTGGTTTCATGAAACGTGGTGTTGAAATAAAACGTTCATTGTCCAATAGTAGTTATCGAAATGGAAAAAACAGCTTGAAGTGCGTATTTTTGCTGTCTCAATTGGACGTCTAGCATTAGCGCTCATTGCCCACTACTTTACATTCTTGAGCATAGTAGTTGAAACGACTCGGTCGGGCCTGTGTACATGTAGACTTTAAAAGATGATAATGTTTCTTCCCATCGAGCCGTCTCGACTCGAAGAAAACCTGCGAATACCACACAAAGAATGGAAGCGAGCGTGGAGAGCAGAAAAAAAATTGAAGGCAGGCAAGCAAGTCCGACATTATACGGATCAATGTGCCAAGAGCGGGGTAAACGTCCCAAGATTATTGTTATAAGTCGTGGCCCAAGGTCGACCTTGTGTGAGTAAACCTGCTCTCACTTACCTGAACAAAGATATGCTGAGATCGCAAGAGGTTACCTACGTGTCAATTTTTCCCAAGTGAATATACTGGGTGCCGACATTACCGGACGGACACAAAGAAATTTATATTCGTCAATTAAGGGAATAGAAGTTGAAATGAAATTATATTTAAGTTTTAATTTGAGCCTATATTTCCAGCTTTCGTGGGAAAAATCGATTCAACGAAATAAATGTTAGTATACATTGACGTTTAGGAAATGCAAAAATTCAATCAAAATTTTCTTTGATTCATAGAATTTTTCTTCAAAGTTTACTTTAAATAATTTTTGTATCTTTTCCAACTTCTGTTGACACATTCTTTCATTAAAATAGAGAACGAAAAAATTCCTTTGAAAAAGGTATTTTCGCAAATTTTCGGGGAACATTATTTATTTTTCTTTCTTAAAAAACTGAGTCTTGCAATTTCAAAGATTTAGGTATAACCGCATCGGTTATTCCATTTCTCGACTCTACTCTTAATATTTTTTCAACAGAAAGAAAGATACCTACTTGCGAAAGTGGCACTCGATGAATATAAAAGAGAGCTTCAGAAAACTGAAAGTGGTTATAGTCCTATATTGAAAGACACTGGCTCCCAAATTTCGGCAATTTTACTGGATCTGATTGATCCTTTACCAAATGAGTTTAATGACGCTGCTAATTTTTTAAAGTAATGTTGATGTGATAAGTATTTAAAAGAAGTCAGCTTTTTAAAAATTTTTATTTATTTCAGTATTAGGTCCGCAACAAAGTTCTCGCTGATTTTTTTTATGAAAATACAACTTTATCGTGAAAAATGATAACAAATTAATCATTCAAACTCTTGCCCATCGCTAGCTACAACTTTTTCCCATCTTTCTACCGTGACGGTAGAAATGTTCGTCTTTTGAGGCTATCCACGAATCAAGCCATTTTTCGAGCTCTTCATATGAGCGGAACTGCTGATCAGCCACACCATGTGCCATCGAACGGAACAAGTAATAATCGGCTGGTGCAATACCTTGGGAATATGGCGGATGGGGTAGGACTTCCCATTTGAGAGTTTCCAAGTAGGTTTTAACGTGTTAGGCAACGTGAGTATGAGCGTTGTCATAGTGTAGAATTACTATTTCATGTCTCTGCTCATATTGTGGCCGTTTTCCGCGCAGTGCTTTACTCAATCGCATCAATTGAGTTCTATACCGTTTCCCTATGATGGTTTCGTTGGGTTTCAACAGCTCATAAAAATAACACCGACTTGCTCCCACCAAATACACAGCATAACTTTCGCAGCGTGAATATTCGGCCGAGGAGATGACGTTGAAGCATGATCGGGCTGTCCGCAAGATGTTTTTTCGTTGAATTGCTGTGATGAATCCATTTTTCATCACCCGTGACGATGCGATGAAGAAAAACCTTTCTTTTTTGCCGCTGGAGCATTTGTTCACAGGCAAAAAAACGACGCTCAACGTCTATTGGCTTCAAATCATAAGGAACCCAAGTTCCTTGCTTTTTAATCATTCCCAACGCATGCAATCGCTCCAAAGTGGCCTGGCGGTCAATTCCTGAGGCTGAAGAAAACTCTTCTTGCGTTCGGCACGGATCCCCATCCAGCAATGCCTCCAATTCAGCGTCTTCGAAGATATTTAGCCTTCCTTCACGTGGACGGCAGTCCACATCGAAATCACCGTTTTTGAAGCGACGGAACCAATCCCGGCACGTTGTTTCACTTAGAGCTTAGAGCTTGGAGCTTTCTATGAGCTTCAGCCACCGAAAATCAACACTTCCCGCAAATGACAACTATTTGGTACAAAATCAGAGATTTTCTCACAACTAAAGGTATATGACGCAAAAACAAAATCACTTATGTGTCACAGTGGTTTGCTTACCATATCTCTAAGCTTTGTTCAAGACGTTCTTGATATGTAAAAATCGACCAGCATTTACTGCTGGAGCCATCTGTTGACAAACAGCGAGAACTTTGTTGTGCACCTAATACCATCTTTTGAGCAAGCTGATTCTCCTTCCAGTTCGAAAAGTCTTCCACATCTTGAACTTCCTAGATGTTGAGCATGAAATTTTACGCTAATACCTAAGCCCATCTCAAATATAGACATTATAAGCCGGCCCAGCCCTTAAACTGAATCTTTGAAGAGAAAAATTAAAAAAAAACCAAATTACAAAGAATCATACTTTGAAAAACAATATGAAAGTGCATGTTTTGAATTAAAATAAAAAAATCTCCATGATTTAGAGGTCGAATTTATGGAAACACAATTAGAACTTTTAAAATGAAAGTTTAATAGAACATATTTTTTATTACTCCTTTTGTTTTCAACAAGTAATAGAATTTCATTACAAATTCAGAATAAAGGAGATTCTTGCCTGATCAAAAACTGAATTTATTAAAACTGTGCGAACTGCTACATTTTCATTACCTTCATGCAATTCTGCTTCTTCTTCGAGTAAATCATTCCCATCGTCATCATGATATTCATCGTTCTGTTGGAGGCAAATGTTATGTAGCACTGAGTAGCCAACTATAACGTAAATAGTAGTACTAAGCTTTATGTCTATGGTTTGGGAAAACCACGAATAGTATGAAATCGGGCTTCAATTCGATGTTTTTCATTCTCGTTCCTTGGCATGCAATATGCCGGCTGAATCACCACATTCCTGACGGAAAATTAGGCATACTTCACGGCCATCTCAAATAAAGACATTATAAGCCGGCCTAGCCGTTAAACTAAATCTTTGAAGAGAAAAATTAAAAAAAACAAATTACAAAGAATCACACTTTGAAAAACAAAATGAAACTGCATGTTTGAATTAAAATAAAAAAAATTGTCCATGATTTAGAGGTCGAATTAATGAAAAAACAATTAGAACTTTTAAAATGAAAGTTTAATAGAACATATGTTTTTATTATTCCCTTTTGTTCTCAACAAGTAATAGAATTTCATTACAAATTCAGAATAAAGGAGATTCCGCCAGATCAAAAACTGAATTTATTATTACTGTGCGAACTGCTACATTTTCATTACCTTCATGCAATTCCGCTTCTTCTTCGAGTAAATCATTCCCATCGTCATCATGTTATTCATCGTTCTGTTGGAGGTAAATGTTATGTAGCACTGAGTAGGCAACTATAACGTAAATAGTAGTACTAAGCTTTATGTCTAATCCTTCAGGCAAACAGGGAAATCGTCTCTTCGAAACACCAAAACAATGTTCAATTGCATTCCTCGTAGGTCTATGTGCTACACTGTATCCTATTTCTCTAGAATTTGTTGTAATTAGAACTGTGGTAAGTAACCACATCTTGCAGGCATGGCCGTAATTGTCAGCAGCAAAATCAGCACATATTGGTGAGTCATGGAAAATGGTACTATTATAAATAGATCCTGGTCAACGAACAATAATATTCCTAATTTTTAGGTCAGCACGTTAATAGAAAAATAAACTTTTCTATTTCTATAGTTCTCTTCATTCTCACCACCAGGAGAGCGTATTTTAATATGGGTATAATCGACAATACCTAATACTTTGGGAAAACCACGAATAGTATGAAATCGGGCTTTAATATGATTTATTTCATTCTCGTTTCTTGGCGTGCAATATACCGGGTGACTCACCACATTTGTGGCGGAAAATTAGGCATATTTCACCAACGGTTTTGAAAATTTTACGCAGTAATATGAAGTGCTATAGTTACTAAAAACTAAAAATATTTTATACTATACAGGATGTTCCATAATAAATTTACATATCAAAGTTATGATTTTTTGAATAGGACACCCTATACTTTGTTTCATTTTTGACTTTGTGAGGAAAAATTAGGGTGAGTTTGTTCGAAATTCCTATATCTATCTTAAATAGTTTCCGAAATATTTGACATTTTCTGAAATTTGTGGACTTTATAAAGAAAATTTTTGTGCTCTGAATATTGATTTCTAAGCTTCAGATGTACAATAGTGATTATTGTTGCTTGAACATATGACATATTTTGTTGATATATGTTACACAGGGTGTTCGAAAACGATTTTTGAAGTTGGCACTTATTCAAATCTCATTACACTGTTCTTTTCAAATGATATACCCTATATCTAAAGAGTTTAGTAAGTGGTATATTTTAATACCTTTCTAATAGTACCCAATATCAATTTCCAATGGCTTCGAAGATATTCGAAAGTTTAGCCAATTTTTATGGAGTTTCAAGAAATATTCCAATTTTTCATTCACACAATTTCTATCTGAACCGATTGCTGCCTCAGAAGAAAGAACCGAATTAGATGAAATCATTGCTGTGTTTGATTGTCATGAATCGTCACCATCCAACAACTATTGAGTAAAAAAATCGACATACAATTCGAGTTCCTAATATCACACTAATTCATACTTCAAACCTAATATTAAAAATGTTTTTGTTTTTGTAGGGAATTTATGTCTGGATGTATTCGATTCGGGTATCTTGATGATGCTAAAATAGTTTTGTCGGCACTCGCCGATGATAAAAATCATATTAATTCGTTCTTTTATATCGAATAGCATAATTACTTAAAATTAGAATATTCCAACCGATAGTAAACAAAAATGAAATTGTGAACACTATGCACTGACACGTACTCGAAAATCTTTCTGTTCAAGACTGACATAATATTATTTCCTTATAGTATTAATAGGTGCCAACAACGAAAACTTGACCAGAATTTGTAGATACCAAGTATATTAAGCCCCTAATATTAAAAAGCAACATGAAAATGATTAGGATTAGGTAGGTACCAACTGAGTACAAGGAATGCAATAAAGATATCTCGATTATTTAATTACCTTGATTGCCGATTTGGGCATCACCCCTTCATTGAAATTAAGTTCATAATGGAATTTGATTCACTGAATGTGATGAAAAGAATACATTTTATAATTTCTTCCTTTCTTCTGGTAATAAACCAGTGCAACTGAAATTGAAAAAAAAATTGGCTAAACTTTTGAATAACTTCGAAACCGTTGAAAATAGGTATAGGGAACCAAGGTACCATTCGAAAGGTATTAAAATATACCACTTATTCGACCCTTTAGATCTAGGGCATGTCATTCGAAGAAAAACTGTGAAATGAAATTTGAATGAGCGCCAACTACAAAAATCGTTTTCGAACACCCTGTGTAACATAGATCAACAAAATGTGTCATATGTTCAAGCAATATCAATTACTATTACAATAGTTGTACATCTGAAGCTTTGAAATCAATATTGAGGACACTAAATTTCTTCAAATGTCTTCAAATTTCAGAGACTGTCAAATATTTCGGAAACTATTAAAGATAGTTCAGGGAATTCTGAACAAACTCACATTAATTTTTTCAAATTCAAGAATGAAACAAAATATAGGGTGTCCTATTCAAAAAATTATAACTTTAGTATGTAACTTGATTATGGAACACACTGTATAGTCCAAAATATTTTTAGTTTGTAGTGACTAAAGCACTACATATTAATAGGGAAAAAAAACTATGCCTAATCTTTCGTCGCGAATATGGTGTGCCACCCGGTATATTGAGGTGTTAAGCTGCAAATTGATTACATTTTGGGGATTATACTACATGCTGAAGAATTATGAATACCTATTTCATCTCTAAGTAGCTGCTAAAATGATTCTGTTGCAAAGAATCTTAACGTGATGAGAAGTTGAAGCTTAACAGAAATAATTTGATTGAGGGTGTCGTTACTTGATGAAAATCGATATATATATATATATTTTCAATGAAATAAAACCATGGTATTTAGATTTTCATTATAATAATATTATTTTCACTATATTATATTATTATTATTATATAATATTAATATAGTGAAAATCTAAATACCATAGTTTTATTTCATTGAAAATCTTAACAGAAATAGATTGGTTTCTCTGCGTTTTACGGTTCCAAGTGATGAGAAATCAAGTCCAAAATTTCAGTGAACTTATTTTTGCTCACTAGATTTCTTGATTTAAAATTATGTTCATCATATTATGTCTGTTCCCTTAGTTAATTGTCTTGCATGGCAAACAGGGTTGGCTTGTGCTTCTAAATCATTATCATCACTCGCTAGACATAACATTTTCTGCGAATTAAATTATAATTGTGAGCACAAGCTTCAACAAATACCTACATACGATATAACTAACCTCCTATATTTGAGAATATTTTAATTCAAAAATATTCAATTAAATTATTTGTTATTGATTGATTATTTGAATAAATATAAATAAAAAGTAATTAACACTAATATTTTATGCCAATTGGTCTTTAAACATATCAAATTTTCATTTAACAAGAAAATGATCAAAGGGTGTTGACCGATTAGCTGACAAACAGTTGACAAGGACTTGACAAAAAGTTCACAATTACGTTTTATGCAACCCAAACACTGAGTTATCATAGGTTTGACACATTGCTAGATGATTTATTGTTAACTTTTTAACATTTAACAAGAAAATGATCAAGGGTGTTGACAGATTAGCTGACAAACAGTTGACATGGACTTGACAAAAAGTTAACAATTACGTTTTATGCAACCCAAACACTGAGTTATCATAGGTTTGACACATTGCTAGATGATTTATTGTTAACTTCTTGTTAAATGTTTTATGCAACCCAAATATAATTTTCACATAGCGTTGACAAACTGTCAGACTTAATAATTTGTCAAGTAGCTTTATAAACCGGGCCTCAGTCATGTGAACTGTTGTTTCGAAAAAAAAAATTTCTGATATCAATCCAGTGTGAAGAAAATCATCCCGTCCCATTTGCATCCCTTAACATAAGAATCTTGATAGAGAACTAAGATCGAGTGACTTCTCACTCGAAAAATATCAAATCAATTTTATCAGCTAGTATCTCGAGTGTGATTCTTCGCAAATATGGGTCATTGCAGTACATGATGAGTAGGCTCTTTGGGTATAATGGAGTTTCTCAAGTTGAAGCAATAATCCTATTAACAGGTGAAGTATTGCTTGAACTACACTAAATTGCACCAATCAGAATGGGATAATCAACAATTTGTCACTCGAGCCAAACGCTTGAACTAATGGCCAATTAAGCCATATATCACCAGATCTGATATCTCAAATTTAACCGCTTATCAATCACGCCAACTGATTCATAACTACTTTGCATGATTTTTATTAGTAAACATCATAAACTACCATCCATGAATAAAACAACCATTAACTATGGTTTAACTCCATATTCGAAATATCAAATTAAGTTTTCCGATCGAATTTTGACAGCAAATATTTTACAGTAATCCTTCTTCCGTATTGCAGATTTTCTGGGAAATATTCTCTTATCCGATAAAATTTATGGTGCGCCATCTACCTACTGATTTAAATAATGTTTATGTTAATAACTTGAACTGGTTATGTGGGCGCCAAGAATTTGAAGTTTTTCATAATTAATGAATAATGATATTTCGAAAAAGGAAATCGTTCCATTCCAAAGTGAATGTTGATACGCTAAATGAAATAGAGAATTCGATGATCGAGATATTTCTTGATGATTATCGGCTATGTTTCATGTTTTACGAGAATATAGAACGGTAATGTATATGGTATTATAGGCGATGGCATTAGTAATCTTAAAAATAGTATTTCGTTCCATAGACGGATCAATTTTCATAAAGAAATCTCAAAGTTCCTTTGCCATTCTTAAACCTTCACTAAGATTTTTCAAATCAAATAACACGTTTTAGATTTTCGTTGAAGCCTCACCAATATGATGTGAATTAAACAGTCATTTTTCGCAGTCAGAAGGATCACATTTCATATTATCTAGTATAATTTTGAAGGTTCGGGTAATTTAATACCTTGAGTGGTCTGGATTATTCCTTGGTCCATACGTTGAAGAAAAGACGTGGTGTCGGTAGGTAAGAATATCACTCTTATATTTGGATGCATAGTTTCAAGTTCGTGAGGGTGACCTGATGCATTTTCTAGAACTAGAACACCTAAAT
This sequence comes from Cryptolaemus montrouzieri, assembly GCA_013387265.2. NCBI lineage: Eukaryota > Metazoa > Arthropoda > Insecta > Coleoptera > Coccinellidae > Cryptolaemus > Cryptolaemus montrouzieri. The sequence goes on from JABFTP020000001.1 coordinate 30,751,486, forward strand.
TAGTTTGAATTTCTGAAACAAAATGATTCTGGAACCAGTCACAAAAAAATAGCGCTTGTAACCCTTGCTTTCTTATTAGACCGCCAAAACACTGGCAGGTCGTTCTTGTTTTTGATTTTTTAAATAACGAGGATTTAACAATCTGAAAAGCATCAGTGGTTTGATGACACAATTTCCAGATGTATTAGAACATAACAGCAGTGTAACTCCAGAGGCAGACTCTTCACATTTGAAAAGGAATGTTCTGTCTGGCATTTTCTTCCAAAACAGTGAAATTCCGTCTGCGTTTAATACTTGCTCAGGCTTGTATCCTTCATCAGCTACTAGATTTAAAAACACTTCTGGATATTTTTCTGCTGCAGCAGTGTCAGTAGATGCAGCTTCTCCAACGGTTTTAATGCTATGTAATAATTGTCTCACCTTAAATTCATTGAACTAACCTTCCGTTACTTGAAATTGTCTTACCACAACTACCACCAGGTTCTTTGAAATGTGCGTATAGACGGTTTGCTTTTTCCTGTATAATTGAACCATTCAGGGGCACTCTTTTTTGGTTACGGTCTTTGATCCATAGTGACAACGCCACTTTCATTTTTTCTATTGCTAGATCACGATCAATTTTCGTTGACAGTGAAGTTGAAGCTACAGACGACCTTATTTCATTTTCGTATTTTCATCGATCGTACAATTGATTCGTTAATATTAAATCAGCGTGATATAGATGCAAACAACTCTCCAAGGCGTAAACGATCGAGCGTTCCTATTTTCACTTCAAGCATTAACACATCTTTTTCGCATTAAACCTCGTTTTTCAAATTTTTTTAGGCGATATTATAAATTAGAAGGACAACGGTAGAGACGTATTACTCGATTACAATTTTTGTAACGAATGAAAAAATGAAACTATAAAAAACGCAAAGCGGCTTTCACAAAATGACGGAACGTCTAATGAGTGGCATCATCATGTCGGTTTAGTTAATATTTTGTTTGTTTACATTCTCAAAAACACCGACCGCGGCGAAGGCGGCTTATGTCAAATAGAAACCGGAACAATGTTGCAGCGATATCATTTTTAAACTTACTTAAGGCGAGTAGTATTAAGGTAATCTTGCTTTTTATTAGTCCTATTCATACCACAATGGCAATACACCACAAATGGGTGGAGCCATAATTCGAGCATCATGCAACCTGAGACCGCATATAAATAGACAGGTCAGCGCATAAACAACTATGGATTCAATCGAAACCAGTCAACACGAGCTTAGCCCTTTACGCGGATGGTACGGCCATAATGACCAGATCGACAGCCCCCCACTTGATAACCAGAAGACTCCAAGAGGCCACATACCAATTGGAGGAATGGTTTACCAAGTGGCTGATCACCCTCAACCCAGAGAAGAGCTTGGCACTCTATCTGTCCAGAAGAAGACGTAGCCCCGAGGAGCAGATCACCATGAACGGACAACCCATCCCGTGGGTCAACAAGGCCAAGCCTTCCTGTACCCCCTGATGAACAGGCGGAGCAACCTGAGCGCAGCGAACAAGATGCAGCTCTAAAAGACCATCATCAGGCCCATGATGACATACGCGTCAACAGTCTGGCGACATGCAGCGGTATGTCATATCCGGAAGCTCCAAGTCATGCAGAACAAGGCATTGAGGATGACCGTGGACGCCCCCTGGTACGTGCGAAACTCCCAGATACATCGAGATCTGCAGATGCCGAGTGTGATGGTGTTCATCAGAGAGACAGCGGTGACGACCACCCAAATCCATTGGTGAACACCCTAGGAGACTACGAGGTAGACGAACCGAGAAAATACAAGAGGCCCAGGATGGTACTTCGAGAAGACCCGGATTAGCTATAAGAATCCTGTAAAATAAATATGTTAAGACCGTCGTCACTAGGACGGCAAAATGAACTTGTACTTAAATTAATTATTTTGGGTTACATTCAGATCCCTCAGATCACGGCTTAGGAGCCAAAAATTGTTCAATTTCTATCAATCAAAGAGATGTGAAGTTAAAAGTTGTAAAACTGGTACTTGAATAAAGATTATGTTGAAAAAAAAATAAACAACTGAATGTGATCTCGAACGCATTCGTGAACTTGTAGCGCTAATATCTGTATCTCGCTTGCTTGTAGTGTGATAGTTCACACCGCTTGATAACAGGAGAAGGGGTACCGCCGAAACGTTGCCATGAAGCAACTGCTTCTTCTAAGAACCAAGCACAGATACGACTAACTAAAAACCTGAAAAACAAACTGATATAAATATACACGTAACCAAATTTATATGGAATCACTCGGTATTTCACATTATTGATTACTTTTAACCATGGATTTTTGACTATTTGTGAAGAATGAAGTTTTTTGCTGTAAAAAAAACTGGATATCTGCAGTCAATCGTCAATAAGATTTGAAACTGTGAATTTCAAAATTTAAAAAAGCCTATAATCATAATTGAAAATACCTTACGTTGGATTGTCCGATGTTCAGAGGGGTCGAATAATTGCTCTCGTTGAAGAAGGGGTGACACAGAGAAATATAGCACATATATCACAGGAGGTGATTTCGAAAACCTACGCCTGATACGTTGAGCTACAATCTCTGCATAATAGGTCTAGAAGAAGTCCTAGGAAGATCACTTCTGAAGAACAAGACCACTTTTTGTGCCAAATTGCAAGAAGAGACCCTAATGCATCGCACCTCATACTCCAAAGGCAATTTCTGGAAGCAACTGGTATCAGTGTATCAGTCGAAACGATAAGTCAAAGACATCGTTCAAGGGGTTTACACAGCAGAGGGCCCTCAATAGTTCTGGAGCTAACCAGACAACAAAAAATTAACAGACTTAATTGGTGTATCGAACACCAAAATTGGAATATTGAGAATTTGTGAAATGTTTTTTTTTCGGATGAGACCAGAATTGGTGGTCGATCAGATGACTGCCGGATTCGTGTTTAAAGGGTGGTGGAAGACTCCGAGCATCAAGACAAATTCCGAAATACCAAGGGGGCAGTGTGATGTTTTGGGGTGGCATATTCTGGGAGGCAAAACAGATTTAATTTCGTTTCCTAAGAGTTTACCGGCTAGAAATTACGTGTACCTAGTACTGCTCCCCCGCATACCAGCAACCTCGCGCGACATTATCTTGAAACAGAGGAAATCGTTATTCTAGACTGGCCAGCTTGCTCTCCAGACCTAAATCCTATTGAACATTTATGGGATAATCTCAAAAGGAAAATTAGGTCGCGCCAGGATAATCTAAGAACCCAACAACAGCTCATCCAAGCCGGCACAGAAAAGTGGCAGAGTATCACCCCAGAGGTTCGAAAACCTAATCCAAAGCATGCCTAGAAGGATTCAGGCTTATATCAGGGCAAGAGGAGGTAATACAAGCTACTGAGGTCGAGAAGAACACACCTACTCCATGAGAAAACAATTTCAATTTTTTTACTATATGCGAAAAGTGTCTCTTATTTTTTTTAATTTTGTTTCTGTATTAAAATAAACCTTAATTTATTTCTTTTGTCAATATCTTATCATCAATTTTCATCTTAGATGAAAATTTTCCTCAGGCCTTGGTTGGAAGAAGAGGGCATATTGAGTGGCCACCCAGATCACCTGATCTAGTGCAATTGCCTTTTTTCTATCTTCTATAGGGTCACCTGAAATCTAAGATTTACGCTACCCAGCCTGAGTCACTGGGTGATTTGCGAATTCGGATCATTGAGCCGTCAAATTAAACCAGAAATGTTGAGTAATGTACGTGAACGATTTGAGCAGAATTTATTTTACGGCATGGAAGTGAATGGTGCCCATTTTCAGCATTTAATAAATTAATCACAAAATTAAGTAGTCTTCCACTTTTTAGCTGCCATTTAGTTAACGGAATATATATATATATATATATATATATATATATATATATATATATATATATATATATATATATATATATATATATATATATATATATATATATATATATATATATATATATATATATATATATATATATATATATATATATATATATATATATATATATATATATATATATATATAGGGTTTTACCCCGACGAGTTGCCCATATATCTGTTCATGCAATCAAACTGATTTCATGAAAAATATAAATCCACCACCCGGTAATTAATACCATTGCCAGGCAATGATTATAATCAAAACATATCCTGGAGTAATTATATATCAGGATAACGTTAAATGTTATGAGAATATATCAATCTACCAGAATATATACATACTATAGCATCATCAGACAATGATATCAATGTACCAACGAGTAGTGTCAGAGGCTTTCTCCCGGAAAAATCCAGTGTACGGACCTTAGTCAAGTAACACTGAATGTTACTCATTAATAGTTTCCTTTGTGTGAAGTGGTGAACGATCGAATAGAATACTGCTCTGAATATAAATATGACAAAATTGTCAGTTAATTATATTACATTTATATAAACAAATAAATAAAATATGAAATGAGATTCTGAGCAGTATAAACTAAAGAGAAAACCTATGACTCTACCTCATTATTATTTTCGGAAAGAAACCTACGAAGAATATTACAAGATTTGATGACTGTTATCTTTTGTAACTGTTCAAACAAATTTTTCTTCAGACCCAAAATCTCAATACTTTTGTGAAGATTTCTAGGAATAACGCCTGTTGTAGAAATAATAATCGGTAGAATAAATATTTTCTTCATTTTCCACATTTTTTAATCTCGTCGCCAAGCATCATATATTTAGAAATTTTTTCATTGTATTTATTTTGTATATTATGTGTGTCGGGTATAGCAATATCAATTATATATGTTATTTGATTCTGTTTATCATTAAGAACGATATCTGGTCTATTGTGTTTTACAGCTCTGTTGCACAGAATTGTTTTATCAAAATAAAGTTTATATTTGTCATTTTCACAAATAATCTCAGGTTCATATTTTTGAAATTTTTTTCTTTTGGGAATTAGGTCATGTTTAATTCCTAGATTGAAGTGAATAATATTAGCGACGGCATTATGTCTTTCTAAATAATCTGTTGAAGCAAGGACTGAGCAAGATGATAATATATGAAAAACTGTTTCTGAAGAACAGAAACATCTACGGCAAGAATCATCTATATTCTGTTTGATGATATGTTTTCTATAATTCCTTGTGAAAACAACCTGATCCTGGATCGCATATATATATATATATATATATATATATATATATATATATATATATATATATATATATATATATATATATATATATATATATATATATATATATATATATATATATATATATATATATATATATATATATATATATATATATATATATAATAATTAATAATTAACTAACTAGAGATGGATTTTCTTCTATTTCAAATTATAACAATTTGGATGATAATATAAGCAGGGCGTTACGCTCGATACAAAATTTTAACTCATCTAGAACTATGATTAATTTCAATCGATTATTTATTATTTCATGAATGAAAATTTTTATGTACTATCCTTGATTGAATTATTTCAACAATTTCCATACTTTCGTAATTGGCTCATCAAATATTTGTTCAATGTGTGAGTAATAATTACATTATTGAAATTCAAATTCAAAATCCAATTGTTACCTCAATGAGGCAATCTGTGATGAGAATTATTATTCAAAATCGGTTAAATATTTTCATCTGAATTTTCAATTATATATAATAATATTTTAATCGATTACGGATCCATACAATGTGAGTAGAAAGGGTCAGGAGCGTTCGTTTCTGAAACACGTAGCTCACCTTGTATAATTTCACCCTCCCGAAAAGCTTAAGTTTCGGAGCCAGGCCCATTACTGTCGTTACCATGCTACGTGCGAGCAAAACGAATGCTGTAACTCTAAATCTGATTACGTTAGTTTATGTATTGATAGTTTGGGTAAGTTTGGTCCTTTTATTTATGTTATCCTCGTGTTCATTTAGTGTGTGATCGGTAAATAATTTCACCCGTTCTGAATATACTGAGAAAGTATATAAGTATAAAAGATAATTTGCTGTCCAAAAATTATTCTAAGAAATATGCAGGCTGTTCCATTGCAGAAATTCAAATCAAAGTCATATATTTTTAAATAGCATGCTCTATGTTTCTTGGCTTAAGGCGGTCACGAAATTTGACCCCGGCCGAATGTGCTGAAGCAGTGGTGTGTCACATTCAAGAGTTTCCAGAACGATCCGCAAGTAGAGAGATAATGACAGTCATGAAAGGAGATCTGGGCAAGGATGACCTCGAGCAACAACGGCGATCCATGTTCGTTTTTAAAGAATTTCTGGTTGACACCAAAGATTTCAGTCTCCTACTGCAATGCACATCGAAGCACTTCATTTTACCAGGTAACATGTCAATTGGTTAGAAGCTGACAATGAGAGAATTTGGTTAACCGATGAGTCGACATTTTGTCTTTTTAATTGCAATCGATTTTCTTTAGTGTACAGACGTCGCAATGGGAGATATGCCTAGTGAAACTTTTTATCTACCTATGGTTTTGGTGAGGGTTAAATAGTGGTGTGGGGAGGAATTTATTTGAACGCCATCACTGATCTGGTTATCATAAATAATAGAACCCTGAATAGTCCGAGTTAAGTTACAGACAATTTAGAAGAGCATATCGTACCATTTGCGGCAAACATAGGTAAAAACATTTTGTTTATGCGTGATAACGCCAGACCTCATCAAGTTCATATCGATAGAAACCAAGATTATGAAATAACTTCAATGGAGTGGCCTTCACGAAGCTCTGACCACAATCCTATCGAAGATACCTAGAACATTCACCATAGAAGTTTCATAAGCCATCAAAATCAGCCATTTAATGTGAATGAGGTTCAGTACAGACTGAATGAAATTTGAAACGAAATAGATCAGAATTCTATAAGGTCATTAATTTTTAAAAAGAATCGTAGATCTCGCCAGAGGTGGAAATATTCAATATAAACAGGGAACTTTGATTCTCTAAAATAGTTTCACATTTTTCATTATGATTTTTATTTCCATTTCTATGAGTACTATTTTCAATTTGATTGTTCTCAAACATTCCTTTGTGCTGGTGGATCACTGCAAATATAATTCTTGAACATATCTTAAATGAATATATTTGAATTTTCGATCTTGATACTTAATTTCTGGGTGCAGTGTATTCCTGAAAATAAAGATATATTTTGTCGATGAATTTGACTTATGTTGAAAAGGTTGTTAAGCTTCGAGAAAGTAAAATCACTCAATAAAAACAAACAGAACCTTCTAACACATGTAGATGTGTTATAACTTGTATCCCAGTGAAAAAAACATTTATTTATATAAAGCAAATGCTCCAGCTTTGTAACACAAACATTCATCAAACCGATTTCAATTTATGGCGGCAGACCACACGTAAATCGACAGCTTTAAAAAACATCTTGAAACACTATAATTGTCTGGAGTATAATCCCAAGTACAAGAATAAATTTGTTTTCAGAGAAAAAGGAACTCTCACAAGAGGTAAAAAATTTAATCTTTTCCTACGCTATAGTTTTTGTTATTCCATTCAAATTATTGTTAATTTTGAGTATTTTATTGCGTAAAATGTTTTGCTGATACTCAAACAGGAGTCAATATGTGCAAAGAAGATGACACTATCATACCGACAATTTTGATAACGAAATCATAGCTTAATGGTGATTAATTTCAGACGGGACAAATCTTAACGAAACATGATTGGAAAAATCTTGTTTAATGAAAAGAAATATGCCATCTGAAATAGCAGAATTGTAGTTGATGTTCGGTATAATCGGAAGTGGTACCTCTTTGAAAATAATTGCAAATTGAAGATCAGTATGGTTTACTCTCATGGCAAAACTGGGTAAGAGCCGCTTTGCTTTTTTTATTGTTTTATTTTTCCATTCGTTACTATTGTGATCGTGTAATACGTCTCTACCGTTGTCTTCCTATTTGATATGTCTAGAATAATTGGAAAACGAGTTTCGATACGAAAAAAATCAGTGTTACCGCTTAAAGTGAAAATAGAAATGCTTGATCGTTTACGCCTTGGAGAGTAGTTTGCATTCATATAACGGTCATTCAATGTTAACGAGTCAACTGTACGATCGATAAAAAATTCGAAGATAAAATAGGGTCGTCTGCAGGTTCAACTACACTATCAGCGAAAATTGTTTGTGATCCAGCAATAGAAAAATGGAAGTGGCGTTGTAATTATCGATCGGAGACCGCAACCGAAAAAGAGTACCCCTAGAGAAGGCAAAGCGTCTTTACGCTGTAACGTGCATAAATGCGTTTTACATGTTACCTCTATCGCTCTTCAATTACTACCTTTCACTTTCTTTGCTCCAAACAAACTATACCGTGATCTCATATTTAACTCCGTTGTCTTTTCCCTCCCCATAATTTCCCTAGTATTCCTGTATCCCTTCCAATTTTCCGATGATTCTGTCAATTTAATTGAATGATCAACTTTCCCAACAAACAAGGGAGTTCTCATAAATCAAACAGCGAATAGATCTTTAAGCTTCTTATTTTTTTTCTTTAAAACATTCCAACGTTTCGACATCAGATATGTGCCTTCCTCAGGGAACTACAAATAAATTTACATTTGGAGAGGGACAAACCGAAAATGGGACGAATAACATACAAATATTGCTCATATTGGGTACTTACATTGATTAAAATGTTAGAATGTAGGTAATACAACTTCAAGTTAAAATTATTAAAAATATTTCACTCAACAAGAGAATATAAAAACCACATGTAGGTAATAAAACCTTAAGTTGAAATCATTAGAAATCTCTCGTTCTGAAGTGACTATCACAACCGGTTAAAACACAAAAGAAATTGATCGAGCAAAGAATTTCTGTTTTACAAAAACCTTATGTTAATTGACATATCATCCGTCATATAAATTTCAAAATACACTGCTACATAAAAAGAAGAAGTATATTCTATGTCAATACAAAATTCATACGCAAGAAAAAGAAAAAAATCAATGCATAACTAACCTATAAAGTTACAATACGTCAGACAAAATATGAACAAAACAATCATGAAATTAAGGAGACCAGTCAACAATTACTCGAATATAATTAACTACAACAGGTTTTTAAAAATGTTTAAACCCTCCACTCCCGTCTGAATTGATACAATTTTCAGTTGTATGAATATACAATGATTCAAGGGCAAGACGATTGTCCCTAGGTGGGCTGTTATGTAAAATTTTTGCTTCTTTGAATTCAAAAGAATGACCAGTGTCCAAAGGATGTTGACATAATGAATAATAATCCGGATTCATGGTTTTAATGTAATAGTTATGTTGGTATAATTTCCTTCGTAAATATTGTTTAGTTTCTCCCACATAGGCACTGTCGCATGCACCACAATCCACTCTATACACTAGCTCTGATTGGAACTCCCCTGGATCAATAGACTTAAGCTTTACCTAGAATGTTGAACAACTATGTGAGACTGCCATATGACACATGTACGGAGAAACATATGAAGAATATTTTAGAGCCGTTGAATCTTGTGTCTGCTTGGTATACAATGCATTCCACTCAATCTGATTTTTCCAAACTTAAGTCTATGATCCAGGGGACTTTCAATCAGATCTAGTGTATATGGTGGATTGTGGTACATGCGAGAGTGCCTATGTGGGAGAAACTAAACAGTATTTGCGAAGGAGATTATACCAACAAAACTATCATATTAAAAACATGAATCAGGATCATTTTTCATTATGTCAACATTCTTTAGACACTGGTCATTCTTTTAAATTCAAAGAAGCAAAAATTTTACATAACAGCCCACCTAGGGACAGTCTTGCCCTTGAATCATTGTATATTCATACAACTGAAAATTGTATCAATTCACAGACGGGAGTGGACGGTTTAAACATTTTCGAAAACCTGTTGTAGTTAATTATATTCGGGTGATTGTTGACTGGTCTCCTTAATTTCATGATTGTTTTGTTTATATTTTGCTTGAAGTATCGTAACTTTATAGGTTAGATATTGTTTGAGGTCACGTAATATGCATTGATTTTTCTTCTTTTTCTTGCATATGAATTTTGTATTGACATAGAATATACTTCTTCTTTTTATGAAGCAATGTAGTAGGAAATTTATATGACGGATAATATGTCAATTAACATAAGGATTTTTGTAAAACAGAAATTCTTTGCTCGATCAATTTCTTTTGTGTTTTAACCGGTTGTGATAGTCACTTGTGAACGAGAGATTTTAATGATTTTAACTTAAAGTTTTATTACCTACATGTAGTTTTTATATTCTCTTGTTGAGCGAAATATTTTCAATAATTTTAACTTAAAGTTTTATTACCTATATGTAGTTTTACAATTTCTCTTGTTGAGCGAAAGATTTTAATAATTTTAACTTGAACTTGCATTACCTACAATCTAAAATTTTATTCAATGTAAGTTCCTAATATGAGCAATATTTATATGTTATTCGTCCCATTTTCGGTTTGTCCCTCTCCAAATGTAAATTTATTTGTAGTTCCCTGAGGAAGACATACATCTGGTGTCGAAACGTTGGAATGTTTTAAAGAAAAAATTAGAAGCTTAAAGATCTATTCGTTGTTTTATTTATGAGAAGTCCGTTGTTTGTTGGAAAAGTTGATTGTTGGATGTTGGTGGACTTGGAACTGATTACTCGACTGTCAATTTAATTGATTCATTTTGACTCCGTTATTACCTGAAATTGAAGGGGATTTGAAAAAATATCTCCAATAAATGAAGGACATGTCCTTTTATTAACTGAACCTCAAGTTTGAAAAGTGGATTGTTAGTTGACCGTTAATAATTCGGGGTAGGTAATTTAATCTTTTAAGTCCACGTTGTTTCTCTCTCTTTTCGATTTCTCCTGAATATCTCAACATTATCGTTACCTATGTAATTTTTTCTTGTTCTTTTGTTTTTTCTTTTCTTTTCGCTTTTTACTTCAATGAGCCATGTTCAGTTTAATTATTTGAAAGTTAAAATATTGTGAATTCTTTTTTTGAAATATTGTAAATAGACAGAACAGGTGCATTGAGGGGGTGAACATTTTTTTCACTTATTGAATTGGTAGTCCTAGGTTAGACCTCGAAGACAAGGCCTACTCAGACCCATTTAACAGCCCGAGGAGCCCTAGGAAGATAACCGAGATTCAGAGGATTCGGAGATTGAGACGCCGCCTTTGTTTTTCCCCATTCATTTTATTTAGATGAGATTTTTTTCTTTTTTGTGTACGTCAATTGAAGAAAACATATTATTCAAATATAGTGGCAATTAAAATTAACCTTCATAAGGTCAAAAATGATTAAAATGATTTTTTTACTCTAACGGTCTTCGGGTCATAATTGACCGCAACTAATATCAAACGCATCTGTTATCGCCCCAATTGTTTATGTATTGTATAACTTTTTGAATGAGACGTTCTTTTATTCTACCCACACAAGTTTTATATTATAACATCAATCGAACAACATTTACCCTAGCTAACAGTGGTGAAAACGTTCTTTGCTTATAAAAAATGATAGACAATCAAATAGAAGCGGCGTTATTAGATGAAATGTCGGATAGTAATGAATCTTGTTCTGAAATAGAAAATTATATCGAAGAAGCTAATCCATCTAATAGCTCGTATAGTGACAGTGAATTAGTGCTTGTGCTAACAATGACGTTAAAAAATGGACAAATAAAAAATTCCAGAAACCCCGTCACACAGTCTTATGGAAGAGCTTGAATGAACTTGATACCAGGTTTGACACGATACCTCTGATAAAGGATTACCTTAGAAGAAAAATACAGTTTGGAATTATTTTTCCCTCCACCTTTGAGACAGACCATATTGAAATATACAAATTTGGAACGTGAGCGTGTTTACGTTGATGATTGGAATGACATTTACGATATTGATCTATTCGCATACATTGGGCTACTATTAATATCTGGTGTATTTCGTTCAAATAATGAAAGTACCGAAATATTATGGGATAGTGAAAAAGGCAGACCTATTTTTGGGGCAGTCATGCCACTAAAAACTTTCAAAAAATTGTCAAGGTTGATAGAAAGACTCGATCCGAACGGCGACTACTGGATAAATTTATTCCAATTCGAGATCTGTAGAATCAGTAGGTTGACCTTTTGCTAAAATGTTATAATCCTCCTGAAAACGTTACAGTAGATGAGCAGCTTGTATTATTCAGAGGAAGATGTCCCTTTCGACAGTACATGCCATCGAAACCAACTAAATATGGCATCAAATTTTGGGTTCTATGTGATTCTGCCACAAGTTACGTTTGGAATATCCAACCCTACACGGGCAAAGAAATAGGAGGTGTGCCTGAAAAAAACCAAGGCATGCGTGTAGTCCTGAGAGGGCATAATCCTACGGTGGATAATTTTTTCACATCACATCAACTTGGACAGAAACTATTAGAAAAAACAGATCACTGTAATAGGGACTATACGTAAGAATAAACAAGAATTGTCTCCAGAAATAGTAACAACAAAGGGAAGACCGTTTTATTCATCATGTTTCGCTTTTACCAAAGATACTAACTACACTTGTTTCTTACATACCCAAAAAAAATAAGTCGGTGAATCTTCTCAGCACTTTGCATCACAACTCAGAAGTAAGTAATCGCGCAGACAAAAAGCCTGTGATAGTGTTAGACTACAGCTTGGATACACTGGATAAAGCTGTCTCTTGATACAGAAAAAAAAACAAATCGTTGGCATCAAGTGGTAGACATATCAGCCTACAATGCTTTCATATTATTCACGGCTGCCAATAGCAGCTGGAAGGAAGGGTGCCTAGCAAAACGGTGACACTATTTGAAAAATTTAGGTATGCAATAAATTGGTTACACCGTATATAAAGAACAGGAAGTCATTACCGAGGGCACCTTTTTCAATAGAAATTGCAAAAAAGCTCCGTCAATCTAGTGACAATTTACAAATTCCATCAACTTCCACTCAACAAGACGAAAACAACAATTGTACAGCTAAGAAGGCTCCCGAAAGAAGTCACTGCCAATTATGTGCTAAACATGACAATAAAATATCTTTGATCTGTGTAGATTGTAAGAAATTCGTATGTAAAAAACATTCTAATACAGTTGTTATATGTACCCAGTGTAATAAGATATAATTTCATTTACATTTTTTTTAATTACTGCTCAGTCCCTTTTATGAAAATATCTAAGAACAAAGTCTATTCTTTTCATATTAGATATATAAAATTATAATTTCCACAAGAATGAATAGTTATTCTGTAGAAATAAATATATACGTCGAATAAATCCATTAAACAATTTATCTTTATTTTTTGTTAATTTTTCTGTATAATTTTACTACTTGGGTCACATCTGACCCAAAGCACGGCAACGTTTGTAAAATTAAAGACCTTATGAAAAGTTAAAATGAATTTTGACTGAGGATTCAGAGGTACGTGCTCTGTAATATTGTTATAACGCATATTTTAAAGAACCTGGTGGTAGAGGAGGTTTCGAGTACGGAAGCAAGTATTCAATGCAGAAACTGCACTGTTTTGGAAGAGAATGCCTAACAAAACAATTATTTCCAAAAACGAATTTAAGGCAGCAAAGAATAGATATTCACTGCTGCTATATTCTAATACATCTGGAGATTATGTCATTGAACCACAAAAGCTTTACAGATCGTTAAATCCTAGTGCTTTGAATAATTAAAACAAGTTTTGGCGTGCTAATAACAAAAGCATGGGTTACAAGTGCTATTTTTTGTGACTGGTTCCGGAATGGTTTTGTTTCAAAAGTTATAATTTATTCAAAAAAAAAGAATTTCGACTTTGAAGCTGTTCTAGTTATGGACAATGCACCAGGACATCCCCGCATCTAAATATAAAAGTGACAGTTTTACCTACCGACTAGACGTCCTTGCTTCATACTATGGACCAAGGAATAATCCAGGTCTTTAGCTGTAGTAGATAAAACGAACCTTCAAAATCATATTGGATAGATAATATGGAATGTAATCCTGATATAAGTGTTATGGAATACTGGGAGAAATTTGACATAGCATAATGTATCGTAAACATAAAAGAATCAGTGGAAGAATTGAAACCAGACACATTGAAATCCTGCAGGACAAGTCTTTGGCCTGTTCTGACTGCCGAAAATGCAGAAGAATTAGTATAAATTCATATTTTAACTGCAAATATTGCCGAAATTTCGAATCGATTAGGACGAGTTGGGTTCGAACAGACAGAATCGAGTGACATTCCAGAGTTGCTTGAATCCGAAGATGAAGATCTGAAATCGACTTAAAGGAAACATTAAATTCATAGCCTACTGAAGATGAACCTTCAACAAGCTCTGGAAACATAACATTTAATTCGAAAAATCTTAGTGACGATTGTTTAATAATGGCAAATGAGCTTTGTGATTTCTTCATGAAAATTGATTCGTCTATGGAACAAGTCTTATTTTCAAGATGCAAATTGCTAATGCCATTGCTGAATTTCAGTCTGAATTGAAAGAGCTTTTGAAAACTGCCAAGCAAGAAAAAATTACAAAATTCTTCAAACCGTTGTCTATGCCTGAAGATAATAATTCATCAATATAGTTAAAAACTTCAATGTATCCCATGGAATGAATTACCATTTCATATTCAAGGTTTCTGTATTCGCGATAATTTACGGAACAAATACCCAGCAAATAAAGAGCTTATACTGTACAGCAATTATGGATCACCTACATAAGCATTTAGATATAAGAAAATTAGCAGTTTTGTCGAATGCAGCACATATTGTTAGGAAAGTTTTATGAAAGAACCTTCTGAGCAGAAAACCCCCTTGATCCGCGGAGTGCTTTACTATGTCATGTCAAAGAAAATGATAATAATAGGGCTCTTTATTAGTCTGCAATTTATATTGCTGATGGACTAACATTTGAGACGAAGTCTTTCAAAGCTATTATAATTAACTATAATATTCAACGTAATTATCGAATAAAATTGAGACAGACAAGGAAATACAATTGCTTTCAGGAAAATTATCTTTCAACTTTCGTTCAACTAAATTCCCTTGCAGCCGTCCCTGTTTTCCTATTGCGTTTTATCGATGAAACCTTCTAAAACCAATTTTAAGATTTTTTCTTCCAGTTTACTCAAATAGTGTAGAACGAGTACAAGTAAAAGGACTTCGGGTCAAGTAAATCTTCATCATTTATGGAGAGGTAATTAAATACAAATTGCCTAATCCTTTCAAGTTCTTCATTTCTCTAAGAGTTTGCGATTTAAACTGCCTTATTCGAACAACTTAGTCTTTGTTTTATTGTGTTAATGATGTTCGGTGCCATATAAGAAGCTAGTTGTCTTTAAATCTTTGAAAAATTTGTTTTCTGTTCATCAGCGTTGGAGAAGTGTGAATTGAGACTCAATTGACGGAGAACAAAGCCATATTTATAAGATTTATCTTCACTTTACGATCAGTAAAATAAATTTGAAAGAATTCATTCACTAGCGAAGCAGTTATTAGAGATTAATCTGAAATGATACCGGGTGTGACTGAAATTTCACCTCTGTAACTTTTTTTCTATTTGGAATATTTTGATGAAATTTAGGAATCGGATAGAAGACAACATTTTGAATTTGATAACATTAATATGTTTAACATTTCGTTTCTAGTTATGCCAGAAACGATACCAACTTAAGATTTTCAAATGAGACAACCTATATATTTTTGCTTATTCTAATTGTTCATCTCATCCTACGACCTTTTGACATATTTTTGAAAGAAAAACAAAACACAATCTTCTTTCTTGCAATTTTCATCTTTCGTTCTAGAAGGCCATGAACAGTGACAATTCGCTTAGCTTAACATCTCCTATCACGAAAATAAAAGATTGTATCCAAAAATTCAATTGCTCATTTTTTACGGGGTGTCAAAGTTAATAACACAAGAACGAACAGCGAAAACGAAATGATTATAATAAATGATCAAAAATACGACCATTCTCACGAACAAAACATCGCACAAGATTGATGGTTCCCCTTACAACATTATTTAACTGTTGGTCTGTAATTCCTGAAATAGCCTGTCTCAAACAGTTCTCCAATTCTTGTTGGTTTCTAACAGGTGTTTGGTAAACCTCATTCTTCAAAAAGCCCCACAGGAAGAAATCTAGTAGACTCCAATCTGGCGATCTAGCTGGCAATCTTATGGGACCATTTATACCTATCCATTTTTCGGGAAAAATTTCGTCGAGACCTCTCTTGTGTTGTGAGGAGGTGCACCATCTTGTTGAAAACATATTTCATTCACCACAGCTACTGGCAACTCGTCCAATTCATCTTGTATTTGGGTCCTCAAAAATTCCAAATATCTCACCCCTCTCAATGAACCTTCAAAAATTATAGGCTCTATTGGATATCTTCCCATCCTCCCCATCCAGACATTGAACCCAAAACGTTCTTGAAAGTTTCCATCTTGATAACAGTGCAGATCATTTTGTTGTGACCAGTACCTGCAATTTTGTCTATTAAACATCCCATTGTTCGTGAAACGTGATTCGTCAATGAATAAAATCTTTGTGGGATATTGTGGATCACCTTCCATTTTCCTAAGGTACTCTTCACTGTACTGGAGTCGCCTAAAACTGTCGTTAACATACAGGTGTTGGTGTAGTCGATATTTAAATGAGCGGTACTTAATTATGTTTTTTCAAAATTCTCCATGCGCTTTGGTGACTATTTGCAAGCTCCTCGGCCATATCCCTTGTTGATGTGGTTGGAACAAATGTCAATACGTCTATTTCGGTATCTTCCTGATAACGAAATCCCCCTCTTCAGAAGGTTGCCTGTGAAACCTCACAAAACTTTCATTCAACTTTTAGGTTCTACTCGGATGAAGTCTTTTCGGATAGCGCTCTCTGTATAATTGTTCAGCTTGAACGCTATTTTGCCTGCACTCTCCATAAATAAGAAACATATCAACGTTTTCACTTTGGGTGTATTGATTCATACTCAAAACTGAATTCACTAATTCGTAAATTCGATAATTAACAACAATGTAATTTTGATATGTCACACCGATATTTTTATGATCACAGAATGTTATAAGTATGAACAAAAATTTTGCATCGCCAACATAGTTATTGTTATTAGCGAATGGGGAAACTCTGCAAAAATTGCCTAGGTATTTTCCTCTAGAATTCCGGAACCGTTAAGAATTGAGTGACATGAGTAGTATAAAATAAAGATAAAAAAATACTGCTTCTGTAATACCCGGTGACCCGATATGGTTGTTCCAGAAGTAAACCTACTTTTTGAGGAGAAACTGAAATTTAAAACTTGGACACCCCGTAAAAAATGAGCATTTAAATTTTTAGATACAATAGTTCATGGCCTTCTAGAACGAAAGATCAAAATTGCAAAAAAAGATTGTGTTTTATTTTCCTTTCAAGAATATGTCAAAAGTTCGAAGGATGAGATGAACAATTAAAATAAGCAAAAAAATACAGGGTGTCCCGTTTAAAAATCGAAAGTTGGTATCGAAATTTCAAACATTAATGAAATTCAAAATGTTGTCTTCTATCTGATTCCTAAATTTCATCAAAATATTCCAAATAGAAAAAAAGTTACAGAGGTGGCCCTAGTTTCAGTTACACCCGGTATATTATTATTATATTACAGTGCTAGCTATTTATTCATGGGGTATATATTCCGTAAAAATGCCGCTAATAGATGAGTGATCGATTCCTTGTATATCATCAGATAATCCAAAACTGTCATACTCAAGCTATTTTATCCAATATTCGGAGATGTGATAATCGCAGCTTTTACAAGGTAGATAATGAGTTAATTTTGGAACTTCATTGTGTCAAAAAAGTACCGGGAATTGATTATTTAAAAATTTTGCTTAAAACGAATGTCAAAATTTTTGCTGTTGCTATGTTATCACAACTGCTTCTACACTGACGCAGAGTTTAAACGTCATTTGTCAGTTCGACAGTGCTCGATTTCATCAGCTCTCATAAGTGTGCTTTGCGATTTTTATAATGGATAAAAATATCAAACAAAGAAGTTGTTTCGAATTTCGTATTGCAAATGGAACTTCGTGTGCCGAATCCCTAAAAGTGTGGCAGAATGCTTACGGTGAATCGACTTTATCGAAACACGTGCATATAAGTGGTACAGTGCACTCAACAGCTGCTGAGATATGGTGAAAGATTAGCCTCGCTCTGGTCTGTCATCAACATCTGAATTTAACATCGATAAAGTGAAGGAAGTGGTAATTGAAATCGTCATTTAGGTTTGAGAGAGATAAGCTCACGAATGAATTAGTACCATTTTTAACGATTGTTTGGGCTTGAAACGTGTTTCCACTCGACTAGTTCTAAAAGACCTGAATTTCCTTCAAAAATTGAATCGCGTCAAGGTCGCTAAAGATATGCTAGAACGAGTCAAGCGAATCAAGTCCGACCCAACATTTATAAAACGCATTGTAATTAGTGATATATATATTTATATATATATATATATATATATATATATATATATATATATATATATATATATATTATTTGAAAAGAGAGATTTACAAAAATTCGAATAATTGTTTTTACAATAAATGCTTATATCTATAATTTTGATGTGTGTCAGAAAAACACAATCGGAAAAAACAAGCGAATAAATAGAATGAACATCGAAAAAACCAGACCATGCCCGTTCCTTAAACAGGCATCTAAACTCGCATCATGTTTCCTACGATTGCCCCTAAAGTGTGAGCTCAGGAAATGTAACAGGGGAACCATACTATCTTACGTATATTCAATAAACGAGTGAAAAAAACTAGTGGAAAAAACTCGTTTCCCTGTCGCTATTACACTATTACACTAGCAATAGCTTGTCTGCTTATGTTGTGTAACTGTCGTGTGTACAAAAAGAGTACCAAAAATTTTTCCGCTTAGCAGCTTCATTCTCTCATTCTCATCTTGCACTCCATGATTACCAGGACTTCTTCGCGAAGAAAAGGGTAAAAAGGAAGGGGGTTTGGACAGGAAAAATCTGTAACAATGAAAAAGAAAAAACCAGTACAAAAAAAATTTCATCAAACATACCTAACTCATTATGTCTAAACTCACTTGAATCTAAGAACTTAACTAATGATCCTCTGTTTTTCAACATCTCATACATCTTTTGGGAATGAAGCCCTATGGGGATGTAGCCCTGGCCTTATCTAAGAACTTGACTAATGCTCCGCTGTTTTTCAACAGGGAACATCTCATACACCATGGGAATAAAGTCCTAAGGGGGTGCAGCCCTTGTCTTATCTAAGAACTTAACTAATGCTCCGCTGGTTTTCAACAGGGAACATCTCATACGCCATGGGAATAAAGCCCTAAGGGGGTGCAGTCCTAGCCTTATCTAAGAACTTGACTAATGCTCCGCTGTTTTTCAACAGGGAACATCTCATTCACCATTCGGGGTTAAAGCCCATAATAACCTCCAGATTCAAAACTAATCTCCTAGATAGACTTGAAGTTCTCTACCCAGTTAATGAAATGATCTGAAACGGAAAGAATTTCTTGAAAACCACCCGTAAAATGGTAAATAATACAATCAAGGACTAAATGTCTTATTGTTTCTTCAGCTGTGCCACATTCGCATGCCGGACTTTCTACTGTATTCCATTTGAACAACATACTATTACTACGACCATGTCCCGTCCTGAGACGATTTAATGTACACCAATTTTTCCTACTGATATCAAAACCTGCAAACCTTTTGGAAGGATCCTCTATGAGAACTTCATTGAAAACATCAATTTCCTGCCATTCAGTTTTCCAAAGATCAACAGCCTTCACCCGTGTAAGCAAAAAGTCAATCGACCAAATAGGTTTCCTAGATTTAAATCTCAGGTTAGGTGGATTCTAAAGAACGTGTATTATCGGAAAAACTTCTGGAAATGAGTGATTCTTATCCCTAGATGATTCAAGAGCTAATTTCCTGCGAATATGGAAAGGAACTATATTACAAATAACCGGAAGCCATGACGTAGCAGTTGAATTGATACATCCACTTATAACTTTCATAGAACAGTTCAACTGAGAATCAATCTTATTGACATGAGCACTATTCAACCACACCTGAGAGCAATATTCTCCTGCTGAATATACTAAAGCTAAAGCAGCAGTTCGCAAAGTAGAGACTTCGGCGCCCCAATTAGATCCAGCTAGTTTATGTAGTATATTGTTTCTTGTTTTCAACTTCTGGCATAATTCATCAATATGAAATTTGAAAGTCAAAGAACGATCTAGCTTTACACCAAGATATGTTGGAGTGAAATTATGAGTTAATAGTGATTGATTGAAGAATATTTTTAGTTGCCTATCCTTCTCATGATTATTCAGATGAAAACAAGAAACCTCAGTTTTCGAAGGATTTGGACATAAGCGCCATTTTTTGAAGAAAATGTTCAGAATTTCTAAATAAGTCAGTGTTTGTACAATTGTTTCGATGTCATAGTGTCGAAAAACCAAAGCAATATCATCAGCATAAATAAACTTTGTAGAGGAAGTTTCAGGGATGTCAAACATATACTTATAAATTGAAGAGAAGAGGTGCAAGAACAGATCCCTGAGGTAGGCCATCATTTAGAGTGTAAAATCTTCTGTTTTTCTCACCGATAAAAACTCGAAGTCTTATATCAGATAACATATTTTCAATCAACTTCACAATTTTTCCACATTGAACTACTTCAGAGAGTAAACTAAACCATCCTTCCAAACTGTGTCATATGCCAAAGAGAGATCTACAAATACAGCGCCTTTTTTTACATGAAAACGAGTCAACAGGCTTCGGAATGGCGGCTTCCAACTGAACAGAAACCGAGTCAAAGTCGATCAAAAGTTAAGGTAATGTTGACTGTTTTGTTTGATTATCACGGTGTTGTGCACTCGGAAATCTTGCCAGAAGGTCAGACGGTAAAGGAAGAATTTTAAGTGAGCGTTAATGCGTCGTTTGAAAAAACAAATTCGTCAAAAAAGCCAGATTTGTGGAAAAACTCAATGATTTTGCCCCACGATAATGCACCATCTCACAAGGTTATCATTGTGAATGAATTTCTGACCAAAAACTCGACAAATACCATCGAGCAACCACCGTATTCACCTGATATGGCACCGGCCGATTTTTTCTCCTTTCAAAGCTCAAATTATCACTTCAAAATACCCGTTTTTAAATGATAGAAGACATAAAACAGAATTCGTGGCGAGAACTGAAGTCGATTCCGGAAAAAGCGTTTGAAAAATGTTTTAATAATTGGATTATTCGTTAGCGTAAATGTATTATTTCGGAAGGGGCTTTTTTGAAGGCGATACAAGAAATTTGGATGAAAATACATATGATGTGTTTCATTGACCAATTCCCGGTACCCTTTTGACAAAATGTAAATATGAATAACTTCTAAATGAGCCATTTTAGGCATAGAAAAACCTGAGTTCTATTTTTGAATAGACTTCCAAAGATATGAAGAAACAGTATTATATCGTTTAAAGAAACGAGTGTCAAAAATAGTCAAGCTCGTGGTAATTTTACATTTGCAATTAGCCATCCAACTGTGAATTGGGTGGAAGAACATGTTTCAAATAAAATCGAATAACTCATTTCAGATTTCTGAACCAATTCTACTATTCTGAAAAATCTCGAAAAAAATTGCAGCTGATTTCGAGCACACTAAAGTGTCTTGATTCTGATAATATATTTCACAATTCTTTAGCACAACTTGAGATCGCATGCACAACTTCTGAGTTCTAGAAGTAAAAGCTAAAAATATTTAAATGGCCAATTTAAAACTGTCGCCCTGTATATCGTTCTAGTTTTATTTGATAATGAAAAATGAAAAGTTGGAGATTCATTTTATAAAAACTCTGTTTTATATAATCTACCTTCATGTCTATTTAAAGGAATTCATTAATTAACTTCGATGCAGCGTAGCTCAATTTCAGAGTGGGTAATACCCGGCTGACATCTACTGTCAGATGAATCAGTTCAAAACGTTATCACCTTGCAACCTGTCATCTCTTACTTTGTGAAGTTTCTTCGTTATAGTGATCCTGCTCGTTTCTGAATATTCCAAGAGTTGTTGGCAGTCTATTTCGGTCAATTTTAAATCTACCAATTTCATTTTCACGAAAACTCCAAGCGTGACTAGAGCGATAATAAATATATGGAAAGATTTATAAATAATACTGACATCTGAAATCATACACCCAAATGATTAATATTAATCGAACGTTATTGTTAGAATTTCGTAAAATTAGGTGTTGATAAAAATAGGATATAACAGGGGTGCTCAAACGGTCGACCGAGTGCTTTTTAAGTAGATCTCGAGAAGAAAAAAAATTTTAATAAGTAGTTAACTAAACTACAACCATTTATTACGTAATGAAATAACAGTCTGCTAGCGGGAAAAGGCAGCTTTTTCACAGGAACGCGCGGTAACACTCAGAGAAAAGCCGCGTTTTTTATTCTTGCCCGTTTGACGGGAACATTCGAGACTTTCGTTCATGCCGATATAAATGTTGCGCCTGCAGGAATTGGAGTCATTCTGAATTGTAACTTGAAGGCAATACTACGTCGATACAAAGTTTATTATTAAATAGTACAAGATGAGTGCAGCGAAGAAATCTAAAACGTAACATTTTAATAACGATTGGGAGGAAGAATTTTTCTTTTGTATAGTGAAGGATAAGTGCATTAGTCTTATTTGTCGTGCGTCAGTTGCAATACTTAAGCGTGGTAACTTAGAGAGGCATCATAAAACGCCTCATAAAAACTATGAAAAGGATTTTCCGTCACAGAGTGAATTAAGAAAACGAAAAGTACGTGATTTGATATCTTGTTTGAAAAAAGAACCAACCATGTTCACAAGGCCAGCCAAACAATCAAAAGCTGCTACGATCGCGTACTTTAAAATATCTCATATATTGGCGAAACACAAGAAACCATTCGAAGATGGATCGGTTGTGAAGGAAGCATTTATTGAAGCGGGTGAATCTTTATTTGGAGATTTTAAAAATAAAACAGAAATCATGTCTGCTATTAGAGAACTTCAGTTTATTCGTCCGACTGTCACAAGGCGTATTGAAGTCATGAGTCAGAAGTCAGGACATCGCAGATAAACTGAAACATGATATCATGAAATGTACATACTTTTCTTTACAGTTCGACGAATCCACCGACATGACAGACACTGCCCAGCTGTGTATTTTTATTCGGATGGTATTTTCTTCAACTTTGTAAGAAACTATAAGCTACCAATATATAAATTAGTGTGACGAGCTAATGAAGATTTTCTTTAATTTATTTTCATTTCATTGCATTATACATCAACAAGTTTAGTGCACAAAAGTTTTAAAAATGGAGGAAATTATGGGCATTGCAACAAAAATTGTGAATTCTATCCGTGCACGTAACTTGCAACGGCGGCTGTTTAAGTTGCAGTTGGATGATAGGGAGTCAGCTGAACATATTGGTTTAGTTCTTCACTCGGACGTCAGGTGGTTGAGTCGCGAAAAATTTCTAGAAAGGTATCAAGAATTATTGCCCGAAATAACAGCTCTCCTAGACGAAGGAGGTAGTGACACTCAGATGTTGAAAAACGAAAAATGGCTGACTGATTTGGCATTTGTGACTGACATCACAATGCACTTAAACACCATTAACTTGTAACTTCAAGGTAAAGGAAGAACTATTATTGAGATGATTGGAGCAGTGAACGCATTCAAAAGTGCATTGCAACTTATGATAGATCAACTGAAAAGAAAGGATCCGAAAGATTTTCCGTCTTTGAAAGCAGGGACTCCTCAGTTGAATTATGATACGTATGATGATTATCAAATATTTTGGGAAAATTCGAAATGCGTTTTTATGATTGCAGCAAATTGGCAAATATAGCATCATTTATCAGTTATCCTTTTCATGTAAAAACATTGAGCTACTGAATTAGTAAGTCAGTTTAATATGAACTCATGTTCTGTTGAAAATGAGTTGGTGCAGGTTATATCAGATATACATCTCAAAGCTATATCATCTGATACAAATTTGTGGTGTTTTATATCTGAAGATAAATATCCGAATCTAAGGCCAATCGCTCTTTAACTGACGGCAATGTTTGAGTCAACTAACTTGTGCGAGTCTTAATTTTCTGAAATGAAAATAATTAAGTCAAAATATCGCAATAGACTAACTGACGATCATATGTCATCATCCTTGCGATTAGCACTCACTGATTACGTACCATCTTATGAAAAGTATGCTGAGGACATGCAGTGCCACTCTTCATCATCCAAAGTCACTCCTTAGTTAAGTTTAACACCATATGTAACTCTTTTGTTTTGTAACAACCAATAAAATCGCAATTTTGAATAACTATGAGTTTTTCATTGATATTATAGAGTAGAACCCAACTAAACCTAACCCAAACCTTGATTGAAATAATGCATATTGTGCGGAAAGCTAATATCTATATATACTACGGTACACCCTACCTAGGTAGTTAGGGTGTATCGTGTATAAACGACAACCCTGCATCACACATACTTGCAGCCTCTCAGATTCGATCGTAACTAGTCTAAAAATATTGAGGTAGATCGCCAGCAGTTCAAGTTTGAGCACCCCTGGAATATAATGAAACTGAATGAGGTAGGTATTCGACTTGATCGTCAATCATAAAACTAGTGTGACAAAACAAATTTTATACTTGTGGTACAATAATTTTGAAGTGATTACGTGTATAGAGTATCCCATTTTCGATGTTTTAATACTGCAGCTATGTAAAGTACTTCAAATAGAGAAAAATGATTTCCTTCCTTCTCAGTCCTCGATTTTCGAGGAGAAATTATTGAGGAAAACAGATCGCTTTTATTATATGTAGGTTGCCTTTTAAATTTTGCGCCTTTGGCACTTTTACTGTTGACAGCTCCCATCCGAAAACTGCGTTGTGTATTTTGACATTTTTTAACCTAAGCCTACTCACAACACTCTGACGTAGGAGTGAGTTTTTTTGTATATATTCATTTGAAAGATTAAATTCGGACAAAAAAGGAACACGTGAACAATTTCGTGCGATGATTTGTTCAACGTGGATTAACTCTTCAGCAATGCTGCGATCAACTTGCTTCGACTTTTGGTGATAAGACTCCACACTTGGTCACTGTGAAACGCTGGTATAATGGGGCCGTGCTTCATTAATTGACGAACTTCGTGAAGCTCGTTGAAAAACTGTTGTTTTGCCACAGACCATCGATGCAGTGCGAGAAATACACGATGATCTCCATGTGACTTAACCTGATATAGCCCTCAACGTTAGTTCCACCAGCGTACATTCAATATTGAATGATCATTTGGCTGTAAAAAAATTTGTTCACGTTGGATCCCACACAACTTAACAATTGCTCGAAAGAAGGCTGGTGTCGTTTGGTGCAAAGAAATGTTCGAAAAATTCGACTGCGATGCTTCAAAAGACGTTTACAAAATCTTTATTGTCGATGAATCTTGGATATATGCGTACGAGCCCGGAACTAAACAACAATCGACAGAATGGGTCTTTCAAGACGGGGCAAACCCAACAAAAGTAGTTCGTGCACAAAGCACTTCGAAGCAAATGGTCGCCTGTTTTTCTCAGAAAAACTGGACTTGTCGCCACCATAGCATTAGATCAATGTAGAACGGTCAATTCTGAATGGTATACAACCATTTGTTTGCCGCAAGTGTTCGATGAGTTGAAAAATCAAATCGAAGAACTAAAATTATTTCAAGTTGTGATTGGAAGACTAGTGTATGATGTCATCCAGATCCCGACCTACCAACACTCCAGCCTCAACAGCCTGAGCCGGCTCAAAAGAAAAATACAACTGGAGATCATCTGCGAAAAATTCAACTCTACAGTGCTGCAATTGATCATATATATCTGCAGTGTATATCAGAAATAACCTTGGCCCCAGTACGGACTCCTGAGGCACCCCCGAGGCCACAACACCCGTAGCAGATAACTTTTCGTCTATCGACACTAACTGTTGACGCTGGCTTAAGTTGGACCGAAAAATGAGGTAGGTATTCGACTAGATCGTCAATCATAAAACTAGTGTGACAAAACAAATTTTATACTTGTGGTACAATAATTTTGAAGTGATTACGTGTATAGAGTATCCCATTTTCGATGTTTTAATACTGCAGCTATGTAAAGTACTTCAAATAGAGAAAATGATTTCCTTCCTTCTCGGTCCTCGATTTTCGAGGAGAAATTATTGAGGAAAACTGATCGCTTTTATTATATGTAGGTTGCCTTCTAAATTTTGCGCCTTTGGCTTTTCACTGTTGACAGCTCCCATCCGAAAACTGCGTTGTGTATTTTGACATTTTTTAACCTAAGCGTACTCACAACACTCTGACTTAGGAGTGAGTTTTTTGTATATATTCATTTGAAAGATTAAATTCGGGCAAAAAAAGGAATTGACACGTGAACAATTTCGTGCGATGATTTGTTCAACGTGGATTAACTCTTCAGCAATGCTGCGATCAACTTGCTTCGACTTTTGGTGATAAGACTCCACACGCTGGTATAATGGGGCCGTGCTTCATTAAGTGACGAACTTCGTGAAGCTCGTCGAAAAACTGTTGTTTTGCCACAGACCATCGATGCAGTGCGAGAAATACACGATGATCTCCATGTGACTTAACCTGATATAGCTCTCAACGTTAGTTCCACCAGCGTACATTCAATATTGAATGATCATTTGGCTGTAAAAATTTGTTCACGTTGGATCCCACACAACTTAACAATTGCTCGAAAGAAGGCTGGTGTCGTTTGGTGCAAAGAAATGTTCGAAAAATTCGACTGCAATGCTTCAAAAGACGTTTACAAAATCTTTATTGTCGATGAATCTTGGATATATGCGTACGAGCCCGGAACTAAACAACAATCGACAGAATGGGTCTTTCAAGACGGGGCAAACCCAACAAAAGTAGTTCGTGCACAAAGCACTTCGAAGCAAATGGTCGCCTGTTTTTCCCAGAAAAACTGGACCTATCGCCACCATAGCATTAGATCAATGTAGAACGGCCAATTCTGAATGGTATACAACCATTTGTTTGCCGCAAGTGTTCGATGAGTTGAAAAAATCAAATCGAAGAACTAAAATTATCTTCTGGAAACTCTATCAAACTTCCTGATGCGGTAAATGAAACGGCAGCATGAGTTCTGATCACGCTGAAGTCGACTTCGAGATATCTGATCCAAACATGGAAAAACTAATGGAAGACCGTAGTGTAATATGTTTTTTACGCATTTTAAAATTCAAAATATTAATGTTCATATAAAGTGTTTTTAAAGGCATTTAGCTTCTTTGCACCAACTGAGAAACATAAGCCCTAAAGCGAAGATCATTTGCTAAGACTATACCAAGGCTTCTCGCAGACTCCTTGACTTCCAGCTCAATGCCACACACTGTTATTTTGAGATTTTCATTAGTAATAATCTCCTTCAACTTGGATCTAAAAGTTATCAAGTTACATTTATTGGGATTCAGCTTCAAGTTGTGATTGGAAGACTAGTGTATGATGTCATCCAGATCCCGACCTACCAACACTCCAGCCTCAACAGCCTGAGCCGGCTCAAAAGAAAAATACAACTGGAGATCATCTGCGAAAGATTCAACCCTACAGTGCTGCAATTGATCATATATATCTGCAGTGTATATCAGAAATAACCTTGGCCCCAGTACGGACTCCTGAGGCACCCCCGAGGCCACAACACCCGTAGCAGATAACTTTTCGTCTATCGACATTAACTGTTGACGCTGGCTTAAGTTGGACCGAAAAATGAGGTAGGTATCCGACTAGATCGTCAATCATAAAACTAGTGTGACAAAACAAATTCGACCGCGATGCTTCCAAAGACGTTTAAAAATCTTTATAGGTGATGAATCTTGGATATATGCGTACGAGCCCGGAGCTAATCAACAATCGACAGAATGGGTCTTTCATGACGAGCCAAACCCAACCAAAGTAGTTCATGCACTTAGCACTTCGAAGCAAATGGTCGCCTGTTTTCTCAGAAAAACTGGACCTGTCACCACCATAGCATTAGATCAATGTAGAACGGCCAATTCTGAATGGTATACAACCATTTGTTTGCCGCAAGTGTTCGATGAGTTGGGAAAATCAAATCGAAGAACTAAAATTATTTTGCATCATGATAATGCAAGCTCACACACATCAGAGCATACGATGGAGTATTTGAACACCCAAAACATAATTAATGGGCCATCCACCTTATAGTTCCTAATTGGCACCTAATGAGTACTTTTTGTTTACACACAAACCGAGTGGGCAACGAATTTATCATCATCATCAGTCAGCTTAATCTCGTCCACTGCTGGAGATAAGCCTCTCGCAAACTATGCCAAGCCACTGTATTCTGCGCTGTCTGCAACCAGTTCGACTTGATGCGTTTTAGTCTAAGGGGGCGTCCTCTACTTCGAAATGCCTCTTGTCTGGGTCTCCATTCGATAACATTTCTGGTCCACTTTTGAACTGTTCTTCTAGCAATGCGTCTGGCCCATCATCACAGCTATTCTGCTCGTAGCATCCATGACTCCAGTTCTTCTCCTTATTTCCTCATTTGGTATTCTCTCCCTGAGAGAAATTCAGCATAGACTCCTTCATGGCTCTCTGGCCGATTTTAATTTTAGTTAGTGACGTTCGTTAACGTCAGAGCCTCTGCTCCGTATGTCATTCAAGGCAGAACGCACTGGTCAAACACTTTCCGTTTCAGACAAATGGGGATGTTGGATCTGAAAACATCTTTCAAATTACTGAAAGCCGCCCAAGAGAGTCCCACTCGTCTATAGATTTCTCTAGTCTGGTTGTCCCGGCCTATGGTTAACTCTTGGTATAAGTATTTGTATGAGGTGACTCTTTTCCGCAAGGGATGTTTCCACGTACTATCAAACTGGTCATGAACTGGGTGTTAGAAATGTTGATTTTTAGTCCCACCCTTTGTGAAATTTGGTGATGTTCTTCCGACATCATAGTAGCTTTATCCACACTATCTGATATGAGAACAATGTCGTCTGCGAACCTCAAAAGACTTAGATTTTCTCCATTTATATTTACTTCTAGGTGGTCCCAATTCAATTGTTTAAACATATGTTCGAGGAGGGTTATAAATAATTTGGGGGAGATTGCATCGCCTTGGTAGACTCCACGCTTCACTTCGAAGTTATTTGTATCTTCGTTAAGTCTTGGACACGCTGTGACTGTATCGTCATTGTTCTTCAGTAGAGCAGTGTAACGATGATCAATTCGACAGTCTGCAAGAGCTCGAAGCATGTTTTGATGATTGATGGTTTCGAATGCTTTTTCATCATCCACAAAGATCAAAATAAGTGGCTTGTTATACTTCACACACTTTTCATTCAAGGACTTGTAAATGGTCGTTGGTACCGTACCCAGAGCGGAAACCAGTTTGTTCCTTGGTTCGTAGTTATCTAATTTTCCAGTGATCCTATTTGTGATCATCTTCATGTTTATAAGTGTGAGAAAGCAGGCTAATAGGGCGATAGTTTTTTAAATCTGTGATATCTGATTTTTTGTATCATAACAATAAGTGCATTATGCCAATTTGTGGGGGATGTACCTTGGAGCAAGCATACATTGAATAGTTTCTGAGTAATGCGCAACAGTTTATCGCCTCCCTATTTTATTGGTTTGATCCCTAAATCGTGACATCCCTGTGATTTGCTGTTTTCCATTGAAAAGAGGGCGAGTGTTAATTCAGCCATGTAGCTGTCTGGGATGTCTGCAGAGCCAATATTTCGGATTTTGGGTAGTGAACCAGAATCAATGTTTTCAAAGTTCTGTTTGAAGAGTCCTGCATATAAGTACTCGGCGATTTGTAGAATCTTTCTCATATTCTTTTCGAAATTTTCGTTCCCGCATTTCAATTTGCAAATATCCTCTTACCCTCAGCCAAGTTCCTCCGTCGCACTTTCAAACTTTTGTTTTCTTCTTTAACTTGGCTAATTTGTTCAATATTGCATTCCCTTATGTCCTTTCTGGTAAACTTGGAAATTTGTCTATTCACTCCCATGAAAGTTGTCTCATTATCAGCCATCATTTCCATTCTTTTGTGGATCTCTTCCTTCGAAAACTGACTGAGTTTTTTGTTAAGCCTATCCTCGTTTCCATTGAATTTTCCATGCGTTTCTTTTAGAGCTTCGTTAATTTTAGTGTTCAGGTTATCTATATTATCGTTAACGTCTTCTATCGGAATTTCAATATGCTCTTACTCAGTACTATTACCTCGTAATACTTCGTTTTCGTGACACCATCTGGACTTGCCCAGTCCCACTTACGCTGGTTTCCTTTTATAAAAAAGGAATTCATAGCATACAGTGTATTGGATGATAGAAAGTCCAAATGCATCTCTCCTCTGTTATTTCCGGAGCTGTACCCGTGGGGGCCTATGGCAAATTCTGTATCGTGTGTCTTGCATTCAAGTTTCGCGTTGAAGTCCACATGATAACTGTAAAATATTCAGGGTCGCGTTGCATGGCTCTGTTGATATCATCATAAAAGTTCTCGATCTCTTCATCACTATGATCTGTCGTTGGTGCATACACTGTTTATATCGTTCATCTTCAGATTTTAGTATTTGACTCTAGCGCTTATGCTCTGTATTTTCTGAACGTATTGTTTATGTTTTTTTTATGTACGATGAAACCCACTCCACCAAGTGCATTCTCTTTCCCTCTGTAATGCAATAGGTGGCTATATTTCAACACTATCTGATGTTCTCCCTTTCTTCTTATTTCGCAGAGTCCTAGAATGTCCCATTTTATGTGGCTGAGGGTTTCATCCAACTCTATCTATCACTTCTGACGCGAGTGTTCTGGCACTCTGCCTGTGATCTGATCTATCTGCTACCGTAGCCAGGGATCATCTGGCCGCCGGGGGCTGATGGCCTTATTGTATTTCGCGACATTGCATAGTTTGCAAGGTTTTTAGCCATTTACGCTACCAAGCTAGCCAATGCGTGTTGGTAGCGGGGAGAAAAGATAACATTTCCTTAATCTTTGATGGTCGGTTATACCGTCGTTAATCGCCAGAGCCTCGTTTGTTTTATAGCAGGGGGCACCGGGTGTCTGAAAGGCACCACTCGTGCAGGCGAGGTTGGCATTTGGATTGGTCTGTACCCTTTACCATCATCCCTCACCCCCTCAAAACCATGTTTTGGAGTTATCTTATTCGAAGTAGTGAAAGTGTTTCGAAAATTGGTTTAAGCGTATGCAAAAGTGTATCGATTACTGTGAAGAATACTATACTACAATAAAACTATTTTTTCCCTAAGCTACTTGCCTTTTTGTCAGGCACAAAATTTAAAATACAACTTACGTAATATAAATTTGTGTTTTTCAAATATAAAGTATATGTGAATTTGGATGAGTATTATTTTCTATTTCTAAATATATATAACATGCCTCACAAATTTTCTCAAAAATGTGAAAGAGATATAATTTTAATTTTCTGTAGAGTCAAAAGCAAGCTTCTCACATCAATCAAATTTTAGGTATTATATATTTTTTTATTGACAAATGTCATATTTTTCGAGTGAATGTCAAAATTTTTTCGCAAATTTTTCTTTAAATTAAACAAGTTCAACGAAGAAATAATATATGGGCGATGTCAACCCAGATTATTGGGTCCATAGTGATGCTGAAACATCTATAGGTCATAATCGGCATCACTTGGAAGACTGAACCTGGCCATCGGGGCTCTCTCGGTCAAACAGAGATGGAACTTGAGGAAATATCGCAGGTTATGTATTTTTTATTATCTCTTTAGTCCTTTTCATGACCTTGCTTGCTATTTAAAATCTTTTCTTAGATTTGTTTAGACATAATAAGAAGTATGATTGTTGAAATATTTTTCTGTTGGTTTTCTTTTTCCATTGTTACAGATTCCTGTCCCAAACCCCCTTCCTTCCATCCTTGTCTTCGTTTGGAAATTATGGAATGCAAGACAGAATGAAGAGGCTAAGCAGAAAAATCTTTGGTACTCCTCATGTACACACGACACTTACACAACATAAACAGACAAGCAATTGCTAGTACAATAGCGACAGGAAACGAATTTTTCCTCAGGTTTTTCACTTTTTATTGAATCATATACAAGATAGTATGGTTCCCTGTTACATTTCCTGAGCTCACACTTGTGTTTTTCTGACACACACCAAAATTTTAGATACAAGCATTTATTTTAAATACAATTATTCAAATTTTTGTAAATCCTCTGTTTTCAAAGAATATATATATATATATATATATATATATATATATATATATATATATATATATATATATATACATAGGAACAGTATTCCAGATTTGGTCGAACCTGTGCTTTGTATAAAATCATCAGCTGAGATGGCGTGAAGTACTGCTTACCTCTGAAAAGAAAACTGAGTTTAGAAGCACATATGGCAATGGCTGACACATAGTCATACCAGCAAACTCCAGTGTTGACTGTGACGCCGAGTAGATACATGTTGTTTTCTGGAGAACATTATTGATGGCACTTATTCGCTTTGAAATTGACCAAATTCAACCGGCCACTCTCTGATATCTTCTCCAAGTCTGAATTCAGTGACATACTCTGTTGGTATCTTTATCAGTGCGAGTCATCAGCAATTATAGGACGCTAACTAGAAAATGAGATGCCTACAAATATGTATAAATCAGTTCGAAGTCTAGCAGAGCTACTCATACTTAACCCCGAATTTCAAATCTGACACATAGAAGAGACAGAACAAATTAAAAGAAATATCGAAATATTACTATGCGTCTACTGTAAAAATAGAGATAAAATACTGAAGAAAATTAAAAATATATACACATGCTCAACCGAAAGCTGAATTGCCTGAAAGAATATTACTTAACTGCAAGAAAACAAATCTATGATATCAAATATCAATAGTGAACCGTACAATAAAAGAACAAACAGAAGTGAATTAACTGAAATGCTGAAAAAGATACAAAAAATCCATAAGGGATGTCTTCACGCCAGCTCACCTCGTTACAATTCGAGTAATGACAGCTTATACCGAACACAGAAAGAATTCAACGAGAGTCCCTTTAAACTGTTGTTTATATTATAAAATGTAACTACATTATATGTAAAGGACCTCGTGAACATGGCTGAACGAAACCTAGGTAGACAAAGCGCTGATTAATCTGCCTTGTGTTTACATTATGAACCGTTTTTCTCAAAATCAATTTCTCCTGCAAATAAGTTGGCGTCCCCAACTTAACGACGCGGTGAACAAGAACACAAAACTGAAGATTAAAAATATTCTTCACTTTTAACGAGCCCAGTTCCTGAATTCTTCTGGAAACTCTATCAAACTTCCTTATGCGGTAAATGAAACGGCAGCATGAGTTCTGAACACGCTGAAGTCGACTTCGAGATATCTGATCCAAACATGGAAAAATTAATGGAAGACCGTAGTGTAATAAGTTTTTTACGCATTTTAAAATTCAAAATATTAATGTTCATATAAAGTGTTTTTAAAGCCATTCACCTTCTTTGCACCAACTGAGAAACATAAGCCCTAAAGCGAAGATCATTTTCTAAGACTATACCAAGGCTTCTCGCAGACTCCTTCCCCAATGCCGCACAATGTTATTTTGAGATTTTCATTAGTATTAATCTCCTTTGACTTGGATCTAAAAGTTATCAAGTTACATTTCTTGGGATTCAGCTTCAAGTTGTGATTGGAAGAATAGTGTACGATGTCATCCAGATCCCGACCTACAAACACTCAGCAGCCTTAGCCGGCTCAAAAGAAAAATACAACTGGATATCATCTGCGAAAGATTCAACCCTACAGTGCTGCAATTGATCATATATATCTGCAGTGTATATCAGAAATAACCCCGACCTCAGTACGGACTCCTGAGGAACCCCAGACGCCACAACACTGATAGCAGATAACTTTTCGTCTATCGACACTAACTGTTGACGCTTGCTTAAGTAGGACCGAGAAAATCCAACCGCTAGATCATTGAAAGCATATGCTTTGCATATAACAAACTATGATCGATTGTATCGAATGCCTTCGAATAATCCAGCAACACTAAGGCTGTCGAGAGTCCAGCATCCAGGGATCCACAACGCTAAGCAATGTTGATGTTATGCTATGGCTTTTTCTGAATCCTGATTGCATGTTCGAAATTATTTTGTTTGTTAATATATGGTCGTATAACTGAGCGACAATGACCTACTCGAGTAACTTAGACATGGCCGGCAAAATACTAACAGGGCTTAAATCACTATACGACTTCGGATCTCGGATTTTCGCTAGTGACTGGACCAGAGAAAGCTTCCATTTCTCTGGAATATATCCGCTATCAAGACAACAATTTATTATGTGCGTTAAGAGAGGCAAGATCACTACTGGGCAACACATCTGCAACATTTTAGCAGAAATTCCATCTGCACCAACTGCGTTGCATTTGATTATAAATAATAGTTCCTAAACTTCTTCTAGGGACGCAAGTGTAAAATGGAACTCTCTATGTCTATGGGATCTATAGAATGCTGCCGTAATTTCACAATTATTGGGGGGACTGTACACCGAAGAGAAATAAGAATTAATCTCATCCGCACTTCTGAGAGGAGAAGGAATTTCATAGATCTTTTTTTTGGATCTGTAAACTATTGATAGCTCTTACTTCCAGCACATCTGGGTTGATATTCTAAATAAGCAGCTTTTTCACGACGAACCGCTGAAGTTACAAGATTTCGTAGCTGTTGGTATTGAATGAGAGTATTAATATTTCTATCTTTTTTATAACGTGAAAGAGCTTCATTTCTCAATTTCATCATTTGACGAACCGTTCCGGTCAACCATGGTGCATATGGCTCACTTATTTTGAGCTTTAAAAGGAGCATAACATAACATAACATATCACAAAACGTTAAATACCATTTCAATTGTTTATAACTTTTTATGAACTAAAATTCGCCTTCATCACATTCTTCATGGCTTCATTTCTAATCCAATGAGCTAACACACATATTTTCAGAAGCAGTATCACAATTTTTCACCATTTTAACTTGCAGACTAGACTAATACTGAAAACATTCAACTGCATCAAAATGCGATTCCCCCTCGTTCTAATTGATGCATTCAAGATTTCATCTTTCAAAACAACTTCACTTTCATTATACCAGCTTGAAATGAACTATTCATAGAAAATTTCAGCCTGTTTCGAGAGTATAATGAGCAAAAGTAGTCACGTTTTTCGATGCAACAGCAACAGTTTGTTCGTTACTTCACAATGTCATTAACTTGAGCAACATCACTTGATGGTTCTCCAACCTTATCAATGGATTGCTGCACCTTAATTCAAGGACCATTATCTTCTTCCACCTTTCCACCTGAGTGTAACTAATTCACTAATGAGATTTACAATCTTTTCGTTTTGGAGGTTTGCTTTCTCGTTACTCCATGACGAACTACCTTATTGTTTTAATAAGAAAAAATCGAATGAAGTAACTTACCCCAGAGATTGATTGTAAGGTCTTTTCAACCATATACAGGAATCCAGGAATCATGAATTAAAAACTCTATGAGTAATTATATTCATGAAGTACCTTTAAACAAATTTAAATTAGAAATTGCACTTTAGATTAATTCATTGATATTTATTTCACTATTTAAAACATTCATTTCACTTCTCTGAATTTCATGAAATCATTTCTTTTCTGAAACATTTTCCCTTTTCCTAAGAAATAAGTTGTTTTGAATCAATTTTTCTTCTAACCTTTTAGCTATTAAATGAAATATTATCTGAATTAGTTTTCTTCTACGAGGGCAGTTAGATAAGTCAGTGACTTTTTGAATCGAAGATATTTTTTTGGAAAAAAAGCACATAATTCCTTTTTGACGTATTACATTCAGTTCAGCATTCTTCCTAGTTTTTATTCCTTTCAAACAATAGATCTTCAAATTAGATAATGATCACCTCTTCATTCAACTCGAATACCCAGCCATTTCCTGATTGGAAACAAGAAATAATCACAAGGGGCTAAATCTTGAGCATATGGGTTGGAGAATGGAGTAACAATTTGTAATCCAATTTATGGATTTGTCATTGGAAGAATGCTCCCAAAATAACCGCCCAATCGCATCGTTGTTCATTATGTCCAAATTCATGGAAAGAGTCATAAAATGTGAGCTCATGAATTATCTTGGGTTACAGGATATCATCAGTGATCGACAATACGGTTTTCGTAGACAGCGATCAACTGGTGACGTCCTTGCATGCGTTACGTATTTGTGGACATTAACAATCGAATAGCACGTTGAATCAAGTGCCATTGCTCTGGATATCTCAAAGACCTTTGACAGGGTTAAGCATGCAGCCTTGTTAAATAAACTGATCGAATATGGACTTCCGAAAAATTGCTTGGTTAGATTAGTAGCTTCCTTTTCAGTGAATCGATTCAGGTGGTAGTTAATGGTGTAACGAGTGAATCTTTTCAGGTTTATGCAGGTGTACCCCAGGGCTCCATACTATCGCGAAATCTTTTCTGTTGCAGATTAATGATCTACTCCACTCCACCGAGAACAAAATATTTGGGCTAGACGACGTCTGTACTCTGGTGTACTCATTTTCTAGTCAGCGACCTATATCTGCTGATGAGTCACACTGACTTGTAACGCTAAATGTATCAGAGGTTGTCAATTTTAGCCTAAATTGAAGACCTCCTATCTAATAGGTGATCATTTGTTGTGATTTACCCTGCTCTGTTGGTTCAGATCGGTCCTGGATTTATCTTTCTTCAAGTTCCTAGTGAATGAGGTTCCCCTCCCAACAAAGTGAACACAGTTAAGTTTAATGAGTTTATTTAAAGAGAAACCTTGACTTCATAAACTGAATTTACAAGGAAATTAAATAAATAATGATTATAAAATAATTTGAGAATGAATATAATTCAAAAATAAGAATAATTCGAAAGTGAAAATATTTGAAGAATGAATATAATTTGAATGTGATAATGATTCAAGAATGAAAATCATTTGAGGGTGCAACAATGGCAGAGGCATAATAACTTTATCCTGTGATATGGTTGTATGGTGATAGCGCTGCTTTCTTCGATTGGCTGGACGTCTAGGAAGATGTGCTGGGGGATATTTCTCAGTCCTTTCTCAGCAATAGTGGTGTATATTGGAAGAATTGGCCTCCTTCCAAGAAACAATAGTGGGTTATGGAAGAATTTTGCCCCTTTCCAAGAACTGTAAAATACCATTAATCGCCATTAGCTGTCGATAAGTTCAAAATGTTCTCGCTTCTCTGCTTTAATTATGAATAATAATACAATATCAGACGGCCTAGATTTCTCCTATTCCAAAAAAGAAAATAAAATAACACAAATATAAATATAATGAAAACGAATCAAAATGACTAGGCCATTCAAATGAGCCGGGAGGGGGCTACTTATGCGCAAATGTTGAATGAGCAAGAGAAGCAAGTGAAATATAGGTATAGGATTAATAATGGAAAATAGTAGAAAGAGACACTCCTTGAGCATAAACGATGGAAGTTGAAAATAACTACATAGATATGTGTAGAATCTCTGTATCAATTCAATGATTGCTCAAAAGTAGAATTAAGTTTAGAAATAAAGCGGATAAAAAGGATTATTACCTACCCCTTCGATACAGGACTATCCAACACTCCACTGAATAAATGTATTGAATTATAAACAATATCTAAGACTTATTACTTCAGAAAAGCAGATTTGAATGTGACCGTAAGCAGGTGAGTTCTTATCTTACGCATATGAATTTGCAATATGTGGAGTGCCAGTAGTAGAAGGGAAGATTGTACAGTGTGAACTTGAAGGTGATAAAATTAAGCTGTAGGGGCTACTCAGCACGCCACAGGCGAACATACGAACAGACATGTCATTGAATTCACCCTTGGAGAAGATATCTAAGTAAGGCCTGTTGAATTTGGTCAATTTCAACGCGAACAAGACGCAAATAACAACGTTACCCAGAAAAGTCACGCAACGAATCTACTCTGCATCACAATATACACCAGAGGGTGCTGGTATGACTATGCGTCTGCTATTGCCAGTTCTTCTTCTGCCAAAATCAATTTTCCTTTCAAAGCTAAGCAATATTTCAAGTCATAACAGCTGATCATCTTATTCAAGGCACAGGTGCCACCAGGTCTGGAATACTGTTCCTATGTGTGAGCCTCCGTACTCAAACCTTCATTACATCTATTGGATAGTGCCCACAAGAGCATCCGGAGATCACGTCTTATCTCCAGCTTCTAGCTTAAAGGCGGCAGGTTCCTAGTTTTTCTTCGAGCTGAAAGGGATAAAATCCAGTTCCAAAGAAAAACCAGATTAGCGGAAAACTCCCATCAGAGGACGGTTTGAGTGAAAACGCTACGTACCTTCCCCTATAAAAATTGTTTTGTTTATAGAGATAGTGTGCTGTGAACTCGCTTCCATCGAACATCTTTCCGATAACTTACAATTTGACACACACACACTTAATCATCTTGGACAGCTGTGGCTTGACAAGCATCCTTTCCTCCTTTTGGAGTTGAGAATAAAAAAAAATAAACTTCATACGTTTGCACTCGTATATTATCTTGATGGAATAAAACCTTGTCACTTCGCTAAATGCGGTGGTTTTTGCTTGAAATTAACTTCTAAATATTCTTCAGCAACCGTTTCATCTATTTCAACATTTAGGAAAAATACTTTTGATAATTTGCTCGCTGGAGGTAATATACCATAAACACCTCAAAACAGTCTAGGGAACACTTACCAATATCTTTAAAATATGAATTTGATGATTTTAATTTATAGAAATCTTTCGGTTTTTGTTAGGATGTATTGTATATAATGTATTCTCAACAAAAATAATAATATTTGACTTCTCCAAAGCACCTATCATAAAAAAATTTGAAATTTGAAAATGACGAAATTTGGTAAAACACAAACAAAATCCTGAACTAATATTTTCGAAACAATATGGAAGCTCTTATATTTTTCAGTACCCAGAAGGTCCACCTCTGTTATAAATGACACTTTGGCATCGTCGCGGCATGCTCAATATTAAATTGTCTATTACATTTTGGCCTAAGTCATCCCAAGCCCCCTGAACTGCTAATCGAAGCTTCTGTTCATGATGGAAGACGTTTTGACGCAGGAGATTTCTTTTTAGGGTATCCCACACATGCTCGATGGGATTCAGATTTGGGGAGCAGGATGGCCACGGTAGAAGATCGATATCATTCTGTTCAAGAATGTTCAAGACAACTCTTGCACGATGAGGAGGGGCATTATCTTGTTGGAAGAGTGGATTTTGACCCATTATTTGGAGATACGGTACCACTACAGGTAAAACTATCTCATTTGCGTAAAAATTTCCTGTGAGGTTGTTTTGTATGAAAACGAGGTCAGTTCTCCCACCAAGGCGTATACCGCCCTAAAACATCACTGATACGCCTCCCTATCTAACAACTTCTCGAGCATGCTCCATATTCGAATTCTTCCCGAATCGGAATAATAACTAAATCTAGATTCATCACTGAAGAGAACTGTGGCCCACCTCTCTTGATCCCAGTTTACGTGTTCTTGGCACCAAGCTAAACGAGCAGCGCGATTTCCATGGGTCAGTTGTGGATCTCTTAAAGGACGTCTGGAGTGGAGTTGACCTTCGTTCAGTCGATTTCTCACAGTTTGGTCGGAAATTTGTACATTAGGAACTAGTGATACCTCTTGAGGTAATTGAGATGCTGTGGTAGTACGATCTCTTCTGGCTTGTAAAACCAAAAATCGGTCTTGGGCGACTGTAGTAATCCTGAAACGACCTGTATGGCGTTCTTCTACGCTACCTGTTTCATTGAAACGTGACCATAAACGGTTTATGACACTTGGGCTACTTCCCAGAACCCTGGATACTTCCCGTTGTGAGCCCCCAGCTTGGAGCATGCCAACGGCTCGTAACATCTCTTCTCTAGTCAAATGTCGTCTTTCCATGGTCGAATCACAAAACTTGAATCTTTTATTTGTGCTTACAACAGAAACAAAGTGCCAACTAACTGATTTCAAACACTGAATACATAAAATGATTATAAAGCAGCGTCGCATCTTCTGCATTGTTAGTTTTTTATAAAAAAACTGAAATCTGTTGCGGCACTCTACATAATTTGGTGAGAAATTGATGCAGGTGTTCATTTCTTGAAAAAAATCATCCATATTGATCGTTCTGAATACGATATATCGATATTCAGAAGTGTTCCCTAGACTTTTTTGAGGTGTTTATATCGGATGTCTCATCACTTTCGCAACGGAAGATTAGGCATATTTTACAGTCGATTTTGAATTTTTTTGCTCAGTAATATGTAGTGCTGTAGAGACTACAAACTAAATATATTTTAGAGTATACAAGGCGTTCTGTAATAAAGTTACATACCAAAGTTATGGTTTTTCAAATGGGACACCCTATATTTATTCTGGTTCATTTCTGATTTTGCGGGGAAAAGTTAAGGTGAGTTTGTTCGAAATTCTCTATACCTATCTTTTGACAATTTTTGAAATTTTAGACTTTGAAAAAAAATGTTGTACCCTCAATATTGATTTCAAAGTTTCAGATGTACAACTGTTTGATAGTAATTGTTGTTGCTAGAACATATGACAAATTTTGTTCGTCTATGTTACACAGAGTGTTCGAAAACGATTTTCGAAGTTGGGACTTATTCAAATCTCATTTCACTGCTTTTTCAAATGACATACCTATATCTAAAGAGCCGAATAAGTGGTAAAGCTTAATACCCTATTTTCAGCGGTTTCCAAGTTATTCAAAAATTTAGCCAAAATTCTACCTGCAATTTCTATCTGAAGAGATTGATGCTCTAGAAGAAAAAACCGAATTAGGGGAAATCAGAACTGTTTTTATTTTTCGTGAATCATAACCATCCAACAACTATTGACTAAAAAAATTTACAAAAAGATTCGAGTTCATAATATCACATTAATTCATACTTCAAACCTAATATTAAAAACGAAACATTCGCAAAATAAAGAAAGAAAGACTTTCTATATAATTTTTTACATAAGATGTTCAAAATGGCCTCCATTTTGAACCATACACAATGTTAACCTGTTCAAATGATCTCCTAACGTTACTTAGCCTTTCTGGTGTTACCGATGCTTCTCTTATCCTCTCTTTCTTATCGTCAGCCGTCAATGACAAAATACAATTTCCTTCAGACACCCGCCATACAAAAAAGTCAAGGCGAGTTAGATCAGGTGATCTAACAGGCCAATTTCGA
Source organism: Cryptolaemus montrouzieri (assembly GCA_013387265.2). Taxonomy (NCBI): domain Eukaryota; kingdom Metazoa; phylum Arthropoda; class Insecta; order Coleoptera; family Coccinellidae; genus Cryptolaemus; species Cryptolaemus montrouzieri. Next base: position 30,792,947 of record JABFTP020000001.1, read on the forward strand.
AATCCGCCTCTACCGATCAATTTATTAGGAAAGTGTGTCCACGAAATTCCTCACATTGGTAGTGAAATGTGCCGGAGCTCCGTCCAATTGGAATCACATTCGTTGCCTTACGTCGATCGTCACATCTTCTAACAATTCTTGTCGATAATCACGAAAAAACCTCAAAAATATATTTCCGTTCAAGTGCTCATCGAGAAAATTGGTCCGATGACATGCCAATGATTGCGCCCCAAGTATTAACCGCCCATCGATGCTGTGTGTACGGCTGACGAAAGATATGTGGATTGTGATCATCGTAATAATGAAAATTTCTTCCGGTTCACTATGAAGTTGTTTTGGGAAGTGAATTCATCCGAGAACATAATATTTACTGCAAAATTTCAATTTTTTCCGACATCCATAAACAGAATTCGAACTGACGTTCAAAATCCCCTTGCGATAGCTCCTGGTGGACATAAACATGATACTGATGGAATCCGCGTCTTTTCAAGATTTTGGATACACTTCCTCCACTAATTTTCGTTTCATCAGCAATCTTCAGTTGACTAGTAGTTGAATTTACAACGACGGTCGCTACAACTGTCATTTCGTTTTCTTCACCTTCTGTCTTCCGCTTTTGTCTGTCCGTTTTTTGATAAGCTACGTTGCCGGTTTGCCGAAATGTTAGTAGTAGTTTTTGTTAGGAATTTCTGTCTGGATGTCTTCGATTCGAGTATCTTTCGGAGTTAACTGAGTTTTTGACGCTAAAAAAAGTTTTGTTGGCACTCTACGATGACAAAAATCATATCAATTCGTCCTTGTATTGGATGTATTTTGTATTTTGAAATGTATAGCAAACAGCAAAATTGCTCAAAATAGGAATTTTCCAACTGAAAATTAAACAAAAATGAAATTGTGAACATTATCCACTAATACGTACACCTAATTCTTTCTGTTCAAGACAGACGTAATATGTTTTCATTATAGTATTAATAGGTGTCCACGAAGATCCTTTCCAGGAATTTTAGATACCAAGTATATTAAGCCCTAATATTATATTAAACAATAACATGACAATTATTAGGATTAGTTAGGCGAGTACAAGGAATGCGATAAAGAGATCTTGATTATTTAATTACCTTGATTAGATTTGCCGGTATTGAGCATCCCTTCATTGAATTTAAGTCGTTAATGAAAAATGATTCATTGAATATATGATATGAATGAATAAGATACTTTCTTTTGGGAACAAACGACTGAAACTTCAAAGCTATACATTGGAGGGAAAAATTGGAATATATCTTGAAATTCGATAAAAATTGACTATACTTTCGAATATCTTCGAAACCGTCGAAAATAGGTATAAAGAACATTCGAGAGGTATAAGAATGTACCACTTATTCAACTCTTCAGATATAGGGTATGCCATTTGAAAGAAGAAACAGTGACATGAGATTTTAACGTATCCGAAGTTCAAAACTCGTTTTCGAACACCCTGTGTAACATAGATCAAGAAAATATGTCGTATGTTCAAGTAACAATAATTACTATCACAATATGAGGCTGGATTGAAAAATCCTGACCAAGAGATGGCGCCACTAGGCCTACTTCGGAGGTGGCTTTCTACAGTACCATCCGTAGATAGCTTGTAGGTGTACTTTCAGCCCGATCACCATAATAGTTTAAGTTTGAGAGCACGCTGAACAAGATGCATCTGTGTTGTTTGTGAAAATGGAAAATTGGAAAAGCGTGCTGTCATCAAATACTTTTATTTGAAGGGGAAAACGCCGAAGGAAATTAAAGAAGAGAAGCAGAGGGTTTCCGAGTTTAAAATGGGTAGTGTGAGCACCTTAGATGAGCCACGCTCAGGACGCCCCGTTGGGATCACAACTCCAGATATGATCGACAAAATTCATAAAATAGTTCTGGAAGACCGCAGATCGAAAGTGCGTGAGATAGCTTAGACATGTAAGATGTCATATGAACGTGTGCAAAATATGCTCTGTGCAAGATGGGTGCCACGTTTACTAAAAATTGATTCGAAAAACCATTTGTACCGACAATTTGGCGCTGTATAAGCATAATCCAAGCGAATTTTTGCGTCGATTTGTTACTGTTGACGAAACTTGGTTCCACGACTACACTCCTGAAACCAAACAACAGTCTAAACAATGGACTGGAACAGGGAAACCAACTCTGAAGAAGGCAAAAACAATTTTATCGGCAAACAAGGTTATGGCTACTGTTTTTTGGGATGCAAGAGGTATTATATACATTGATTATCTTGAAAAGGTTAAAACTATCACTGGTCAATACTACGCAGACTTATTGCAATGTTTCAGCCACGAGGTGAAAATTGAACTACCTCATTTGGCGAAGAAAAAAAATTTCTTTCATCACGATAACGCACCAGCGCATTCTTCTCACGTTGCCATGGCTAAATTCTATGATCAGAAGTTCAAATTGATGCCGCACCCTCCTTGCTCTCCAGACCTAGCCCCGAGTGACTATTATCTGTTTCCTAACCTCAAAACATGGCTTGGCGGTAGAAGATTTGCGGACAATGAAGAAGTGATCGAAGCTGTAAATGGATATTTTGAGGAACTTGACGAATCAACCTATAGAGATGCCATTACTAGACTAGAACACCGCTATGAGAAAGGTATCAGCCTTAAAGGAGAATATGTTGAGAAATAAAAAAATCTTAGAAACTTTGTGTTTCTTGGTCAGGCTGAAAACTTATCAATCCATCCTCGTAGCTTTGAAATCAATGTTGAGGGCGCATTTTTTTTTCAAAGTCATCAAATTTCAGAAAATGTCAAAATTTCAGAAACCATTTAAGATAGGTATGGGGATTTTCAAACAAACTCACCCTCATTTTTTCTCATAGTCAAAAATGAAACAAAATATAGGGTATCCCATTTGAAAAATCATTACATTGGCATGTAACTTCATTATAGATCACCATGTATAGTGAAAATATATTTAGTTCGTACTCACTACATCACTTCATATTACTGCGTACAAAAAATTTCAAAATCGGCTGTGAAATATGCCTAATCTTCCATCGCGAGTGTGGTGAGCCACCCGGTATAATAATACGAAGATTTTAGAAAAACCAAAGTGGTCGCAATTTTTAAACCTGGTAAAAATTCTGGAAATCCGAATTGCTATCGTCTCATCATTCTAGTTTCTATTTCTTTAAAGATAATTGAAAGACTTCTATATCAATGATTATCGATTCCAAGATGGTTTCACTTCAATGGTTCAGAATTTGATACTTCGAATATTCATTTTCTTCATCTCTCATTATGATCCAGCTGAACGGTTACAGAAAGCCTTTAACAGTATTTATCCTCAAAATAGTTCTGACAGCCACACACATCAACATTCTTCATTAACCTTTAGATGCCGTGTTTTTTTTGTCACACTAGTACCGACGTGGGGCTTGATAGGCCGCCTATACAACACCGAGTTTTACAGAAAATACGTAAAATATACATAAAAAAGGCTGCGTTGTTTATTTGGCATCTATAATGCATATATATATATATATATATATATATATATATATATATATATATATATATATATATATATATATATATATATATATATATATATATATATATATATATAGGCTGATACCTTTCTCATAGCGGTGTTCTAGTCCAGTAATGGCATCTCTATAGGTTGATTCGTCAAGTTCCTCAAAATACCCATTTACAGCTTCGATCACTTCTTCATTGTCCGCAAATCTCCTACCGCCAAGCCATGTTTTGAGGTTAGGAAACAGATAATAGTCACTCAGGGCTAGGTCTGGAGAGCAAGGAGGGTGCGGCATCAATTTGAACTTCTGATCATAGATTTTAGCCATGGCAACGTGAGAAGAATGCGCTGGTGCGTTATCGTGATGAAAGAAATTTTTTTTCTTCGCCAAATGAGGTAGTTCAATTTTCACCTCGTGGCTGAAACATTGCAATAAGTCTGCGTAGTATTGACCAGTGATAGTTTTACCCTTTTCAAGATAATCAATGTATATAATACCTCTTGCATCCCAAAAAACAGTAGCCATAACCTTGTTTGCCGATAAAATTGTTTTTGCCTTCTTCAGAGTTGGTTTCCCTGTTCCAGTCCATTGTTTAGACTGTTTGGTTTCAGGAGTGTAGTCGTGGAACCAAGTTTCGTCAACAGTAACGAATCGACGCAAAAATTCGCTTGGATTATGCTTATACTGCGCCAAATTGGCGGTACAAATGGTTTTTCGAATCAATTTTTAGTAAACGTGGCACCCATCTTGCACAGAGCATATTTTGCACACGTTCATATGACATCTTACATGTCTAAGCTATCTCACGCACTTTCGATCTGCGGTCTTCCAGAACTATTTTATGAATTTTGTCGATCATATCTGGAATTGTGATCTCAACGGGGCGTCCTGAGCGTGGCTCATCTAAGGTGCTCACACTACCCATTTTTATATCAATGATTATCGATTCCAAGATGGTTTCAGAAACACTTCAATGGTTCAGAATTTGATACTTCGAATATTCATTTTCTTCATCTTTCATTGTGATCCAGCTGAACGGTTACAGAAAGCCTTTAACAGTATTTATCCTCAAAATAGTTCTGACAGCCACACCCATCAACATTCTTCATTAACCTTTAGCTGCGGTGTTTTTTTGTCACACTAGTACCGACGTGGGGCTTGATAGGCCGCCTATACAACACCGAGTTTTACAGAAAATACGTAAAATATACATAAAAAAGGCTGCGTTGTTTATTTGGCATCTATAATGCAAAGAAAAGATATATATATATATATATATATATATATATATATATATATATATATATATATATATATATATATTTACCCCGACGAGTTGCCCATATATCTGTTCATGCAATCAAACTGATTTCATGAAAAATATAAATCCACCACCCGGTAATTAATACCATTGCCAGGAAATGCTTATAATCAAAACATATCCTGGAGTAATTATATATTAGGATAACGTTAAATGTTATGAGAATATATCAATCTACCAGAATATATACATACTATAGCATCATCAGACAATGATATCAATGTACCAACGAGTAGTGTACAAAAATAATAATAATAATCATAAAAAATTATCAGTTCTTAGGAAGCATGAAATACACTTTTCCTTAAACTTAAGAATTATATATGTTAGAAAAAGAATCAAAAAGTCTAATATTCTTAAAATAATAATGTCCAACAACAAAATCATTCACAATCTGGGCGAATTTGTTTAGCGCACTGTAAACAAACGTATTCTTTGCAAGAGTAACATCGATATGTGGATTTTCTGTTTAGCTTAGGTGGACAAGATGCACATATTTTTCTTGTTTTTACTTCATAAGCTTGACTTTGAGTTGAATCTGGCGTATCAGAACCGAGTATTCTGGCTAAATTCATATGAAGTTCACGCAAGCAAGCAAGGCAAGCGTAAGTTGAACACTCTTTCCTTTATGTGCTCCAATACTGGTTGTCGAGCTAATTGTTTTATGAACACACCACGATCAGCTTTTTGTGTTAGATGCTCGTCATGTAAAATATGCGCGTTGACAGTACTTATGTCTAAAATTCTATAGAAGAGTGTCATAGGCCAACGTCTTGATCGACGGATGCTAAAGGATATAGAACACTTTTCATCTATCTCATCTAATCCTCCTTTGGTGGTATTATAGAATTGTATTATTTCCGGCTTTCCTGACTCTGTATCAATACCTTCACTATGAAAGCTAATTTAACAGTTTTGCTTTTCCTAGGTACATGAGAAATAAGCGTTCGGTCTTTTGTAAAGCCGTAAAATGTTGAACCTTGTAATCGAGTTTTAGCCAGTAAAAATTCAGGGGGTATTTCTCTTTTGTTTTTTAACAGTCCGACACATGTCAATCCTCTCTGCTTCAAAGCATCTATTAATCGAATTGATGTAAACCAATTGTCACATGTGATATTTTTATTGCTTGCGTTGTACGTAGAAATGTGGGCACCTATAACTTCTTTTCTTCTTCTGTTAGGTTTGATTGATCCTTTGCCAGAATATACATAACAATCATAAAAATATCCGTTTTCAGCATATCATAAGCGCATGATTTTTAGTCGATATTTCGTCGGTTTACTGGGCATGTAAATCATCAAAAATGAACGACCTCTGAATGGTACCAGCATTTCAGTGGCATATTGACGGATGTTATAGACTTTTTGACAATTTGAAACAAATCGTTTCAGAATGTTAGATATCGCCGTTAATTTGTCCGTTTCCTTTTTTGTGTTCTGTCTGCCGCATTATCGAACGTAGACAATGTAACAAAGATAAAAATCTATCGCACCGAAAAACCTCCCTTCCAGTGCCATCTGTAGCAAAAAATTAAATTTGCGTCTTCGTGATTAGATTTGAAAACGGATGTGTACATCAAAAGTCCAATGAACCCTTGTAGTTCAATTATATCTATACTTTTAGTACTTCTAACCGATCTTGATTCGCATATTTTGATCTATATTCTGATAATTTAGAGTTGGTCCTAGTCAGAATCTCTAACATTATGTCATCGTCTATATATCATTTCCATATGTTATATAGATACTTTCCATCATTTTCTGTGAAATTGGAAGAGGGTACTCGTAAAATAATAATATGTTGTGGTATTCTGACCGATGCCCGACTAAGAAAACTTTTTGACCACTTATATTTGTTTGGGGGTTTGGAAATATTTTTCGTCCGAGGTAAGGGCTGGGCTGTAGCCTCAGCATCAGACATGTCAGTATCAGTATCTGTATCATGATCGCTGATTTCCGGTATAAAATCGTCTCCGACATCATCTACTTCCGATCCGCTTTTATCTTCTGCAATCAAGTTTTCAATCAAAGCGAAGTTATTTTGATGCCGAAGATTAATTTGACGATGTGGTCTTTTAGAATAACATAGTTTATCGTTAGGTAAACTACGTTTAACGTCTGACGTCCCAGGTACATCCGTTCTCCAAATGGGCAATTAGGTTTCTGAAATTAAGCACATTTATTTGATTGTAGTTCAAACAAAAAACTAACGTTAGTACCGACGTCGAGCCTGAAAGGCCCCGTCGTAATTAAAATTCGAAATAACTTACCGAAGTTGTATTCGCCGGCACTACTATCACACTCAACGGCGTCGGTGCAACAAAACTTGCAGCTACTGGGGCGCACCGGCCTCTCCTGAGCAGGGTAAAGGGGTAAATCTAACAACTTATCAACCCGCCACGGCCTCACAGGCCCCACGTCAGTACTTTAAGGTTAACCTATTTCGGCCCAATTTCTAAAAAAATCGCAAATAGCAAAAATCCCTAATATAAAATTAGCCTACAAATCCACAACCAAAGTATCAGATATAGTCTGTTCACGTTAAGTATAAAGTGACGTCATAGCTAGGGATGTTTGGTTGGAAAAGATTGCAATAGACAAGAACAAAATAACTAGTCTCGCGCAAAGGAACTATCAGTGACATATGGTGACATTTGGTTATGACAGTTGGCATTGAAATGCGGCGTTGACGTTTTTTATTGATTATTTCAGTTCGCTTTCTTGTACTGATTGAGTTGGGATTGAAGTGTTTTCCTCGAAGTTTTGATAATATTTGAATCATCATTTTAAAATCAGCTCTTTTCAGAACTCAGTGTTTCGAATATTTATTCTATATAAATAGTGTAAATGCCAAGATCTTTCTCGAGCTAAGCCCAAAACATGATTGCATCGTTATGCAATTATTTCCAACAAGAACGAGATAATGGGGGGCCTCTTCTCCCCCTTACAGCTGTAAGAGATGTAAGTACCACTAAAATTAATAACAGAAAGGGCCTTCCACCCTTAAAACAGAAATATTATAATAAAACCCAACTTGTTCATCTGTTGGTTTTCAAATTGTCTACACATCTACATGCTATGAACTTTTTTGCTTACAGAGGGTAGCGAGTGCTTTACAAGTAAGCATTTCATCCATTAACAATATTAAGTGCAAAGATAAAGAGTTGTGATCCACTGAGAAGTCCAAGTAAAAAGGAATCGTGAGAAACCTGTAGTACATATTGGCGATTTTGATCAAACCGCCATAAGAAATACTATCTATGACAAGTTCCAGAACAGTAAGTAGTAATTAAAACCTTTATCTGAATCAAGTTTAATATTATATTATTTGTAGAAGAACAAATTACGTTGTCTGCATTAAAAGAGAAGCTCCATGAAAGAGACATTTTCAATGGGTGTAAGACATCTCTGTGGAAAATTGTACGAAACATTGGATTTAAGTATTCCAAAGATAATCCAAGAAGAGGTTTGATGGAATTACCTCATATTGCATTGAAGCGTATCCATTTTCTGCAATCATATATTCGTATAAAAAATGAAGGATTACGTGAATTTGTCTATCTTGACGAAACATGAATTTTCAAGGATGGTACTATCGGTCCCTCGTGGAAAGATGACAATATCAAAAGTGTGAATAAAACAAAAGTTGGTGGCACCAGGTGAGGTTATCAACTATTGTTTGTACCATTTCAAGATATTCTAAATTTGATATTCGTTTAAGATTCATTGTACTCCATGCAGGCAACAGGCATGGTTTCATTCCTGGTGCAGAACTTGTTTTTTCCTCAAAAACTTTGGACAGTGATTACCACGGGGAAATGAATCAAGAAAACTTCAAGCATTGGTTTTTACACCAACTATTGTTGAATTTGAAAAAGCCTTCAACAATTATACTCGATAATGCAAATTATCATACAACTATTTTGAATAAAGCCCCCACAAAAGGTTGAGATTCAAGAATGGTAAAGAGGCAATAATATAGAGAAAATGATATGAAACCACAATTATTGTGTCTACTTAAAATGTAAGTACTGAATTCAAATAGAATTGTATTTCAAGGAGTAGGAGTGTTTTCAATTTGAATATGTTTCACAGGAATCAGCCAAAACCAATATATGAGATTGATAATCTAGCTGAAGAATATGGATACGAAGTCTTCCTCCCTACCTCTACACTCTTTCTGTATGGAAAGAAGCTCTTCAAAAAATTACTCCAGAGGTATGGAGTAAAACTATTGAACATACAGAAAAAGAAATTCAATATTGGAACACGAACTTCATTTTGATCTTGAAGATGTTCTCCCTTTGATAATAAATATGGACGAGAATGACAGTGACAGTGAAACATTTTTAGACGAACTTTCAGAATAAATGGGGTATTTATTTTTCAATTGATTTAAACTTTTAACCTTTCTTTTGTAAAATTCTCATTAAATAAATGATTTTGTTAATTTCTGTTATTAGATAGTTTTACCTGTACTCCTTATTCGAATCTGCAAGTGCCAAGTAGACTAAATTCTAGTTTCTGTTGAAAGATTGAAGTATTTCGAGGATAATTATCATTTCATGGCCTAGTAACAATAATTTTTCCCAGTCAAAAAGTAACGTTCTGATTTAAATTTTGGACTTATTCAAAACCTGATTTTCTCTAAAACCTTATTCATTTCCATTGTATTTCAAATTCAATGAGATGGTCAGTGCTCAAAACCTTTATTGAACAAAATGCATAATGAACATTTCATCTTTTTCCTGTTTTTATATTATATATAGGGGGTTTTACCCCGACGAGTTGCCCATATATCTGTTCATGCAATCAAACTGATTTCATGAAAAAATATAAATCCACCACCCGGTAATTAATACCATTGCCAGGCAATGATTATAATCAAAACATATCCTGGAGTAATTATATATTAGGATAACGTTAAATGTTATGAGAATATATCAATCTACCAGAATATATACATACTATAGCATCATCAGACAATGATATCAATGTACCAACAGTAGTATATATATATATATATATATATATATATATATATATATATATATATATATATATATATATATATATATATATATATATATATATATATATATATATATATATATATATATATATATATATATATATATATATATATATATATATATATATATATATATATATATATATATATATATATATATATAGAAGTTTACTATTTTTTGGTGTGTGTCAGAAAAACACAAGTGTGAGCAGAGGAAAATATAACAGGGAAACCATACTATCTTGCGTATGATTCAATAAACGAGTGAGAAAACCTGAGGAAAAACTCGTTTCCTGTCGCTATTGCACTAGCCATATCAGCTTCAATTCTCATCTTGCACTCCATGATTTCCAGACGAAGACAAGGGTGAAAGAAAGGGGTTTGGGACAGGAATCTGTAACAATGGAAAAAGAAAACAGCAGAAAATATTTAAACAATCATACCTGACTCTTATATGTCTAAACACACTTGAATTTAAGAAAAGATTTTATATAGGAAGCAAGGCCATAAAAGGACTAAGGAGATAATCAAAAGTACTTAACCTGCGATATTTCCTATTTCGCGGAGATGTTCTTCCGTCGCAGTGTGAGTCTCCTGAAACATAATCACTTCCTTGTTCTTGCTTGCCAATTTTGAAGTATAATCACAAAATCCCTTCGGTGTTTTTCTACATCCTTTTTGATGTTCGGAAAGAATATTATAATTCAAAAACACAAGTGTGAGCAGAGGAAAATATAACAGGAAACCATACTATCTTGCGTATGATTCAATAAACGAGTGAGAAAACCTGAGGAAAAAACTCGTTTCCCTGTCGCTATTGCACTAGCCATATCAGCTTCAATTCTCATCTTGCACTCCATGATTTCCAGACGAAGACAAGGGTGAAAGAAAGGGGGTTTGGGACAGGAATCTGTAACAATGGAAAAAGAAAAACAGCAGAAAAATATTTAAACAATCATACCTGACTCTTATATGTCTAAACACACTTGAATTTAAGAAAAGATTTTATATAGGAAGCAAGGCCATAAAAAGGACTAAGGAGATAATCAAAAAGTACTTAACCTGCGATATTTCCTATTTCGCGGAGATGTTCTTCCGTCGCAGTGTGAGTCTCCTGAAACATAATCACTTCCTTGTTCTTGCTTGCCAATTTTGAAGTATAATCACAAAATCCCTTCGATATTCAAACCCAACAAAACAATTCCCTCTCTGTTTGGCCGAGAGAGCCTCGATGTCTAGGTTCGGTCTTCTAAGTGATGCCGATTATGATCTATAGATGTTCTAGAATCATTATGAACCCAATAATTTGGGTTGACATCTCCCATATATTATTTCTTCGTTGTTCTTGTTTAATTTAAAGAAATTTTGCGAAAAATTTTGACAGTCGTTTAAAAAAAAGAAAGGTGAACACAATTCATATGAATTATGCCTCATGTGTTACATTCACAGGTAAGTACTAGTATTCTGAAGAAGCATCATGATCATCAGGTCGATTTTTATTTTCAACTCGAAATTTTTTGGCCAAAAAAATTTTTTTTTCTTAAGTTATTTGAAAGGTACAAACATTATTTTTCTGAATGTTATGATACCCCACACTAGGGGTCTGAGATGCGTAGTTTTCGATATACAGGATGCTCCATTCAAGAGGTATTGATATAAATGATTATTGAAAAATTTTATTTTCGGGAATGAAAGGTCGCGAATTAATTTCATATGCTTCAAATTGACATCAGACAAAGTTTTCTGAAGAAAAAAGTCGAAGTGACAATCGAATTTATTCTGAGAAAAATTCATACCACTACCTCTTGAATGAAACAGCCTGTATTTCAGAAAATACCCATCTCAGACCCCTACTATGGGTATCAAAACGCTCAGAAAAATAATCTCTAATCTAATTTCGAAAATATGGTAGATGAAGTCATATCTTAAATTAAAAAAGAAAATTTTTTTTCTTCCAAATAATTTCGAGTTGACTATAAAAATCGGCCTGTCTGAGCGTTTTGCGCTTCAAAAATAAAGAAATTATGAATTTCATTCCATACTTTACAGTCGAACTGAATAGGAATTTTGGGAAACACCGAGAAAACTGGTTGATGGCACTTTAAACTTAACGTGAACAGACTATATATTCTTCGATGCCAAAGGTGAAACTCAAATATTAGATAATTCAGGAGTATATTAACTTACATGTCCAAATTGTAACGGAATTTATATTGGTCAAACAGGCAGGTAGTTTAGAATTAGATATATCACACTTAATACACATTTTTGTAAAAACAGAACAGATATGCATAGAACACAACCCTTTTTCTCCATCAACATACAATCTACAAATCCTATACCAAGCAAAAAAGGTATAAAACTCAATTATATTGAATCCTCAGAAATATTCAAAGCCAAACACAATACAGACAAAAATCAAATATTACTCAACAACCTAACTGATTCATATTATTCCCCAATATTTGCGATTTTTATGTAGTTCTCAATTATGTATTAGTACTCAGTGTTAATTTCTATTCTACGTGTTCTGTTAATCCAATTCTCTGTATCTGTATATAAGAAAATTGCTAAGTTAGTTAGTTTTAACTCATACTCTTCTGTTAAAGAGCGAAAGTGCGAAATAGCTATAACGTTGAATAAACTTTTCCATCTTTAACAGCGATATTTCTTACGTAGTAATATTCGCAATCCTCATAATTTCAAAGAGATTACCAGTTCGATTGTTGTCGAGTGTATTCCGGTAGATTCGCGATGAATGTTACAAAAATGAATCTCGGCAAACGAAAGTGAAAGTTCAATTTTTAAAGGCTCCTCGACCGGCGCAATATAATCGCACCGTGATGTAGGAGGTTTTGTAACGTTTTATAATGAAAAGTGGCTATCCTACTTCCAGCGTTCGAAATTGAATGTCAGATCGCTTTTATTTGCCAATGATACAATTTCGCTAAGAATTGCATTACTCGTAGTCAGTCGTTTCGAAAGGGTTAATTAAATTCAGGCATTTACGAGTATATTTATACGTGGTGAAGTACCACGACGAAGAAATATTAATACCTATTGACAGAGAAGACTGTTCATCCTCACTCGTAACTGGTGGTTTACTTTTCACGCTTGGTCAAATATAGACTTGTGATTTCATAATATTTTATATTTGTATGGTGGTATCCTTGCAAGCTGTAGGCGTTCAATGAGACTTATTTCCCAATCATATTGTACTATCATAAAGTGTATTAGTTCATTATGAGTACTCAATAGGTTATTGAATTTCTATATTGAATAAATTAATGATCAATTCAATTCAAAAAAAAAACACGAAAGCTTTGAATCATTATTCAAACAAAAAATATATACGGAGTGGCTACCAAATTTTGACCTTTAGAAGCATATAGAAAACAGATACAGTATAAGCTCTCCATTTGCAGGGTATATGTTCCGTAAATACGCCGCGAATACAGAAACCGTGAATATGCAATGGTAATTCATTTGGGATTATAAGATATACCATCATAGCTGACAAAATAAAAAATGAACACAGGGTGAATCCGCATGAACTGTACATACTTCTCCGATGGGTGGAGTTCGATGGGGAGGATTGAGATCCTTGTAGCTCAACAGGGTGTTTTTTGGAAATTACCGAAAACTTCAATTCCTTCTAAAATTCTCGATAATCAATGGAATAAAACGATTTTTAAGACACTATTGGAATAAATCGTTCCGAAAATATTGCCGAAAAAAATTCGTAAATTCCAGGACCGGCCTGAAACATCATCATTTTCAGAAATATAACTCTGTATATGGGTCATTCTTTTACAAACCGAACACCTTTCTGACTGACACATTTTAGATTTATCTGAAACTCTTTTTACGGGTTCTATATCAAGAAAAAAGAGATATGTGTAAGAGAACTTGTTTTTATCGTATTCTGCATCAAATTTTCTATCGAAAACGCTTTTAAAAACGATGGAGAAGTTATTTTTACTGTGAGGAAAAATTAATTAATTTAGCGCGGTACGTGACATCGACACGTAGGTCACATTCTACGGCTTATATTCTTGTTTTACACCGTTTATCTCTTAAATACAAATAATTGTTTAATTTTGTTTAATTATAAAACCTATTTTATTAGCCAAGAAAATGGAAAAAAAAAGAAAAAAATACATAAATAAAAATAAATAAAAAACATTGTTGAAAATTAAATTTTTTACTAAGATTTCGATAATGCATTAGTTAATAAGAACAATATTTGGAATATAATAAAAATACAACATTCAAAAATAATACAATGTTTATATTTTCTGATTGAGAATTTTACAATATCCATTTTTTCGCAAGATGAAAACCGTTTTGCTTCCAATTGTTGTAAAGAAATCGGATCGATACAATGATATTTTAAAGTTCCTTTCATTGTTAAAGCGTTTTTTAAACGTTCTGACAATTGTTTTTCTTCTAATTTGTATTCATTAACTGCCGAATAACAACACGTTATATTCGGCAATGCTTCTGTTTCCTAGTCGAATAACTCTTCTGGTGTACGGATAGGGTTATTTACCCTTTGTAGGCTAGCTCTAGCTCCAAGTCACATGGCCCTTTTCCATGAGAAGTCGGAAAAAAGTGCCACTCAGCTGATAAATTAAAATCTTTTTCGTGGTGTGAAACATTAATAAAATTTTGTTTATTTTTATACCGTCCATTAGCACCATCAGAAATATAAATTATTTTTTTTACCCCTTCAAATATAATTTTATGCATTGTACTAATTACATACAGTACATTGTACTATTACTAAATATGGACTGCAATTGTGTCATGTCGTAAACAATCAGACATACGTACTAAACTTTTGAGCTGCAATTCGCTTTTATCAATTTGGAAATAAATAGAAAATGGATGTATCGTCACTTCATCGTTATTCCAGTATGTATATATATATATATATATATATATATATATATATATATATATATATATATATATATATATATATATATATATATATAATCTTTTGAAAAGAGAGGATTTACAAAATTTGAATAAATTGTATTGACAATAAATGCTTATATCTATAATTTTGGTGTGTGCAGAAAAGCACAAGTGTGAGCTCAGGAAATGTAACAGGGAACCATAGCATATGATTCAATAAACGAGTGAAAAATCCTGAGGAAAAAGGACTAAGGATATAATACAAAATACATAACCTGCGATATTTCCTCAAATTCCATCTCTGTTTGACCGAGAGAGACCCGATGGCCAGGTTCTGTCTTCCAAGTGATGCCGATTATGATCTATAGATATTTTAGAATCATTATGGACCCAATAATCTGGGTTGACATCGCCCATATATTATTTCTTCGTGGAACTTGCTTAATTTTAGTGAAAAATATTCAATTCTACAAAATCAAGTAGTTCGTTGGATTTGAATGTTTGGAAAGGCGTACTTTTTCTGTTCCAGTTATTGTCTTATACGTAGGTGTGGATACAATATTTGTTTAATCTTTCGTAGCATTTATTCAATCATATCTCTACGAATCCTTCTTCATCTGGATTCAAACAATTTTCCAAATAAATACCGAAGAAAGCAATCAATCAGACAGTAGATTTGTGCATTATGCAGCAAAGAGCTCTTCTGGGACAAAATCATCCGGAGTTAAAATAGTCTCCCATTCGGATCTCCGGGGGGGCTGTCTCGAGGGGTTCATGATGCGGGTAAGTCGAGCACTCCTCCGGCGAATTCACTAACTCATTCACATTCTAGAAAAGAAAGCAAACTCTTGATAGAGTTTTGCAATATCAGAGGACTGGGGTGCAACAACGTGAATATCGATGCAGTCCATCAGCATCTGCAAAACGCACAATTCCAATGTGCTGGCCCTAACCGAAACCCAAATAACTCGAACAACCGATACAGCGTATTACCGTTTCAATAGGTATGAATTACATACGAGATTTAGGTTTAAAGGGGGCCTCTGTGTTCTCGCCAGATCGGATGTTGCATGCCATAGAGAAGACACGATGGGGGACGACGCTTTCCACCTTGCGTGGTTTAAAATCTGATTGCAGGATAAAACACTAGTCTTATGCTGTCTATTTCGCTCGCCAAACGATATTCACTTCCCTAGACTGTTTCAGTATCTCCACCTTGGATTGAATTCAGACTCATCATCCAGCAGCTGAGGTCATTGTACTGGGTGACTTCAACGTTCACAACTCCAACTGGCTCCGCCACTCTAATAGAACAGATGAAGTGGTAAGATAGGCTGAAATTTTTGCAATCAGCCATAATCTAATGCAGCTAGATGAACCGGCAAGAATACCTGATCACCCAACCGAATTCCTGAACACTTTGGATCTCTTTTTGATTTCAGATCCAGATGATTTTGGAGTGGAGGTCTCAGCACCGCTAGGCAACTCAGACCACAACCTTATATCTGCTACTGGAACCATTGTGCTGTACCCAAGAAACTAAACCACCCAGACGCATTTGACACTATAACCCTGCTAACTGGGATGAATTGCGTGAATTCTTTTCGTGCTTCCCATTCAGTGATCCCATTCAGATCCTGACATTAATGTGTGCACTGAAATCGTTTGTAGAAATCATTCAGACAGGAATAGTTATCTACATCCCTCATTCCATGAAAAGAACAACAGCACAAAAGCCATGGTTCAACAAAGACAACTGTATTTCTGTATCTTTGGTTGGAGCTCCAGCTATGCTGGGTCATATTAATGGTTTTTCGGCTTTCGTAAAAAAATGACATACTTTTCCATCGATAGAATAAAATCGAGATATTCAAATCATTACTCACCTATTGTTAACGTATTGAAAATGGTTCCTATAACGGCAAACAATAAAATAGTGCCAAGATGATCAAAAAATAGTCTATTAGGCATGAAATATCCAGCGTCAAGGATGATTGGTGGGAGCATATAGAAGAAAAATGTATCTGGCGTTAATGGGGACACGTGAGAGCTGTCAGTTATATGGACGCTGTCAGTTACATGGACGAGTATCACTCCAATAACAACTCCGACAAAGATCAACAGGCAGGACTCTGGAAACTTCTTGCTTAGCTTTGGGGCCATGTGGAAACCTGAAAAATAAATATTATCTTTAGGTAAACAACTCAAGTTGATTAAGTTTGTTTTCTATGTGTAGATTTCGTGAAATATTGAACGATTATTTCCAAAATGAATATGACCTCTTCTTCCTCGTTTGCAAAAAATAAAATGGTTGAAAATAGTATGGAAATGTATATTGGTACACTCGAATGTTCGGGAACAAATTTAGTTCCCTGTCGATGACTGTCAAAAACTGATATTTCGCATATTTCTCTTAGCGGTGCAGAGATGTTAACTTGGATCAAGTCGGTGATTAATTGAAGCAACAAGTATTTATTTCTAAACTACAATAAATGGTGGGTTATGTCCACAATCATCATCAGCTAGAATTACAGTGCATACGGTGATACATCTGAGAACAATATTGGACTAGCCTTCTGGTCCCCATTGCACATAATTTTGACAGTTGTTCGAAAAATATGACAGTGAATACCTTGTACAGAATATTGAATTATAAAAGAAATTCTCAGAAAAATCACAAATGACAATACATTCATTTTTCAGAAATGTAATTTTTTCTTTCATCAAATTCGACTAGAAAGATCTGGTTCGAAAATATGCAGGGTCGGACTCAGATTTTCTAAAAATCTGGTGTCGAAGCATAGGGAACGTTATCTTCCTGCTTTTCCCGACTAGCTTACGAATTCGCAAAAAAATAAGCATTTAGAATATACATTTATTCCAATTTCCACTTCGTAAACGAGCCAATGCGTCGCCGACTAGGCGACAAGATCATACCCGTGTATCACTTTGTATTCACGAGACAAAAGAAATTCTGGTTGATCTCTGAACATTATAAAACAATAAAGACAAGAAACACAGTAAATTATGAAAGATGGGAAAAAATTACAGAAATCCTGATAAACTAACGCAAAAAAAGTAAACTAACTTAAGAAATTCAAACCAGTGTGATAATTAACAATAATATCAAAATTTCACAATGAATTTTCAATATGTCCTGCATCAGAATCAACACATTTTTTGGCCCGAATGAAGAGGTGATCAATAGTGTAACGTTTCTCAGTTCTGGAAATTATTGGTGGGTTCAAATTAAACACTTCAACGTTACAAAAACTCTAACTGATTTATTTTCATGTAAACTGAACAATTAAAATACTAAACTAAACAATTAACTTCTATAACTAATTTATATAACAAAATCGATACTGCTTAATTTATTTCCAACACTCTGTCCACTTATTCGCGCCCTTTATTCAAACTGAATTTCTTTTAGATCTTCGAATTCTCTCGAAAGTGTATAGCAATTCGTCATTCCGCCGGGCAGGGTTGGCTTCAGGGACGATTGGATATCGTTACAATAGATTTCCTGATAATGTCAGGCCGATATCGCATCTCATCATAAGCTTCGCGAATCCCAATTGCTGACGCAAATCGATTTCCACCTTATAAACTAAATCCTTTAACTCTCCCCATAGAAATTAAACTAAGACCGATCAATTTGTCCCGTTATAGGCCACACCACATATTTAATGAAAATGTTTGCTGGCAATTATTGAATGACTCTATGTTCTAGTTCGAAATCACAGATCTGTGTAGTAACTGTCCGAACAACTGGTAGGTCTGGGTTTATTTCAATTGTTTCTTCTTCTACTTTTCCAAAGTATTTTCAGGAATTGAAAACGCCGATTCGTTTCTCGAACGAGGAATACTCAAATATTTTATTCGTTTTTGGGTATCGTAATGGTAATGGAAGAGCTGCCGCAAGTCAATATCGAAATCTTGCGGTTCAAACAACTCCTCTGAATGTCACTTCTTTCTATCTGTTCGAGCCCGTCTAGTCCTAGTCCATTCGCAATTTCGACATTGCATGCAGTTAAAACTTGAATTTGCACAGATTCTTCATCATTTTCCGCAGTCAATGTGTATGGGTTCAGTCCTTCCACTGATTCTTTTATGTTTAAGATACATTTTGCTATGTCAAATTTCTTCCAGCATTCCATAACATTCATATCGTATTCCATATTATCCAATAAGATTCTGAAGATTCGTCTTATGTAATAGAGCTTAAAGGCCTGGATAATTCATTGGTTCATAGGTTGAAGCAAAGACGTCCTGTTGGGAGGTAAAAATGTCAGTTTTACATTTGGATGCATAGTTTATAGTTCACGAGAATGACTTTCAGCATTGTGCTAAACTAGAACAGCTTTAAAGTTTTTATTCGTTTTTTTTTGAGTTTCAACTTCTGAAAATGAAATCCAGAACCAGTCACCAAAAATAAGGCTTGCAACCCACGCTTTCTTATTAGAACGCCACAATACTAGCAGGTCGCTCTTGTATTGTTCAATTACACAATCTCCAGAAGCATTACAACATAGCAGCAGTGTAACTCTATCCTTGCTGCCCCAAATCCAGGGGCAGACTTCTCGCTTCTGAAAATGAATGTTCTGTTTGGCATTCTCTTGAAAAACAGTCTAGTTTTGTCTGCATTGAATACTTGCTCAGGTTTGAATCCTTAATAAGCTACTTTGTTTTTGAATTCTTCTGGATTTCTTTCTGTTGCACCAGTGTCTGCAGATGCAGCTTCTCTGACAATTTTAATGCTATGCAATGATTGTCGCACCTTAAATTCATTGAACAAACTTTTCGATGCTTGAAACCCTCCTCTATCCCTACTACCACCGGGTTGTTTCAAATATGCTTAAAGACGCTTTGCCTCCTCCCGAATACTTGGACCACCCAGAGGCACTTTTATCGGTTGCGGTCTTCGATCCATAATGACAACGCCGCTTTTTCTATTGCTGGATTACGAACAATTTTCAATGATAAGGTTGCAGCTGCAGACAATCTTATTTTATCTTCAGAGTTTTTTATCGATCATACAGTTGATTCGTTAACATTGAATGAGCGTCATATGGATGCAAACGACTCTCAAGCATTTCTATTTTCTCTTTGAGCAGTAACAATGATTTTTTCGTATCGAAACTCGTTGTTCAATTTTTTAGGTGACATTATAAATTAGGAAGACAACAATAGAAATGTATTACTCGATCACAATATTTATAACGAATTGAAAAATGAAACAATGAAAAATGCAAAGCGGCCTTCACCAAAGGACGGAACGTCTAAGAAGGGCATTTAATAATATACTTTCTGTATTGAGTAATAAGATCGCTTTATTAAAACATTTCGTTTGTTTACAATCTCAAAAACACGAACTGCGGCGAAGGCAGCGTATGTCAAAGGAAAAGCGACACCAATGCAGCCGCGATATAATTCAAAAACATACTTTAGGCCTTGTAGTAATGAGGTCTATTTCACTTTTTCATTAGTCCATTTGACGACGCGTTTACAAAGGATACCGAATCCCATTTATTAATAAATATGTCTGTACCATTGTACCGATCAAATCCGCGACTAAAGAAATTGGGTCGCATTTTTTTTATCCGCAAATAGTGAAAACACGAATGTAGGAAGCGCGAATAAGGATCTTCTACTGTAATTCTGTGCATTCTACTCAAAAGAGTACCTGCAAAATGTGAAAATATTTTTTGTCTAACTACAATAGGATTCGAGATATCGTCGAAATCTCGAAAAATCCAGAATTTCTGAATAACTGCAATCTGTTTTCACTAACATCTCTATCTACAATATATCACATATCTGCAGTACTAAAACCCTGTACATCCGAATTTTGAAAGATCATTGCCAACATATACTCTGTAACTCAAACATATATTTTCCTCAACCTTTCCAATGTGCTACGTTCCAAGATAAATTTTTGAAAATAAAGAATTAAGGCATGGACGATGCTTTCATAGAACCTGTTTACAATTTCTTAATCGGCAGTCAAAACTAGTTCAATGGTTTCGGAGATTTTAAGGCGAAAAGATGCTCATGACGCGATACCTGCCATCATTCACAAAGGATGCACTCGTTCAGATCGCCCTTTATTGAAGAAAGTTTTATTATCCTTCCTCCGAACTCGATTGGAGATTCTAAGAAATCAATTCTACATATCCCACTTTCCTAATAAATCTTTGTCGAATCGATAAACCATTCGAACAAACTTCGAACATCCTTCCATTAGATTGTTTCTTCATATAAAAAGTGTTCATTGATTCCCAAATTTATTAACTGCCCATCAACAACGATGCCAATTTCCCCGGAAATTACTCCATGTATCACGCCCACGACTCTATAATACGGATTTCAGGAGACAGCGCGTACATCTTTAATTGTATCTTACGTCAAAACGATCAAGATTATCTTGACCTAAACTGAAATGAGTAATAAAATCATTTTGCAGTGTCGATATCGCCCGCTTGCATAGAGGATTGGTTGGCCTGGCACCGCACACTATAAAATGATTATTTAAGTTTTAGTTGCAGCGTGAACGTCGTACGAATCTGCCGAACGCCGAAACCACAGAGAACTGTAGATTATCTTCAGTGAACAAGTCTTGTAACAATGAAGTTAGTCAGGGTGGATGCATGTTCTTGAGCTCTTGCTTTCACTTCGTATCACCGCAGGTGTATAATCTACTAATCTTGTTATAAATTTCCAATTTTCGCGTACGAATGCTTATAATTATTCAAAACAATCTGGTGTCGGTGTTGACAGTCGCAAATTATAGCATTAACTGCACGATTTAGCGTCTGTTGCCTTGTTTTAGCGGCGAGTGTGACAGTATTTTTGTGGTCCTTCGCGCCGGATGTAGACAGAATTTGCAGCATAATGACAGGTAATGAATCATTTTGTTTGCTTTGTCTCTTTACTTTCTGAATTCATTTTTCAACGCTCGATGATTCGAATTTTGATGGTGGAAAGAATTATGGTTGTTTATGTGTGTTATTCTCTCTGTGGACGTTTTATTTTCATGAAATTGTTTGTATTCCATATGATTGTCGTACTTACTGGATACATATTGAATATGCAACAAAATTATCTTGTGAATCTCTATGTCTAAGTTTCATAGCAACTCATGTCCTGAAATAGTAGATAAAATGAAATAAAATACCTTATCTCTTAACCTCAAATATTTCGGCAATTTCCTGCTATAGATCGAGATACTTCAAGGTCATTCTTTGTCTTTCACATTAATATCGGTGTTGAACGTTTAAGTTTGCTGCAGTAAATTGATAAAGGTTATTTTTTCAATATTTTTCGTGAAATAGAAATTCTTGGAAGAATACTCAGACTTTCAACGCATCAATGTAATTAAATCTAATATCTGTTTGAGTTTGTGATGATTTTTTCCAGCCCTAGAAGCGTTTCAATTATCATTTCAAAAGCTGATAAATTGTGAAATAAGCTCTGTGGCGTTAGAACATTGAAAATCACAGAGAAATCATCATAGACTTTTTATGAATACCGTTTTCAATCAACTGATCAATTACCCACCCGATCATTTTCGTCGTTTTTTGTATAAAGTCTATTTCGCTGAAGAATTCATAAGTATTAGAGATGAATATAAGACATATAACAAGCCTATTCTAAATCTAACAGAAGTAGTGCTCGAGCGTTTCGACTCTATCAAGCACGATATCCAGATCGTGATTAACTAGAGCGCCGCATTTTTCTAGACTCAATAAAATTAGGAATTTAGAAAACCGAAAATACTCAAACTGAAATTCAATGAAGAAGCGGAACAACTGTTGCACAAGCTCATGCAAATACCGGGAACTCAGCTAAGATTGTTAATTCGGTTCTACGAAAATATTTTTTTTACTCTTAACTCAAGGGAGGAAGCGATGCATGTCATGTCACAGATTGGCCCCCAAGATGATTCACTTGTTTCTTGAAGAGGGCCAAATTGTGAGTTATCAGAGAGATGTTCTATGGAAGCGAGTTCCACAGCTCACTAGTCCTTTGAACAAACGATTTTTTATAGAGAGAGTTACGTGGCGTTGCTAGTTGGACCGTTCGCTGATAAGAGTTTTCGCGAGCCTGGTGGAAAGATGAGCAACCTGCCGTCTTTGAGCGAGATCTTCAGGCTAGAACACTATCCAATAGATTCAATGAATGCTTGGGTCCGGAGTCATGGTTATTGTATTCCAGACCAGGTCGCACCTGTGCCTTGCATGGAAGCATGAGCTGCGATGACGTGAAGTACTGCTTAGTCCAAAAAAGAAAACTGATTTTAGCAGAAGCAGATTTGGCAATGGCTGGCACATGGTCATGCCAGCAAACACCAGTGATGAATATGATGCTGAGTAAATACATATTCTTTTCTGAGAAAATTTGATGTGCTTTCATAGTTGAAGGAGCTTCACCAGCAGTGGCATTTCTGGAGGACGTGGTTGATTGCGTTGAAGCGGCCCCAATGTGATATTTTTCCCAAGTATTCATTCAGTGACATGATACCAACACGTATCTTTGTGGGTATGACTCCTTGGCAGCTATAGGGCGCTGACTAGAAAATGAGAACACCAGAGTACAGTCGTCCGCAAACCCAAGTATTATGTTTTCAGTGAAGTGCAGATCATTAATCTGCAACAGCAAAAAGTTGGCAAGAGTATGGAGCCCTGCGGTACTCCTGCATACCGAATCACTCGTTACATCATCAACACCACCAGAATCGATCTACCGAAGAGAAAGCTACTAATCCAACCACGCAATTTTAGGGAAATACATAAATACAAGCATTACGTGTTCCAAGAAGATTTTTCCAAATAGAATGAATTGAAAGTATACTTTTCTCAGAACCATCATTTGGTCTGTTGAGTGTATTTTCCACAACAATCGTCATTTCGATAGAAATCATTCTCGACATTGGGAGTAGCAGAATGCTTATAATATAATCAATAATTTCCATTGTAGATTCATTGTGAACGTCTGGTACGAGGTTTAGTCTAAACGGTTGACAGAGTCTGTTCGCATTGAGGAAAATTTTAATCAGAACAATGGTTGAACGTAAGAAGTTTTCTTCTATGATGATGATGCTGCACCCAACACAGCTTTGACGGACGTTTGAATATACTATCGTTTGTAATAACGAAACGACCATGCCACCCGAAAATCTTAAAAAGTAACATACAATTGTTATTTGAAAACAAAAACTAAAGAGATAATCTATTATATGAAATGAATTTCAATGTAGGTATTCAAATGAATTGCATTCGAAGTTTGAATAATGGTAACCGAAGCAAAAGAATGCCTGAAATTTGTCTTCAACTCTTCGATATTTAGTCTAGTTCTTCTATATAACAGATCCTTGGTATATCTACAAAGAAAAAAGTCCAGCGCCAACAAATCCGTGGAACGTTGCGGCCATCTTACAGGTCCTTGAATTAGTAATGACCATAGTTTGGTGAGAAGAAGCTTCATCATGTTAAAAATAGAAATTACTGACACTTCTTTTTGTTTTTATTACATTCAAAATAACATTTTATCAAGTCTCTCTTTTCGTTATTATCTATTTCCTTCATTTTGATTGCATCTTCGCGAAAAACAATAAAGCTCTCAATTATTTCATTCTAACTCTACCAAGTCATCGAAGAGTGACCGTACATAACTTAAAGGTAGTTAGGGTACACTAGGGCAGTTCGAATCGGCAGAATACAAGGTAACTATTCGTTTTCCATATACAGGCTGTTTTATGGATATGTGACGAATATTCTAATTGCAATAACTAATAAACGCGTAGACCGATTTCTTCGATATTTCGTTCCACAAATAACATGCCTGATTTTAACAATACTGTTTGTAGACGAAAATCAAATTCCAGGACCGGACTGAAAAAATTAGTTTTTGCCCCGAAATAACAGAACAAACACGCAGTATACTTTGTATCATTTCAAATGGCCACTCAGTACATCTCACTCTCTCCTACCAAATAAAATGAAAGGAAATATTTCACGTCACACGGCACGTCGAAACTCGGCTCATACAACTCCGTGAGCATAGAAACTGCATCCGTTGTGCTCTTGGTCTGGAATTGGCGCTCGAAAGCAATTTATTACGATCGTAATTGATTGATATTCGTTCAAATTAGAGTTTTTTCAAGTTTTTGTGAACTCTGACTCTTCAATGAATATTCATGCATAAGATACTGAAATAGGTGTTTTACCTCGCAAATTTATTAACTTGTTTCACTTACCTAGATACTTCAGTTTCGAAATAACATAATTCTGTGATTTCTTATTTGCTCTCACGAACCAAGAATTGAGGGATCGAATGAGGAATTGTACAATTTCCTATTTTATGTCTGATTGTATTTGGTAGTAAGTTATTTTATCTTTTATCGTTATTTTCCACACTGAAATCTTTGGAAATCTACGTATTCTTCAACGAAGTGGATATAAATAATAGCCAGCTTCACCACAGAAGTGTATGGCAAATAATCTTCTTCCTTCTACGAAATCATGTAGTATGTAGGACATACGTCCGACTGAATTATTGCGAAAAAAATTGATCAAGTTGGCGATGAGTGGCCATTTGAAATGATACAAACTATACATGACTTTTCGGGAACTCTTGCACATGATCTTAATCAGCAACCTACTGCAAAAACTGTCCCGTTGCGTTAAACTTTTTTATTGAGGTTGATTATGAGGATAACTTTTTTTATTTTCGTTTTGGAAGAACTTCGCCATTACCAAATGTAAGTTACCTTCGTACTATCAACTCAGCATTGGGTATTAATCATTTTTGTCCCGGGAATACTTCAGCTAGTCCTTTCCTCATAAAATGAAGTCGAGGAAGAATTACAGGGCGTAAAAAATTCACGAACTGGATAAGTAGATCATCAAGAATTGATACTCTTCTACAGATCTGTTAATACTGATTTTCTATGGTTTACAGTCCGTGATTCACAGAGCCAAATATTGAACTATTTTTGTGGGGTTACCTGAAGAATTTTGTCAATGGTGAAGACATAGTTAACCGGGAGCACCTAATCCAAGGAATTGAGGAAGGCTCCGATTTTATTCGAAACCAACAGGATGTTTTTAGAAAATCAGTTAGGCATCTGGTAGTTCGTTCGAGAATATGTATACGAGAAGGAGGGAGAATTTATGAAAACTTGTGAAATGTTTTCAAATTAATATTTTGTTAGTTATTTCTTGTTTTGTTAGTGGCTGATCTGTTTTAATGTTTCCGCTGTCGAATGAATTTTCCATTTTTATTTTGAATTTTTATCAACGTGAGATATTCGTCTTCGATTGATGTCTTTTAAATGATGAATTAATTATCTTCTGAATATTAATCGAAATGTCTCTTAGGGTTTGTGTGGTTAGGCACTGCTGTAATTGACAGCAACTCTTAAACAGAAAAGGTCGTTGTGATATTTCCATGGCATTGGACCACTTCCTGAGAGATGACATAGACGCACACCGTATTTTTTCAATAAAAAAATTGAAGAATAAGTTTCGGAATACGCCCGTGTAATTCTTCCTCGACTTCATTCCGTGAGGAGGGGATTGGCTAAAGTGGGACAAAAGGGATAAATATCCAATGCTGAATTGTTGGTAGGAAGGTAAGTTACGTTTGGTAATTGCGAAGTTTTTCCAGAACAAAAAAAAGCAGTTATCCTCATAATTATACCTCAATAAAGAAGTTTAGTGGAATGCTATAGTTTTCATTTTCTTAGAGCAATTCTCGCTGATGAAGATCGTGTACAGGAGTTCTCAAGAAATCATGTACAGGGTGTTTGTTTAGTTATTTCAAGTAAAAACTCATTTGTTCAGTCCGGCCCTAGAATTTGATTTTCGTCTACAAACGTTATTGTTTCTTCAGCCATATTATTTGTGGTACAAAATACTGAGGAAATCGGTGTATTCAAGAGTTATTGCGATCAGAAAGTTCGATCCAAATCCATAAAACAGTCTGTATAACAAAAACGAATTGCGTAACATTAAGCGATCACTCCTGAATCACACTGTGTATGCAAAACTTAAAAGACATCCCTCGTATCAGGATCGTGTAGAGATAAAAATGAAATTAATATTGATTTATTGTTATCTATGTTCAGATTGAAATACACTCCCCACAAAAATTGTCGCATCAGCCTACTTTTACGACAATACTATATAAACTTTTAAATTGGTCATTCAAGAGTCGTTTGGTAACTTTCAGAAGTGTAAAATAAGAAGATATCATTCAAAAGAGATGAGTTTATGATGGAAAATATCAACAATTTTCGAGTTTATGAAAAATTAAAAAATTCTACCATCTTCAAACATTTGCGAAGAGACCAATCAACTAGCATCGAATGGTTACTAATCATTTTTAAAATCGAGTGTTTTCTCCACAGACCCTAATTACTGCCAGTATACGTCTCGGAAGCCCCTCAAACAAATTTTGGATGGACTCTTGAGTCACTGAGTTCCAAATTTCAGGAAGCAGATTTTCTAGTTGTTGGAATGTTCTACAAGGCATCCTACGTTGCTGAATTTGCCACCCCATGTTGTCCCAAACATGTTCTATGAGATTCGAGTCGGGACTTCTGGCTCTTAAAATATCAATTTCGGCATTTTTCAGAAATTCTGTTACTCCTCTAGCTGCATGAGGCCGAGCATTATCATGCATATAAATGAAGTTTTCGCCAATCAATGGGCCAAAGAGTACAACATGGGGTTCAAGGATATCTGCGATGTATCTGGCCGCTGTCATTCATTCAAGTTAGCCACGTAACGTTGGCTTCGCCCCTCCTCTAGAAGTGTTACAATTCTTACCACTTCATGATCACTCAAATAGCGTCCAGGATATTCAGCAGCCATTACAATAAATTCAAAGATTCGAAAATCAACAAGAAACACAGAAAAACTGAAGAGAAATTGAATGAATACTGATAGTCAAATAAACTCATTCTTGTTTCAGACGTGTTTGGGATCATATGGAAACAAATGTTACTACATAGATTAGATTTTTTCCCCTCATATATCCAAAAACATATGTTGACAAAGAAACTGCGATCGAGCTGCTAAATCGATTGAGGAATTCAGAATACCAGGTGATGGGACAATTTTTGTGGTGTTCCACATCACTCTTCAAAAATACTGAATTTCATCACAAATTATATATTTCAAATATTATTCTGCTCTATGAAAAAATAAGAAAACAGTAAATTTTCATAGATCCCTATTTTAAAAGAATGAAAATGTATGTTCTGATTTTGAGATTTTTACAGTGTTTTCAGTACTCAAGTAATATTCCTTTAACAACCATTTAACCATGACTTGATTTTTCTAATCGAATGGAAAACAGAGGATCATCATTATTTAGGTAACCTCTGTGAATTTGGTATCTCAGAGACGGTTCTAGCGATATACATGAAAATTTCTATTTTGTTTGAAGAAGACGCTGCAATATTTAAGGAGGCGACTGCTGAAGTCATTTCATGAAAGAAATCATATTAACATAGGTCTGCAATTACTTCGATACCGATTTATGTTGAAGTTTAATGGAAAGATGCAGTTGATTTTGAATTTTTCGTAAACCGCTTAAGATAGTGAGGTAAAATTTAGGGATGTCGAAAACTTTCAAAGACGCATAATTTCAATTCGAAATATTATTTTGGACACACCAGTGCCGCGCGTATGGGTACAATGCAGGTTATTCTCAAAGAAAAAACTAGTACGCTATTGATTTTTTCACAAATGGAAAATATTTCTGAATTTTCCAATAATTTTCAAGAATAAAGCTCTTTCGACATTTTTTGTACGATGCCCAGTTTTTCAGTTTTCTACGAATCCTTGCGATTCCATTGATATTACCTGTTCTATGCTTAGTCATAGATGTGTTCAAAAATGATCAACGTCAGTGTCATTTAGGTGTTTCTGTTTTTCAATAATTTTGAATCTATTGAATTTGAATTTGAAATCGGTTATCATGAATCATTATACGAATGCTGAGATGACCGACAGGCACTTCATGTATGGACATGCTGACGAAAATGTTTTATAAGCTCGGCGGTTTTACATTGACAAATTTCCAAACTATACTGCTCCCGATAGAAGAACTTTTGAAAGCATTCATCAATGCCTATGTAAAAAAGGCACATAAAAACGATATGAAGAAGCAGGAAGGCTGAGGGAAGTAAAAACGGTGACCTGGAAAATGAGGTTCTTGCAATAATTCAAGACGATCCTGGTACCTCCACTCGAAAAATTGCTGACGCTTTAGGTATAAGCAGTGAAACTGTTTGGAAAAGTCCACCTACAACGCGTATAAGCACTTCTTTTTATCGATTTTCCTGCCCGTATTGCGTATTGTCAAAGGCTTTTGTGTAAGTTGATTCAAATTCCTTAATTTCTTATGCTGATCCTGTTCACTGATGAAGTTTTTCAAGAAATTTCATAAGGTATTTTCAAAATAATCATCTGTTGTGTGAAGAAAATCCGCATCAAGCATATGAAGATCGATTTCACATCAGTTCTCGTTGACCGTTTGGATCGGCATTATGGGTGACCGCCTAATAGGACTAGTATAACTACCAGGAAGACTTACGGAGGAGGTTAGTTCCGCTTCTTTTTGGAACATACGCTTTCAGAATTTTTGGAGGATGTTCTTTTGGCAATAAGGCAAATCGTGGTTTATGCACAACGGCGCACCTGCTCATTTTAGTCAGCTTCCTCGTGACTTCTTAACTCAATAGTAAGGATATCGCTGGATTGTCCGAGGTGGACCCCAATTTTGGTCTTCATGGTCCCCAGACTCAAACCCCCTCGATTTCTTCCTGTAGGGTCATTTGAAGTCTGGTTTACACTATCCCCGTGGCAAATGTTGAGGACTTTATAAATAGAATTATCGCTGGGTGCAACTCGATAAGAACAGATCTTGGTGTATTTGAAAGAGTTCGCCAATAAATAGGGAGAAGACTGAAATCTTGCATCCGAGCTGGAGGAGGTCACTTTGAACAGATTTTGTAATTTTTTTAAATTTATTAGTGATACTCAAAAGTGTTTGTTTAGCACTTGTATTAAACTTTTGATTTTCAAACATAGGTTATTTAATAATAATAATAATAATAAGGAAAGTGAGTCACAGTCTCCTTCGGTTAGCGACGGAAGCAGCGTGATATCGAGTAGGGATACTGCAACACAAAACCAAGTGGGAAATAACATCAACACCTCCCAGCCGACTCTTGATGTTTCAACGGTGGCGCAATCATTATCCTACGACCGCGAGAGCCGGACTCCCTAGGAAACGCATGAAGTGGACCCCAGAAATGAATTCCTTCATTATGCGTTCCTATCACAAGATTACAAACTTGGAATCGGAAATGACAGCATACAGATACGCGTTACATCTTGCGTTCGTAGAAAAATATCCTGAATTACAGCACATATCCCAGCAGAGAATTTCGGATCAACGAAGAACAATCGTTAAAAACAGGCTACTTTCTTCAGAAACGCTGCGAAGCATACGAGAAGAGGTCATAATGGAACTCAGAAGCGAAAATGATACTCATAACGGTATACGTGCTGGAGTCAATGAAAGTGTTACAGATAACATCGAAGTCACGGAAACGAATATTAACATGGAACGCTCTCCTGAGCCGAATCAGCAGAACGAATATATGTATTTAGAAAGATCAGAACTCAACAGAGCAATAACTGAATTCAGTGGTAGTAACCCAACTAAAAGACCTAAACTGCCCAACCTCAAGACGAACAAGAACACCAATATCATCCTAGCATGCGTAAACTCGGTGTTTGAAGAATATACCGAGCAGAACACCTTGGAGAAGATTCACACTTTGATTTACTGTGGAGCAGTAGCGGTTCTTTGACTTCACAAACAACAAATCTCCACAACTCTGATTCAAACTGAGCGAAAAAGTGTCAGAAAACCACCATGGCAAAAACGACTGGAGAAGGATATTGATAATATTAGAGCAGAAATTGGTCGCCTCACAGAATTCCTGAGAAACAGAAAACCCTCAAGGCGCTTGAAATCACATATACGCAAAATTTATAGGAAAATTGGTACGAAAACAAAACACCCTGATTACAAACAACACATCGACGCGTATATGGACACTTTGAAACAGAAACTCCAAGCAAAAGCAAAGAGGCTTTCAAGATACGTCAAGTGTATTGAAAGCAAACACCAAAACCAAAGGTTCCTCCAGAACGCGGCCAATTTTCATAACGGAAATAACAAAACTGCGACCAACAATAACAGAGAAGCACCTGACGCACAGTGCTTGACCGACTATTGGTCATCACTATGGTCGAACCCCAAAGAACACAATAGAGATGCGAAATGGATCACGAATGAAAAAGAACGCCTTGATATCAGACATATGGACTTCGAAGGAATAACGGAGGAAGAAATCACAACAGTAGTTAGAGCGACCAACAATTGGACGACCACAGGTATAGATAATATCCACAACTACTGGTACAAGAAGTTTGATAAGCTCCATGGAGCCCTAGCGAAACAGCTCACGTATGTTCTTCAACATCCCAAGAAAACACCCACTTTCCTAACGCAAGGCTTAACATATATGCTACCTAAGAGCGATAGAACACAGGATCCGTCTCAATATAGGCTAATCACTTGCCTGCTAACACTCTACAAAATACTCACCTCATACATATCCAATCGAATATACCAACACCTTGACGACAACAATATATTAGCAGAGGAGCATAAAGGATGCAGAAAGGATGCAGAAAGAAACACCACGGGTCCAAGGAACAACTCATCATCGATTCTGTGATAATGAAACAAGCACACGTAGGGCATCGGAATGTTCATTCGGTTTTTCTCGATTATCTGAAGACATTCGATAGTACCGACCATTCTTGGCTTGTTGAAGTATTGCAGATATACAAAATTCACCCAGCCCTGGTAGAATTCCTGAAGACAACCGTGACACACTGGCGCACGTCTCTGCAGGTCAACATAAACAATAAATCAATTAAAACCGACGAGATACCCATACGTCGTGGATTTTTCAAGGAGACTCTCTGAGTCCACTATGGTTCTGTTTAGCAATGAACCCATTGTCCTCAATGCTCAATAGAACTGAATACGGATTTAGGATAAAAGCAGAAAGGAATTATCATACAATCTCCCACCTGCTGTATATGGATGACATCAAATTATATGCTTCGAACAAGAAGCAATTGGATGATTTGCTGAAAACTGTCAGTGAGTTCTCGGCAGATGTTCATATGAAATTCGGGATTGAAAAATGCAAGACCCTGAATATTCAAAGAGGGAAAGTCACAGATGGTGAAACACAACTCCCAAACGGTGCCAGATTGCTAGACCAAAAACAATCAAAGAAGAAGATTCGTTCAGAATACAGTCAGCGTTTGAAGACTGTGCTGAAATCAATGTTGATCTCGGGGAATCTAGTCAAGGCAATTAACACCTTCGTCATTCCAGTGTTGCTTTACTCATTTGGAATAATCAGATGGACTAAGACAGAACTAGATGATATTCAAAGGCAGACCCGAACGATGCTAACAAAGTACAACAACCATCATCCAAAATCATCTGTGATACGAACAACTTTGAAGCGGAAAGAAGGAGGACGCGGATTAATAGATGTAGTCAATTTACACACCGAACAGATAAAAAATCTCAGAGAATTCTTCTCAGCAAAAGCTCTCACTTCTGACCTACATAGAGTGGTATCGTTGGCTGATAAGGGATATATACCTCTAAATCTTGCTACCAGAGATGACCTGCTGAGTCTACCATTCCTATCAGATACTGAAAAACAAGAGCAATGGTCAAGAGAGGAATTGCATGGACGACATCACCATGAGATTAATCAACCACACATCGACAAAGAAGCCTCCAACAAATAGCTGATGAAAAGAGAATTATTCGCGGAAACAGAGGGATTTCTTATGGCCATCCAAGACCAAGTGATCGCTACAAACAATTACAAAAAATTTATTATGAAGGACGGAACATTACAAACAGATAGGTGCAGAAAATGCCATATAAGATCGGAGACTATACAGCATATTACGTCCGGATGCGAACAACTGGCCAATACGGACTATCTTCACAGGCATAATCAGGTGTGCAACATTATCCATCAGAAACTTGCACACAAGTAGGAACTTCTAAATACCTTCCAGCCATATTACAAGTATCAACCGGCGCCCGTATTGGAAAATGACTCTATCAGATTATACTACGATAGGCCTGTTATCACTGACAGAATGGTGACGAATAATAGGCCGGACATAATGGTGTATGATAAGAGAGCCAAAACAGCAATGCTGGTGGATGTCGCCATACCGAATAATAACAACGTGCTGAATAAGTTCCAGGAGAAAAAGTCCAAATACACAGACCTTGCTATTGAGATCAAGCAGATGTGGCACCTCGAGAAAATAGATATTGTTCCTGTCATCGTATCCTCCACTGGGTTAATACCCAAAACTTTGCATGATAGCCTTAAGAAATTAGAATTGCATAAGAATACCTATATAGAAATGCAAAAAGCTGTAATTCTTAATACATGTAGGATAGTTAGGAAATTTATGTCAAGTTTATTGTAATCGAGCCGATTCCTTTTGATTGCTGAATCTGGGAAAGGTAAATTATATCTAGCTAACAGCTGAGATAGTGCATGAGTCCACGATAATAAATAATAAATATTGTTTATTGCTTATGAAATTCACAGTGCGGGTCCATTACTATTTTCACAAACATAAATTAGAGTACTACATTCGATACAATGTTTAAATGTATTATGCATATACATGCATCCCTCCATCAATAAAGATTATCAGGGTTAGAATTTTCTCGAAGCAGTTCTCTTTCAATAGATAAGAGAAAATCCTTGTATGAGGAATTGAAACTTTATACAATTTTTAAATTTTCTACAATACAAATGAACAACAAAAAATCTACAATAAATATTCGAATACTCAAACATACAAAATATGGACACAAACAGTCATCTATAGATAAAATGGAACTATTCATGAAAAAACCTAGAAAAAGACTCATCAATAGCAAAGAAAACCTATCAATTATTGCTACTATCTCACAGCGGTTTCTACACAAGACCCATTTCTTAATTTGTTTTTTGAATACACTGATGCGGCAAATATCCTTGATATGATCTGGAATTGAATTGTAAACTTTTGGATCCAGAAATATGTGATCGCTGTCCTATTGTTTTGTCGGTCCGTTATAATTTTTTTCCTTTATTTCTTGTAGAGTGTTCATGGTTATTATATTTCGCACTTGAAATGTT
Source organism: Cryptolaemus montrouzieri (assembly GCA_013387265.2). Classification (NCBI taxonomy): domain Eukaryota; kingdom Metazoa; phylum Arthropoda; class Insecta; order Coleoptera; family Coccinellidae; genus Cryptolaemus; species Cryptolaemus montrouzieri. The sequence continues at coordinate 30,827,090 of JABFTP020000001.1, forward strand.
CTTTTACTGGTGGAGTCCCAATGTTAAGAAGGACATTTGCCTCAGGTCCAGCATCACCTCAGCTTCTCTGAAGAGTTGATCAGTGGAAAATAGGTACGGCCTGCCAAAAACAATTTTCAGGATCCATTTTTGCGTGACTTCTAGCTTATAAATATAATAGTTTGTCACTCCACCCCAACCCAGCAATCCGTATATCAAATGAGGCTGAACCAATACCAGATCCTTATTAGTTGGATACCACAATATTTCTTAACGAACCTGAACCTGGGAACCAGCACCCGAAGTTTCTTAATCAACTTCTCCATATGCTTTCCCCATCTCAAATGACGATCCACTACTACTCCCAAATACGTAATTGATGTGCTAGCTTGAATATTACAAGTACCATTGTCTTGACATGTTAAAACATTGAAACAAAGGTTGGCTGAGCTGCAGAAGTAATAGAAAACTGAATGAATTTGGTCTTATCTCTGTTCAGTGACAGCAACTTTGAATCAAATAAATCCAAAATGAGTCTGAAATTGTTCTCTACAGTCTCCTTCAAAGATGCCCATGTCAAACCTTCATAAAAAATAGCAGTATCGTCAGCGAACGATATGTGGTTGCCTCTGATGGGAATTGAAAATAAAGTATTCATGTATATAATGAATGAAATCGGGCCCAAGATTGTTCCCTGCGGAACACCGTATTCGACTTCTGAAAAATCACTGAATGAGTCCCCAACCTGTACGCAATGCTGCCGACCTGTTATATAACTTGCAAACCATTGATAATGATAAAAAGAAATACACTAGGATGGTTGTCTTAATCAAAGACTACGTCTCGTACAATGAAATGAATGGACTTTCTTTTCTTATTCTTTTCAACATTTTCCTACTCAAAAACTTGGCGTCTTACAAAAAAATGTCGAGAAAGCGTTGTTCTTAAAAAATAATTGCAAAATTCAAAAATATTTTTTCTTTTGAATAATTCAGTAGGGTTCTAGTTTTTTCTTTGAGAATAACCTGGGTTGTGCCCATATGCGCGCCACTGGTGAGTCAAAAATATAGTTTTGAAAATTATGCTTCTTCGAAAGTCTTCGACACCCCCAAAATTTTACCCCAATATCTCAAACAGTTTACAAAAAATTCAAATTTAACTGTGTCTTTCGATTAAACTTTATCACCCTGTAAATCGGTAACGAAGTATTTGCGGACCTATGTTTATAAGAAATTTTTTTATGGAATGAGTTCAGCAATCACTCCCCTAAATATTGCCGTGTCTTTTTTAAACATCCTGTAGATTCCTTCTCAGTAAAAACATGATTTCAAAAAAAAAACAAGACGTCGAACAAAGATATCAATCGTGAATATTCACATTCAATTTTCCAGATTTCACTTGAAATTCAAATGTTGTTGTTGAGTTTGAAGTTTAAATCAGCGTAAAATCAACACAAGTTTATTGACTCGACTTCATATCTCTTACATCAGCAATAAAGCAATAGTGAACCAATCAGCTTTAAGATTTTTTGTTTGAAATATTTTTTATCTATGGTACCATTTTCACCAAAAACCAAGTTCAAGAATGAAGAACAATCAAATCATATCTTCTTGATGCTGAAGACAACTTTCGAAATTATTTTTAGTTGTTCGACTGGATCGATTAAGAATTCAAAACTAATCTGTCTGCGTCATTCAAGGCGGTGTCAGTGTCATAAAACGCTAGTTCGCTACAAAATACATTATCGGAAATACAAAATACATTAGGTTAGATTTCAGTTCCAATGATTTGAAATCCAGTTTTTCTGTCATTTCACTTATTGAAGAATCATCTGTTGATATAGATCGAATCTAGCTAGAATCAGTCGTCAAGATGTCTTTTCGTAATTAATTTATGTTGTGAAAATATTCAGATCGAAAGTAAAATAGAAAGTGATTGGGATTTCGGATTCTCTCTTAAAATTTAGCAATGCGTTTTATTGAAATTTAACAGATACGAAGAATGTCGTTGAAGATGATAATAAGAAATTAAACTATGGATTATACTATCACAAGAGATTTATTGAAAATCAGGATTGCAATTTCTCTCGACCATTTTCAGCTGACAACAAGTATTGAACCAACGATGAAAATACATACATATATAAACATGAAGATGCAGAATTAATAAGGGTGCAAACAAGGAGGTAATAAATTAATTATGAAAATAGCAGGTATTACTTAAAGATATCAAATAAGAACGAATAAGCCAGGTCATACTGGTCGTGCAGAAGATTATCTGCATGGGGGATTTGTTGCAGTTTGAAAATTTGGATGGATTCCAAGAAATATAATTTTCGCCCCTTAGGTATTCTGTGAATAATTTGAAGATCTATGGGTGAAAAATTGCCATTTTCCATATAGTATGAAACGAAAGTAGATTCGTCAGTTCTCTGGTTATTGTAATCTGATTGATGCTCTTCGTATCTTATTTTGGATGAACAATCAGTCTGACCTATATAGTTGTCTTCACAGTTCCTACAGGACAACTCGCTAACTCCAGTATTGTAAATTGAATCAGTTTTATCTTCACTATTGAAAAATTCCTGGGAGAGTTTCATATGGGTCTTGAAAGCTACTTTTTTTATGCTATCTTGAAATGGCATTTGCAGTCTTTTCGCTAATAGGGTCAAAATATGTTATTGAAATGTATTTATCTGTATTAGTTGACTCTATAGGTGGGTAAATATTATGATATGCTGTTTGTCTTTGTTCCTTTCTGATCCTGCCGCTTATTATATTTGAGGGATAACCATTTTTCTTAGCTATTTCTTTAAAAGTTGACACTTCCCTGGACATATTTTCTTCGTAATGGCAGAGAGAAAGCCCTATTAATCACTGAACTAAATGCAGCGTATTTATGAGATTCAAGGTTAGGTTATAGTCATAAGGGATGCAAATATCAGTAAATGTGGGTTTTCTTTGTATATCAAAACTTAGTGTGTTATTTTTATGAGTGATTTTAGGTTAAAAAAGTCTAAAAGTGAATCTTATTATCGGCTTCTCTCTTTATATTGAATTTAATTTTGGGATGAATGCTATGATGTAAGGTAAAAATTGATCAAATTGTCTAGTGGTTTCTATAAAACATGCTAGTATATTGTTAACATATCTATACCAAAAATGTACTAATTTTAATTTGGAGCCATTGAATATGATATCTTCTATATACGCCATGAAAATGTCAGCTAGGGGATCAATGGTGATGCCATTGGTAGACCGTGAGGTTATTTTACGCGTACATTGAATTTGTTATTGAATTTGAAATAATTCTATTATATGCACAACTTGAGCAAAAACATGAAATAATTTTGTACAACCGGATTAACATGTGATTTTTTTAGAATGTCTGAGACCAATGGTAGGCATTCGTCTCCTGGGATGTTGGAAAATATGTTATCTACATCTAAACTGATTAAATATGATTTGATTAATGTTTAAACCTGTTTCAATTCTCGTGTTAATTGAACCGAGATTTTTATTGAATATTTAGGTGTGAAATTTGTTGAATTTCTCAATACAAGATTCAATTCTTTTGCTAGTTTATATAGTGAGCTGTTCATGAATGACACTACTAGAAGTATTAGAGCATTGTCTTGTGATTCAAATTGGGTCGTAAAGTTTTGGAGGTCCGGGATTCATATTTATGAAATAATTGATTAGTTTTGTTAATATTATATGTGCAATTTCTTTCACAGTTATTCTTAATGTTTTCTGGATATCTATGGTTCGATTTCACTTATGCTCTCTTTTTGAAGAAGATTTCGGTAAAACGACTATGGTGTTTAATTTGTCTGCTTTGGTTAAAACTAAATCGTTTTCGGATGAGATGTTGAAGTTGAATTTTACTTCAACAAACTACGTTCAGAAATTGATAAATCAACATCTAAATAGTTCATAACTCTACTACTGAATGATCTCATGCATGCAGTATTTTGAATGTTATCTGAATTTTTCGAAAAACTTTTATGCTTCTAGGGTTTTCAATTTCTTGTATTAATTTTCAAATTTTTCGTGAAAAAGTTTGCTAATGTCATTTTGCTCCTTGTCGTTATACGAATCGAATTCTACTGGAAGTTAATTCTGTATAAATAACCTTAATTTAATGTTAAATGTCGTCTCGTTTGGTTAGATAAATAGACGAATAGAAATTTGCCCCTTCTTTTATCCAGGTGGTTTCTGCTATTTGGACTGCTTTCTTCGAATATGTTGATTTAGATTTTGTTCTGACGTTGACATATTTTGAGGTTACTTTTCTTCTCTTGGTTGAATCATATATTTCGGCTATACACACTATATCTAGTTCTTAACTTGCTATAAAGGGCGGTTCGTTTTGCTGTACTAGCACACTACGTGATAGTTTGAAGTTTTGCATACAGGGTGATTCACAAGTCATCGTACATAGCTTGACTATAGTTATAGTAAACCTAGGGGAGTTCAAATCGGCACTTAGAATACAAGGTAACGCTATTCGATTTCGTCATACAGGCTGTTTCATGGATTTGGATCGAATTTTCTAATCGCAGTAACTCTTGAACGCACACACAGATTTCCTTGACATTTCGTACCACGAATAATAACGGCTGATGTTTACAATATTGTTTGCAGACTATAATTAAATTCCGAGGCCGGACTAGAAAAATTAGTTTTTTCCTCGAAATGACTAAATAAACACTCTGTACTTGATATTTCGAGAACTCCTGCACACGATCCTAATCGGCAAGAATTGCTCTAAAAAATGAGCCTACTGCGAAACCTGTCGCATTCCACTAAACTGTTTTATTAAGGTATGATTATGAGGATCATTCATTCTTTTTGTCGTGGAAAAACTTCGTGATCACGAAATGTAACTTGCTTTCCTAGTAACAATTGAGAATTGGGTATTTAGCGTTTTTGTTCCGGGAATACTTCACTAATCCTCTACCCACAAAATGAAGTCGAGACAGAATTACAGGGGCGTATTCCGAGAATTCTTCAATTTTTTTCATCGATATAGTAAAGTGTGCGTCCATGTCATCTCCAGGTCGTTCTTGTTTTGATTTCTTAAAGCACGAGGAATCAACGATCTGTAAAGCGTCAGTGGTTTAATGAGACAATCCCCAGATGTATTAGAACATAGCAGCAGTGCAACTCTTTCCTTTGCTGCCTTAAATCCAGGAGCTTTTGGAAATGAATGTTTTGTTCGGCATCATCTTACAAATCAGTGCAATTTCTTCTACATTAAGTACTGATTACGTCATCTGTACTTATTTACTTTTTCTGCACATATGGCAACCCACCGTAAGCATTGTCTTTGCTTATGATGACATGAAAGATGAAACTTATTTTCGGGGATACCCTTGAAAACGAAACTTACAACAAGTAATGCATGTACTCTCTTAGAACCGAGTGGAGGAATTTTACCGCGCGCTATTCACTTGTCTAAACTTCTGCGTCAGTGTTTACTCAATGTAATGTTTCGTTTGGATACAACGACGAGTAGGTAGACGTATTCTTAGCATAGCAAAGCGAGTTAACATTGGTATTACCTTTAATTTAATTAGACAAAGTTTAAAGTTTAATTAAAATGTCGTTTCGAAAAGACAAATCCAAGTTATACCAAAAATTGTTTGAAAGTTTTGAAAAATCTCATACAAATATGAAAGAACAAAATATACAGAAGTTAGTTAACGACGTGTGGCGTAATTATAAATTACAAGCAAAGTCCGACAAGAAACTTGATATTATTGTATCGAAGAGAATTGAAGAAGAATTGCGAGCAGCGACTAAGAATAAATCCAATCTACTACAATTTTTTCCAGGGTGAGAGAAATATTAGGAATCGTCAAAACTTTCTCTTTTATTTTTGTTAATTTAGACGATCATTACAAGATATTATGGCATACCTCAAAGTATGTTCAGTATATTAGATTTATTCTATATGATTGTATCTGACGATTGGTTACAAAAATACAAGGTGTTAGTTTACTGTAAGTATTAGATGGCTTCCATTCCCTACTGTGCTCTTTTAATGCAGTTTTTATGAAAGCTAAAGAAGTCTTTTGATACAATATGTAAAAGTGTTATTTTATTTTATTTTGTTTGTCTTTTATTCTTTTGAATCGAAAATTTTCAATAGTAAGTAGATAAAGTAAATATTTGTTATCATAGTAAATCTTTTTTATGTATATTATTAGCAATGCTGAATAAACGTACAGTCATATTATCATTATTTATTATCGTGGACTTATGCACTATCTCAGCTGTTAGCTGGATATAATTTACCTTTCCCAGATCCAGCAATCAAAGGGAATAGGCTGGATTACAATAAACTTGACATAAATTTCCTAACTATCCTACATGTATTAAGAATTACAGCTTTTTGCATTTCTATATAGGTATTCTAATTTCTCCTCTAATTCTCGAGGTGCCACATCTGCTTGATCTCAATAGCAAGGTCTGTGTATTTGGACTTTTTCTCCTGGAACTTGTTCAGCACGTTCTTATTATTCGGTATGGCGACATCCACCAGCATTGCTGTTCTGGCTCTCTTATAATACACCACTATGTCCGGCCTATTATTCGTCAACATTCTGTCAGTGATAACAGGCCTATAGTAGTATAATCTGATAGAGTCATTTTCCAATACGGGCGCCGGTTGGTACTTGTAATATGACTGGAAGGTGTTCAGAAGTCCGTACTTGTGTACAAGTTTCTGATGGATAATGTTGCACACCTGATTATGCCTGTAAAGATAGTCCGTATTGGACAGTTGTTCGCAGCCGGACGTAATATGCTGTATAGTCTCCGTTCTTATGTGGCATTTTCTGCATTTATCTGTTTGAAATGTTCCGTCCTTAATAATAAATTTTTTGTAATTGTTTGTAGCGATCACTTGGTCTTGAATGGCCATAAGGAATCCTTCTCTTTCCGCGAATAATTCTCCTTTCATCAACCATTTGTTGGAGGCTTCTTTGTTGATGTGTGGTTGATTAATCTCATGGTGATGTCATTCATGCAATTCCTTTCTTGACCATTGCTCTTGTTTTTCAGTATCTGATAGGAATGGTAGATTCAGCAGGTCATCTCTGGTAGCAAGATTTAGAGGTGTATATCCTTTATCAGCCAACGATACCACTCTATGGAGGTCAGAAGTGAGAGCTTTTGCAGAGAAGAATTCTTTGAGATTTTTTATCTGTTCGGTGTGTAAATTGACAACATCTATTAATCCGCGTTCTCCTTCTTTCCGCTTCAAAATTGTTCGTATCACAGACGATTTTGGATGATGATTGTTGTACTTTGTCAGCATCGTTCGGGCCTGCCTTTGAATATCATCTAGTTCTGTCTTAGTCCATCTGATTATTCCAAATGAGTACAGCAACACTGGTATAGCGTAGGTGTTAATTGTCTTGACTAGATTCCCCGAGTTCAACATCGATTTCAGCACAGACTTCAGACGCTGACTGTATTCTGAACGAATCTTCTCCTTTGATTGTTTTTGGTCTAGCAATCTGGCTTGTTGGTATCCCAGATATTTGTATGTTTTGCCATCCCTCATGCACTGTATAATATCACCGTTTGGAAGTTGGGTTTCACCATCTATGACTTTCCCTCTTTGAATGTTCAGGGTCTTACATTTTTCAATCCCGAATTTCATATGAACTTCTGCCGAGAACTCACTGACAGTTTTCAGCAAATCATTCAATTGCTTCTTGTTCGAAGCATATAATTTGATATCATCCATGTACAGCAGGTGGGAGACTGTATAATAATTCCTATCTATTTTTATCCTAAATCCGTATCCTGTTCTATTGAGCACTGAGGACAATGGGTTAATAGCTAAACAGAACCATAGTGGACTCAAAGAGTCTCCTTGAAAAATTCCACGACGTATGGGTATCTTGTCGGTTTTAATTGATTTATTGTTCATGTTGACCTGCAGAGACGTGCGCCAGTGTGTCATTGTTGTCTTCAAGAATTCTACTAGGGCTGGGTGAATTTTGTATATCTGCAATACTTCAACAAGCCAAGAATGGGCGGTACTATCGAATTCCTTCAGATAATTGAGAAAAGCTGAATGAACATTCTGATACTCTTCATGTGCCTGTTTCATTATTACAGAATCGATGATGATTTGTTCCTTGCACCCGTGGTGTTTCTTTCTGCATTCTTTCTGCTCCTCTGCTAATATATTGTTGTCGTCAAGGTGTTAGTATATCCGATTGGATGTGCATGAGGTGAGTATTTTGTAGAGTGCGGACAGGCAAGTGATTGGCCAATATTGAGACGGATCCTGTGTTCTATCTATCGCTCTTAGGTAGCATATATGTTAAGCCTTGTGTTAGGAAAGTGGGTGTTTTCTTGGGATGTTGAAGAACATACGTGAGCTGTTTCGCTAGGGCTCCATGGAGCTTGTCAAACTTCTTGTACCAGTAGATGTGGATATTATCTATACCTGTGGTGTTCCAATTGTTGGTCGCTCTAACTACTGTTGTGATTTCTTCCTCCGTTATTCCTTCGAAGTCCATATGTTTGATATCAAGACGTTCCTTTTCATTCGTGATCCATTCCGCATCTCTATTGTGTTCTTTGGGGTTCGACCATAGTGATGACCAATAATCGGTCAAGCACTGTGCGTCAGGTACTTTTCTGTTATTGTTGGTCGCAGTTTTGTTATTTCCCTTATGAAAATTGGCCGCGTTATGGAGGAACCTTTGGTTTTGGTGTTTCTTTTCAGTACACTTGACGTATCTTGAAAGCCTCTTTGCTTTTGCTTGGAGTTTCTGTTTCAAACTGTCCATATACACGTCGATGTAATGTTTGTGATCAGGGTGTTTTGTGTTCGTACAAATTTTCCTATAAATTTTGCGTATATGTGATTTCAAGCGCCTTGAGGGTTTTTTGTTTCTCAGGAATTCTGTGAGGCGACCGATTTCTGCTCTAATATTATCAATATCCTTCTCCAGTCATTTTTGCCATGGTGGTTTTCTGACCCTTTTTGGCTCAGCTTGAATCAGAGATGTGGAGATTTGTTGTTCGTGAAGTCGAAGAACCGCTACTGCTCCACAGTAAATCGCAGTGTGATCTTCTCCAAGGTGTTCTGGTCGGTATATTCTTCAAACACTGAGTTTACGCTTGCTAGGATGATATCGGTGTTCTTGTTCGTCTCAAGTTTGGGCAGTTTAGGTCTTTTAGTTGGGTTACTTCCATTAAATTCAGTTATTGCTCTGTTGAGTTCTGATCTTGCTAAATACATATATTCGTTCTGCTGATTCGGCTCAGGAGGGCGTTCCATGTTAATATTTGTTTCCGTGGCTTCGATGTTATCTGAAGCACTTTCATTGACTCCGGCAGGTATACCGTTATGAGTATCATTTTCGCTTCTGAGTTCCATTATGACCTCTTCTCGTATGCTTCGCAGCGTTTCTGAAGAAAGTACCCTGTTTTTAACGATTATTCTTCGTTGATCCGAAATTCTCTGCTCGGATATGTGCTGTAATTCAGGATATTCTTCTACGAACGCAAGATGTAACGCGTATCTGTATGCTGTCATTTCCGATTCCAAGTTTGTAATCTTGTAATAGGAACGCATAATGAAGGATTTCATTTCTGGGGTCCACTACATGCGTTTCCTAGGGAGTTCGGCTCTCGTGGTCGTAGGCATAAAGGCTTGCGCCACCGTTGAAACATCAAGAGTCGGTTGGGAGGTATTGATGTTATTTCCCACTTGGTTTTGTGTTGCAGTATCCCTACTCGATATCACGCTGCTTCCGTCGCTAACCGAGGGAGACTGTGACTCACTTTTCGAACAAGACCCTCTTCCTAAATCTTGAACGCGACAAGAGGTTATGGTGGTACAATGTCGATTCACCCGTTTATTCTTTAGATTGTGCATCATTGGATAAGTTGCATTTTATACCTACTGCCAGGTTCAGCTTGGGTACCTCGGGTTCGCTGAGCCCGTACTCAGAATCAATGTTCCTGAGACCCTGAGGGCTATTATTATTATTATCGCACTTCAAATTTATTGAACCGACTTTCCGATGAACGAATTGCTTCTCTACCACAACTTCCTCTGGGTTCTTTAAAATGTTCGTTGAGACGCTATGTCTTCTCCAGGATAACTGAACTACTCAGGGGTACTCTTTTTTGGGTGCGGTATTTGATCCAATTTCTTCTATTGCTGAATCACCAACAATTCTCACGTGACAGTGAAAATGAAGCTGAAGACAACATTTTTTTATAGTACGGTTGATTTGTTAACATTGAGTGGGCGTGATATGGATTTCTATTTCCACTCTAAGCGGACTACTAATTTTTTTGTATCGAAACTAGTTTTTCAATTTTTTTAGGAAGACAACGGTAGAGATCTATTACTCGATCAAAATTTTTGTAACGCATTGTATAATGAAATAATAAAAGACGGAAAGCGGCTTTTACCAAATCTCGGAACGTCCGATAAGTGGCATTTAACAATATGCTATGAGTAATAAGGCTTTACTTAAACATTTTGTTTGTTTACATTCTAAAAAACTCCGACCGCGGTGAAGTCGGCTTATTTCAAAGGAAAAACCAAACCAATACAGCGGCAATAACATTTAAAATATTATTTGATAATAAGATCTATTTTACTTTTTTATTTGTCCATTTGACGAATGATTTACAAAGAATACCGAATCGTATCTGTTAATACATAGCATATGTATGTATCAGTATACCAATTAGATCCTCGAACAAAGAAATCCATAACCGCAAATATTGAGTCGCATTTTTTTCCGCGAGTAGTTCAAATGCGAATGTAGGAAGTGCGAATAAGGAACGTTTACTGTATATCCCCTTAAATGTTTGCCAAGTTACAGCATAAATTAAATTCAAAGATTAACAAATAATTTATCAAATGTTTGGTTATGTACCATCCCGATATTTTTAGACTTCCTGCGAATGAACGGGAAATTTATGATAAGGCATATCTGAATATGACCACTGTTTTGGTGAGTTTGTTCAAGTACTAAAACGAAATAAAATACTATCAAAATAAATATTCTTGTACAAATGATAACATATTTTGCTTCAGAGATGATAAGCTGACTCAATTAAGTTGTTCACGAAACGCAGCTTCAACGCACTGCTAAGGAAATGTCATAAAAGAATCCGACATTGATCTTACATACTGGGTGGGGCAACTGAAACGAAAAAGACTCAATAACTGCTAAACTATTACTTTTTGGACAAAAAGCAGAAACAGGTGAATTTTTGTCCAAAGGGGGACATCTTTTAACACACGGTGATTTTATTTTTCATCTACGCCCTAAGCAGGGGTGCGCAAAACTCAATTTTTTGAATAGGGAAGATAGGTCGAGTAATACCTCATTGGAAAGCTCTATTAATTTTCAACACTAATATGTTATAATTTTTGAGTTTTGACATATTCGGAAGAAGATACAGGTTCGTCAAAAGACGAGTTAATTCAGTGATTGCAAAATCTGTCGATTTCGAATGAACATTCACCGAAATACTGTTGTATTTTGGAGGAAAATATCTTTAAGCAGTGGTGCTTCCACTACACCCCCTCAGATGATGGTGTCAACCCCTCAAATCTTCGAATTGAAAGGTTTTAGAATTTCTAGAATATTGTAGACAAAGTGTTTGCTTCATCTGCATTGCGATGAATATACAGAGTGAATCAATAGAGAGCGATACAGATACAGTGTTTGGGAGGTCTGCTGATTTTGGACGAAGATTCAGAACATGTTTGTTCGGTTTTTGAATAATAGAACTTATTTATAGAATTACCATCATGTTGGTGAGTAGGTAAAAACTGAAAAATTGAAAAAAACAATTGAATTTATTATAGATTAGTTTCCTAAATTTGAATCTTTAAGTGGCCCCATAAAAATCCTATGGTGACGAGTCGGGGGAACGTAGGGGCCATTCTGTAGCACCTCTTCTTCCGATCCATTGATCAGGAAATTCTCAATCTGGATATTGTCGAATGGGAAGTGGAAAATGCGGAGGAGAGTGCACCATCCTGCTGAAATGCAACATCCTCTTCGAAATAGCTAGGATCATTTTCCAAAATTTCAGTTATGGCCGTATTGATTAGTTCTTCAAGTAATTGAAAATACATTTCTCCCGTCAGATTTCTTGGTGAGAAAAATGGCCCAATCAGACGATTCCTATAGATGCCAACCCAAACATTCAATTTTTCAGGATATGGGATATGTACTCCACGAAATAAACAACAGTTTTTTGGTGAATGTTCATTCAAAATCGACAGATTTTGCAATCACTGAAAATACCTCTTCTTTTGACGAACCAGCCTGTATCTTCTTCCGAATATGTCAAAACTCGAAAATTATTACACATTTGTGTTGAGAATCAAAAGGGCTTTCCATGAGATATCATTTGACCTATCTTCCATATTCAAAAAATTGAGTTTTGCAATAAAATCACCGTGTGTTAAAAGATGTCCCCTTTCAGACAAAAATTGACCGGTTTCTGTTTTTTGTCCAGAAACGAATAGTTTAGCAGTTATTGAGTCTTTTTCGTTTTAGTTACCCCACCCGGTATAGTAAAAGTAAAGAAGTATTTTGATTAAATCTCCAATTATATTAGGGTGAATCCGGATAAACCTTACATACTTCTACGGTAGATGCAGTTCGATGGGGCGGATAAAGATCCGGTCTCAACAACTTCTGTAGATCCTTGTTGGTGGCTCTACAGGGTGTTTTTTTGGAAATTGCGAAAACTTTTAAGTCCCACTGAGATTCTCAATAATCAATGAAATAGAACGATTTTTAAGACATGATTGGCATTAATTGCATCAAAAATATTGCCGATAAAAGAAGTCGGAAATTCCAGGACCGTACTGAAACATCCTTATTCTCTGTGTTGATGTAAGTAAGTCAGTAAGTTTATTAATGCTGAAAAACAAATCTTACAGTGTATGCACAAGTCAAGGAAAAAATCATGAAAAGAATATCAAGACACATTAAAAAGATAAACACTCATATCTAAAAACTGTTTGGCATCATATATCACATTTCTAATTAAAATCTTCTTTAAAATATTTTTGAATTTTACATCGGACAAAGAACGAAACACTGAAGGCAACTTGTTATAAAACTTAACTGATTGAAAATTTGGACCATCCTGTAATCTGCTCAACCTGTATAGAGGACTGCGTATGTCATCTTTGTGACGAGTATTATACGCATGGATATCACCAGCGACACATGTTTTTATGTGCATACAAAAGACACTCCAATATATAAAGTGCAGAAAGGGTTAATATATTTAAATTCTTGAATGAGTTTTTGCAACTGTCGTTATGTTTGACGTTGGCAACAATCCAAATTGCTCTTCTCTGTAACCTGAAGAGCCTTCCAATATCAACGCAGTTTCCCCATAACCAAACACCATATCTAATGTGGACTCGCATAGTGAAAAATAAGATGACCTCAAAGCACTCTGAGAAACTCGGGATCTAAACTTACGCAAAACAAAAATGTTTTTAGCAAGTTTTGAGGACAGATGGCCGACATGGACACTCCAGGTGACTGTATCCAAGTGCAGGCCAAGAAACTTGACACTGGACTCCTCAAGCTGAATATTATCTTCTCCGTCTTATCACCATTCATGCTCAATCTGTTCCCTCCGAACCACTCCAAGGCCCGCGATTCCTTACTCTCAAACAGCATCCCACTCTAAAATAGACTATCACACGCTACGGATACGTTAGAGTCAACTGGGAAGATAATGCTCAAGCAGTTAGTCGGATATTTAGGAAATTCATTCATGAAAATCAAAAACAGAAGTGGGACCATAATTGAACCCTGTGGAACGCCAACAGATATCAGTTCCATATCAGAACAACTGCCATCTGCAAAAACCACCTGATATCTTCCCGTTAAGACTCTATTAAAGATGTACTAGTATTATTGAAACCATAGCGTACAAGCTTAGTCAAGTATGAAGGAATATCACCCAGTATATTGAATTTTTAACACATACTATTTTTTCTCGAAAAAGAACATTAATACTGAATAATCAGTATTAAAATTTTATGGCACATATACACATTTTGTTTATCAGGAGTCAATTTTTTAAAAACCCTCCATTTTTCACCTGGGAATTGAGAGAACATATCTCAAATCGAGGAAAATAGAAAAATACCTTCACAGTCAACGTCGTTCAACATAATACTGACAGATACGTTGAATACCTCATCAGTTTCGACTAAAAAGATTTTCAGAAAATCTGATTCTAGTCGAATCTGATGAGGAATTCAACATATCAATCAGTACGTTGTCAAATTGTAAAGGTGTTTTTCTATTTTTACTCGATTCCAGAAATATATTGAGAATTTTAGAGGGACTGAAAGTTTTTGGCAATTTCCTGTAAAGCCACCAACAAGGATGTACAGAAGTTTTTAATACCGGATCTCAATCCGCCCATCGAACTGCATCCACCGTAGAAGTATGTTTAGTTCATCCGGATTCAGCCTGTATATTTTTTTTTTCAGATATTTTCCTATTGTGTGTAACCTGTTATTTCCATGATTTTGAAACTCAAATCATCATCAATATTTACGTTAATTTCTGAATATACATTGAGATATATACGTTCTACGAATCTCATAGCCTTCCTAAAATTTCCTCCGTCTTATTTGATGATTGCAATAAAAATCGGCTTGTTTAAGCTTTTTCTGGAATCTCTATATCAATAATGATAAAAGTTATCTCTCTCAAGGTGTGTCTATAATAAATAACCAGACAAACAGTCTAATGACACAATATTGTACTTTGTGCAGTGTACACCTATATAGTAGAGAAAACTTGATGATCGCTAAAACTTTCGTGACTATACAACTCATTAGTTCCTAAATGAAAAATACCTGTAATTAAAATATATAAAGAAAAGGTAATAATAGATATGAAAGCTAAAAGATACCGAGAAAACTTTCTATGCCAAGAAAACTTTTTTGAAAATTGTTTTGAAGATTACATGTTGTATATTCCGAGAATAAACCTGCGATTAGTTGCAGAAGTAGTTAGTAATATTGATGATTTTTTATTTTATGGAAATTCATTTTCAACGAAGATGAAGTAAAATATATTTTATACTTTCCTAATATTAATTTTACAAACAGGACCGTCAGGAAATGAACTTACCTACACACAATCAAATTTATATGGAATCACCCTATATTTTGAATAATACCTCAGGGATTTTGGAAATTTCGAAGGATTGTTAGAATCGAACCTTTTGAGATATTTCAATGAAAAGAAGAAATACATTAAGGTTTACTTCAAGATAGAAACAAATAAAAGAAAATAAGACACTATTTCCGCATGTAGTAAAGAAATTGAAAATTGTTTTCTCACGGAGTAGGGTTTTTTCCTCGACCTCAGTAGCTTGTATTACCTCCTCTTGTCCTGATACAAGCCTGAATTGGTCTAGGCATAATTTGGATTAGGTTTTCGACCTCCTTTTTTGTGATATTCTGCCACTCTTATGTGGCGGCTTGGATGAGCTGTTGTGGGGTTTTTGGATCTTATTTTCCTTTTGAGATTGTCCTATAAATGTTCAATAGGATTTAGATCTGGAGAGCAAGCTGGCCAGTCCAAAATATCGATTCCCTCTTTTACAAGATAATGTCGCGTGAGGTTGCTGGTATGCGGAGGAGCATTATCTTGCATAAAAGTGGAAGCTAACTTAACCTCACCGTGGGCACCTCGCCAAAGTCTCACTATGGGCTCCAGCACTAGGCAACGTAATTTCTAGCCATTACACTCGCAGGAAACGAAATCAAATCTGTTTTGCCTCCCGGCATAATCACACTGCCCTCTTGGTATTTCGGAATTTGTCTTGCTGCTCGGAGTCTTAGCCCCCTTAAATTCCGAATCCGGCGGTCATCTGATCGAACACCAATTCTGGTCTCATCCGAAGAAAGAACATTTCGCCAATTCTCAATATTAAAATTTTGGTGCTCGATACACGAATTAAGTCTGTTAATTTTTTGTTGTCTGGTTAGCTCCAGAACTATTGAGGGCCCTCTGCTGTGTAAACCCCTTGAACGAAATCGTTGACGTATCGTTTCGACTAATACACTGATGCCTGTTGCTTCCAGAAATTGCCTTTGGAGTATGGGGTGCGACGCACTAGGGTCTCTCCTTGCAATTTGGCACAAAAAGTGGTCTTGTTCTTCAGAAATGATCTTCCTATGACTTCTTCTAGGCCTATTTTGCAGAGATTGTAGCTCCACGTATCGGGCATACGTTTTTGAAATCACTCTCTGTGATACCCCCATTGTGGTCGCTATATCCCCCTGTGTATCACATCAGACAATCCAACGTAAGGCATTTTCAATTATGATTATAAGCTTTTTTAAATTTTGAAATTCACAGTTTCAAATCTCAGTGACGACTGATTACAATATCCCGATAATTCAGCACTTCGTATCATACTATCCAGTTTTTTTACAACAAAAAACTTCATTATTCACAAGTAGTCGAAGATCCATGGTTAAAAACAATCAATAATGTGAAATACTGAGTGATTCCTTATAAATTTGGTTGTGTGTATACAGGGTGCTTCAACGAAAACTAAACAGAGGCTATATCTACCAAGATATTCATTTCTGATCAAAACGCAAAAACAGGTCGATTTTTGTTTCAAGGGGGACATCTTTTGGGGTACAAAACTGCATCCTCTAACTCCTATGAAACTAAATGAGAATAGAATTATTTCGAGCAGTCATGAAGGCAATCGAAATCCTTTACTTGAAAGGTATCACTGGATCGAAATATTACTCCTGCTCTAGGGGTTGAAATTCGAGATGAGGATGATTTTGGAAGATGACAGCTTTTGATCTAAAATGAATCTATTCCAGTTTTTCGCACTAATACTCCAATAGTCTTGGGGCGATAGTCTTCTCTATTTTTCAATGGCTCACTCTGTATCTTCCACAGTTTTCAATCAAAAATGAAAATTCTTTCACGGGAATGCGGACAAAGATAATACCTTTCTTTCGAGTTATCACTCGACCCATCTACCCTCTTCCAAATTTTCAAGGGTTGTCACCCCTGCTCCAGGGGTTAAAATTCAAGATGAGAATGGTACTTGATGATGACTGCCATTGATAAGCATAGATTCATTCCATTTTACTTCACTGAAACTTGAATAGTCTCAGGAAAATAGTCTTCCCTATCTTTCAGTTGCTCACCCTGTATCTTTCACAGTTTTCAATTAAAAATGAAAGTTCAATCAAAGCGATGTATACAAAGATACCACCTTTCTTTTGAGTCATCAATCGACCCATCTTCCCTATTCAAAATATTCAATGATTGCAACCCCCTCTTAGAGGGTTGATATTTCAGGCAAGTTTTGTACCACAAAAGATGTCCCTCAAGAACCAAAATTGACTTGTTTTTGCGTTTTCATCAGAAATGAATATCTTGGTAGATATAGCCTCTGTTTAGTTTTCGTTGAAGCACCCTGTATAGATACTGCCAATTTCATATTGAGTATCATCATTATTGATTACTGTGGATTTTATTACTATGAAGAATTTTTTTCGATTTTTCCAAGCTTAAAATCCGCCGTACTTCTGTTCATGGAATATTTGGGAGAATATTTAATTTCTTCCCACATATTAATATTCATGAAATCAATATTCTTACTTCTATTATTTTCACAAGTAAAATCAGTTAAACTCAATTAAACACGTGTAATATCTTTTCAACCAAACCAAAGAAATATGGAAATTAGGTCGAAGAATACCATCAAAATCACAAATTCTCCATTTTTCAATCAAAACTTATGTTTTTCAACGATAAATAACATAAGAAACCTCAGCTAACAAAAAAAGAAATCAATAATTCGGTAGAAAGGGCAACTTCAACAACTAAACTTACACAATGGTACAGTGGATTGAATGGAAACGAAGTTTTGAAACGAATAATTCAGCAAGAATTGAAGCTTTCATACTTGTCAGACGGAAAAGAGAAGCGACTTGAAATTGCTTCGAATAAAAATACCAGAATTTTAAATAAACGCATATATTAGATTTATGTGTATGTTGATTTGCTAACGCTATTTTTGAATCAAGAGTCCGAGATATCGTAACGAATTTCTATTAAAGTTCTATTTTTCACAGTATTTCAGCTGACTTATCCAAGGCCTTAGATTTAATTCATTCAGATTCTGCAGGTACAATAAATCATGTCATTGTATAGGTGGACAGATTTTGACATTTTAGTACTGTAGCTATGTGAAATATTGTGAATACAGTAGAAGCCCCTTATTCGCGTTTTCACGATTCGCGGATAAAAAAAAGCGACCCATTTCCTTTTTCGCGGCTAAAGATTTCTTCATTCGTGGATCTAATCGGTATATCGGTGCATACATATGTAGGGTGCGCCAGAGAAAACCGGACAATTTTTTTTCCGTTATCACTTTCGCAGTTAGATAATTCGTTCTTGCTTCATTGGAAAGCCAAAGGAAATTTTTCAGAAATTGTATTGAAATTTCACTTCCGGTGAAATCCAATATGGCTGACTCAATCGAAAATGAGCAATATTTCAGTATCGCTGGAACGTTTACGTTTTTTTTTCACTAAAATATTCGAATGGGGCATTCAGTCGATAATTCAGTCTTTTCCGAAAAATTTGACATATTGACCTCAAAAATATTCCAAGAATTGGTAAAAAAGTAGTGTGAAGAATTTTTTTCATTCTGATTTTCAGCTGAAATCGAAATATTTTTCTCACCTCATGGCGATGGCACTCCTGAAGTTGTTGTGTTTTTCATGGATGTTCTAGAAAGACAAAGAACCATTTTTTACTAAAACCAACCTGAAATTTGATTTGATTTTCGTTTGAATTCAAAATGGCCGACTTCCTCAAATATTAACAATTTTCCCCGTGCATTAAAAAAGTTTTCGCGGTCGTAATGAATCAACTGCGTAATTCAATCACTAGATTAAACCTTTCCCATCATGTTGAGAGGTCGAACTCGAATATTGATTTAGAATTGTGCCAATTGTCGTCAATAATATTTCTCTTTTCCACCATCATATGCACCTCCCGTTGTGAAACCTCTGAACATAGACTGCATGCATTAACTCTATGATAAACAAAAAATAATGAAATGTCATGGAGTTTTAGACGACATCTGGTTTGAACTCGAATTTTATCTTTGCGTTGCTTGTTTTTGACGTTTGAAATTGTTAACAATGGTTTTAACAAATGAGGATAAGCGTTTCATTGAATGTTTATTTGTGCGTGGCTATACTGCTAGGCAAATACTACGCCAATTTCCAGCCCCTTGTTACAAAAGACGTACAATCTATGATCTTGAGGAAAAATTTCTGACAACAGGGTCATTAGGAAGAAGATCGGGATGACTGTTTCCCAAATATCTCGGAGATGCCAACTGGTAAGAACATCTGCGAGAATAATAATACGACATAAATTACGTGAGTAAAAACATTCAACAAAAAGAATCGGAATATGACCTCCATTAGCATTCACAACCATCTGCACCCGTCTTCTCCAGCTCTCTATGGATCTAGAAATTACTTCTTGATCAAGATTGTTCCAACATTCTTGAATTTTTCGCCTCGGATCCTCACAATTATTGAAAATTAAATCATTTTTATACACAATTCCTTCCTAATGACCCAACAGAAAATTGTTGCACGGATTAAAATCGGGACTATTTGGGGCCATTGTTCTGGTTCGATGATATCGTCTACTCGTTGTCTTAGATAATCTATAGTATAGTGACTGGTATGACTTCTGGCTCCATCCTAAAATCAATTGAGATAGATTTCATTTCGATACATCTACATTTGGTACATTTGGGACATCCTGTACACCGCAGCCAGTTGAGAGTAAGTAGCGATTTTTTGTGATATAGGTCTGGTTGTTCATTTCTTTGACAAACTTCAGAAGAATATGGAAAAAATTGTAGACTTCCAAAGAAAATTTGAACCAATAAAAATCATCGATAAAGCTAATCAATTTCTCAACC
Source organism: Cryptolaemus montrouzieri (assembly GCA_013387265.2). Classification (NCBI taxonomy): domain Eukaryota; kingdom Metazoa; phylum Arthropoda; class Insecta; order Coleoptera; family Coccinellidae; genus Cryptolaemus; species Cryptolaemus montrouzieri. Next base: position 30,847,123 of record JABFTP020000001.1, read on the forward strand.
GTTCATTTCACGTCAAAACGTCTTCCATCATGAACAGGAGCTTCGATTAGCAGTTCAGGGGGCTTGGAATGACTTAGGCCAAAATGTAATAGACAATTTAATATTGAGCATGCCGCGACGATGCCAAAGTGTCATTAATAATAGAGGTGGACCTTCTGGGTACTGAAAAATATAAGTGCTTCCATATCGTTTCGAAAATATTAGTTCAGGATTTTTTTTTGTGTTTTACCAAATGTCGTCATTTTCAAATTTCAAATTTTTTTTTTAAATAGGTGCTTTGGAGAAATCAAATATTATTTTGTTTTCTTGAGAATACATTATATACAATGCATCCTAACAAAAACCGAAAGATTTCTATAAATTCGAATCATCAAATTGATATTTCAAAGATTTTGGTAAGTGTTTCCTAGACTTTTTTGAGGTGTTTAGAATTCGGTATCTTTTGTGAATGCGTCTCAGATGGACTAAGAAAAAAGTGAAATAGACCTCATTACTACAAAGCCTAAAGTATGTTTTTAAATGATAATCTCGCGGCATTGGTTCGCCTTTTCCTTTGAAATAAGCCGCCTTCGCCGTGGTCGGCATTTTTGAGAATATTAACAAACAAAATATGTAAGTGAAGCGACTTCATCACTCAATGCATAGAGTTTAGGGGAGAGTGCCCTAGTGGCGGACACCTAAGGTTTTCTGTGAATAAAATAAAAAATTATTAGTAAAATCAAATTAAATTAAAAAAAACACAACTCTAGCCTAAATTAACATCATCAATTAAACTTCGGTAACGGAAATATTAATTAAAAGTGAAAAAAGTGAAACCTAGTACCGGACGGATATTTCTGTCGAACCCCTAGATCCACCAAGACTTGTTCATATTCTGCTGAGAAGGTTCAAGTGAACCTACTCAAATTTGATTTCATTGTTCTTCACGATTTAGCGCCTTCATTTTGTCATGTATTATGCTTTTAGGAATATTATAGAGCACTGTTACTTGTCTTACACTCAGTTCCTTGGACAAAACCTTATCAATGTAATGTAATTTATTGGCTTACAAAAGTTTACAAAGCATAACAACCATAAAAATAAAAATAAAAGCATATAGAACATAAACAATGAAAAAAACGAGATACAAAACTAGACATGGGTAACAATCAATGGAAGTATTCAATCATGGAATTAAAATCGCAGTTTGTAAGCTCTGTGGTTCTCACGATCTTTCCTTTTCAATTTCTTCCATTTCGTTTTTTCTCGTTCTTCTATACTCTATATATAACGTAAATGCTTACAAAAAATGTCAATCTGTTTATTGTCCGATGCTAGGGACTAAGAGATATACAATATGGTACATTAAGTGGTAACTACCAAAACCGGGTAAGAAATCTAATAATATTATTCCAGTTCACGGTTAACAATCAAATACCATGATTATTTTTGACTACCTTTAAAATGTGAATGTGTAAATGTGACAGAATTACTAACATCGATCTTACGAGATGCAGTGCAAAAACAGCAAATGGTCGCTCCCACCGTGGCTTTACGCGTCACTAGCGAGCCGCTGCGTGTGATCCTGTAGCTGTGCACCCCCGCACCCCTTAAACTTGTAATTTGGATCGAACCGGTTAATAAAAATCTAGATAGTACGAGTGTCCGGCGATAGGTGCCGTCCGGTGTTACGGACTTACTCCTATTGTAAAATTAGACGTTCTTCTGGTCAAAATCGCTTTGCGTTTTTTATTGTTCAATTTTTCCATTCGTAACAAAAATTGTGATCGAGTAATACGTCTGTACCGTTTTCTTCCTAATCTATAAACTCACCTAGAAAAATTCAAAAACGAGTTTCGTAACGAAAAAACTGAGAATTACCGCTTGAAGTGAAAATAGAAATGTTTGATCGTTTACGTCTCGGAGAGTCGTTTGCATCCATATCACCCTCATTCAATGTAAACCAATCAATGGTACGATCAATAAAGAAATCCGAAAATAAAATTACGTCGTTTGTACCTTCAATGTCAGCGAAAATTGATCGTAATCCAGCAGGCAAAACTTCTTTACTCACATTTTAAAGAGCCTGGTGGCAGTTGTGTTAGTGGGGATTGGAAGAATCGAAGGGATGATTCAGTAAATTTACGCTGCGACAATCATTGCAAACAATTAAAATCGTTGGAGAAGCTGCATCTGGTGACGCTGCTGCAGCAGAAAGATATTCAGAAGAATTTGCAAACCTTATAGCTGATGAAAAACAAACAAACCTGAGCAAGTATTTAATGCAGACGAAACTGCACTGTTTTGGAGGAGAATGCCAAAAAAACACATTCATTTCCTACAGCGAAAAGTCTGCCTCTGAATTTAAGGCAGCAAAGGATAGAAATACACTGCTGCTATGTTCTAATACAACTGGAGATTGTGCCATTAAACCACTGATGCTTTATGGATTGCTAAATCTGCTTTGAAAAATCAAAACAAGAACGATCTGTCAGTATTTCGACGTGCTGATAAGAGAGAGTGGGTTACTAGCGCAATTTTTTATGATTGGTTCCAGAATTTTTTCGTTTCAGAAGTTGAAGCTTACTAAAACGAAAAGAATTTAGACTTTAAATCTGTTCTAGTCTTGAACAATGCGCCAAGTCATCCTCGCGAACTTGAAACTATGCATCCAAATATAAAAGTGACATTTTTATCTCCCAACACGACGTCTTTGCTTCAACCTATGAACCAAGGAGTAATCCAGGCTTTTAAGCTCCATTACATCAGACGAACCTTCAAAATTATATTCGATAATATGGAATGTGATCCTGATTTAAATATTATGGAATGCTTAAAGAAATTTGACATAGCAAAATGTATCTTAAACATAACAGAATCAGGGGAAGAACTGAACTTATACTGTGAATCTGTGCAAATTCAAACTTTAACTGCAAGCATTGCCGAAATTGCGAATGGAATGGTACGAGATGAGTTCGAACAGATAGAATTCATTCAGAACTTACTTGAATCTCAAGATGAAGATTTGACTGAAACCGACTTGGAGGAAATGTTAGATCCACAGCCTTTTGAAGACGAGGCTTCAACAAGCAGGGAAAATGTGACATTCAATTTGAAAAATCTTAATGAAGGTTTAGAAATGGCGAATGAGCTTTGTGATTTCTTCATGAAAATTGATCCGTATATGAACGAAGTCTTATTTTCAAGAGAAAGATTGCTAATGTCACTACTGAATATCAGCCTAAATTGAAGAAGCTTTAAAAAACTGCCAAGCAGAAAAAATACAAAATTCTTTAAACCATTGCCTAAGCCTGAAAGTGCTTATTAATCCATATGGTCAAAAATTTCAATTAAATAAGAATATATTTCTTTATTTTGTCACCTAGGAACGCATCTCCTATAAATTACCATTCCATATTCTTCTGTTTTCGCATCAATTTTACAGAACATATACCCCGCGAATGAAGAGCTTATACTCTATAGCTTACAGAACGAATAACTCGCAAGGCAGGTATCTTCAAAACTATAAATCCAAAATTCCAAACGAAAGAAATCCGGTGTTTATAAACTCTCTCGTGGAAAATACTAAAATTTATATGGGTAGAATTTTTAGAAATTTCAATATTATGTTATCAGAGAATAAACACGATGTTGGCAAAAAATCAGATTATCACTATGCAAATCATTCACTGGAAGAAACCTTGCTTCCAGTGATAATTTTGATATTTTAAATGAAGAAAACAATAAATTAAAACTGAGCCTGAACCAACAAAAAACTTACTCAATAGTCAATTAGACCTTAACTTAATCTTTTCAGTTCTTGAAGCAACTCTGTCTGAAAATATGTCTAATATATGAAGCACATCTTCCTTTCGAATGTACTGTTTATCAGATGAGTGAATATATTGAAAATTTAAACAGCATCAAAATAAATAAAACAAATGAGTATAAGATTTCATGTTTCCACTTTCGAGACATTGTATTGCCAAACGTGTTATAACCTGTATACTGGTATCACCACTTCATTTATTTTTACCTGACTTATCGATTAGTACATACTGTAATAATGTATAGCTTATATAGACATAGATAATGAGGAGGGCTACCTAACAGCATGGCCACTGCGACCCAGTAGTCTATTGTGGTACACTCTCTACTGAATTTCACCAGAAGCTCCATCCTTCATTCGGCTTTGTTGGTGAGAGCTTAAGCTTCAGTTTGTTTGATCTAAGTGCCTCAGCTGGCCACTCTCACATGACGTGTTACATTGATTATATCTCCTCTTTATATAGTCTACATGAAGAGACCTTAATCAATCGTAACGTATATAGGTGATTTCTGAGGCGACGGTGTCCCGTTAGTATGTCCAGGTCTAGCCTGGAGAGTTTAAACCATGCCTTAACTCTCACAGTGGAAGGTTTACAGATAGCAAATCGAGAGTGTCTGAGAGCTGTGAAGCTCAACCAGAGCTCTAGTGCCTTTAGGTCCAACTACCGGTTATTTTCCATCCTCGCAGTCTCCAGACCAATGAATCCGCCTTTTCAGGTCCTACATTCCTCTCTTCCAATTTGGCGAGGGTGAAGCAATATTCCTAGACAATAAGTGACGTGCAGATGTCGGATGCCAGTGCAGCTTGGCTATCAGTGCTGATTTCCATTGACCTTCTTGTTAATTTCCTCCAAGTAAGAGGTTAGCACAGTCGTTAATACACACATTTTCTCTAAGAACGCTCAACAACTCAATAACAAAAAGGTAGCCTTTACATTAATATTACATTACAGTGTTAATCCGGAAGAACTGTAAATACTTCTACGATGGATGCAATTCGATGGGGCGGTTTAAGATCCGGTATTGAAAACTTCTGTAGATCTTATTGGTGGCTCTACAAGGTGTTTTTTGGAAATTGCCAAAAACTTGAAGTACCTCTAAAATTCTCAATAATCTATGGAATAGAACACAAGAAACCATTCGAAGATGGATCGGTTGTGGAGGAAGCATTTATTGAAGCGGGTGAGACTTTATTTGACGATTTTAAAAATAAAGCAGAAATCATGTCTGCTATAAGAGAACTTCAGTTATCTCGTCTGACTATCACAAGGGTATTGAAGTCATGAGTCAGGACATGATATCATGAAATGTACATACTTTTCATTACAGTTCGACGAATCCAGCGATATGACAGACACTGCCCAGCTGTGTATTTTTATTCGGATGGTATTCAATGACATGTTGGCTAAGAAAGAATTTTTGCCAATCATTCCTCTAAAGAGGAAGACCCGTGGCGAAGATATATATGACGCTCTCTTCAATTTTGTATCAATTTTGTTAATAACTACAAGCTACCATTATATAAATTAGTGTGCATAACAACCGATGGAGCACCGGCAATGACTAGAAAATGTGGCATTGTGTCGTGCTAATGAAGATTTCCCTTCATTTTTTCATTCCATTGAATTATACATCAACAAGTTTTGTGTTCAAAGTTTTAAATACGGAGGAAATTATGGGCATTGCAACAAAAATTGTGAATTCCATCCGTGCACGTAGCTTGCAACGGCGGCTCTTTAAGTTGCAGTTGGAAGATAGGCAGTCAGCTGAACACACTGATTTAGTTCTTCACACGCACGTCAGGTGGTTGAGTCGCGGAAAATTCCTAGAAAGGTCTCAAGAATTGTTGCCCAAAATAACAGTTTCTCAAGACGAAAGATGTGATGACACTCAGATGTTGGAAAACGAAAAATGGCTGACTGATTTGTCCTTTTTGACTGACATCACAATGCACTTAAACACCATTAGCTTGGAGCTTCAAGGCGAAGGAAAAACTATTACTGAGGTGATTAGCACAGTAAACGCATTCAAAAGTAAATTGCAACTTATGATAGATCAACTGAAATGCGTTTTTATGATTACAGTAAATTGGCAAATATAGCATCATTTATGAAATATCCTTTTTCATGTAAAAACATCGAGGAATTAGCTACTGAAATAGCAAGTCAGTTTAATATGAACTCATGTTCTGTTGAAAATGAGTTGGTGCAGATTATATCAGATATATATCCTCAAAGCTACAGCATCAGATACGCATTTCTGGTGTTTAATATCTGAGGATGAATATCCGAAGCTAAGACAAATCGCCCTTCAACTGACGGCAATGTTTGGGTCAACTTACTTGTGCGAATCTGCATTTTCTGAAATGAAGATAATTAAGCCAAAATATCGTAATTGACTAACTGACGATCATATGTCATCATGCTTGCGATTAGCACTCAGTGGTTACGTACCATCTTCTGAAAAGTATGCTGATGACATGCAGTGCCACGCTTCAATATCCAAAGTTCCTTCTTAGTTAAGTTTAACACCATATATAACTCTTTTGTTTTGTAACAACCAAAAAACACGAAATTTTGAATAACTATGAGTTTTTTCATTAATATTATAGAGGAGAACTTAACTAAACCTAACCCAAACCTTGACAAAAATAATGTATATTGCGCAGAAAGCTATAATCTATATATGCCACGGCACAACCTACCTAGGTAGGTAGGTAGGTAGGGTGTATCATGTATGTACGACAACCCTGCATCACACATACTTGCAGCCTCTCAGAGTCGTTCGTAAGTAACGTATGCCACAAAAGTCTTGGAAAAAAATTCGAATAGATAAATTAATTACTGAAAAAAAACTTTATTGAATTAATTATATCATTAGGATTTCATCTCATATCTAAACTCTATAAAATCGTATTTAAAAGATTGAAGGGGCCCGTTCTGCTCAATGGCGCGCAATTTTCTCCGAACATATTCCATCTGTCTTTGGACGACATCCACATCGATTTCTCGTATCTTCTGAAAGATCCTCTGTCTCAAAACTTCTTCGTTTTGGGCTTCCCATCCATTGTCATTTTTCCTTGTCAGTAAACCCCAAAAATCTTCGATTGGTCTTGCTTGTGGAACGTTTGGGGGGTTATCCACGCGATATACATGGGATGTTATTAGCCTCTAACCAATCTCTCGCAACTCGCGCATAATGGGAAGACGCCAAGTCTGGCCAAAACATTATTTCGTCATCAGCGTGATAGGTAGTGATGAAATCCAACAATTTTGGGAAACATCTTCCAGTATGTAGGTTTGCATCAACACCTTCGCCTCTCACATGCCCTACATATGGTCTTGAAACCCCAGCCTCTGAAATAGCATACCAAACCGAAACCTTGTCTTCGAATTTTTTCTTTGTTTTGAATTTTACTTCGTTTGGACAGTCTTCTATGTTATTTGTATAGAAACCAGCATTACAGTTGATCTCAGAATGGGGGATAATGTAAAATATTTTTCATCGTCCAAAATTATGGTTCTGTCATTTGCGAAGTGAATTTTTCTTAAGGCGCGGCAACATCTGGGTATAATTTCCAATTGATTCTGGGTGTATTTTGGACACGATATTTACATCCCGCATTCAGTAATCCTCGCCTTATTATCTCATGAGAAGTACAAAATCTTCTGGATAATTTTCGTACTGATGTTTCTACTGTGTCTCTTGCTCTTTCTAGAGCCTGTTTCTACGGATTTCATTCAGAGCCTTCGGTCGACCATTTTTTGGTCAATTCAAGCATGGTATTCCTTGCTCACATTCACTTATTACCCGATAAATAGTTGTCTTAGAAATATTCTGACCACGAAAATGGTCAATGATTTCACGCTTAGGAACTCGCCCAACTAAATTGTAAATACTTCTTCGAAGTTCTAATTTGTAAGCCATTTATGCGAACTTATTCAGACTTTTGACAGAAGAAATACTCGAAATAAATCATAAATGACATATGTTAATCACGTAAACTAGATCTTCCACAAATTGCGGGAACTATGCATGAAAAAACTTTTTCCCAAGATTTTCGTGACATACGCTAGTCTATAAATATTGAGGTAGATCGCCAGCAGTTCAAGTTTGAGCACCCCTGATATACAGGATATAAATAACTAGAAAAAGAAAACATGGATGTCATAAAGTCAAAGTTCCACCCATCCTATGCAAATGAGGCAAGTCCAAAACAAACTATTTATGTTAAAAAGTTCATAATTTTGCTTGTATACGTCTGCATTTTCTGCTTGAACCATGCAGGGAAGATAGGAGGGTCTGTTGTCAGTTTCCGGTTGTGTTCTCTTGAAATCGACACATCCAAATTGGCATCATTGTTCCACGAAAGGCGAGACAAAAATGGAAATGAAGTACAGACCGGAAATTTTCGATTGATGTTTATATGACCTCATACCGATAATAATTAATCGATTCTACCACTGAATTAATCATAAGCAATTTGTATGTGAATACGTGCAAACATGCATACATTGTTTATTGTTTTTCATTTGAAAACGAATGAACAATGGCCTGAAGCTCTACAACCCGAATATTTGCCATTCGTTTATGTTAGACCATTCGTTCATCAAATAATTGTTTATTTCGTATATAGATTATTACATTTAACTCCTCGTGTTTCACCCAGAATCTCATTTTGGGATTTGGAAATGCAAATGATTGAAGTATAAAGGGTATCAATGTTTATGGAAATTTCAGAATGACCTTTTTCAGTGAATCCATTTGCCGTAGAGATGATTAAACAGATAGGGAAGTAAAGCAATTAAAATGAAAAAAAGTGAAAATTGTAATGGGAATGAACATTGTAGAGGATACGCGCAAAGGAACATTTTCCCATTATGAATGAATTAAGTGGCATGCAATTTTCCTTAGCCACTGTGATAATTAAATCCCTGCTAATATATTTTGTAAATTCTCGAAAATAAAGGTATTCGAAAATGGGTGTTTTGCCTTGTTTTTATTTTCAGTTTTGTTTCTATAGCAATTTGAATGTGATTACCAATTTTAAAATGTTCGTAACTTCCGTATTTCGATTCAGAAATAGTTTTAAAGGACTTTATTCAACGGGAAATAATTTGAAAATACTAGTAGGTTGTTTGGTCTTTCTCTTGTACAGGATGCCCAATTATCGCTGTTTTGGTTCTGCCTTCCCACCTCCATTCTCGATTTTCGAGGACCATAGCTGAAAACAGATCGCAGCGTCTTCTTCTGTTTTTGACTTATTTTTCGAGATTCCTTGGTTTGCCAGGGTTTGGGTATATGCCGATATCTCGGTTGCTGTCAAAGTTATTAAAAACTATTTTGACATTGTACGAGCACTTTTTGGGTTAGGCAGGGAAGTTTTCTAATTTTATATTATATATTTATATTAATTTTACCATGAGGAATTTGTATAATACAGAAAGAGTTTTTTTTCCAAGTATATACAGGGTGTAAATGAATAAGTTCGAAAGATTTCACGAGGTGATACCTCTAGCCATTTTATGACGAAAAGTCCGCAAACACTTCGTTACCTAAATACAGGGTGTTGAAACCTTCAGATTTTTTTCAGTCATTTTGGTTGTTCTTTCTACCCCCACAACTTTTTTTTATGAATTTTCAATTAATTTCTCATCTTTTTTATCTTCCATTTTGTCCATATCTGTCATAGTTTTTGTGTAAAAAATTGATCATTTTCGGTGATTTATTTCACTAGTAAACGGCTGTCAAGGAATTTTTTATATCAACAACTCTGAATTAATTGTCAATAGGTCACTTTGGTTGATAATTCGCTGAGAGGCAATGATGGCTCCAGTGATTCTTCGAATTTTTACTAAGAATTTTATTCAAACGTACACATGGCCGACATGCATTCCGTATACGGCCTGTCTAACGGTAATTCCTTAGGGGCGGCGATAAGATATGCTGAAATGTACCCTCAACGTGTCGCCCCTCATCATACTTTGTTTGGACAGTTTCATTAAAGACTTCGAGAAACAGGTAGCTACAAAACTAGAAAACATGATTGTGGTCGTCTCCGGGATATTAGAATACCGGAATTAGAAGAAGCTGCACTTAATTTAATTGACGAGCTACTCGACACCAGTACTAGGAAAATTGCTTTATAGCTACATGTTAATCATATGACGGTATTTACCTAACCTGAATTTCTGGAGCATATTTCATACACGGACGAAGCAAGATTTTCGAGAGATGCCATTAGTGATAACCACAGCAACCATATATGGGCTGAAGAAAATCCTCATGCTTCCGTTAAAGCTCATCACCTGGAACAATTTTCTTTGAACGTGTGGATTGAAATGACTGGAGATCACCTAATTGGTCCAGATTTCATTCCACCTAGACTAAATGAAGATTCATACACTCAGTTTCCAACCGATGATCTGCCGGATCTACTTGATGCTACTCCTTTGGGTGACAGGGAAGAAATGTGGTACAAGCACGATGGCTCACATCAAGGAAATGCAATCTCGGTATAACAAAATCTTGCAATACCGACCTCGCACCTATTGTCCAAGATCAATCTCGTACCCAATATCATGCGCGATCTCGCAAGATTTGCAAGATTGGTATTATGTTAAATTTGGTTAGCTTTCAGTGCTTTCACATGTTGTTGCTGACTTATTTAAACAATTTACCTATTTCCGGCGACAACACGTGGCGCTAGGGCCACAGAGCGATAGGGATGAGTAAGGCGAGACGTTTTCCAGTTGTCGTAAATTTGTCATTGTTTTGCGAGCCTAAACTATTCCAATAATAGTTGAAAATAGTTCCTTGTGTGTTTAAGTTCTCTCGGTCTATTCGTTTTGTGTTAAAATGACAACAAATGTAGTTTATGAAGAGTTTCAAAGTAGATCAGAGGTATGGAAATACATTTTGAAGGCAGAGGATGGACAAACTGCCCAGTGCAAATTGTGTAACTCTATTTTGAAAACAACGGCATGATCTCCCAAAGGCTTACTTGTACATTTACTATCCAAGCACAAAATTGATACTTCTCATAAAAAGTGACAGAAAACATGACTCTGGTTCCATCAAATTCTTCTATGCTGATCAGTGCTTCCGCGTCAGTAAGGCTACCTCCTCCAACCGGCACGAAAAGGCAGAAAATATCTGATTACTTTTCGTCCCTACAAAAAGTTTCTTTGGGGAAAGAATTTCAAGGATGATTTCTAAAGATATCATGACTTTTAGATCTCTTTGCACGTCGAAAGACTTGAGAGAATTATTTGAGACTAGTGACTACAAATTACCTGGATCGCCTAACTCCATAAAACAGATTATTATGGATTAATGCATGAGTTTGAAAATAAAAGTTTCGCAGGATCTTATGAATCTGAGAAAGAATAACCATATATTCAGCCTTACTTACTTCATGCAAAAACAGGCGCTTCATGAATGTGAATGTTCATACATTTTCAGAGAATAAAAATATATTCTGGAATTTGGGTCCTGTGCGCATAGTAGGAAGCATGCCTGCAGAGAGTTGCATAACTATTTAGAAGAAGAAATTATCAAGTATGACTTGTCATTAGATGAAGATATAGTGGGTGCTACTACAGATGAGGCCAGTGTAATGGTGAAGGTTGGACGACTCATGAATCCTCTTCACCAGCTATGCTACGCTCACGGCATCCAATTGGGAGTTATAGATGTGATTTACAAATCAAAACGTGGAACCGAAACACAAAAAGAAAGTACAAAAGACACAGACGTAGCTCAGGCAGATGTGGAGGAGTCTGACGATGAAGAATTTCATGACATTATTGATAATGAAGGATTTGACTGCAGATTATCCACTGTAGATGAAGTTGACTTAGTGCCAGATCAACTTATCAAAAAAGTAAGACAAGTAGTCAAACTTTTTGAAAAATAACCAACGAAGAATGACATTCTTCAGAAATATATGAAGGACGAATTCAGCAAAAATGTTCAACTCGTGCTGGACTGCAAAACACGCTGGTCTAGTCTTTCAGATATGATTTCCACATTCAATAAAGTGCAGCAATGTGTAAGCAAAGCCTTGATTGATGGCAATCTTGGATCGAATACAAATCATAGTTTCTCAGACGAAGAATATCGTGTTTTATCAGATTTAGAACTCGTATTTCATCCTATAAAACTGGCAGTGGAAGTACTATGTTGTCGAAATTCAGATTAATTAACTGCCGAAACTACTCCGCAATTCAAGGTGAAAAAGTTAGAAAAACTCGGAAAACTAGTAGCTCAAAAACTTGCTAAATCCATGAGGGCTCGGATTAATGAACGCCGAACATTTATGACCACAGCATTGTATCATTTGACAGACCCTGTTCAATACGACGTATATTTCAATAAATCTGCTAGTGATCAAAGTTTCAAACTGCCTTCAAAATCTTCGATCAAAAAAGAAATAATAAAGTTGATCGGAAGATTACACAAGAACAGTACCAAAGATGACAATATTGCAGTCAATATACAAAACAAACTCTCTATATCTTCAGTTGCAGATGAAGCCATGAATGAAAGTGATGATGACGATTCAATTCCATAAGCTGCAGTGAAACAAAATTTAGAGCCTGAAATGGTGAATGCTTCTCTTAACTTAGTTGATGAGTAATTGGAAATGGCATTAAAAGAGCGTTCGCAAAAACGTGTGGCACCTTTGCCACTTAATATGATTTTGAAGAAAGAAATCAATTTGTACGAGTCATGAGGGACAAAATCTACAGTTCGCTCACCAATGCCTCTTATCTGTAGTACCAACAAGTGTCGAGGCTTTCCTCAGCTGGTTATCTGGCATGCAGCATTCGGAGTCGGCTGGCAGATGAAACCCTAGATACTTTATGCTTTTTGGGGACTTATTTTCAAGTTTTAGAATAATATGTTATTCTTCGAATAAATAACTGGTTGGCTTCAGATTTTATTTCTCTATTTTGCTCCTGGAGAACAATTAGAGGTTCTTCTTTGGTTGCGGCCCCTTTATGAGCCTTACAATATTTACAAATTATTATCATTTCCCCAATTATTAACGATTTGTCGGCACAACAATCAATTGCTGGATCATAGTGGAATGCAGCTCGTTCAAGAATCACAGGAGCACTGCGTCTGCGGATTCTCTCTATTTCATTATGTCGTGCTTGCTGTTGTTGTGTTTAATGTGCACAAACTTGTTGCATTCTAAGCCTATACAATTCATTGTTTCTCACTAAATAACGCAAACCTGACATAGCAATACGACTATTTTCTTGATCTGTCTCTCTCTGGTCATCAGTGCGGTTAGCACATGAGGTAGCTCTTCGCACATTTGATTGACTGCGATGACCTAAGTCAGGTCTTCTTCTCCTCGGCATCGTAAATTATAATTAATCAAAGTAAGAAAATTTCTCGCTGACTTAGTAGTAAAGTGTCACTATCACATAATATCAACAAAAGAAAAGCACATAACTTGGAATGTCACTATCCCAAAGGATCACAAAAGTAGAGAAAGTTCTCGCGCACGTAGCGGTAATCTTCACTCACAAAGGTAGAAGGATGCACTCATTGATATCGTAATACTTTTTTCCGTGTCCTGAAGTGCGACAGGATGGATTGACAATCTGATGTCAAATATCATGGTTGCGTTCAGAAATTTAATTTGTTACAAAACTTAAGATTTATCAATCTTTAGCAACCGAAGTTAGCTAAAATTAAGTTTCGCGAAGCGGACTGAATTGAAAATCAGAACTACTAATGATCTATAACATTTTGTGACTATGCAATTTTGTCGCGTTAGCGATTTACTTTTGTTTAGTTTCGGAACGCGACATTAGGACATCCAACGCGCACGAAAAGACAAATTTGATAGATATGATTGAATTTAAACTTTATGCAGCGGTAATAAATTGCAAATTGACTCTTTAACGTTAGGAACATACCTACATTTCTTAGAGAACAGTGAGTGATTATTATTAATATGAACCTTATTTAATAGCAATAAAGTTCAAATTGACTGTACATTTCATTAAGAAAACGTTTGGGAAATGAAAAGGGCTATTTTTATGGTTTTCCCGGCAGTTATTCGAATTTTCTCACCTTTTAAACCTTTCCTAGACCTCCACGAACATTTCAAGACCAAGATAAGATAAATCCATTCAACCGTTCTCGAGTTTTAGTGAGATATATATATATATATATATATATATATATATATATATATATATATATATATATATATATATATATATATATATATAGGGGTTTTACCCCGACGAGTTGCCCATATATCTGTTCATGCAATCAAACTGATTTCATGAAAAATATAAATCCACCACCCGGTAATTAATACCATTGCCAGGCAATGATTATAATCAAAACATATCCTGGAGTAATTATATATTAGGATAACGCCAAATGTTATGAGAATATATCAATCTACCAGAATATATACATACTATAGCATCATCAGACAATGATATCAATGTACCAACGAGTAGTGTCAGATGCTTTCTCCCGGAAAAATCCAGTGTACGGACCTTAGTCAAGTAACACTGAATGTTACTCATTAATAGTTTCCTTTGTGTGAAGTGGTGAACGATCGAATAGAATACTGCTCTGAATATAAATATGACAAAATTGTCAGTTAATTATATTACATTTATATAAACAAATAAATAAAATATGAAATGAGATTCTGAGCAGTATAAACTAAAGAGAAAACCTATGACTCTACCTCATTATTATTTTCGGAAAGAAACCTACGAAGAATATTACAAGATTTGATGACTGTTATCTTTTGTAACTGTTCAAACAAATTTTTCTTCAGACCCAAAATCTCAATACTTTTGTGAAGATTTCTAGGAATAACTCCTGTTGTAGAAATAATAATTGGTAGAATAAATATTTATATATATATATATATATATATATATATATATATATATATATATATATATATATATATATATATATATAGATACGTAGGTTGCCTTTTAAATTTTGCGCTTCTGGTACTTTTACTGTTGTCAGCTCCCATACGGAAACAGCGTCGTTTATTTTGACATTTCTTAACCTAAACGTACTTACAACACTTTGACGTACGAATGAGTTTTGTTTTGTATATAGTCATTTGAAAAATTCGAATTGAATAAAAATTGGAATTAACACGTGAACATTTTCGGCAGGGTTGTCGTACATACACGATACACCCTACCTACTTACCTACCTAGGTAGGGTGTACCGTAGCATATATAGATATTAGCTTTCAACACAGTATAGATTATTTCAGTCAAGGTTTGGGTTAGATTATTAATTAATTAATTAATTTCCAAAAAAGCGGCAAGAATAAAAAACGCGGCTTTTCTTTGACAAGTATTGCGCGTTCTTTTGATAAAGCCGCTTTTGCCGGTATTATTAGGTAATAAATTTTTGTTTTTCAGTTTCCTACTTAATAACAATTTTTTTCTTCCTGAAATCTACTCAAAAAGCACTCGCGAACGACCGTTTGAGCACCCCTGGTCTACATTCAATATTGCATGAACATTTGGCTGTCAAAAAGATTTATTCACGTTGTTTCCCACAGAAGTTAACAGTTGCTCAAAAGAAGGCTACTGTAGTTTGGAAATGTTGAGAAAACTCAACCGCGGTATTTCAAAAGACGTTTGCAAAATCTTTACTGGAGACGAATCTTGGATATGTGCGTACGAGTCCGAAACTAAACAACAATCAGTACGGCCTTTCAAGACAAGCCAACCCCAACAAAAGTCGTTCGTGCACGAAGCACTTCGAAGCAAATGATCACCTGTTTTTTTCAGGAAAACCGGACATGTTGCCACCATAGCATTAGAGCAACGTAGAACGATTACTTCAGAATGGTGTACAACCATTTGTTTGCCGTAAGTGTACGATGAGTTGAGGAAATAAAATCGAAGAACTAAAATTATTCCGCATACGATGGAGTATTTGAACACCAAAGACATAATTAATGGGCCATCCACCTTATAGTTCCGAATTGGCACCTAACGACTTCTTTTGTTTGCGCACTTCAAGGAAAAAACGAGTAGGCAACGATTGTCCACGGCACAAGATCATATGAAGTCTTTCGAAATCTTGTATTGGAGGTATCTCATTCGGAGTGGCTAAGTGTTTCGAAAGTTGGTTGAAGCACATGCAAAAGTGTATCGATCTCCATAGAGAATATTCTGTAAAAGAATAAAGCTATTATATCTCCTAAGTTGCTTGTTTTTTTTGTTAATCGCAAAATTTAAAAAGCTAGCTACGTATGAGCATTATGCGATGTTTGAGAGACCAAATTGGTCGAGAAGGCCAGAATTGTGGAAAGGTTTTGAACCACGATAATGCACTATCCCACAAGGCAATCATTGTGAATGAATTTCGGACCAAAAACTCAACCGAACAACCACTGTATTCAAATGATATGTCTCCGGCCGACTTTTTCTTCTTTCAAATTTCAAGTAACCACTTAAGGGTACCCGTTTTAAATCGATAGAACACATAAAACAGAATTCGCATCGGGAACTGAAGTCGATTCCAGAAAAAAGCGTTTGAAATATGTTTTGATAATTGAATTAATTGTTGTCGTAAATATATTATTTCGAAAGGGGCCTACTTTGAAGGACATAGAATAAATTTGGATGAAAAATAAATATTTTGTGTTTAATTGACAATTCCTGGTACTTTCTTGACAGAATGTATGTCATAGTTTTTGAAAAATCTTAATTTATTTCATTCGTATCATTAGTTATGAGAAGAATATGTGCGCCAAGAAAAAACATTGCATTCTGTTGGCATTTGTCCGGATATATCCGAAAAAACATCTGGTAATAATTAGTTGGCTAACAAAAAAGAAATTTGAAATATTAAAATTGTGCTTTAATTTCTTAGCGCAGTGTATTATTTATTCGAATATTCGTTAATTTCAACAACACATACAAAAGACAAATGTTCGTTTCAACAGTCCAAACAGAAACACACCCTAACATCTGTCGTAGAGTGTGTGTATAATATGTGTGTGCATTAAAGTCAAACCGGAGACCGGATATCAAAAGTTCAACTTCCGGAGCTCGTTTTCTATGAAAGACAAAGAGCGGCCGGCATGATACGATACGCCACAGCTCACTTGGATATAAGATAAATAACTTGGTGTATAACCGACGAATATTATTTCAACGTTTTCGCAGTCCTCGACATTCTGACCGATATGTTCTATCAGCGCGTCATTATCTTGCTCTGTGTGTGAGTTTTATGGTTTTCTGTGATCGAAAACGACCGGAAATCAGAACGACCGAAGCAGGAAAACAAGGAACGAGGGCTCTTTGATCAATTTCAAATACACATAGATTTTATTGAAGTTGCCGACAATAGTTTCATCTATGAATAGGTTAGACAGGAAAAGGATTTCCGAAGTTCAATATCTTCGAAATTCAAAATTATATACTGTGTTTTCCAACAAAAATTTCATTCACTTCTCTCCCCGTATTTCATCTTCCAATGAGACTGGATAGTCATAAAATTAAATCAAAAGCTTCTTGTGAAAGCTACTGAATTCAATAAAATTTACTGAATGTATTTTTCCCTCCCTTTTATTTGACGCCAACGTAAGTCAAGTGTGATGACGGCAATGAATTAATTAAAAGCGTGATCGTCCCTCCAATTAATACAAATTGTATCTCCATTTGAAATACGAGAAACAAAACGACATGGCGTTCAATTCAATTAACTTCGTCAATTCTAGGCACAATGGTCCCTACTGTTTTTCAATGGTAATCTGATGCGGGAAAGAAACCTTTCTTACGGATGCTTGGGTTACCGATGTTCGGAAGGCAAGTTATTCGGTGCTCTCATGGTTCAGTAGGTTATAACGCATTAGGAAATTAGGTGCTTTCGTTTCGTTTACATACGCGTAACCTAAACTTCCAACGAGTTAGAACAGTTTCTTCTATAGTCTATTTGGAAAAGATGCAGAGTAATAAAAGCTCATTAATTATGCAATTCCCTTAGAAATGGGGTACGTGAGCAAATTCAAAAAAGTCTTTTTTGTTGCTTGCGAATATTTCTGTCATGTTTCAAATGAAATGCTCACTTTAGAAGTCTGAAATTTTTAGTCAGGAACGTAAACGCACATAAACGTATATAAATAATTTCATGACTTTATGAAACCTCTAGCTCCAACTTCACTTCAAATTCAAAGAATATATATATATATATATATATATATATATATATATATATATATATATATATATATATATATATATATATATATATTATTTATTGAGTTTACTTTTTGGGACTTAAGGTTTATAATAATATTTGAACACTATCTAAAATAGACTTTTCGGGAGTATTTTCTTCCCTTTAGTATTTAATCTACAACATTACAAAAATATACATTACGATTCATATTAAATTATTCTTAAAATGTATCTCAACCCCCCAATTTTTGTATGATTGTTTTATCTCTATTTGTAAGAACTCTAGATTCCACTTTGTGTTTTGGAGATGTTAGTTTTCGGAGGTTATGTGTGTTGAAGTTTTCTATGGTGCTGTTTTCGTTGTGGACTATTCAGGTATTTCTGGGATCTGTTTGTATTATACTGTGTTCTCCGTATCTACTTTGATTTTTAACCTTTTTGAAACGTGTTTTTTTTGTGTTCTGTTTTGTAGAAGATCTATGTATATGG
Source organism: Cryptolaemus montrouzieri (assembly GCA_013387265.2). Lineage (NCBI taxonomy): Eukaryota > Metazoa > Arthropoda > Insecta > Coleoptera > Coccinellidae > Cryptolaemus > Cryptolaemus montrouzieri. The sequence continues at coordinate 30,865,632 of JABFTP020000001.1, forward strand.
AGCTTAGTGCCTTTATGTCTTTACGGTCATTTACAGAGTTGTCTATGTTTTTTTGTATGTGTATCATCTCAAGTATGTGTTCTTCGTCAAGAATTTTTGTCTGGTCATAGTCAAATTCGTATTTTTCTTGTTTTTTGTGTTTGTTTAGTGCAGTGCTGTCATTTTTTGAATATTTATGGGGTTTGAGGCGTTCTTTGAGGTATTGTTCTGTTTGTCCAATGTAGACCTTTCCGCAGTTCTTGCAGGGTATGGCGTATACTATGTGGGTTTCCTCCATGTGCGGTATTTTGAATTTTAGTTTTGTATGTACCAGGTTGTTCAATAAGTTTTGTCGTTCGATAAGAAAAACACAATGTTATGGTTCAAAATACACTTTATTATTCAGTATAATCTCTCTGAACATTAATACACTTGCTCCAACGATCCTCCAATATGTGAATACCATCCCTGAAGTGCGAATCCGGAAGGTCTGCAAAATACGCTTCAACAGCCGTTATGATCTCTTCATTCGATGAAAACCGGTGGCCACGCATAAAGTTTTTGAGATCTGCAAACAAATAGAAGTCTCTGGAGGCCAAATATGGTGAATACGGTGGATGCTCCAACAATTCGAAGTTTCATCAATTCATGGATTTTAGCCATTGTAATGCTTTGTGACACGGTGCATTCTCCTGATGAAAAAGAATTTTTTTCTTCTGCAAACCAGGTCTTTTTTCACGAATTTTCTCCTTCAACTGGCCCAAAAGGTTGCAATAATATTCAGAATTAATTGTTTTACCAGTTTGCAAGTAATTCACAAACAAAATTCCTTTCGCATCCCAAAAAATTTATGCCATAACCTTCTTGGCCGATGCCCGGACACGAACACTTTTCGAAGCCGAACAACCAAGTTCACATCACTATTTAGACACTTGTTTTGATTTAGGATCATGGTGATGAATCGACTCCACTTTATCCTTTTCAAAACGTTCCAAATGTTGCTGAGAAAGTCGCATTCGAATGTGTTTTTGTCCCATTGTTAGCGAATGCGGACCCATTGTGCGTACAGCTTTCTAAAACCCAAAATTTCACTTAAAATATGGCTCACACTGCCCAATGAGATATATAGAGCCTCCACTAAATCCTTCTCAGTCAATCGACGATCTTCCAAAACCATATCCTGTATTTTGGTTATGATCAAAATCATCAAACGAACGACTTCTTTTCGTTGGCGCACATCAAGAAAAAACTGCGTGGGCAACGATTTTCGACAGCAGTTCATGTTTTGGAGGTATCTCATTCGGATTGGCAAAAGTGTTTCGAAAATTGGTTCAAGCGCATGCAAAACGTATCGACCTTTATGGAGAATACTTTGAAAAACAATAAAGCTATTTCTTTCCTGAGTTAATTGTTTTTTTCGTCAGATGCAAAATTCAAAAGGCAACCTACGTACAAGGTAACGCTATTCGTTTTAGATATACAGGCTGTTTTATGGATTTTGGTCGAATTTCTTAATCGGGATAACTCTTGAATGCATACACCGATTTCCGCGATATCTCGTACCACAAATAACATGGCTGATGTTAACAATACTATTTATAGATTAAATTCCAGGGACAGACTGAAAAATTTAGTTTTGTTCTCGAAGAAACTAAACAAACACTCTGTACATGACTTTTCGAAAACTCTTGCACACGATCTTGATCAGCGAGAATTGCTCTGAAAATTGAACCTATTGCAAACTGTCGCATTCCACTTTTTGTCTTGGAACAACTTCTGGATTACCAAATGTAACTCACCTTCCTACTGATGATTCAGCATTGGGTATTTATCTTTTTTGTCACGGGAAAACTTCAGCTAATTCTCTCCTCCCAGAATGAAGTCGATAAAGAGTTATAAGGGCGTATTCCGAAAATTATTCTTCAATTTTTTATTGAAAAAATACAGTGTGCGTCCATGTCGTCCTTCCGGAAGTTTTCCGATCCTATGGAAATATAATAACAACCTTTTCTTTTCAAGAATTACTGTCATTGAAAGCAGTGCCCGATCACACAAACAATCCCTAATTGACATTTCGATTAACATTTAGAAAATAATTAATGCATCACATAAAAGATAGTAATCGGAGACGAATAATTCACGTTGATTAAAACTCAAAATAAAAATGGAAAATTCATACGAGAACGAAAACATTACAACAGATCAATCACTAAGAAAACAAGAAATAACTAACAAATAATTAATTCAAAGAAATAGGTTCTGTGTTCCACAGATCTGTCAAAATTTTTACTCATAATGGGCTCAGTGAATCACTGCCCAGAATCAGTATTGACAAATCTGTGGAACACAGAAGTAGTTCTCGATGATCTATTTATCCAGTTATAATTAAGTCATTTTCGTTTTTTCTTTTTCTTCGCCTTCTTCGTTGTAAACAATCATGTTTTAGATACACCTAATAATTCCTCATGAAAATGGCGGTTTACTCGTGACGATATTAGTATTCAGCGGACTCCAAGTAACAAATAGGGGCCAATTCTATAACAAATTGTCATAAGAGGAAGACATTTAAAACATCCGCTGCGGGTACCAGGTACTCCGCAGGCTCCTGCCGATCTTGAGACTCTCAGGAATTAAACGCTCCAAACTATATTAAAATCCATCCTACTGCGCAAAACATCGATAGTTCATTCCATTAATACATCGACTTTTGCGATTGATTCACGAAACCTTGGATTTAGGTATCGTGGCAACAGCTCTCTAAACTTCCATTGTAACTTCCTCACTATCTTGTCTGATGTAACTTTTTTCTCTGAAAGCTTTGAAAGAACCAGTGTTTGTGAGATTCTGTTTCAATCTAAGGAATATAGACCTGTGAGCTTGCCTCTTATCAGGAAAGCAACCAGAATGATTTCTGAAGTTGAATCAGAAATTTCTAAATTTCATTTTTGAATGAAAAAGTGTTCAGCTAATTATATGTGAATTGATCAATTTTGACATTTATTGTTGTGAGCATAGAATTGAAAATATTTTTGGATGATTTGTGTAATTCGCACTAGCATGTGCTGAAAGCACATAATGTTCAAAGAATTTTCATTGCTGGAAACCTTCACATTTTTGAAGAAATTTCTCAGGCATATTATACAGGATGCCCCAGAATAACCGAATAAGGTATCAATATCTCGGAATATATATATATATAGAAGAAAGATAACATCAATGAGCGTTTCAGGCATATTATACAGGATGCCCCAGAATAACCGAATAAGGTATCAATATCTCGGATATATATATATATATATATATATATATATATATATATATATATATATATATATATATATATATATATATATATATAGTGCATCCCAGCTGAAATATTTATCCCTGAAATTAAAAAATAAATTTTTTTTCTACAAAATCTTTGTCCTGACATTGTTTAAAAAAAGTATTTTATAAGTTTGTTTTGGTTTTACATTTCTCTCCATTTGCGCTCAGGGTGAACTACCCTAACACTTTTTTTCCTCTAAGTTTTAAGGGTATAAGTATCTTACAAATCTAGTCAAATTTTTAGATTTGTTATGTTATTTGAAAAAATGAGCGATATTCATTACTGTAATAGGATGTGATAATTGGAAATTGAAAGAATGTAACTTTGGAAACCAATTTTAATTTGAGATTATTAGTTGATTTTATTTCTCTGACTTTGTTTCAGGCTGCTCCTAATTACTCGGAGTATGAAATATTGCTGAGAGAACAAGTGTTTACCAGCTTTGGATTTCCGAAATGGTTGAAGAAGGTAGGATATATACATGTATACAGGGTGATCCACTTTGTAGCACAATTTGACAAACGATAGAATGATCATTTCCTCTTATAAACATAGATCCCGTACCACTTCATTTTTAGATACAGGTGTTCAAATTTCAAATTAATTTTCGTCTAAGTCCTACAGCAACTGGTATTTAACATTGTTGTGAGAATCTACATGATGATATATTAAATGCATCCAATGTTTTTATACACCTCGGTGAAAAGGATTAAACTGTATATTAGGGTGGTCTTTATTTGTTTTTTTGAAACGAAGTGATATACGAGGCTGGATTGATAAGTATCCGGTCTGACCGAGAGAGGGTGCCACTTGGCCTACTTCGGAGGTGGCTTTCTACAGAACCATCCTTAGATATCTTGTAGGTATAGTTTCAGCCCGATCGCCATGTTAGTTTATGTGTGAGAGTACGCTGAACAAGACGCTTCTGTGTCGTTGTGAAAATGGAAAAATTGGAAAAGCGTGCTTTTATTTGAAGGGGTTAACGCCGAAGGAAATTGAAGAAGACATTGATTCAACACTGGGTACATCCCCCCCCCCATCATATTCAACCGTTAAGCAGTGGGTTTCCGAGTTTAAAATGGTTCGTGTGAGCACGATCAGGACGACCGCAGATCAAAAGTGCGTGAGATAGCTGAGACCTGTAAGATGTCATATGAACGTGTGCAAAATATTTTGCACCAAAATTTGCACATGGAAAAGCTGTGCAAGATGGGTGCTGCGTTTAATAAAAATTAATTCGAAAAACCATTTCTACCGCCAATTTGGCGCTGTATAATCATAATCCAAGCGAATTTTTGTGTCGATTCGTTACTGTTGACGAAACTTGGGTTCACCACTACACTCCTGAAACCAAACAACAGTCTAAACAGTGGATTGGAACAGGGGAACCAACTCCAAAGAAGGCAAAAACAATTTTATCGGTAAACAAGTGTAATGGTTTTGTTTCTAATTTTCTCTAAAATTGGAGAAATATTTCAATTCTACTGGAACTACGAAACTTAACTAATGACGTGTAATGAGATTAAATTATAAAAAGGCTAGTTGAAGAAAATTACAATTGACACTACCTCTTAATACCTATGCCTAGCTAGATCAGAGTCCCTTAATCTCAGTGTGTGAGATCTTCGTCTAGAACCTAGGTCCTAGATATAGCCTTAGGAATAATACTCATCACTTTAATCAACTAGCTTTATTACAAGATAAATATCCAAAATCACATCTGATTAATAATTTACTAACTCTAATCAAAGTAAATAATACAAAAAAAATAACTTAACTAAAAAAGATTAACCACTAACAATAAAATGAGTCTCAGATGAGATGAATTCAAATTACATAGTACAAATTCTCAATTTAAAATAATCTGAGCTTTTCAACAAAGCGAAACTCAATGATAGAGCTCTGTCAACAATTAAAAAAGATAGAAAAGAAAAATTTGATGATTCAGAGAAACACTTAGCTTTGAGGAATGATATTAATTCCCACGATGGTTCGATTTGGTGTTTTACATCAGTTTTCTGGTATTCCTGTATCGTACAGCTTACATGTTACTTGTTTGACTGAATATCGTTCGCAACGTGACTGGCCTAGGTGGCAAGACTTTTTCCCCAAAAACGTGGTTACCCCAGACGTAAGATAACAAGGTTTGGCATAAAGTTGAAAACTCAAATATCTTGACGGTGAACAAAAAAATCTATAACAATACCATATCTCTGGAATATATATTTTTAAAATGAACAGAATGAATTTGACTTACCCTTGGAATAGCAGATATCGATCTAGGTTAATTCACAAAAGAAAATTCGAAATCTCTCCACTTGCTAATTGCAATGGTTGTCGAGGAAATCCGGCAAAATTATCGACTACTTATACGCCTCAGACGATTGGAATTTATCCAGAAAAACAATGAATACTTAATTTCAATTTCTGCAAATTTTTCACTCCAATCGCTACAACACAGCTCCAATAAAATAACAAATGATTCCGAAGATTTCTAAATGGACAAGAGAAAGAATCTAATGAATTCGGAACTTATATAGACTCGGTTCTATCAAAAAACTATTGATATTCAAAAAAATTAATAAAAAAGCGACATTGTTTTCTTCACAACAATAAAGTGGAAACGAAACATAGAATGAGTTACTGTTTTCCGTTCTCCCACAGAAACGAGAAAACGATCTTCTTTCAAGTACTGACCTCACAATTAACCGGCGAACAACCTAGATCAATAGCAGCGACACCTTACGGATATAACTATAATTTTCATTGGGTATCGTTAACTGTAGATTCCTAATTCGAATTTCAAACTGTTTGAATATTTACTTGATGAAATGAGATTGAATTATCAATAAAATTATGAAAACTGAGTTTAAAAGATATTAATGATTAATTCGAGAAATCGGACTGTTACACAAGGTTATAGCTACTGTTTTTTGGGATGCAAGAGGTATTATAAACATTGATTACCTTGAAAAGGGTAAAACTATCGATGGTCAATACTACACAGACTTATTACAACGTTTCAGCTACGAGGTGCAATTTAAACGACCTCATTTGGCTAAGAAAAAAATTTTATTTCATCACGATAACGCACCAGCGCATTCTTCGCACGTTGCCATGGCTAAAATCTATGATCTAAAGTTCGAATTGATGCTGCACCCTCCCTACTCTCCAGACCTAGCCTCGAGTGATTATAATCTGTTTTCTAACCTCAAAACATGGCTTGGCGGTAAGAGATTTGCGGGCAATGAAGAAGTAATCGAAGCTGTAAATGGGTATCTCGAGGAACTTGACGAATCAGCCTATAGAGATTGTATTACTAGACTAGAACACCGATATGAGAAATGTATCAGCCTCAAAGGAGATTATGTTGGAAAATGAAAAAAAAATCCTTAAAACGTTGTTTTTCTTGAGCAGGCCAGAAACTTATTAATCCATCCTCGTATATATAAAAATGTATTTATAATTTCGAATAGAATCAGTTCTTTCAATAGCTGCGGGTCATTTCTGGACGCTGACGAAACAACAGAAGCTTGATGTTTGTATTCAACGTATTATGCAAACATCTTTAACTCCTTTTTCTTCTTTATTTTGTCATTTTGAACTGGTGTCTAAATAAGAATATTTTCAAGCAATATCTAGCGTTTACCATCCAGTAGCCAGCGAGCCCTGTGTAGTCCTGCCGGCATTCTAAATAACGTTTGTTGCTCAGGGACTCCCTCTAGGTAAATAATGGTGAGGTTGAGTAGCTCTTTATAATCATCTCGAGGCTGATACTGGTTAAGTTGATTTTGAGGAAATCATTTCTTGAGCTACATTTTGAACGAATTCCAGCGAATCAGATGTTACTGTTTTGTAGTAGGTCTGGTCAATTTTGCTCCAATGGCACGTAAATCTTTTAAAAATTAAAATATCAGGCCCACTTGAAGGACCTAGTGCGGTACTCACAACATCTTCTAACATTATCTCTAGTATATGATGGCGATATGCTAGCCAAGCATATCTTTCTCCATTTTTGCTCCATTCGCATGCTCCATATCTCAGTCTCGAATTGACTGCCGTCGTATCAAAGCAAATGCACTTTACTTTATCGCTCCATCCCCATTGCAGTATTGTACCATAGACAGCTGACGCACATGCCTCTCATGTTGCTGCTGTTCAATTCCTTGCCCTGACATCAAAATAGGAAGACGATCCATGGTTTCATGCCCAGTGATAACTTCAAGTAGCTTCCATCCCAGTGAACAGTCAATGGCAAAGTAATTTTGAATTCCCATTTTAACGACTCCGCCATCTCTTAACGATGCTTTTGAAGCTGACGACGAATGAACGACCTGTTGACAGTAAATTCCATGGGGTCGAAACCTGCATTTTACAGTGTAAATCGCAGCTTTTCCATCACTCAATTTGGCGGCGTCTAAACTTGAAGCTGAATAACTATCCATCAACTCTACTCGACCTCGTTTACGCGTTTACGGACCGGCAACTACAATTTCAGATGAAATTCTTGTGTCTGAGTCTGTGCTTGTAGTTGTGGACGATGAAAGCAAAAGTTGTGTTTTTAATGAGTTGATGCGTTCTACTTCAAGCTCGCGAATTCTCTGAAGCCGTTCTTGTTTCTTTTGAACTTTTGCCTCTTCAATCAAAATGGTTTTGTCCACTGCACCGATTGGACCCCTACGGCCCTCCTCACGTTGTACAAGTAAAAACTGTTCATCTTCTTCAAGGTTCCTAATATTTGAGGTATTAGCATATGCAATATCGAACAACCCGTCTATTTTTTGCTGCTTCTCTTTTTCTCTTAGTGCTCGCGAACGTTTTTCCTATAATGCCAAAACGTCGCAAGCAGTAAGTAAAAGTAGCAGGATCGCGAGACATTCATTGTTTTCGTACAACACTACTTTGGTTGATGGCAACTTCGTTGCACTCGAATTAGGCGTCATTTGACCAACTAACCAAATGTTTGTTTCATTTCTTGTGGAAACAGATCCACTTTCTTTACTTTTCGACGACATAATAGCACAATAAGCGACGAAACCAAAACGGAACTAACTTGAGCGAGTTACAGGGCTTGCCCTTGAGAATGGGGGTGAGGGTTGTCAAATTGAGAACAAGTGCTTGTTAACGTGTCACATAAACAAACAAAACTGATACCATGTTGCAAATGGCTTTATGAAAATGTTTCTTGATCGTTTGTCTCATTTTAATTTTTAAAATTTTAAAATGTTGGTCGCGACCCCTAAACGCGTTTAAAAGGATTAAATAAAAAATTTGGATTCATACTGAAGCACAGCATACCCATGCACTTTGAACAAGTTTTAAATAATGCATCATTTAGAAAAATATGACCAAAATTGTTGTTTTCCTAAGTCGAAACGTTCTTCTCATCAAAATGGACTTTCTTCAGAATCAAATTCGCTTCTACGATTCATCAATCCATTATACGTTCTTCGCGTAATATGAATCAGAATTATACATTGTTAGTGACGTCCACTTTATCATTTTTCCGGTTTCGATATAGAATTCTAGATTCACGATTAATTCGTCAACATTTATATTTGCTTCAATTTGGTGCAATTTGGATTCCGACAAATATCGCCTGTCGCTATCAAGCTATCGTTCGTTAGAAGTAATTGAAATCCATTTCCTCTAGCTGAGTAAATTGGATGAAATTGCTGGTCATATTCGGAAATAATAAGAAAAAAATAGATTATAACGAAATACGTATCGATTATATTTGAATTTCGAAACTTTGGTGCTTGTAAATAATAGAAAAGTTATCATAAAGCAACCCATTTTTATTTTCGAAAAATTTTGTATCGATTCTTAATCAATGTCGAGGAGTTCAAAGAAAAAAATTTATATATGACATTCATTAAATAATATCATGATAATCTAGTGTATAGTTCCTAAGTTAAATTGGTTTTTTCTCGTATTTTTGAGAAAAGTAACTCTCTGTCTTTGCACAAGACATAAAATTCTACATGCTTCAATTAAGTTAAAAAACTGGCAACGTAACACTGCGTGAACGGTTGATGAAATCTCAGTTTTCATTTCCAGAGTGAACTTCACACATTGGTTGAATGGAATTGATGAAAGTATAGAAGGAATCTAATTCTCTATACCTGTGGAACAACAAATTATGTCATGCACCATGGTCGTAGCCGGAGGCGAGGGCGGTGGTGACAGGGGATGAAGCCAATTAATCAAAAAATAAGAAAACAATACCAGGGCCTTTTCACCGTAGCACTGCAATCCTGTTGAAGACTCAAAAGACTTTGTGAACTGTGAACGTCAAAGTCAGCAAAAGCCGAAAAGGTTTGAATCTAGTTAGGAGGAATCTGGAAAAGAGTCGAATACACAAGATGAAACAGTTTTAGTGGCAAAAGAAGATAGAAAACTGGTTGGGTCGTAGTAACTCTATGAAGCCGTAGGAAATGGAGGAACTGCTCCGAAGAACCTAAGCGAAAATTCAATCATGAGTGGCTCAAAGACTATTTGCCGTTTATGAAATATTCTTCTAGTTCAAGGACCTCTGTGCATATAGTGCGTGCTATTTTCGTCCACTACAGTGCGAGGAGTAAGGGACTCCTTCATGATCAGGCCTTTTCTAAATTTTGAGAAAATACATGGGAGCCAGTCATGCCAGCAATTGATGGCATAAACAAACTGCTAAAGGTCTTCATATCTTCCGGAAAATTCAGCGGTTATTGATCAATTCAAATCAGCCCATCAGCAGATTGCTGCCGAAAATATAAAGATCATCGGCTCTATACAAAATGAAATACTATTTGTGCAGTTTATGACTTACCACTGATAGGAAAATCCTTGGACGAGGATGTTTTCCGAGTTTTGATTCAGCTGATAATTGATTCTGGCGACACCCCATTAACAATGCATCTAGAAATATCGTAGTTATCGGTTATTCAAAATTAAGTAATTGAAACATGCGGAGAACTTGTACGAGATGATTGTGAACGATTTGAAAAGGCATATGTTCATAGTGTTCTAGTAGATGAGAGCTGTGATATCCGGGAAAAAAACAGTAGTAATGGTGATTCTTTCACGAAACCAGTAACCGAATTAAAGAGGAGTTTTTGGGTTCGTCGAAGTGAAAGAAATGAACGTCTTGACAATTGCTTCAACAATTGACTTGTTTTTAAAAGTCTTGAAGGTGATCCCTCGTGGGCTACGATGGCTGCTCGACAATGACAGGAAAGTAAATGCGGTGCAGAAACGTCCACGAGATTTTTTTCCAAGAGCGTTGTTTTTCCACTGTGCTAGTCACAAGCTCAATTGGAACCATCAAGGACATCATACAATTTTCCAATGAATCACATCTAAGGAGAGTGCATGCTCCTTACCTGCCTCTTCTGTGTGAAACGATGCTCACAAAAATATAAAAGCATTGGGCTTTTTAAGGAAAACTTCTCGCCGATCATCAATGGGCTGCTAGCGATCTCAACGGAGGGCAACGCAGCTAGTCTAAAACAAGCTTATCAGCTGCACGCAGCAGCTTCTTAGAATAATTTAATGTTACCTTATTTTAAAGTAATAATGTATTTCAGGTCGAGGCCATTGATTTGGTCCAGATCAAAGATCAAATACAGATTATTATGGATATGATTTGTGACCACCGGACACAAGGCGAATGAAACAGCGGAGCCCATCTGCAATAAAATGCAACCACTTGCTGAAGAGATTAGGGTCGAAATAATTCAACCGGGAATAGTCGAGAAATAAACTCTTCAGTCCAACCTACCCACACTTTAGATTTTTGGCTAAAGAGAGCAATTTAATGTGTAGATACTCATCACGAAAATATTAGTTAATAACATAGGAATACAAACCTCAGTTTCTCACTCCTGAAGAAGACTTAATTAGAGTCGAAAGCTTGAGTAGAAGAAAAAAGAGTCTTTCATTTTCTAATTGCTGCTATCCCAATATTTAGTTACTCCTTAACAAGTCAGCTAAGACGTCCATCTCAATATATATATATATATATATATATATATATATATATATATATATATATATATATATATATATATATATATATATATATATATATATATATATATAAAGTCACCGAACATGTTAAAAATTAAAAAAGGACCCGTATTAATTTTGATACAAATCTTTATTTAATCTATGTTTTCGCTTTCTGCATTGATACACACATTCACAAGCGCCAACTGGTTGTCCAACGACTTCTCTATCTAATTTTTTGGAATGGTCTTTAAGGCGTCGAACACCTCACTTTCAATGGTCTCAATCGAATCGTGCCGCTTTCCTTTCATCGTCAAATGCAGCTTAGAGTACAGATGGTAGTCACACAGGGTCAGATCAGGTGGATAGGGTGAATATCGCAAGGCAATAATGTGATTTTTGATCAAAAATTCAGTTACAACTCTTGAACGATATGATGAGGCATTATCGTGGAAAAGAGTCCAAAGCCGTTTCTCGATATTTTGGCCGAATACAACTTGTCAGCAATCGCTTCATAACAACCAAAGGAAAGTGTACTGTGACTGTCTGGTCGCAGGGAACAAATTCGTTCTGGGTAATTCCTTTACAATTGTAAAAACAAATCAGCATAACCTTCACTATTGACTTCTCCAACCTACTATTTTTGGGTTTTTCTTCATCCAACGCTCTCCATTCAACATTTAGTCGCTTTCTTTTGGGCTCATGCTAAAACACCACGTCTCGTCATGAAGCACAATCGTTTTCAAGAAGTTTGAGTCCTTCTGGGCACTTTTAATGATGTCTTTGCTATGCTCAATTCGATTAAATTTTTGATCGTCGGTAAGTTTGTATGGTACAAACCTCGAATTAACCTTCGTAAGGCCCAACGCGTCGGTCAGAATGCGGTATACTGCTGTTTGGGGAATGCCTGTAGACAGTTTCTACACCCCCTTTTGTTGCATTGTAGTCTATTATATGAATCGGTTTACCTGTTTCAGCATCAGTTTCATTATCGTCATGCATAGTGCACAAAACAAATACTACTTTTTTTTCTTGGTGACCATGAACACCAATGTTGTATCAGGTTAGGCACCAAACATGTAATTTCCTGGCACCAACATGGAATGTTTTTCAACAAACTGGGGAGGAATCTCTTTTTGTTGCTTTTTAGGGTTCCCAACAGGGTCAACCGATTTTTTAGCAATTCAGCAGCTAACAGATAACATCCTCGGTGAGTTTGTATGGTACAAACCTCGAATTAACCTACGTAAGGACCAACTCTTTCGATATTTTTTGGACGGCCTGATCTTTGAGGCTCTTTCTACCCGATTCGAATAGCTTCAACCACTCGAACACTTGCGTACGTGATAGACAATCATTACCATATGCAGTTTATAACATTAGGTGCACTTCGGTGAAAGATTCAAGAAGTTTAACAACTCATTTTCCGACCGATGTACTAAACGCACTAACAAACGTAACGCAATAACTAAAGATGTTTACATACAGTTGACAATGTAGTATCAAGTTATCGATGGGTACAATATTTCAACACATGGTACTAGTAATATTGTTTTGTTGAAGCAGTTCGGTTTCTTTAGGAAAGGAGCGTGTATATACATAAAGAGAAAATTCTGTTTCACCAAGACAACGCACCGTCTCATACTTTAGCTGTTGCCATGGCGAAAATCCACGAATTGAGGTTTGAACTTCTTAAACATCCGCCTTATACACCAGATCTATCCTCTAGCGACTTCTTTTAGTTTCGTCATCTAAAGCTTGCGCTTGGGGGATATTTTCGTCAAATGAAATGGCAATCACAGCTATTTTGCAGAGAAAAACGTCGAGTACTAGTTGGACGGGTTACGCAGATGGCATTATCGCTGGGAAAAGTGTGAAGCGTTACAGAGAGACTATGTTGACAAATAAAAAAAAGTATTCAGATGAAATGTTTGTATGTTTGTTAAATCGAAAACTTTTCCGACTATTCGCGACGATAGATTAGGCATATTTTACGGCCGACTTTGACATTTTCCTGACAAGAAATATATAGTGCTGTAGTGACTAGAAACTAATGTTCCATAATAAAAGTAACATACCAAAATTATGATTTCTTGAATGGGACAACCAAAATTTGTTTCATTTTTGACTTTGTGAGGAAAAATGAAGGTGAGTTTGTTTCTAATTCCTTACACCTACCTTAACCTTTCGGCGGGCGTGCCGTGCTGGTTCACACAGACGGACGGACGGCGGTATTTTGGCTTTTTTTCAATGATCAATTTTTAACCAATATTTGAACATCAGTTTTATCTATCGATTATAGATTTTCTAATGATAGGTATGGAAGCGAAAGTAAGAAACATGACCAGAAATTATTAATCAAATTAAGTTTGTTGGAATGGTTTGTAACAATATAAGAAAAAATTTCTATAACAAATAAAATCAGTCTTTTAAGTAAACGTAGTTTTTTTCCCAAATCAAGTATGTAAGATATATAAGTAGAATTACTATCAATAGAATATCCAAGGAGCAAATAACACCAATTATCAAATAAACTTTTGAGCCATCAAAAAACTAGGTAACAAAACAAATTACTAATTATTTCTTTTTGACTAGAAATGTGACTAGAAAATTAGTCTTGTACCTCATCCTAGTCCAATTTTCTTCTGTTCTTCACTTATCATTTTTAAAAATCCCAATGACGATGAGAAAATATTGAACACTGTTCGAACTTCAATTATTTCGCAGTTAATGAATGTCTTCTTGCTCTTGAGCAGGTTCAGCACATGAATTGCATGTAACTTTCTTGGTCGAATGTTTTTTGCAAACATATTCACGGCAGGACATGGAAGTTCTATTATTTTTCTTACTACCGCAAAAACATCAAATATTCCTTTCCATGGAAGGAATAGCTTATGCTCGATTTGGTACTTCCTTGTACTTTTCTTAAAAAAACTTTTATAGCTCTAGGAAGGTTAGTGAGTGTGGCTCTTCGTTTCAAGTTTTCCTTCATGAGTGACAGAGCAGTTGAATCTAAATGTTCTTCTACAATCTTGAGATTGGGAATATTGGCCCTAAATATCTTGGAATTGATTCCAGCCACATCGAGGAATCCATGAAAAATGACTGAAGGCCACCTTCGAGCTATTATAGAAGTAGAGCAGATAGTACACATCACATAAACAGTGCCCACGCCCCCTTTTGTTGCATTGTAGTCCATTATATGATTAGATTTACCTGTTTCAGCATCAGTTCTGGCACCAACATGGAATGTTTTTCAACAAATTGGGGAAGAATCTCTTCTTTGTTGCTTTTTAGGGTTCCCAAGAACCAGTTTTTAGCAATTCAGCAGCTAACGGATAACTACGAAACTATTTATCAGTAGTAACATTTCTGTTACTCTTTTTTATTGGCTCTGTCAATCTGACAACGATGTCATGAGGTTTGTTCGAGGTAGCAAAGAGGCCCGTATTTTGTTGACGACAATATACTTCAATGCTGTATGTATAAAAGGTACGAGAATCATACATGGCATACATTTTTATTCCATATTTAGCGGGCTTTTCTGCCATATATTGGATCAAACGTCACGACAACGGAAAGCTACCAACACTTCATCGATGATTACGAACTCAGCTAGAAAATATGAACGCTGACAGTTTTGAATAAATTTATCTAAAAGTTCCCGAATTGGGGTTAATCTGTCACTGTCCATACGTTGGCTTCTTGTGGTAATGTCATCAAACCGTATGCATCCTAGTAATAACCGGAAACGTCTTTCGCTGAAATTAGCCCGCAATATCAGTGAACCCGTGGCGTTGTATGTTAAAAATTTTGCCAGATTGTTTCGATTTCATCTTTTGAACGCCATTGAAAATTAAGCTCCAAAAATAAGGCCAAGATTTAATTTTTATTGGTAAATTTAAGATCTCTCCCTCGATTCTCTGGGTTTTCATTTCTTTCTTCTGTATGTAAATGTTTTTATTCTGTGCAATGTCTTCGATGGTCCGGAGACATGATTAAAAGAAATATTCAAGCTCGGACATAAATTGACGAGCAGACGCTTTGGATACACAAATAGTCTTCATAATGTTTTTTCGACATTGTTTGGTAAGTATGTGCCACAGGTTCATGTACCCATATTGTTTCATTATCTTTCCCAAAATAAATCTGAAAGTTTCCACCTAACTCGAGATCACCTTCTACGTCGGCTGCTTCAAATTCTTGTTCCGAATCACTGGTTGTCATCCTCAATCCTTTCTTCCTTGTAATCCGGGTCATCTGATCTTCATTTATGTCTTCATCCCAATTTTGCATTGAATCTTTCGAGCAATGTCTTCTGGTCTATGGTAAATTCGTTCCATAAAAACTCAAAAGGGATAAAGTAATGAATAATTGCAAACTTCGAAATAAAACAGAGAGAGAAAAGAAAATAAAGCAGGTAGCTACACCACAAAGAAATTATGTAATTGCATTTAGTTGATGTGGGAGGGATGCGGAAACAAACCTATATTTAAAGTACAATATACATACATCAAAGTAATGGAAAATAATTAATAAAACAAAACAGAAGTGTACTTCACATACCCCCATAGGAAAAGTCAAGGCAAGTTAGGTCAGGCGATTTTGCAGGCCAATTTCGAAATCCATCTCTGCCGATATCATGAAATTTTGTGTCCATGAAATCTGCACATTGGCAATGAAATGTGTCGGAGCTCCGTCCAACTGGATTTTCGTTACCTTACGTCGATCGTCACATCTTCTGACAATTCTTGTAGATGATGACGAAGAAACCCCAAACATATATTATCATTTAGGAGCTCATCGAACAAAAATGTTCCGATGACATGCGGATCTACGATTGCGCCCCAAGTATTAACCGCGCACCAATACTGTGTGTACGGCTGACGAAAGAGATATGTGTATTTTGATCATCCTAATAATGAAAATTGTGCCGGTTCACTAGGGAGTTGTTGTGGAAACTGCATTCATCCGACATCCATAAACAGAGCTCAAGAAGACGTTCAAATTTCCCTTGCGATTTCTCCTGGTGAACCTGAACATGACGTGTTTTTTCAAGATTCTGTAGACAAGTAGTTCAACGACGGTAGCTACAACTGCCATTTCGTTTTCATCATCTTCTGTCACCCGCTTTTGTCTGTTCGTTTTTGGATAGGCTACGTTGCCGGTTTGTCGAAATGTTTGTAGTAGTTTTTGAAGGGAATTTCTGTCTGGATGTCTTCGTTTCGGGTATCTTTCGCACTCAATTCTTGATGCTGAAATTCAGTTTTGTCAATCATATCAATTCGTTCTTGTATCGGATAAGTCCTCATTTTGAAATGCTTATTAAATAGCAAAATTGCTTAAAATTGGAATTTTCCAACCGATTGTAAAACAAAAATGAAATTGTGAACACTATGCACTGATAGGTACTCGAAACTCTTTCTGTTCAAGACTGAAATAATATATTTTCCTTATAATAATAATAGGTGTCAACAACGAGGAAATTGTAAATACCAAGTATACTAAGCCCCTAACATTAAACAGCAATATTAGTATAATTATTAGGATTAGGTACGTAGCAACTGACTACAAGGAATGGAATAAAGGGATCTGGATCGTTTAATTACCTTGATACGATTTGCTGGTATTCCTTCATTGAAAGTCGATAATGGAATTTGATTCACTGAATTAGATGAAATGAATAAATATTATACTTTTTTCTGGGAACAAACCAGTGTAACTGTAAAGCTATAAAAATTTGAAATATTTCTTGAAATCGAATAAAAATTGGCTAAACTTTCGAATATCTTCGAACCGTTGAGAATAGGCATAAGGAACCTACTTGTAACATAGATCAACAAAATGTGTCATATGTTCGAGCAACAAGAATTACTATAGCAATAGTTGTAAATCTAAAGCTTGGAAATCAATATTGAGGGCGCAAACATTTCTTTAAAGTCCTCAATTTTCAGAAAATGTCAAATGTTTCAGAAGTTGTTTAAGATAGTATAGGGAATTTTGAAGAAACTCTAGTTCATTTCTCCTCATAAAGTCAAGAATGGAACAAAATATTGAGTGCCTCTTTCAAAAAAACATAGCTTTCGTATGTAACTTCATCATGAAACACTCTGTATGGTTTAAAATATTTGCAGTTTGTAGTCACTACAGCACTACATATTACTGCTCAAAAAATTTCAAAATCGACAGTAAAGTATGCCTAATCTTCCGTCGCGAATATGATGGGCCACCCGGTATAATTGATTAGGTTATATGCTCTGAGTTAGAATAAAAGAAATTACGTATACTCCATAGGTTTTCAATCAGTCACAAATTATTTCTTTCAACATTAATAACTGTTCGCTCATCTCAACATTTCTCTGATTTTCTGTATCATTTTCAACATGCAGAAACTTTCCCATAACATATCACATTGTCTCCATTCCAAACAAGTAATACTATTATCATCATTAGACAACACAATGCATACATTTATTCCGGGAAATTGTGCCCTCCTAAAATCTAATTCATCTCATTATTTGCCGGGGTAGTTTACTCTCCTGAATATGACAGCGTGTAGATCCAGAGTTCCTTTGTTGTCGAGACCTACAACAGCGCATAACACGACGGAATATTGAAACATGCGTTGTATTTCCGCTGAAGGGTCAACCCAAGGAATTAATAACTGACACGCCTAATTGTGATTATTATCTCACCCTAACAACAATAGTCTACATGGCTCGAAACATCAAACGTTCTCAACGAAAAGTTTATTTGTTGCGCATATTACAGAGTCATTCATCCAAGTATTTAGTCGTCTCCAAGAATGGTTACCTACCTGCTTTTGTTTTTCCGTTCTGCGTTCTAGGGTTTAAAGGATGACATACATCTTCATACTTTCCGATTCGATATCCTCTGAAGAAATATATTCTGTCAAAAAAGTACCAGGAATTAATTTGGAAAATCTGCTTGAAACGAATTTTTGTTGTTGCTAAGTTGGCACCACTGTTTTCTATACTGACGCGGAGTTTGAACGCGATGTCATTTAGTTTATTTTCAGTGCTCGATTTTGTCAGTTCTCACGATCTCCACAATGGATAAAAATATCGAACAAAGAATTTGTCTCAAATTTTGTATTGCAAATGGAATCTCGCGTGCCAAATCACTGGAAATGTTACAGAAGGCTTACGGTGAATCGACTTTATCAAAAACACATGCATATGAGTGGTGAAGTGCCTTCAAAAGCGGCCGAGATGTGATAGAAGATCATCACATGCAACTAGAGTTAACATAGATAAAATGAAGGAAACGGTAATTGGAAACCGTCATTTAGGTTTGCGAGAGATAAGCAATGAACTTTTTGAGTCTTACGAATCAATTTGTACTATTTTAAATGATTGTTTGGGTATGAAACGCGTTGTCGCTCGATTAGTTCTGAAAGATTCTTTTTTTTCAAAAATTATTGTTGTGGTTTTTAAATGTTACATATTGGAGAATTATTATCAGAGGATAAATGTTCTTTGCATCTGGTTTCGAAATTCCTACCTGTCTGCCCTACATAAGCTACAGCACACTCATTGCAATTTTGTGAACTCTTTGCTTAGCATTGAATACTAATTTGCTCAAGTTCACACCGCATGAGAAGGCAGTGATCATTTTCAATTTAGAAAAATCGTTGCTTAAGTTATTGGAGAAACTACCAGCGTAGTTGAAACTAGCGTATTTTTCCAAGGAAGCATCTTTTATGGAATATAATAATTGTGTTATTTGATATTTTTCTTTCCGTTCGATAATTTTGTCTATAAAAGCTAGGGGAATTTTGTTATTTAAGGCAATTTTTCTGATAGTATTGATTTCAATTTTGAAGTGTCGGTGACAGTGGAAGTAAAAGTGCCCTTTTGATTATTGAATTATAAGCTGCTAGTTTGTTAAGTGATTGAATGAGTCCATGGGAATAGTTGAGTCTGTGAACGTTTTTTCCTGTAGATGTCATAGATCAGGGGTGCTCAAACGGTCGACTGGTCGATCGCGAGTGCTTTTTGAGTAGATCACGAGAAGAAAAAAATTTTAATAAGTAGGTAGCTAAACTACAAAAATTTATTACGTAATAAAAAAACACTTTGCTAGCGGCAAAAGGCGGCTTTATCAAAGGAACGCGCGATACTTGTCAAAAAAAAGCCGCGTTTTTTATTCTTGCCGCTTTTCTAGAAATTACGGGCGGCGCGTTTGACGGGAACATTCGAGACTTTCGTTCACGCCGATATAAATGTTGTGCCTGCAGGAATTGGAGTCATTCTGAATTATAACTTGTAGGCAATACTACGTCGATACAGAGTTTATAATTAAATTGATTGGGAGGAAGATTTTACTTTCATATGGTGAAGGGTGAATTAAGAAAACGAAACGTACGTGATGATATCTTGTTTGAAAAAAGAACAAACCATGTTCACAAGACCAGCCAAACAATCAAGAGCTGCTACGATCGCGTCATTTAAAATATTTCATATATTGGCGAAACACAAGAAACCATTGGAAGGTGAATCGGTTGTGAAGGAGCATTTATTGAAGCGGGTGAGACTTTCTTTGGAGATTTTGAAAGTAAAACAGAAATCATTTCTGCTATTAGAGAATTTCAGTTATATAGTCTGACTGTCACAAGGCGTATTGAAGTCATGAGTCAGGGCATGGCAGATAAACTAAAACATGATATCATGAAATGTACATACTTTCTTTTACAGCTCGACGAATCCAACGATATGACAGACACTGCCCAGCTGTGTATTTTTATTCGGAAACTATTCAATGACATGGTGGCTTAGGAAGAATTTTTGACGCGTGGCGAAGATATATATGACGTTTTCTTTAACTTTGAAAAAAACTACAAGTTACCAATATATAAATTAGTGTGTATTACAACCGATGGAGCACCAGCAATGACTGAAAACAAAAACAGTTTTGTCGCATTGAGTGGAACTAATGAAAATTTCCTTTATTGTTTTCATTACATTGCATTATACATCAACAAGTTTTGTATGCAAAAGTTTTAAACACGGTGGATATTATGGGCAACAAAATTGTGAATTCCATCCGTGCACGTAAATAGATACTGAAGTAACAAGTCAGTTTAATATGAACTCATGTTCTGTTGAAAATGAGTTGGTGCAGATTATATCAGATATACATCTTAAAGCTACAGCATCTGATACAAATTTCTGGTGTCTTATATCTGAATATAAATATCCGAATCTAAGGCAAATCGCCCTTCAACTGACGGCAATGTTTGGGTCAACTTACTTGTGCGAGTCTGCATTTTCTGAAATGAAGATAATTGAGTCAAAATATCGCAATCGACTAACTGACGATCATATGTCATCATGCTTGCGATTAGCACTCAGTGGTTACGTACCATCTTATGAATAGTATGCTGATGACATGCAGTGCCACGCTTCAACATCGAAAGTTACTCCTTAGTTAAGTTTAACACCATATGTAACTCTTTCGTTTTGTAACAGCCAGTAAACTCGCAATTTTGAATAACTATGAGTTTTTTCATTGATATTACTAGAACCTAACTGAACCTAACCCAATCATTGACTGAAAATTTATATTGTGCAGAAAGCTAATATCTATATATGCTACGGTACACCCTACCTAGTTAAGTAGGTAGGGTGTATCGTGTAAGTACGACAACCCTGATCACACATAATTGCAGCCTCTCAGAGTCAATCGTAAGTAGTCTAAAAATATTGAGGTAGATCGCCAGTAGTTCAAGTTTGAACACATAGATGCAATTGTTGATCGATTTAGTTATTGTCAGGTTCAGAAATTTATTGAGTTATCAATTTCTATTTCTGCTGTGTACTTATTGTTGGTATGAACTTCATTCGGAAATTACTGAAATTTATCGATTTGTCTGTTTGAGCCCTGGAAACCTACCAAAATATGATCTACATATCGGTACCAGAACACTATATGTTTTTTGCTGAGTAGCTATTTAATATTACTCTTTTTTCTAAGTTATCCCTGACTATATCGGCTAAAAAGGGGTTAAGAGACGATGCCATAAAATCTTATGGGATCAGGAATATAAATCAATATTTTATTGAATTTTCAAGACTTGACAATAATAAAATCGAAATTTAACTTATAACATCTACAAAATACAAACATTCACAGGCTCAACTATTCCTATGGACTCATTCAATCATTCAAATCACAAATGAGCAGCATATAATTCAATGATACACAGGGCCTTTTCCATTCCACTGTCACCGACAGACTTCAAATTTGAAAAAGATACCATAAGAAAAAATTGCCTCATATAACAAAATTCCATTGAAGATACTTCCTCGAATCATTACGCTATTTTTAACTACGCTAGTCCTCTCTCCAATATCTTGAGCAATAATTTTTCTAAATTTAAAATAAGCACCTCTTCCCAAAGTGGTCTCAACTTTCGCAAATTATCATTCAATGCTGAACAAAAAACAGACAAATTAAAAAAATCGGGAGCTTACAAAATTGCCTTGCAATTAATGCACGGTAGCTTATGTTGGGCAGACAAATAAGAATTTCGAAACTATATTCAAAGAACATTAATCATCTGACAATAATTCTTCAAATAAAAACGGAACAAAATGGATCAGAAAGTTAGTCGTAGATCTGATGCAGTTATTCTCACCAAGGGTGGAAATATCCGGTATTAAACGGTTTTTAGAGACAGTAATTCTTCCCAAAAGGCTTTCATTTTTCATTAATCATTTTATATCAACTTCTATCGGTATCATTTTCATTTCGAGTGATCTCAAGCATCCCTTAGGGATTATGGAATACATGAACAATAATTTTTGTGATTTTGTGAGTCAATTTTTTGGCGTAGTATATTTTTAACTACCCAAATGTTGATGGAGATTATATCTAAAAGAAGTTTTGTAAAGATATCCAAACCAATTCGCATCATCAATTATTAAATGTCCCTCGTACAAGCAAGAAACTACTAGAACCTGACAAGCTTCCAAATCTCCAGGAATTAACAAACTAATCAATTTATCCAGAGAATTATTCATGTTTCCCGGGCAGCGCACGTTACGGAGTACACGTTTGAAGTCAACTAAACTTAATGTAATTCCGTAAGGGAATCCAATTATTTGTTGAATCACATTTCATGGAAACGCTCAAAATTGTCATGTGTAATCATACGATTCCTTAAATTCTATATATAAATAGTTAGTTCGGCACGTAGATAAACACGTAGATGAAAACGAACTAAATCTGTCGTGTTATGAAGTATAAAGCAATAAAATCAGAAACATCGTGATCTCTCGCGATTGAGGAAGTTTAATGAAGGAGCGAAGATGCACTCTGAACTACCTGCAATTAAATTTTAATTTTTATCCCTTCTTCAATTGACTTTTGTTTCAAATTTGGGGCTGCTGAACAACTAGTGAGTTGTTTGCAGTGATTTCAGAAATAGGATTCGATTTCAGATCGATTTAATTATTCCTAAGCTTCCGAAGTATTGAAACTTCATGTCCAATAATCAACAACCTTTTTAAAATGTTGAAAAACTTCGATAGTTTTGAAATAAACAGTGAGCTACTTAGTCGTAAACCAATCTGAATGAAATAATGCATAATTACTTTCAACATACAGGGTGTCCGTGAATTGCGTGTACATTATACCACAGATTCTTCAGCTCGAAATAAGTCGATTTAGGCCAACTTACCTATATGAAAAGTTTCTTCGTTTGGCTGCTAGAGGTCGCCAAATCCAAAGATTTTTTCAAATAATTCGAGAACGGCTCGATCGATAGAAACCATATTTGCTATGCGTAATCGGGTGCGTTATTCAAGTTTTCAAGTGATCAGCTCAATGACCTTGACGTTTCACAAGTGTCCCGAAATACTCGAACGTGTTTTTAATCAACCATAATTTTTCAACTGTCTGCGTTTGAGCAAAACTGTTTTAGACATTCAGTAGCTAGACTAATTATCGAACTTTTTTCTCTCCTGAGAAATTTTGATATGTTTGTTTGTTTGTTATTCCTTTAACGGGCTCTATTTCCGCCTTTCGGCCAATGACATGCTGGGGAATTCTGTCACCTCACTAACTCGGGAATTTTGCCGAACCCCTCTCGTGTCGAGGGAAGGGATCTTAAGTGTCTCTGTTAGACAGTACCGACGTCTCTGTTAGACAGTACCGACGGCTTTACATCTTCTCCGAAAGATGGATACTCAAGCGATTTCCAGAATCCGAACAATCGCACCGACATTGTGGGGTTTGAACCCAGGTAACTCTGAGCAGGAGCCGAGCATCATATCCTCTACGCCACCGATCCGGCTAAATTTTGATGATGAGCGGTTCTATCACAAAAAACAGTTTTTCAATTTCATGGTTTCATTTCTTCAACCACCTAGCTAGTCAAAAATATCACATATTGACCATGTTGGCTTTGGATTTGTTTCTGTAGTCTGGCAGATTGTCATTTTATTATGCTTGACAACCTCTTGTTGACAAAACGATGTTTTCTAGGTTGCAAAATCGGATCAAGCAACTAGGAAATTCAATGTTCGGTAGTGCAAAAATCGAAAAAAAAAAAAAAAAATTAATAAGTTTTTCACAATGACTATTTAAAAATATGAAAACAGTTTGGCCAGTTGGAAACTGAATAAAAAAATACAAATCACTTCAGAATAACGATTAATTAGTTTACATCCAAAATTTCATTGAACTATAGTAAATGTTCAAAAATTCCACCATTTTGCTGAATTGAATACTGGAGTTAATCCCTCTTTAAGAAATTAAATTGTACCCTTGACATTACTTCAGGGTCATTTTGGAAGGAGTTGGTCGCATTTAAAATTCTCATATGTAACTCTTCTCGGGTGTCAATTGTAGAAGAGTAAACTCCAGATTTTAAAGCACCCCAAAGAAAGAAGTCGCACGATGTTAAGTCGGGAGATCGTGCTGGCCAACTTGCAGGAGCATCAGTTCCCCTTCCGATCCAACGATTCGCATACAGTGCATGTAAGAACTCGCGAACAGCTAAAGTGAAGTGAGGAGGTGCACCGTCTTGCATAATCCACATTTCTGCACGCAGTAATACTGGAATATCGTCCAACAAATCCGGCAAAGTTTCTTGCAAAAAATTCAAATATGCCTCCCCATTTAATCGATCTGGAATCACCACCGGACCAATAATGAAATTGTCATTTACTGAAATCCATACGTTAATTTTGAATTGATTCTGCTGATGTGTACTTGTAAAAGCAAGTGGATTTTCGACACTGTACACGTATTCATTGTGAAGGTAAGTGATACCAGACCTAGTAAAAGTGCATTCTGAAGTGGAGATCCTAAGTTCTCTTCTCTTGGATTAATCGGCAGAAAGTTAGGCGATTCTCAGGATCGTTGGGAAGTAATTCCTTTGAATGTGATAAGGATTAAATAATTGTTCCTTCAAGACATCATGAATCATTGTTTCAGGAACGGCCAACTGCAAACCTAAACGCCGTTTGGTTAATTGTGGGTTTTCCTCAACCATGTCCGAAATTTGTTCTTCGCGTTCTACCGTCCTTTCTGTTCGTTGTCATCCCCGATCCAAATTCCTGGGCTTGAAGCAATCATTCTCGCGGAGGCGCCTCTCTAGATTTCCAAACGTTTGGTGGTTTGGCACCATGCAATCTGGAAATCTTTCAGCATATACTCTCGCTCTTTCACGTCCATTGCCTTAACAAAATCCGAACCCATAACCATATCAAACATTTCAGAGTTACTGTACATCTCCGTGCCTACTAGTGATAAAAAATCACCAAAATACCTAGTTAAGAACTTAAGAAACACTATTGTGTCAACAATTGGTTGTCAAGCCTACTAAAATGACTGCCACAGAAATAAATCCAAAGCCAACATGGTCAATATGATATTTTTGACCTACTAACTGGTTGAAGAAATGAAATCATGAAAAAAAACTGTTGTTTGTGATTGAACCGCTCAGCATATCAAAATTTCTAAGGAGACAAAAAAGTTTGATAATTAGCCGAGCTACTCAATGTTTGAAACAGTTTTGCTCAAACGCAGACAGTTGAAAAATTATGGTTGATTAAAAACACGTTTGAGTTTTTAGTGACACTTGTAAAACGTCAAGGTCATTGAGTTGATCACAAAAAAACGTGAATAACACACCCGATTACGCATAGCAAATACGGTTTCTGTCGATCGAGGCGTTCTCGAATTATTCGATAAATAAGAAAAACAATCTCTGGATTTGGTGACTCTAGCGGCCAAACGAAAAAACTTTTCATAAAAGTAAGTTGGCCTAAATCGACTTATTTCGAGCTGAAGAATCTGTGGTATAACGTTGTTGACCCAATTCACGGACAGCCTGTATATGCATTTATTTATTTTACTAATTAACTGTCTATTATTTATATACATAATATATCCCGATGTTTTAATAAAAGTACAATATTATTATTTGGCTGATGACCTCAATATTTTCATAAAAATGAATCACCCTCGTAAATCTGACTCTGCAGTTTGAATAGGACAATTTCACCTTTTTTGTGGGACGTAACAAAAAGTCGAGCAATGTCTTATAAAATATGAAAGAGAAAAAACTAAAGAGAAAACCTATGACTCTACCTCATTATTTTCGGAAAGAAACACTTTTTTGACAAATTAATTATTTACGAAAATTTGAACTAGAAAAAAAGAAAATTTGAGAAAAATTTTGACAGTCGTTCGAAAAATGACAAATGTCATATCTGTTAATACTCGACAGATTTCGACCTTCGGTCATTTTCAAGTGTTGGATCAAGTTATATTTTCTCCTTAAATCTTAATTATAGATTATTGATTTCAAGTTGGCAATTAAGAGTACTATAATGTGAGTTTTTCCTGAGTTTATTAATTTTCAAACTTACCAACAGATTCATCCTACTTCCTTCATTGTATTGGTGGAGGATTTAAAGATTGTCTAAAAGTATTGTGTGGTTTGTTGTTCAGATGGAATGAGCTCAAGATATTTGTTCTTTGAACGTGTATTCAAAATTTCTACCTGTTTGACCCACATAAGCTGAAAGTCATTTGTTACATTCGATTTTGTTCATACCAGATTGAGTTTATCCGTTTTCTGTTTTGCATTAAAGTGTAATTTGCTAAAATTAGGACTGCTTGAAAATGAGTTGGTTATTTTGAATTTTGAAAGATAATATTTTATTCAGTAAGAAAGTGGGCCGATATAATTGAAAGTAGCACATCTTTTTTCGTGTTTTTCTTGAACACAACATAATAATTGTGACGTTCGAGTTTGTTCTTTGAATCTAATGATTTCATTTATGAAAGAGGCTGGTATATTGTTGTTGGACGCTGTTCTTTTTATTGTATATACACACACCACAAAAATTGTAGCATCACCTGGTATTCTGAATACCACAATCGATTAAGCAGCTCTATCGCAGTTTCTTTGTCAACATATGTTTTTGGACATATGAGGGGAAAAATCTTATCTATGTAGTAACATTTGTTTCCATATGATCACAAACACGTCTGAAACAAGAATGAGTTTATTTGACTATCAGTATTCATTCAATTTCTCTTCAGTTTTCACGCTATCATGCAAGTTTTCTGTGTTTCTTGTTTATTTTCGAATCTTTGAATTTATTGTAATGGCTGCTGAACGTCCTGGACGCTATTTAAGTGATCATGAAATGGTAAGAATTGTCACACTTCTAGAGGAGGGGTGAAGCCAACGTAACGTGCCTAACTTGTTGAATGTTAACCAAAGCACTATTTCAAGAGCAATTAATCGGTACCACGAATCAGGGAATATGGAAGAAAGGCCGGACAGGGAAGAAATCGGCACTGTACGGCTAGAATACTACAAAATGAACTTGCACTTTTCAGAAATGTGTATATTTCATTGGAAACTGTTAGGAACAGACTCAGAGAAGGCGATATCTGAACAAGGGTGGCTTCTACCGGCCCCGTCGTCTCACCAGAGAGCATCGAGTTTCAAGACTTTAATTTGTGAGGGAACATGCAAATTGGGGTATTCCAGAATGGTGGACGAGTCCAGGTTCTGTCTAGTATCAAATGATAGACGCATGCCTGTATATAGACGACCTGGGGAACGGTATCAGCAAAGCAATATCCGACGAATCGAAAACTTCGGAGGGGGCTCAGTAATGGCGTGGGGAGGCATTTATATCCATGGTCGAACTGAGTTAGTCCTAGTGAAAAATGGAAGAATAACAGCGGCCAGATACATCGCAGATATCCTTTAACCCCATGTTGTACCATTTGGCCCATTGATTGGCGAAAACTTCATTCATATGCATGATAATGCTCGGCCTAATGCAGCTAGAGTAGTTACAAAATTTCTGCAAAATTCCGAAATTGATATTTTAAGATGGCCAGCCAGAAGTCCCGACTTGAATCCCATAGAACATGTTTGGGACAACATGGGGTGGCAAATTCAGCAACGTAGGATACCTTGTAGAACACTCCAACAACTAGAAAATCTGCTTCCTGAAATTTGGAACTCAGTGACTCAAGAGTACATCCAGAATTTGTTTGAGGAGCTTCCGAGACGTATACTGGTAGTAATTAGGGCCCAGGGAGGAAACACTCGATTTTCAAAATGATTAGTAACAATTCGATGCTAGTTGGTTGGTCTCTTCGCGAATGTTTGAAGATGGTAGAATTTTCAAAATTTTAATTAATTCGAAAATTGTTGATATTTTCCATCATAAACTCATCTCTTTTGAAAGATATCTTCTTATTTCACACTTCTGAAAGTTACCAAGCGACTCTCGAATGACCAACTTAAAAGTTTATATAGTATTGTCGTAAAAAGAGGGTGATGCGACAATTTTTGTGGGGAGTGTATTTCCGTTTCGAAATCTTGAATCTATAGATATTTTAAATAAGGATATTGTCTATGTTTGTTTAAGTTGAATTTCGAAAATTTATGGATTTATGAGTTTTAACTTCAACAGTAAATTTTGAATGATCGTGAGTGTTATTGGAGAAGTTCAAAAATGTATCTAATTGTCTATTTGAGCCATGAATCCAACCAAATTCTCATCAAGGGTCCGATACCAGAACATGTTATGTGTTTTGGCTAGGTCGCTGTTCAGTATTGATGTGTTTTCTGAGTGACGATCACATAGGAAGTCCTGATTTCTCCTCAATAAATTATCTTGACCTAACTATAAGAAACATAAACTATATCTATACTTATAATATCTATACAAAAGAATCGTTCCTCTAAATTTTCAAAACGGAAATAATTACCATAATAAGGATAGCCTCCAACAACAATATACCAGCCTCTTTCATAAATAAAACCATAAAACTCAAAGAACAAAAGCGAACATCACAATTATTATATTGCATTCAAGAAAAACCGGAAGAAAGATATGTTAATTTGAATTATGTCGGCTCAATTTTTCATAAAGTAAAACATTATTTTCAAAATTCAAAATAACCACCTGATTCTGTTGCGATTCTAATCTTAGTAAATTATTTTTTATGCAAAACAGATAAATTCGAACAATTTGGTATTTACAAAATCGAATGTAACGAATGCCCTTCAGCTTATGTTAAGTCAAACAGATAGAAATTTTGAATGCAGGTTCGAAGAACATTTATATTCAGAAATCCTCAATATTTGAGCACATTCAATCAACAAACCACATAATAGTTTTAGACACTCTCAAAGTCCTTCACAAAAGTTTGGAAATTAAACCTCACATTATGCTACTGTTAATAGCCAACTTGAAATCAATAAATCTCCTCTACTTAATATTTAAGGAAATAAGATATGTTTAATTGACGATATAGCGGACTGTTTTTTTATTAGGAGAAGCTGTTACAATTTTCCTATTTCATGCGGAAACCCTGCTTCTTTCTTTCGCAGAGATACTCGTAACAATATGATCGAAAATATATGATACGATGTGATAAGTAAGAGAAAAGACTTACCAATTGGGTGTACAGGAAATGAGAGAGCAACAAAAAAAGGGAAGCAATGACAGTTTTTCGTTGTCTTGTAGAAGAATTTTCCACGATTCGGCACTTTCACTCACACACCGGATACGTTTATAAATTGTGAAATATTAATTTTATTTCGTAATGTAAAGAAAATTTTAAGTAAAAGTGGTTCGTCTTCTTGCGTGCGTATTCTTTCTTCTTGTGTCTTGTGTTGTATATGCAGTTTCTCTGCTCACTTAATGTTGAGCAGTGTTGCCAAGGTGTAAGGAAGGAAGGTAGAAAGGAAGTAGATAAGTCGAAATTTTGAAAAAAAGATATTTTTAAACAAATATATGAAATTAAGCCAAAAGTTTGATTTGAGAACCGGCCGCGACATGTGCAAGTGGTTGAAAAATAAAAGAAAATATACTGAATAATAAAATTTGGAATTGTTAATAAGAAAATGACAACTATAAAATTGAAGAAAAATTAAAATAAAAAAATTGATGGAAGTGTTAACCAAACAATATATCTGGTCATAATTTTTGTACCTAAGTTATTCAGTTCTTGAAAATGACCTAAGGGTCGAAACCGGCCGTGTATTCAAATGTGGAAAACTGACGAAAGCGGTTTTTCTTCTTCATATTTTGAAATGGATTTCCACAAAATAAATATCCCATCAATGAATAATGTTTTATACCCTTGGAAAGATATCTTAAGACATCCTTATACCTTAAATAATACTATAATGTTTAGAGTAGACTCCATAAAAGATCAGGGGGTAGTATTTGATTCAAAACTGTTATTTAGTGGTCATGTTGCCTATGTCCTTAATTCCAGTAGCCGTTTGTTGGATTACCTAACGAGACATTGTAAATATTTTAATAATAGGAAAGCATTACTAGCCTTCTGTTTTGTCTATATTTCTGTTAAACTAATCTTTGCTTCGTCTGTTTGGACTCCCCAATACTCAGTTTATATTGATAGGCTTGAAAAAGTGCAAAACAGATTTTTGAGATTTCTGGCTCTTGATGTAACTTTCGCTTAACATTAGGTGATCCTCACAATTAGTCTCTTCGAGTAGCACATTTTGGAGTACTAAGTTTTGTTGCTCCTAGGGTAATAATGGACGTTTTGTTTATACATGAACCTTATAATAATCAATTCGATTGTAAGAGCACTCTGTAACTTTTCATGTACCAAACTGATGACTCTATCAACAAATTCTTTTTCACTAACCATATTGTACGCTTCAATCTTCTAACTCCTGTAGAATTGATTTTAACTTTTCTTCAATGATAGATCAGCAGTGAAAAAATATTGAAATTTATATATTCAATCCAAATGAATTAACTTTGTTTTTCATTTTTGTTATTCTTTCCTGCTTGTTTTGCCTTTGCTGCGCTTGAATATTACTTGAAGGTAGTAAATTGTTAAATAACTTTTGGATATATTTGCTAGTTTATGTATTTTTTTCGTTTTTGTTTTGGAAACTGATTTTACTTCTTATTTCAATTTTATTATTGTTGTTCAATTTTATTTTGTTTCTATCAGATTTGTAATGTTTATGTGAGTTTTAGTTTTTATAATTGTTTTTTTTTATTCTTAACTCTTGGGAGGAGGTCATGCCTGTCATACCACAGCTTCTTAAAGAGACCCAAATTGTAAGTTATCGGAAAGATGTCTGATGAAAACGAGTTCCTCAGCATACTAGCCCTGTGAACCAAAAAATGTTTATAGAGAGATGTACGTGGTGTAGCTACTTGGACCGTCCTCTAATTAGAGATTTCCACGAGCCTGGTTTATGTTTGGAATAGGATTTGGCGAGTTTTACACGAGCCTAGCTTTTCTCTGGAACTGGCTTCTTTCTGGTACCAAGCCTTCTAGATCTTCAGAGGATTCACCATGGAAGTATCTGTAGAAAAGAGAAATATCATCAACCCGCTGCCTATGAAAGAGTGTCTGGAGATCACGCGTGATCTCCGGGTGATCGGTGAGGTGCACTGCCCTCTTCTGAACACTATCCAATAAATGTAATGAATATTCAGGTGACGATCCCCACACATAAGAACAGTACTCAAGACCAGGTAGCACCTGTGCTTTGTGTATAATCATCAACTGTGATTGCGTGAAGTACTGCTTAGCCCTGAAAAAAAACTGAGCTGAGCAGCAGCAGAGTATGCAATGGCTGATACACGGTCATGCCTGCAAACTACAGTTTTGACAGTGATGTCGAGTAGATGCATGTTCGCCATTGACTGTTCTAGAGAACGTTGTTGATTGCGTCTTATTCGTGTTGAAATTGATCCAGTTCGAACCGGTCCCACTCTGATATCTTCTCCAAGTCTGAATTCATTAACATGCTCTGTTGGTACCTTTGTCGGTTTGATTCCTCAGAAGTTATAGGACGCTAAATAGATTATGAGGATATCAGAGTACAGTGGTCCGCAAACCCAAATATTCTATTTTCGGTGGAATAGAGCAGATCAGTCATCTGCAATAGAAAGAGAGTTGGCGAGAGTATGGAGCACTGGGGTACTCCTGCATTAACGAGAAAAGATTCTAGCGTTACACCATCAACTACCAACCGAGTCGATCTACTGAAGAGAAAGCTACTCATCCAACCACGCCATTTTTCGGAAAGTCCATATGCGATTAGTTTATTCATCAATACTGGTACTGGATGTTGATTGATCTGTATGTATTGTAATTTTATGCATATAAGTTATTTTTCCGTATCGGAACATTTCAAAATTGAGAATTAGTAGAAAATTCAGATTTCTCCATCAAATTATTCTGTTTCGTTATTATAATAGACATCTTAACGGGTATGGAAGCTCTTAGCGGATGCATTGGCCACGCAGGCAAAGCGTATTCTTCTCACAAATTCCTTTTACTTTTCGTGGCCATTGTCTCAAGTTGTTCTGAGGGAAACGAAGGTGGGATTCTGTGGGCTTAGTCATATAAGAACATCGTCACGGTCTCTTGGAGAGATGATATATTGCCGCACAGGAATCTTGCTCGGGATGAACCCATTAATTTGTGTGCTTCTTGGGTACATTTAAAGTTCAGAATGATACATTGTTCGGAAAAGGGCATCGCGGGTGTATTAACGTTAAAGAATTTCCAATTCAGCATACCGCCCTAAAATGAAGTATGAGAGTTTGACGAACAAATCGTCGTAATGTAAAAAAAATGTAGTAAAGACATGATGACTTCATTATTGATACCGTTGTGTACACGAAGGTAGTTGCAGAAATTGGTAATTCAGATCACCACACTGCTTTACTGTCAAGAGCTACTGGTGGTAGAGATAGTTGACAGAGGTGTTGACGTAAGTCATTATCCACAAAAATCTTCTTGGGGAATTTTGTTATGATGTTATAAATGAGAACATGGTCGAAGGTTTTTTAATTGAAATTTTCTTGACTCAAAGAAGGTAAATGGATTTCTAGCATGACGGTGGAACAAGAAATGTCTCAAAACTTCTAAACCAATCTTTCGGTGATAACTAAATGGGAACGAAAGGACCAGTGAGATGGCCACCTCGTTCATCATAATTTATTATTATCATTATTGTCGTTGACTTGTGCAGTGTCTCAGCTGTTAGCTGGATGTAATTTACTTTTACCAGATTCAGCAATCAAAGGGAATAGGCTCGATTACAATATAGTTGACTTAAATTTTCTCAATATCCTACATGTATTAAGAATAACAGCTTTTTGCATTTCTATATAGGTATTCTTATGCAATTCTAATTTCTTAAGGCTATCATGCAAATTTTTGGGTATTAACCCAGTCGAAAAAATGATGTCAGGAACGATATCTATTTTATGGTGGTGCCACATCTGCTTGATCTCAATAGCAAGGTCTGTATATTTGGACTTTTTCTCTTGGAACTTGTTCAGCACGTTGCTATTATTGGGTTTGGCGACATCTATCAGCATTGCTGTTCTGGCTTTTTTATCATACACCACTATGTCAGACCTATTCTTCGTCACCATTCTGTCAGTGATAACTGGCCTATCGTACTATAATCTGATCGAGTCATTTTTCAATACTTGTAATATGGCTGGAAGGCATTCAGAAGTCCGTACTTGTGTGCAAGTTTGTGATGGATAATGTTGTACACTTGATCATGCCTGCGAAGATAGTCGGTATTGACTAGTTGTTCGCATCTGGACGTAATATGCTGTATAGTCTCCGATCTTATATGGCATTTCCTGCACAGTGTTCAGACGCTAACTGTACTCTGAACGTTCTTATCACAGACGATTTTGGATGATGATTGTTGTACTTTGTCAGCATCGTTCGGGTCTGCCTTTGAATATCATCCAGTTCTGTCTTAGTCCATCTGATTATTCCAAATGAGTAAAGCAACACTGGAATGGCGTAGGTGTTAATTGCCTTGACTAGATTCCCCGAGTTCAACATTGATTTCAGCACATTCTTCAGACGCTGACTGTATTCTGAACGAATCTTCTCCTTTCCCACATATTTGTACGTTTCGCCATCCCTCATACATTGTATAATATCACCATTTGGAAGTTGCGTTTCACGATATATGACTTTTCCTCTTTGAATGTTCAGGGTCTTACTTTTTTCAATCACTAATTCCATATGAACATCTGAGAACTGACAGTTTTCAGCAGATCCTCCAAGTTCGAAGCATATAATTTGATGTCATCCATATACGACAGGTCGGAGATTGTGTGATAGTTCCTCTCTGCTTTTATCCTAAATCCGTATCCTGTTCTATTGAGCATTGTAGGCGATGGGTTCACAACCAAACAGAACCATAGTGGACTCAAAGAGTCTCCTCGAAAAATTCCACGACGTATAGGTGTCGCGTCGGTTTTAATTGACTTATTGTTCATGTTGACCTACAGAGACGTGCGTCATGGTGTCATTGTTGTCTTCAAGAACTCTACCAGGACTGGATGAATTTTGTATATCTGCAATACTTCAACAAGCCAAGAATGGGCGGTACTATCGAATGCTTCAGATAATCGAGAAAAGCAGAATGAACATTCCGATGCCCTACGTGTGCCTGTTTCATTATCACAGAATCGATGATGAGTTGTTCCTTGCACCCGTGGTGTTTTCTTCTGTATCCGTTCTGCTCCTCCGCTAATATTTTGTTGTCATCAAGGTTTTGGTATATTCGATTTCATATGCATGAGGTGAGTATTTTGTAGAGCATTGACAAATAAGTGATCGGCCTATACTAAGACAGATCTTGTGTTCTATCGCTTTTAGGTAGCATATATGTTAAGTCTTGTGTTAGGAAAGTGGATGTTTTCCTAGGATGTTGAAGAACATACGTGAGCTGTTTCGATAGGGCTCCATGGAGCTTATCAAACTTCTTGTACCAGAAGTTGTGGATATTATCTATACCTTTGGCCTTCCAATTGTTGGTTGCTCTAACTACTGTTGTGATTTCTTCCTCCATTATTCCTTCGAAGTTCAAATGTTTGAAATCAAGGCGTTGTTTTTCATTCGTGATCCATTCCGCATCTTTATTGTGTTCTTTGGGGTTCGACCATAGTGATGACCAATAATCGGTCAAGCACTGTGCGTCAGGTACTTCTCTGTTATTGTTGGTCGCAGTTTGTTATTTCCCTTTGAAAATTGGCCGCGCTTTGGAGGAACCTCAGGTTTTGATGTTTCCTTTCAGTACACTTGATGTATCTTGACAGCCTCTTTGCTTCTGCTTGGAGTTTCTGCTTCAAAGTATCGATATACACGTCGATATGTTGTTTGTGATCAGGGTGTTTTGTGTTCGTACCAATTTTTCTATGAATTTTGCGTATATGGGATTTCAAGCGCCTTGAGGGTTTTTTCTTTCTCAGAAACCGGAAATTGCAACACCCTGTAGCTCCGTAACGAAGCTTTCGTGGACCTATGTTTATATGAACTCTTTTTCTTAAAATTGCAATTAAATTTACTCCCTCAAGTTGTGACATACTATTATGTAACACCCTGTATAGTACCAGATCTACATTGCCCCTAATCTCGTGATGTCAATACCGCAATTTCAATGACTAACAGAAAACATTGAAACATGTTCAATTCATTTTGTATAGAATCTACAGTTCGATTGAATTGTCTGTTGTTGCATAGATATATAAACAACGAGGCTCAATATGTAAGCAATTATTCTGTTTGCAATAACACCGGTAACAAGCGAAATTCAAATTTCGGTAGTGAGCTCAAAAATCACCGAATTGTTCTATTTTGCAATTGTGGTGTCATAAATAATTAAATCCCAACGGATGTACGTATTGTAATTAAAATCTCAACTTCAGGAAGCAAAAATGTGAAATATATGGGGAAAATAACTGAAAATTTTAGAATAAATAATGAAAAATAATAAAATTTTTAGAGTTCAATAATCTTCAGTTCGGTTTATATTTGTAGCATAGCATAGTATTAGATTATTTTCATTGTTTCCCGCAAACACAGAAGCAGGAAAGTTGAATTTGCACCAAAAAGTAAGATCAATGGCAAAAGTATCTGACAATCATCATCAAAATTTTGTTGGATAGAAAAATTTTCAGTTGGATATTCTGTTTGTAGGATATTATAACATAAAACTGTTT
This sequence comes from Cryptolaemus montrouzieri, assembly GCA_013387265.2. Classification (NCBI taxonomy): domain Eukaryota; kingdom Metazoa; phylum Arthropoda; class Insecta; order Coleoptera; family Coccinellidae; genus Cryptolaemus; species Cryptolaemus montrouzieri. Next base: position 30,901,485 of record JABFTP020000001.1, read on the forward strand.
TATCGTTTTCTGCAAGCACAGACAAGTGGAGACTTGAATTTTCGTCACTAAGGGCAAAAAAACGGGTTTTCAGATTTTTTAAGTTATCAGAATCCGAGGAAAAATATAAGATGTAAAAAAACAAGTTTTTTAATGTTTGTGTAAAGTGGGAAGCAGGGAGCTAAAATTACGATGAAAGCTTCTCTTTTGATCACCCGAATCATGTAATTCTGAAGAAGTAAGACTATCTTGATGGGATTACCCTTTGAAACTAGAGCTGCAAGAAAAAAGTATTATTTTCGTAACAGTCACATTTCATTTGACCGAAAACAAATGAAATTACTTTGGTAAATTTTTCAGTGTTTTCACAATAAAAGATCTCTCAGAAAAAACAATGTTCTGTTAGTTTTAGACCCAAACAGCCTGTTATGAGTAAATTGAATGAATGCATTCATAATAGGAGGTCAGATATTAACATTTCGTTTATCAAACCTCAAAAATTTCAAAAATTGTATGATTTCTATGGATCGCCTATTTACCCATTCAAATATGTAAAGGCCTCACACAATTTTATCGGATTATAGATAAACCAAAAAGCGTTATTTAATTATTATTGTCTACTATGGAATTCATTATTTACCCGATAATTTTTGCGCATTTTTAATTGGCAAGAATAATATACGAAATGGTAGTTAAGTCACAATTAATATTTGACGATCGAGATCCGAAAGCTATTATTAAATATATTCATGGACTAGCGGAAATAAGTGTAATTAATTACGTATACAAAACAACTTTGATTATTTCAGTCATCATTTACATTTTTAAAATTATAGCTAACGATTTTTTTACTTTCGAAATTAAGTTTTCTATGTCGATATTTTTATGGGAAAATAAATTTTATCGATGTAAAAATAAGTGAAATATCCTTGAAAAGATTTGTTGTGCTGTTTTTAATAAATGTTATATCAAACTCGTCTCAATCAAAAATGAAATTAAGATATCTTTTGAGGCAGTGGTTCTCAAACTTATATACACACTGTTCCCCTTTTTACCCACAAAACATTTTTAGTACCCTGCTCAGTTACTGATACTAAGTAAACTATATCTAAAATTTATTTATTTATTTATTTATTTTTGGGACACAAATAGGAAACCCCAGCAAAGTGTCCACGTTTTACAAACATAACTTACATTAATTGCTTATACTATAACTAAATCTTTATATCGAAAAAAAAAAAAAAAAAGCAAACAACAAGAAAACTAATGATGGTTATTCCCTAGAGTGTTTTTCAGAATTCTTTTCAAGGAGTACAATGATACCACAAAGAAGTCAATATTCTCACAATAATTATTACTCGACCTGAGCATTCTAGACATAGGAGAGTTCGAGGAGCTATTTATGTTGGAAAAGGGTGTATTGAATAGGTTGAAATGTCTCAAACTCCTCCGCGGAACACTGAAAGCAACTAGAGACAATAAATCAGGAGAACCTACTTTTGCATTAACAATTTTATATAAGGTGACAATATCTGTAGCGACTCTACGATCTTCGAACGCAAGGACGTTAAAATGTGAGCGCAAGAAGCTATAGTCTCTATCAAACAACACATTATTCTTGAAAGCAAGACTTTTCAAAAACTTATTTTGAACTGACTCAAGGCAAATCTTATAAATATTGTACTGTGGGTTCCATACTGATGAGGCAAAGTTCAAACGACCGAATACATAAGCATAGTATAAAGAGAGTAATGTATTATTATTGTGGAAATTTTTACAACTCCTGTTCACAAACCCCAACATTCGAAATGCTGAATCGACGATACTCTTGATATGACGGTTGAAAAGTAGTTTACTATCAATGATGATCCCCGAGGTCCCTAGCTTGGTTGAATTGAAATTCATTATGGTTTCTTGTAAAAGTGATAATGAAACATTTATCGGAATTAATGAATAAACTATTTAGCTTACAAAATTCTTCAAATCTAACAAGGTCCGACTGCAGCAGAAGAATATCTCAACAGTTTGAATTTTTCTGAAAATTTTTAGGTCGTCGGCGTAAAATAAATATTCTGAGTGTTTGAAGCAGTGCCTAACTTTATTTATGTATATGTTAAACAACAAAGGCCCCAAAGTGACTCCCTTGGGGGACTCCGGAAGTTGCAATAAAGGATTCAGAGTTACAGCCTGCTACAGCAACCCGATGTTCTCGATCCGATAAGTAAGATCTAAACTAGTCCAGAACGACACCACCCACCCCGACCCCAGATAACCCAATCAAGAGCAGATTGTGACCTATCCTGTACTTACTGAAGTCGGTGTAAACGGTGTCAACCCGAACCCGCTCATCCATACTTTTAAGAATATATTCCACATAGAAAATCAGGTTAGAGTCTATGGACCGATTAGGGAAGAAGCCGTGTTGCCTTGTGTCAATAATATTTTTAACAGTGAAAAAAAGATATTTATAGATGAGTTTTTCGAATATTTTCGTGAATATATTCAACTTACAGATTGGTCGATAATTTTCAACGTCACTTTTATCACCCGATTTATGTATTGGGACTATTGTTGCCTTCCTCCACAGATCAGGAAAAATGCCAATACGAAGAGATTAGTTGAACAGCAAGCAAAGCGGAAGCGAAAGACCCGAGGCACATCTTTTGATAAAAAGAGTAGGGATACCATCAGGTCCAGCACCCTTCTTAGGGTCGATTGAACATAAGACATCAAATACCTCTTTCTCAGTTAAATTTAATGTATTGAAAGTTGTAGTACCATCAGACGGATCGCAGAATACAGATGTACTTTCAGGTTGATATACACTTTTAAAATAATCGGCAAAGAGATTACATATGTCAGGTGTATCGATAGCGCTGACATCCTGAAAGGTCATATAAGATGGAATATTCGTAGAAGTTTTTGAAGTCACAAAATGCCAGAACTTTTTACTGTCTCCCTTATGAGTTTCTTTGAGCGACTCCTTAGTAGCCTAAAAGTGTTTAGATCATGTATGTTACCATATATTTTCCACTTTTTATGGAATTTATTTTTTTTTATTGCTTTAATAGTGAAGTAAACAGGATATCTATAATTGCGGAATCGGTGAGGTACGTTTTCAGATATTTCATTATTAATTAATTTGTAAAATGTTTCTATGTTAGTATTAAGATTTTCATTTCGAAGTATGATATACCAAGGGATATTGCTAAAATTGTGGTTAATTAAATTGTAATCAGCCCAGTGAAAGTTTGGAAATTTATGGTTCAGAACACTCACAGTCTCAATTGAATCAAAATTGAGAGAAAATTCGATGGAAGGATGATATTTATCCTCCTTCACCACCAGCAAGCACAACGAGACAGAAACACCATACCATCACTATTATTACTCAATATTAAATCAAGCCTGAAAAATTCCTCAAATAATCAAACTGGAACAGCCCACAGAAAGACAAAGTATCGGAGAGCATAGTTGACCGTTGATCACTAGCTGCACCAGTTAAAAATCTTTCGTCGAAATTATGTGTGCCCAGGACAAACCTGGACAGTTGAAATCTCCACAAAGAAAAACTTGGCAGTCACATACCTTCTGACTAATCCAGTTCAGCTTCGAAATAAACGATACAAGGGAATCCTCGGAGCCTGGTGGCAAATAAACACAACCGAGTATAACTGACTTTGAGTCGCAACCACACATCCTCCGCATCACTAAGAAACTCACGCACCAAAGAGGCCCTGAGCTGTTTTCGAACGGCGACGAAAACACCACCACCCCTAGTCAAGAGAGAAACTGTTGATTCTCGGTTTCTCCAAAATAGATCATATTGATTCAACTCAATGACTTCTCTGTCCGAAACATTGCCATCAAGCCATGATTCGGTGCAGGGCTCCCGTGAGGGCTACTGGCGCTTGTGTGCAAAAAAAGATTTCGGCGCTCCTTAAGGCATTTTGGATCATGTTTTTTTTTTGAAGGTAAGAGGTAGGTAGGTAGGTGGTTGAAGTAAAGCAAAAAACTGAACTCTAGAAGTCATATTTATTTGTAGACTAAAATATCAGAAAGAAAGAAACAGAACAAAATCATAACAAAATAAATACTTGTTCACACCCATTTTGAAACATTTACTTGATAATGGGATACAGACAAGTTGACTCGTTTATAAATACTAGAAAATAACCTACAAAACCTAAATATATATATATATATATATATATATATATATATATATATATATATATATATATATATATATATATATATATATATATATATATATATATATAGTACTACTTTCTACTTATACTTAGATATTTTAAAAATATGCAAATATTTCTAATAACAAATACCTAAAGAACTTCGTTTTAAAATCAAAAATAATAGCTAGGTCCTGATCTGTCAGTCGCTCTTCAAGAATAGAACAATGTTTTAAAAGATCGCTGACACTTAATTTGAATATGTCGCTAAAAAATCCAAAAATATTATCATACTCATTCAATAAGTCAAATCGGTTTTTAGTGGGCTTGTAGTTTGAACTATAATTTTAAGAAAAACTAATTTTAATAAGGGTCTCATCTCGGTGTTCATAGTCAAACAGTTTTGGTTTAAATTTCCTCCTAACCGTTGGTAATGGTGGAAAGTCTTCTTCAATTTCGAGAGAGGATGCTACTTCTTTCGCTTCCACAAGAATTTCTTGAAATGATTGGTCAGATCTATATTGCTGGAAGTGAATAATAATTCCACAAATAAATTGAAAATTTTGTGCAGACGTTAAGAGGGAACTCGCTTTATGTCTTGCATCAATGTGAAAGGAATTATCTTCAGCCACTTCTAAAAGACTTTCGCAAACCTTAATAGAATAAACTTTAAGGGGCTTTATTGCGTCAATTCTGCTGGACCATCTTGTCTCACTTAGAGGCTTTAAAATTAACCCGGGGACATTTCTTCTCAAAACATACCACCTTTTTGTGGATGACGAAAAAAAATTATATAAGTCTTGCACAAATTAAAAAAGTTTATTGTAGCACCTGATACCTTAGAAGCGTCAGTTACTGTTGAGTTCAAAGTATGAGCCGCACAAGGTACAAAAAGGGCTTTCGAATTCGCATCAAGAATGCGTTTTTGAAGCCCCACATTTTTTCCCTTCATATTTGTCCCATTATCATAACCTTGTCCCCTAATGTGTTTTAATTCTAAATTTAATTGTTTCAAATTTTCTATCACAAATGTATATATCCCTTCTACTGTAGAGTCCAGTATTGGATTAAACGCAATAAAACTTTCTTTAACTTCAACCTTTTTGAAATGGTGAATGAAGGACAACTCAGTATGCTCCGTATGACTAGTATCTGGTGTACAATCTAATATTATTGAAAAATATTTTGAACTACGAACCATTTCTAAAATATTATTTCTTATTTTGGACGACAATAATTCAATTATTTCATTTTGTATTTGCAAGCCTAAATAATGAGTCATTTTAACAGATTTTTTTGGGAGTTATACACTCGGCTAACGTGCTGTTTCATCACTGAATCAAAAGAGGCAATCATCTCAACAGCTTTTAGAAAATTTCCATTATCATGTTCGAAAAGCAGAACCTTGAAATGCCAAGCATTGTGTAGATAAATACTTAACAATCGCAATAATTCTTTCCAACACGTCTCGCCAATAATTTTTTTTTCCGTTTCTAAAATCCGCAGATGATGAGCATTAACAGTCTCCAACATTTTTTTAAATTTACCTAAGTGTTTATATAACTGTTGTGTAAAATTTACGTTTCGTCTCTCTCAATTAGCAAAGACAAGTGTTGCCAATCAGATACTCCATTTGTATCACAAAAAGCGTTAAGAGTTCTACATTTACAAAACAACTTACAACAAAAACAAAATACAGAATCTTTAGAAATAGAGTAAATAAGCCAAGCCTTTTCGACTTTTTCTCCATTTGCTAGATTTCTTTCAAAGTATTTGCACGAAAACTTTCTCTTATCTTTATTACTAGAAAAGCTAAAACTGATGTCTATCAACGGCGGACCACGTTTAACCAATATTCTTAGCCATCTCATTAGTGATTCTTTCGGGCCACAAACCGGGGTCGGACGGAATTATATTGATACTAGCCTCATTACAGCCTTCATCGAAAGTGTCACTTGCAGCAGGTATTTCTGTAGCTGACATTACCGAACTTTCTACACAAGCTGAATTACCTGACGTGGATTGTTCAAGAGGATGGTGTCATCGCTTCATCGAGCTCTGCATTAGTACAAGCTGTTTTGCTGCTACTTGTTGCAGGACCTGATGTTACTGTTGAAATTTCAGATGGTCCACTCAGGGTTATTGATATTACGGATTTAGAATCTTGAGATTCGGACGATTCGGTCGCACCAACATCGATAGTCTCCGTGGAATTTCGATTGTTTTGCAAGAAATGCTCCAACCATTTTTCCCCTTTCTTGTAGTCTCAGTTTCTTTTGCCCGTGAAACTTCGCACTTGAAGGTCCGTTTCTTTTATCCTGAAAAAACAAATAAATAATTAGTACTCATGGGAATTAGGAATTAACTTATAAAGTAACCACAATAATAAGCACCATGAGGGTAGGGTAGGAAATATTCTTAAAAAGTTAACTAAGTAGCCAATAGTTTTTACCCTTTATATGGCAGATTATTATTAAGTAAGATATGGCCGATTAAAGTTTGCATATTTGAGTAAAAAGCAATTTGTTCGAGCCCTTTCAGCTTAAATACTTTCAAAAATAAAGGCAAAAAGATATTAAACTAATTTGATCTTATAGCCCTTAAAAACAAAATGGTTTTTAAAAATATCAATAGCATAAAAACTAAGCGAGTTATGGATAAAACCAGTTACCTTTTAAACTCGTACATGACATTTCAATTAATAAAAGATTTGGCTAAAAAATTAATTATAACCAGTATCCTATAAAGGGTTAATGTTGATAGTATAAAGTAGGGAACACTTACCATTTTATAAAAAATCAAGCCGTTGAAATTGTAGTCAGCAGGTATTCGGCACTTAATTTTGAAAAAAAGTGTTGAACAAAATATTACACAACACAACACCACACGTAGTAAACAAAATATTACACAAGACAACACCACACTTGACAAAATAAAAATAATTTTATATGTAAAAATTAATAGGATTACTTGTTTTTATTCACTTGTTGCACGGTCCAGTGAACTAACGGATTTAAAAACGCCTGTGGCCCTGCATCGCTTTTATAGCGCTCCAGGCGTTATTCATCTCTGAACAGGAAAAATCAAGAAACTGCCGCCTGACATGTTCTCGCAACATAGGAATCGACAGTAACTGGATGATATACTGATAAAATTTCGTGTGTATTCATACCTAATCCTATTTAATTTCTCAACTTTTATTTTAATATTTTTTGGCCCTGGGTTTTGGCACCCCTAAAGGATGGCGCCCGTGTGCATTGCACACTTTGCACATATGGTTGCGGGGGCCCTGATTCCTAAATACCTAAAATACGTTCTGAACATAGTGCGAAAGACGTTGAGGTAATACTGATATTCTAGTGATGTGTGGCGCGGAAATACATCTGGGAGTGTATTTGTCGAAAAATACGAACGAATTGCAAAACGACGATATCGAATTCGGATAAAATCGTTAGAAATGTCAAAAATTGTCAATCTCGTGCCATAAATTACAAATCAAAGTTAACAGTACAATCCAACCTCACATTTTGGTTTGTCGAAAGCATCGCGGCTAATCAACCGGGCTTGAGTCGTGTCACAACAAAGCCGGTGTCGAAAGACTCGAATTTCATGCTGGAGATATGATTTCCGAGGCTAAATCCGATTTAACCTTCATCAAACGCTTCATTACTGGAGACGAGACGTGGGTTTATGATTATGGCTTGTAATCCAGACCTCAGACGTATGAACAGAGTGCATCGAATAAGCCAAGACTGAAAAATCCACGTCGTTCTTAACTGAAACTAAAGGTAATTGGCTCGGTTTGGATTACGATGTATTTGTATATCATGAATTTGTGCCAGAAGTCGGACAGTCAACGAATAATTATTATTCGAAAGTTTTGAGCAAAGATAAGCGTTTCGGATTCAGTACTACTTGTTACACAATGACATACGCGGTCAAGAACACAAACATCAATATATGGCCTCCCAATTCGCCAGATTTGACTATTTTTGGTTTCTTTCTGTTTTATCGATTCAAGAAATCTCGTTTGAGGATTTCATTCTGTATTCCGAAAGGGTACACATTTCTGAAACCTTGATATAGCCAATTTCTTTAATTTGTTTACTTCTAAATTATAGTCCAATCAATAAAATTTTAAGGAATAAAGAGGTGGACTGTTTTAAATGTTCTAAATCATTTCTTTTCTGGTATAGGGGATGCACAGTCATACTGGATATACATTCTGTCAAAAAAGTACCGGGAAATGATTATTCAGAAATCCGCTTTGAACGATTGTCAAAATTTTTGGTTGTTGCTAAGTTGGCACAATTGTTTTCTATACTGACGCACAGTTTGAACGCGAGCTGTCATCTAATTTGTTTACAGTTCGCGATTTTGTCAGTTCCCACAAGCGGGTTTTGCGATTTTTACAATGGATAAAAATATCGAACAAAAAATTTATCTCAAATTTTTTATTGTTGATGGAATTTCATCTGCTGAATCGCTGAAAATCCAAAACACATGCAAATGAGTAGTACAGTTCATTTAACAGCGGCCGAGATGTGGTGGAAGATTTGTCTCGCTCTAGTCGGCCATCATCATCTTCAACTGAAGTCGATTCCGTTTGAAAAATGTTTTGATGATTCGATTATTCGTTGGTGTAAATGTATTATTTCGGAAGGGGCCTACTTTGCAATGAAATATGCACATTTCTGGAAAGTTCAAGTTCATTTTGTAGCATTCTAGCCGTACAGTGCCGTACTCTTAGTGCAGTTAAACGAAGCCAACGATCATCTACTGGTGTTGTTATCCGATTTCTTCCCTTTCCGCTCGTTCTTCCATGTTCCCCTGTTTCGTGGTACCGATTAATTGCTCTTGAAATAGTGCTTTGGTTAACATTCAACAAGTTAGCCACGTAACGTTGGCTTCGCCCCCCCTCTAGAAGTATTAGAATTCTTACCGCTTCACGATCACTCAAATAGCATCCAGGACGTTCAGAAGCCATTACAATAAATTCAAAGATTCGAAAATCAACAGGAAATACAGAAAACTTGCATTAATTTAGCGTGAAAACTCAAGAGAGATTGAATGAATATTGAGAGTCAAATAAACTCATTCTTGTTCCAGACGTGTTTTAGATCATATGGAAACAAATGTTACTACATAGATAAGATTTTTTCTCCTCATATGTCCAAATGCATAAGTTGACAAAGAAACTGTGATCGAGCTGCTTAATCGATTGTGGAATTCAGAATACCAAGTGATGCGACAATTTTGAGGTCTGTGTATTATTTCGGAAGAGGCCTACTTTGAAGGCGATACAATAAGTTTGGATGAAAAATAAGTATTTTGTGTTTCATTCACCAATTCCCGGTACTTTCTTGACAGAATGTATTCTAACCATCTTTGAGCCGAAGGATTTTCATTCTCTTGACTATGTTCTCATCAATTATATCACAATAAGATTCTTCATGAAGATTTTTGGAAAAAATGACGTACGTTGAAACATTGTGTTTCATTAACGCGCACCAAACATAAAAACCAAATTGCCCTTGCTGTTGAACGTTAACTTCCCGATGGGGGTTGACATCCGACCAATAATGTTCATTTTGCGATTGAGTAACCCGTCACTGGTTACCCTCACTTCATCAGTCCTGTAACGTTTCAAAAAGACAAAGTACCGACCTGACATTATATTTGAACGATTCGATTGAGAGAACATCTTATTGCACTAGCAATAAATCATTTGAATATCCAGGTTTATGTTCCTCTTAGGAACGAACTTCGATTGTTAACACATGATTAATCAGCCCTTACCAATCTTTTGTTTTGATAATTATATAAGTTAGTTTTAGTTGTCAAATGAAGATGAAGTACCAGGAATTGGTAATTGAAACATAAAATATTCATTTTTCATTTGAATTTATTGTATCGCCTTCGAAACAGGCCCCTTCCGAAATAATTGATTCACTCCAACGAATAATCCAATCATCAAAACAGTTTTCAAACCGTTTTTCCAGAATCGACTTCAGTTCTCGCCGCCAATTCTCTTTGATGTCTTCTAGATTCAAAACAGGTACGTCGAGGTGATAATTTGAGTTTTGGAAAAAGAAAAAACGGCCAAAGCCATATCAGGTGAATATGATGGTTGTTCGATAGTATTTGTTAAGTTTTTGGTCAGATATTCTTTCACAATGAAAGCCTTGGGAGATGGTGCATTATCGCGGTGCAAAATCAAAAAAAATCAAATATGGCCTTTTTCGAAGAAAATTCTCTCTCAAACGCCGCATAACGCTCAGGTAATATTCTTTATTTACCGTCTGACCATCTGGCAAGATTTTGGAGTGCACAATACTTCGATAATCAAAGAAAAATACCTTATCTTTTGATCTACTCCGATATGTTCAGTTTCGCCTCAGTTGGAAGGCGCCATTCCGAAGCTTGTTGACTGGTTTGCATGTCAAACTCATAAACCCATGTCAGATCACTAGTTACATTGCATTTTCTGAATATGTGGTCGTAAATGACCCTTTCTAGCATGTCTTTACGCGATTCAATTTTTGAACAAAATTCAGGTCTTTTAGAATTAGGCGCATAGCAACGCGTTTCATGCCTAAAAAATAGTTTGAATTGGTATGAATTGATTCGTGAGACACAGAAAGTTCATTGCTTATTTCTCTCGAACTTAAATTACGATTTTTAATTACCATTTCCTTCACTTTTTCGATGTTAGCTTCAGTTAAAGACGTTGATGGCCGACTAAAGTGAGACAAAACTTTCCCCACATCTCGGGCGCTATTGAAAACACTGTACCACTTATATGCACGTGTTTTTGATAAAATCGATTCTTATTAAGCCTTCTGTAACATTTTCAGCGATTCTAAATAACTAAATGACAGATTGCGTCGGTATAGAAAACAGTTTTGCCAACTCAGCATCAACAAAAATTTTGACAGTCGTTCTGAGCGGATATTTAAAATGATCAATTTTCAGTACTTCTTTGACAGTATGTATAAATAACAAATAAGGAAGTTCGTTTTTAGTAATGACAATTGATTTATGGTATTTTCTATGTCTCAGTGTGCTAAACAAATGGATATCCCTCGTATAGTATGAGCGCATTCTGTTTTCCACACTGTATACATTTTATTGATCGTAATAGATCTGGTTGTATCAGACCATACAAGATTGCCTATAAATAGCTTCATTCTATTAGCCTAACATGTTTTGTGGTTTTGAAAAAATTACAGCGAATAATATTTTCAATATTACCCAGCCGATTATGAATGTGTAACTGCTGGTACATATTTTATACCTCATATATTTTATACTAATAAATTTATAGGTGCAGAGTTAAATTTTCGCAGTTTCAGGAAAATTTAGTGTTTGCGTAATTGTCAATTTAACTATAAATTGGAACGAGCCCGCAGGGCTTCATTTCGTGAGTATAACAGCAACCGGAGAACCATAAATTCCTAACCCAGAGTTCAGCTTTTGTGCAACATCCACCAGTACCCGTATTAAGCCTGATTACCTGACTTTTTAATCCCCATTTCTAAATGGGACAAAAAGCAAATACGTTAGGAGGATTAGAAATTTCATCTCCCACGGCATTTCCTAGAAACAAAATGGAATTACCTCGAGGGGATGATGAAAAGCAAAAAAAAACCGGCATGTGTAGCGAATACTAAATTGGATTAATAAGCAAGCGCCGCTTTATGAATGATGTTTTAATAAGGCAGCTTGGGAATAGAAATAATTGAACAGTGAATGGCCCATATTTCTGTTTGAAAGTGAGTGCTTTTTTTAGGTACGCTGCAATAATGGAGGCGAAACTGGAACAGAAAATAAAAATAAAGAGTTGTCTGGTTCACGCCAGAAGAAAATATACGGAAAAGTTGACCCCAATTGAATCGCGATATGGGATTCTAGCTAAAATTAATCCGTGTTATTAAAAAGCATTAGTATTTGTATTGTTGGAAAGTCTATAATTTTCATAATAAACACATCTCCCAATTTCAGGTTTAGAATCATTCTTCATACGGCGTAGAATTATAATTAATTTACATTGGGCTGTTGTAAAACACCTGATGAATTTTTCATTTGTACTCGGAATTTCCATTGTTAAACGCCAGTTCAGTAAATGCAAATTGAATCCAACAAAACGAGAACATGTGTTCTTCAAAAAGGTTCAGTTTGAAGTTAAATATTTAATTAAAGTCGGCCATTGTATTATCAGGTAGCCAGAGTTCGACGAGATCCATGATGGAAGACTAATCGACATAAATGAAAGTCTCACAAACAAAATAGAAGATATTTTGAGTTAAATGAAAGTCCGTTTCTCTATATTGAGTGTTTAATGAAATAGTTCCCAGCGTCTAATGTCAGAAAGAGTGATTACTTAAAATTTATGATTGTGTAACAAAATGTAACATTTACTACTCTGGTTAAGCCCAGAGAAAAATGAGTAATGAGACTCTAATTCAATATTCGTCACTGAAATCTTGGAAGAAGAGTCAAGAAAGTTTTGCTTAGATATTCAATCAATTACATAAATTATAATAATGATACATTTGTCACAAATACTTCTTTACAAGTTAACACAGGCAATAGGACTTATCTTGGTGGTTCTTGGTCTTATTGCTGCCTTTGGGGAAAACCTCTATTTCAGGTGTTGAGCTCTACGTACGAGTCTTTACCTAGGAATCTCCACCTAGGAATTTTAGTCTAGGACTCTCCACCTACGAATTTCTATCTAGAGCTCCCCACCTAGGACTTTCTATCTATGGGTCTCCACCTAGGAATGTCTGTCTAGGGCTCCTCACCTAGGACTTTCTATCTATGGGTCTCCACCTAGCACTTTCAAGCTACGGGTCTCCATTCTCTATTTTGATATAGGTCACTACACAGTTTTCAAGATAAAGATATGAATTTTAATATAATTTAATTATTTTAACTGCAATTTAGGAGGATTTTCAAGTTCAACTGATTCGCTTAAAGGTCTGCAAAGAAAGGAACCTAAAATGAATAATTTGAAGAATGCTGCACATGCACATAGCTATCTGATAGCTGGATTATGCGCATCAGATTGTTGACCAGTGGCGTGACACAGATAGAGGGTTGACTGGAATCAGGTGTTTTAACTCGAATTATTGTGACGTGATTTAAGCACGTTGAGTGACCAACCTGGTCCCTCATTCAAATCTCTTGGATTCCATGTAAAAGCTGCATACAATTATGTCTTGATCAACAGAGCTGCGGGCAAATGTGAAGAGTCTTGAAAAAGGAGAACGACCTGAGGGGTGTCAAAAAGTCTATACCCTACAATTAGTTTGATCCTGACAAGTGTAAGGTGTATTTCATGTCAATAACTGATGTTTTATCGTCTAATATTTCAATATTCAATAAGGATCAGGGTGAAATTTACAGAAGAACAGGTACCACCGATGATGTGTTTACTCTCAAAGAAGGGTTATCTAATACTATCATTGGGAAGAACATTAACAGCAAATAAATTATGATTGTTTCTCTAAGAGTATAGTTTCATACATTCTGTCAACAAAGTACTGGGAATTGATTGAAGGCTTTAACAATGACCGCAACCGGCTAGTGGCGTGGTCCTAGATTCGGTATTTACGCATAAATGATCAATGTATGTTTACAAACTTCAAAATTATTACTTTTTTCTATAAGTTTATGTTGAGCGCCACTAGTTTCTTTTATTTGAATAAGAAGTAAAAAGTTCAGTTAAAGTTCTTATATTACCCAAGTAATTGACATGAGGAAAATAACAATGTATCAATTCTTCATATTATTACATACCCTTACCAATTACTGAGTTTTGACCAAAACCCCCCACACTGAATATGACAATATAGTAAGAAACTGAACAATATAGAAAAATAAATAACTCAAGTCATATTCAAATGAATCCAAGTGTAAAATAAAAATAACTAATTTTAAGCGTCAGATATTATTATTCGTTTACCAAATAAATAAATTACAATGCGAGGAGCACTCTATATATTATTTCAACGTTCAGTCTTCGTCTGAAAGGTAAAATACACCCAAACTCCAACTTCGCAATGCTAAATGGTTTGGTACTTGCGTGAATCCCAAAGAGGCTACTTGTGGTAGAATTGTAGAATTGCAATCAGCTCTACCAAATGAACACGTTACTTTTCAAGGCTTTCCAGGCAATTTTCTGTCTCCACGAAACACGAAATCTGGACATACAACTTAACACGCCGAAATTTGGTTCACGTGCACCATTCCAATTTGAATCTAATGAATTTCTAGGAGCATCAAGGTCTCCCACTTATATTGAAAGACTTCACGAGGAAAGAAACAAATTATCTGACGATTTCACCTCCAAAAGAAATCACTCAAGATTGACACTAGTCACTAATCTCTTAAAGATCCCCAAAGAAAATGAATGAATCGATATTTGATAAACAAATAATGACACCAGTTTGTTTGTTTGTTATTCCTTTAACGTGCTCTATTTCCGCCTTTCGGACAATGACACGCCGGGGAATTCTGTCACCTCACTAACCCGGGAATTTTGCCGAACCCCTCTCAAGTCGAAGGAAGGGATCTTTAAGGTCCACACATCTCTGTTAGACAGGACCGACGGCTTTACATCTCCCCCGAAATATGGATACTCAAGCGGTTCCCAGAATTCGAAAAATCGCACCGACTTTGTGGGGATTGAACCCAGGTAAACTCTGCGCAGGAGACGAGCATCATATACCATAAGCCACCGAGCCGGCATGACACCAGCTAATAAAATGAATATCTCCACCACAGTCAGATGGAAAGTGCTACCTTCTAGAATATTCCTATACCCAAAAAAAATCAAGAACACCTGGTGGAGATGACTTGTTTTCCGCGTTAGACATCGCTCTCTTTCATCACTCACAGTATGTGAGTGACAATCGACAAATTGAACCTCCTCGAAAACCAGATGATATGCAACCAATGATTCATTTCAAAAATTAACACGTACTATATGTTAGTTTTAAACATTGATGCGTAGATTCGCGCAAATCCGATTTTTTAAACGTAACACTGAATTGGCACAATACAGACGCGGAGTTTGAACGCGATCTGTCGCTTACAGTGCGCGATTTTGTCAGTTCTCACGAGTGTGTTTTGTGATTTTCAAAATGGATAAAAATATCGCACAACGAATTGGTCTCAAATTTTGTATTGCAAATGGAATTTTGTATTTCGAATCTCTGAAAATGTTACAGAAGGCTCACGGTGAATCGACTCATCAAAAACACATGCATATGAGTGTTACAGTGAATTCAACAGCGACCGAGATCTGGTGGAAGATTGCTTCGCTATGCCCGGCCATCAACATTTTCAACTGAAATTAACATCAATAAAGTGAAGGAAATGGCAATTGAAAAACGTCAATTATGTTAAAGAGATAGGCAAGCAACTTTCTCTGTCTCACGAATCAATTCGTACCATTTTGAACGATTGTTTGGAATGAAACGCATTGCCGCTCGACTTATTCCAAATAATCTGAATTTTCTTCAAAAATTGAATTATGTAAAGATCACTGAAGACATGCTAGAACGAGTCAATTCCGACACCACATTCATAAAACGCTTTGTAACTGGTGATGAGACATGGGTTTATGAGTTTGAAATGCATACCAGTCCACAAGCTTCTGAATGGCTCCTTTCAACTGAACTGAAACCAAAAAAACTAGTCAGAGTCGATAAAAAGTCAAGGTTATATTGACTGTTTTCTTTGATGACAGCGAAGTTGTGCACTCGGAAGGTTTGACAGTAAATAAAAAATACCACCTGAGCATTATGGGGCGTTTGAGAGAGTATATTCGTTGAAAAAGGCCAGATTTGCACCACAATAATGCACCATCTTACAAGGCTTTCATTGTGAATGAATTTCTGATATGGCTCCTACGGATTTTTTTCTTTTTCCAAAACTCAAATTACCACTTCGAGGTACCCGTTTTGAATCGATAGAAGACTTCAGAGATAATTCGTGGCTAGAATTGAAGTCGATTCCGGAAAAAGGGTTTAAAAAATGTTTTGATGATTGGATAATTCATTGGCGTGAATGTACTTTCCTCACAAAAATTGTCGCATCACCCTTATTTTACGACAATAATATTTAAACTTTTAGGTTGGTCATTCAAGAGTCGCTTGGTAACTTTCAGAGGTGTAAGATAAGAAGATATCATTCAAAAGAGATGAGTTTATGATGGAAAATATCAACAATTTACGAGTTAATGAAAAATTAAAAAATTCTACCATCTTCTAACATTCGCGAAGAGACCAGTCAACTAGCATCGAATGGGTACTAATCATTTTCAGAATCGAGTGTTTCCTCCCCGGGCCCTAATTACTGCAGTATACGTCTCGGAAGCCCCTCAACCAAATTTTGGATGTACTCTTGAGTCACTGAGTTCCAAATTTCAGGAAGCAGATTTTCTAGTTATTGGAGTGTTCTACAAGGCATCCTACGTTGCTGAATTTGCCACCCCACGTTGTCATAAACATGTTCTGTGGGATTCAAGTCGGGACTTCTGGCTGGCCATCTAAATATATTAATTTCGGCATTTTGCAGAAACTCTGTAACTACTCTAGCTGCATGAGGCCGAGCATTATCATGCATATGAATGAAGTTTTTGTCAATCAATGGGCCCAAGGGTACAACATGGGGTTCAAGGATATCTGGCCGCTGTCATTCTTCCATAATTCCCTAGGACTAAGTCAGTTCGACCATGGAAAGAAATGCCTCTTCACACCATTACTGAGCCCCCTCCGAAATTTTCGGTTTGCCGGATATTGCATTGCTGATACCGTTCCCCTGGTCGCCTGTATACAAGCATGAGTCTTTCATTTGATACTACACAGATCCTGGACTCGTCGGAAGAGAGAACATTCGACCATTCTGGAATACCCCAATTTGCATATACCCTTGAAAACTGAAGTCTTGAAACTCGACGCTCTCTAGTGAGACGCGGGCCGGTAGAAGCCACCCTTGGTCTGATATCGTCTTCTCTGAGCCTATTCCTAACAGTTTGCAATGAAATATTTACATTTCTGGAAAGTTCAAGTTCATTTTGTAGCATTCTAGCCGTACAGTGCCGAACTCTTAGTGCAGTAAAACGAAGCCAACGATCATCTAATGGTGTTGTTATTCGATTTCTTCCCTGTCTGCTCGTTCTTCCATATTCCCCTGTTTCGTGGTACCGATTAATTGTTCTTGAAATAGTGCTTTGGTTAACATTCAACAAGTTAGCCACGTAACGTTGGCTTCGCCCCCCCTTAGAAGTGTTAGAATTCTTACCACGATCACTCAAATAGCCATTACAATAAATTCAAAGATTCGAAAATCAACAAGAAACACAGAAAACTTGCATTAATTTAGCGTGAAAACTGAAGAGATATTGAATGAATACTGATAGTCAAATAAACTCATTCTTGTTCCAGACGTGTTTTAGATCATATGGAAACAAATACATACGGTACTTTTTTTGACAGAATGTATAAGCTCAATAAGTATGGATTCGGTGACTCAAGTAGGAGAATCATATCCTCTTTTCTCTCTAATAGAAGCCAACATGTATCTGTTAATGGTAAATACTCCTTAAAAAGGTCTATAAATAGTGGTGTCCCCCATTGGTCCAGCTTGGGACCAGTGTTATTTTTGATACTTGTGAAGGACTATCCATGTTTACGGATCGGGTGAAATCAACATTTTTTGCTGACAATGCGACTTTGTCTGTCAGGTATGGATATGTCCACCTCGATCCCACTTCAAAGTGGGACGGTCTTGCGAAGCATCTTTACGTTAAAATTAGTAGAAGTACATTTGTATTGCCATAGTTAGCTTCAGTAGTTTCCGCGATGGTCTTAAGAACCGTTTATTCCGCCACGGTTGAGTCTCACTTGAAATATTGTATTAAAGCTTGGGGAAATTGTGCCTCTCGTGAGCAGGTCTTTCGACTACAGGGTCAGGGTGGTTGCTGGATTGGGCTATCAGGATTGCTGCAGATCAACTTTTGAGGACCTACGAATTCTCATGCTTCCGTCTTCATACATTATGTCAAAAAAAGTACCGAGAATCAGGCATTGAAACACAAAATATTTATTTTTCATCCGAATTTATTGTATCGCCTTCAAAGTAGGCCCTTCCGGAATAATACATTTACGCCAACGAATAACCCAAACAGAACATTTTTCAAACCCTTTTTCCAGAATCGACTTCAGTCCCCGTCGCGAATTCTCTTTCAGGTCTTCTATCGATTCGAAACGAGTACTTCAAAGTGGTAATTTGAGATTTGATAAAAGAAAAAAGTCAACCGGAGCCATATGAGGTGCATACGGTGGCTGTTCGATGGTATATGTTCAGTCCGAAATTCATTTACAATGATAACCTTGTGAGATGATGCATTATCGTGATGCAAAATCAATAAGTTTTTCTCCCAAAAATCAGGCCTTTTTTTTGAAGAATGTGCTCTATCAAACGCCGCATAACGCTCAGGTATAAATATCTATTTACCGTCTGAACTTCTGGCAAGAATTCCAAGTGCACAACACCGCTATAATCAAGGGAAACAGTCAATATTACCTTGACTTTTGATAGACTTCGATGTGGTTTTTTCGGTTTGGGTTCAGTGTTTTTGACAAAGTCTATTCACCGAAAGCCTTCTGTAACATTTTCAGTGATTTCCACACGAAATTCCATTTGCAATACAAAATTTGGGACAAATTCTATGTTCGATATTTTTATCCATTGTAACAATCGCACAACACAGTTGTGAGATTTGACAAAATAGAGCACTGTGAACAAACTGAAGATCGCGTTCAAGCGTTCAAACTCCACGGCAAAGTAGCAACAACAAAAACTATGAAAATCGTTTTAAGCAGATTTTTTAAATAAGTTATTCCAGAATGTATCTAGTTTCCAGCAGTCAAGAAGTAGAATAATATTGTTGCTATTTATATAAGTACTTGTACGATTTTCAGAATTTTTCTTGAAAATCTCCTAATTCAATATCGTTCATTAAAAAAATTTAGTTCATTTAAAAAAAAAAGACATAATTTTGGCGATTGGTGAATACTTGAAAAATTGCTTTTCAGATTCAATAAATATAGAATTACCATGGCCCTTTCATAGACTCCTAGATAATTTTGAAAATATAGGTAATGTTGCTTACTCAAAATCAATATTCATGACACACTCCTAAGAATAATGATGATTATGTATAACCCAGGACACTAGTTTTTTTTGTTGAGCAAAATACGACCTAAAACATATTTCAACTGGACAATAATTTGGCGCATAATCTTTAATTTACTTGTTACAGAATCAAACATGAAATATTTGGCGGTAATTCTTAGCAACCCTTTCCAATCATTTCGACAGCTTACCCTGGCGTTCGTTATTCTCATATCTAGTTCTACTTTCAAAAGAAAATCTAGTTCCTATTGAAATTAGAAAGAAAAATGCAAAATAGATTCGTTGACCAAAAGGGTAACTCGACGCTTAGAGGGGGGCAAGTAAAGCCGGTCCTACACATTCGTTGGAATTAATTCAAAAGAGAACCGTTTCGTTAATACAATTTCGTTGAATCATCTATTAAATTAAGTTGGTATTATTGCCGATTTCATTTTTGATACTACGACATTTAAGAACTGGATTTTTCCCGATTTTGGCGTTCGAATAAATAAATAATAATTTTTATTACTCATTCGAAATACCTGCAATTCTATTTCTGCGAATACCCAACGTATTGGGTTATAGAATTTTTATACCGTTATTAGAAACTTGAGAAACGAATATATAGCAATTTTCAACTGAGAATTGAAATATTGCTCATTGTCGAAATATCCGACTTTGAATCAATTAATAAAAATCGATTCTAGAAAAAAAACGCAGAGCTGTACGAATCACCAGTCTACCGAAAAATCGAGAACAGATCATCTATTTATTGTACACTGTTCCAAGAAATTAATGCACAATTCCGATATTTTAAATTTCCTTATTGGTAGACAACTGATTATTAACACATATTTTTTTTCTGATATGTCCGGACATATACCAATAAAACTTAATGTCTTTTTGGGGCACATGTTCTTCTCATGAGAATAAAATGAAAGAAATAAATTGAGATTTTACAAGAAACCACCATATATTGACAACAGCAGTTGTTGATCAATTTTAGCGAGTAACTTTTGTTCTTCTTGGAAACGCGAATCACTAAATTCGATCCCGGCAGAATGTGCTGACGCAGTGGTGTTAGATGACCTAGATTTGACTTATACAAAATAAGCCATAGGCTTGGGATGTCCCATTCAACTGATGTTTTTCCGGAAGTGACCGAAAGAGAGTGCAGCTTTCATTTCAACCAAGCGATTTGGGCAAAAGTACAAGAACTTGGGTTGACGACACTAATAAAGAACAAAAAAAAAATTCGATAATGTATGCAGATTTTTTTTTATTCTCAACTCTTGGGAAAAGGCGATGCTATGCCTGTCATACCACAGGAGTGGCCCCCCAAGATGATTTAATGTGTGTTCACTCGTTTCTTGAGAGGGTCAAATTGTTAGTTATCGGAAAGATGTTCGATGAAAACGAAATCCGCAGCATAGTAGCCCTGGAAAAAATAAAAATTTTTATAGAGGGAGTGGCATAGCTAGCTGGGACGTCCGCTGATGGAAATTTTTCGCGAGCCTAATTTTTCTTTGGAACTGCATTCTTTCTGGAATCAAGTCTTTCAGTTCTTCAGAGTATTCATCATATAAGTACTTGTAGAATAGACAAATATCAGCAACCTGCCGCCTTTGAGTGAGATGGAGATCAGGCATGATCTCCGGGTGGTCGATGAGACGCACTGCTCTCTTCTGGACACTATGCAATAGATGTAATGAATGTTGAGGTGCGGAGCCACACATGGAATACTGTTTCCATGTGTGGGGCGTTGTATAAAATCTTCAGATGTGAAGGCGAGAAATTCTGCTTAGCCCTGAATATGAAACTTAGTTCAGCAAAAGCAGATTTGGCAACGGATGATACATTGGCAGTAAACACTTCTGGAGGACGTTGTTGATTGCATCTTGTTCGCGTTGAAATAAGAGAGACATAAGAGAACAGTATTCCGGAACAGGTCGCAACTGTGCTTGGTATAAAATCAGTAGCTGTGATGGCATGAAGTACTGCTTTGCCCTGAAAAGAGTACTGAGTTTAGATGAGAGGAGTTTCTTCAGCAGTGACTTTTCTGGAGAACGTTGCTGATTGCGTCTTGTTCGCGTTTGAATTGATGAAGTTCAACCGGTCCCATTCTGATATCTTTTCGAAGTCTGCATTATTTGTCGTTGTGTCTCCACAGCAGTTTTTTCTTTTGGTGGAGGGGAAATCTTTATGGATAACCAACGCTTTGACTCTGCCTCGTTGGGTAGTGTGGAATTCCCACCATCAGCATCTGATGGAGTATACCCTAACTAAAACCCCTCATGTTTTTCAAAATATGCATAGGTACCGCTTTTGCATTACTTGCCATAACAGGCGTTTATTCCCTTTCCGCTTCACCTTTCCGTTCGTCTTGTTCCTCTAAAATAGCGGCAATGAGCGCTCCCAGCCTTACCTATTCTGTGCAGATATAATTGGAAGCATCCATGTCCCGAGATGAGCTGAGTAATGTGGTAATCTACCTCTTCATGCAACCTGTTGTACCAGGGGACCAGGTTCGATATCAACCTCCTTGTCCAAGCTCCAAGTTACTTAAGTGCTGTTTCTCTCCTTCGCTAACAGATCTGGAGGAATCGTTTCTGCTATTACCTCCAGCGCTGTTGGAGAGACAGTCCTATAGGCACGGGATATTCCTATGGCAACTTTCCTTCTTAGGCGTTCAGCCACTACTTTGTACTTCCGTATTTGAAATGTTTTCCACCACACAGGAGCAGCATATATGAAAATTGAGTCCACTACACTGCTCAGAATTTTCCTCTTATTTTGGCCTCCTCCGCCAATTCTGGGCATCAGCCGGTTGATGGCGACGGCCGTTTCACCAGCTCTAACTGCTCTCTGAATAACATGTTCTCCAGAGCTCAAATTCTCGTCCAACACCACTCCCAGGTATTTAAGGGTTTTGCTGGAGTTATTATAGCTTCCTCCACCACTACCTCTATATGCCCACATTTCTTTCTTCCAGATAGAAGTATAGCTTCCGTCTTCTGGTCTGAGACTTCAAGGTCTCTTGTTTTCAGGTAAGCAATTATCTTTTTAGGGCTCTGTCAGTTTTTCCATCAGTTCTGTCTCTGTCTTTGCCGTTGTCAGTGATACGGAATGGCTTTGATATTGCCACGTTGGGTTCTACTTATAAAGAAGAACGCTTTGTACTATATACATATATTAAATTCACTACACTAATATGATAGTTTTTACATGTAAATACTTATGTTGTTGTATGATTGACTATTGCATAGTACGTTACTATAATAATTGTTGGATGAGATGTTACTGTGTTGAAGGTTAAAGCTTTAATGCTAGTTATCTCAGTTATTCTGTCCGAGATAGGGTTTTATGACCTGTTCACATCTGGTTCGGGCGTACAAACCCAGCTCCGATATGAACCAGGGTAAAAACCCAAGTTTTGTGGTAACAGTCAGTACAGCTAGATCGTCAGAAAAAGCCCTTGGGCAGGTTCATCCTCAAGACCCCGTCGAACAGAATATTCCATAGGAAAGGCCCAAGAAACGAGCCCTGTGGTACACCACAAGTCATGTAATACTCCACACCCTCATAGCTGACACGTCTCTCTTTCAGGTAACTTATGGCAATATTCAGTAAGTATGGCGACACTTTTATTTCTCCATTTCCTCGAGAATAATATGCCACACTGCTTCATTGAATGCATTTTCTATGTCCAAAGTTACCATAAGACAGAACTCTCTTGTTTTACGACTTTTCCTCTTCTCTCTCTCTCTCTTTCTCTCTCTCTCTCTACAGTTTCGACAAAACACCTCAGAGCATCTGCAGTAATCTCCCTTCCATAAAACCAAATGGTGAGCTCGATATATCACCTTTATTTTTCAACTCTTTTCTGAGTCTCATCCCAATCAGCTGCTCGTATAGTTTTGCCAGCGAGTTCAGGAGACTCAGTGGCCCTTATTCTTTTGGGTCATTTTCGTCTTTACCTTTTTTCTTATGAGGACTAGTTTTACCGTTTTCCATATTGCAGGAAAATCTCCTCTATAAAGCATCTCGTTCATCGCTTCAGTGGTTTCTTCTGGGTACTTTTCCGCTACTATCTTTATTACCTCTGGTGGTATTTCATCTGGTCCTGGCGCCTTGTCATTTTTCAGGCGTCTGGCCGCTTCCAAGATTTCCTTTTGTGAGAAGAGTGGAAATATTTAAACTTCCTTCGCGTCTGTTTCTCGAATATCCCGAGTGGGGTAAAGAGCCTCAACAATTTTTTCTCTAGTTTAGCATTAATCTTAGGTGCTTTATTTGCAAACTTTTTTGTGACCAGCTTATAGCCGTTTCCCCATACGTCTTCGTCCACCTCCCTACAGATCTCTCTCCAGCACTTTTCTTTCTCTCGTAGGATGGTAAGGGAGAGTTGTCTTTAAGTATCTTTGTAGGATGTCTCAAATTCAATGGTAGAGGTACCTTTCCAGTTAGCTCTCGTTATTTCCCTTCTGGCTCTTGTAGCATTCCTTCTCAGCTCAGCGATGTCTTCATTCCACCAGTACACTTTATTTCTTGTTCCATAGGTTTTTCTTTTGGGCATGGCTACATCACAGGCTTTTGTTTATGATAGTTGTTAATATTTCCACGTCTTTTTTTTGGTTTTTCCTGAGAAGCTCCTCGAAACATCTATCAAGTTTCTCCTTTAGGGTTGCCGAATCTAGTTTGTGTACATTCCAGCCTGCCGGCCCTTTTCCTTCAACGTCAGCAGTTATAGGATGCTGAGTAAAAAATAACGGCACCAGAGTACAGTCGTCCTCAATTCCAAATATTCAGTTGTCGATGGAAGAGATCATTAATCTGCAACAGAAAACGGGTTGACGAGAGTATGGAGCCCTTTACTTCATCAACTACCACCCGAATCGATCTACTGAAAAGAAAACTACTATTCCAACCGAACAATTTTTCGGAAAGTCCATATGCGTTTAGTCATCAAACTGCGGGCCAAACCCTGTCGAAGCTCTTTGAAATTTCAAGGGAAATGGCTCTCGATTCGCAATGCTTTTCGATTGTGGATGTCCATAAATGCATAACGTATGCAAAGAAGTCACCAGTTGATCGTTGTTTACGGAAACCGTAGTGTTGGTAACTAATTATGCCCTGTAACTCGAGATATTTCATGAGGTCATCGATTATCACTCTTTCCACGACTTTCGACATAATAGGCAACAATGCGATGGACGATAACTTTGGGGTAGCCTTTTCTTCCCTTCTTTGGAATCGGTTGTACTCTATCAACTTTCCAATATACCGAAAATGTGTATCTTTCATACAAAAGTTGAAATAGACGATTAAGAGCAGGTGCTAATTCTGGAACACATTTTTTCAAAACAGTAGGTGGTATTCCATCAAGACCCACTACTTTCTTACATCTCAGTTATTGAAGAACGCGGATTACCATACACAATCTGAATTTTACTTCATGACTGCAAAAAGCAGAAAAAACTTTAATTCGGTTTGGATCATAAAACCTTTTATAAATAAAAAAGGTAGATAGACTACCTTATGGTAGTCCACCAAATACTTCTGGGTAATCTGAATCATAACTTTTATTATCAAGGCAAACGAAACTGTCTGAGTTTGTTCCGTTAAGTAGGTTGTGACCAAGCGTTTCCGCGAACCACAATCCCCTGCATATATATATATATATATATATATATATATATATATATATATATATATATATATATATATATATATATATATATATATATATATATATATATATATATATAGGGCGTGTATGGTAGTTACACTCTCAAAGCAGGTTAGGATGGTCTGCTCACGAGTCTTTTCGTAATTTTTTTATTGAAGTAAGTTTTCGCTTTATCAATTGTTGAGTTACAAATGATCCTGAAACGAACATATTCTACTTAAGTCTGTTTGATCTTTCTTCCACTTCTTGTTAACTGTGAAAGCTTTTTCACAGGATTTAGTGAAGCAAGGCTTGATAATGCCATATCTTCTTGGAAGGCGTTGGATCTTTATTGCGTGGCTGTAAAGAGTTACCAGTTCTAAAAACGAGGTTGTAGTCGGAGGGTGCTGAGACCTGTAAACGGAAATCATTCGGATCTAAAACGAGAGATTGAGTGTATTGGAAAAATCGGTTATATTGTCAAGATTCACAGCTGAACCTGAACCTGATGAATATGAACTGATGATTATACTCCTTCTAGCCAATAGTTTTCTCAGATCTAATTCATTCTTCCAGATATGTAACACACAGTTGATATGCCCATCAATTTCACGCTTGGTCAATCGCCTATCCTCCATATCATGTACAGAATTATTCATTTCTGCAGTAGTAACACTGGACGTCCTGAGCGAAGTGAATTTCCATAGCCTTCCAACCTTTTTTCAGTACGAATTTTATTACGCCACTATGTTCAATTTTATTGATTCTGAAAACCCATCTCGCAGATCAAAGTCTCCAGATCGGAACGGGATACCGCATGCAACATGTTGAGTAAGATGTTAACAGTGTGGACAATAGACCAACCAAACAGCGGTCTCTATAGACAAATCGCGCAACATGGTCTACTAGTGTAAACTTATCCTAACGTCCATAATCTATTAGACACGCAGTGTATTAACACTCAAAAGATTCAATAATTCTGTGAGCTTTACTGACCGCTTCTATCTTAAGACGTAATCCGATCCTTTCCAGGGAACGAAGATCACGAAACATTCTTGTAAACCATATCGATTTCAACCCCATTAGAATAATTGGGGTAACAGGTGTACACCATATTTTAGAAATGAAGGGATTTGGTGTCGTTATAGTTTGAAATTGGTAAAATATTTGTCGGTGCTTTATAAATAATAAGTACGATATCAAGTAGTCAACATCTAGAATTAGAGGGCTTATAAGTCTTTCTCCACCGGGTAAAATGAAATGAATATTTTATGGGCAATTTTAGACAAAGCAGCGACGTAACGGTCCACTTTCTTCGGTGAATTTTGTGATTTCGTATTAGTTTCGAATTTTATTTTCGGAATGATCAATTTCATCTTGTTTTAAGAAATACATTCTGCCAAAAAAGCACAGGGAATTGGTCAATGAAACACAAAATATTTATTTATTGTATCGCCTTCAGAGTAGGCCCCATCCGAAATAATACACGTTGGCGTACAGCCAACAAATAATCCAATCATCAAAACATTTTTCAAACGGTTGTCCCGGAATCGACTTCAGTTCTCACCGCGAATTCACTTTTATGTCTTCTATCGATTCAAAACGGGTACCTCGAAGTGGTAATTTGAGTTTTGGAAAAAATTCGGCTGTAGCCATATCAGGTGAATACGGTGGTTGTTCGATGGTATTTGTTGAGTTTTGCTCAGAAAATCATTCACAATGATAGCGTTGTGAGATGGGGGTGTTGCAGAATCCATGAGATTTATTTTCACAAATCTGGACTTTTTCGAAGAATTTTTTTCTCGAACGCCGCATAACGCTCAAGTATTATTCTTTATTCTCCGTCTGACTTATTGGCAAGAATTCCGAGTGCACAACACCACGATAATCAAAGAAAACAGTCAACATTGCCTTCATTTCTGAACGTCTTTGACATGTTTTTTTCGGTTCGGTTCAGTTTGAAGGCCCAATTCCGAAGATTATTGACAGGTTTACATCTCAAACTCCTAAACTCATGTCCTCATCACCAGTTACAATGCGTTCTATGAATGTGGTGTCGGAACTGTCTCGTTCTAGCGTGTCTTCAACAACCTTTATGTTATTCAATTTTTGAAGAAAATTCAGGTCATTTGGTAGTAGTCGAGCGGCAACACGTTTCATGCCCAAATAATCGTTTAAAATATAACTCTCTCAAACTTAAAGGACGATTTTCAAGGACCATTTTCTTCACTTTATGAATGTTAATTTTAGTTGAAACTGACAGAATCGAGTACTGTAAACAAACTAAATGACAGATCGCGTTCAAACTCCGCGTCAGTGTAGAAAACAGTTGTGCCAACTTAGCAACAACAAAAATTTTGATAATCGTCTTAGGCAGATTTCTTAAAGAATCAATTCCCGGTACGTTTTTGACAGAATGTATTACACGTTATATTAGAAAAATCTATTATATGCAGATGGTGGTGATTCAAGAAAATAATGCTTATAATAAAAGAAGAGAATTTGCGAATAAATATTCCAGTATATTTTTGTGGGAAAACATATAACTCTATTTTACTATATCCCCCTCCGTAAGCACAGCATCTAAGTTTGAGGAAACCATTGATATTAGTATCAACTGCAAATATCACTGTAGTGTACCTGCCAAGTAAATTTGGAAAATCGTTCGCATAAATCAAAAACCACGAATCCTGCGAGACACCCAGAGAGATCAATTTCCTAATAGATCAGCCGTTCTCACATCGATTTGAAAGGTATGAATCTATTAGAACATACGTACGCTTCTAGCTTACCCAACAGTTAGGTTTCGAGCGGCAACACGTTTCATGCCCAAACAATCGTTTAAAAGAAAGAAAGCAGTTGTGCCAACTTAGCAACAACAAAAATTTTGATAATCGTCTTAGGCAGATTTCTTGAATAATCAATTCCCGGTACGTTTTTGACAGAATGTATGTCCAAAAAAAAATTGAAACCATTAAAACTATAGCTCACACCAACGGTTTTGATTGTAACCTAACTGACAAAACAGTGCAATAAAAACGATTACATATCGCTAGCAGTCAAATATATTCAAGTACCAACAAATCAGAAAAATTAACATAATAAAAATATAACATATTTTGGACAAACAAAAGGAAATGTCAGAAGTTTGTAAGTCATCTTGTCTTTTTATGATTTCTTCATAGATCAGACTTTCTTCAAAATAAGTTATAAAGAAAATTGAACTTCATCCTTATAAATAAACAAGATTCAACATCAGCAAACCACTGCATCCAAAGAGGTCACTCCTTTCATATGTATTGATAAGTTTAAACTCCTACACATTGTCTCAAAGGGTAGAAAACTCAATTATCTGGAATCAGTGGAAATTTTCAAATCGTTTTTTAATGACAGCTCCCAGATAATGAACGATCAGACGTATTCAAATAACTCCCTTTCAATCGTTATTGAATACAGTCATAATATGTGGCTTTTCCAAATCCAAATATCAATCTATTCATATACTAATGTGTTCTAAATTTAAATTGACCCAGTATATATTTTGAAAAGAACTTTATTTTCTTCCAAATCAATTTTATCGCCTTCAATGTAATCCCCTCCAGATACAATGCACTTATGCCAAAGGATTTTCCAAACTTGAAAACAGTTGTTGAAATCGATTTCCGGGATGGCCTTCAGCTCTGTCTTCGATGAGGCTTATACCTCTTATATTGACTAAAAACGGTATCCCCGGAGCGGTTTTTTGAGTTTGTTAAATAACCAGAAGTCACACGGTGCCAAATCAGGTGAATACGGCGGTTGTGAAGCAATATGGCTCGAGTTTTTGGCGGAATGGTCACGAAGAATGCAGTGTGAGACAATGCATTATCGTGGTACCAAAACTAAGAATTGTCTCGACACAATTCCGGCCTCTTCATGCAAATAGTTTCACGTTAACGATAACACTCAAATCATATTCTTTGTTGACGTTTTGGTGTAAGGAACTCAAAATGCATAACACCGCAATAATTGAAGAAAGCCAACATGACCTTCATATTTGAGCGAATTTGGCACGCTCTTCTTGGTTTTGCTTTCCTTCAGCACGATATTCACTCGATTGATCAGTTGTTTCTAGGTCATAAGCATAAATTCATGTCTCATCTCCTATAATAATGCGTTTAATTTTGACCTGATAATTAGAAAGCATTGTTTTACACACTTCAACACGACGATCTATTTGAAGAAAATTCAGTGTTTTCGGCATCAATCGAGGGTTAACGTTTCTGAGGCCCATAACATCCTTCAAAATGGTATTGACTGATCATTTTATCAAAAACAGAGGAATCAAAGAACGAACCCAGCCGCTGTAGACCAATTAGCCTGCTGTTTTCAATGAGCAAATCATAGGAAACTCATATACAGAAGACTGAGAAGCTTTGCAGAAAAAACATCATACCGATCCTCCAGTTTGGATTCAGAAGTGGACATGCAACGACCGACCAACTGGCAAGGCTGACAGAAGATATAAAAGAGAACCTGGATATAACCAACAGCAAGAAAGTACCTAGACATAGAAAAGGCCTTCGACAAAGTCTGGCGCAAAGCACTTATACACAACATGAAAAGACTCCGAAGAAATCACAGTTTACTGACGACACAGCAATCTATACATCACTCAGCAACAAGAAAACTATAACAAAGGGACAACAAGATACCGATGAACTGGTAGATTTCTTCGAAAAATCGAATTAAAGTAAACGCAAAAATGACAATAGCAGTATGCTTTGACCATAACAACGGAAAGAAGGATACAAAGAAACCGGAAGAAATAAAAATAGCCAACCAGAAAGACAAACGAAGCAAAACACCTCGAAGTATTGATAGACAAAAACCTGGAATTCCATAGACAAATGGACGAAAACGCAAAGAAAGCGAGGTAGCTGCAAGGATGTCTATATCTCCTTCTAAACAGGAGCAGCAAAATATCATCAGAGAACAAAATGACATAAATAAAATGGTTCACTAAAACGAAATCTTACTGGAAAAGAATATTACAAGAGACACTGAACAAGATAGTCAAGATGGCAATTGGAAGCCCCTGGTACATATCAAACGAACAAATAAGACGAAAAATGAATATTACGACGCTATAAGAGATGATAATCAAAAAAACAGAAAAATTTTTGGAAAAAATAGAGGAACACGAAAACGCAGAAATAAAAAAAATCCGAACAAAGACGAGGAAAACGGATAAAGACATTTCTCTGCTTCACTGGAAAGAAGAACACGAGGACGAAGGAAAGCAGAATAAAAAAACAGGATGCTATCCTCACTCGAGCCGAAACCTCAAAGAGAGGCTGGTGACCCAATACCATAAGTAGGCAAGAGTGAAACTTCTTAAAACGAGACAGTACAAAGAAAACAGTAGGAAAAAGACAAAGATGCGAAAGGAAAGATATTTCCATCCTCGTCAAAATTGAAAGACCACAGACTGATCCTTTTGAAATGCCAACATGATCAGCATTTGTTAATCGATGATTTACAAGCACCAAATCTTTGATTTTTTGGACGTGAGCTTCGTCGGCCGAAGTTGATGGTCGATCGGGACGCTCTTCGTCTACGACCGTTTTGGAACTCTTTATACCACTCGTGAACATGTTTTTTCGACATAACCTCATCATCAAAGGCTTTTTGCTTTATCCTCAATGAATCAGCAGTAGAACAAAATTTAATGCAATTTCTTGCTCAACAAATGCATACATAATAAAAATCGAAAAATTTTTTTTCTATGAGCTTACAAAACGAACCGTATCTCCTACACTAATGAATATTTTGATGTGAATCTTGGCAAAGATATCAAAGACAATCCAACCAAACTAAAAAATAAGAGCACTGCCTCAAATCCTTTTGCGCGCGCAGTTTAAATTCAAATCTCACCTTATTTTTTGGAAACTGTAGTATATCTCATGTCACTTTGTACTTGGTTTCCACATACTTCCCGACGATGAACGTGAGTTCATCAACTTTTAATTTAATTGATGTAGGTATTAAAAACAGTGAAAAATTCCATTTTTGAACATTTCGGTCTAATCACTTTACTATTGAGCATGAAGGTTCTCTCGTAAGAAGAGGAATATTATACAGAATAATTCGATTATTGTCATATTTCAACAACACAATATCCTTTCTTTCCGATGTGAAGGATGAAATGGCCAGGTCCAATCTTTCAGTTGAATATAATTATATTTATATAATTACTAATATTAATCCAAAAATTCGGAATGAAATATTTGACATTCAAATTAACTGCTGTTGTGTACCAAAACGAATCATGAAAACCTGATCTCAGCTTTTCAGCTAAAATCAGTATTTCCTCAGTTAGGTGGCATCAAATTGTTGTTGGAACGCATCTTATGAATTTAGACATTATCACCAGGCCCACTACTAAAACATTCAAAAGCCTTCTCTGGATGCTATCTAATATTTACTCTCATTTGCAAACAGAGCACACCCACATAATGTAATAGTGTTTATCGAAGCTCAACCTCGTTTGTGATATTCAAATTTTTTCATCGATTTTCGCGTTTTATGGTCGCATGGCAAGATAAGCAGCCGTCAATATATAGCTACATTCTCGACTAGGCACTTTTACATTGAAACTACAAGAACGTATAGCAATATAACTATCGAAGAACAAGAATAATCAGTATGTGCCAAGAGAAACCAAAATTGATACATTTCCTGAGACTATATCATTTCCAAGAATACAGGGTGTCGCGCCCATTAGAAGTATCTGAGTATCAATTTTAAATTTTGGGATTAGAGTAAACGGATACTGATCTACAAGTTGCAATTGTTTTTTTTTCAGAGATACCCCTCCCGGTTATACTGGTCATCGACTACAACTTTGCTGTATCAAATGACAAAGCGTACTTTTTAATTTTTTTTTATTGAAGAGCCTTTTTCAACCATCTTTTGTTAAGATTTGTTCTATCTGAAATTAACCACCACAAATTTTCGAAATTATCAATTATCTTCTGTGCCAGAGAAAATTGACTCAGGTTTGAGCAAGATTAAAATTTCTCTTTCAGTTTAACGAGAATAGCGTTACTTTCGATGCTAGTTTATATACAGGCTGCCAAAATTCACTTGTCAACTCATTAAAACTCAATAAAAATGGTCAAAAACGTTTTTTTCAAATAGGAGTACCTATTATTTTCTACTTTTTCAGAGCCGTATTTTAAATTAGTATTGATTGGTCTTAGATTTTCCTATACCTAAAATAGATCGTTTTCATTTTATTCGCGAAACACTGGTTCCTTCAAAGCACAACAGTGCAATAAATTACACTGAAAAAGATTTGAAAAGCTACAGTAGAAGTTTTGCTAGCGGCTAATTCCCCAATTTCATGAAAGTGCTTTACCTAAACCTAATGTTTCGCGAATCTTCAGGGTAAATAATCTTCAATCTTATAAGATGGGGAAATCTCAGTTTCTACAGCGAAGGTATCATCAGCCATAGCTAGAATTTTGCCGAGAAAAATCAAGAGAAAATCTCGAATGCTACCAGTATTCCATATGGTCTAATGAAATGTGAGGATGTGTGACAAATTATTCAATCGCAATTCATATCTGAAAAATACACATTTTTGAGAAATATATATATATATATATATATATATATATATATATATATATATATATATATATATATATATATATATATATATATATATATATATATATATATATATATATATATATATATATATATATATATATATATATATATATATATATATATATATATATATATATATTTGGAAAGGAGAAAGTATTCTTCGTCTTTTATCCAAACTCACCGAGGATTTACATTTAAAACACAAGTTTATATTATACAGAAACCTTGAATATGGAATGGCAATCTATACGGGATTATAGTGGATACGTTCCTAGGTGAGAACTTAGAAAATAAATATATAAAAAACAATTTATTTGAAGTTTTTAACCATATTGATTAATTATTAACTTCATGCTTAGGCAATGATTTAAAAAATTTTGTAATTTTCTCTTGCTTGGTAATTTTTAAAAGCTCCTTCAATTCAGACTGATATTCAGCAATGGCATCAGCAATAAATGCTCATATCTATAATTTTGGTGTGTGTCAGAAAAACACAAGTGTGAGCTCAGGAAATGTGTTAGAGTCCTGTGCACAAAAGGAGTACTCAAAAACTTTTCTGCTTAGCAGCTTCATTCTCCCATTCTCATCTCGCACTCCATGATTTCCAGGACTTGATACAGGAAAAATCTGTAACAATGGAAAAAGAAAACCAACAGAAAAATATTTCAACAATCATACCTGACTCTTATATGTATAAACTCACTTGAGTCTAAGAAAAGATTTTACATGGCAAGCAAGGCCATAAAAATGACTAAGGAGATAATCAAAGAGTACATAACCTGCGATATTTCATCTTTCGCGAAGATGTGCTTCCGTCGCAGTGTTAGTCTACTAAAACATAATCACTTCCTTGTTCTTGCTTGCCAATTTTGAAGTATAATCACAAAATCCCTTCAATATTCAAACTCAACAAAACAATTCCCTCTCTAATTGACCGAGAGAACCCCGATGACCAGGTTCGGCCTTCTCAGTGATGCCGATTATGATCTATAGATGTTCTAGAATCATTATAAACCCAATAATTTGGTTTGTTATCTCCCATATATTATTTCTTCGTGGATCTTGTTTAATTTGAAGGAAAATTTGCGAAAAAAATTTCGACAGTCGTTTCAAAAATATGACAAATGGATGAATGAAAAAAAAACAAAAAACAAAAGCCGGAACGACTAATAACTGATAACTGGCTTTTAACAATAATCTTTATGCATTAAGTAATAGGGTCGCTTTACTTAAACATTTTGTTTAATTACATTATCAAAAACACCGATCACGGCGAAGGCGGCTTATGTCAAAGGAAAAGCCGAACCAATGCTGCGGAGATATCATTCAAAAACATACTTTAGGCCTACTAGTAATAAGGTCTATATCACATTTTTATTAGTCCATTTGACGTAGCGTTTACAAAGGATACTGAATCATATTTATTAATATTTATGAAAATAACAGTGTACCGGTTAGATACGCGAATAAAGAAATCTTTAGCCGCGAATGTAGGAATTGGGTCGCATTTTTATCCGCGAATTGTGAAAACGCGAATGAGGCAAGCGCGAATAAGGACCATTCAACAAAAAAAGTTCTGAATACGTTCCTGCACTTTTCTGAAAAAGTGTCTGTAGAAAGTCAAAATTTACATTACTTTGACACAGAAATCCGGAATAACTTGAAATCAAAGAAGGATTGTCAGTTATCACTATTAGCAGTTTTTCCCGAAGCTGCCTAACTAAAACCTGGAAAATGGGACACCCTGTCGTAGTATAAACATTTCATTTATTTTGCCCGACTTATTAATTCGCTCCCGTACGTTCTTTTAGATGGCGACGAAAATTTTAAATAACCAACCTTGAAACATGAAAAAATTTTTTATAATGATCCGTTGAAAAACGTTTATTATGCCATAAATATTTTATAACGCAATTTGATGACCCGATTTGGAAACCGATATTGCGGAAAAGGTCCACGTTGACGATTCGCGTAACGAAAATACCGTGAAACTAGAAGTGCATTATTATTATCTATAAAAGTCCGAAATGGCGGTATGAAATGTTTGACATCGCATGCAATGCGACTCCCCTATTGCATATTGCGGAATAATATGAATCCGGGTCATAATGAAGCAATGGAATAGAAAGGTGACAATCGATTATTCGAGACAAAGAAGACGTTGCAGCAAACGCGTTCTCTGAGGGAATAGTTGATAAAATCACGTAAAATGCGTCTAGAGTTGCCATAAAAGGTATCGATATAAAAAATCAAAGTGAAAATTGGCCTTCTGACCATTGCAACTAGGGCACGAATGAAAACTGAATGAAAAAAGTTCTCCTCAATGAACTACACTGTGCACAAGAAGTTGAGATTATTAAAAATTGAAATTTATTCAGAAAAAGTTAAGATATGTTCCAGAATTATGTTTCTCCACGACCATCACTGAATTTAATAATTCTGAAATCATTTTTAATAATTTTAAATATTCTCACTCTTGAGTTTGAATATTTATTCCAAACACTGGACTGTGTTTTTGATGTACAGTACAACCTCTCTAATCATATGGGACCAGGGCTTGTTCGGATCACTGAAATATTCGGATCATCGAGGTAATTGAAATGAAATAGTAAAGAAAAGACAGGGCTGAAAAACGTGAAATATTTATCAAAAACGTGAAATATTTATTGAAAAAACGTAAAATATTCATTAAAAAACTCAAAACATGAAAATATAACTACATATTCTTAAGAAAGTGATACATTTCACAGATCATTTTTAGGTTCTGAAAAAGTCTTGGATCGTTTTCTGTTTTAACGAACGAAGATGAGAATTTGCAGCTTCCTTTCCCAATTTATTCAATAGTATTATTTGGCGCTGAGGAATATCATTTTCTGTGCACCATTCCAAACATTTGTTGCAACACAAGACAGCTTCTTTATGTTTCACTGAGTTATTATCTTTTTCATGCTACAACTGCAATATGAAATCTTTTAGAACTTTAGATGTTTCTGAAAAAAGAAAAGTAGGCCAAGCTGTCACTTATAAAAATTTGGGAATTGTTTTTGATAGCCATCTACGTTGGGACCATCATATTGGTACCGTAGTTGCAACTCTTCGAGGTGTGCTGTACAGATTCAAATACCTCAAAAATGTTCTCGATCAAAAAGCTTTGATTAAGATTTACTACCGACTTGTGCACTCTAGATTATGCTATGGTATTCTGAACTGAGGAGCTGCAAGGCCTGAACATATAGCTTGTATCGAGGTTCTACAAAAAAAGTTTTCAAAAATCATCTTCAATAAGGAAAATACTTACCCTACTTCACGTCTGTATGATGAAGCTCGGTTCTTGGATATTCGTCAAATGTTTGCATTCTCATGTATAATACATTTGTATCGGAATGCATACTTACTGGAGGAATTTCATCATACCTATAATACCAGACGGGAACATAAATTTTATGTGACACCTCGTGCAGATAAATCCATTGGCCAGTTAAATTTTTCTTTCTTGCGGCCTAGACTGTTTAATGCTTTGGCATTGTCAATAAGAAATGTTACTGACATGAGGAAGTTTAAATTTGAGCTGAAGAAGATTATCCTTTGTAATGGTAGGGATAAAATTCATGAC
This sequence comes from Cryptolaemus montrouzieri, assembly GCA_013387265.2. Classification (NCBI taxonomy): domain Eukaryota; kingdom Metazoa; phylum Arthropoda; class Insecta; order Coleoptera; family Coccinellidae; genus Cryptolaemus; species Cryptolaemus montrouzieri. Next base: position 30,937,783 of record JABFTP020000001.1, read on the forward strand.
ATCATAGAATTGAGAAATTAATATATTTTTTGTTGAATCTGAGTTTTTCTGTTTGAGTTTTGTTTTCACTCTTTATTTTGTTTAGCGGATCAGTGTCGGTGTGTTAGGTTTACTTGAGGAAAAAATTAGATAGTACACTGCAGACAGTCATATGACTTTGCAGTTTCATTTTTATTTTCTGAGTTTATTGTCAACAAACTGTTTTTACAACTTATGTACACACAAAATTGTATAGGAAAATAAACAATACTATTATTATTATTATTTTCCTGGACTTATGCACTATCTCAGCTGTTAGCTGGATATAATTTACCTTTCCCAGATTCAGCAATCAAAGGAATAGGCTCGATTACAATATACTTGACATAAATTTCCTAACTATCCTATATGTATTAAGAATTACAGCTTTTTGCATTTCAATATAGGTATTCTTATGCAATTCTAATTTCTTAAGGCTATCATGCAAAGTTTTGGGTTAGGTTAGATATTTATTATCGTGGACTTATGCACTATCTCAGCTGTTAGCTGGATATAATTTACCTTCCCAGATTCAGGAATCAAAGGAATACAATTATTATTACAATATACTTGACATAAATTTCCTAACTATCCTACATGTATTAAGAATTACAGCTTTTTGCATTTCTATATAGGTATTCTTATGCAATTCTAATTTCTTATAGCTATCATGCAAAGTTTTGGGTATTAACCCAGTGGAGGATACGATGACAGAAACAATATCTATTTTCTCGAAGTGCCACATCTGCTTGATCTCAATAGCAAGGTCTGTGTATTTGGACTTTTTCTCCTAGAACTTGTTCAGCACGTTGTTATTATTCGGTATGGCGACATCCACCAGCACTGCGGTTCTGGCTCTCTTATCATACAGCACTATGTCCGGCCTATTATTCGTCACCATTCTGTCAGTGATAACAGGCCTATCGTAGTATAATCTGGTAGAGTCATTTTCCAATACGGGCGCCGGCTGATACTTGTAATATGGCTGGAAGGTGTTCAGCAGTCCATACTTGTGTGTAAGTTTCTCATGGATAATGTTGCACACTTAATTATGCCTGTGAAGATACTCCGTATTGGCCAGTTGTTCGCATCCGGACGTAATATGTTGTATAGTCTCCGATCTTATATGGCATTTCCTGCACTTATCTGTTTGTAATGTTCCGTCCTTCATTATAAATTTTTTGTAGTTGTTTGAGCGATCACTTGGTTTTGGATGGCCATAAGGAATCCCTATGTTTCCGCGAATGATTCTCCTTCAATCAACCATTTGTTGGAGGCTTCTTTGTCGATGTGTGGTTGATTAATTTCATGGTGATGTCGTCCATGCAATTCCTTTCTTGACCATTGCTCTTATTTTTCAGTATCTGATAGGAACGGTAGATTCAGCAGGTAATCTCTGGTAGCAAGATTTAGAGGTATGTATCCCCTATCAGCCAAAGATACCACTCTATGGAGGTCAGAAGTGAAAGCTTTTGCAGAACAGAATTCTCTGAGATTTTTTTATCTGTTCGGTGTGTAAATTGACAATATCTATTAATCCGCGTCCTCCTTCTTTCCGCTTCAAAGTTGTTCGTATCACAGACGATTTTGGATGATGATTGTTGTACTTTGTCAGCATCGTTCGGGTCTGCCTTTGAATATCACCCAGTTCTGTCTTAGTCCATCTGATTATTCCAAATGAGTAAAGCAACACTGGAATGGCGTATGTGTTAATTATATATTATTATTATTATTCATGGTGACATCGCCTTCTTCAAGTTATTCTGTATCCTCGTCTTTTTCTATGTTGTTGATTATTTAAGCTTCAGAGAGATAATTCTCATTATCTCCTACAACCCATTCTGCAATGTCTTCAGTTGTTAATTCTTGACCAGATACATTTGTTAGCACATCTGTCATCATATGTAGATCGCGATTTTTCTCTTCTTTCTCTTGCACAGTTTTTTCTCCCAACAGTGGAAGAGGCAACAGATCATCATCTTTTGTGGGCCATAAATTCTTCCATGATTTCTGAATTAACTCTTGGAACACAGATGACCAGGCCCATTCAAGAGAAAACACCACATGTTTGAGGTTCAATTGCTTCAGGAACTGCGAAACGTTATAGTCTTCTTGTCCGACAATTTTCAGTAGCAAAGATTTTCGATAATGCAATTTGACATTCTTTATTACATATTGATCCATTGGTTGTAATAATGGAGTAGAATTAGGAGGTAGAACCATGACCTGAATATTTCGGTATTCACTGATTGATTCCTTTTCTCTTGGATGTCCAGGAGCATTATCTAATAAGAGCAAAGCTTTTTGTGGCAATTTCAGCTCGATCATTTTATTTTTAACATCAGGAATAAATTGTTTGTGGAACCATTTATAAAAAGTTCTCTAGTTACCCAACCTTTTCTTTGACCTTTATAATAAACAGGCAAATTGGAGCAGTTCTTGAATGCTCAGGGTTTGTTGGCATTTGAGCATGGCATGAATGTAATACAGTCCTTACTAATCTTCTGACCTGGAGCTGAATTTTCAGCAGCATGGGCTAGTGTTTTGTTTGGAAGAATTCGCCAAAATAACCCACTTTTATCTGCGTTGTAAACTTGATCTGGCACTAGATCATCTCCCGTATTTTTAGAAGAAATTTATTTTTAAATGGTTCTACCGCACTGATGTCTGAGGACAATTTCTCTCCTAATATGGTAAGTTGTCGAATTTCATGTCTTCTTTTGAATTTTTCCAACAATCCTAGACTTGCCTTGAAATCATCTCTACCTGTTATACTGGTGTAAAAAATTCTTGCTTTCTCACATATGAGATCATCTGATAAAGGTGTATGTCGAGATCGTTCTTGTAAGAACCAAGTGTATGGAGCATTTTCAACATTCGGATTTTCACTAGTTCTGAGCGTACGCCCTTTCCCAGGACCAGAATCAGAAGAAGATATAAAATTCTCAATCGATTTTCTTTTTTTCTTTATATTGCATACTGCAGATTTTCCAATTGAGAGTATTCTGGCCAATTCAGAAACACTTTTCCCATTATCTAATTCTTTCAAAGTTTCTCATGTTTGCTTCAATGTTAACGTTTTATGTCGACCCGACATGATTAGTACGGATTTCAGGCGTTGAATGTGAGAAGAGAATCTAACCTTCACAAGTGAAGAGAGTATTCAGACAAGATATTGCATTTCGGACACTTTCAATCGATGAAATTGAGAGAGGTTGTACTGTATTTCCATTATATAACTTGATAAGGAATGAATATTCCTTGATTGAACCAAACATCATCGATTGACATAAATTTCAAAACAGCGTCAGTGTCAGATGTAAATGTCAAAATCATAAGAATTATCTTCGAGAAAATTATTGTTTAAATAAGATTATGAATGCAAATCCGAGTGCATTAGATATTAAATTTAAAAATATTCCACCTGAAATTACAAATTATGCAAATAATATAATCGAGAACCTGCTGCCGCAAAAATCAAATACCAAAAGTTTATGCACTGATCAAGGATTGGCAACAAGAAAAGAAAACGAACACCTCTTCCGAGAATCTTCCACTTGCATTTATTGGCGATTTATTAAAAAAATTGAAATCCTCAACTCTATGGAAAATTATTCAATCCAAAAAGTAACAATGAATGTGATATCGATATTTCAAAATATAAAAAATTAAAATCATTGTTGAAACGGTCTTCTGAAAATTATATAGCTTAGAAATCAAAGATTTTCTCTGAAAAAATATTGAACAATATTCAGAAAGTGTTCCGGATGAAATATATTCAGCTACAAAGGTAAAAAAATTATAATTTAAATAACATCTACAACCAAATTTACTTTATATTTGTAGGTCGCCTTGTCTTTGGTTCTTTAGAAGCTTTCGCAAGAATGAACTTCATAATGTTAAAATTTCCGACATGAAAGATTTGGGTTCCACAATGCCAATTGCAATTCCTTATACAAAAACTAAAAACCAGGACAGTTTACAATCACAGGTGATATTTCATAATATCGTTAAGAAATATTGGGCTCTGAGATCTTGTAATTCACCCTCTGATAATTTTTTCATTAATTTCCAAAATGCCACATTTCTGAATTTAAACAATCCAGAAGAATACACAGGCCACTGTTTCCGCCATAACGTTAGTAAATACAGGTGCCGATATTACAACACTAAAAAGACATGGATGCTGAAAATCTTCTCTCAAGTAGCAGAAGTATAAATGGGACCTTCTATGCAAAATCGAATAAATATTACAAATCAATTAGTTTCGTCAATTGATGGAGCCAAATGCCAAATGCCGGCAAATCGCATCAAGATAAATTAAACACTCAAGATGTCTTCATCGCATTCCTTGTACTCAGTACAATCCTAATCATCTACGAATTCCTGAAAACGGTCGATGTTGACACCAATTAATATTATAAGAAAAAAATATTGTCAGTCTTGAACAGAAAGTGTTTCGATTACGTATCAGTACATAGTGTTCACTATGTCATTTTGGTTTACTACGCTTGGAAAATTCCAATTTTAAGCAATTTTGCTATTTGATATACATTTCAAAATGAGGACTCATTCAATACAAAAACGAATTAATGGAGAATGCTAACAAAACTGTTTTCTAGCGTCAAGATTTTTCGAGGTCTGGTTATTAAATAACAAGACTGTGCACCTAGAGGGCGCCCTAGAGTAGTGGGGAAAAACGAGTAGTGCGTTGGGTATCTAGATATCTTGTCTATGTACGTACCAAAACACATTTTCGTTACTATTATAGTATTTGTGCAGTACCGGTTTGAAACGAACGTGTTTTTTTTTCTCGTATCGAAAACCATGTGTGACAAAAACCAGAAGCAACGTATCAATCTCAAATTTCTCGTTAAATTGAGTAAAACTCCCACTGAGGCCTACAAGGATAAATCTCTATCTCGTGCACGTGTTTTTGAGTGGTGTCAGCATTTCCGTGAGGGCCTAGAGAGCACTGAAGATGACCAGCGCCCAGGTCGCCGTGTCACTATTTCAACTCCGGAAACAGTGACCAAAGTCAATCAAATTGTCCGTGCAGATCGTCGAATGAGTATCCGGATGATAGCCGAGGCTATAAACGTCGATAAAGAAAAAAATTTACACGAGAAATCACACATGACAAAAGTCTGTGTGCGAGTTGGTGCAAAAAAAACTGCCCATAACACGCTATCCGTGAAGCAGTATTTGGCCAGTAAGTGCACTCCAGTGCTCGAACACGCGCCGTACTCACCAGATTTGGCACCGTGCGACTTTTTTTAACCCGATTCGAGTCGATGGAAGCGGTTAAGCAAAAAACGGCAGAGCTCCTTAAGGCCCTCACCAAAGAAGACTTCCATCACTGCTTCGATCAATGAAAAAAACGTATGAAAAGGGTGTGGTGAAGGAAGGGGAGCATTCGAATGTAGAATAATTTTTATATTCAAACCCCTTTTCATAACCAGTCTCGTTATTTAATAGCCAGACCTCGTACTTGGAAAAATATCCGAATCGAAGACATCCAGACAAAAATTTCCTACAAAAACGACTGCCGGCAAACCGGTAATGTATTTTATCCAAAAATGAACAGACAAAAGCGGGTAACAGAAGATGAAGAAAACGAAATGACAGTTGTAGTGACCGTCGTTAAAAATCCAACTACTAGTCAGCGGATTGCCGATGAAACAGGAATAAATAGAGGAAGTATATCCAGAATCTTGAAAAAACACGGATTCCATCCGTATTATGTACAGGACAACCAGGAGCTATCGGAAGGGGATTATGTACGTTGGCTTGAGTTCTGTTTATGGATGTCGGAAATGATCGGAAGAAATGACAAATTTGCAGAAAATATTGTTCTCGGATCAATGCACTTTCTACAACAACTCCCTAGTTAACCGAAACAATTTTCATTATTACGATGATCAGAATTCACATTTCTTTCGTCAGCCGTACACGCAGCATGGATGGGCGGTTAAGTCTTGGAGCGCAATCATAGCATGTCACCGGACCATTTTTTTTTGATGAACACTTAAACGGAAATATATTTTTGAGGTTTCTTCGTGATTATCTACAAGAATTTCTAGAAGATGTGGCGATCGACGTAAGGCACCGAATCTGGTTATAACTGAACGGAGCTCCTGCAAATTTCACTGCCAATGTGCTAAATTTCATCGACACACACTTTTCTAATAAATGGTTCGGCAGAGGTGGATCTCGAAATTGGCCCGCAGGATCGCCTGATCTAACTTGCTTTGACTTTTTCCTATGGGGGCATGTGAAGGAAATTATATTTTGAACTCCGCAAACGACGGCTGACGATATAAAAGAGGGGATAAGAGAAGCATTTCGATCGGAAATGCTTTTAACCAGACATGCTAAGTAATGTTAGAAGATCATTTGAAGGTAGGTTAACATTGTATATCCTTCAAAACGGAGGTCATTTTGAACATCTTATGTAAAAAATGATATGGAAAGTTTTTCAGTCTTTATTTTGCAAATGTTACTTCTTCAATATTAGGTTTGAATTATGAATTAATGTGATATTATGAACTCGAATTTTTATCACTTTGTTTACTCAGTAGTTATTGGATTGTTAGGATTCATAACAATTAAACAAAAACATGATTTCACCTAATTCGGTTTTTTCTTCTGAAAAAAGGTAAAAAGAACCTAGGTACCATTCGAAAGGTATTAAAATATACCACCTTCTCGACCCTTTAGATATAGGTTGCGACCTTTGAAAGAAAAACAGTGAAAAGAGATTTGAATGAATCGTTTTTGAACACCGTGTGTAACATAGATCAACAAATGTGTCATATGTTCAAGCAACAACAATTACTATAACAATAGTTGTTCATCTGAAGCTTTGAAATAAAAATTGAGGGCAGAAAATTTCTTCAAATTTCAAAGAATGTATTTCAAAGAATGTCAAAAATTTCGAAAAAACTCTCCTTCAACAGAACTACATATTACTGATTAAAAAAAATCATAATCACCCGTAAAATATGCCTAATCTTCCGTCGCGCATATGATGTGCCACCCGGTATATTATAATACTCCCTGTATAAAACTACCAGAATCGTGAGAGCTGGAAAGTTTTCTAATTTGATTATATACCTAAGTATATTAGTTAATTCATCATCAAGAATTTCTGAACATTTCTTTGTCGCCAAAATGTTACACATCAGATAAATCGGAAATTCTTCTGGCTTAATCGAAACTATGTCATAAATCTTGAACATCTTCAGCAAAATTATCACTGTACTACCTCCGCCCAGGTACAATGGGTTTGATTCTCTTCGAATCCAGTATCTGGATGTTGGGACTGTAAGGTCGAAAAACCAGTTCTCTTATTTACCACCTACCTGTAAGTCGGTAATAAGATCTAGGTGGTGCATTTCGAGACGATTTTACCGCCAAATATCAACCCTTCTTGGTGGCCACCGCATTTTCTCAACACACGTTTTTTTCGTTTTTTAACAGCTGATACAATGTACCCCGAAAGAGGGTCAGTATACGCATAATTTAGGCAGATATATATCTACTAGATCGTTAAGAACATACCCATCGAGTCAAGTTTTTTCACACTATACGACTCCGTCGGATATTCACATCTAGTTGTGAACGAAAACAGGAATTCGTTTGAAATTTTCCATGATTAATAAAATAACGAAATCATGTTTTATGATGACTGATTTACAAGAGGTAGAACGTGACGTGATACAAAATCTTTAGACAATCGTAGGCGATATATTTAATTATGTGTTTAGGCACTGGTCAAATGATCTGTGATCAATTCAGTTCGATCTGTAGTATCAGAATGTATTCATTAGTGAAATAACAGAATAAACTCTTAACCGATTCAGTATAGAGTGAATATTTTTCCTTCTTCTAAAACAACTTTATGTAAATCGAAGTGAGTAACCATCGATATGATTTCATCAATCTAGTATGATTTTTGAGTGTACTTTCTAACATATGAATCTAAGAATTTGGAATTCATCAATACCCATTTTCATTTTCCCGTTTACCTCCTCCATAGATAACTTGAACATTAGTTATTCAGGATGTAAAAATATAATCACAAAATAAAAGCAATTCATGCAATGCTAACACTAACTAAACAATTCCTAACCTCAAAATACAAAAGTAATGTTTGTTGTTTGTTTCATCTTTTAACAATGTGCTCGGGAACTTGGCCCATTTACACAGTGGACCTACAGCTTATAGTGGATTCCAAACCACTCTTCTAGACCGTGCAATGATTACTGCCACCACAAGGATTACAAGTTATCTGGTCTTCGGAAGTTTATGCCCTCTTTGGGTGACTTTTCCAAGTACCACAATTTTTGATCAATGACAAAGAACCCGGATTCGAACCAGGAGCCTCGGCTGAGCATATTCCTATATACTTGCTCACTATCCGTGAGCTACCAGATAAATTGTAATCCTTGTGGTGGCAGTTATAATTGCACGGTCAAGGAGAATGGTTCGGAATCCACTATAAGCTGTAGGTCCACCGTGTGAATGGGCTAAGTTCCCCAGCACATTTTTAAAAGATGCAACAAACAACAAACAACCGTGCAGCTACCGAGGTGGTTAAAAGTAATGTTAGAGTTGAACATTAAGGTCGAAGAGTGTCGTTTTTCCTCACACGTCACCTACACAGAGTTTGATCTACATTAGATTTAAGGTTAGACTTCCGCCTTGGCCTTTGTGCCGGTAAGACGTGTTTGTCATGCCGAGGAAGTCCACGTTATTTGAAAAGGGTTTGTGAAAGACAAAAATTTGTAAAAGTGTGTTTAAATTAAACTTAAACTTAATTGGGTATTGGATAATACAAGATTCATCGAGTGATGGGCCCAATTAAATAGGATTGAAAGCTTGTGTAGATGGGCTGAATTTCCCAGCACATTGCAAAAGGAAGCAAGCAAGCTAAGGTTAAACCGCCTCGGTAGCTGCACCGTTAGTGAGCAAGTATGTAGGAATATGCTTAGCCGAGGTGCCTGGTTCGAATCCGGGTTCAAGTTATGGATGTTGTCCTTGAAACAAAAAAGTGAATTTGACAAAGACATACATTGAGTTGGGCACATGGCTACTGGCTAAACTCATATGCCATCGAAGGCCAGATAACTTCTAATCCAAAGTGGTTGCAGTTGTCCACTATAAAATGTAGGTCCACGGAAAAAACAAACAACAAGATTTAAGGTTCTGTTTGACGTTTTGTTCTGACGTCATCTACTTCCTTTTACTTTTTAAATGAACAATATGATATTTTATAACTGAATGATTATTCCACTTTTGTGAAAAAGATAATCATTATACATACTAATGACTAATTTGAAATTGTTGTTCAAGAGATTGGGTATTTCACGTCAAAGCGGAACATCTAAATAATTAATTAAATAGAACATTCTATAATAACAATAAGAAGTCTCAAATACAATGTTCAAAGAGAATGTAACGCTCTGACACATTAAATGGAATGCATCATAAAGCCTGAGGGATATGAACACTCTATCCATGTCTCTTCATAACATCTTGCATAAACCACGCAATTTCGAGCGACATTGTTCTGGCAATAGGACAGATATCATTATAGCGGCGGTGATGAGACCAATTATACTCGTATTATGGGGTGGTTGAAAGAAGATAGACCATAATTAAATCTTGAGAGGAACACTACTGACTTCATGCTTTCCCTACAATTGAGTTAATATATTATTTCACATTCGTATTTTCTGTTTTATAGTGAAATGTACCAAATCTAGAGATAGATTATTCGGATCAAGATTTCTTTTGATGATTTATCGAAAGTTATGATTAAGTTTTCAACACATAACCTCAATCTTATATATTTTTCCTGGAAATAAAATACGCACGTTTTCCCTTTCCCCAAAGAGGAATATTTAATGTAGAAGTTTTGTTATAAGACAAAAGATTTTTTCGGAATTTTGTTTGTCAATCAATCATTGTGATATTTTTCTTATTTTCCTGAAAATAAAACTGATATCATTGTTCGATTTTTTTAGTTAAGAAAAAAATGAATTAAAAAGAATTAAGACAATTTTATCTTTTAATATTACATTCTTTCAAGTTTATATTCCCAGTTCATGAGACCCCGTCAATTTAAAGAATTCCTCCGCCTATGAGCATGGGGTGTTAGCATCGGCAAAGTTCAGATCCAACCGGGGGTATGGACCCGGTGACGTTACACTGGCTGCCGCAATTCCCTCAACTAGTCCTTTCTTATTTTATCCACCATCTGCTCCTTGCACGGCGGCTCCGTAGAAACCAACCAAGTCCATTGAACAGACAGAGAACCGGCGACAGTGTGCTCGTGTGAGTCGTGCGGAGAGCCGAGAGCAAAAGCAAATCAACATAGGCAGTTAACCAGCGCAACCGACCGAACGCTGCTCTCGCTTCAAACCAATCTATCTCTCTAGAGAGGGTTCATTGAAACGCGTACACATAGTTCTCAAAACGCAAACGTGATATCATCGTTCGTCATGGCCAGATACATCTGTTATTAAAATGTGTGTATGTGTTTTATCCAGTGGTTTATCGAGTCTGTGTCTTCTTTGTTTGAAACGTAAGTAAAAGTTCGTTAAGTTTAGGCGGTATTCATAGTCTGCTCTTACACTCGTTGTTTATCATTAAGTGCTATCTTAGCTCCTAGTATATATCCAGATATATTCAGACAACATTGTTTTATCTTCAAAACAAACAATTAATATTCAATAACGATCTGAATGTAAATGGTAAGCAATTTTTTCAACTTAACCTTACTTTAACTTTCCTTTCATTGTTCTCTGTTCACCTATCTTCTATGAATCTTTCATAATCTGTATATTTTTGTTTTGAGAAGATATATAGTCGGTGTTCATTTATATTTCTATTTGTACGTTGATTTTTAAACAAATTTTTCACGCAGTCTCCATGACAAAGAAACCATAGAGCGCCTTGTGTTTCAACCAATAGCGTGGGAGTACTTGTTTCTTAGTTTCTTCTTTATATACCACGAACGAAAAACAATAACTCACATCAGTGCGTAATCTAAAGTCATAAAAATGTAATCAAGCATATTTTCATTAGAAAATACTGTCAGTTAAACGGAAATATCTGTGATCAGGTAGTTAATAATAAATACAAAAGAGGATAGTTTTGATGGATGAGAATGATTAGATACTTGCAGGTATATAATATTCATTATTTCATTGTTCCAACAATCTATATTTGTTAACTTGTTCTTCGAGTTGGTATGATATTGAAACAAAGGAGCTATGTAACAAGGATATTTTTAATTTCATATTTTTGTCCATGAATGTGGATATCAGTGATTGTGATGTGTAGAAAGAGTTTGAATTCAGTTATATTTCCCAGTATTTACGTGCCGGCGCAGAGCTAACAATGTGTGAATCCTTTGATTTTGCCGAGGTTGAATAAACTTTCAGGGTCGCTGCTTCATCCTCTTCTGATCATGTTTGTAGTTGATGAACCACAATTAGATGGATATTATTCGAAAAAGGATGAGGCCTTGAAAGTTGAAAGAACTAAGTGGATAGGCCAGTAACATTAGTCTCCTTCCTTTGAAACAAACAATTAGGTATATCAAACGTAATCGTTTTGTTTCTCTTCGGTCGTGGTTATACGTAAGACAAAGCGTGTTTCGAACAATGGAAAAGAGTTCACAAATGTAAATGTGCCCTAACTAATAGCAGGTCTCCTTTTATTGATTATTAAAATGGACATTGAAGAGTAACTACTTCCTCATGAATTCATTTCTACCGTGTGTACTCTTTTTGATGTTGCTTAACGTTGTTAAGTAATCAGTTCGGTAATCACTGTGACGAGAATATGGTATTCGAGTTGCAAGATCGAGGATTGTGCCTTTTACAAATTCGTTTGTGAAATTCTGTCTACTACATGTAAGAGCAAATTGTTATTCTCATATTGAAGTTCTTGCGGCAATCTTTTACTTATCAGCTGTAAGTTACTCTGTATTAATAAGTAATTAACATTTTGACTTCGTTGTTAGATTTTCTTATGTCAAAGATATGTTACCTACCGAATTGTTTTCACGACTTATCAATTGAAAATTCATAGAAACAATGCTCTGAATTAGAGGAAAGAGGCTTTGTGTTGTGACTTTAATGGCTTCTATAACTTTAATAATAAGAGTTTATCATTATTGTGCCTATTCTTACTTTCCTATTTGATGCTATCAGTAGGATGCAACAAAGATATTCAAGGTCTACTACCAGTTTTGAGAAAACCTTATCAAGCAAACGTGCTTTAATATACATATTACTCTGTATAGCTTCATTTCAATTTTGCTTTTTAAATTTTCATTATACTTTGAAGAATATTTTTTATAATTTTGCTCGTCGTTCAATCAGTCCAAAAAAATTCAACTTTGCTACTGGATGTAGCTGTCGAATGTAAAAAGATTTGGGGGACAATTTTGAACTTTTTACTGATATGATTTGCTTGAGAAGTTTTAAATGTGAATTTCGATTCATATTTTATTTTGTTATTAATCGATTATCACTTTGATTTTAGTTATCTCTTGAACAGTGTTGATCACATGGTCGAAATCAGTAGTTTTTTTAAATTAAAATAAACAAACATTTGTGAGTGTTGTCAATAATTGGAAAATATTCGCAGAAAATGTTATTCTATATATTCTTGATAAATTTGAACCAGTTTTCTAGTTTTTATTTTTCAATGTGTTTTTCTGGAAATTTCTGTGAATGATTGACAATGATTTTGTTTTACACTATTTATAGTCCAATAATTTCCATCTTATTCACCAAATGAGGTTAAATTTCCGAAAAGAGTGGAAAAAAGCAACAATTTCAGGTGACACCAATTTGAATTTGAACTGTCGTTTTCTTCGAGGTTTGGTATAGGGATGATTCAAATCTGTCCTATGTCGATTAGGCAGACTGAAATAAATTGTCAATTGTTTCTCAATCAGTTGCATCCCATTCCTGTACCAAAGCCTGGAATTCTTGATTACTTGTCTAAAAGAGAATGTTGTGTTAAAATTATTTTGTCTATTAGGTCTCACGTATTCGCTAAGATTAAGATCAGGTGATTGAGTAGGCCAATCTAAAACAAAAGCACTCTTTTCTATTAGTATTAGAAAGCAAAAGGCGTATCAATTATCCTCAGCAACTTCCAAAGTTTGGGTCACAGCAATTTGAATTTGAACTGTTTTGTTGTTCAAGAATGCTTCAAAAGCGCCCTATGTCGATTTGGCAGACAGAAATAATTGTTTCTCGATTAGTTCTATCCTATTTCTGTACTACTGCCTGGAATACTTGATTTCTTGTTCAAAAGAGAATGTTGTGCTGAAAACTTTTGCCTATTATCTCGTACGTGTTCGATAAGATTAAGATCAGGTGATTGGGTAGGCCAATTCAAAACTACATCAGTTTTCTACGCATTTGAGAAAGGAAAAGGCGTATCAATTATCCTCAGCATTAACTTCCTGACTATCGCAGCAGTATTAGAAGAGCATTATTATGCTTATTTTGTCCTTTTGCAGATATCTACTCATAATAAATGGTTCAAGAATTATGTTTCTATAGCTTTCAGCGTTTTCAAATTTCTCCAGAAAAACAAGATCGGTTCTTCCACCAACACTTATACGACACTAGACCATCACTATTACTCCTAGGTTGTTGAAGATTTCCTAATGATTTCTCATCCTCCAACATGTTCTGGCTGTCTCCATACATCCGTACGTCTTGTAACTATGTAAACACCTTATTCAATGTGATCTCCAGCCTCGCGATTACCTATTGGCAATGTGGGGACCTCTAATGGACGTCTTCCATGTAAAGTAGATTCTTGTAATCTCTTTTTCACAGTTTGATGGATGTTTGTGAGCTGTAAATTCAGTTATCCAGGGTGACAGTGAATTTTTCAAAGGATTAACTTTCACTTATCAGTTTTGTGGTGTAGTAGCTGCTCTGGTACCACTGATATGTTTTTGACATCTCCATTTGGCCTGTAACGAATCCAAAAACGACTGATTTAATCTTTAAATGATTATCAAATCTCATTGTAATGAGCTAGCTTCGAGCTAACCAGCTCCTAATTACACAACTTTTCCTAGATGATTTATTTCCATTGAAATTGATGACATTCACGGCATATTCAACAAAAATGATAATGAACATACTTAATTTTCATGATTTTGAGGCTTAGATTTTTTTGATGTGTGTATTTTCATTCCTCTCTAATTTAATTTCGAATAATGTTGATTAGTATCAAGACTCGGATTTACATGCGGGTACCATAAAAAAAGATGTAGAAGCGTCTAATTCTTTATAGAATTAATATAATTATTAATGCCTTGGTTATTAACGTCTTACAACGTACTTAACTGTGGGTTCATCGACATTACTTTGAAATGAGTGATTAGAGAGATAAACCCAAATCAACGCTACATTGTTCCCGGGTCCTTTAATCTTTCATTTAAATAATAATATTCTCTCTCGCGTTATGTATCAACTCACTTAGCAAAAGTCATTGTCGAGGTTATTTAATTTTTAAGGTCAGGGCTTAGCTTTTGGATGAAATGCGTGTATCGTAAACAGAGAACTACGAATGTTTTTACGCCTATTTAACCTTGATGTACATCAACTCTTTCATGCAGGGTGTTTCTCAAGTGTGTGCAACTATTTCTGGTAGTGATTTCTCAGATAAAATTCGAGAAAGATCATTTGAATAACTTGGGGTCCTTCTGGATAATATGGAAGAAGGAATCAAAGAAAAGCAGCAGTCCCCATAATACTAAATGGATCTTAATGTCAGATATAAGGGATGAAAATAGCAGTCGAAAGAGTTAAATGATCTAAGCGATGTTTGTTCACAAGGCAGTGACGTGTCCACATTCTGATAGAGACTTCCAAACAAACTCCTTACAAAATAGATCTTAACCCATTTGATCCCACTCATTTTCTAAATTAAATCAGGATTTTTTTCACATTTTTAATATCCAAGAAGAATTTTAACTGGTAATTGGTGTACTCATTTGGTTCCACTGGCACATTTAGTGGAAAATTCTTGTTTATTTATTTATTTATTTTATTAATGATTACAGATTAGAGTAGAGGTTTAAACCTATAAACTCAAAAATCATACAATTTCATATATTATACATATTGAAAAGGAGCAAAAGAGTAACAAACATGCACTATCAAAAAAAGAGAAAAATCAACTATCAAATCTTTTCTTGAATTGGTTAACAGTATCAGCACTCACTACCGAACTAGGCAGACGATTCCACATTCCAAACACTCTGTTGGAAAAGAAGTTCTGTCGTTGGCTTGTCTTGAAGTTTTCTTTTCTCAGTTTATACGAGTTCCCGTGCAAATTACCTTCATTTAACAAGAACAGATCGCGAGTTTCAGCTACCAGAACTCCTCTCAGAGATAGTCTGTGAAAATCATGTCGCCTCTGGTATGCCGATCCATGAAGGTGGAAATTCCAAACATTGAGAGCCGGCTAGGATATTCTGGGTGAAGTCGACTTGTATTCCACCGCTGCACCGACTCTAAAATGGCTTCATCGCCCCTCAATGTTGTCCACCAGGCTGGCCCCGCGTACTGAAGGATTGGATGAACATATGTTTGATACAGTACCTTGGCAGTTCTCAAGTCACAGCCCCCCAAAACTTCGTTGTAGCATGTATGTAGTTCTCTGAGCTTTGGAGGCGACATTTGCAGTATGTTCTGACCAGCTAAGGTTGTCTGTGACAGTCAATCCGAGGTCGACGTGTCGTGAAACACTTTGTAGAGTGTGGTGTAATCAAGATTTGGATTGGTCTTTCCAATATGCAAAACAACACACATTTCCAATTTCAGTTGTATCAACCAATCACGTGATCACTTGCTGGTTTCAATCAAATCTTCCTGAAGAGTGGGAGCATGAAATATAGGGGAGTTGTTGGTTTTTAGCTTAAGTAAGTATTACGGACTGTTTCCTCAGTTATTTCGATACAATCGAGCGTCATCGGACCGCTTGGTACTTTAGGCACAGGAATAGTACCTGGAGGTTCCTTGGTGAAAGATGAAGAGAATACTCGAGCAAGAGTATCTGCAGATATTGAAGGCCACCCATACAAGTCCTAAGAGGACGTGTGATATATTTCAAAACCATTCCGATCTAAGCCTACATTTTACATATCTCTAACGTGCTTCAAAATGACGAACTTCACACCGTAATTTTTTTTCAATTTCCACTTGAAAATGACCGCCTTCTTCTTGTATAATACTCTTGGGTGTAGAACCAGAAGGTCTGCTCCAGTCACGTTAATCCTATGTGTGGAAAGAAACCACCACCATTTTTCCCCGAATAGATATTCTGTAGTTGTTATTATTTTGATCCATTTTCCTCCATGAAAGTATTATATTTGGTGAACGGGAGAGCCTGTGGAACATCAATTTTCTGCTTTCTAATTGAAGGCTATCGTTTTACTTCTGCCAGTGAATCAACCGAATCGTTATTTGTTCCTATTTTCATAATATTGCTGTTTTTCCATCTGACAAACAATTTAGTTGTTGAGTCGTAAATGTATTGAAAACAGCCACTCTCTTCATTTTTCATTTCGAGAACTGATGGTAAAAGACACTTTTTGAGGCGACTATCCCTAATGATCCCTGCTGCCCTAAAACCTCTTTCGATCAGTGTTTTTAAAAGGTCAGGGCTAGTAAAATAATTAAATAAAAATATAGTTTGATCTAACGGATCAGATACACATTCTAAGAGTTCCAAAACAATTCCAGATCCAAGAAGTAATAAACTTTTCACTAAATTTTCCTCGCTAACAGAGATGGTTTTGCACCAAAGTAGGTTTTAAATTTGTAACAAAATCCAGTGGAGCTGCAGATCATCCTATACTTAAGCCAAATCGCACAGGCTTTCCTCTAATAAACTGTTTTGCAGAATGATGACCAAAATATTTGATCATTGCTTCATCTATAGACAACTGAAAATAAAAAATTTCCCACTGTTGTCATCAGCAAATTGTAAGGATTTTTTTTATTCCCTGAAAGCGATTTCTTGACATGAAATTGGACACTAATGGTATAGACAGATCCTCATGTAGACTACAAAACAAACGTTCCCTAGGTAATTGTGGTATCCACTAAAAAGTAATATTCCGACAAAAATCTTGATATCGATAACAAAAAACGAATTTTTGTTTTTTTGAGTTCATGTGCTTGTGATTGTTCTGCTATGAGTTTCAAAATATCTTCATTCATCAGCTTTTCAAAGATTTTACCGGAGTTTCGTTTTTCAATTTTTTTTCAGAATATCTAGACGGTTGATAACCATCCGTTTCATTCATACTATCTCAATTGTATCCTCAGTACAGATTGGTTGCACTTTTGGAATTATTTTTTTTTGTAGATGAATTAGAATCGAAGCTTCTGTTTTGTTTTATCCATTCTGAAATTTGTGATAATGTATCTCAATTTCCCATAGTCTTGGTGAGGTCGGAGGAACGCATTTATTTCCATCTATATCTTCATCCGTTAGTTCATCTACTTCCGGGGTATTATAACAATATCTACGTTACGATAATTGTGATTACTAATATATTTAAGTGTTGTGTCAGGATATATCATAAACTTAGTCTACAATAAATTGAATTCGAAATACTGTTTGACCCTACAAAAACACATTATCCTCAAATGAGTATAGCAGCAAAATACGACATTGAAAAATAACAGCGATTTCTAATTATTTACATGAAGTATTGTACTACATACCTGAGAAAATGTTTACAACCTCGCAACTACAACCACAACTTACACAATAAAATCTAACAGTTAGGAATCCCAGTTTTTCTGGTTCTTAAAAAAAAATAATTGAAGCCTTCTGTTGAGTTAACCTAAGTTATAAGTTATCTGAGTATATATCTTTAAAGTCCTTTATATTGACTTGCTTTCGAATTTTACAACCAGATGTCTCTAGTAATATTTATAAAGTATCCCCATTTGAGTACAGTGGGACCAAATGGGTTAAGCGTGTGAAACTAAGCCTAAAAGTACAAAGTTCGATGCGAAAATTATGTCATTATACATAAGCCGATGTTGTTCAATTCAATTCAAGTTTGAAGTCCTTGAGTTTCTTATCAACTAGTCCATCACTTCCAACGAACTACCCTTCCATTGTTCTTGAATTCAAGAAATCAGTATCGACGCAGAATGTATACAATACAAAGAAAAACCTATTTGAGATCGGAACAAATACCTCACCTTAACGAACTTTTTTCAAGGGGTGTAATTAGGGCTGTGTAGAATAGGGGTGAAGTAAAGCACCCAGGACCCCTAGAGCGATCACTGCTGACGAAGTACCAATTAGGTATACCGAGAATGTTGGCTGAATGGACGAGACCTTGTGAGAAAAATGTAACATCGAAGAAACAATGGAACGTAGCGAAGGAAACTGAATGAGAAAAATCATCAATGAAACTTTGTATTCACAATAATGGATAAAGTAGATAAAATCAACGGTATTCCTTTCTTCTCCGACAATTCTTTGGTTTGTGTGTGTTTTCTTGATTCGATCGGGCTTTGTACGCAAAGTGTGAGGTGAACGTGAATTCAGGGAAAATAACACATTTTTGTGAGCACGTTTCAAGGGAAGGAAGTTGATGAAAATTTACTATCTTGAGCATGAGCCGGGAGAGGTTTTTCTTGTTGTTCAATATTGATGGTTTCTTGCATGATATATTGTGGGAAAAAGTATGGAGGTAGTCGATTTGTATTTTCACTTAGTTATGGTAATGAAGGGGGTTGAACAACACAACTTGTTTTTTCGAATGACATAAGTAAATAAAATGCACAATTGAATTTGCTTCTGGACAGTGTACAGTGTAGACGTTTTGGTACCACAGCTATGTTAATTATTGCGAATAGAAAAAATATTTTCTCCCTTCTCCGTGTTCTTTTTGCGTGACGAATTTATTGCTGCAAACAGATACAATGTAGCTTTTTTCGTTATCAAGTTATTTGGAAACTTTGAAAATTTTTAAAATCAGTCAATTGCAAATATCTCGATTGGTTTCGAATTTGTACAGGCACTTTTTTACGTAGATTCGAACTACTTGCGGAAATTTTGATTTTGTTGAAGGAAGTTCTTTCCTTTCCAAAATAAGTCACCTTTGCCCTCAGTTTTCTCATACAGGACGTGTTTTCATGAAACACCGACAATTGTATAACTTTCCTCATTTTATCAAGTAACTGTTCATTCACAGAATTGAATTGGAATGATTGAAATAGCTCAAGTATATTCTGTGTTCTCATTATGACAGTTCGAAAATCAATTCAATGACAATTCAGATGAATTATTTAAAGTTTTTTCATCAAGTTACAACTATTGCATGAGTAGAATATCGTTAATAATGAAGTGACCAACCGCGAGAAAATTTTGAATCCATATTGGGCTTGACGTTGAATATCATTTTGGCGACCACCACCACATTCATTTTGACGATTGCTTATTCTATCGCGACTGATACAAACTTCATTCTAATAATTTCTCAGATTATCTTTAGACTTTGCTGACACTAACTGCAAAAATCGCATTTTATAAGGTTAGGTTAGAATACTGATCACTCCACTCTAGATACCCCTGTTTCCATTCCAATTTGCCTCCTCGAAATCGATGAGTTGGCAGTTACACTACCTATCACATCAATTGTTGCATCTTCCCCATCAACTACTTCATATTCTTCTTTCCATGGTACGTTGAATGTACCATGGATCATGAGGTTTTCCCCCTATTCATCAGATATACCCTAATAAGGTTGTCGCCTGAAAAAACAATCTAAATAACCAGCTTCTGCAGCACCACATCATGAATATTTGTTGTTTCTAAATGAGAAAAAACCAGGGACTAGGGATCTTAGTTTCAACAAGATGGGGCGCCTACAGTTTACACCTCAAATATTCACGGATGCCTGAACCCCTAACAGACCACCAGATCTTAGGCTATCAGTTTTTTATGGGATATCTGAAATGAAAGGATTTAAAAGTAAACCCCATTCTATTGATGGTTTGTGAACATATAATCTCGAATTAGGCAACTCTCAATTCAAATCAACAGTTTATGTTTATTTAGTAATAACCAATAATTTGAAGATAATTAATCATTTCCATTACTTCGATCTGTTCGAATTGTGCAGGGGGAAATCGATGACAATGACTATAAACTACGTACTGAGCATAACTTCGAAGGCTTCTGATTGAGCAACTGTTGACATTGCCAGGAGTAAGTTTGACAAAAATAACTTTTCTAGAGATACTTTGTCTTGTCTATTTTCATATTTACGAAATGAGCAATAATGTGTAACTTTTTTGCTATACAATCGAAGTTAATGCCCATAGAAATAGATGTCCCCTAGGAGTCCGGATGGGACAGTTACTTTTTCCCATTTAAATAAAGGACCGTCCGTGCTATACCTCTGAGGTCAATTCTGAAATCTTCGAATACCACAGCACTTTAGAGTGATCCTCAAATATTTGAAAAACTCCATGGATGCGACCAAGAAGGTGGTAACTGACTTGCTGCTAGCAAACGAATTTGAATGGAGTGTCCAAGTTGATTCTTCTAGTTGTCTTTCAGTCTATGGTTCCATCCAAGATTGTGGCAAGCTCATGCAGATCAAGTAGTTGCATCTGAATTCTGTGGTTCCTATGTACTAGGAAATTTGAATGTGTCCGAGTTGATTTTTCTAGTTACCTTCCATTCTGTGGTTTATCCAGGGTTGTGACAAGCTCATGGAGATCAAGTAGTTGCATCTGCATTCAGTGGTTCATATGCACTGAGAAATTTTAATGGAGCGTCTGAATTGATTCTTCTAATGACCTCCCATTCTATGGTTCAATCTAGGGTTGCGACAAGCTCATGTAGATCAAGTAGCAGCATGTGCATCCAGTGCATCATATGCACTGAGAAATTTGAATGAAGTGTCTGGGTTGATTCTTCTAATGACCTTGAATTCTATAGTTTAATCCAGGATTGGGGTCAGATTCAGCATCTAGCCAGAGAGTCTTTGGATTGCCAAGATACATTGATGATTTTAGGGATTCCTTCAAAAGATTGAGGGTTCTCATTCTCTCTTCAATTTAAATTGTATGTTTACTGCATATATTCTTCAAGTTGAAAGAGGATCTAGAACACAAATATTTTTATTCATTCAATGCAAAAACAATGAATCGAATCAAATCATAATCACAATTTATATTCTTTGTGGTTCGAAGAATATTTTCATAGTCTTTTTTCTTCAACGAAGCATTTTCAGGAAAATCTTTTACTCATATCCGTAGCCCCTTTAATATCAGAATAGAAACATGCTCTTTTATTCATCATAGAATTACTCGCTCCTCTCAGATATCACAAGTATCCAAGGAATTGTACGATAAAGCGGAAGGACAAAAAAATCCCTAAGAATTTAGAGACCCTCCAGAGTTACTTTTCGAAGTCGAATAAATCAAGAAATAAATCACGGAAAAGCTGGAAATTCCGAAACGTATATTTATGAATGAAATATGTACATAAAGGAAAATTAAAAGCGTTTCATTCCTGAAGAATAAACGTCAGCCGAGATGAATGCGGCGAATTGAAAGGAGAAAAATCAATGCTAATAAAGCTTCCAGCTTGCCTTTTTATCGCCTTTATCCGGCTCGCTTTTAAAAATTCAACGTTTCGGACAAATGAGTCGAGTCTTTCACCGGCGGCGCCCGGTTCGTTGAAAAAACGATCGAATATTCTATTCTTATTACGTTCGCGATAAATTGGAATTTTTCTCAATTATACACTCCGATATTTCAATTCTTGTTCGCCCGTTACTCTTTATTGTTGGATTTTATGTCAAGAAAATTGGTGTTCTCCGAAAATCCGTATCAAAATTGTCTACTTTTGTTGATGTTATAAACTTTCTTTTTTCAAACTCATTTCAAATTGAAAATAGAATAAAAATGAAACAAAATTTGTCATTTCGAGAACTTCTTTTAATATTTGTGACTAATACTAATAACTATCCGACTCACAAATAAACTGGACTTTTATCAACCTGTCGAACAGGCAGGATTCAGAAAAGGTTTCAACACCATCCACCACTTACAATCCATTCGAACTCTGATAGAGAAATGTTGTGAATACAATATCAACCTACATCTGGCTTTTGTAGACTTCAAAAAGACTTTCGATCTTATCGAACATTGGGCAGTAACTAAAGGATTGAATGATGCAAGGATAGACTCCAGATACTCCACCCTCTTGGGAAATATCTACAAAATCGCCACATTGAGAGTGAAGGTCGACGAAGAGACGCAGACGAAAGACATTCCAGTTCAGAGGGGAGTAAGACAAGGGGATACAATATCTCCCAAACTCTTTACTCTTGCTCTAAAAACATCTTCAAAAAACTCGAATGGGACGAAAAAGGTATCAATGTAGATGGAAAACACCTGAATCATCTCCGGTTCGCCGAGGATGTGATCTTGATCAGTTCAAACGAGGAAGATTCAAGAACTATGTTAAATCAACTGAACGAGGCATCCAAGCAGGTAGGTCTTCATATGAACTTTAGCAAATTAAAACTCTCAAGCAACACCAAAAATCCGGTGAGAATAGATAATCAGCTTATAGAAAAAGTTGAAAATAACATATCTCGGTCATGTTATGACACTAGGAAAACAAAACCAGGTGGCTGAAGTGAAAAGAAGAACCCGACTTGGGTGGACAGCGTTTGAAAAAATGAGTAATATTTAAGGAACAGAGATGTTCTCATCTCCTTATGCAGGAAGGTGTTCGACTCCTGTGTTCTTCCCGTCATGACCTATGGCCTAGTGACTGTGACACTTACTGAGAAGAGCGCAGAAATGCTGAGAGTTGCCCAGAGACAGATGGAAGGTGTATGCTGGGAGTGACCTTGAGAGACAGAATCCAAAACGTAGAGGTGAGGAGCAGAACCTGTGTTACAGATATAATGGAAAGAACTAGTAAATTGAAATGGAGTTGGGCTGGGCACGTAGCCAGGAAGACAGAAGAGGAATGGCCAAATAGACTAGTGCACTGGAGACCTAGAACAAGCAAGAGACATTGGAAGACCACAAAAGTGATGGGTAGATGACCTCAGACAATACGCAGGCTCCAACTAGTATCACCGCGCATAGGACAAGGAAGAATGGAAAAGGTTGGGAGAGGCTTACATTCAACAGTGGATGACTGGGAGCTGATATGATGATGATGATAAATTTTCATTCATCAGATCTCTAACTCATAGTGGAGCGGCAGCAATCTGAAAAATAAAAGAGAAAAACAGCAGACATGGTGTAACTGATGAATATTATTTCGTACCAACCAAACATATGAAACACGAATACTCAACCTTAGAAGCTAGATCGCACAGGCCTGAGTAAATAATATAAAAGAAATAATGACATTCGGGAACAAAAATGAGTAAGCTGCAAGAATACTGACGAACAGATTGCCAATGAAATGGCGGAGGCGTCGCCCTTGATTATTCTTCAAGGCCAACGGGAATTATAGTTTTTTTTTACTGCGATTAAAATATGTTCTTTCTTGCCGAACCTCAACCTTCTATAGTTTTTCAAATGGACCTTCACTTGCATTATTTTTGTTAGTGCCACAAGGGTTGCAGAAATAATTGGAGCAACGTAGAGAATATTGAATCAAATAATACAGGGTATTTCTTAAAAACGCGTCCTACTTCAGGAAATGATTCTACAACTTAAATATTCAACAATGACTTTTATGTTAGTTCTTCGAATATCGGTAAACCCAGTTTCCACTCATTTCAAGGCATATTGACGGTCAATATTATTGAGCAACATTTGAGTTTGTGTTATGAAATTTAATCTTTCAAAACTTTATTGCCTAACTGCAAGAAACATATTGCCGTCTATTTAGAAGGTTACGCAATATTGTGGCGATCCGTATCAACAATTGGATGAATACACATAGCCATACACAATGATTTTAATCGTCTATGGAATGTGTTTTGAGAAGCTCCAATATCATTTTACTTCAACCATTATTTATTCTCAAAAATAATTAGTCTAATTCTAATTTTCAACTTGCAAAAACTATCAGAAACATTATGAATAAATTCACGTGGAAAATTATATTCTGCAATGAACTGAAATTAAGGAATTAAATATGGTTTTCTCTTGCAGCATTTGCACCTTGAAACGTACGAACACCCCTGCCATTTTTGAGCAAATAGTTCAGAGGTGAGTTTGACAAAATATTGTTCACTATAAACTGCACTATCATTTTTATGTTGCACCCTTCTTTCACATTTTCAAAAATAAAATAATCGTATACATTGATACATCATATATTTCATGTTTTTGTGCATTTAAACGTTAATTAAGAAGCCATACACAGGGACTTAAATTAGATAAATATTTCCGTATTTTCGTTTCTTAATAAAAAAGCATTGAAATATTTATATTTACGTAGTTTTCTTTTGTTGATATTTCTTAGAAGCTGCTGAAGATTATTTCTCTTTGTGTTTTTCTCTTCTTCTTTCATTATTGCGTTTAAATTCAGCGTGTGAATCAATCCTTCATGTCAGAGAAAATGTTAACCCTACTCACCTGATCTGGCTCCGTGCGACTATTATATGTTCCCTAAGCTGCATTTGACGATGAAAGGACCTACGTACTAAAGACCATTTCAAAAAAGGAGATAGAGAAATCGTTTGATAACCCGTTGGCGCGTACAAATTTGTGTATCAATGCAGAAGGCGAATACATTGATCAATAAAAAGATTTATATCAAAATTAATACTGATTGTTTCTATTTTCAAAAAGTTCGGCTACCTTTGAAATGGAGGTTGTATGAATAGGATATAATTATCAGAAACTACATATCGGGATCACACATGCAATTCGTGGAAAAATTTGGAAATTCCAGGCGAACTTAGTGACAACTCTACACTGTAGGTTAACACTACTTAGTACCAATCATTAGGGAATATTTTCCAGACACGGCGGTGTTGATAAACAGAGTGAACACAGTTAACCGCCAAATAGTTGGTAGTGTGGAAGTTAGGAAGTTCGGATTCTGCTCTGCTGTTCTGTACATTACTAATTCATAAAGTACACCGAGTTTTTATTAGTTCCGGAATCCCACGGGGCGAAGTCTGAAGTTATCGGTGGCGAAACGGCAACCGTTCGGGTTTGTAAGCATGTATAATAGATTTCAGCACCTAAACTACTGGTATTGCCTGTTAGCTTACAGGTTGGACGCATATGCATTTCAATTTTGCTAGTTCAAGTGTAACGTTTGTAGAGGCGAATTAAATATTCATCATCATAGATGGTAGATTTTGTTTGAGGTCAAAATTCAATCTGGCATGACTCATTGAATGAATATTTTTGCGAGATGTTTGTATACGTATACTTTCTTTTATTTTCAATCAAAGGAGGGATGCAGACAATTCAGACCTTGTCTGTACTTCCTTGTTTTTCATAGGCCTTGACTAGACACCTTAAAGCATTTGATCCAGCGAATTTTTCTCACATTTATTGAACGAAAAATTGGTGGACTCATTTGGGTTCACTGGGACATTTAGAGTTCTGGCGAAGAAATCTTCGAAAAAAAGATTATTGAATGTTAACCAAACAAGTCCTTCTAAGAGGACATGTGATATATTTCAAAACAGTTTCGTTATAACCATGAAGTGACATTGCATTTGACATATCTTCAACATGTTTTGAAGTTTTACACCGTAATTCTTCTTCTTTTACTGAAAAATGACCGCCTTCTTCTTGTATAAAAGTCTTGGGCGTATAACCAGAAGCTCCTGGAGTGTGATGATTAGAAAAGTTTCGCAGATAATGACGGGTAGTACCCTGAACAAAAGTTAACAAATCGACTTTATCTTCCAACCATTATATGAATTTTCCAATCATTGATGGCAGCCACGTTGACCATATCTCTGAAAAGGGACCACCACCATTTTTCGTCATATAGATATTCTGTAATTGTTAACACTTTGATCTAAGAGATCAACAACCCCCATGAAAGTATTATATTTGTAATAGCGAAGAGGCTGTGAACATCAATATTTCGCTTTCTAATTGACGACCATCTTTTTACTTTTGGCAGTGGTTCAACCGACTCGTAATCTTCCCGTTGTCACAATAGGAGATGACTATGTAACTCGGGATTCTACAATCACCACTTGAGATCCACGATACTATAATTTCTCTCAAAAACACGACTGCTGTGGGTTTGGACGAAATCCGTATAAAATTGATTATGTATATCGCTCATATCATTTCAGTCCCCTGCATCACATTGTGGATATTACCCAGGAAATTGGGATATTCCCAGAAGAACTGATATGCGACGAAATAATACTCATTTATAAATGCTGCAATTTTGAACAATTTCATTAAGATATTTGAAAAAAATTATTTACGATAGATAATTTTGCTTTCTAGAACAGAAGATGATACTTTCCAGTTTCCATGTTTGTCAAAAATAATATGGATCTATTTGACAGAAGCAAACATAGCTATGTTACGCGAAATGAAACAAATCTAAAGTCCATAAAATACAACCGTTCCTACCTACAGAAAAACTTAAATTTTATTATCCACAATAAACTGCCACTTCATATTCGCAATGATCTTCCAAAAATTTTAAAAACATTTATTCTGGAGCTTCTGCTGCAAAAGGCCTTTTACAGCATACAGGGGTTTCTGGATGCCGAAATTTTATGAATGTTTTAGAAGGATAAATGTAAATTTTTTTAGTCAACATAATATTTAAGTTGTCACTTTCAAATTATTGAACTGTTTAATTTGATCTGTGGTTTTACGCTTAAGGCTCGTTATATTTATTATATTTATAAAATATGCACATTCTCAACTACTAAAGTATATCTATATTTCTATCTATCTACCTATTAATATTGTTGTCTTTCAGTCTGATATTCAACAATTTATTTGTTGAGTTGTAAATGTATTGAAAACTCCCACGTTCTTTTTTCATTTGGAGAATTGATGATAAAGGGCTCTTTCTGAGGCGAGTATCCCTAATGGTCCCTATTGATCCAAAGCCCCTTTCTCTCAAAGTTTTTATAAGGTCAAAATGACTCTAGAGCCAAAAGGCAATGACATTTCACTAAATTTTCCTCGCAAACAGTGGATGATTTTGCACTACAGAAGGTTTCAAATTTGAAACGATATCAGTGGAGCTGCAAATCTTCCATTCTTCAAAGCTAAATCGCACAGGCTTTCCTCTGATAAACTGTTTTTCAGAATGATGAACAAAATATTTGATCATAGGTTCATCTATAGACAACTGACAATGAAAGATTCTCCACTCTTCAAAGTTTCTATTCAGAATTTCCATAAGAGGTCTACAACAATATAATAATGAAATGTTGATTTATCAGTAATTGCTAATTGGGGGCGCTGTGATAGGGTTCCAGGGCAGGAAACGTTTGCCAGTTCCCCCAGTCGTTGGATGATTTTTCTTCATGAATGTGGTTACAATATTTGTACAATATCCTGGTGACTGGATTATGTTTTAGTATAACAGAGTATGATAGAAAAAAGTGAATTTGGATGTTTATTTCATAGAGGAAGGAGACAAAAATCTGAATTGTACTGCTTCTGAGATAACGCAGATTCCACTCATATTTGTCCACTTTGAAACTGAGAGGTTGGTTGTAATACAATAACATCAAATGTAGTGCCTTCTCCATTTTCAACATTATATTTTTTATTCTTTGCGGATTGCTGAAACCGCCATAATGAGATTTGGTAAAGTCTCTCGAAAACGCTTTCATGTAATTGTCTCCTTTCAGGAAAAGGAAAAAGATATGCTTCCCCGTCAACATCTGAATCATAAACCTTCGAGATAAAACCTTTTAACATGTCCTATATCTCGTTCTTTTCGTACGCTATTTCACAAAATGAATTATTCATATAGTTTGTGAGCTATAAGACGAAATTCACATCAAAACTGAAGTTACAAGTCACATTTAGTGTTGAGAGCATATATAAAATGTTATTGAAGGTGAGCTTCACAACTGTAGGTTTGATTAAAAGCATGCACCTTATGCTGAGAAATACCTCGCTCCAAACAAAAATTGACCTGTTTTTCGTTTCATTCAGAATCGAATTGTTTTCTATCTGTTTCGTTTTCGCACACCCGGTATACATTGAATAGTACTGGCTTCGTATACAATATTCTTATAGAGAAAAAGTTACTCACACTCTTTTCAATTATCTAACTTCGGAATCGACCTGTTTTCAGATTAAAATCATAACGGAATGAAGTTCTTGTTTTTAATTAGTTTTCAAGTTCCTCGTACTTATCTTACTAACATTTTCGAAAGAACGTGGCCCGATGACATCTCCAGACCAAAAAACGCACCAAACATATGTTCGTTTTGGATTAAGAGGCTGTTCAAGTATTTCTTTCGGGGTTTTCGGATCCCAAATGCGGCAGTTTTATTTATTGACATATCCAGACAGTTGAAAATGGATCTCATCACTCGGTTCAAGAAAAGTAAGATCTCGACTATGCATTTCCAGCACACAATCAGCAAATATACGGCATTCTTCGTGGTCACTTGGCTTCAATTCTTGTGTTAACTGCACTTTATACGAATAGAGATGCAGATCAAGATGCAAATTATGGTTCGAAGTGGTTGGGGAGATGCCCAATTCATGTGATCGTCTCGAAATTGACAAATTTGGCCACACTATCAGCTACAACGGCGATATTTTCAGGCTGGATGCACTCGTGTTAGATGCTGCACATCATTAACTTGTCCGCAACGTGAGCATTTGTGGATTAAACTCACTACATATGGGGGAGTAGGTGCTTGATGATGACCGGAAGCTGTGGGAACTTTTCGAACTTTGTTCCTGAAATATTCACCTGTTTTGTAGTTAATTTTCACTATTTCGATGCGTTGTGCGAGAGTCGAATCATCATGCCATAACAGTTCTATATTGACAGTTGGAAGCAACAGTGAAAACATTAAAAGTTACTGAACGAGAAATTCAAAAATCACTGAAAACTAATCCAACATTTCTCGTATTTAGAGAGACGCAAAAGGTTAGATTTCGCCTCAACAAATGGTGTTATTGAATTGAGGTTAGGTAAACATTTATTCTGCACGTACGTCAGAAAAATATGAATTACAAAAAACTCTCGGACGATGAAAAGTCATAAAGATTTCTATTTGTGGTTTGCTTTGTCGCCGATAACACAAGGAAAATGAACGGAAATACACCGTGAGACTTCTAGAAAGTGTTTTATCGAAATTATGGCGCAAAATGAAATATCTTACGTACCACGTGTTGAAAAAAACTCGATTATCGCCTGAAATTGAAAATTTCACAACCGACAGGATCCTGATCATTCGAATGAATATCCCCCTGAGAGGAATTGCAGTTGCACGGGGCATTATCGCAGCGGTCCCATGGGTCGGAATAGGATTATGGAATACCATGTGAAGTAATCGCCAATAGGGCGCTTCGCAATATCTGTGTAGAGAGATTAAAGGACAATTTCGGTATAAATTAAGCGGTAATGGAAAGAGTAATGACATGCCGAACCCCTAAATTCAATGTCGAAAGCCCAAAGCTTCCGCATCTCCAGGCATTGGAGGATAAAGTAGACGATATGACGCTAAAACTCGTTTATAAGGAAAGTAAAGAGCCACTTCAGCCAGTATCCGCCACAGCGGCGCTATTCGAGTGGCCATATGAAGTTAGCTGAAGAAATAATGAGTATAATCCTATAAAAATTCAATTAAAAAGCTAGACGCCCTATAGATCACGCCTTCTATTCGCAAAACGACTGCAATATAATTCTGAAGTTTACTTAAACGCCCTATAATTGTTGATTAAAACGTTATCTTCATTATCCCTCGCATTATGTATAAAGCTTCCATCCACCCACCAGTTTATGTCGCGAAATTTATAATTTTAAAATTGAGTTAATAATAATAATAATTTATTAACGGAACTCTTTGAATATACATACATTCTGTCAAAACAGTACCGGGAATTCATTGGCACAACTGTTTTCTATACCGACTCGGAGTTTGTTGGCATTGCTTGATTTTGTCAGTTCTCACAAGT
Source organism: Cryptolaemus montrouzieri (assembly GCA_013387265.2). Lineage (NCBI taxonomy): Eukaryota > Metazoa > Arthropoda > Insecta > Coleoptera > Coccinellidae > Cryptolaemus > Cryptolaemus montrouzieri. The sequence continues at coordinate 30,967,974 of JABFTP020000001.1, forward strand.
GTGTTTTGCGGTTATTACAAAGGATAAAAATATCAAACAAAGAATTCGTCTCAAATTTTGTATTGAAAATGGAATTTCGTGTGCCGAATCGCTAAAAATGTTACAGAAGGCTTACGGTAAATGGATTTCATCAAAAACATGTGGATATGAGTGGTATAGTGCATTAAACACCGGCTCTGGTCGACCATCAACATTCTCAACTGAGTTTACATCGATATAATGAAGGAAACGGTAATTGAAAATCATCCTTCAAGTTTGAGAAAGATAGGCTATTAACTAACTTCTGTGTCTCACTTCAAGGAGCTGAGAGATCTTGTTCCGGGAAAACTCTGGAACTCGCTTCCGTCCAACATCTTCCCAACATCCTACAATTTGGCCCTCTTTAAGAAGCGAGTAAACAGACACCTCAATTCTTACCAGGCGCCTACTCATGAGGTGTAACAGGTTCGCCTATTCCTGGGGAGCGCGCATAATGAAGAAACGCCTATTTTTGATTCTTCAGAAAACCTAGTATTTGAAAGAAATATAAACATTGTTCAGAACTTCGTCGAAAAGAAACTTTCATTCAAGAAGACAGTGATTTATCACATTACCCTCGTATGTATTCGTATTCGATCGCCTAGTACAGAAATTAATGAATTTTGCATGCTTGAAATAATTACTGAAGGGCTGCCTAAATTACTTATATCATTCAAATCCTAACTTTATAAGTTATGGCGATTGAATAAATGACTAGAAAATTGATTTTTCCTAAATATCGAAAAATTACTCTCTCTCTGCATCTATGTACCTGTTCAAAATGGTAGGTTTTGCCGTAACAGCTTCAATTACTTGAAATGCTGTTTCGTTTTCCTCTTTCACTTCATATTTCTTTTTCTTGGTGCTTTGAACGATCCACTACTGATAAAATTTTCTACAATCTTTAGAAAACAGACTCATCAGGCGGGTGGCTTTGGAAAACTTTTTAATGTTTCTGGCGTTACTGCTGAATCATACCCACTTCGAATATGACATTCTATGAAACTGGTTCCTGAAAATGACATTCAGAAAGGAAGAGGGAATTTTTTTTCCACATCAAAATTTGTCCACTTTGTATACAAACTGTAAACACGATATTATAGAGAACTATGACAAATTTTAAGCCAAAACAACATACAAAAGTTTGAAAACACAAATGCATCCCATTGTAAATTGAAAAGTTAACAATCTTATAAAAGTTCCTTTGGGCGGCGTCAAGGCAGTTGCGTAGAGATGTAGAGGTAGAAAATGATTCAGCACAACTCGGATCGTATCTAAAATGCGATTCATACTAACGAGTGTTCTTTCAGCTGCCTAACTATCCAACATGCCAGGCAACTGGAAGAATGAGTTTTAATTTCATTGGATTAGTGTAACGTTGACTTCAATAAAATGTCCTTCGTTATCCACGACTTCAGTCGAAATATACAGTGTGGTGAAAAAGTATCTGAAGATTTTAACTCTAAACTTTGTTGGAGAATAAAAATTGTTTAAGCTTTAGGTATCTACAAGAAATTTAACACTGAACCTTATTTTCATGCTATGCTAAAAGTAAAAAAAGCAATGAATGATTGTGTTTTCATGCGATAATTTCTTAATTAGCTGTAATGATTCGAATAATGTTTTCGTCTTTTGAAATCAGAATGAACTGAAAGCATATTGTTCAAAAAAAGTCACTCCTACTTAAAATTTGATAGTCCTTGGAGATTACGATCATCTCACATTTGAGGTCACCGTTAGATGATAATTTCGTAATAATTCTTTCCAAATCGTTTTAGCTATCGTTTAATTGGGTGGAGACTTGACTTTACTTTCTCAAAAATCTCCAATGGGAAACGACCTTGACTATGTACAAAACGCTGTACTCCTGTTAGTACTGAAACGTGTAGCAAAACATAGCCTTCATCCTGGAAAACCTGCCTCAGACCCTAAACTAATCATATCTCTTCAAATGCGCCTAATATGAAACTCATGAGCCGGATCTAGAGAGTTCATTACATTTGTCAGATTTGGCGCAAGACGTGCGTTCGTTGGTAACTGAAATATATTCGTTTTGAAGTAAATATAGCAGTTTCTTGCAAAGTATAGAACAATGGGTGTCTTTAAGTCGACAGAATTTTGAAGGAAACACATTCCACCCATTTTCTGAAAATAAAGTTTATGTAAGTTTGAATTTGATACTGGTAAATACACTTAAATTCACGGCATTTGCAATTAAGGATTCTATGTACTACTTGGACTCATTACCAGGTGATAGTTCTCTGAAGAAACTGAAGATATTATTTGAGGTATTTATCCCTTCAACGAGGTTGCTTTGTCCCCTAAAATGTTCTGTCTTTTCCAGCCCAGAGATTCGCATTCGTTTACAATGAGTTTCTTCCCCTTCGTTGTATAGTCTGCAAATATATTCTTCATGATAAATTCCTATTGTGTATAGATGTTTTTTTTAGCCTCTTCTGTCTAGTTACTAGGCCTGTTATAGTGCTTCTCTGCCCAATATGATAGCTTGCGTGTCCTGTATCTTAGAGTTAGTTATACCGAAAGCTGGGTCTTGCCCCGTAAATCTCGTCTAGGCGGCTTGCCTGTTGAGAAAATCCCCCTCTTAGTTGCCTACACTCCTGCTGTGCTCAGGCACCAAATCCAAAGCTACCTGGTTTTGTTTCACCAGCTCAGATAGTAACTGCAAACATTCTCATATCAACTTTGTTTGCGTTTCTCTCACTTCTATAGCTTCTATAGCCGCCTGGCTGTCCGAATAAATGTTTGTCCGCCTGTTCTTATAGCGTATTTTGCGATTCTCACAAACACAGGTTGTTATGGTATATTTTTCTACCTGCTCCCCCAATTGTCAGCTGACATTCCTGGTTTTGAGAGTACACTCCAGCTCGAGTTTCCTTCTCCATTTTTTCAATTTATGTCTTTACGGTTTTCAGAGCCGAGCTAATAATTTGAGCCTATCACCGTTTTGTACCTCTTGGTCTCTGTAATGTCTTTAGTCATCGTATCATTCCCCACATTAGTATTAGGTTATTGATCAATTCCCGGCTAGCTTAAAAATTTGTTCAGCTTCTCCCTAACTCCCCCCAGCTTGTGCATAATGCACAATCATGGGTCTCACCACCGCAGTGTACAGCCAGTATACATTTTTTGGATTTTGTTCCCATTTATTCGCGATGGCCGTTTCACCTTTATGACTCGATTAAGGTCATCAATTCACGTAAGTGTGAATGGCTGCATTATGCCATCAGTCTTTTTCTTAAGTGTATATGGTACTGGTTCGACCTTTAACCCTATTTCACTATTCCTATGTTGAACTGCTTCTCTCTAACTACCACGAATATATCATCGGTATAGCCCTGATATAAAAGCACTTGTTGCTTAGTTCACTCCGGAGGTAATCTACTATCAGGCTTCACAGTGTTGGAGAAAGAATCCTTCCAGGCCACACCAAACAGTTTGGCTCAAGTTTTTTTGTTTATAAGCATGTTATCTATCCACTTGCATTAAGTATATCTACTGGTTCAACCATTGATGTTGAGGTGTTATTAGTAGCACCCTCTGTATCAAGACCATTATTTGATGTAACTCCCAAGTCTCTCATTCACTAGCTTAATATTTACACTGATGTGAAGTTCAGTTTTATCATGCATACATTCTGTCAAAAAAGTACCGAGAATTTGTCAGTGAAACACAAAATATTTATTTTTCCTTCAACTTTATTGCATTTCTTTCAAAGTAGGCTCTTCCGAAATAATACATTTTTACACCAACGAATAATCCAATTAGCTAAATATTTTTCAAACGCTTTTTCCAGAAACTACTTCAGTTCTCGCCGCTAATATTCTTTTATGTCTTCTATTGATTCAAAATGGATACCTGGAAATGGTAGTTCGAGTTTTGGAAAAAAATGTCCGCCGGAGCCATATCTGGTGAATACGGTGGTTGTTCGATCGTAGTTGTTGAGTTTTTGTTTAGAAATTCACTCACAATGATAACCTTGTGAGATGGTGCATTATCGTGGTGCCAAATCCATGAGTTTTCTCCCCACCAATCTGGCCTTTTTCCACGAATTTGCTCTCTCAAACGCCGCGTGACGCCCAGATAATATTCTTTATTCACCTTCTGACCTTTTGCACAACACAAAGAAAACAGTCACCATTATCTTGATTTTTGGTCGACTTTGACGTGGTTTTTCCGGTTTCGGTTTATTTAAAGGCGCCATTCCGAAGCTTGTTGATTGGTTTGCATGTCCTTGAACTCATGTCTCATCACCAGTTACAATGCGTTTCACGAATATGGGGTCGGAACAGACTCGTTCTTGCATGTCGTCAGTGATTCAGCGTTTCGTCATACGAAATTTGAGACAAATTCTTTGTTCTATATTTTCATCTATTGTAAAAATCGCAAAACATACTTGTGAGAGTTGACAAAATCGAGCACTGCGAACAAACTGAATGCAGCAGATTTTTTGAATAATCGATTTCCGGTACTTTTTCGACATAATTATGCCTAAATAGTGTTTTTACTACATTAAAATGACTGCCTTGACTTAAACTATATCGGAGTTGCTCAACCTTTCTCACACAATAAATTAAGGCAACCTCTGACGCAAAAGAAAGAGGTCTATAAACTGGCAGCGTAGTTTCTTTCAGATTAATGAAACTAGAAAGATTAAAATCGTTCTTTCATATTTTATTCATGCGAAAATTATGTAATAAACTTTGCTCTCAGATATTACTTCCTATTCTTTCATTATTAGATAAATTTACGAGAATTCATGCTGCTGAGATAATAGAATATAGTTGGTTAGACGAAGGCCTCATGTAGGTATATATAATTTCCGACTAGGTGCTGGTATTTCAATGAAAATAAATGTTTAGGATTCGTAGAATTCGCTGCACATCCTGTTTATAACGATATTGGAAAACGTTTCATTACAGTAGGATTTATTATTTAATTCTCGTTGTTAAATAAGGAATAATTTGATAGGGAAACAATATATTTGCACTTTGAAAATGATTGTAACTTTGGAACTGAAAAATATGAGCCACAGCTGATATATTTTAGAATCGCTTTGTCTCAGAAATTGTTATTGATATGGAACAAGTGTATGAACAATTTTAGTAGAACATTGCATGATCTACAATTTTTGTCAGATATATTGTCATCATTAATCCGACCGTTTCGCTAAAATATCAAAAATACTCATTTCTGTTAACTTTGAGCTTGAATAAAATTTTTGTTATACATGAGATCGATGGTGACTTTTCACAAGTTCATTATAATTGTGTCTCTTACGTCCATGCATATTTGGGGAATTTATGCAAGGATACGCCTTTTTGTCGGTTAACTGACCGGGCTAAAATTTAAAAAAATTATACTTCACCAAGAAATAAACTCCCAAAATCGAAAATTCCGATTCATTCAGTAGAAGTTTAGATACAATCTGTCAAAAAAGTACCGGAAATTTTTTTTCAAGGAAGTAGAGACGGGCAAATTGGCCCACGAAGTGGTTATTTAAGTATTGAAAAAAAAAGTCGGCCGAAATCGTATCAGGTGAATACGGTGGCTATTCGATGGTATTTGTTGAGTTTTTGGTCAGAAATTCATTCACAATGATAGTGATTGTGAGATGCTGCATTATAGTGGTACAAGAATGAGTTTTCTTTCCACATATCAGTCCTTTTTCGACAAATTTGCTCTGTCAAACCCCTCATAACGCTCAGGTATTATTCTTTATTTACCGTTCGACTTTTTGGCAAGAACACCTCGAAAATCAAAGAAAACAGCCAACATTAATTTGACTTTTGATCTACTTCGCCGTGGCGCTACTCCAAAACTTGTTGACAGTTTTGCATGTTAAACTCGGGTCTTTTGGAACTAGTCGAGTGGCAACGCGTTTTAAGAGTTGACACATAAAGTTCATTACACATCTCTCTCAAATTTAAATGACGATTTTCAATGACCGTTTTCTTCAACTGAAGTTAACATCGATGTGAAGAAAATGATCTTCTCCACATACAATACATATATGCCAACGGTTGTTTCAATCTGCAAAACAGTTATTTAAGTCAATTTCCGGAATGGCCTTCAGCTGTCTCTTCGATGCGGCTTGTATCTCTTCTATTGACACAAAACGGTATAACCGAAGCTTTCCTTCGAGTTGAGTAACCAGAAGTCACACGGTGCCAAATCAGGTGAATACGGCGGTTGTGGGAAATGGTCACGAAGAATCAATGCAGTGTGAAACGGTGCTTTATCGTGGTACATAAACCAAGAATTGTCTCGTCACAATTCCGGTCTCTTTAGTCGAATAGCTTCACGCAAACGATTTTGTTGACAGTTTGACCCGGCGGAAGGTACTCAAAATGCACAACACCGCGATAATCGAAGAAAGAATTAAACATGACCTTGATTTCTGAGCGACTTTAGCGAGGTGTTTTTGGTCTTGCCTCACTTTTAACACGGTATTCACTTGTTTGATCAGTTGTTTTTGGGTCGTAAGAATAAATCAACGCCTCATCTTCTGTAATAATGCGTTTCATGTAGTCCTGATGGTCAGAAAGCATTGTTTTACACAGTTCAACGTGACCATGTTTTTCCAGAAATTCAGTTTTTTCGGTACCAATCTAGATTTGACCCGTCTGAGGCCCATAACAAGCTTCAAAATGGTATTGACTGATCCCTTTGAAAAACCAGCAAGATCTCTGATTGTTAATCGACGATTTACAAGTACCAAATCTTTGATTCTTTGGACATGAGCGTCTTCGGCCGAGGCTGATGGTCGACCGGGACTCTCTTTGTCTTCTACACGTTATCGACCTTATTGGAACTTTTCATACCACTTCTGAACATTTTTTTTCGGAATAACCTCATCACCAAATGCTCTTTGCACCATCCTCAATGAATCAGCTGCAGAACATTAATTCCGCAAACAAAATTTGATGCAAATTATTTGCTCAACAAATGATGGTGGTGGTAGAAAACGAAGCATATCTCAAACACTAAAAATATATTTTGATGTGTACCTTGGCACTGATATTGAAGACAAACCTACCTACCAACCTGAAAATTAGAGCACTGCCCCAAATCCATTCGCGCGCGCAGTCAAAATCAAATATCGCCTCACAGTACACAGTAGTACATGAATAGGTCGTTATCGGATATTAAGACTATTCAATTTATTTGAATAATTCGAAAATTTGGGATTTACAAAGATCACTCCTTTTATGCAGTGGTTTATTTTTAAGGAACTAAGTTTGATGTTCTTTATATCCTATTTTGAAGAAAGGATCCCAGTAAATCAAATTTCGATGTGAAACAATTACTTGGGTTAGGTCAGGTACAGTATGTATGGTAGAAAGGATACTTATTGAAAACACGCAAAGCTGCCACAATGGCCCCTAAAGTGTACATTTAGGTTCGCTAATACATCAACTAGTCTGTGAGAGTGTTATGAACAAAAAGTGAAAACATAATGCTTGTAATACTAGAATCGTATTGTTGCATAAACCTTAAATCGCATCGAAATATTTCAGAATAAAACCATGTCTTTGGTTGGATTTATTCCATTTATGGTACGCTGCTCTTCCACATTCATATTCAGCTCAAGTAGACCATATTAATCAATGTTCCCAAAGCATTGGTACATTTAAATACGAAATACTTTGTAAACACTGCTGTTCTGAATCGACGTAAGTGATTTTTATGCCAAGGCTATAAAAATGTCTAGCATTTCGGAATATTATTGGCAAGGAGAGATATATAATTTCCACCTTCTCGGCGCAAGTACACAATGAAGTAGATGTAAACAATTTCGAAGCGTCTGCGGTTGATTTAAAGTTAAGAATGTAGTAATAAGTACGCACACTAATAAATTAACTTCGTGTAATTAATAGTAAAGATCTTGGCGGAAATTATTTCTTTTGTGGATTGTGATCAGGCGTTGTTAAATAAACAGAATTATATCTTTATACGATAACAATAATTTAACGCGTATACTTCAAAAGATCTCTGTGGATTCAAGTTTAATCTTTCTGTTTGGTCTTGAACAACAGCGCTTGATTAAAACATTAATGTGAAGAATGAAAAGAGGAAAGAGGTGTAGTGAGAAAAAACAAATCAAGTTTCATGTAAAGTATTGTTATCAACCTTTACAATAGTCTCTATTCAACTCTACATAGCGAATCCAATATTAATCCAACAAAGGTATCTTCTGAATTTCAACTTCTTTGATCTCCTTTGCACTACCGTGGTAAATTCTTGAATTGTGCCTTCATCGTGGGGAATAAGAAAGAGTCATATCGCAGGTGCGGCATCGTCATTATTATTATTGTTATCATATTGAAATAAAAAAAGAAAGGGAAGTTCACTATTCTTCCAGGAGTCGAATCTGTTCTTGAATTAGTTGACACTATTGGCATTAATAACTTCCAGGGACAAGGCATTCCATGCAGTAAATAGTCTTTATCGGTCCAAAGTTTTCTTTGAGGAGTTTGAAATTGTGACCTCTCGAATAATTAGAATTTAGCGGAAGCCGGTGGGTTTAATCACATTCAAAGAGGTCACAATAAGGTCACCTCTTGTGTGTCTAGCCGCCAATGAATCATTATCTTTTGACGGTCTTCACTGGGACTGTTTCTGTCATCAGGAATGCTGGTCGCTCTGCGTTGAATACCCTCGAGAAGTTCCACGTCAGCTCTTAGATTCGGGCACCATACTGGTCCTCTCAACTCGAGGATAGGGCGCAGGTAGGTCTTGTAAATCTTTGCTGCCACAAGTTGTTCACCGCTGTAAAATGATCTCGACATCAGATAAATCATTTTTTGCTTTAAAGGTGACTTCTTGAATGTGTCTGCTCCAACTTGGGTTATCAGACACGATAATACCTAAATTTTCGGTGTGACTTTTCAGGGCGATCTGGTGTTTGTCAATTGTGAATATGTGATTAGGGTTGTTTTTCCAACATTGAGTACAATACACTTTTATATATTAAGAGGTAGCAGCCAGTCAAGACACCTTTTTCCCACAGCATCCAGATCCTCCTGCAGAAGATTTTAATCGCTAATAGGGCTGCTGAAGATATTTTTATGTCGTCAGCGAATTGTGAGCAGTTAGATTTGGGTATCACCGCAGATCGGCTTTATATAGCAGAAATAACACAGGACTGAGGACCGATCTCGCGGCACGCCACTTGCAACGTTTCTATACAAGATAACTTGTCTGAAATTTTGATAACTCTCTACCACTCAAGAAAGGCCCAACCCACAAGAGGAACTCCCCCAGAATCCTGTGTTTATGTTTTACCAGAAGACGACGGTGGGAACCCTGTCGATATCGATGGACTTCCCGCATCCACAGATCTGGTCCAAGATGAAACGCATTCAAGGAGCTTTGTTATGACTGATCTTCCGGAAATAAAACCATGCTGCTTTGTAGGGATTATCTTGTTCTCCATAAAAAAAATCGAGCATCTGTACAAACACAATTTTTTTCGCGGCTTTTGTATGCAACTAAAGTCAAACGAATCTGTCGGTAGTATTTCGATGTTTTTTCGCCACTCTTGAAAATTAGTTTACAGTGACTGAGGCCTTTAAACTGGTGAAGGTAAACAGTGGAACTGAAATGATTTTTTTGAAACATGGAATGAGAGTGACTTGGCGCAGTATATCAGAAGTTTGGGCGATGGCGCGAAGTTAACGTTTTATTGGAATACCTTTTCCCACCAAAAATTTTTGCACAAGAAAAGAGCAATGATATATTGAGCGCGAGGTCTGTCCCAGTAAACACCAACATAGAACAGCCAACTCTCTATTTGGCCGATAAGCAGATTAAAATACAAATGGAATTTTTTACTATGTTTTTACTACCAACCTGGGTTTCATCGGGTCAGGCAGCTTTAAAATTTTTCGAAAAGCTTGACTTGAAAAATCAAAGATTTGACTTGATTTGATTCTGAAAACCAAAAACAAGTTTTTTCAAGTTGGTTTTGAAAGCTTGCACTTTCTAATCGCTTGTTGCAATTGAAGTAGATAGTATCTCTTAGTTATACAGAATTTATTTGAATAACAGGAAATATTTTCAAAGACAGTTAACAAAAATAAAGTTGCCACTGAAGCTTCATACAGTGAGTCCCTGGTAATTGCACAAGAGAAGACTTTATGCTGAAGGAAAAATGATAAATGAAGCATTTTTAGGATCTTAGAATTAAAAACGAGATAGTTTCAGCTATAACATCTATTCAATTTTCTACTGCTGGAATGATGAGACGAGTAGAGGCAAAGAACAATAATTTTTCTACAATCAAGAACTTACATAGATAACTGTGGTTATTGTTCATTCCAACTTGATGTATTGTCAAATGTGGTTAACACTTCGCAGATGGACGTGTACGTCAGGAAGGTAAAGTTTTGTGGACATAATTGAAACTGTCGGCACAGACAATTTCAATTCGAAAACTAACATTCATCTTCTCTTGAATCCATTAGTTGGATGCACACTTTGTGGCAGGCAGTGTACTCACCATAACCTGTGCGTCCATGAAAGAGCCTGCACTCTTACAGAGCCTCTGTTTCCATTGTGGAACAACCCGAGACTCGACTGCATTCCTTAAATAGTTCACCGACGAGATGATACCTGCTTTATTAAATAGTTACTCCACAATAAATCCATAGCCAGGCACGTTTTCTGTTAGATTCGAAGCGTACATTTTCTGGGGCTAAATTCACGCTACATACTTCATAAACCCGAGTGACGTGTGAATCAGGTATTCGTATCACGTTCGGAAGTTCTGGATTACTAAAATGGAGCTTTTTAAGGAAAAATATTACTTTTCCGGATTGTATACAAAGAAATATGGTCGGAATGAGGTTATAGAAAATTAAGACACTCTTCTTGAGAATTGTCTTGTGAAAATGAAGGTCTGGCATATTTTGTAGTACAGTATAAGCTCTACATTCGCAGGCTATATGTTCCTTATTTGTTAATGTCTGTAATGTATGAAAGTTATATACAGGGTGTTTCTTAGGAAATGTTAAATTTAATTTTTCCAACCACATTTTTTATGGAGTAATTGAAATACTCCTTTGAAAAATTTTAATTGGAATAGATATTCTACTTCGTTTTTATGAGGAGAATGTTTTTAATATACGGAGTGGCTACCTAATTCGGACCATTAGAAGTATATGGAAATAGATACAGTATAAACTCTTCATTCGCGGAGTATATATTTCGTAAATATGCTTCAAATAAAGAATATGTAATGAATGGTATAGGTGATATATTCATTGGTGGCAAAATAAAAATAAATATATTGAATTGAATTAAGTTTTTGACCATATTGATCAATTATTTTCAGGCTTAGGCAATGGTTTGAAGAATTTTGTAAATTTTTCTTGCTTGGCAGTTTTCAAAAGCTCCTTTAACTCAGACTGATATTTAGCAGTGGCATTAGCAATTCGCCTCTTGAGAATGAGATTTTTCCAATTTACTGTCACGTTTCCAGTGCTTGTTGAAACCCTTCTTCAAGAGATTGTTAATTTAACATTTCCTCAAAGTTGATTTCAGTCAAATTTTCATCTTTCGATTCAAGCAACTCCCGAGTATCACTTGATTTCATCTGAAGATAAAAAAGAATTTATGACAGGAATAGAATGAAACGAATCTTACATAAAAAGAGGAGGGATGCTATCACGGTAAAGGATTGGTCGAATCCTTTCGGGGAAGAAGAGCTCAAATCTGCAATTAAATCTACTAAAGTTCGTAAAGCTCCAGGATTTGATGGCATTTTCCCTGAAGTTTTTAAGCATCTAGGAAATAACGCTAAAAAGTGGTTACTATCCTTACATACTCAGCTCAGGTAGTATTCCCGTTGAATTTAGAAAGGCTAAAGTTATTGCCATTCTCAAACCTGGGAAAAATCCAGAACTCCTTTATCAGAGGTTAGAACCAATCATTGACAGAGCACTGTCCATTTCTCAGGGAGGTTTTCGAAAAAACTGGAATTGTTCTGATCAGGTTTTAGGTTTACCCACTTTCATTGAGACAGGATTTCAGGGTAAACTTAAAATAGGCGCTTTATTTGTAGATCTCTCTTTGGCATATGACACAGTTTGGAAGGATGGTTTACTTTACTCTCTGAAGTAGTTCAATGTGGAAAAATTGTGAAGTCGATTGAAAATATGTTATCTGATATAAGACTTCGAGTTTTTATCGATGAGAAAAGCAGTAGATTTTACACTCTAAATGATGGCTTACCTCAGGGATCTGTTCTTGCACCTCTTCTCTTCAATTTATATATGTCTGACATCCCTGAAACTTCCTCTACAAAGTTTATTTATGCTGATGATATTGCTTTGGTTTTTCAACACTATGACTTCGAAACAATTGAGCAACACTGACTTCCGATTTAGAAATTCTGCACGTTTTCTTCCAAAAATGAGGTTTATTTCTAAATCCTTGGAAAACTGAGGTTTCTCGTTTTCATCTGAATAAACATGGAAAGGATAGGCAACTAAGAGTATTCTTCAATCATTCACCATTGACTCATAATTTCACTCCAACATATCTTGGTGTAAAGCTAGATCGTTCGTTGACTTCAAATTTTATATTGATTATGTCAGAAGTTGAAAACAAGAAACAATATTCCATAAACTAGCTGGATCTAATTGGGGCGCCAGGGTCTCTACTTTGCGAACTACTGCTTTAGCTTTAGTATATTCAGCAGCAGGATATTGCTGTCAGGTTGAATACTGCTCATGTCGATAAGATTGATTCTCAGTTGAACTGTTCCATCAGAGTTATAAGTGGATGTATCAGTTCAACTGCTACCCCATGGCTTCCGGTTATTTGTAATATAGTTCCTTCCCATATTCGCAGGAAATTAGCTCTTAAATCATCTTGGGATAAGTATCACTCATTTCCAGAAGTTTTTCCGATAATACACGATCTTCAAAATTCACCTAACCTGAGATTGAAATCTAGGAAACCTATTTGGTCGATTGACTTTTTGCATACACGGGTGAATGCTGTTGATCTTTGGAAAACTGAATGGTAAAAAGGTGATGTTTTCAATAAAGTTCTCATAGAAGATCCTTCCAAAAGGGTTGCAGGTTTCGATATAAATAGGAAAAATTGGTGTACATTAAATCGTCTCAGGACAGGACATGGTCGTAGTAATAGTATGTTGTTCAAATGGAATACTGTAGAAAGTCCGGCATGTGAATGTGGCGCAGCTGAAGAAACAATAAGACATTTAGTCCTCGATTGTCCTATTTACCATTTAACGGGTGGTTTTCAAGACTTTCATTCCGTTTCAGATAATTTTATTAACTGGGTAGAGAACTTTAAGTCTATTTAAGAGAATAGTTTTTTGAATCTTGAGGTCATTATGGGCTACATCATAGAATGGTGGATGAGATGTTCCCTGTTTAAAAACAGTGGAGCATTAGTTAACTTCTTAGATAAGGCTAGGACTGCTCCCCCTTTTTTTCCCATGGTGTATGTTGTTGAGGCAAGGACTACACCCCCGTAGGGCTTCATTCTCAAAAGGTGTATGAGATTTTCCCTGTTGAAAAACAGAGGAGCAAACGGTTAAGTTCTTAGATTCAAGTGAGTTTAGACATAAGAGTTTGGTATGTTTAATGAAATATTTTTCTGCTGGTTTTCTTTTTCCATGGTTACAGATTTTTCGTGGACCAAGTCCTGGGAAATCGTCTATTTCGAACCACTTGTGGAAGCAGTTATTCCAATAATTTGCTGCTACATTCAAAATGGCCTTTTTGAAGGCATCAAAAGCTTCTTTCGGGGATTGAAACCTTTAACCTCGCAGTCCGTTTTTGATTTTTGGAAAAGTAAAAAATCGTGAGACTTAGGTCTGGAGTATTAACATGATGTACGAAGATTGACTTGTTGAAGGATGTATGTATCAATTGGCATTAACTGTTCTTTGATCTCATGCAGGAATTGTTGCTACATGACCTGTTCTTGAAACAAACGTTGCGACCATCTTTTTGGACACACTCTGTCCACGGATGACTCTGTCGGTTTTTCTTTCCCTTGGAACACGCCAACAGGAGATCGGCACTTGTTTTCTGGCTCTTATGAATAAATTCTTGCAGCTTTCTAACCTTTTCACACTCAGTTCTTCGTGCAAAATTTTTCGTAATGAGGTCTTTGAAATCCGCAATGATGCTTCAATATCTCGATATGTTGCATGTTGATCTTCCTGGATAATCTTAAACACAACTTCCAAATTTTCTTGAGTGACCGTCTTTTTTGGTGCGCCTGCTTATGGATCGTCGCTAAGCCTAGCCCTTTTCAGTTTGAATTCTTCCTATCAACGGGAATCTGTTGATTGGTATGGTGCTTCAAAGTCGAAAACAAACAAATTCGCTGAGACATTCTTGTTGAGATAATTTTCTCTGAAAATTGTAGAAAAATTATCTCAACTTTCAGTTAAATTGTCAATTTTGACAGTTGCGTTTTAGTTAAGTTAAAACAACACGCACAAAGTTGACATTTTGAATTTATATTAACAGAACATAGAGGTTCATTTTTAGTACTGAAAGTTGATTAATGCCCCTGCAAGCGAAACAAAAAACATCCCTTGTAGATCTGAAAGAATGAGTTTTGAATTCCGTGCCAATATTTCGAAAATAGTTATTGATACAATATGGAAAATTCTAGAAACTTGAGCACCCTGTATATCAAAAAAGAAGCATTGCGGACGTATTTATAAGGGAAATCGTCATAAAATAAGGTATTTTATCTGTTTATTTCTATTACACCTAAACCCTTCAATATCATTCACGGTATGACTCAACCATGAACCTCTCGATTAACCTCTTCGAATCAAGATCGAGGTTCTACGTCGACAAATTGAATAGGCTTTCGCTAACCAACTTTTATTCGTGTGAAAAGAATACGTTGCGGCTTTTTACTCGTTTCTCCGTTACTTCATCATCAATTCTAAAATTTTATATCAAAAATTTACGAGCAGCAACCCCTATAAGTTACCTGAATCCAAAAGCATTTCCCTAGCGTAACGTGCCTTGAAAAGGTAAAGGAAGCTCGGACAATGTGCCTGTTTTTGTTGAATTCAGGTAGATGGGCTCACTTGAGAATGTTTAGAAAGATTACCACAACACCGTAAGGTTAGATTCAATAAGCATAATGGCCAGCGAAAGTCTGGAATTAATTTGTTGTCTTTTGTTAAAGTGGAGACTTGGAATACCCTAGAACAGGTCATTTTCGTATTTTAAATGACCTTTTGCCTGGTGAATTCCGGAGGGTATGGAGGTAGACGTTCGTAAAATAGCGTAAATGCAAAACATCTGGCAAACGGCTGATTCGATTATACCCAATGAGTGACCGAATGATTAAAGGTTTCTGGATATTGAATTATCAACAATTTGATATTTCGGGCAACTACGAGGTTCGTCTCAAAAATATCTGACTACATATGGAAAAAACTATAATCCAAACAAGAAAAGAACGAAGAAGAATAAAACTCATTTTTCAAACTTTATTTTCAAATACTAGTACATATTCTTTTACTTTAATAGAATTTTAAATTAGTATTGATTGATATTATACGATAAAGATATGTCTGATTAGAGATCTGTATTGGTCATCCAAATTGAAGACCGACAATCAATAGTCGTAATCCATTTCACTAAGGAAGAGCGTGAGGCAGGATGAACCTCTCCCCGATTCTCTGCAATTTATATTCTGACCACATTTTCCAAAAGACTCTGAGTGACAACACAGAAAGAATAAAGATTAATAGTAATTTCATTAACATCAGATATGCGGATGACACGGCTGTTGTCGCAGGGACGTTAGATCTCAAATATTACTAAATCGAGTAACTAATGTAAGGAACCCATTTGGATCAAGAATGAACATCGAATAAACTTTTTGTCCAAAATTTTATTAATTGATTTATGTGATATTCCAAAATCTGCAACAGCAGCATGTACAGACGCATACACATTGATATGAAAATAACCCAAGACGATGTCTTCATCGTTGTTAATGAAACCAACTATTAAAAATATTCGACATAATGACTTAGGAGAAAAGTTTCTGTTTTTTCGCTTGGTTTATTATTTAATTAGACTATTATAGGTCAAACAACTTTTTTATGTGGAACACTTCATAAATTGCATGTTCGAATAGTTTACTTTCAACAATCCCAACAAACTACTTGGCATCATAATTATTGTTTACTGCTATTTGTTTAAAAATATTGATGGAAATTTCCATCTGTAATATGTTAATTAAACTATGTTACTATTGTAGGCCGCTAATTTGTGTCGATATGGATGTACAGAGGTGTTATTGGTTAGATCTGTACCTGTGTGAAAGTTGAAGAAGAATTGAACGTTCATATTTTCTAAATGAGATAAAAACACAAGGTTTATATCATATATCATATTTTCTGTATTCATAATTGAATATATTCATCATATATTTTCGCACTACTTACATTAAGCTGAGTTATTTAAGAACTGTCATTATCGAATTGTTCTTGGATAATATTGAAGGTTAAAAGAAGTAGGAGTAGAATGAGAATAATGCTTCTACAAGCGAATTAAAAGAAAAACGATTGATTTGATTGAGGAGGTTGTTACTTGATGCAATTCGATATACATTTTTTCAATTAAATAAAACAATGATGTTCAAATTGTCATCATATTGACGAACTCATGACGCGTTCAATCACATTGTGTCCAAAAAGTAAGGTGTTGTTTGAATTTAAACTACGAGCGCAAATGGATTTGGGGCACTGCTCTTATTTTCAGGTTCTTAAGACTGTCTCTGTTATCTATGCCAAGTTTCACATCAAAATATTCATCAGAGTTTGAGAAACTCTTCGTTTTGTAAACTCTCAGAAGTGGAATTTCCTTAATGCTTTTGTTGAGCAAAGAATATTTGCATTAATTTTTTGCCGAATAAATTTTCTGCGGCTGATTCATTGAGGATGGTGCAAAAACCCTTTGGTGATGAGGCTATGTCGACAAAATGTGTTATAAAGAGTTCCTAAATGGTCGAGAAAGTGTAGAAGGGAAAAAGCGCCTTGGTCGACCATCAAACTCCACCGACAAAGCTCAAGATCAAAAAATCAAAGATTTGATGCTTGTAAACCGTCGATTATGAATTAGAGATCTTGCTGATCATGTTGACATTTGAAAAGGACCAGTCAATACCATTTTGAAGACTCAGAAGCGCAGAACACTGA
Source organism: Cryptolaemus montrouzieri (assembly GCA_013387265.2). Lineage (NCBI taxonomy): Eukaryota > Metazoa > Arthropoda > Insecta > Coleoptera > Coccinellidae > Cryptolaemus > Cryptolaemus montrouzieri. The sequence goes on from JABFTP020000001.1 coordinate 30,985,234, forward strand.
ATTTTCTGGAAAAACATCGTTGCGTGGAGTGTGTAAAACAATGTTTTATGACTATTAGGATAAAATGAAACGGATTATTATAGGAGATGAGACGTGGATTTATGCTTACGAACTACTAGAAACAATCAATCAAATATGTTCCTAAAGGTGAGGCAAGACCAAGAATTAATGTATCATAATGATATCATCTACATAGGATGGTTTATGGAAATAAGAAATATCATGACTATGGTTGATTTTGGTTATAGTTCAATCTAAACGTTAATGGAATTCTCTGTTTCCATTTCCAAAGTTAATATATTAGTTAGAATTGAATTTATGAAGCTACTAAAGGAATCTAATTGTCTATTTGTGCTTGTAAAACAACAGATTATGCTATCCACACATCTGAACCAATCAATGAGGTTTTTCGACAGCGGATGATTAAGGAGTGAGGATTACCTATTATTAAGCCGTTGTTGCTTATATACATTTCTTCATTAAAATTGAAATATTTTTGATCTGACCATACTCCTAAATGATTCATAAGTTCTAATAGGATTCACATTATAGACAAAACTAACTTACACTTTGATTTAATGGATTCTAGGATTATATTATCAAATTTATAAGGTTTGCAGGGGATAAACTCTTGTTGCAGTAATGATACTGAAATAAGTATTTGAAAGATCACTGAACCTATCAAAAAAACTGGCGGTTTGAAAAAAAAAGAAGATGATTTAGTCTGTTGAAGGTGTTACCACAAAACTCGGGTTTTCACCCGTTCATATCGGAGCTGGGTTAATACGCCCTGACCAGATCTGAACAGGTCATAAAACCCTATCTCGGACAGACTGACCGAGAAAACTGGCGTTATCTCTTCAACACTCAGCACAGTAACATCTCATTCAACCAATGTTCTAGTAACGTACTGTCCAATAGTCAATCATACAACAGCATACTTGGTTAAATGTACAAATTATCATATTAGTGTAGTGGGTTCCATTATATGTATATATTACCAAGCATTCTTCGTTATAAGTAGAACCCAACCTGGCAATAACCAAGCCATTCCGTAACAGAAGGTATTGATCGAAACAATTATTTTTCAAAAAAATTATATTACAAGCTGTGAATACTGGATATTCCCGCCTTGAGCTTTTCTAACTGCCTCATATCTTTGAATTATACTAAAAATGGTCGATCTTTTCGAGATCTTGAAGAGTTGCAATATGTGCCGCTTGTGGGTTCGTGGATCGTTGTTTCTTCTTCGAGGAATTGCATATGTGGTGTACATCTGTTGTGTATAACTCATATCATATTGTAAAAACGTATTACATTTGCTGTCTTGATGAATCCGTTGGAAATTCAACATTTCAAGGCGATGCAATGATTTCTTGTAGTTAATACAATATATTTATTGTTGTTATAATATACTCTTGACACGTGTAATAATTAATCAATACCAATATTGATAAGATGAGCTCTGAGATCCTACAAAGAATTGTTCAGAAACTATTAGTTACAAACAATTTCATGTATGTTATTGCTATTTCTTTTGCATTCAACCTTCTTTTTTAGACTAAGTTTCAAGGAAAACACTGATTAATCATGACGCCTATAGAGTCACGGGCAAGACTCGTAACAGAATTAGTTTAAAAGTGCTTTCATAAATTCCTACTGTAGCGATGTACGATAGGATATTATTAGAATCCTTTAAATTGTACCAACTTTGATATACTATGATAATTTTCCTATGAAATGGAAATCAAGTAAAAATAAAACGTAATCAAATGTTTAATATCCTCATTTATATCGAATTGAAACAAGAATTTCCAAAGTGTAGGTATTTTCGAGAAAATAATGAAATCGCTTGAATCTCCACGGACAGTTTTCGAGAGGAAAATCAAATTTCTATCGTTGCGAATCTGTCTTCTCTCGAATCCGTCTTGCTTCGTTATTCTATTCAAGCCCATTACAACGACGATCTCCATTTTTTCCCTAGGGTAAGAAAATAACGAACGCCGATATCGCATTATATACAGGTTCCTAGATTACTTCGAGGTGGGTCAAGGGTGTTGAAAAAATCCCTTAAATAGTCGTGAATTGTTCAACCCTCTATGCGACTCCGTTTGTTCCGTGGGCTATAAAAAGACCCTCATGCATGCAGAATCATTTGTAGCCGTTCGGGGTGAAGCTATTAGGAATTTATAAATTGAAGATATGGTAGACAGCTTTAATAGAATTTATTCGCCTCGGGTTCTCACAAACGTACACAATGTCAACGCGATTGAATAAAAAACTCTTTTTTTTGCTTACTCTGACTGTTGAAATATTCAGGATGTAAATAATTAAGAATATAATCGTTTCGTAGTGACATGAGAAGTATCGACTGTGTTTGGTCTTGCTGTGGTTCATTGAAATTGCTGATAATACTTAGTCTGATATATAGTATAAGCACTTTATTCATTCGTGGGGTATATGTTCCGTAAATATCCCGCGAATACAGAAACCGTGAATATAGAATGCTTATTTATATGGGATTATAAAGGATACTTTCCTAAGTGTCGTCAATTTAATTGACGTAATTTTTATATTGTAATTTCAAGATTCATACTGTTAGAAAATAAATAAACAAATATTTACCACCATTTCTGCATAAAATGTGATGCAAAAATTCATACACAAATGACTTTGAAATTTATGATTTATGAGCGTGGTTTCTCCATACGTTTTACAGAATTTCTTCATGTCGATTTTTCACCGTGTGAGATCACATTCAATATAGGATCTCAGAACTAAAGTTTACATGTTTTTGACACTTCAGCAGTTTCTGATATATTTTGGATGGACACTTTTCAAAAAATGTCTCTGTATAAGTTATTTACAATACTTCAAACTGAGACGACTCGAATATGAAAATGAAAATCATTGTTTGTTCCTTTAACGTGCTCTATTTCCGCCTTTCGGCCAATGACACGCCGAGGAATTCTGTCACCTCACTAACCCGGGAATTTTGCCGAACCCCTCTCGTGTCGAGGGAAGGGATCTTTAATGTCCAACACATCTGTGTTAGACAGGACCGACGGCTTTACTTCTCCTCCGAAAGATGGATACTCAAGCGATTCCCAGAATACGAAAAATCGCACCGACTTTGTGGGGATTGAACCCAGGTAACTCTGCGCAGGAGACGAGCATCATATCCTCTACGACACCGAGCCGGCTAAAATGAAAATCATGTTTTAGTGCAAATTGAGGTTTCGATAAGATTCCAGGACAGCACAACATCTGCCGGGTCCGCTGGTTTGTAATAAGTTTTATATTATAGTTCCTCGTTGAAATGGATCAAAGTGTTCTAGAGAATACAATTTCTCATACCGACAATGGGAATTAATGAATCACGAACCAAGTTTCGATTAACTGTGCATTATCAGTGATACTCTGAATTGTTCGTCATGTTTTGATAATTCGAGGAAAGCCCTCGTTATTCAAAGCGTCGATTACGAACGTAACTAGAAATCCAATTCGATAATTTTACCCAGTGGTTAATCAGACTAGAGAACAATTATGACGGACATGAAACGCGATGCAAAATGTTCAGTTCAACGATTATATTATGCATTGAAATTGTTATTCTGTCGTCTCGTTTTACCTCGCAACGGATTCGCATGAGAACGTTGTGAAAGGACTTGCGCTTTCGTTTGCTCGGACAAGCAATAAACTACATTCCTTACATAACTCCAACGAGATGAGGTCGATGATGAGATGATGCACGGATTAAAATTAATTCAAGCTGTTGCAGAATGTCTTGTATTATCCATTGAGTGTTCTTTCACGTAACGAGTAACACACCGTGTGAAGAGAGCTTTTCCTGTTTCTCTTTGTGCGAATCATTAAGGAGAATATGCAGGATTCGGGCTCGAAAAACTGGAGGATCTCAAATTTAAAGTTGCAAAAGATCGTTATGAGCCTTCACCAATTACTGGAATTCTTTGAGTACGTTGCTTTTTCGTACTTGGTTTCGTTACAGTTGAAAAGATACCTTGTGTTTGATAAATTGCATGATGGAAAGGAAGTGAGCCCTCATTATTTCCACTCTAATGGAGTGATTGAAATCAAGTTCTGTCAATGCCATTTCAAAATTTTTCGAATGGTGCACTTCTCATAGTGAATATGTTGTTTTAACAGTTGATCAAAAGTCCAATTAGTATATTATACAAGGGAAAAAAGTATTTTGTTTCTAAAACCTATCGAAGGCGCGTTTTTTCGATTTTTTCGACCGGGTGAAAAGCGTAGATAGCGTTCGGAAAGATCGAATTTTCAAAGCGGCACCGTCAAACTTTTTTCGATTACCCCTAGCGCCGCCACCAGACCAAAATAGTTTTTCCACCGAAAAACTGATGCAATTAACATTGTTGAAGGGACGTTAAATTATTTGATGAGCCTCGTATATGTATTTTACAACGTATTTATCCCTTACTGAATATACAAATATGATGGACAGTTCCCAGATTCATTCTAGAGAATAACTCGATCCCTCAACCGAATGATAGCTATAATAAAAATGTAATGAAATAAAGTTAAGTATTAAGTGATGACACCTTCTGCTGCAACGCTTTGGGGCATTCACACTATACAATCCTTTGAATTAGAAGAGCTTGGAGTTGTGATGCCATTCTCTGATGAGTGCTTTAATCAATTGGCGCTTGAAAGTGATCACTCTCTTTGCAGTCGCCCGTTGTGATGAGCTCTCACATATCCTTTGAGGGATTTATGTCTAGTAAATTTCCTGACCAAGGCAAATCAGCAACTTTGTTATCGAATCATGCATGAAAATATAATCGTTAACATCAGGAAATTGAGCTGAGGTATCTGTTAAAATTCTAGAATTTGTTTGAACTATGACGTAGAAGAAACGATGCCACCCCATGCCTTTGGTGTATGAAAGACAATACTAGAACACTTACTGGGTGTTCAACTATCTACAGAAAGTGATCTGTACTCAAATTGTTATCAACTAAAATTTGAAATATCAATTAATTAATGAAAGAAAGTCGTTAATGATTAATCAGCTTCATTCAAAAGAGAGCTTTATTCCGGCGCTGTCTAGCTTATTGCAGTCGTCTCTTTTGCATAACTCCGTTGAGGCTTTTTAGGCCTACGACCCATGAGATATTCGTCAGCCAAACCCCTTCTAGCAAAGGAAAGGACCTACAGGCATGTTCGTATGAATAGACTTCAGATAACTTTGAAAACAGTGGAACACTGGTATGCGTGCTCGGGTCTAGGGGTTAGTCCAGAAAAGACGGAACTGGTTATTTTCAAGAGGAAGCATGGGATACCATTTTGTTCGAGGCTCATTTTCTTCGGATTAAGACTCGACATGAAAGAATCGGACTAGTCCTGGATAGGAAGGTTAGCTGGGCTCAGGTTTTCTGCTACCCTGATATATGGGAGGACTTTCAGCGACAAATGGGACGGGAAGCCACACGTACTGATGTGGTTTTTCAAACCCGTTCCGCTACCCTGACACACCGAGGCCTCGCTGGTCTGGTGGAAGGGGGTTGGAAAAAAGACGGCGAAGCTGATGAGAAGTATAGTGGGTGCTCAAATAAACACCACTGGTCCTCACAGTTATTACCAGGGCAGTTTCGACTTCATATAGGTTAAGAGCGGGGGCACGCTGGAGGTTAGTGCAAGACAAACTGTGAATTGAAGCTTTCAACAGCGAACACCTCCTCTGGATGAACTCGCATAGAATCACACCGAGGTACCGCTTCGGTCATAAGAGCGAAGTGAAAATCTTATACAGACAAGGGTGGAAGGAAAAAAGGGTTTCTTTCCATGTGGATGGTAAGGATGGCTCCATAAAGGGCTCAGGTAATGGAGTTACCCTGATTTTCCGATTGTTACGAGGAGTGTTGATGCTTTTTCATTTTCTTACGCGGTCTGGTTCCAAACAATTTTTAAAGCATTTTATTTCAATTGACAACTGATTTTGAAACTCCTGTGATAGTTGCTATAGCTCTTTGGGAATATGTGGGGTGCAATAATAACGTTTCAGTTTCTGTATATTTTCGTGGAGAAGTGTCTGTAGCCTTTTACCTGAAAGAAGCAAATACGAGGTTATAACGTTTAATTTTAATACCCAGATAAAATTTAATAAAAGTATGGTAATAAGGAGCATTTCTGATGTATCTATCAATATCTAACAATAAAAACTATCAAAAAATTAGGAGTCTTTTTTAAATAACAATACAACAAACAGTTCTCTTCGACTAATGAGAATAAGCAACACATTGTCGACGAACAGACGCAAGTTTCCAATATTGTCACTTGTCTGAACAATGATGATCTCGGTGCAACATAAAAGGAAGTTGATTACAATTTTTCGATGAGTGCTTTTCTTTTATGTAAATATGATATTTAAGGAATTGATTCAATATCCAATTAATTGGTACGAAATTGAAAGAAGTAAATGTTATCGGTATCATCTACAAGATTATAGTGAATTAAATAATTCTTAATTCTCATATTTAAGTCTTCGGATACGCGAAAATATCTCTAAACAATCCCGGGTACTTAGGATGAACGAAAGAAAAAGCCTCGACAAAGAAAATAGTCCAATGATCGATTTTCGGCAACAATAAGATAAAATTATCAAGAACGGCTAAATACAATCGAACAAAGAAAAAAGAATTATATGTTGGGATAACTGAAATCATATAAAATATACCGGAGGCAATAAAAACATGAATACATTTGCGACGAGCTCCGAGAGAAAAACCATTAGCGTCCGAGCGTGAATTTCTCATAAGTGAAGCGCTATACACATTTTTTCAGGTATTTGTTTTTCTGTTTACCTCGCACTTTTGTGTTTAGTGCTAGCTATATGTGAAATATATGTATGTTTTCTGAATGGAAAACTAATTTTATTTTTTGTTTTTCAGGTAAGTTGACGAAGGAGGTTTTTAACAAGCTTCAACACTAACTGTATGTAAGTAATGATGGTAATCCGCAGGTTCGTCGAAATTGAAGTTAATAGTCTCTTAAAAAAATTAATTTTATTAGTTCATGTTGGAAGCTCATTGAACAATGTAGAAAATATTTATGTTGGATGAGTTTTGCAACGATCTTTCACACATTTGTATCAAATCATCAAATTGTGGTCGAATTGAAAATTTCAGAGTCATGTTGCAAACCAAAGCACTCGACCTAATTTCTTCCTTCAGAAAACGAACATGAAGATGAAGCATTCCTGTCGTAAGGGTTGATGTTATAGATGAACATGTAGGGTTGAAAAATATCCTAATAGTCTGCAGCTATTGAGACTCTTTTATATGTCGCACCCTGTATATAAATGTATTCAATTGATATCTGTAATGTAATATAGTAGTTCTATTCCTTCGCGATTGCTAAGCCGAATAAACATTCTCAACATATCAGAATAGACGATGAATCCCGATTGAATGAGTAAATTGTCGAGTGAATTCAGCAGGAAATGTCTTTGATGCATCAGGCTCAGTACATGGATGTTGCAACTGTTAAATTGCTTCTCTGAGTTCAAAGGTTTTCGTGTTATAATGTGATACTTGAGTAGAACGATGTCTTCAGTCTTTCATGGTGATTAGTTGTAATAAGCTCCTCAGAAATCCTACATAGGTAATTTGCGTACGTACAGAGATTAACTTAGTAGTAGATATTCGCCAATAGGAAATGGAATGGAATATGAACCTTTTATTAATTGCCTTATCGACGTTGTAATATAAAAATTTCTCTCCACTGATCGGATATGGACATTAATAATAGTATTTGAATACACGAAAGATATCTCTGAAGACTCCCAGCTTCGGTTCGCCTGTAACTTATCGAAAACCTACAGTTATCAATATTCACAGAGTTATATGTACTTAAAAGGGACATATCCTTCACATTTTTGAGAAGCATTGCGCTTCTCAAAAATGAAAAATAGACATATAGTGTTTTGGGTTATAGATTTTTGTTTTCACGTCGTGGTCTAGAGCAGGGATGCTCAAACGGTTGATCGCGAGTGCTTTTTGAGGAGATCTCAAGAAAAGAAAAATTTTCAATGAGTAGGTAACTAAACTTCAAAAATTTATTACGTAATAAAATAACACTCTTCTAGCGACAAAAGGCGGCTCTATCAAAAGAACGCGCGTTACTTGTCAAAGAAAAGCCGCGTTTTTTATTCTTGCCGCTTATCTAGAAATTTCGGACGGCACGTTTGACGGTAACACCCGAGACTTTCCTTCAAGCCGATATAAATGTTACGCAGCCGGCTCGGTGACGTATAGGATATGATGCTCGTCTCCTACGCAGAGTTACCTGGGTTCAATCCCCACAACGTCAGTGCGATTTTTCGGATTCTGGGAATCGCTTGATTGCAGTAAATTGGCAAATATAGCATCATTTATGAGTTATCCTTTTTCATGTGAAAACATTGAGGAATTAGCTACTGAAATAGCAAGTCAGTTTAATATGAACTCATGTTCTGTTGAAAATGACTTGGTGCAGATTATATCAGATATACATCTCAAAGCTACAGCATCTGATACAAATTGCTGGTGTTTTATATCTGAAGATAAATATCCGAATCTAAGGCAAATCTCCCTTCAACTGACGGGTCAACTTACTTGTGTGAGTCTGCATTTTCTGAAATGAAGATAATTAATTCAAAATATCGCAATCGACTAACTGACGATCGTATGTCATCATGCTTGCGAATAGCACTCAATGGTTACGTACCATCTTATATGAAAAGTATGCTGAGGACATGCAGTGCCACGCTTCAACATCCAAAGTCACTCCTTAGTGAAGTTTAACACCATATGTAACTCTTTTGTTTTATAACAACCAATAAACTCGCAATTTTGAGTTTTTTCGTTGATATTATAGAGAAGAACCTAACTTAACCTAACCCAAACCTTGACTAAAATGATGTATATTGTGCGGAAAGTTAATATCTATATATGCTACGGTACAACCTACCTAGGGAAGTAGGTAGGTAGGGTGTATCGTGTATGTACGACAACCCTGCATCACACATACTTGCAGCCTCTCAGAGTCGATCGTAAGTAGTCTAAAAATATTGAGGTAGATCGCCAGCAGTTCAAGTTTTTGAGCACTTATGGTTTAGAGCACCGAAGCTCGTTCGAACCGTGATGTGACTCATAGACCAGCGAAAGATGGCTACAAGTGTTGGAATTTTTGCGTTTTCACATTTGTTCGTTACTTCTCTGGAAGTCTGGTAGCGGGTTCACCGTCTCGGTTATAGAGGGCGACTCCCGTATGTATGTACGAGATGCGTCTTCTATGGAATCGTTAGGGTGTTCCCATGTGGTTGGTTAGGATGTAGAAAAGCGAAATGCGACACCGATGAAATCCTAATAAGGACCAAACTGCAGTCTGCCGCTTCGTTTTACTCATCCGGCTTAATTGCACTCTGTGGCTCTCGATTTGAGAACTAGCTCTTGTCTGGAAGGATCATTCATTGATCGACGAATTTTTTTGAATGATTCTACTTGTATTATTCTCGAATCAAACGTCATCCCCATACACACAACACAGGATACAATTTATTTGTGATAACTATTATATTAATTAATTAAACGATAAACTTAAACCTAATTGTTGACTACAATATTGCAGAAACACCTCCGTTGGTAATTATTGCTTCATAAATATTATTGAAATTGCGTCTCATTCAGTTGCAGACATAATAAATCATAGAAAATCAATTGACGCCAGTAAAAACAGAGGCATTGATCAGTGCCTCAGGAGTTTTGTGGCGCGTATGGTTTATTTGATCTTTCAAATAACCCCATCAAAAGAAATCTAACATTGATAAATCTGGTTACCTTGGTGGCCAGTTAATAGTGTCATTGTTACCAATCCAATGGTTTTGTAATGTTGCTTCATGGTAACCTGCGCCATCCTGTTGGAAACAAGTTCCACGAAATCAAGCAAACGGTATTTCATCAAGTACTTCAGAAAACCAATCACCCAAAATTTTCAAACATCTTCAGCGAGTTAAGTGAGCGTCCAAAATACCATATGCTAATCTTTCATAAATGATAACAGCTTCTATCGAAAATCTGACCACGCCACTACCTAAGAAACAGTTTTTAGGTTTCGATAAATTAAAGTATATCCGAAATACGAGGGTGGATTACAAAATGTTATATTGTCAACTTCGCCCTGTATCTTATAAACAAAGCAAAGGACGAAAAATTGGATAAAGAGGCCGTAATTTTCACGAAAAAATAGGCAACGTTTGCGAAAACCGCAATCCTTCATCTTTTTCAACAACTGAGATATCAATGGCAATGAAAATGGCATACTCGATATTCAAATTTGAGGTGGACGTAACAGAAAAAGACTATTTGAATCGTAAATCAAATAATACTGAATTGATTCATATGAAAATAGTGTTTTGTTGATCAAACATTTATACAATTCAAAACGGAAAATACCAATCGGAATTCAAAAGAATTTGTGATACAAACAAATGATGTCATCGAGGAGAAGCAATACACTAAGTTATTTTTCGTGAATAATTCATTAGGAATTATTGGAAATATTCTCATACTTCCATAAGAAGTCGAAAATTTTCCTGAAAATAATTCTATTCCATTTATCTCGTTCGTGCGTATTGAATAGGAAAAGATCTAAAAAAACATTCCGCCCTTTAATTTCCAATTAGCAACAGAAAATTGAGTTTTTAGTTTTATCATTTATCGACGTAGTTCTGCGAAAATAATACGATCCTTATCCGTCCGGAAAATATTGGCAATTAAAATGAAACTTTTTAGATTTTCCGAATAACTTTTACATATAAATCAAAACGTTGAATTGCGCGCTGTCGGGTGTTTAATTAAACCATAACCTGAATTGATTTTGAACCGGCCGTGTACGTTTTATAGGACGCTATTTGCTTTATTGTCGACTAGTTGATTGATATATCCGTCGATCGTTTATGCGATTTTAACGGGGGATGGAGACATGTGTTTTGTGAATTGACTCAGAGAGTGTCATTATTTTCTACTCAGTTCATTTAGAAATATGAAGTTTAAACTAGAATTTCGTGTGAACATATTCTCCCTTACTGAAAAATGTGTTTGTTTATGTACAAGGTTGAATTAATATGTCAGGTGAAAATTAAACACGTTTAGGCGATGTTGGAGCTTTACGATGCCTTCTCTGCAGCACATGACCTCCAAGGCTGTTGGAAATATCCGTCCTCCAAGCCATATTTTATTTTTTAAAAACCTGGACACAATGAAATCAAGTTGCAACGACCATAACATTAAAATTGAAATCAGTCTAACTATGGCTAATAAATGTTTCTGTGACCTTAAAAATCAATTGAAATTGTAATATATCAACATTTAAACAAAAATTAGGTTATATGAACCAGTGATGAGACTTGTTTTCTTGTATGAGAGGTAATGCTGGACTTTGATCAGCGCAGAAGGCATTTTATTATTTTTGTACTCATAAAACAAGGAAAACATTTCGATATCTTATAACTTCGAAATAAACTTGTCTTCAAGTTAAAGATGATGGTGATACAAGAAAGATATCGAGAGTATTGGGAAAATCGGTTATACTGTCAGGAATTCTAGTCGGCTCATCGCAAAGACCTCCGCTTGCCTCCCTGCTTTGTTGGTACTATTTGAATGTTGGAGCCAGATCGTGTCTATCGTGTCGCCTAGATACAGAAACAACCTAGAGTAGTTGTTATGTTATGGTTAAATATGGTTTTGTTATTTGAACAGATTTTGAACCATACCAAGAACAAAGCGTCATCTTTCAATGTATCATCGTTTTGGAATGCGATATTCGATTGGGCAAGAACACAAAGCCGTCCTTCAAACCGATGCCTTGGGTGCAACTCTATCAAGTCTATTGTTGGCATTATTGGAGACATTAGATTGCGTGCCTTGTAACTGCTAATGTACTGCACTTACATTCATGTTGGCGTGTCCTAGTCCCTTTATATTGCTAAGGTCAATAACGAATTGGCTTCTATCATCTGATTCTGGGGGACTCCATGCGTCCGCTAGACGACTATTATTAGCCGTATTACCACCATGAGCTCTCCGATCCAGTGTCCTCTGGAAATCAGACTGGGGAGCGAGTTTACCTCCAGGCAGTTTTGTCCCAAGAGAGCTCATCATGCTTTATCTGAAAAATGGTTTCCACTTTGGACATCGGGCCATCTGCCAAACATCTGAAACTTAGTTACAAATGATATGATATGACCGTATTATACGTGGCCATAGGAGTGGTACCGTCTTTTACCTATTGGAATATTTTAGGATAACCACAGGTTTTATTATAAAATAAAAATCATTGTCAGTGCAACATTTTCCCCACAATGAATGTCAGATTTGCTTCCTCTGCTGATTACCATTTTAAGATTGAAAATTAATCTTGCTACTTATGAAGAGAGCTCAAACAGGCAAAGTTCTAATTTGTAACAACATACGTGGCATGTTTACTTCAATGCGGAGATTCAAAAACCATTCAGAGTTCAACAAATGATATGTAATTATATCAACAAACTATAATTATTTTGTAAGTTCAATTGAAGAATTAATTTCTAAATGAAAGAAGTTTTTGTCATGTTAAATCATTATCGATAAAGAACATTCTTTTATTACAGCATAAAAATACACTCATAGCAAAATGTAGGGATGCACATCTCCCTTTCATTCGAACAAGTTTGAGGCAGTAAAAGTACTTAAGAGATTCATTACTTATTGGATGAAGCCATAGTGAAAAGCAATAACGATAAAGTCTTCGTAGTGTAGTTCCGCATATAGACTTCTACTCCATTATCATATACATTTTTTTACGGAACCAACAGGGGCAACCAAGCATATTAATGAAAATATAACAATAAAGGTACCTAAAGAAAATCATAGTAATTGTTATAAGGATATTCGAGTATATTGTACTTAATCATGAAACCATAATTGAATAATAATTATTTGTAGTAGTGTCAGATAATTTTATCTGCAATTATCTTAGATCTGGATCAGGTAAGTTGAAGAGTGTAGTTTGTGTTCATTGATTAGTATATTCCTCCGTTTCTATAACTATGTCAATATCGGCATGTCTTGAAACAATGATGTATTAACTAACAACTCATACTCCTGAAGATCGGGAGGCACCGCAGTGCTGCCACCTAGTGGCACTCTCACTCACGATGTTTGAGATCCCCCTGTAACTTCTGTGTTAATAAAGCTAAAAGCTGAAATGAGTAACCAAGAGTAATTACCAAAATTCCATAATGTAATAGCTTATAGTCTACAAACTATCACCAGCTGTTCTTTGATTTTGTCCCTTACAAATATACCGATCATGAAAATACTTAGATACTTCTATCGGACACACAATCTTCAAATTTGGAAACAAAAAACCGAAAGAAAATTGAAAGCATAGATCTTATTCCTTTTGTGGTTGGTAGATTCAAGTCATGTTACAGTATAAATATTATTATAATAATATATTATGTACTAATTAAATACACTGCTTTATTTGCATGAAGCAAGTATTTAAATGATATACTTTTCATTAAGTCAATAATAATGATTAATGTTGAGGATACACTTCAGTTCAGTTTATGAACCACGTAATCATCATCTAGGCTGCTGTACTGATTGGGGATTCAAGGGTTGGCTAGATATCAAGTCGAGCTCGAGTCAAGCTTTTGTTTTCAGAATTCAAGTCGACCTTTTTTTCAACAAAAGCTTGAAAATTCAAGCTTCTTGAATCCCAAAACTTGTAAGCATGAATCAGAACACAACTGCGATAAACATTGAACGTCCTCATATATTCAATAAGAGCGAGAATAAAGGTTTAAATGATACTGAATATTTGATCTGCTAATATTCAGATGAAATTCATAGTAATAATCTGTTAGTTAGTAATCTGAATTAAACTTCTGTGTAAATAAAAGAAATGCCTACATTGAAACGTAAGTCAAAAAAATAAGAATACGCGAAAATACATTCCCACTTTATCAAATAGTTGATAGTTCGCTGTTTTTAAAGCAAGATATTTTTTTGATAAATTTATTTATTTATTTTTCTTATATATCAGTTTCGGATGGAGTCCCTGGACTCCCTCGACACGGTTCTCGGGGATTCACTCATTGTCCGGAAGGGTTCTGCTGAATGCCGCTAAATGTAGTAAGTTTAATCGATAGATTATTATACTTACACCTTTTACTAGGAATATTGAGTTGTCAACGTATGATACGAAGGTTGTAGGCGACATCAATATTTTGTGAGAACTGACCAAATCGAGCACTGTAAACAAAGCAAATGACAGATCGCGTTCGAACTCCTCGTCAGTATAGAAAACAGTAGTGCCAACTTAGCAACGACAAAAATTTCTACAATCTCTTTAAGCAGATTTTTTAAATAATCAGTTTCCGGTACTTCTTATACAGAATGTATCTCGAAAGGATACATCAAATCTAACAAAAGTGTAGATTTATCCCTTTTTTCAGATTATTGATGAAGTTGTTGAGATGGTACATAAATACCCGATTTGATTCCAATTGATGAGTCACAACTTTTGGACATTCTTTTTCATTTCATGTTTTTAATGGATTTATTCTATTCAGAATGTCGAACACTTTGAGGAGCCAGAGAGGAGATACTAAGTATTACAAAGTGTACTGTAGAATTCATTAAATCAGACAAATATGATTAATAAAATATACGTCATCAATATGAGGCGATAATTATCACCGAACGTAAATGAAACTAATGATTTCCAATAAGAAAACTCTTCATTGCTTATGAGTCAATCAGTGAGTAATTTAGCTGATCTGACATCTTCCATTATATCATTCCAGTCCGTGTTTATGGAAATCATGACCATTAAACATCTTTAATTGCGAGTTTTGTGGGGAACATCGTGTGGAAAATATCCTTTTAAAAAAGGTGTAATTTATTTGAAATGAATGGAAATATCGTACTCCCTCCCTGTGCTCTTCATGATTCATTGAGGGTTCTCATTTATTCTTTATTGATCCACGATCCTCTCTCTCCATTCGTTGTGGTTTCAACAATATCACTCCTATGTTCTTAGGACTACATTGAACTATATTTGCTTTCGAATACATTCTAATATTTCAGTAGTTATTTGTATCCATCTATTGGATGAGGAGGTTCAATCAAAAGTTTCCCCGGAAATCCATACAATAAAAACCTAGTACTGAACACGTAATGATCAACACTTACTGCACTCTCAAATTGAATCGCGTCACAAACGGCTGAGACTTGGATTGAAGTGATTTATTCTTTGAAAGAATCATTCTTCTTTTCTTTATGCGAGAAACCAGATAATTTAATTCGAAGCTTGGTATGCGAGAGCATCGCGTTTATAACTTTGTCTTAGTAGTCATCCCGGCGTCCTAATAAAGAACAGAGAACAACGGATGCATTTAAACGCTAATCCATGGAGGGTTGTATATTCATGAGTGAATGGTGTGAGAGGGAAACATTCTGTCGTTTTATATTCAACATATGTATGTTTTCAAGTGGAGGGCGATTCCAGAGATTCCATTTTCTATCTAGAGATTAGAATAGGGATTCATTCGTTCGATGGAGTGGTTCAAAGATCAGATGTACCCTAAATCCTTGAGAATAATATGTTCAAGTCCATATTGCAAATGTGAGATAGCTGAAGAAACTGTGCAGCCGATCGTCCACAAGGCTACGCGAGTCTCCGATACTCGAAGACTCGAGTATCCTAGAGACTATCGCTTCGTGATTATAATACTTTGTTTCGTACATACTCCCACGTCGTTGTTGACGTCTAGCGTCATATTTTCAAACATTCCGAGAAACCCTTTAATACATAATTTATGATTGCTATGAAGTTATGCATACTGCCTGACTATCTTCAATATAATGAAAAGATATATGAATAACCAAGCGATGGAATAACCACTAAGCACTAACACTAGCAGATATATTCATGTCTATAATTTAAAATAAAGTAGTAAATTCAAACTTTTTTGTTATAGATACGTCGATGACACTCATTTGGCCTAAACGGTACATGAACTAAATCCATCCGAAAAAAGAATTTTTAATTCGAAAAAGGGGAAAACCATCAGATCAAATCTGTCATTTTCCTAGTCAAATTGCCGAATTAACTTCAACATCTCAACCGAAATTTTACGTGAATTTGGTTGGTTGGAACCTTGAATAAGTTCTTTAAGATGTTGAAGTTAATTTTGCTGTTTGAGTGAGAAATTGACCGCTCAAAAAAGATATTTAAAAATCTGTCAATTTTCCACTCAAATAGCAAAATTAATTTCAACATCTCCACCGAAATTTTACGTGAATTTGGTTAGTTAGAATCCTTAAGGAGATTTTCAGAACATGTTGAAGTTATTTTGCTATTCGAGTGGAAAATTGACAGATCTTCAAAGATCATTTTTAGAATTGTCAATTGACATCTCTGAAAAGATCTGCCAATTTTCGATATATTCAAATAACTACCTTTCAATGGTTGTGAAATACACTCGAAATATCTGGTTTTTCCAGATTTGATTTTATTTTATTCATTTTTAGTGGTAGTAGAAACCTAGTAAAAAATTCCATTAATGTTTTAATTGAGACTTGTACCTTCTAGTCTAGAGGGTCTTCGGTACATACGTATGATATTACATTGATTCTTGTTAGAGTTAAAACTTTGGACTCCATTGAATATAATTAGCACCCAGTTTCTCTTCCGTTTTTCTTTTATACTTCTCAGATTACTCCTTAAATTTCCACGGATTCATCATAGAGAACCATGGTTTTCTTCTTGAAGAGAAAGTTCAAGTTCCTACCAAGGTTCCTGCAGACTTCTTCAATTGTTTCATTTCTGAATTCCTCATTGAAATCAGAGTATGCTAACTTTTAGGTTAGACTGAATAACAGATACATATTTACCGAATTTGATCAAAATCGGTTCAGTAGTTTAGGAGATTGTCCTGAACATACATACGAGATTTTTATATACTACTGTGTCCAAATAGTGAATAGACATTTGAATTTAAACTGCACGCGCAAATGGATTTGAGGACTGTCTGATATATGTGCCAAGGTTGACATCAAAATATTCATAGTGTTTGAGAGACGCTTCGTTTTGTGAGCTCTTAGAATTGAATTTTTCGATTTTATAACGCCTGCATTTGTTGAGCAAAGAATTTGCATTGAATTTTCTGCTGCTGATTCATTGAAGATGGTGCGAAAAGCCTTTGGTATGAGGCTATATTTACAAGTGGTATAAAGAGTTCCAAAAAAGTCGAGAACGTGTAGAAGACGAAGAGCATCCCGGTCGAACATCAATCAATCAATGATTTGGAGCTTGTAAATCGTCGATTAATAATTAGAGATCTTACTGATCATGTTGGCATTTCAAAAAGTTTAGTCAATACTATTTTGAAGCCTCAAACGCGTCAAATCTCGATTGGTACCAAAAACACTGAATTTTCTAGAAAAACATCGTCGCGTTGAAGTGTGTCAAACAGTACTTCTGACTTTTATGACAGAATGAAACGGTTTAATACTGGAGTTGAGACGTGAATTTATGCTTACAACCCAGGAACAACCGATCAATCTAGTGAGTATCGTGCTAATGGTGAGGGAAGACCAGAAACGCCGTGCCAAAGTCGCTCAAAAATCAATGCCACGTCGACTACTTTCTTGATTATCGTGCTGTTGTGCATTTTGAGTTGTTTCTGTCGGGTCAAACCATCAACAAAGAATATTATTTGAGCGTTATGCGTCGTTTGCGTGAAGCTTTTCGTCTAAAGAGGCCGGAATTGTGGCGAGAGAATTCTTGATGTATGCAACGTCTCACTGCATTGATTCTTGGTGATCATTTCGCCAAAGCTCGAGCCACAACCGCCGTATTTACCTGATTTGGCACTGTGTGACTTCAGGTTATTCAGGGGCACCGTTTTGAATCAATAGAAGAGATACAAGCCGCATCGATGAGATAGCTGAAGCCCATCCCGGAAATCGACTTTTAACAACTGATTTGAAGATTGGAAATTCCGTTGGCACGAGTGCATTGTATCTAGAGGGATTACTTTGAGGGCGATGAAATTGATTTGGAAGAAAAATGAAGATTTTTCTGAATAAATGCTAAGTCACCTTACTTTTGAACACCTTATGAAGTTTCTATATTTCGTGAAAATAAGTGGCGAAATCCTCTTCATTTCTTAGTTCAAAGTTTGTGTAGTTTGTGCTTCTTTGTTTACCCTCATTAAGGTAATAAACAACAGATAAATAAGATTCTCTTTGCGTATCCATAAACCTTCAGAAATTCAAACTGTCAAGAACAAATTCATTATGCGACTAATGGGTACGATTGAATCATTCAAAACTTGTCTAAAACAAACATTGATTCAGACTTTCTTTTTAATTATCCGATGCGATTGCCTGTAAGGGACCCAAACGAGCCCGCGTTTATTTGTAACATAGCGAATGGAGGGAGAACGCCTCGACAAAGAACGCCTTTGTCTCTTCCTTTGTTCGAGTGGAATGATAACAACCTGTTTGAAGAAAGGTTTGAAGGTTGTGGGCGGTAAATGGCGTGCAAGGAGTGACGCGTTACGAACATTTTTAGATGTGCTATATCTGGGAGAAATTGATTCGTTTATTTAGAAATTTTGAATTCCAGTTTGCGATTCGAGTAATTAAAATTTAACTACACATTAAAATCTATTTTGCTAATTTGTAATATGTAATATTTCTAATTAGATTCGCCGAGTTGCCTACAGTCCCAGAAATCTCACGCATCTCAACTGGATGAACGCAATTCGTATTTGGTCACATTAGATGAGGATGCCTCTGTCTATCTGTGCCGCTCACTTCGAACGTGAACAAATCTTCACTGCAAAAATTGGTGCTCTCAAAAATGATATACTCCAGGCGTGTTTCGAGTGAATCGAAGGTGGCGCTACCTTGTAGAATCTCACCGAACTATCTAACGACCCTCGTAGATGTTCTAGACTGGAATTAGATAGATTTCAGTCATTTATCTGTAAAAGACATTCGTAGCACTTATTAAGACTCTAATCAAGAAGGAATTCATGAGAGATTGTCGTAATTATTCAACGAAATTACTCGATGGTCAGTGAACTCTCGAAGATCTCCAGTTACAAATTCTGTAGACGTCGGTTCGGCGCGGACGACCGCGACGTGCGGACGTTGCTTCTTCGAAGGCGTCCAGGCAACGGGCGTGTAGTTCGTACACCTCGGACCCCATTCTTCAAAGTCTTTTTCACTTTTCATTAATTTCCAACGGCAAAAAAGTGTCTTATCGACTAGGCTTTTTCGGTAGTTCACGGATTAAAGGTCATTTTTCAGCTTTTTTTGACGACGTTTCGATACGGGCTTTATCGGGTCGTTAGCTTCGAGAATAATGCTCACAGGGACAATTATAAAGTAATTTATCAAACCAGCACTTCTGAGATGTTTGTCGAATTAGATTATACAAGTCCGTGTTGTTATTACCGTATCTTGACTCGATATGATGTCTGAAAAATAGAGATATTTCTTTTTTGTTGATTTCACGTAAAGAATTTATTTGATTTTCCTGTTCCGATACTCCGGAACATGGAATAATTTCTTTGAAAATCATATTTTGGTGTTGAAATTTAGTTTTTTATCAACATCTCTTTTGTAAATCTACTTCAATGAAGTAATTAGGAATAGACTCTTGGAACAGACCAGTGAAGTTCTGGCCTATGGCAAAGGCAGTCAACAACAACTTCTGCAATTTATCCTTCTCATCATTGATTTGGAGTGACGGTCCCATCGCATCATCACCTAAAGCAAAGACGGATCTCTTTGCAAAAATGTTCTCGCAAAATTCTGTTTTAGATACATCAAACACAGTTTCGAATGTCCCCAGAGTTAGCGCATGTTCCCAATCGTCTGTTTCAAATTTCGTATAGGAGCCACACGTTTTCGGAGTGTTGCTAGAGTACAAACGATTCCAAATGTTACCACAAAACTCTGGTTTTCACACCAGTTCATATCGGAGCTGGGTTGATACGTCTAAATCAGATGTGAACAGCACATAAAATTCTATTTCTCTATTTAACACTCAGCATATCTCAACTAAGCAATATCATATTAACGTACTATCCAATAATCAAGCATACAACAGTAATCTTAGTTACATGTACATATCTCATCATAGTAGTGTAGTGAGTTCAATATATGTATGTAGTAGAAAGCGTCCTTTTTTATACCCTGAAATTATCGTCCAATCGCATTGTTGGCCATTATGTCAAAGTTTTGGAAAGAAGATAAACGATCAGCTCATAAAATATCTCGAGTTACAGGGTATCATCAGTGATCGACAATACGGTTTCCGTAGACAACGATCAACTGGTGACCTCCTTGCATACGTGACGTAGTTGTGGACGTCAAATGTCGGAAAATATGGCGAATCAAGAGCAATTGCTCTTGATATCTCAAAGGCCTTCGACAGGGTTAGGCACGCAGCCTTGATGAATAAACTAATCGCATATGGACTTTCCGAAAAATTGCGTGGTTGGATGAGTAGCTTTATCTTCAGTAGAACGATTCGGGTGATAGTTGAAGGTGTAACGAGTGGATCTTTTCAGGTTAATGCAGGAGTATCCCAGGACTCCATACTCTCGCCAACTTTCTCTGTACTCTGGTATCCACATTTTCTAGTCAGTGTCCTATACCTGCTAAGGAGACACACCGATAAAGATACCAACAAAGCATGTCTCTGAATTCAGACTTGGAGAAGATATCAGAGTTTGGTCAATTTCAACGAGAACAAGACTCCAGAAAAGACACTGCCGAAGAACCTCTTCTGATCATGCTAGAACATCGAATTTCCTCAGAAATGCATGTACTCCAGAATTTGAATGAAGGGAAAGAAACAGCTGCATAATCTTTAGACTTGAAAAAGGTATTTGATAGTGTGAATCATGAAAAGTTGATCGGAAAACTGAAATATTATCTGCCAAGTAAATTGCAATATATATGAACTGATTGGGGGAGACAAAGAGGTTGTCTCTAAAAGAATTAAAATACTTAGAGGTGTGTCACAAGGTTTCATTTTGGTTCCTCTTTTAAACAGAATATATGCAAACGACATACCGAATATGAAATCGAAGACTGTCCAATATTCTGGGATGATACATCCATTGTTCTTGGATGGTCGGATCTTGAAGACCTAAAGGAGGAAAAATATATGGATACTGGAAACCTGGTTTGTTTCAAACAATCTGAATTTGAATGTTACAAAAATTAAGTGTCTGCATTTCGAATACCATAGAACTAATAATACATTTAAGTTCCCATATGGCAGTGGAGATGCGAGGGAAAGTGCGGAGGTTGTTTTTCTTGGGGTCACGCTTGATTTCATGCTCGATTGGTCGAGATATATTGCAAACAGGTAATATCGGCTAATACGTTTATTCGTTTCGAACACTTTCTTCTATTGTGAACGCTGAAACAATTTTTCTGGTCTACTCAGTACTGGTTGAATCTAGACTGAGGTACGACATAATTTTCTAAAGATATTCACATGGTATCTAAAGAATATTTATTTTACGGCGAAGGTGCCTCAGATCGATGTTGAGTTTGAGCTGTAGAGAGAGCTGCAGGAAACACTTCTTTGCCAGAAAGTTCCTCACCTTACCAAGGATCAGTTTTGTAAGGAAAACTTCGTTCGCAAACAAACATTACATTATTCAAATCCAGACTTGAAACATATGGATTATGCCTACTTCCAGAGAAATGTACAATCTTCAGCAATCTACATTTTAAACAAATTTTCAGAAACCAACCTTCCAATGAAACTTTCAAATTAAAGTTGAAAGGCATTCTTCTGCACAAGGCATATTATAAGGTGCAGGAATTTATTTGTGATAGTCTAAAGGACTGTGTAAATTTCTGTTTTTTTAATTTTGATTTTTTGCTGACGTGTTTAATAACTGTAAAGGTTTTCTGGAACGAATATACAATCTATCTTTCTATCTAATATAAATCTAAAATTTCAGTTCTGAACAAGAATGACTTGGAAGTTTGTTTTTTCTTATAATGAAGCACCAGCGCAGTCAATAGTTTCTCGTTAGTATGGAGAATTTGAAGGCAAAAGGGTTAGATTTAGCGACGAACCAAGGGCAGGTGCACCAAAAAGAGTGGTCTCAAAAAAATGTGGATGCTATGCCTGAGATTGTCCAGGAAGATCGACATGCAACATTTCGAGAGATTAAGGCATTGCGGATTTCAATGATCTCATCACAAAAAAATTTTGCACGAAGAATTAGTCTCATGTTGGATACCGCATCTGTTGTCCGAAGAAAAGAAAGCTTCAAGGGTCAATTGGTGTCAAAAAACTCTGGACCATCTCAACTTTAGAAATTCCGAAGGCGTTTACTACATTGTCAATGGTGATGAATCTTGGACTTATCTAAAATAGCCAAAAAATGAGCGCCAATCTACTGTTTGGGAGTTCCAAGAGGAAGTAAAACCAACAAAAGTTTCCCTTGGTCAAGGTGTCTCCAAAAGGATGATCGCAACGTTTGTTGCAAAAACCGGTCATGCAGCAACAACTGCTGATTAGTACACAATCACTCTTTAGTAAGTAAATCATCCTTCACCAAGACAATGCAAGTTCGTACACAGCCCGAAGAACAATTCAATATTAAGTGCGAGGAAACATCGAATTGTTACATTATCCTGCTTACCATTCGGGCTTACTTTTTCCAAAACCGAGAACAGATTGCGTGGTCAAGTGTTTCAGTCTTCAGAAGTAGCTGTTGATACCTTCCAAAACGCCATTTTGAATCTAGCAGCAAACGATGCAAACTGCTTCCAGAGTTTGTTCGAACAAAGGCAGAAGTGTGTTAATCTTCGAAAAACAATGAAGTCTTTCGAAGCTTTCATTTTGTTCATTCTAGCTCTATAAGCCAAACTATAGGACATCCCTCGTATGTAGAAAATGCATAAATATTTTCATATTTTCATATCAAACAAATTTGCAAGAAATTAACGCATCGAAATATCGCCAATTCAAATAATTAACCGCCGGCTCGGTCGTGGAAATAAAATTAGAAAATTCAGGGCGGGGTTATTCCGTGGACCGTGACCGACTTCTAATTACAGGGGGGGTTGGAAACGGCCAACGGAAATTGCAGTAACCCTTCAAAGTATAAATGACGCGTTTCCTCTCCTCGCGTTTCCGTCCGTTTCGGATGGTAACGTCGAAGTCGACACTGCCAGAGAAAAGACATTCGTTGGGTTTTATGTAAATGCAGAATTTTAGAATGTAAAGAGCGCCGAATTGGTCGAACTGTGAATTTCTAAAGTGGAAATTTGGTGGCGGTTTGAATTACTTATCGCTGCATTTTAAATAATGGTGCGTTGTGGTTTAGGCGAGGAAAATTTAAGGTATGTTTTTTGAAGAATTTGTACTTTCTATGCGAAACTTTAGTATGCGTTTTTGTGTCGGATTATCATCTCTTTCCTTTGACTTGTCAAAGATTTGATATACATTCTGTCGAAAAAGTACCGGGAATTGGTCAATGAAACACAAAATATTCATTTTTCATCCACATTTATTGTATCTCCTTCAAATCGGGCCCCTTCCGAAATAATACATTTCAACGAATAAACCAAACATAAAACATCTTTTTTCCGGAATCGACAGTTCTCGCCGTGAATTCTTTTTTATTTCGGTTTCGGTTCAGTTATAAGGCGCCATTCCGAAGCTTGTTGACTAGTTTGCATCTCAAACTCATAAACCCATGTCTCATCACCAGTTACAATACGTTTTATGATTGTGGGGTCGAAATTCACTCGTTCTAGCATGTCTTCAGCGACCTTTACGCTATTCAATTTTCGAAGAAAATTTAGATCTGTTGGAACTATGTAGCGCCAACGCGTTTCAAGCCCAACCGATCGTTTGAAACGGTACAAATTGATTGGTGAGACACAGAAAGTTCATTGCCTATCCCTCTCAAACTAAAATTTTAAACGAATTCTTTGTTCGACATTTGTATCCATTATGACAATCGCAAAACACACTTGTGGGAACTGATAAGATCGAGCACTGTTAACAAACTGAACGACAGATCGCATTGAAACTCCGCGTTAGTATAGAAAACAGTTGTGCCAACTAGCAACAGCAAAAACACCGACAATTGTTTCAAGCAGATATTTCAAATAATTAATTCCCGGTAGTTAGTTGACAGAATGTATTATCGCAGAATGCAACAAATGCAACAGAGTTGCAACATTGTGTTGTATATCTTGTAATATACAATATGTTTCAACATGAAAAGTCTAGATTTGTTGTTGGTTTGCACTGTGTTTCAATAGAAGTTGTCCAACATGTTCCAAGAAAATTCAAATTACATATTACTAAGATCTGTTTTGAGGATTAAATGGAACAAAGTAAAGTATACAGGGTGCGGCACCAAGAAGCGCAAAGTTATTCATTTCTACAATGTTTTCGCATCTTATATGTTATAGTGAATGAATGATTTATTCAGTACACGTAAGGCCACAAAGTGTGGATGTACACGACAAGTAATAAATAACAAATAAATAAAACAATAACATACGAAATTATAAATAATATGATCAAAAGGAAGATAATTAAATCAAACCGTCATCCAGAACTTCTGCTACAGTGTAATAACTGTTTGAAATCGATAGCTTCTTAACGTTTCTCCTAAATGGCTCATATGCCAGAACTCTGTACCTAACTGGCAATTTGTTGAAGAGTTTTGATCCCACATAAAGTGGTGACTTTTCGAATTTGCTAGTGTGATGGAGCGTGCTTCTAAGCATATTTCCAGATCGAGTACCATAACCGTGGCTTGCCGAGTTCGTCTCCAACTCATTCAGATGTTTCTTAGTTAACGAGAGACAGCCAACATGCTGTAACATTGCTCTAACAGTGAATGGATTGTTGAAACTTCTTATAAGAAATATATCTTTATTCATTGCATTTTGTTGCTGATGAGTTCACTTTATGGTAATTTAAGACAGTCCAATTTCGTTGTATAATAAGCGCGATTGTATCACGACAATATAGTTACGTCCATAATTCTAGTTTGGGTAATGTCAGATGCTCCCTCTTGTCCTATTTCGTTTGTGTAAATCGTGTTGAGGAAAGAGACGTTGTTGTCGAAATTCTAGCGAAGTTGAGAGCAGGATATTCGAGAAGGATAGCATCGAGTTGCCGGAGATTCTCAGAAAGGAATTTATTCGTCGGTGGTCCGAATCTCACACTGGAGACGATTTTACTTGTCATGGTGTCACCGCAATATGTCTGGTTGTTCAATTTGTAGTGGTACCTCTATACCAGTAGTCAGCAACTTTTTCAAAGTGTTGAGCAACGTTGATTATGTAGTTAATCTTAGCTAATCTAAATGAAATTAAGAATACACTTAACCCCAAAAAAGCAGTACACATAAAATTTGGTGTGTTTTCATTTTGTGATATCTCGCAAACCGTTCAATCAATCTTATTCAATTTTTTTTTTGAAGAACAAATACTGGGGATCGTTGCTCATTCATGGATATGACACCAAACTCATAGGCGTAGATGTAATATAGCATAGTCCGCCAATGCTTTTTCAGCCAAAGTTCTTAATTTTTTTATTTCAACATTTTATTAAAAAAATTGACGGAGATACAAAGTTTCAGAGTCAACCCTTCACTTTTGATGTTTCGAACCACAGAAAATTCTATGGTCAATTTCCAGATCTACAAAGTGAAGTAACAGAAATGTAACAAAAAGCAATAATTTTGAAATTTCATCACTAAAAAGCGGAGGCTTAGAAAACCTCTTCAAATAAAATTTATACTTCACATGAGACCTCTCACACACACACACACACACACACACACACACACACACACACACACACACACACACACACACACACACACACACACACACACACACACACACACACACACACACACACACACACACACACACACACACACACACACACACACACACACACACACACACACACACACACACACACACACACACACACACACACACACACACACACACACACACACACACACACACACACACACACACACACACACACACACACACACACACACACACACACACACACACACACACACACACACACACACACACACACACACACACACACACACACACACACACACACACACACACACACACACACACACACACACACACACACACACACACACACACACTTGATTCTTCTATTCATTTTATCAAACAACTTAATAAATAAATGTTTTTTCAAAATTGTCTGAAGTGAAATTATGACGCTTATCGCTAGACATACGAGGATGGATTGATAAGTTTCCGGCCTGACCAAGGAAAACAACGTTTTTAAGAATTTTTTCTTATTTCTCAACATAATCTCCTTTAAGGCATTTCTCATAGCGGTGTTCTAGTCTAGTAATGCCATCTCTATAGGCTGATTGGTCAAGTTCCTCAAAATACTCATTTACAGCTTCGATTACTTCTTGATTGCCCGCAAATCTCTTACCGCCAAGCCATGTTTCGAGGTTAGGAAACAGATAATAGTCACTCGGGGCTAGGTCTGGAGAGTAGGGAGGGTGCGGCGTCAATTCGAACTTCAGATCATAGATTTTAGCCATGACAACGTGCGAAGAATTCGCTAGTGCGTTATCGTGATGAAACAACATTTTTTTATCCGCCAAATGAGGTCGTTTAATTTGCTCGTGGCTAAAACGTTGCAATAAGTCTGCGTAGTATTGACCAGTGATAGTTTACCCTTTTCAAGGTAATCAATGTATATAATACCTCTTGCATCCCAAAAACAGTAGCCATAATCTTGTTTGCCGATAAAATTGTTTTTGCCTTCTTTGGAGTTAGTTCCCCTATTCCAATCTACTGTTTAGACTGTTGTTTGGTTTCAGGAGTGTAGTGGTGGACCCAAGTTTCGTCAGTAGTAACGAATCGATGCAAAAATTCGCTTGGATTATGCTTATATAGGGCCAAATTGGCGGTAGAAATGTTTTTCGAATCAATTTTTAGTAAACGAGTGGAATTTTTAGGTACACGAGTGGAAATTTTTCTCGAATCATTTCTGCTACTCTGCTAACTCCATGAGCCGAGCATGTGATGTGAACTATATTTTCATAAAATATTTTCAAATTTTGTCTTGTCTCCTCCATATAAGGTGCAGCATCTAATAAACAAATTATATATTTGTTCCATGCAACTGCATTTGGTAGAATAGAATTTGTCAATGCATCTTGTTACAGTTACATTATTTATTTTGTCAAGATGCTAAGAGGCTGTTGTTTTGCCCACAATAACATAAAAGTGATTTTCGCCTATTGTTCCTCGGATTTTATTTATTGTTGTTTTGAAACTACATTCGACACTTGCTTTTCTCAATGTAGATTCTTCCGGATATTGAATTTACATTATATTTCTAAGAAAGACTTAAGATTATTGTTATTTAACTTTTTCAATGAAATATTCGAAATACCAACGACCTAGAATTGGTTCGAACGAATGCAGAAATCTTCGCGAACAATACTCCGAAAAACATAAATGTAAAAGATCTCAATTGTTCATTCTAGCTTTGTATGCCAAACTTATATAAGACATCCTTCATAGTATCAATCTCATAAAGTGATGTTATCCTTAAAATAACCATTCAATATATTTAATAACAGATGAACATCCCCCGTATAAACGAATCAAAAACTGCCAACATGCAACTATGTTCCAAAATTCATGAAAATAGCTCTTATATGTCAAACGATCTGAACCTTCGGTAATTTTCCTATTTGTTTCGTGGAAGCGAGCCAATTCGTTTCCCAGAAAGCCGCTTATTTCGACTCATTGGGCATTTATCCTCTCGAAAAGAATTATAAAACCGGTCGGGGGAAAAAGTCTAGAGTTACCTCGGGCGAACGAAATTGAAAAATCCGTTGAATCCGCCGAAGAAACGGAAACGAATGAAAAACAACTGCCCTTCGAACGGGAACAATGAAAATCAAACAAAAAGGTTCGAAAAGAAGACGCATAAACTTTCGAGTGGCGAAAGAAAACTTTTTTTCTGTTTCCATTTTAATCTTTCGGTGTATAAGTTTTTTCAAGGCGGCCCGAAATTACGGGCCGATCGATAGATTCGTTGGCGTTGAAAGCCTTTTGTTTATGTATAAACCGTAGAAGTTTTATTTCCTGTTTCTACGGAATATTATCGCTCATCGACAGTGAAGTCGGTTCTCTTTTTATGATTCATTTTAACCGTTCATGATCTTTTAGTTTATGAGATTAATTCAAAACTTTTGGTGTTAATCGCATTGATTAATTACGTGTAAAATTTATCGACATTTTTTAATTCTCTGTAGAAAAGACTTGGTCAAAAACAGCAATTCGAAAACTATAAACATTGACAAATTTAAAGATGATGAAAGTCTTGAGAAAAAGCTGAGTGTTAGCAGGTACTATAACATAACACTGTTGGGAAAAATTAAGGTGAATTTTGTTATCAAATGAAAATCCTTTTTCAACCCTCCAAAGTATTAAACTCTCTCACTATCAGTCTAAGATTCTGGAACACTAACCCCTTGAATCGATTGACGGGAAGCATATTAGTACATGTTGATGATCTTCCGAAGCATTTCAAGTCATCAAAACCCTTTCCGCCTTCTTGAAATCTTTGTTCCATTTATAAACATTTTTCTGTGTCATAGTCGAATCTGCAAAGCCTTCTGCACTATTCTGAACGTTTCCACAGCTGAAACTTAATTCAAACAAAATTTAATGGCATTTCTTCGCTCATCATTTAAATATCGTAAAAATCGTATTTAGTCGTTCAGAAAATAGAAACGTATCTATGGGAGGAACGTTGACATTGACATGAAATTTGGCACAGATGTCAGCAACAATAGTACCAATATAAAAATGAGAGAGTTTATCTGTTATCCTGCAATATTTGAATTTTTAAAAATTCACCTTAGCTTCTGCCTACACCATTGCACCAAACAGCACAATAGTAAGCAACTGTAAAAAAGACCAGAGCAAAAACAGCATCAACACCTCAGTGAATTCAGTTAATTTTTGCAGAAAACCATTCCTTGTTTCCAACTTGAACTCAGTTCATTCATGTGGAATTCCATCTTTGGGAAAGAAATCATGATTAAATGGAGGACTGTTAACAAAATACACTAAATTATCCCTTGTTTTGCATTGTTCAGTTTAAAACAGGGCATTGGTGTCTTCCTCTGGATAACTTGTTCATAATATCCAGATTTGGCATTTAAAACTGGTTTCAAATTAGATTGAAAACTAGTGGACCAAGAACCCTGTGGAAGAACATTATAAAGAATGCGAAAACCCAAAGTCTACTATTGTATAGCAATCATTCCCGTTTTCAACATTATCTTCTGGAGGCTAACTAGTGAGCAATTTTTATTCGGCTCAGGTCACAAATGATAGATTCAATAAATAGCCAAATAACCCATCAAAATAAAAACTATGAAACTTCGAAATAATGAGGAAATGAGTGTTCAATCAAATAATTTACTACACTGAAATTTCTGGTCAACACCTGAAAAACTTTTTTCCAGGTTTTCTTGCCAATCCTTGCCTCCTGATAGAGGCAAATGGTTTCCAAGATCTGCATCGAAATACTGGTACTACATTTCAGATTCCCTTGAAGATCATCTGAAAGAGTATCTTCAATAGTATGGTTTCTCTACTCATCAACTTCTTAAAGAAATTGACTTTACCATATTTCGGGTAAGTTCCAAAGGTCCAAAAGCCTATCAATTCGAGGAAATACGCAGACGCATATATAACTAAAGCGTGAACTGAAATATTCCAAGATGTAGACTCGAAGACAGAGTAAGCAGAAAAGGCCAGACAATTGAAGGATGCATATTGCAATGTGCGCATATAAGACAACATAATCCACACTCAAATTTGAGCGGAATTTTGTCCTTATGGAAATTTGTTGTGTGAACAAGACATTTGAAACAACATATTCTCGATCAGCTCAACAAATTTATTACAGAAACAATCTTGTACATTTCATTAATCAGACCAAATATCCAAATTAATCAGTTACTGCAGAAAGATCCAAAAATACAACTGCTGTGTCCCAAATAACGTCGTTATTTGGTCCCAATAGTTGAAGTTGAATTTGAATGAGATGAAGCTTTATCTATAATACCACACAACAGCAATTCTGATGACTGAGTTATGGCACGTAATATAAGCCTCATTTTTAATGACTTCAAATCCGTGATTGAAACTGCTGTATCAGCTCTAATTCAGCAAATATGTAACATGTGCCGGTTGATACCAGATTTTAGCAGTTTCGTATCGCAAAGGTTTTCTTTGCTTATTCCCCCATAATCGTAGAAACTCAAAGCACGTTCTGCAAACCTTTTGAGGAACCCAATGCTTATAACGCATTTTCAGAATCAGAAGATGTCCAAAGTAATTTTTTGCAACTTCATGTTCGAACTCACATTCAAACGGTATCCTTTAAATATATACTCTTCCCAAATGAAACAAAAATGATCTGAATCATTCAAACAAACTTTTCTTGTTGATGCCATATCAAATTATAGCAGGTTGAATCAATACAGCATATTATTACAATAATTAAATGTTTTTTCAATAAAAGTTATATTGTTAGTTGTTAGAAATCAAATGAGGGAATATTTAGAATCAGCGATGTCAAATTAGTAAACATCAACATCAGTGTAATCGATCCTGATCTTGAATCTCTAGTTTTCTGAAAGAAACAGAAAGCAGACTTACAGCACCACAGCTGTTCGAATTTCCAAATTCTTCCTGATCTCGAAAGGATAATGACAATTGCCATGGTAAAAATCATTCTTTCCCAAATGATTGCTATTGATTTCAAATCATCTTTGAGCTCTTGCAATCAAAAGGCTTTAGACAAATTCTTATCAGGAAACAATGTTTTCGCTGTTTATAAAATCGTTTTGTTGGGAAAAAATTATTTTAACAACCGTCTTCGCGCCTCAAGCTGTATATCTCTATCTCGAGTCGCAATATTGAATACACAATCATTCAATTATCTACCCATATGGGTATAATAAAGCGCAGGTGATATGGTCGTGAGCACGTTTCGATAACACGCATATCGTTTAGACTTCTAGATCAATACTTGAACGCCCCAACTAACGCACAATATCTTTTATTATGCTCTTATTCGATGTTTCGGTTATTATTCGAAATTTGCACAATTTCCTCGTACAATGTAAGTTGTTCACAGTCGGACGGAAAGATTGAATGGATGCTGTCGATTCGATTCACGTTGATGAGGAAAAGCATGCAGGCAGAAAATCCTTTTTCAATTGACGTCATCGTGATGTATTATGGTGTGAAACAATAAGTTTGCATAAACTGTCGAACGAAGCTGTTTGGACGAGGAAATGATTTTTTCTCACAATTAAATTTATGACGAAGATTGTTATCTCTTAATTTATTCGTTGTGAATGAAACTGGAAGTGTTCGGAGTATTCAATACTAGTCAATTTGTGGGTGCTTTAGATGAAAGTGTTCGAAATTCCTTTGTTATTTTGATTAGAGAAACCCTGCTTTCACTATTGAAATGTGAATATAGTATGGCTACAGAAATCGCTGAGGGTAGCTCAGCACTCTGTCCCTTAGGATCTATTATACATTTCCCCTTGGAGGGCTCAAAATATATCCTTGGTAAAGGTTATTCTTGAAATCTGGCCTCCCTTTTCCTTGGAAATTGGACAACTGGTGATAGTACTATGACTAATACAGAGTCAATAACCGCAAGAAGGTTATATACATCTTGAAGTCACCAGGTTTCCAGTTACTATCTTCCTTGGTCAGCCAACACACCACTTTCCTGAGGACTAAGCACCATGACGTCGTCAACGTCATAGCGTAGGTTAAACCTCTTCTCACAGATCCATCGATGTCATACCCCATACCCTCAGTCTATGTGACAGGTATAATGCATCTAAGCATAGACTAAGCCCAAAAAGTGTTATCTAACTGAAGATTTTGAACGAACTAATCGTTTTCTCTCTAGTGCGAATCTAGCAATTATTGTTGATAATTTAATTCTCTCTTTTTCCTTCAGTAAGTAATAAAAGATCATCAGAAACTAGTGCTAATATAATAGACATCGTTTATCTTCTCTATCTATATCTGCAGTTTTAGAAGAGTGAACTAGAAATCGCAGAACTTATGTCTTTCAATCCATGAGAAGGAGGAGACGTAGCCCAGAAGGTTGGCCAATACTCGCCAAGTGTAGATTCATCATACCATGATAGCATTGAACAATCATGTGGTCCATGTTCAAATGCTTTCTGACGTTGAACTTTCAATATTTCCAAGACAAGTTATTGATGCACCTGCGCATTAGGTCTTTGCTTGCTTATCCAATTGAATCCAAATAATTGTAGTCTATCGTACTTTTTGCTGAATAACCAGGTTTTTGTAGATCTATCTCACCATAACCTCTCTACTTTCTTCCAGCTAATAGTCCTTGTTTGCTCCCATTAAAGATGTGCATTTTTACGAGTTATGTTTCTTCTTTTTTCGGGAAGTCCATATGCGATAAGTTTATTCATCAAGACTGTAGAAACGAAGTTGTAGTATGAGTTGCCTAATGGTGCTGAGACCCGTAAACGGAAATCATCTGGATTTGAAATAATTCTAATTTGGAAGTCAATATGCAGTGTAGAGAGATTTCATCTAAGCTATCCATAGATATAAACTCCTTCCACCACATCCTATGTCCTTCCAACTAAGTTAAGTCATCTTAAACAGCTACCCAAGCCTACATGATATCAAGAAATAGGCTCCAGAATCCCTGGGACGGAAAGGCAGCAGTAGGTGTTTTTACCATATAGTCAATTTGTCTGAATATTTTCACTTGCATATTACTTCAATTCCATATACTAGAATATGTCGGCCGAATGGCATCTTTCAATTGTATACTCAAGTTAGTTATTTTGAAATGCATGGCCAGAGGTCACATGATTTAAATCACTTAGATTTCTTTTTTGTAATCATCTCAAGTCGAGAGTATTCAAATCTTTTTAGAGTCGAGCAAAATTCCTACTGCCAGGTTGTTTCCAATCAATTGAATTGAAAGTTTTGAAATCACATTTGAGAAGAGAATCGAAAGATCTCTACCCACTTTTTCATAGATATTTTGAGTAGGAGGATACTAAGAATGAGACATTGATTCCACATGCATGGGGAAGTCAAATTTCATTAGAATACAGAATATAATTAGGACAATTTTCTTGGAAACATCAATATGTTTTCGTACCAAGGAGTTCCAACCACAATCATCTTTAGCTATGAAGTTACGAAGTTGAAAGGATATTTGAGATTTAGAACATAATTTCTTATACAAGTCATTATCTGATAAATATATCATCAAGGTATTTCTTTTCAGTTTTGAGTTTTAGTTTTATGGAATGTTATGGTAAAATCGTCAGCAATTCAATTTCGCTCTAAAAATAGGATCAGAATAATAAAAATTTACTATGGAAATTCATGAAATTTTGCTCAAATTAAGAATTTGGTCGATGAATTTGAGTTAACAGCCAATATGGCCAATTTTACGTAAGGATTTGGCTTTAAGCCTCACAAGTTGTAACTGGTGTAAGAATTGATGGTGGTTCGCTCAATTCATTCATTTTTGGATTAAGCTCATTTTCATTTCTCTTGATGCGTCAATTAACAAAATTGCCGCAGTTAGACTTCTGAAAAACCACGAGCAATTGGTGGGAACCTTTGCATGCTGAATGCTGTGGTCTGGAGGCCTGATTGGGCCTTTTTTAATTCTGATGAAGATGACGTTAAGGTGGATGGATTTTACTATCAATTTTGGTAAATTATTGATGATACGGATATCCTTGGCATGTGATTTCAACAGGACGGTGCCACAAGTCACCAAACACTGAATTCATTGCAATATAATCTTCCTCTCTCTCTCTTTGGTTAGAAGGGTCTGGTCTTCTATGCTGTTTCTGCAGAGGCTGAGATATTATGGGCCCCCACAAGAAAACATTAGCATCTCCCATATTTAGTCAAATAATTAAGGATAAAATATTCGACGTTCAAAGTAAGTCGTCAAACAACCTGTCGGATATACTGTTAATATTTCCACGGACAGATAAATCTCCAAACTCTGCTATTTATCTCTGGGGGCCATCAGACCTGATCAAATTATTTCGGGGCAAATTGAAAATGGGTTTCGCGTAGAATTTAATCATAAAATATTCCCGTGAATGTCGTCATTACTCATGTTGGTATCAGTAGAGAACCACGTAAAAACAGAAAAGTCCAAACTATGAAAAATGAGACCCTCGCGTCGCGTTTATAAATAATACAACAACGTGACGGTGTGTATTTCCCGATGAAGAAACTTGACAAGATTTGAAAAATGAGTTCTTCATTGATACAAGGGTAAGTCGGTGGAAATCTGACGCGACGGTTTTTCCCGCACCGCCACCGGGTCGAGAGGGTGAACAGCGGCGGCCCGCGGACCTTTGATTACATTGAAGTGCCACAAAAGCTTTGAAAGTGGTTATTTTTTGTAGTTACTGGCTTCGGCGAACATATAAACGTGGGAGTTGCACCTAAATAGTTCAGAGAATTCTATATTTTCTCATTCACTAAAATTTATTTTCATACTCGGTTTTGAATCATTTTCTTTCTGAATATGACTGTTGCTTGTTTGATAAGGCCCTGACTATAATCGAATGAAACGTTATTATTATCAAAAAGATTGTCACAATTTTTGTTGTTGCTGAGTTGTCACAACTGTTTTCTATACTGACACGGAGCTTGAACGCGATCTGTCATTTATTTGATATTATTTTTAAAATGGATGAAAATATCGAACGAAGAATTTGTCTCAAATTTCGTATTACAAATATAATTTCGTTTGCCGAATCGCTGAAAATGTTACGGTGTATCGACTTTTTCAAAACACGTGTATATGAGTAATACAGTGCATTCAACAGCGGCCGAGATGTGATGGAACATTTGCCTTGCTCCTGTCGGCCATCAACATCTTCAACTGAAGGTAAAACGGATAAAGTGAAGGAAATGGTATTTAAAAATCGTCACGAATCAATTCGTGCCATTTTTAACGATTATTTGGGCATGAAACGCAGTGCCGCTCGACTAGTTCCAAAGGATCTGAATTCTCTTCATAAATTGAATCAAGCAAAGGTCGCTGAAGACATGCTAGAACAAGTCAGTTCCGACCCTACATTCATAAAACGCATTGTAACTGGTGATGAGACATCAAAGTCGATTCAAAAATCACGGCAATATTGACTGTTTTCTTTGATTATCGCGGTGGGTGTTGTGCACTCGGAATTCTTGCCAGAAGGTCAGACGGTGAATAAAGAGTATTACCTGAGTGCTATGCGGCGTTTGAAAAGCAAATTCTTCGGAAAAGGTCAGTTGAAAAGAAAACTTATGGATTTTGCACCACGTGTTCCGAACAAAAACTCTACAAATACCATCGTACAGCCACCGTTTTCACCTGATATGGCTCTGCCAGACTTTTTTCGTTCTCCAAAACTCAAATTATCACTTCGAGGTACCCATTCTGAATCGATAGAAGACAAAAGAGAATTATCGGCGAGAATTAAAGTTAATTTCGGAGAAGGATTGTGAAAAATGTTTTGATGATTGGATTATTCATTGGCATAAGTGTATTATTTCATAAGGGGCCTAAAAAACCGTGACATTCCGGATCTCTATTATTTATAATTTCAATTTCAAGCTGAAAATAGGTGTGTTTCAGCTCCACGCTGCGCCGTTAAATAATTTTTTTAAGGTATTTGATAATAATTGAAGAATTCGAAAATATTATGGTGTATTCTTAAGACTCCAGAGCTTTCATTCTCATAGAAAATGTATTCTAAGGTGAATTTTTCATTAACTTGGCCGAGTCTTAATTAGCACAATTTTCATGAACTTTAGTCTCAATTGTAAAACAATTTATGAAATGTTCGGATAATTGGCGTAATTTTTTTTCTGTTGTAATAAGTTTCGTTGATTTCAGTTATTTTAATAATAAACTTCTTCGGGTCCTACCAATGTGAAATTTATTGCAATCGTTAAATACAACTTGTAAACACCTGACTAATTATACTTTTCGAATTTGATTTCATTGTTTTTATTCATTTGCTCAAATTATTATTGGATTTATTGAAATCGCTTCTATTCAGGAAAAAACTTGAGTTTCACATTTGCAAGGCCGATATATAGCACATGTCGTTTGTTGAAAAACCACAAGTTTCACCACAAAAAATTAACAATAGAAATGCACAATTAAAGCATTCGGTACTCGAGTCTTACTTGGACTGACTCTTTTTTCGGCTACCTCTTCGTTCAATTCTGAATAGGATGGTTTTAAAAAATGAAATCATTACCGATAATAAAAATTTTACATATAATTTGCACTTAACTACAATTAATTGATATGAATCAAATTCAATTTCCGACGTATGCTTTTCACGTTGAGATAACGAGTCGCCACTGGTCTGGATTATCGATTTTGCCGGTAATCTTCAAGTTCCGTGGACTGCGTTTCGATATCTTTGTTCATTCATTTGCTTAGCTCGACGACGCCGACCGATAGCAGCGTCCCGATGCCAATAGCATAGGCAACAGGTAATGCATGAGTGACGCAGTGTGAAAATGACCGGACCGTAAAGTAGGGTCCTGACAAACAAGTTCAACTGCATAGGATCAATTTATTGACTAAAAGAACTCAGCGAAATTTTCTCTACTTCAAAATTTATCCTAATTTTCTGAATTGCAATTAATTCAAGTGTTTTATTTTGAATTCCGAATGAATGTAATGATTTGATGAAAAAAAAAATTAAAAATGATTCGGATGGACAGGAAGAAACAATCTGTCCTGTCTCACCTTTGCTGATACATCAGTAACAAACAAAATTATTTCGTTTACGATCTATTCTTCATTCAAACGAAATCTGCGGTTGGTAATGGAATCTAATAGTAGAAAAACAGTAGAAAAAAACGTGTGAGTCCAAGACTGAGTTTTTTGCGCCTTCAGCAATTGATTCTCAAGAGTTTGATGATAGCACTGAGAATATATACAGGGTGTATAAATATAACTTCATGTATGGACATGCTAACGGAAATGCATTAGAAGCTCGGCGGTTGTACATTGAGAGATTTCCAAACCATATTGCTCCCGAAAGAAAAACTTTTGAAAGCATTTATCGACGCCTATATGAAAAAGGCACATCAAGACGATATGAAGGAACAGGAAGGTGGAGGGAAGTAAGAAGTGTAAAGCTGGAAAATGAGGTTCTTGAAATAATTCAAGACGATCCTGGTATCTCCACTCGAAAACTTGCTGATGCTTTAGGTGTCAGCAATGGAACTGTTTGGCAAATTCTTCATGAACATGTCTGGTATCCATTCCACCTACAACGCGTACAAGCACTTCTTACCGATTTTCCAGCCCGTATATCATTGGCTTTTGCGTAAGTTGATTCAAATTCCTACATTTATTATACTGGTCCTCTTCACTGATGAAGCAATCAAACATATGTAGAACGATTTCAACATCACTTCTCGTTTGGATCGGCATTGTGGGTGACTGCCTAATAGGACCAGTATTTCTACCACGGAGACTTACGGGGCAGGTGTACTGCCACGATTTAGAACACACGCTGCCAGAATTTCTAGAGGTTTTACCTTCGGTAATAATACAAACGATGTGGTTTATGCACGATGGCGTACCTGCCCTTTTTAGTTAACTTGCTCGTGACTTCCTAACTCAAGAGTATGGAAACCGCTAGATTAGTCAAGGTGCACCCCAATTTTGGCCTGCACGGTCCCCAGACTTAATCCCATCGATTTCTTCCTGTGGAGTCATTTGAAGTTTTTGGTTTGTACTATCCCCATGGCAAATGGTAAGGACTTAAGAAATAGAATCATCGCTGGGTGCAACTCGATAAGAACAGATCCTGGTGTTTTTGAAAGAGTTCGCTAATCAATGAGGAGAAGACTGGCATCTTGCATCCAGTTATTAGTGATACTCAAAAGTCTTTGTTTTGCTCTTGAACTTCTGAATTTCAACCAAAAGGTGGGATATAAAAAAGGAAGACACTACGATGGTTCTTTTAATCGAAGACTACTTGTCGTATAATGAATTGTATTGACTTTCTTTTTCACATTTTTTCACTCAAACTTGGCGTCGTACAAAAAATGTTAAAAGAGATTTTTTCTTGAAATATAATTGGAAACTCAGTAGCATCCTAGTTTTTTATTTGAGAATAACCTGCGTTGTGCCCATACGCGCGCCACTAGCGAGTCGAAAATATTTTTTCGTATTGAAGATTATGCGTCTTTGAAAGTTTTCAACACCCCCAAAATTTTACGTCAAGATCAAAAGAGGTTTACGAAAAATTAAAATTTGACTGCATCTTCCGATCAAACTTCAACATCCTGTAAATCGGAACGAAGTATTTTCGGACCTATGATGATATGAACTTTTTTCCTAAAATGACTTCAGCAATCACTTCCCTAAATATTGCCGTGTCTTTTTTAAACACCCTGTAAAGTAGTAGCTATCTAGGTGGGGTTGTACTCTCAGAAGTGGAAATAGCTATTGCACTTAACTCAGTTGATGCCTCTGAGGACCGAACAGAATTCCTCCAATATTTCTCAGAACTGCGCAGATTGCCTGTCACCCCCATGTGCGTTACATTGAACAACTCACTTCGTAGCGGAATTTTTCCGAAGAAATGGGAAATCTTCTGCAATCCCAATTTTCAAGGGCGGAAAAAGAGACAACATATTAAACTACCGGCCTATTAATCATTCTCTCATCTATCCCGAAATTGTTCGAGTCTCTAGTTTATGAATACTTATACAGTCATATTAAAAAAATAGTCATACAACAGCAGCGTGGCTTTTTTGAGGGTATATATTTGGAAACAGTCTTTCAGAGTATCTCTAGATGTCTCTTGACTGCCGCATACAGGTGGATTCCGTTTACAACGATTCAAAAAAGCGTTTGATGAAATAAGTAATTTCATTATACAAAGAAGATTTTATCTAGATAGATCTTATCTGGTGGGAATGTTACATATTGTTCAACTAGAAGGAACGTCCTCTAGAATATTCGTCAGGAGTTCTCACTCGGGACCACTAGTATTTATAATATATATAAATAATATAAGTGAACGTTTCCGGAATTCGAATTTCTTATTATATGCGGATGACATGAAGATATTCGGAAGAGTTCAGGAGAGAAGTTTTTGAACGGAAATGCAGAAAGCTACTCCCCTGAAAACAGTTTATTTTTAAATAGTCAGAAGTGTTATAAAAATTACTTGCAGCGAAAATTCAACCTCACTGAAAATAATTACTTCAGCAGCTATCTGCTGCTCCAAAATTTGGATACCATTCTAGATCTAGGACTTCTATTGGTAGCTACTATTTAATCAACATATTGAAGGCACCTTGAACAGCAATAATGAGATGCTCAGCTTTATTCTTCGACACTGTAGGCTTTTTAGAGATGACCCAACCTTTTAAACTTTATATTGTCCTTTGTCTTCAGTAGATTTAACTTTGCTTCTATAATATGGAATCCTCAATGCAAGATTTTTATCCGCAGATCCAAAATAAATTCATAAGATATTTAGCTTTCAAAAATGATGTCATTATTGATGATCATAGTTACCTTGAGGCTCGAAAGAGATTAAAATTGATCACTCTACGGGAACGTAGGGAAATTAGTGATGTAGTGTTTCTACACAAAATATTGAACAACTTTCTGTTAGTGCCTAGCATTCTTCAGAGTATTCTACTGAGGGTGTCAGATTTGAGACTGAGAACGAACGAGCTATTTTATGTCCCTTTTAGACAAACGAAAAGTTCTCAAAATGCACCTTTTTGTAGGATGTTGAGTACTTTTGATGAAGAAGACACCCAAGAGAAGTTATCTCTCGATTAATGTTTTACTTATTTCTTCAGTTTTAGACTATTCTATTTCGCACTATAAATCATACCTGAATTGGTGAATACTGTATTTAGACTACTTGCCTGTTTGTATTCCTATTCTACAATAAATAAATAATTAAATATGAGCATTTTGAATGAGTGTGAATAATATCAAGTGACCTACTGAAAATCGAAACGCCCTGGTAAGTATTACTTTTGAAATTTATGGCCTCCTGATGTTCATACTTAGTATCAATACTGATCAGTAAACATATGCGTGATTATTCATTAAGATAATATCAGTTATTTAAATAGATTGGAAGTGATAAGAAATTTTCCAGAAAATCAATAACGAATCATGATGGAAAATTCCCGAATTGAAATTAACACCACAAACTACGTTAAATAGGAGATAGTTTCCTTATTAAAAAGATAACTGATGATACTTGTTCCCTACTGTTTGTTGTTGCTACATCGTTTCCACTTCATATTTCGCCAAAAATTTGACCACTATTCCCACAGTCACAGTATTAACACTGTGCAATTTCTGGCTATAGAATAATTAGAGACCGTTTCAACACGATAGATCAGTTGAAATTCGACGTATGTTCAGGATGAACTCCGAAAGTACCGCACCGATTTTGATCAAATTCTATAACTATTTATAATTCGGTCCAACAAAAAATATGATAGTTTTTATCCCGACTATTGACCTCAATATGTGTTGAATTAACATTCTGCCAAAGTAGTACCGGGAATTGGTCAATGAAACGCAAACTAATTGACTCGTTCTAGCATTTCTTCATGCATCGCGATCCAATTTTCGACGAAACTTCAGATCTCTTGGAAGTAGTCGTTACATGTCCAAATGTCCATTTTCTTCACTTTATCGATGTTAAATTCAGTTGAAGATGAAGATAGCCGACCAGAGCGAGGCAAATCTTCCACCACATCTCGGCTCCGTGTTTTTGATAAAACCGATTCACCGTAAACCTTCTGCAACATCTTCAGCGATTCGGCACACGAAATTTCATTTGAAATACAAAATCTCTTTGTTCCATTGAAAAAAATCGCAAAACACACTTATCAGAACTGACAAAATCAAGCACTGTAAACAAACCAAATGACAGATCACTTTAGTATAGAAAACAGTTGTGTGAACGTAGCAGCAACAAAAATTTTGATAATCGTTTCAAGCAGATTTTTTGAATAATCAGTTCCTGGTAGTCTCTTGACAGAATATTACTTATCTTTCATCAAATTTTGAGTTGAAATGACAAATGAAAAAGTCTTATGAATGGCGTTAACTGTTCTACGGTAAGAAGAAGTCCGCTAATTTTATAGAAAATGAAGATTTAACATTGGAGTAAGTGTTTTTGATATATCCAGTATTTAGTTAAGCGGATTGATACGAACGTCCATACCACGCTTTACCCGGAGCTCATTCTCTAGCCAATATCGAGCAATTTTCACCGCATTGCATTTGTGTTGCGCCACCCAATAAACCACATGTGACTATGGAATTTTTAAATTTTGAATAATCACTGTTTCCATTGTCCCAATGCCACTGCCAACATTCTCGAACCGTGTTGCACAGTGATTTTTTGTCGGTTCACGGTGGACTAATTCCTTGCACAAGCATAATAGTCGATTGATATTTCTCAACTCCTAGCAACGATTTCGAGCTGCTACATGAAAAAATCTTCTCTATATATAAATGTGAATATGCATACCGTATTTAAACACCATATTAAAATCACAAATCAATATAGTTTCAATTACGAACTTATCGTCGAAATACACTACACTACACTTCTACGCGTGATTTTTCCAACTCTTAATAATAAACTTATTTCGCTGTCGAAGAGTGAATAAGTACTATCATTGGAATCGAGTAACAGTGGATTAGATTAGGTTAGATATACCATATTACTGTGGTGGACAGTTCCAAGATTTCTGGATTTTGAAGATCTAATAAAATAAAATTCAATATTCAGTGATGCCACTTTTTGCTGCAATAGGACCTTCTATGCGCATGCTTTCTATATAAACCTTTGCTATTTCGTGAAGTTTAGAGTTGTGATGCCATTCTCTGATAAGGAGTTTCAATCAACTGTTGCTTGGTGGTGGTGGTGGTGGTCACTATCTTTGGTGAACTCCCAGGTGTTTTCTATGGCGTACATTTCTGGTGAATTCTTTGGCCAAGACAAATCAGCAACTTTTTTGTCAGTCAGAAATGCAGTAACACTCTTGAATTTGTAGCAAAATATAAAAAACAGCATCGGGGTACCATCTATTGAACTGAAGTAGTAACCGTTTCTCTTATACTTGCTTGTACTGATCCTTCGACCTTTCTACAAGGTAGCGCCCCATGCCTTTGACTGAGATAACTGACCATATCATAACACTTATCTTTTGTCCCGGATGAAAGAGGTAAATATATACAGACGAACACCACAGCTGAACGAAGCAATGCCATGAGAAGTGTTGCACTTTTACTCTCTTAAAACCTCTTCTTCATTCCAATTGTAATAAATCATTGGCCCTCGAAGAGGCTAGATCCCATACTTCGTCTTTTCTCTCCTTCCTTTTCATGAATACCACAACATTGCCTCCATAGATACTCTCTAAAATCATTTAGAGTATTAGCTCAAATATCATCATCTTCCTATCACCTGTCTTAGATAGATAAAATTTCATGCAATAAGAATCATTCCTTACCTTTAAATTCTTTCAGCAATAAAAATAAAGGCCAATTTCAAAAAACGACAGAATAACAAACCGTTCTTTTCAAACTTTTCGAAACTCGATTCTTTCTGGAACTAAGCCTCTCAGTTCTTCAGAGCATTTACCATGAAAGTACCTGTAGAAAAAAAAGGATCAACAACCTGCCACCGTTGAACGGGAAGCTGGAGATCATGCGTGGTCGATGAGGAGCACTGCTCTGTTCTAGACACTATTCAATAATGAATGTTCAGGTGCGGAGCCCTCACATGGAAACAGTATTCGAGACCAGGTCGCACCTGTCCTTTGTATAAAAGCATCAGTTGTGATGGCATGAAGTACTGCTTAGACCAGAAAGGAAACTGAGTTTACCAGAAGATGATTTAGCAAACTGTTGACTGTATATCCGAGTAGATACATGTTCTTCAGCAGTGACTTTTCGCCGAATCAACACTGTTGATTCGTCTTGTTCGCGTTGAAATTGGCCAAGTTCTACTAATCTGAATTCAATGGCATGCTCTTGGTTGATATCTTGGTTTGTGTGTCTCCTTAGCAGTTATAAGACGCTTAAAAGAAAATGAGGACACCAGGGTACACTCGCAAACCCAAATATGATGTTTCCTGAAAGAGTGGAGTGGGACAGATCATTCATCTACAACAGTAAAAAAGTTGGCGATAGTATAGAGCCTGGGGTACTCCTGCATTGGCATGAAAAGATTCACTCGTTTACACCATCAACTATCACCCGAATCGATCTACTGAAGAGGAAGTTAATAAACCAAACACGCAATTTTTCGTAATATTCACAAACGGTACTGTAATATCTTCATTTTCATTCGTCAAATTTTGAACAATAGTACCATATAACATTCGAGTGGTCCCCATCTGCTGCCTGAGCATAAAAGTGAATCTCGTTACAGTTGATCGTATTTCCATCGTAATTGTTGAAATATGTAACTATATTGTCTTGTTCTCGTGACTTTGTAGTTGTTTTAATACAAGTTAGATTCCAAATTCAATAATTGCTAACCGAGAAAAAATTCAAATTCTTTTGTT
The DNA here is from genome assembly GCA_013387265.2 of Cryptolaemus montrouzieri. Lineage (NCBI taxonomy): Eukaryota > Metazoa > Arthropoda > Insecta > Coleoptera > Coccinellidae > Cryptolaemus > Cryptolaemus montrouzieri. Next base: position 31,029,087 of record JABFTP020000001.1, read on the forward strand.
AAACTTACGTCTGGTAATTAACAATTTTCTCTCATATTTTATGGGACATTAAAATTTATTGCTAAGAGAAATGATATTTGAAATTTATCTAATCGAAAGTAATATGTAGATTTTTTTCTCACAAAACAGAGAAAGGAAGCATGTTCTCAATAGCAGTTTCCCAAAATGACGATTGTTGCTTGAAGTCACCATTAGAAACAGTAAATAGCAATCGTTGAATAACGTGACATACTCCTGGCCTTTAACACCATTCTCGTATGTTACCATTATTAAGGCTTCTCTAAACCTAACCTCTCATATCGGATAGCCGATTACTTATAAATATTTCCGTCTAATCGCCAAAACCTACCGTCCTGGAAACTTTTGTGGCTCGTCTGCAATAACTAGCCTTTCCCCTAAATCAGCATTTCCTTATTGATGTGATTCATGCCCGAATTTACGACACAAACCGAAACGGTCGAAATATCCCCAAAACTTTATCATCAATCTAACGTCCAACAACTGGGATTCTGGGAAGACTCGTTGGGGGGCGCGAATGAATGCATCTTATCGAGACATTGAAGGGGGTGCACATTTACCCGGTCCCACACATCGATTGTTCACTGTACTCTGGTGTGATGCTTTATGACGAATAATGAGTCATCGGGATGCTGGGTACCGGACTGGAATAATAAATCAATTCGGTTTAGGACAAGGTCTCATTTTCATTTTTATTGAATGGATGCGTGGGGTAGATGGGAAAGAAGGCGATAAGGGTTGTAGGATCGCCACATATGGCATATAAATTCCTTTATGTTACATAACGATTAATCAATCATTGTAAGTTTTGAGTATGCAAGAAGTATAGCAACAAATTTGCAGTTTTCTACTGAGGTACTTCTTTTCATTTCACTGCTAATTACTGAAGTTGCCATGAATACAAAGTCGAATGATTTTATAAGGGACTCAGAGATGTTATCCATGTACGGTTCACTTGTATTTATGCTTAGAAAAAAATGTGACCGAAAAAAGATTTTCTCTTTGTGTAAACCGTCTTTTCAAATTTCCCGAATTTGTGAAGGATATTATCTCACTTTTCTCTAGTGGGGTCCATTTATTTTCCAACATAATCTTCATTAAGATATTAATCTATCACAACAGCAGTAGCATGTAAAAAAATATCGCGAAGAAGTCCAACAACTTGCATCATCACGTTATAATAGATCTCTAGGAAACTGAAGAATTTTGCTCCATTTTCGCTGTGACTATAACTAAGATTTTCTATTTGAGTTCGGCAACTATTTGATTCAACTTTGATGAACGTGATAAATGAACTTTTGTTCAAGTTTATTCGGAAACTTACGTAATGAATGAAATAACTTACGAAGTATCCTGAGCGGTTCCTTTTATGTGAAGCATCAAATAACGCTTTCGCGATTGAATAGCTTCGTTTATATAATGCTAGAGACGAGAGCAATAAGATATCTTATGGAGAATGTTATTAACAACTTTCGAAAAGTCGAATCAAAAAGTTTCGGAGGAGAATTCAATAATTATTCATCGAAGCTTCTAGAGGAGTTAGTTTATCAACCTAGATGGGGACTGACATGGGTTATACTTGATAAGCAGCATCTTACAGAAGGAAGGAAGAGACTGAACGAGAACTGTATCAGCGTTCTTCCGTAGCCATTCTCTTCACCGGGCTTGAAATCTATGGAGCATGTGTGAGATCTGGCAGCGTTGTTTCCACCTCCCATTAGATGAACTTACAACTGTTTTACTGTCGGATATCATGGCGATTATTGGCTGTAATCAAAGGTTGGCAGAACTGTATATAACTATTAACAACGATCTGTCCCTATAGTCGGGCTGCTCCTGAAGCCTTGGGCGCACACAGTTTTTTTACGGTGGTCTAGTAGTGCATTCAAGTACTGGAACAACCGTACGTAAACGACCACATCAGATTAGAGGAAATGGAATTTTGCTTAGCAGTTCAAAGGAGTAGGAATGAATATGATAAGACTTTGCAAAAGTGTCATACACAAAGAAAATTCACCTTTAGGATTCAAGCAACGTTCAAGGATTTGCTACAGGCAAGTTAGTGATGTTAGAAAAAACATATTGAGCAATCACTGCAGCACCAGACTGTTTTATGAGACTTATGCCTTATGAAATACCACCCACACGGTGATAGGCGTCTAGCGCCTGAAAATAATTGATTCATCTGTGAGAAAAATAGGCTACATGAATCTAATCTTCAAGCCACTGTGTTCTCACATCTTCATTATTAAATCCTGAGGCAAGAGTAACTAGGATTAGAGGCCACAATGAAAACTGGGGTTTTATGTTATTTAGGGATGAATCCAGAGCGGTTTATATCCAAACACAAGCTCACAAAACAGTCTTCATCAAACAAGAATCTGCTATTTCAGGGTGTGGTAAGAAATGGAATTGAGTTGATTGAAACTATTGACAATATTTATTCAGTGGTTATGAATAATTCCGGAATCGACATCATTTCTCGCCAAATTCTCTTTTATGTTATGTTTATTTCTATCGATTCAAAACAGGTACCTCGAAGTGATCATTTGAGTTTTGGAAAAACTAAAAAAGTCTGCCGGAGCCATATCAGGTAAATACGATGGTGTTTGTTGAGTTTTTGCTCAGAAATTCATTCACAATGATAGGCTTGTGAGATCCATTAGTTTTCTTTCCACAAATCTGGCCTTTTTCGACGAATGTACTCTCTAAAACGCCACATAACGCTTAGGTAATATTCCTTATGCACAACATTGCGATAATTAAAGAATACAGTTGACTTTTGATCGACTTTGACGTGGATTTTTCGGTTTCGGATCCGTTTGAAGGCGCCATTCCGAAGCTTGTTGACTGGTTTGCATGTCAAACTCACAATCCCATGTCTCATCAGCAGTTACAATGCGTTTCATGAATGCCGGGTCGGAATTGACTCATTCTAGTTTTCAGCGATTCAATTTTTTTATGAAAATTCAGGTCTTCTGGAACTAGGCGAGCGGCAACGCGTTTCATACCCAAATAACCGTTTGAGATAATACGAATTGATTCGTGAGACATAGAAAGTTCTTGTCTCATCTATCCCAAACTTAAACGACGATTTACAATCACCATTTTCTTCACTTTATCGATGTTAAATTCAGTTGAAGATGTTTATGGCCGACCAGAGCGAAGCAAATCTTTCACCATATCTCAGGCGTTGTACCACTCATATGCACGTGCTTTTGATAAAGTCGAATCACCGTAAGCCTTCTGAAAGATTTTCAGCGATTTGGCAAACGAAATTCCATTTGGAATACAAAATTTGCGACAAATTCTGTATTCGATATTTTTATCCTTTGTAAAAATCGCAAAACGCACTTGTGAGAACTGACAGAAGCGAGCACTGTAAATAAACTAAATGACAGATCGCCACAGTAGAGAAAACAGTCTCAGATTCTTCTGATGTGTATAGTAGTAGCGTACTCTAGGAATCGAAAATATCAGTTTAATTCAGTTAAAATTGATTTACCGTTCATTTTTCTATTATTCTGAACCGATGAATCGTTTCTTCAATTGATGATTCTTCTCCATTTCATAATGGCGGAAAATTCCAGATATTTTCGAATGTAGTTTGTTATTGTCGTGTTCATTGAGTGAAGCCTCTTTTAATTAGGTCCAGTACGGGGTTGGCTGTGGGGAAATTACCCTTTCGCATGGATTCGTTACTGGCTGATGTGGATTATGGATGACGAAGCGAAAATGTAATTTAAGCACCAGTTTAGAAATAAATTGGTTTGTGCCGACTGCATGTGAGATCAAAAATTTAATCTACATGATGTACTTCTGTGTCGAGTGGGTAGATTCGTGTTTTCATTTCTTCGTTGATATTTCGCTAATTGATGTTCGAAAGATAGTCTCGTAGATTTATTGATTATCACTTTTAAGTTTATATGTTTTAATTGATTTATATTTTTTCAGGTAAGTTCATCCCTCTACATTGATCCAGTTTCTAATCGGAAAAGGGTAAGAACTCGTTAAATTCAGATAAATATAATTTTCGTACGCAATTTCGATAAAAACTAGATAATTAGTCAAGGCACTAAGGCACAAAAATAGACCTCACTATCGATTTTTTGCGCAATAAGACGGATTTCAATGCAATATGCTGCGCTGGGTTCGTGAGAATCTCTAGAAAGAACTAATCTAATCCTGTAGAAATCCCCAATTGCATTCGGACATAAGAAATATGCATTCGTGGATTTCATTTTGAAGTTGGCAATTATAAGAGTTTTGAAAATCGGTAAATAATACTGAAAATAAATCCAAATCTGGTACTCGGGGGTTTTTGGGGTCGTTGAACACAGGTGCAAGGTCGGCGAAAGCCTGTTATAATTGTCTACTTCAAAATGCAATTCTGAAATGCATTTTTCTTATGCACAAATGCACTTTGGGATTTCTTCATGATAAGATTACTTTTCAATGTTTTTAGAGATTCTCACGAAGCAAGCGCAATTAACTGCATTAAAATTCGTCTTACTACGCCAAAAGTCGATAGTTCATTTCTTCAATGTCTCGACTAAATGTGTCAAAGTTCAATTTATATGAGAAAATTTTCTTTTCCTGCAATTACTTCTTCATCATTTTCCCTTTAATATATGGCATGAGATTTTCAATAATCTTACTAGAAACAGTAAATTAGGAAGGTTTAATAAGATTTTTTTAATCGTATTAAGACATTGCTGCAGTTCTATCGATATTCATGACGCAGTTTGGGTTTCTTAGGTAACACTTCGGGATTTTTTGTACTCATCGAAAATCCATGTTTACTTTTTCCTATTATCGTAATCATTATTGAAAACAAACTACTCGATCTCGGCATCCATCAAAAAAGCCAACATGCCATGCTGACAACCTTGTTGTCAACAAAGTTGCTGGCCTGCAGGTTCCTTAAGAATTTTAATGACTATACCTATGTCGACATTCGAAGCTGAATTGTTTCTTTAATGGTGCCGAGAATGAAAATCTTCTTGACCAATCTCCAAGAGTGATTCTTTGGTTAGTTTTCAAGAAAATCCTTCATGATACCCAGACGGACCGACACCGGTATTTTCCTTGAATAACACAATTAGGAATAAAATATCTCAACTATAAAATAAATTGAGCTTCAAGTAAACGAAATGATAATTCTCATTATGTGAAAAATAGCCCCGACTTGATATTCTCGAATTCTGCTGAACAAAGTTCAGGAGTTTTTGTAACTATCGAAAACCCATATTTACTTTTTCATATAATCGTAATCATTATCAAAGACAACATACTCTTTTATCGGCATAAAGGAGCAAGTTGTCCATCGTTGTTGTCAACATGGCATGTTGGCAACAAATTTGCAGGACCCCAAGAATATTAGTGACTATATATATTTCTTCAATGCCGAAGAGCAATGGAATGCTATTGAATTGAAGATTGTAGGTTTCATTCATTCTGAAAAAGCTGAACTTAGAACCCTTATAATAATAATTGAAATTTCCAACTTGAGAACCAAAAAGTTTACTAATAGTAGCGATTATATCAAGGGGTCCGTCATGGATATCGACGCCTGAACCTATCTATTCGTGCCCCTCTTCGTTGTAACTACATCCCCTGCGTAATCCTTACAAGGAAGTCTCCAAGAACTCGCTTCCAGCATTTCTGTGCCTAGTCAATTACGCCTGAGGCGGATACATGCCAGACATGTGGTGATCAAATAAATTGGTGTTTCGACTCCAATTTTACACCTATTCCACTTAGGAATATTCTCCAGTTTTATCTTGTACAGGTGATATGATATGATACAGATGGTCAGGAGCCATGCATTAATTCAACAGCCTTGTGCAGCAAGGAATCTTTTCCTTTCTTCCACTCTTGTGTAGATGGAATTCTCACCTCGACATGGTTCTTTTCGAGTGCATGCAGATGAGATGGTTGCTTCAGGAAACAAGGTGTATCTCCCCAAAACAAGTGTATATCATATCAAAAATATAATCTCAAAAATGAAATATGAGAATAAAGGAAGTTGAGGAATCAACTTCTGATCTATAAGTTCATGTAAAAATTGCTTTCAATAATTTATTCAATCGAAAAGAGTAATTCCTCCATATCCTTCAACAAATTGGCAACAGCGCCGACGTCTAAAAAGAATGAAATGTTTTTCTCTCCAACAATTAATTGAGAGACCATTCAATTTAGGAGTATATCGAATAGGTTCTGGAAGAATATTGCTAGCAAGAAATCACGAAAACCTAACACTCGAGTAGATAAATCTCCAGTACACCAATCAAGGAGTGATTCGGCTGGGGCGGCGGAGTTATGTATCGACCCACCGTTATTTTCCGAAATTCAATAGACCCTTAAATCGTCTGTCTTTTCGAATATTCAGCCTGAACCTTCGTAACAAAATCCCTCATTATATATCATATTGACTTGTTTTCGGGCCGTGTAATTGAATTCTTTCATTACGCGAATACGAAGGAAAGTAATCCGTCTCTTTGCACTTTCCGTTTCTCCGTCATCTCGTATTACCGTTCGCAACATGAGGGACCCCCTTCGTCGAGTTAGAATTTCCTTTCATGAATAAGTTTCACGGCAAGGCCGGAAACAAGGTTCGATTGTCAATATTAAACGAGCCACCCGCATATTCCGTTGAATCCGTTGAAGTAATTGCTTCCTATTACACCGCAGATCCTGGTGGGAAATTCTGGAATTTTTCAGGCACGTATCGGTTCAGAGGAAGCACTCATCAAATTACCTTGAACTTGTTAAACTGAGAAAGTATCGAGGACGACGTGTCGAAGTTTCATTAGTATTCGAAAATTAAAGAAATGGCGGATGCGCATTAATAGACTGCCAATGAAATGGCGGATACGTCAATTTTTTCAGTTTTCTCCAAAATGATGGAATAATTATGAGAATAGAATATTTTAAAAATGAATGTTATGCAATATTGAAGGTTACTTATGCACCATTAGATAAAACTTATCACTAACGGAAGTAAAGATGCATCTGGACAAAAATTCTTTATCAAATTGAACGTCCTCGAAAAACGCACGCTTATTATTCCTAAAAATTCTTATAATCGTGCATAAATAACTATGAATCAACCTTGTTTCGAGGAGATATTTCCTTTCAGCGGTTGATTAATTAACGGATTTATCAATTCAAGGGTGTTCTATATACATTCAAGGCGGCTGCATTTTCCCCCATATTTTCCGTCTGAATGACGCAGTATTTCCTACCTTCTTTCGAAATTAGTTCCGCAAACCCCTTTCTCGAATTAGTTGAAAGGTTGGCAGCTGGCGGAATTTGATAACATTATTAAACGAGACAAATCTGAACAGAGTAGAATGCTGATGAAGATTACATCAATCACCCAGGAACGAGAAGAATCATTCGTACCAGCAAACGCGGTGAAACGCTGTCGAATTTTTCAGAGATATTAAACTGTTTATATAAAATTAAACATTAATTTTCGTGTGCTCGATTCTAGTATACTTAGGTAGAAGTTATGTGACTGAATTGCCAAAATAACTTTAGCTGTAATATATTTCTTGATAGGGTTATCAACTATCCGAAGAATTGAAGAACGTGTATACAGGATGTCCCAAACGAAATTTTTGTGAATACGTTGAGTGAAAAAATTTGACACTTGTACAATAAAATGAAAGTCATCTGTCAGCATCACCTGGATTAACCCTGTATCAGATGAACTTTAAATAGATGATAATTGAAGTGAAATACTTTCAACTGATTTTTTTTTTATAATAAGTTCTTCATATAGTTGTCTTACTGACACTCGAGGATTGGAAAGTACGTATCCCAAAAAAATTTACGATATTATATTCGATATATACTGATCTTCAGGAATAATTGCGATTTTCAGTCGAGAAATTACCTTGTCGCAAGACGAGCTAGGTTCGCAAATATATTTTCATTTTGCGTTGAGCGGTCTAGAAACGAATACACCCTCCATTCCAAAAGGAGCCGAACTTTTTGGAGGGGTCTTTAGCGTGTCGGTCAGCGCACTTTCAATGGCCTCATCGAACGTGCCGCTTTCCTTTCATCGTCAAATGCAGCTTAAGGAATAGATAATAATCGCACGGAGCCAGATCAGGTGAATAGGTTGAATGATGCAAGGCAATAATGTGATTTTTGATCGAAAATTCAATAGCAACTTTTGAACCATGTGATCGTGCAGAAGAGTCCAGCTGTCGTTTTCTCAATACTCTGGCAGAATACGACGAATTCTTGCCAACAATTGCTTCATGTCGCCCAAATTAGAGTCTCCTCTGACTGTCTGCCCCCGTGGAACAAATTCTCATGGATAATTTCTTTAGAATCGTAAAAACAAATCATCATAACCTTCACTTTTGACTTCTACATGCCACTTTCTTTGTGTTTTTCTTCATCCGACGCTCTCCATTCAGCACTTGCCGCTTTGTTTTGAGCTCATACTGAAAACACTACGTCTCATCACCAGTCACACAATGACTATGATGTCTTTGCTATGCTCAATTCGACTAAATTTTTGGTCGTTTCGTAAGACCCAACATTTCGGTCAAAACGCTGTATATAGATGTTTGAAGAATGCCAAATTCCACATCGATAAATTTCACCTATGATCTTTTATTATTTTTGATTACTACAAGCATTTTTTCGATGTTCTCTTCCGATAATCCAGTTTTGGGTTGGCCTGATCTTTCATCATCATTCGGGTTCTTTCTACCCGATTCGATTCGCTTGAACCATTCGTACGCTTGTGTATGGAAACAATCATTACCATATACAGTTTGTAGTACTTGGTGGTGCGTTTCGGTAAAAGATTTGCCAAGTTAAACACAAAACTCAGTTGCGGCTCTTTGTTAAAAACTCATCCGACCGATGTACTAAACGCACTAATAAACATGACGCAATAACTCAAGTTGTTTACATACAAATGTCATGAAATTTTCAACAGCTGTCAATGAAGTACCAAGTTATCGATAGGTACAATATTACGACGGATAGCAATAATAGTACTGTTTTTTAAAACAGGTCGGTTACATTTGGAATGGAGGATGTATGATATATATTTAGCACTCGCGGTGTTGAAAAATGTCAACAAATTTTTCTACCTTAAACAAACTTGGCAATTTCACAAAATTATCAAATACAAAAACCTGATGCTAGTTTATTTAGTTCGATAAGTGTCATAAATGTTTGGTTTTTGTTTCTTCAAGTCATGATTAACTTGATGTTATCATGTAGTGTTAATTTCCTCATTTATTTATCTATCCAAATTTAAAACGAAAAAAGTAATTAAGAAAATTAAGAATCCTATGGAACTACATAAAAAAAATACCGTTACTGGATGTCTTAAAATTTAATGTTATATGATCTTGTTTGGGACAGAACGTGTAAAAAATCTGCATATTTCAGTTGAAAAAAGTCGAGAATTTCAAAGAATGAAAGTTGAAAATTTCAATTAATAGTTATACAAGGGCTAAGGTAAAGCACATACAATATTATTCCCGTTAACAGAATCCCCTGCAAAAATAAAGAACACATTCCGGCGTTTAATGTAATCCGCAGCTTTTAGTATGGCCAGAACCGACTTCGACTTTTCCATTATCTCCTCTGGGGTTTTTGTTCGAAAAGATTTCTCGAATCAACATGAGGCAAAATAGTGTAATATACTATTTAGTTAGCTCGATCTGCTACAACTTGTTCTTACATGTAATATGTGTTGCATTCTCACATCAGATCATTCTATGATTCCGAATGTATTTCATAGTAGGTTATAGCAAAAATTTTGAAATCGGTAAATAATCCTGAAAGTGAATCCAAATCTGTTTCACGGGGGTTTTCGGGAACGCTGAATACGGATACGAGGTCAGCATGAACCTGCAGAGCACCTGGTGTCGCAGGGGGTGTTTTAAACGTTTTCAATATTGAAACATCCAAAAACCGCATGAAGTTATATCAGGACTGCACGAAGGCTAGGGTTGCGTTAAGAACTTGTGGTCTTCGAATATTGCTGTTCCAGCTATGGGCGTTTTTTTCTTGTAGCGTCGCTAATTCAAAGACTTGTCGAGAGCCACCTAGAGCGTGGGTAGCTGTCAACAAGTGTCTGAACATATTTGATCAATTTATACTATTCTTTCAATTATTTTACTCATACACTCGTTTCTAGATAATGTCTTCATCATTTCGATAGTTCCCAATTTTCATCGAATTTTCCGTCATTATTCTCTTGGACGTTCTTATACGAAAATAGATCGAATACTTTTGGAATAGCCCTTGTTTAAGTGAAGTATAGGAATGGTAAAAAAACACATGTGTGATATCAGGTAAAACTGAGGACTGTTTCATAGTATTCATCGCGTTTTCCGTCGAAAATTTCTGATCTTCGTGGGCGTGTTAGTTATCAAATGATTACAGCAATCTTCTTTTCTTAAATGTCAACAAACGCTCGAATATTCTTGTATACAAGTTGCTTTTTGTGGTTTGTGTAGTAATTTTCAGAAGCTTGAGGCTAATTCCTCGCAGAAATTTAATATATTTTCCAATCGTTTCATGGTTCAAGTTTATTTACCGATCAACTTATTCAAGTTTTTGACGTGACATTTAGCATTTGGAGCCCTAGGCATGATTTACAAAACTTGCGTGACTCCCAATAACGAGAATATCAAATGCTGCTCTGGTAGTAAAATTTCAATTTAATTGATGGGTTCCACACAGGAAATTGTTTATGAGAATATCAAAAAAATGTACAATCTGTGACGGGTGATGAAACCTAGCCCGCATTTCGAACAGGCCGTAACAATTAAGGAAATGAATTTATGGGTGCTGTCGTAAGTGTCTGAAAGAAATAAAAGTGACCGTTGGAATGTCTGAGAGATTAACTGTAGGCCCCTGGAATACAAAAATGTTCAGGATGTTGGAACTTTTAGTTAAGGTTCGATAAAATATTCCCTTTCATTCGATAATGACCCTGTTCTTTTTTTATTACTTTAGTTAGTATATAAAAAGTTTTACTACCTTCATCTGATTTGAACGTAAGTTTTGTTTTTAACAATCTTGTTTTCACCCGAAGATGGCATAAAATGCTGGAAACTCTATTAATTTTGGCAGCTAACTTTACTTAGTATTGCTAGAAATCATAGAAAACATTTTTTATATGATATGATGTCATAGAAATTTGTTGTTTACCCTTCTTTCCTCTTCTGTTGTTCGTGGGTGTATCCAGAGGAAATGAAGATGTCAGGAAAAATTGAGTTGAAATTTCAACTGAAACTATGTTTTTTAAACAAAATAGAACAAAGAAGATGATATTCAAACTATTAATTTATTGAAAAGAGTAAAGTTTAATTATAAATGAAAAATGATATCTGAAGAATACTCTTTGCAATCGCTCTACAAATGTAGATTCTTTTATCAAAGTTTTCTTTCAATTCTTTACCAAATTGTAAATTTCACAAGAGATTATTCAGTGGGACAGCCTCTTAACTGCTGATTTTCATGATAGTATACGATCAGATAATTTGCAATAAATTCATTGTTTCAGAGACTGTGTGACTTGTCCTATTGAAACCACATATCATTGATCAATAATAGACCAATATTGAGTTGTTAATACACACACCACAAAAATTGTCGCATCACCTGGTATTCTGAATTTCACAATCGATTAAGCAGCTCGATCGCAGTTTCTTTGTCAACATATGTTTTTGGACATATGAGGGGAAAACATCTTATCTATGTAGTAACATTTGTTTCGAGTTGATCTCAAACATGTCTGAAACAAGAATGAGTTTGACTATCAGTATTCATTTAATTTCTCTTCAGTTTTCACGCTAAATCAATGCAAGTTTTCTGTGTTTCTAGTTGATTTTCGAATCTTTGAATTTATTGTAATATCTGCTGAACGTCCTGGATGCTATTTGAGTGATCATGAAGTGGTAAGAATTGTAACACTTCTAGAGGAGGGGCGAAGCCAACGTTACGTGGCTAACTTGTTGAATGATTATTCTACACTCGATTTTAAAAATGATTAGTAACCATTCGATGCTAGTTGATTGGTCTCTCGAATGTTTGAAGATGGTAGAATTTTTTAATTTTTCATTAACTCGAAAATTGTTGATATTTTCCATCATAAACTCATCTCTTTTGAATGATATCTTATTATTTTACACTCCTGAAAGTTACCAAGCGACTCATGAATAACCAACCTAACTGTTTATATAGTATTGTCGTAAAAGTAAGGTGATGCGACAGTTTTTGTGGGGAGTGTATTTTGCATGCAAAAGCTTCTAACAACCTGTTTTTCTCAATTTTGATTGTTAACCTGTCCAGACAAATAAAAATAAGCTTCGTTGGGAAAAAGAACTTTTACGGATCCATCAGTTTTATAGTAAATTTTAATTTATTTTAATGCTATTTGAATTCATTGTAACAATTGCCAAAAATTTCACTACCCTTTGCATTGAAAATTAATTGGGAATGTAGACTGGAATTATTATGATTCGCGCTGTATATTCGCGTAACATTCAAGCAAAGAATTTATGTACGTTTTGAAAGGTGCAAGCACGGAGCTCTTTTAAGAACGAAAACTTGGGTTCTTACATTATTCAGGAAGTAGAATATAACGTCTGCCGCTTTCGAGGCCCTTCTACCTACTCTCAGGTTTTTGCCAGCACATTTCACGGAAGCTACCCTGAAATATGAGCCCGGAGGGAAGAAATCCCTGTATCAGGAAATTCAATCATCGAATATTTCACATATTTTATTTGAATGCCTTTGCGGGCTGGAGCTTTTAAACATTGATGCGTACTTAACCCTGAAAAGTTGGGGATGAATTCTCGGAATCAATTTATGCTGCCGAGGAAGCGGAGGGAACTTGACATTCTTTGGAACAGCAGTTTATTTTCGGCACTTGAAACTTTTAACGTTCTGGAAAGTATTTGCGGAACGTTGCACGAGGGCAGGAGATAACATACGGCTTGTAGTTTATTCTCGAGATAGCTGTTATTGATATACCATCTTTATCATAAAAATAGGAAGAACTTATGAATATCAATTTATTCACGTTGTACCCTTGAAAATGAGCTCCGTCAAGCTATGGCAGCTGTTCAAGTCAATTTCTAAATTAATATTCCAGTATTTCTTATCCCGTATATTTGTGGCCTCAACAGCAACCCCTTAAAAAGGGACAGTTTAAACCCTCTGAATTGAATTGGACAAAGGGGTTTAGCGATATCTTATTTGACAGCTCTTCGCAGCCTCTTTACAACTGTGTATGAGAAAAGTAATTTTCACAAATATTTTCCCGAAAAAAATAATTCTTCGTCTCAAACGATCCACTTCGAATATTTTGGCTTTCTTCAAGATTATTGAAAATGGGAACTCTGATCCATTTTCATTTTGAAAGAAACCTTTCGTGGTAGTAAGCCTGCGTGTATCAACCAGTAAAGTCGCCTACCTTGAGATTTTATATGAAGAAAGTTTTGTAGTAATGTCTTTCAAAAATAAAATCCTTTTTACAAACTACAACAATTTAAAAACGAATTCATTTTTTTTCATCATATTTGCAATGAAAAATAGATTTTAATGATTTCAAATCAAATGTTCAAGTTGTCTTCCATTTATTTCCATACAATGCCTAATTTAATTTTATCTGAAAACGTTTTCCATAAATATATGAATGAATATAAAGGCAACAGCATCGTATGCCTCAGTAAAGACCAGTATAAAGAAAGAATGTAAGATATATTGGAAACACTGAATATAATGGAAATACCTAAGGATCTAACTAAACCCTGCATAACAGACATAAAATAAGGATTGAAACATACAAATTACCTACCATATATAGAAAAATGAAAACTGCTTCAATTGATCAATCTCCAAAGTTATACGGACTAGTTGATTGAACTGCACAATGGAAAAAATCCGCTAGACCAGTAGTATCATATACAAATACACCTGCAAGTAAATTATCAAAGTTGTTATATCAGAAATATTTGATCTCACAAAATTCCGTTCTAAATACATCTTTTTGAAATTTAATTATCTTAGAACTTTCTAGGCTCGAAAACACAAAATCTTTGATTACTTTCATTTGATATGAAGAACATTTATTCCAACAGATGAATGCCCTCCGATCGTCAGAGAAATGGTTACAAAAAAAAGACGCTGCCACACATTTCTGATGAGTTTTGTAACGTTAAAAAAACCTGGCTATCTCAAAATTATTTTCGATTTCAATGAAAATTTTACCAACAAATATCAGGACTTTCCATAGTATCACATCAGAGCCCCCTTTTAACCGAAATATTCACGGATAACTAGGTAGAGTAATAGCCAGTTATAGAAATAACATAGTGTTCTGGTGCCGAAATGTAGATGGTATGGTTCCAGGAGTCAAATAGGCAAATCGGTGAATTTCTGCAATTTCTAAATGAAGTTCACACTAATATTTTTCTATTCTTCTCATACTGTTATTTTAAATGAGAGTCTCTCTCCATTTTCATTTGTTATACTATATGTGTTCACACTGCTGTTGATAACTATAATTTGTAACTAACCGTTAGATTTTTAATATCATATTATTTAGACTTTTATATACTTATAGGTACTTTTAAATTTTTAGCGTTAAGATAATTTAAGTTCACTTTTTATATCTATTAAGTGGGTACTTTTTGGGCCTTGGCCTGTTGTACTAAAGAGCCAAAATAAATAAATAAATAAACATTAAATTCACAGCAGAAATAGAATATAATAACTCAATACATTTTTTAGACGAAATCGACTAACAATTTCATTTATAATATCTACAGAAATGAACCCCCACAGACTCAACTGTGAGTTTTCTTTCCACAAATCTGGCCGTTTTCTTGGAATTTGCTCTTTCAAACGCTGCATAACGCTTAGGTGCTATTGTATATTTACCGTTTGACCTTCTGGCAAGAATGCCAGGCGCACAACACCGCGATAATCAAATAAAACAGTCAATATAACCTCGACTTTTAATCGACTTTGCCAGGGTTTTTTCGGTTTCGGTTCAGTTAAAAGCCGCCATTCCGAAACTTGTCGACTGGTTTGCATGTCAAACTCATAAACCTATGTCTCATCACCAGTTACAATGCGTATTATGAAGGTGGGGGATTGGATTCGTTTAAAATGGTACGAATTGATTCGTGAGACACAGAAAGTTCATTGCCTTTCTCTCTCAAACTTGAATGACGATTTTCTTCACTTTATCGATGTCACAAAAAGTTTGGAAATCGTTTTTAAGCACATTTTTCAAATAATCAATTCCTGGTACTTTTTTGACAGAATATATTTGATAAATCTAAGATTCGTTGGAAATTTCAAAAGCATCTGAAAGTTTAAGAGATAAGCTCCTCAATGACCAGGTAGATCTAAATAATGCCATTCACCTTCCCCTATGTTCTTGTTATTCCCCACTATTATAATTTTTTATTTATTGAATTTATTGCTGAAGATGAACGAACGAATTTCAAGTCCAATCAACTGAATAATAAAGAATCAATAACAAACGATAGTAATTGTTCAATTTCAGAACCCTTTAGTCCCTTTCGTGAAATAGCTGTCTAGACACAAATACTTTACGATAACGCTGTCAAAAGTGTACATTGAATAGTTACCTTCCTACAAGATTGTACTCCGTCAAAAGCTATATATTCATCATAAACATAAAGCGCTAGTGGATTTTAGGAGTTGAGTAGGTAGAAGAGCTCGAAAGGCCCAGCCACTTGTCAGACACTCGGCTTACATCTGGTAATTATGCGGGCTAAACAAAATGTCTGGAAGGCCTGGTTTATTTATCTTCGTCATGTCCCGATTCAGACTACCGTATATATCCCCGTTTTTATTTTATGAAATGACGAGTGAATTGTTATTGTATATCTTTGCTTAAGGTTTAGAACACGTTCGCCTCCCTTCTTGTTTATTTTTGTTATATTGAATGTTTTCAGTTTTGGTTGTTTTATTCAATTTTACTGTTTCATGCAATATAAAATATTTGTTCTCGCTATTCATTTAATTAATTTTTTTTATAAAAGTGAATTAATGTTGCTGTACAGGGTGTCCATTCTCAATGTTTTAGTGAGGCAGCTATGTGAAATACTGCCAATAGAGAAATATCCGCGGCCACCCCATTTCCATTCTTCATTTTCGAGGATTGTTGAAAACAGATTGCAGCTGCCTTCTTTTGTTTCGACTTATTCATGATTTCTCGGTTGGTGTCAAATTCAGGTTTGAAAACTATTTTGATATTCTACAGGCACAGATGGATTTGAAAAAATGATTTTCGAATTAATATATTAACTTGTGTTTCTTTAAGTAAAGCGTAGGTGCTTTTGGATGAAATAGGGAGAGTATTTTTCTCTTTCCAAAAATATATAACATATCTGGTAAACTTCCTCTGAAATGAGAATTTTTTCAGAAATGGAAATTTCCTCTATCTGAGGATGGTATCTTTTTTAACAATTAATATCATACAGAGTGTTCAATCACAGCGAAAGTGTATTCCAACGAAAAATTTCCACCCCTCTATGTCGCAAGAAAAGCTAATTGCAGCGAAATAATATATATATATATATATATATATATATATATATATATATATATATATATATATATATATATATATATATATATATATATATATATAAACACTGGGTTTAACCCCAGCGCCAGATCTAACAACAGAAAAAATATCAAAGATATTAAAATTTCAACTTCCTTTGGGTTTCAATGCGCTTTTCAAGTAGATGGCTCATAGCCTCCAGCTCTGCTCATATGGAGAAGGCGTGAGCTAACCAACTCAGTTCAAAATTCTTCGGCGCCACTACATTGATTAACGACTCGAACGTGGAAAAATTGTCACGATATCTGTGAAGCTACAAATGAAACAACAAAGTCAGTTGACTCAAAAGGAATTCATTATTCTTCAACACAAGTGAACCACATTGGTCAGGTGACTCAGTTACAGCGACTAGAACGATATAGTAAAATAGTGATAGGTTACCTAGTAATATCTGATGAAATATAAAAAAAGAATCTATATTTAATCTAAACGGCTCGATCAACTAGTCAAATTGTGATTACGAATTGTGCACAGTTTAAGTTTACAGTTAATCGAAATATTTGTACTCAAAGCTGTTAAAGATGAAAAAGATAAACAAAAAGAAAATATTCGGTTAATCAGTTTTAATACGAAAATTTCTTTAAGAATGTATCTTATCATATGCACAAGATGAAAGGGGTGGTTGGATCTTCCTAACAAGGGTGCTACCGGGATGGGGTCACACACACGATGGAAACACTGATGGTTAACACAAATACAAGTCTCTGGAATGAACGGATATTTAAACCCTCGGTCCATTCAGGCCCAGAGTACGTTCTGTGCCTAGCCTGGTCGAAGGGCCTACTAGGCGATCTGTGATTAAGGAAGCGTGAATAACGCGGTAACACGCTTATTCGGAGGGGCCTAGAGCGATCTATGGTTAGATAACGTAGTGGACAGGGTAACAAGGGTACAGCTCATTTTTCCAGATCCAATCGCAGCTCTAGGCTCCAACCCTGTGTTGCAGATCAATCCCTCTGCCTCCGATCCATTTAATCGTTCCTATGTTATGAGGCCGACACTAATTCATAAACCAATCCAGAATTCTTTAGCCAATTCGAAGTTCAGACCAATCCCAAATCATCCAGCTGATCCTGAGCTCTTTATCCAATCCCAAGTTCTCTTACCGATCCTAGGTTCCCTCGCCAATCCTAAGATCCTATAAGTTTGAAAATATGCCAATAGCATCAGGAAATCTATTTTTCCCAACAAATGCCAAAGAATGATCAAGCAGAAGGATTATATCTTACCCAGGAGGAGGACCACTTGCTCTCTTCAAGTTCAAAAAAGTGGCCAAGTCTGTGCAAGACCCATTCTTCAAGCTATAACATCACAAAAGAGTAATACACGGCCAAGTAATCCAATCCAGAGCAAGTTTTAATCTACAGAATAGATATTTTCTCCCAATCAAAACCCTCTTCATATTCCTGAGCTCGGAAAATTTATAAAACCAAAAAAACTTCCAACAAGCCGTGATCGTTCGAGCTCCGAATTCAGAAATAACCGTCAGCTCTCAAAATTGATGAAACGAAATCGGCGCTGCCAAGTCGAACACTAAACTTCTTAGCAGTCGTGGCCACGCAAACTCACAAAACCAACCAGAGTCAACGACAACCCTATAATGGAACAATTAGAGCTTATTTCATGCCTTTCGGCTAATGACATGCAGGGAATTCTGTCACCTCATTAACCCGGAAATTTTGCCGAACCCTTCTCGTGTCGAGGGAAGGAATCTTTGATGTCCAATACATCTCTGTTAGATAAGACCAACGGCGCTCAAGCGATTCCCAGAATATGAAAAATCGCACCGACTTTGTGGGGATTGAACCCAGATAACTCTGCGTAGAAGACGAACGACCTAACCTCTGCGACAGATAAGATATGTCTTCGAACTTTCAAACCAGCGCAGTGAAAGGAACCAAAGTACCAATGCGATGGTCACCTCGTTCCCCAGATTTAACCCAGGTTCTTTTTTCTAGGGTTATCTCAAGAATTTATCATATAGACAACCCATAATGATAGACAGAAGAGTTGAAACAAGACTTTAGGAATTGTTTAGCTTCAGTGACCAATACTCAAATTCAAAATGAATGAATATGAATTTTTCTCGATAATCGGGGAAGTAGAGGGGATAGAGGTGATTTTCCTCTGTTTGCAGTATTTCACATAACTGCCGTACTAAAACATCGAAAATAAGACACCTTGTACAGGATATCTTTCAAAAAATTAACTTTGCCATGTGTTGTAGGTTACAAATCGTCCCATATCACGGTGTTTTAAATATAACAGAATACCAGATTCATTTGAATATTAACGTACCCCGAAAAGAGAATTCGTTCGGTTATTCAGGTGAATAATTGCGTGACGGTGAGATATTGATATAATATTTTTGATTAGTTGGTCGTATCGAGTATGTAGGTGTGTTGCCATAATTCATTAATGGTTATTTCGAAATCTAATGACTCCTATATTGTTTTTAAGCTTCCTCAAAATGCAGCCATGAAAACGATAACGCTAATAGACTTAACCGCTAACGCTAAAGATTTCACACACGTTAAAATTAGCCACTAAATCCTCTCCCTATATCTATGCTGGGCTGTTCCATCCGAACATCAATTAATTTGATGTTTTTGATGATGAATTCAAAAATTTGCAACGCTTGGTAACGTGAACTTCGGTTTCGAAAAAAACTTACCGCCGTCAAGTTGACGTGGAGGAAATTATCCCCTCAACATATATACCTCTTAACATAGAGAACAGGTTTATGTATCTTGGTACCTTAATAATAATTGGAATTTCCAACTACAAGAACCAAGTAGTTAACTCATAGTAGGGATTATGTCAAGGGGTCCATCATGGATATCAACACCTTGACCTATGGCTCGTTGTGCCCCCCTTCCTTCTAACTACAATTGATGTTCCGACCCTAATTTCACACCAACTACACTGTGCCAGCAGCCGTGCACAGCATTGCCTTGGACTTGCGATAACCTCGAGCATTCAAACAGATGTCCTTATGTTGTTCCGTTAGCCAGTCCCCCAGCATTGTATTAAACAACACAGTTTTCTTAACTACTAGGCAAGCTAGCCTATCCACAATCTCATTCCCTCTGATCCCAGTGTGTCCCGGAACCCAGAGGGTATAGTTGTTTACCGCTTGTTGTTCCAATGACCACTCTAGAAGTAATCTTGTGTGCGCCCACGGCTCCCAGAGCTGCCGACTGTCGCAACTCTCATTAGTGTAGTTAAAAGCTCCCTCGACATCCAGAAACCTCGCCACGCAAAATTCTCTCTCATCCAACTGCTGTCCAATAATTCGAAGAGCCTAATGCAATTCTGTATCTGAAGATAGTCTAGCAGTGTACGCGGTGGATTATAGTGCAAAATAGTAGCGCTATACACATTATCCAGTCTCTCAAGAGCTTTGAGAACGAATAACGTTAAGCTGATAGGCCCTTACCGAGATATGGTTTCGTCTTCCCGTTTTGGTTATAAGCATTACCCCTGCCGTTTTCCAGCACATGTGTCTCAGAGCATTACTTACACTATATCTTCACTAGGATTTCGTGGTTCACTGTTCTTCCTCTCGATCTTCCCCAAAATCTGGACGTTATGTCGCAGGAGGAGATCCCAGCATCCTCGGTCCCAAGATTCTCTTATTCCGATTTCTGAATGGCCTCCAGCCATTCTGGGTGTTCGCAGAGATCCGATTCAACCTGGCTGTTTCCGGATATTTCTCAATTCCTTCGCAGAAACATCTCCAGCTGTTCTTTTCTCAATGTTGATGAGGTTACTGCACTTTGCAACTCGTTATAGAGTTCCACCTTCTTCCATTTTTGCTGGCCCTTCGCACCTCCTGACGCATTTCCTAGAGTTACCTGCTCTGCCACCGGTGTTTCTTCTGAGCATCGTTGATCACGTTGCCAAATATCTTTCTACCTTCCCGGAAATGAATTCTGGAATTAATTTTAAAAAATGTTTTCGAAGAATTTAACTTAAACACCAAGCTGGAATGTTCGAACAGCGTGACAACTAGCCAACCCATCATTGAATTCGTCGATAGTTTCTGAGGAGATTAAACTTATTTCGTGCCTTATACGTATCCCCATAACGTCGAAATTATCAACTATGGATTTGTAGACCTTACTTTCCAAGAAAGTAGTCGCAGGGATTCATACCTGGAATGCGTGCAGGCCACTCGACGGGTCATTTTGTAACTTTCTCTTTCAAACAAATAAATAAATAGCTTTAAAGAGACCTGGTTGAAGTGGATCAATGAATAATATGAAAAGACTTGAAATTTACCTTCGTAAGAAACGAAAGCGATTGTGTATGGCATCTCTTAAGCCTATTCCAGTTTACATCATTGCAGTCATTATATAAAACGACTAAATAAGGTTAAATCAAAACACTCAACGTTGTAATTTATGGATTGCGAATATTGCAAACGATCAAGATTTTTCTCGTTGCCCCGCGCAGCCATGTCCTGATAATTTCGATCTATTCGAGCGGAGTCATTAATCATTGGATAGACACAGTATCTCGGTGCAATATCCGATAATATATTGAAATTGATAAATAGCTTCGCTTTCGCCCTTCGCGGATTTATTCGTTCGGACAGACCGAACATGAATTTAACATCGGTTGAGTTTTACCGAAGTTTATTAATAACTGAAATTATTCTGATTCGATTATGTTTACGTTCGAGGCAGAACGAGATGAGATTTTGTATATGGGATCGACAAATATTTGCGGAGAAACGAAAACGAAAACAAGATGGGATTTGTGCAAACGGATAAGGTAGAAACATTTATATCAAACGTCTTCTGAAATGATCTTGATGTGAAATGTTGGCTTGGAAAACATTGCCTTGGCGGTCTTAGTATTGCAATTTGCTGACGGAGTATTTTCTCAAAGCAGAATGTATTTGAATTTTGTTTGGGTAATTCCCTTGATGTTTTTTAAATCTTGTACCAAATTGGGAGAAAATAAGAAAACTGATCCTTGAACAATCCACAGCAAAAAGAAATTACATGGCAGTTTCATGACAGTAGTAGAATCTTTGGCAATTGTTACAATGGATTTAATTTCGCTCAAAAATCGTATTGTAAAGCTGAAAATTCTCTATGAAAATGGTGGATCTGTAAAAATTACGAGGTTTGTGAATAAAGTAATAAGAATGGCAACGTCGCTTCCGATCCGGCAACATGTGAGACGACAGGCTTCTAGCAGCGTCAGGTGCACATGTGATACGCCTCCAGTATGAGTTTGAACTCGCTACAGTCATTTGTTTATGCATAGCGTTAGTTTTAATGAAGCAGTTTTTTCTTGTGCGTTTTAAAGAATCAATCAATTTTGAGAGAGTTTTGCTTTAAACTTGGAGACACAATGCTCTCAAAACATTTGAAACTTCGGCTAGCTTATGGAGAAAGTGTTTTGTCAAGGGTCCAGGTTTTTTGGTGGTTTTAGGCTTTTTCAGAATGAAGGGAGTTGATTGAAGTTGAACAAAAGTCTTCGAGTGCAAACACCAATAAAAATGTCAACAGAATCCGAGGTTATGTGCGTTTAGATTGAAAGTTCACAGTCAGAATTGAAATTACACCTTTGTTCATCAGATTTGTACCAATGAATTGAAAATGAGTAACATTTGTGCCAAAATGATTCCGTAAATCCTTTCCTAAGATCAAAGGATCTCAGAAAGGAACGGAGTCTTGACTCTTTGGGATCGATTGAAAATGATCCCCGTCTTCTAGAACATGTGATTACTGATGACGAGAGTGTTTGAGTACGACCCAGAGGATAGAGTGGCACAGTGTGATCTCTCCAATGCCCAAAAAGCACGAATGAGCATGTCAAAGATCTAACACATGCTGATTTGTTTTCTAGCCACAACGAGTTTGTGCCCTAAGACCAAATGGTTAACCAACACTTTTACCGAGAGGTCGTTGATATTATTATTATCGAAAAAGAGTCTTTCGTATGCAACTAAACATCGAAAACAACTGGGTGTTGCATCACGACAATCCTTTAATATTGCAGCAATCTGCCACATTGCAATCTCAATGATGGAGTTTCCAGCCAGTAAAACATTCCTGTAACCCCTCAGCCTCCTTATTCACCAGACTTGAGTTTTTGTAACACTTTCCCCTTCCCAAAAATCAAAAATAACCTCAAAGGGACTCAATTTGGGACACTTGAAACATCCAAACAGCTGTAACCGACAAGCTAAAGGCTATCCACTATCCCAGTTCCAGCAGTGCTATGATAATTATAAAGACCGTCTCCAGCGCTGTGTGGCTTCCAACGGAACAATTTTGTTGTTACGGTATCGACGCAATTTGGAATATTGATGATAATATGAATACCAGCGACATGGTTTCAACAGGACGGTGCCACAAGACACATATCCACCGAAATATGCAAAGTTCTTGCTAAAAAATTCTTCAATGTTTCCGAAATTTGCCTATTAGAATACTGAGATTAACATTCATTCACCATTCACGTTCGAGATTTCTTCAGGGATGAAAAAACATTGAATCATCAGAGAAATAAACGATGAGCATTTTATTTAACAATTAAATATTGGGACGAAAACAGGAAATTTGAGTTTGAAACGGAGTGACATCACCTTTTGCTCTTATTTCTTGACACTTTTTTTGTTTATGCCACAAATCTTCATCTTATTGAGCTCTGGGCTGTTGGAAGGCCAAGAAAGAGAGTTTGTATTGTGGTCGTCAAATCATTTTCTCACAAAAAATCTCAACAATATTACTTAAGTGTATATAAATGTTGTTTTGAACTCTTTGAATTAACAGTTAATGATGTTTTTCGGTCATTTTGAGAACTTATTATTGAAAAATTTTCATTTTTAAATTGAGTAAAACAATGATGTCCGAATTTGCACTATATTGAAAAACTTATGGCTCGTTTCACCACAATGTGCCTTCTTCAGATAAGTAGATAAGATTTCCAATGCTTCCGTCCAATTTCAATCTATTGTTTTCAATATGTAAAATATCAAAATTATTATTAAAACTATGATTTTCTTCTAGTAGAAGATTTGCATAGTGAGAATCTGATTTTTGTTTGCAAAACCGCGTTCACGCTCTGATATTTTGTCTCGAAGTCCACAAAAGAATTCATAAATAAAAACTTTGTTTCCTTTATGAATTTTTGGTTTACAATTTCTTATATATGTGCCTAGAGAGTTATCCGTTCTGGAAGTTATATTCGAATTATGAATTTTGAGAAAAATTACTTCAAATTCAGACTGGGCTTACAATATAAGTTAATATATTAAATTTTGATTAGTCTGTTTAATAATAAGAAAAACATCATGGATTCATGTTGAAATTGTTTACGAGAAAGCATACTATCAATCATACTAGAATTATAACTATTATTTATCGTTATTTGTTTTATAATTTTTTATAAAGAATTATTGTTTAGCATTGGTATCGTGGTAAATCTTTGTATTATACTGATAAAAGCAACCATTTTGTGTTGATGTGAATGTGCGAAAGAATCGAAAAATATTCAAGTAAATTCTCATCGCCTTCGCTTGATCATGTTCTACATTTTTACAGGGTTTTCCTAAGTAAGCAGACTTGCTTCAGGCAGTTAGCAAACGAAGATTTGTGAACTAGTTACTTTTCTTAGGGATCTCCTTTTCGAGATATAGTGTTCCAGTTGGAGACGAATTGTAGTTTTCAATATGAAGCTTCCATATGCAGTATTCTTCAATTCATATATATTTTTCAGTAAAATCTGACAATGCTTTCCATTTTTTCTATTGAAAACTTTTCGAAAAGTATAATTTCAGCATATGAAAATTACTTTCTCAAGCCCTGTTTATACGTACAGTCTCACAAACATAGGAAAAATTTCCGCGAATATTGGGAGTATGACCAAATACAAACAGAGAAAGTATTTCGGAGTAAGGGGGATAGAAAGGACGCATTGCCCAAATATCGGCAAAGAATTCGCATTAAGAATTTCAGGTATAAATTTGAACGGATAACGATGGACACGAATTGAGATAAGGAATTTCAGAGCAGCTGCGATACCAAATAAATGTTGAACAAAGTGTATTTCAGAATGTTCACTCCGCGAGAGCTTTGATGAACTAACCGTTGAAAGGCGCTATCCACTGCGCAAACTATCAGAAAATATATCTAAGGAAAGGGGAAACTTCAGATATGTTTGACAGCCTTTATAAACAAGCACTTTTTCTAAAATTTCGAGAAACTAGGAATCAGAAAAATTCAAGTAGACTGCTCTCATTTATTATCTTCGGCAAATGTGTTAATTTTGTCTGGTATCCGATAACTTTTTAATGGTTTACATTGAATTCAATAAGTTTAATTCTAAGAAATCTTCCTTATTTTAAATCACCACCTGAACTACGTCCGCCTACCCTATACTACTGTGTCCAAAAAGTAAGGTGACATTTGAATCAAAATTGCGCGCGCAAATGGATTTGGGGATGTGCTCTTATTTTTAGGTTCGTAGAACCGTCTTCGATATCTGTGCCAAGGTTTAGATCCAAATATTCATTAATGTTTTAGATACGCTTCGTTTTGTAAGCTCCAAGAAGTGAATTTTTCGATTTTTATAACGTCTGCATTTGTTGAGCAAAGAATATGCTTCAAATTTTGCGGAATGAATTTTCTGCTGCTGATTCTTTGAGGATGGTGTAAAAAGCCTCTGGCGATGATGAGGCTATGTTGGAAAAAAATGTTTACAAGTGGTATAAAGAGTTCCAAAAAGGTCGAGAACTTGTAGAAGACGAAGAGCGTCCAAAAAATCAGATTTGGTGCTTGTAAATCTTCGATTAAGAAATAGAGATCTCGCTGATCATGTTGGCATTTCAAGAGGATCAGTCAATGAATGCCATTTTGAAGAATGTTATGGGTCTCAGACGAGTTATATTTCGATTGCTACCAAAAACACTTAATTTGCTGTGTTGTGCATTTTGAGTTCCCATATTGTTACACAGCCGCCGTATTCACCTGATTTGGCATCATGTCACCTAATATTGTCATATTCAGCAAACTCAAAACATCGTTCTAAGTTAATAGAAGGGATACTTACAAGCCGCATCGAAGAGAGAGCTGGAGGCCATCCTGGAAACCGACTTCAACAACTGTTTTGAAGAAGGAAAATCCGTTTGCATAACTGCATTCATTTATTTATTCATTTATCAGTATGGAGCAACACCAAGAAACTGTGCTCACAAATCATTCAGATACAAAGTGTTTACATAATATATATATATATATATATATATATATATATATATATATATATATATATATATATATATATATATATATATATATATATTGAAACTAATTCAATGAAATTTCAAACAATTGACATATGAAAGATGAAGAATAAAAACCTACAAGTGTTAACTTTGAAGCCGTAAATGCTTCAATTCATACTTTACATTTTGTTTTTTGGAGCCAAATAGGTCGATCTGATTCCCAAAAGAATGACACAGATGTTCCGATTCCTCTGGATTAATTCACAGTTTTTCCATGAATCTTTTGATCTATGGTCGAAAAGTTCATTCTAACCTTATGCAAGATATCAAGCTTGTATACCTGCCATATTGATTAAGCTAACTTCATTCAAAACTACTCAATGAATTCATCTTTATTGTACGTCCAGATGTTGGCGTAATTAATGAAGATATAAAATTTCATGGTTTCACAACTAAGATAGGTATCTAACGATTCACAGACCAGAGATGAAAAATAAAGTTCAAGTATTTTTACGATAAGAAAGAAGTTTTATATAATCTTCCTTCAATTTCCTAGTATGTTGCAGGCCATAACCTTCAAGTAACGTGTCACAGCAATAAAAAGGGAAGCGTCTTTCTAATTCCAACAACATAGTAGTTTTAATGCTCTGCGAAGTTTGACGTCAAAATATAAGACTGTAACAAAGTTTTATTACAGTTTTGCATTCATTCTAAGTATTGTGGAATCTAGATCTCTTTTGCATGTTAATGTGTTTCTTCCTATGAAGGCGGTTTTTGCAGTATAATTTTATGATGAACAATCTTATCTGGAAAATTAGAATTTAATCTGCAAGTAGTCTCTTTCAAGGTACAACCAGTATAACGCTTCTAACAACCAATATTTTCTTAAGCTGACAAAAGTAGTGTCAATTACGGAACATTAACTTGTAAACACATGATCCAAATGTGATGAAATCTCAACAGGTGACTTTTGGGGGTTGATACTTGCTAGAAATGATATGAATTTAACGGCATTTGCGTCATCTGACGCAGTTTGGTTTTTAATACTACCTGTTATTATTTAGATATATCAAGTTTTTTTTCAAATAGGACACCCTGTATGTTTGTCCAAAAAAAATTCTTTGCGCTTTTCAAAAAAATAGTATCTGGATTATTCGAACTGTACTTGGGTAATTTCCGTTTTTTTCCTCAATTTCTTATCAACAGTCTTGTAAATATTGCGCAAGACGTCGAGTAGGATGCTCCACACAGAATAAATTCAATTTTATCAGCACCTAATATTAATCCAAAAATTCACTATTGTCTATAATCCTTTCTTAACGCAGTAGGAATCCTGAAAATCCTGGCGTGTTGTGGAAAACAAAATTTGTGTTTACTTTCTTGTCAAAGTTAACAAAATTTTAAACGATGGAGAATAATACTATTGAATATCAAAACTACGAAAAATTAGATAGGGTTGGGATTTATGAAAATGGGACACCCAGTGAAGTTCATTTATATCTCATTATTTCGCCCCACAACCTTTGTATTTCCTGTAGTTATAAGTGAATTTTAAATTCAAGGGAGGTATAATTTTTCTTTGTTCGTGAGTAAAATCAATTTCGAAACGCAATGCGTGAAAGCCTTTGATTCAAGGAAAATCATTTCCACAGTTGAGTTAACAACAGTTGCAAAAGTTTCTTAATCCGTCTTTTGCGAACAGAAATTTCCTTCTGAACAATTAATAAGTTAGAAAGTTTAGAATATTGAAGAAAATTCCTACGAGTGCCGCTGTAATTTTCATGGCTGTTAGGTTTGTTTAATTCTTCCCATAAACCAGGTGGCGCCAACGATTTCGTTGTATTTGTAGATGTCATTATAAGTTCATTGTAATGACAGTAACATTTGCCGATGAAATGGCGGATGCTCTACTGGAAGGTTTCGATATTATTCAACAATGTAAAACATCGCTCAGCTTCAAATATCGACCAGAAGCATAAAGCGCCAATCTATACAACTTAATCCTCTTGGTTCTACATCCTTACAAAAAGCAGAAATTTCGGTGGCCAGATCTATTTCTGTAGAACATCTCTCCATATTCGCGCTTCCTTTAATTCATTATTCGCGGATAAAATCGGTACATACACATTTATTGATAAATTGGATTCGGTATCCTTTGTAAACGCGTCGTTAAATGGAATAAAAAAGGAGAATAGACCTTATTATTACTATGCCTGAAGTACACACAACCAAATTTATATGGAATTACTCGGTATTTCGTGTTATTGATTGTTTTTAACCATGGATCTTCGACTACTTGTGAAGAATGAAGTTTTTTAGTTGTGAAAAAAACTCCGTATGATAAGAAATGTTGAATTATCACCACACGTTGAGGATATTGTACTCAGTCGTCACTGAGATTTGAAACTGTGAATTTCAAAATTTAAAAAAGCCTATAATCATAATTGAAAATGCCTTACGTTGGATTGTCCGATGTGCAGAGGGGTCGAATAATTGCTATCGTTAAAGAAGGGGTGACGCAGAGAGATATAGCGGCCACAATGGCTACATCACAAGTGGTGATTTCAAAAACCTACGCCCGATACAAGAAACTACAATCTCTGCAAAATAGGCCTAGAAGAAGTCGTAGGAAGATCACTTCTGAAGAACAAGACCGCTTTATCTGCCAAAATGCAATTTCTGGAAGCAAGAGGCATCAGTGAATCAGTCTGAACGATACGTCAAAGACTTCGATCAAGGGGTCATACAGCAGAAAGCCCTTAAGAGTTCCAGAGCTAACCAGACAACAAAAAATTAACAGACTTAATTGGTGTATCGAACACCGAAATTGGAATATAGAGAATTGGCGAAATGTTCTTGTTTCGGATGAGACCAGAATTGGTGTTCGATCAGATGACCTCCTGATTCGGATTTTAAGGGGTTGTGGAAGACAAGCTAGACTCCGAGCAGCAAGACAAATTCCGAAATACCGAGGGGGCAGTGTGATGTTTTGGGGTGGCATTATGCTGGTAGGCAAAACATATTCGATTTCGTTTCCTGCCACGATGAGAATTTCACTTTTATGCAAGATAATGCTCCTCCGCATATCAGCAACCTCGCCCGACATTATCTTGAAACAAAGAGAAACGCTATTTTGGACTGGCCACCTTGCTTCCAGACCTAAATCCTATTGAACATTTATGGGATAATCTGGAAAGGAAAATTAGATCGCGCCAGGATAATCCAAGAACCCAACAACAGCTCATCCATGCCGCCACAGAAGAGTGGCAGAATATCAACCCAGAGGAGGTCGAAAACCTAATCCAAAGTATGCCTAGACGAATTCAGGCTTGTATCAGAGCAAGCGGAGGTAATACAAGCTACTGAGGTCGAGAAAAAGACCTACTCCGTGGGAAAACAATTTTTAATACATGCGGAAAGAGTATTATTTTCTTCTATTTGTTTCTTTCTTAAACTAAACCTTAATTTATTCTTTTTTTCAATTGAAATATCTCAAAAAGGATAAATTCTAACAATCCTTCGGAATTTTCAAAATCCCTGAGGCAATATTCAAAATATCGGGTGATTCCATATGAATTTGGTTATGTGTATGTTTTCAAATGATATTCGCTGCATTGGTTCGGCTTTTCCTTTGACATAAGCCGCCCCCACCGCGATATGTGTTTCTGAGAATGTAAACAAACAAAATGTTTAAGTAAAGCGAACCTATTACTCAGTGCATAAAGTTTATTGTTAAATGCCACTCATTAGAAGCTCCTTCCTGTGGTAAAAGCCGCTTTGATTTATTTATTGTTTCATTTTTCCATTCTTTATAAAAATTGTCATCGAGTAATACGTCTCTACCGTTGTCTTCCTAATAAATCAGGGAGAAGGAAACGCGTCTTCAAGCACATTTTGAACAACCTGGTGGTAGTTGTCGTAATGGAGGATTTCAATCATCAGAAGCTTTGTTCAATAAATTTAAGTTGCGACAATCAATGCACAGCATCAAAATCGTTCGAGAGTCTGCATCTGCAGACACTACTGCCGCAGAGAGATATTCAGATAATTTTGCAATAGCTGATGGAGAATACAAACCTGAGCAAGTATTTAATGGAGACAAAACTGCACTGTTTTGGAAGGGAATGCCAAGCAAAACATTCATTTCCAGAAGCGAAAAGTCTAACTGAATAGATCGAGTGAGAATCAGGAGTTGGTTAGATCGCAAGGTGAAGCTTTGAGTGAAACCGACTTGGAGGAAATGTTAATTCACACTTTTGAAGACGAGGCTTCACTGGAAACGTGATAATTAAGAAAAATCTTAGCTGGTTTAAGAATGACGAATGAGCTTTGTGATTTCTTTATGAAAATTGATACGACTATGGAACGAAGTGCAAGAAAATAAAATTGCTAATGTTACTGCTGAATTAAAGGAGCTTTTAAAAACTGCCAAGCAAGAAAAAATTTCAAAATTCTTCAAATCTATATTTACTTTCCATTTTGTCTCCTAGGAACGTATCCCCTTTAATTCCATATGAATTACCATTACGTATTCCATATTCAATAAACAAGTGATAATTTATATCATTTCAACTTCATTAATTAGTAGTGTGTGGAAGAATCTGTGTCTATGCAGGTATAGACTGCAAAATAGCATGATTATGATAAAAATGTCAGTTGTCCAACATTGTAAGCTTTCCAATACAGATGTCATATTTTTCAATATTTGATGGATTGATTGAAATTTGATGTCTTCAATCTAGGAGATCGACAGTGTATCAACTAAACCGCCAATATATTACGTTTTTTCGAGAAAGAACAGTAATGATAAAAGGAAGTGATTACCGAACGTTTCAGAGGAAACTGCAACTCTGACTTCTCGTAGCAAATATCTCTGGATTCATAAAATATCAGAACTGCTGTAGGTATGCTGTCCATCATCCCGATAGAATGAAAATTGAGGGCTAAAAGTGATTCACTGAATTTCGTTGCGGCAGAACACCTCATCGAGGTAAGAACTTCGAAAATAACCACGAAAGTTCACGATGTTGTGTTAGACGACAATATCTTGCATGAGAATTCGCAGATGAACCAGCTTTCGCGTTTGCTGATAATTGATCAGAAATGTGGAACAGTGAAATTTTGGCACTACGAGCCTAAGATGAAGTCGCAATCCAAACAGTGGGAGATGGCTAGATCCAAGAAAGTCGAGATAGTTCCATCGACCGGCAAGGTGATGACCACAGTTCTCTGGGAAAGACATTATCTTCATTTATTTTCCCCATGAAGGAAAATTCCATAAATGTAGAGTAGTACGGCATCAATATTAAGCCAAATGAGCAAGAAAGTCAAGACAAAGTGGTTACTTAATAATAATAATAACTATATTTCCGTAGAGTGTACAAAGAAAGGGACACTATGAAAAGGTCAAACACACTGAATGCACTAAAATAAATGAGTATACAGGTATATAGAATACTGCACAGTTTCATATAAAACACCAAAACTATAGAACAAATCAAACTATTAAATTAAGAATTCATCTATACTATAATAACACATTTCAATTAGAAAGGCCTTCAGTTTCTTCTTGAAAATATTCAAGCGTGAAGAGCTTTCAATATTCTTACTCAATTTATTGAAAGCCTTTATGCCAAGAAACATATCCTGAATTTACATTTCGGAATCACCAGATTACTATTGTTGCGTGCATCATATTGGTGGTAATCTTTATTTTGCCAAAAATGTGGTTTAATTTCATAAATGACTTTAGCCAGCTCCAAGATAACAATAGAGTCAGGACCCCTAATTTAATAAATAACCGCCTACACGATGTCCTTTGACTGACACCTGCTATACAGCTGATAATTCTTTTTTGACATAAGAACACATCACTAGCTGCCGACGAAAAACCCCACAAAACCGCACCATATCTCAATTTTGATGGTACATGAGGTGGTATACAGACAGCAGTTGTTCAATCCCTAATATATTTTTGAAATTTCTCACTAAATAACAAAACGTATTTTCAACCAACGAATGATTGTGCTTACATTCACGATAAAAATCCTTCAAATACGGCAGAGTTTTGGATATAATACTTGCCAAGAAGAAAACAACACCCTTGTTCATTCTTTCACTGTTGATGGAGTTTCTATATGAAATACTACCTCATCCATCATGTTCTCCTGATGTGACCCCCAGTGATTTCTATCTGTTGTCAAACAATGGGTAGGAGGACGGAGATTCTCAACAACAACTCTAAAACAAAGATGAATTTCGAAGACCGTGTGGAAGACTACTATAAAGAGGACATAAAAAGCTCCAAGATCGCCCAAACAAGTATATAGCTAGAAAAACATCATGTTAAGTAATAAATGAAAGAATAAAACTGACTCAATTGTTGTAGACATTGTACAAATATATTGAAGCTTGATCATCATCAGAGGTAATAGTTCTTGGCTATCTCTAAACATTCCATAATTTTCTTACCTTAGATCAATTTCATTCCCTTCCCTGTTTAGATTATATGTTTACTGTGACAATATGCAGATGTTACGCTCATTTCGGAAGCAAATCATCTGCATGAGTGTAAACATCAATGATTGTTGAGCATGTTCCAATCCATGTATATTATGTAAACGAAATCATGTAGCATGTACCAGTAAATAATGATATTGGTACAGTAGCTATATTGGAGAATCCAACATAAATTGCGATGAGGAATACATGGGACCCTAATTCAGTTTACTTTCTTGCTAGTTCGAATGAAAACAAAATGTCAACAATCTTATTGTTAGAGGACTTGACAACTTTATTAAATAACACACAAACTACTTGAGATATCTCAAAAAATATATATATTAACTTGAGGTAGTCGCCGGCTTGTTTATTAAAAGTTGTAGTAAAAAAAAACTGGAGTCGTTAAATCCCACAATCTATTTCTCGACATAACACGTTCACCGAACTGAGACTTCAATAACTTGTTACACCCGTTCTGCGGTTCTAGCTCCGTCTTGTTGAAACTACATATCAATGTCCAATTCCTACATGTCTATATCGAATACCATTCAGTACTACGGGACAGTCACTTCATCGCCGAATACAACGACCTAATGACGCCACCGGCATGAAAATCACACCAAACTATGATTCTTTGCAGATGAAGTGGTGTTTCGTGAAGTACATGAGGGTTCAGACCCTCGAGAAGGTACGTCACCTCGTATGATTGAGTTGCTTTATTTCTGGAGTCAACTTAATCTTGTAAGGGTGTAGGCCAAGATTCTTAAGCCTAATTCGCTATAATGTAATCTCGGAGATGCCCAATGCTTTAGATTGCCGTAAAGTGGTCTGATTTTCGTTTCCTGCAAAATGTAGTCTCACTGGCACGCAACATCAAGCAGCAAACGTTCTTCGTTTGTGTATTTGACCAGAATGAAAATGTTGACTGAACTGAATATTTTGACATTCACAGTTCGGTTATCGGTTCAAGTGGTCAAGAAGCTAATATAAAATCCCTTACTTGGTCCTTCGAACTGGATAAAATGATAAGTGATTTATTCTTCTTCTGACTTAGTTGATTGTGATATCGTGTTAAATGTTAGCATAAATGTTTTGATAAGTTATAATGATTTAAAACAAACATGTTATTTCATCTGGTATGTCGAAACAGTCTGTATACCAAAACAGATTCGTTGGAATTTCTTTCCTCACTCAGAATCAATAATATCCAACTGAAAACGTGATCCAGTCTTCGGAATTTATGTTATTAATATCGCTCCGGAAACCTTTGAATAAAAATCAAGAGAATATAGAAGGGAACGGTCGTTTTAACGTTCACAGACGTGATTGTTTGTTTGTCGTAAATGCGAGCTGTCTAGTTGGGGTCAGGTCAGTCGTCAGTCCCGTCCTCCCACTACCTAAACCAGATAAACGGGTATTTAAGCGGTCCGAAAAGGTTGAAGATGATTTCGAAGATATCTTGTACGTAGAATGAAATTTATGCTAGTTCAATAGGATTTTGAAAAACACCTCGGTATCGCAAGTAAACCATACTAAGTTGTTCAATAAGTTCGTGGAAGCGGAATGAAAAATGGAATCTATAGTTGTGAAAATGACTTTTTTTCAGTATAATTTTCTTCAAGTTCCAATATATTTATTCCAACGATCCCCATTTTTCGTGTTGTGGGAAGGAATAGAAGTCTGTGGTAGCTAAATCTGGCGAATAGGCTAGATGTAGAAACAATTCGTACTTTAATTCACGTATTTTGGCATATTTGGACATAGCAGTCATCTAGCAAACAATTATTTCTGAAGGAGCCGAGTCCTCTAACACATTTTCGATTTGAATATGGCTTTCCATTGCTTTCAAATCCTTTTTCATCAAGATTCGTATCTGCACAGGATGTTCAATTTTTTCCATTATTAAGAATTCACCGACATCAACTTCAAATGGCTTGTAAACAAAAAAGAAACACAGATCGGGCTGAAATTTCGAATGTGGTCTTTTGAAAGATGAGCATTCGAAATGCCGACACAACTTTAGTTTTATAGGTGACAAAAGGATGGCCCTCCGCAAACATAGCAAATCTAGACTAATATTTATCTGATGCATTTAAAAGAAACACCCATCTTTTTCCTCGAAATGAAGACGGAAATGTCTTAGAAACAGCCTAGAACTTACGCAAACGTTTATTGGTTCAAACTTGTAAATATAAAAGTAAACAACAAATTATGCCAAAGACGTAGAACATGTCAAATAAAAAAGTACAATCACGTTATAGATAGTTTAGACTTACAATCAACAGAAAAATCTCAATTTACAGGTACAAAATAATAAGGTGTATAAAGGTAAGACTATAAACAAGAATAACGTGGACAGTGGTTTAAACATTGTATACATTGTATACTAGTTTTAATTTTAGTCAAATTTGGCATTCAGGATATCTTAAAATCTGTACAGAGCTGTTTCTACTAGAAGTTTATGTCCATATTTTTTTCAGAATTGCTGGTTGATCATTGAGTATTTAAAGTGGTGACTTCGTAAATGTATAATAAGGGCAGTGTAAGTTATTTTTGATGAAATAGTCCTTACAGCTTCCAGTGCATCTCAAGTTCAACATTGATCTTGAGAATCTCTTTTGGAATTTGAAGAGTCAAGACGCCTCACTAGAATTGCCCCAGACCAGACAATTCCGTATCGGATCCGAGACTCCACATTAGCTCGATGAGGCACGATGGCAGTTCGGAGATTATCATGTGATGTAATCATTCTCAGGGCATAAGAATAGCCCACCAATGCATCCGCCAGACGTTGTACATGGCTGAACCAATCAAGCCTAGAATCGATGGTCACACCCAGGAATCGCATCTCCCCAACAGCGTCAATAACATCTCCGCTGTGGGCTACGGAGATTTTTTCACAATTTTTGTTGAACGTTAAATCAATCAAATTCATGTTAAAGTATTTTTCCAATGCTATTAAATTATTTGAAACTATGTTTTAGTTATTCTTTATTAATACCACTCCTTATAACATTCGTATCATCTGCAAATTGCACCAACAAGTCATAGACGATGCCAAACACAGATCATTGGTGTGAAGAATATAAAGTAGGGGTCCAAGAATCGATCCTTGAGGAACTCCCCTTCTCGTTCTCAACATTTCGGAGGTTTGCATGTTTCCAGTATTATCTGCCATTGCAACATATTGAACCCTATCTGAAAGGTAGCTGTCCAACAGTTTCAATGCTACACCACGTATTCCACAGCACTCGAGCTTTTTTAAAAGAATACATTTTTCAAGCTGTCAAAAGCCTTACTCAGGTCTAGAGCCATTGCTTTCACAGGCTTGTTTTCATTGAGGTTAGGTTAGTTGCCTGTATATAGCTCGGATTGTGTTTTTTCCCTTCCTAAAGCCGTTTTGCGACTCTGAGAGAATCATTTTTTTCTCCAAAAAATGAAGCAATCTGTTATAAGTTATTTTTTCTATTATTTCACTTAGTTAAAGTTATTTAGGATTGCAATTGGTCTATAGTTGTTGATATTAGTATTGTCTCAGGTCTTGTAAATTGGAACTATTTTGGCAAATTGTAGTTTTTTTTGGAAATATTCCGTTCTGAATGCTTAGATTTACAATATGACACAGAGGGTCCGATATGATATGAGCAATGTGTTTGATCAGCTTCACTGGAATTTCATCGAAGCCCAATGAAACTGTATTCTTTAAAGATTTTATGGTGTTCTAAATATCTGAAGGTGTTGCAAGATTAAGGAATATTGCAGCACCATGCATGTTTTTGTCTATTGTCGAAGTATGTCCCATTGGTTATCCGTTGGCATATGTCAGTGAAATGTTGGCTCACTTTATTCAACACCTCACATGCACTGTCAGTTCCATTTCTCAGCTTGTAGAAAACACACTACTGATGAAGCAACCAAAGCTCTACACAAATCTTCATCGAACTGTTTCCTATTATTCCTCTCATTTTGATGAGAGACAAATTGTTTGTGAGATTGTTCCTTTTTTTGCTCCGTTCCTCAATCTTGCAATACTCGAAACAGGCTTGGTTGTTCCGACATGCTGGTCAACGTGAAATTTGCTTGCAATCAAAAAGGAAAACATACAAAGATTTTCGAACATGCATTGCAGAATGAACTTTCTCCATCCATGGTCATCCCTGGATATGGTTCGATCCATTTCGCGTTAAACTTCAGTTTCGGCATATTCAAAATGTCTTTACACCACTTAATTTTTAACATTAAATGATTCGAAATACTTGGGAAAATTAGAAAAAAGGTTTAAATATGCCGCTAATCTATTACCGCTTATGAAACCATTTTTGAATTGAAGAAAAAGGTGTAGCAGGTAATCGAATTATAGTTCAACAATCATTTCTATTTACGACACAAATGCCATAATGGCTTTTTCGCCATTTATTCAGAAGATTAGATGATGGATAATGAATTAATGAATTGTTTGATTCACGGCCATTGGAAGAAATATGATCTATGGAATCTAGGTAAATGACGAAAATATGTAAGAATACCGTAAAATATATAATTTACATATAATCCGCTCTGTAAGCATAACTGAAGTACTGAATGATAAATCGCCACATGAGTAATTTTCCTATTCCCAGTTGAACAAGCAGCAACTGGAAAACTTCGTGAAGTTTTCAATTAAACTGAATAGATTATTGAGAACGCCCGGGTTGAAAACGCAGTCATACTTCCAACAATCGCCCAGATCGTTGGAATAGTCGAGTGAAGAGAATCGTTAAGTTGTTTTGTGGCTAGACAGCAAACGTCTAGACGGGTCAACCACCCACTCGGGCTGTTCTTGTCCTGGATTGTTCCAATGGATATAAATTTAATTCATCTTGATGTATGGCAACATTAACTTTTCTGAAAAATGAAAAATTAATACCCATTTAGTTTGTTGAATTTCAATTCGATTAATATATTCCGATGGCTCAATTTTAAAATGTTGTATTTATTGATGCAATTTGGTTATTGATATGAACGTGTAAAATACGCGGTGATGCATGTGATGAAACATTTGCGAATGCAGTGTAAAGTGTTGAATTTGTAACAAAAATAACTTTATTGGTTAAGCCTAGAGAAATATGAACAATGAGACACTAATTCAATAATTGTCACTGAAATCTTGGAAAAAGAGTCAATGTAGTTCTACTTAGAGATTTAATTACATATCTCAACCTAGGACCTATATTTTCGATATAGGTCACCATACATATTTAAGATAAAGATATATCTCTAATTTTCACTAGAGAATTTTGATATAATTTAATTATTTCAAATACAATTAAAGAGGATTTTCAAGAACTAATTAACTTGAAGGCCTGCGGCAGAAAGAAAATGCTGGGTAAGGTTCGGAAGCCGGTAAGACATACCATCTGATAGCCGGATTTTGCGCATCAGACTGTGAATAGTGAATATCAAACGACAAAAAGATTATGACAGATATGGGTAGTGAAAATTTAGAAAAATGAAAGCCAATATATGTGTGTATATGTCAATCAAGGTACCAACGAAAAAAATTAAGAGAAAAAGGATGTAGATAGACCACAAGATCACTGCCCTACCATAGTCAGTGGTACTGGCAGATACAAATAAAATGAATACTTTTAACCTACAAATTGTTCTTCAAGAGATTGAAAATTACACTACAAATTTGGATTTCTCCTGAACTGCATAATTCAATTTCTCAAAGAAATTGTAATCCGGTTGCCAGTATAAGAACACAAGACTATAACAGGAAAATTAACCTGTAACTATTATAGTATTTAAAATCTGAGTGAGAAATTAATCGAGTTTTTCAAAAATACTCAACGAATTGCCTACAGACAGTATGATGTGACTGGTGACATTATCATAGCAGGAGTGAAGCTCCTTGCCTGAAATTAAATCGTTACCAGATAATGAAAACAACACACTATCAACTCAAGTTATATCATCAGAGTCACAGACATCAATAGTTACAGTCCGAAAAATAATTTGGGCTTCCAAATTGTTGTGCGTCATTCCGAAGCTTGTCGACTGGTTTTCATGGCAAACTCATAAAATCATGTCTCATCACAAGTTAACGTGCGTTTTATAAATATGGGATCGGAATTGACTCTTTCTAGCATGCCTTCAGCGACCTTTACTCGATTTAATCTTCGAAGAAACTTCAGGTCTTTTGGAACTGGTCGAGCAGCAACGCATTTGATGCCCCAAACAATCGTTTAAAATGACAGATTGATTCGTACAAAAAGTTCATTCATATTTCTGTCAAACTTGAGTGACGATTTTCAATTACCATTTCCTTCACTTTATCGATGTTAAATTCAGTTGAAGATGTTGATTGACGACCAGATCAAGACAAATCGTCCATCATATCTCGGCAGCTGTTGAATGCGCTGCACATTTTCAGCGATTCGGCAGACGAAATTCCATTTGCAGTACAAATTTTGAGACAAATTCTTTGTTCAATATTCTATTCTAAAAGTCGCAAAACAGACTTGTGAGAACTGACAAAATCGAGCGTTTTGAGCAGATTTTTAGAATAAACAATTCCTGGTACTTTTTCGAACGAATGTATGATTTTTTCTGTATTGCCCCCTCCTAAAAATTGATTCAGAATGATTTGAATGTAAGATACTAGAGGAATTCAATTCAATTGACAACACATCTCAAATTTCAACGCCACTTAGTGGTGGTGAATTACTGGAACTCTTCAACATATCTAAACTTCTTCTGAATGGATTTTCGATTTTGTGCATTGATTTGTTGGCGCAGTGTATTAATAATTGGAAAATGAAAAAGCGATTATCCAAGGAAACCAAGGCACAATCAAAACGCGTGGTTTTTATGTGTGATGTGCTTCTGAAAAGGCCATGCTTTGTCTATCAATCAATATAATCATAACTACAGTATTTTGGGGTGCACTGGGAGTCACTCATATTGATTATCCCGAAAATAAATATTATTCAGAGATTTTCGACAGGTTTGATGTCGATTTGAAGCAAAAACGACCGCATTTGGCGAAAAAAAGACACTCCGCATGGCAAAAATCCATAAATTAGGCTACGAACTTCTACACCATCCAGCGTATTCCCCATATTTATCTCCTTGGGACTGCCTATTTCGAAATCTGAAGGAATGGTTGGGTAGTAAGAGATTTGGGAGGAGTGATCACTATTAAAACAAACGCCTATTCGGAATGGCAGAACATTAATATTTCTAATATTAGCTGCATGAAACGTCAACGTATTAGTTTTTATTGTTTCGATGAATTTCAAGATTATTTACCTATAATTATAGGTATTGAGGGGAATGAAAATGCAGACTCATTGGCCGCTCGAGAAACAGGCTCGGAATTCCCATGGAGACTGCAAGGATGGAAAATAACCGATGGTTGAACCTAAGGGTACGTGAGCACAGGTTGAGTCTCTCAGGTCTCAGGCACGCACGACTTGCCATCAGTGGACCTTCCACTGCGAGGGCCAAGGCTTCGTTTAAATTCTCTAGATTGAACCTGAAAGTTCTAACCGCCATACTAACAGGGCACAGTCGCCTCATAAAACACCTAAACAAGTTAAGATTGATTGAGGATCCTTCGTGTAGGATATGTGAAGAAGATATTGAATCAATGAAACATGTTATGTACGAATAGCCAGCTGGGGGCAGACTAAGGATGAAGGAACTTGAATCTAACAAACTGAAGC
Organism: Cryptolaemus montrouzieri; assembly: GCA_013387265.2. Classification (NCBI taxonomy): domain Eukaryota; kingdom Metazoa; phylum Arthropoda; class Insecta; order Coleoptera; family Coccinellidae; genus Cryptolaemus; species Cryptolaemus montrouzieri. The sequence goes on from JABFTP020000001.1 coordinate 31,069,222, forward strand.
TGATAGCTTATTAAGCTCTCACGCGCCAAGTTCATATCCTTTACAATAACGTTGGAGCTCGTCGATGAAATTTAGGACAGAGTGTGCCACAATAGACCACTGGGTCGCAGTGGCTAGGCTGCTAGGCAAACCTCACTCAACAACTATATCTATCTATCCACAGATGCTACACAATCGTTACTACTTCCAAGGTATACCGTGGAGAGAAATGACCAAACCAAGGCAACTTGTTTGAAACGGCAACTGTGCAACGTTTCCACCTTCTTCGAGAAATCAACATGGCTGATTTTCTAGCCGTTTGCAGGTAGAAGAGAAGACACAAAGGGCTCTGCGGTGCATTGGTTGTGGCGTCTTTCTAGACTCTTACCTGTAAAATTCTACCGTGCAACAGTACCACCTTATTTGAGGGAAATCGCTGAAGATGTTCATTTGTAAGAAGGGAAGCTACAAAGGGCCCAATAACGTCTACGTGCAATGGACTATGCCACCTCCCACTTACTCTAGCGTCAATTCTAAAAGAACACCCTTTCATGTTTAAATGTATTCTCCCCATTGAAACATACTTCAGATATCGCCACTCTATTCTACTCGTTCATATACATTCCAGCAATATCCCTACGCGGTCTTTTTTCATCAGAATTCATGGAAAATCAATACTGGGCAACAAGTTACACCCAATAATAGCGCGCACAACTTTGAATCTACAAACGGATCAAAAACGTTCTGTATTGCAGTAATCATGTATTTTAAAACTTTGTTCGAAAATTTAACTGGATATTCAAATTATACAGTTTATTTGTACCTCAATTTTTCCTTCTAATTCCAATTGTGCGAGATGCGTGTAACCGCTCCTCCTCTTGCGAATCTTCAAATTCTGATTAAAGAATCACGAGGTTAAATCTCTCGAGAGGAACAGCCACCGGCGTCTCCACGAGATTAGACGAATTTTCTCACCTCCCGGAAAAAGTAAGGGGATGGGATGATGGAATTCAGTTCAAAAGATAGAGGCAATATAGAAAACCCATCTCGGTCAGTTGAATGAACTATACGAAAGTCGACTTGGGATTATCGATTTGAAAATGGTCTTCGAGACGAATGCTGCCATGTTTTGCGAACTGTTTATCTCAGAATGAGCAAAAAAATTGTAGGATTAAAACACTTTATTTTTCTGAAAATTTCCGCTCTGCCTATCTTGACTTGATTTTATAGACTGTTTAATGTTACTGCTATTATGGCTCACCATGATATCTAGGTTATAGTGTTTCGTTTTCGATGTAATCACCTCAAGAAGGTGATCTTATCGAAATCTTTTAACCTGATTCCACTCGAAGAAAGATGTGCTACAGAGGGAATGGTCGTATAAAGGCCTAGGTTTAATGATTTGCTGACCTCAGGGTTTGTGGTGTAAAATCCTTCCGTTTGTGAACAGCCTTAATCGACCTCCAAAAGAACACGAACTGGACAATAACTGGATAGTACGAATCGTGAGTTGTTGTTTTCGGCGTGATGTGTAAGAGTATACTTGTGTAATAATATATTAACCAGCAATCCTGAACTTCTTATTATTATAACCTATAACAAACTTATTACCGTTCAATGTTATCTCTATTTGAGGCATCTATCGTAACATCTGCAGTGTGTAAAGGGGCTTGAAAATTTTCTTCCAGTTGCTGCAGCTCAGTACAGAGATTGAAGGATCAGATTAACATAGAGATTTGCATTCTTCAGAGTTGTTAACTAGATCGTTTGCAAGAATTTCCACTACAGTATCCCCTCTATAACTGTACATAATCCACATAATTTCGAGCTCAGTCTAATCAAGTTGAAAATTTTCTTTCAGTTTGACAGTTCCAAGGTTTTGGAGTGAAAATTGACTTGAATTTTTATGTTAAGATATACATATATATATATATATATATATATATATATATATATATATATATATATATATATATATATATATATATATATATATATATATATATATATATATATATATATATATATATATATATATATATATATATATATATATATATATATATATATATATATATATATATATATATATATATATATATATATATATATATATATATATATATATATATATATATATATATATATATATATTACCAAATCTATTGAAAATTGTAAACTGTTTCACTTACTGACGACTTGTTTCTTTCTCTCCTGATCCTGAATATACGTTCATTTGATTTCTAGCAGCTCTTATTTATTAGTGTGTGTTATTAAACAAACAATCAATTACCTCAATAATTTGCTCTTCATTATGTATTCAAAATTAACAAATTAAAACCTATTATTATGTATATTTACGTACAATTTGGCGAATGCGCCGGCAACAATTTTGTATACTTCATGTCCAGAAATACTTTCTCAATAATGTAAAATTCACATTAAGTTAATATCATCGTGAACTCTTTTGAAGAGATCGCATGTTCTTGTTGAAATTTTTTTCATAAAAACAGTTGAAAATTTCAGTAGCATATTTTTGAGCAGTTATTTTCATATATTCTTTTTTGCAGGTGAGTCCTTGGATTCGGAGTGCTAAGATTATGTTCACTTGGTAAGATTATATAGTTCGAAATATACACACATCTAAAGAAGACATTATGAATATTCTTCTGTTTTCACAGAATGTACTTCCTTTTTCATCTTCCATACTTATATACATCCTCCATTCCAAAAGTAACCGAAAAAGCGGTATCGATGAAGAACGCGAATGCATTGATCAATAAAGAAGATTTGTATCAAACTTATTACTGGTTATTTCTATTTTCAAAAAGTTTGGTTACTTTCAGAATGGAGGGTGTATAGTACACTTTATCTTGAAATCAGTTCCAATCATTTTTTGGATAGCTTTTATAACATGAATATGGAAAGAATGTTCTTTTATTATAAAATGGAATATTTATTTACTTATTGTGAAGTCAGTTGACCAGCTTGAAAACTCAAAAATTTAGGATAATCTATCCCGACCACGTAAAATCGTCAAATGAATGCAAGTGACCGTATATTCTCATTAGTCAAATGGGGTATTTTATTTTCGTTACGTGAGACGTAAATATCCCATGAAACGTCTTTAAATAGATGTATTTCAAAATGGAGCGGATATTTTTGTTTCATTGAAAATTTGACTTTAATTGAACTATTTTAAGATAAAAAGTGTAAAAGTTCTCTTCATTTTATATTTCAATGGGTCAATTCGTCACTCGTATTGCAAGTATTTCTGTTTTCGGTTATGTGAGAAAAGACTACTATCAGAATATTTTTCTTCTGCTTGTTTGTTTTTTTTTAATTGTTGCCTCCTGCAACCAACGCATGCAATTGTGTGGCCAAGAATTTTCAATGGCGCCGAAAAAATTGAATGGGTGGTTGTTGTTCTGTAGGACGAAAGACAGTTTTTTGCCGTATTCATTCGGCGAAACAAACTGTCTTTCGCCTATAAAGAGTAACAACCTTAACGCATAAGTTCGATATATATATATATATATATATATATATATATATATATATATATATAACCTAACTCGAATTTTTTTTCTCAGCTCTTGGTAGGAAGCGATGTCTGTCATGTCATAGCTGTGACCGCCCAATATGATTTAATACGTGTGTTCACTTGTTTCTTGAAAGGGGCTAAATTGTAATCGGAAAGATGTTCGTTAGAAGCGAGTTCCACAGCACACGTTTTGTAAACGAAATAATTTTTATAGACAGAAGGTTTTCCGAAATCTGCTTTTTATTTGGAACTGGATTCTTTCTGAAACCAAGCCTTTCAGTTCCTCAGAGAATTTGTCGATCAGCATCCTGCCGCCTTTGAGATAGAGGCTGGAGATCACGCGTAATCCCCGGGTGGTCGATGTAGCGCACTGCTCTCCTTTCAAAAATACATTATTTTTTACGAAATCCAAGAAGAGTTTAAAATCGTTACCCGTTAATATCAACAGAAATCTGATTTTTCCAACATTACTACCCGTTATTCTCAGAGAATCTTTTACGACCAGAAATGAACAAAACTGGAATTCTCTGAATCGAGGTTTTTCTTTCGTTCGTCCTAATTATCCGGTATTCACGAGAGGTCTTATTTCCGAATATCTAACAGAAACTACCAGTTACTTAACTCATCTGCCTCTAAATTTCAAGTATGGTTGATTAAGACAGCACAGCTTATGAAATATAGGAATATGAATCAACCGCTAAGGGTCAATATCTCGAAGACTTCTGCACTATGTACATTCCAGTAGTTATTGACTATAAATAACACAATGCTCATTTATCGTGCAGGTCATAAACTGTTTGACATAAATAGTACTTTCGTTTTTTTCGCCGATAAGGTGGCTGACCGACCAGCTTGAGACGAATAAACCACGCAAAGTTCACACCTATACCAACTTGAAGGAGTCGAATACCACCAATTCATGGTTTTCGTTTATACAACGATCTAATAATATACCGTGTTATTGCAAAGCGATCACGTATATATGAATTTTATGATTGACCGGGACGGGACGATTTTGTACATCATTTCGAAATGAGAATAATAAATCTTGGATATAATGTTCGAACCGTTCGATTTATGAGTTCATGCGTGAATGTGTAAGCGGAACCAAATCCGATAATTTCAAAATACAGGCGAGATCCACGTGCCTGTTGAAGAATTTTGGCATCGCATCTATTGTTAGAAATTTTACTGAAAATTTGTTCTGTTCGGATTTAAGCTAGAGTTGTTCATGTACGAGGGTTGTCTTGAATTTTTGCAATTCGTGGGATTTTTTGCTTCTCGCAACGTTTCGGAAAGTTATCCCTTTCCATCTTCAGCCGTCGGTACTTCGTAGAGTTCTCGTTCATAACTGGTATCTGGTCGTGGCTTGTGGCTGTTTTCTATCCTGTTCAGCGACAAACCCAAGCAGATAACAGTTACGATCGAGAAGTACCGACGCCAGATATATATATATATATATATATATATATATATATATATATATATATATATATATATATATATATATATATATATATATATATATATATATATATATATATATATATATATATATATATAGGTTGCGTGAAAGTCTCTAATAAAAAATATAATTCGTTGATTGTCGGTTTTTAGCAAAAACGCTCGATTTTTGATCACGAAGCTTCTGAATAATTGAATTCCAGATAAAAACTATTGCTCTCTTGAATATATGGTTTTGAAATACCTATTAATCTCGTCACACCGCTTCATCATTCCCTCACAAAATTGGTTTCGGGTTGGGGGTTTGGAAACTCAGCTCGTGATTAATTTGAAACACAATTGCGAAAGGTCTAACATGTGCTCAAGACCTTTCTCGTAATAACATACTCATCAATATTATGCATGAATTTTGATATTTCAACACCCTGTATTCGACCCAGTGGTCTATTATGGCACACCCTAACCTAAATTTCACCAACAAGCTCCATCCTTCTTGTAAAGGATGGTCGACGGTGATGCAAGAGGTTAGCACTGTTCCTTGGCAGCACCTCGACCATATACACCAGCTTCAACACATTTTGCAGTTTTGGAGCCGTCTGTGTACCAACAGGGGTCCTCAAGTAGACGGTCCTTGGAGCTGATGATCTGAAATGACAGCTCCATACTAGTTTTGGGTTCTACCCAACATTTCCTTATCCTCAATTTCAGACTGCGAAATGCCGGTCACGAAGCTGAACATAATTGTTCCATTTCGGGAAAGATGACGGAATCATTTGTCAAAAACAATTCTACAAGCAGTTGCTGCTCTTGGATCTTCGCTAAGCCTAACCCTTCGCGTTTAAATTGTGCAAACCAACAGGAAACTGTTGACTGGTGTGGTGCTTTAAGGCCGAAACATAAACTAACGCTCCGAGGCATTCTTGTTGAGGTAATTGCGTAGAAAACTATTGAGGGAAAATCCTTACATTTCTCAGCTAATTTGTCAACTTTGACACATTATTGTGGCTAAAACACAACACGCATTAAACTGAAATTTTGGATTTATATAAACAAATCATGGAGGTCCATTTTTAGTGCTGAAAATTGTCTGACACCATTAGACAATTTTCAGCACTATGTCCCAGCATGCAAAACTTAAGACTTCCCTCGTATCTGAACTGCCAACATGAATTTTGTTAGGGCGCACATCTTTTTGCAATAAAATCTTTCGAATTTCGACGAGCGTAGCCTTGTGATTTTTGAAATTCGCCTGTAAATATCACAAAAAATATTAGTCATCTAGTTGACGGTAATAAGGGGTGTTCAATATAAACCATCCTATCCTGTTCACGTAATAAACATTCCTAAAGAATTGATCGTCCACTCCCCTCTGGGAAAAATAGACAGGTGACTAGAGTGCCGCAAGAGAATAGTGAAACGGTCAGACCATAAATATCAACCCTCGTAACTGTTCGCGAAGATATTTTACGTATAAGGTCTTTCTCTTTGAACATTTAATGAACGTAGAAAATTACATATTCGTTCAGAATTAATACATTTTAAAGTGTCCGTATCAAAATAACGCATCTTCATTTCTATAACAAATATAATGACTTAGTAATCGCACGCCAAAAATTCCCAATATGACTTTTCATTCTATGTAGGAAACAAGTACAATAGGTATTAGTGGGTACTTAAAATAATAGTGGATACACCGTAAAGAAGTACGATAAGTACTACTAGCAACCAACACTAATATCGAGTATATGAAACACCTTTTCGCAATAATCAAAACATTTACTTTTATGGTTATTGAAATGATAATATTTAGGTATCCTAATTATCATCACCTGTCTGCATCGACAAGTAGAGCTAATTCATCCTACTATGTCGTTTATATTTTTGTACGTGAACATTACCAATGATAATAAGGAACTGAGTTGACAGCGTTGCGTTAACGTATTAATGATTATTTCTTATTTTATGAAAAATATATCATTTCAATACTCATCTCCACACAGAAAAATGTGTATATTATATTAACTATAATCTTTACTGCTATCTTCGATATCAACATGTATGAGTCAGTTTTGAACGCACAAAAAATTAACTTTATTCATTTTTCATGATCATGATAAATAAAAAATTTTCATGTCCTACAATTTCAAATGAAGTTTTTCATAAATTAAGTTCTAATTACAAAGAGTTTCGTTTACTTATAATATGGAAAAATCGATCGTATTTGCTCGAGCAAGAAAAGTTTGTATAAAGTAATTACCTCATTTCTACCCCACATACACGCCCATCAAATTGTAGTCATTAAGGCGCGGGAAAATTGTACAATGAAAAATATTGCGGAAAGATAAAAATGGGTTGTGTAATGTCACGGTGAATTTAAAAGCATCCAGATCATGTAGTTTTCATGAATACTTTTTCTCATCAATTTAAATTGAAATGAACGAAATTCAGATTATTCCAGATATTTTCGAGAATTATCAACATTATATAACTGTTTGAAACGGAAAGAAATCATTTTGTGAACTTTCCACTTCAAACTCCAACTTTTCAACTTGTATCACAAAACAGGACCGGTTTGGACCCTTTAGGTTATTTTTAAGTGAATATTTAATATATAGGGTGGTACATCTTTGCAAAATAACTTCAATAAGCAATAGAACGAATTTATTAAGAAAGATATACGCTTTCTTTTCCGAGAGACACATTCTGTCAAAAGTATCGGTAATTGGTTAATAAAACAAAAATATTTTGCATCCAAATTTATTGTAGCGCCTTCAAAGTAGGCCCCTTCCGAAATAAAACACTTGATAATCCAATCATCGAAACATTTTTCAAACGCTTTTTCCGGAATCGACTTCAGTTCTCACTGCGAATGCTCTTTTATGTCTTTTACCGATTCAAAACGGGTATCTCGAAGTGGTAATCTTAGTTTTGGAAAAAAAGTCTGCCGGAGCCTTATCAGGTGAATACGGTGGTTGTTCGATGGTATTTGTTGAGTTTGTGGTGCATTATCGTGGCTCAAAGTCCATGAGTTTTCTTTCCACAAATCTGGCCTTTTTCTACGAATTGGCTCTCTCAAACGCCGCATAACGCTCAGGTAATTATTAGTGATATTAATTATTCATAAATATCGCATGTAGCTTCATTCATGTATCAGAACGTCACAGAATAATTGTGGATTACGCGCTTTTATAAGCCATAACTTCAGTTAAAAATGTTGATGGCCGACCAGAGCAAGACTAATCTTTTACCACATCTCGGCCCTGTTGAACCACTCATATGCACGTGTTTTAGATTCTCCTTCTATAGCAGTTTCAGCGATTCGGCATACGGAACTCCATTTGCATTACAAAATTTGAAACGAATTCTTTATTCGCTATTTTTATACTTTGTGAAAATTGAAAACACACTTGTGAGAAATGAGGAAATCGAGCACTGTAAACAAACTAAATGACAGATCGCATTCTAAATCCGCGTCAGTATAGAAAACAGTTATACCGACTTAGCATCAATAAATATTTTGACAATCGTTTCAAGCAGATTTTTGAATAATAAATTCCTGGTACCTTTTTGACAGAATGTTCATGTGACAAAAAAATTTTTGAATTAATTTTGCAGTTATTTTGCTATACTATATAAAATAAATCAATATTTTTTCTAATTTATCGACACATGACAAAATCCAGTATTCCCAAAATAACTCGAAAACTATAAAAAAATTAAATCTTTTCACATAGCTGCCGTACTGAAACATCGAATTTGATCCACCCTGTACATAGCCTTATGGGAGGGATTAACCACATCTGACGACACATACAATTGGAGAAAGAATTGAATAAACACAGTAATCTGTCGTTTCTGAATCTTAATCGTTTAAAAAATCTGAGAAAATCAAATTGAAGATTACTTTTTCATTATCTCGAATTGCGTATTTCGGGTGGCAAAGAAAATACCGCATCTGTTTATTAATTCATTAACCCCACATAATTTCCTCACGTTCTGAAATATAAACAGACGTATATACTGGAAACTAACCATATTTACGCATGTTATTAGTCGGCAAGGTCCTAGACCTGCTAATAATAACGTTGAACTCCGGCCCTTTGAAAGTAAGAAACAGAAGCTCCAGCTGTAAGTAAAATATTTCCTTTCATGTAACAGCCTACACTAAACTGAGGCATTAGTGATAAGTAGTCGGAATGGTCGGATAAGCGGAGCTGAAATTGAGTAAAAGAACACGTTTAATGCTTCAGTTTTAAAATGGAACAAAATATACGAGGTGTATGAGTAAAAATTTGAACTGGCTTATACATTTAATTTCATCGTAGTTGGGTTGAATAATTTCTTTACCAACATGAAATGCATTTATTATTTATGTGTATGCTATACAGGGTGTTTCTTAAATAAACGGAAATACTTCTGGTGATGATTCCTTAGCTAAAAGGTTTTTTTTATTCTTAATTTTTGAGAGGAAGCGATGCCTGTCATCTCATGTGGCTGCCCAAGATGATGGAACGTGTGTGTTCACTCGTTTCTTGATGAGAACCAAATTGTTAGTTATCGAAAAGATGTTTGATGGAAGCTAGTTCCATAGCACACTAGCCTTGTAAAAAGAAGAATTTCATTAGAGAGAGGTACGTGACGTAGCAAGTTGGGCCTAACCTAACTTTATCTTAAGCCATTTGAGTTTTCCTCTATGTTATGACAAGATAGATAGTGAGTACTTCACTATCGTAACACTTGTCGGGTCACGTAGGTCTTGTATATGTGTAAAATTGTTGCCTAATATTATGAATTCAGGGGCCATCACCTCAGAAAAGAAATGAGGCAGGTAAACTGTCATTAAAATGAATATTCGAATTAAAATGCATTTCAATGAGAAAATAAAGCATATTTGAACTTGAAAACTAATAAATGGTACATCTGTGTATATACTATCCATTGCAATGATAACAAGGATATTTTGAGTTTTGATGATGAGACAAGATGACTTTCAAAGAAATTGTGAAAATTTTTTTCTGAAAAACAACAGCCTTCCGGGACAAAACGATATCAGAAACATTCCTTATTCCAAATGATGGGTTGCAATTTATCATACATACAAATACTAAACTCAAAATTTTCGAAAAATTGGGGATGAAATATTTAATATTAAAATTAATTTCATTGATAGATGCCGATCTTTGTAATATTTATTCACAGTTTTCCTTACGTTAAAGTAAAATCCTCTTCATTAAATCAGTTGAAGTTATTAATATTTACAATCCTTGTACAGCTATCTACTATCACTAGATATGGCTTACTGGAAGGAAATTATCAATTCATTGCCAGCTGTTTCAAATAAAATTTCAATAAATAGTTTTTTACTTCAAATCTTAAAAGATGATTTTACAGAGTATAGCTAAACAGTGCACTTAAGAATAAAACATTTCAAGTAAAAGATTATGTTGTCGTGCGTTTGCTAAGTGATTAAATTCATTAAATAGTTAATTGAATCCGCCATTACTACGTGATAGTTAATCATGATGATAATAAGAAATGTCATTTCAGAGCAGCATGAAAAAGTAGCTTTCAAAACCCACAAACTGCCAAAAAATTTTCAATAGTAAAAATAAAACTGATAGATTTGAGTCCTGTATGTGTGGACGCGTTTAAATAGATCAGACTGGTGTTCATTCAAAACTAGATACAAAGAAACAATCAGATTACAATAACCATAGAACCGAGGTATCTATTTTCGTTTTACATTGTATCGAAAATGGCCAGCATTTCACACTCGTAGAATTTCTTAGAATCCATCAAAATTTTCAAACTACAACAAACTCCTCATAGAGATAATCTTCTGAACGACAGGAATGGCCCGGCTTATTCGTCCCTATTTGAGATCTTTATATCATAGCAGTTTCAAACTTAATTCTTTCATAACCTATTGTTTGCATCCTTATTAATCTACCTGTTTATGTATGTATGTATGTATTTCAACTTTAGTTCAGTACTTGTTGTCAGCTGAAGATGGTCGAGAAACCGAAATACAATCCTGAATTTCAATAAACTCTTGTGATAGTATAATGCATAGTTAATAAGCATTTTTGAATATTCGATTTCCTAGTCGTTGACTCGAGTGACTGAATACTTTGGAGTAGCCTTCAGGTTCTCCTAATTTAGTACCCACATCAAAACTAAAGACAAAAAGACTTATCTACTAAATATAGCATAATATGTGATTAATCAGTTGAATAATGAATCAGAGGCGATAAAGATTTACTAATTAATCAATTTTGTGTAATATTCCGATAGAATATATTTGTCTGAACTTTTTATTGGTGTTTTCTCGAAACAGACTGTATACATCACACGTATCTTAGAGCGTATTAAATTTGCGTCTTTCGAGAGGTCACCGTTTCGTTGAAAATCTATCAGACCATCAACCTCCGGGCATCACGAGTTACCAGGAGGATAGAAGACGCGCTCTTCCACAGCAGACGCGGAGCGTCTAGCCGGGCCAGCCACCTTGTTGCAGCAATAATTCAACTGGAGGTTGCAGCCCTCACTGCGTAGCCATGACAACAGCATTAGTCCCCTCGGTTGGCACATCGATCGTCATCTCCTCCCCCCCACCAGACTCGTTTGAACATTTCTCCCCCACAGTTTGACAGCCCCAGCAGAATGCACCCGCGCAAAGCTACGACGCCGATGATTCAGAGAACGACGCTGCACCGGTGTATTCAACAAATAATGCCCTTAGATGGCTCCTATGGCCGTCTGCTCCCGTGTTATTATAACACCTAAAGTCGCGAGTTGAATGTTTACGCGTTAATCGTGGTCTAGTGTTGAATCCGGTGCGTCGCGATTTTTGTTATCGGTTAAGAATCGAATAGCTTTCGCTACCGGCTAGATCAGCGTTGATACTGTTGATATCAGTTCGGCTCGTCTATTGTTGATATATTTCTCTGCAGTGAGCTCCATAAGGCTTTTATACATTTTGGCGTCGTCCAAAGCAACAATTAGCAATATAACAATTTTTTTTACAGACGAAATAATTCTAACTTCTTTATTGTTGTTGAACCGTGTCTTTTGAACCCTCTCGAACTTGTGAATACAAATGTGCTATTTCTTAACACCAATCTATCGTACTTGTTGAAAATCATTATTTTTTTTACGAATATTATCAATCCTTAAGGACGAAAAGTACTTTCAAACACCAAGGAACACTCAATCAAAAAGCTTAAATTTTTTCTCGCGGTCCAAATAAATCTTGTGATGTTTATGTAGATTAGATATTTTTATAAACTGATATTCTCTTTGTTCTCCATCGATTCGTTCGTGTTTGGATAATCGTGTGTCTCTAATGCCTAAGTGAGGAAGTTCTCCAAGCCATTGTTGAATTGTTGGCGTATGTTATGTCAGTGAAAGAAAATCCATTGTGTTGATATGGACTACGGTGATATCAGAGGTGCGTATGAAAAGACTATTTCGTATTCATTATGTTGATATATTGCCGAATTGCAGAATTGTCGGAAGTTCTTCGTATCTCATCGCCGATTTCAAAACATGTATAGATGAGGGCGCTCTTATCAAGGTCGGATTCTCTACTATCTTTGTTTACTCGGGAGTTTAATCAGTAATGATGTACAAGTTGTTTCCGGGGAGTGTCAACATATTGGCAATACATGTACAGGTTCGACAAATTACAATGATTCATTCGGCATCTCTTTTTCCGGGCTTCAGATTACAAGTTTTTCGATATTTCATCGCTTGTCAATACGTTTGTTATTGAAGCACGTAAAAAATATATTGGCATTATACAGTCACTTTTTGAGTCGAGTGGCGTGTTATACAGGGTGTAAATGAATAAGTGCAAAAGATTTCGCGAGGTGATTCTTCAAGCTATTTTGTAACGAATAGTTCTCATGAACAAACGTTTCGTTACCGAAATACAGGGTGTTGAAATCTTCAGTTTTTTCATTGAATAATCTCTCCGAATTGTCACTGCAGGAATGAAATTTCGAACTTTCATAACGAGAGAATCGTAAAGCATTTTTGTTTTGAATATTAAAAAATATACAGGGCGTCCCATTTAAAATAACATAACTTCGAATCGTATCTCTCATCAAAAATCGTCACTAAAGTTTATGTAAGAAGCTATTTAAGAAAGAGTTTTTAGCCTTACGATAAGTTGAAAGACAACTGAGATACGAGGAAGGTCTCAAAATGCTTTCAAACTTCGCCTTGCATCTCATAAACATGGTACGAAATTTTGGATAATGAGGTTATCAATTTCACGACAAAGTAGCCAACGTTTGTGAAAACAGCGATCCTTCTATCTATATTAACAACTGAGATATCCGGCAAGGCAATGGAAATAGAATTGTATTACTTCAACGGCATTCGTAAGGTTATTATAGTGATCAAGGTGCCTTTTTTAGAGGAGCTATCAGAGATTAGCATTTGCAACCCTCAAAATCATTATTTTTATAATCAATAATATTAATATCAATCATAGTAGCTGAAAATGGCTTCCTTCAGCCATTACACAGGAGGATAGACGTCGACACATAGATCTCGTATCCAAAGATCCAGGAGTATCTTTAATGAATCTACAAGAAATAATAAGGCGGTTTCTTAAGTATTCTACGTCTTGTACAGATGTCTTGTGAACCAACGTTTCGAAATGTCCCAAGTAGAAACGTCTATTGGATTCAGATCAAGTGAACGAGCTGGTCAACACCTCGTTCTATCTATATCTGGATATGTTTCGTTCAGATGTAGACGTGCCCTTATACTAAAATGAGCAGGAACGCCATCGTGCATTTGTCTGTGTGGATATGCTATTAATCTAGTCCACAACTTCAAAATGGTGAAAAATAATGATACTGCCCCTGGAAAATTTGCGATAGATCATTGCATCATTGGATGTCTAGAAAAATGAGCCGTAGGCGTATATTACCACATAAAAAATTGCAAACAATTAAAGATGAAAAAAAATTTATTTCGTATTTGCTAATATCTGAGAAAGTTAAGGTTATTAACAAAAAAGAAATTTTCTCAAACTTCAAAACAATTTGTCAAACCTGAAAGGCATAAGAGAAAAAAGTTTATATTTCTTCCTCTGATAAGATTCAATGCCCAAAATTATAACATAATACTGACGGGTTGGAACCTTGAAAATGTAAATCCTCCATAATTTCAATCAAAGTCGTTTTCATTCTACCACGTAAATTTGATTCAATGTCAGAAAGTGATTTGTCCCAAAAAATATCTGTTGAAAAGTTTCTCCCGAGCTTTCGTAAGATGTTCATTAAATTTCAATTCACGCGACGCCCCTCAATCACCATCATTTATTTCGACGGTCGAACAATAACAGCTTCAATTAATTGCACAATTCTCGAGATTTCGAGATTTCAAGAAGCCTTCAGACGGCGGATTACGTTAATTGAAAATGAATTGTGTATACGTAACGTATAATCGATTTTCCTTTACAACTTGAGATATTTCATGCGTTGATGAACTTCTAAGGAAAGTTATCTTTCTCAGATAACCGTATGATTTATTAGAATTACTTTGAACTAATAAATTTCCAGGTTTTTCTCGAATCTTCCAGTTTTCTTTTCAGTTGACATCATGAATATTCTGATACGTCACAGTGATTCAGTTTGGTATTTCCAACCATTGTAATAAACTTTCCCCCTTAGTGTTCAAAATTCCCCAATGAAAATCATCCCCTAAAAATGTTAGGGGATTACTCAGAAATTGAATTGAATAAACCGTCAATGGGTGAAAATTAATATTTCATATGTAATTAAAACACAGAACAAACTTTCTCAACGCTAATCATTCAATACGAGAAATGTTTTTTAACTTCAGCATGCCAAGGTATAGATGGCATCACTACTGAAAACTAACATCCATCTTCATTGAAATTGAATCCGTAGTTGGCTTCAGGAAAACGTCGATGTGTGTGCAAGCTCATCACCTTAGATTGACATACTTTGCAACTGTGTCCAAAAAGTAAGGTGACTCAGCATTTACTTTTAATAATCTTTATTTTTCTTACAAATCAATTTCATTACCTTCAAAGTAATCATGCAGTTATGCCAACGGATTTTTCAATCTTCAAAACAGTTGTTAAAGTTGGTTTATGAGATGGCATTCAGCTCTCATCGATGCGGCTTGTATATCTTCTTTTGACTCAAAACGATGTCCTTGGAGCGATTTTTTGAGTCTGCTAAATAACCAGAAGTCACACGGTGCCAAATCAGGTCCATACGGCGGTTGTGGTCGAGTTTTTGGCGAAATGGTGGCGCAGAGTCAATGCAGTGTGAGACGGTGCATTATGGTGGTGCAAAAACCAAGAATTATTTCGCCTCATTAGGGAATAGCTTCAAGTAAACGACGCATAGCGCTCAAATAATATTCTTCGTTGACGGTTTGGCCGGTAGAAGAAACAAAAACAAAATGCACAACACCACGATAATCGAAGAAAGTAGTCAACACGACTTTGATTTTTAAGCGACTTTGACGTGGTTTCCTCACCTTTAGCACGATATTCCCTTGATTGATCGGTTGTTTCTGGGTCGTGAGCATAAATCCAAGTCTCATATCCTGTAAAGATTCGTTTTCTTCAGTCCTGAAAGAAGACATTGTTTTACAAACTTCAACGCGATGATGTTTTTCCCTTTTGAAATGCCAACATAATCAGCAAGATCTCTAATTGTTAATCGACCATTTACAAGCACCAAATCTTTGATTTTTTTTGGACGTGAGCTTTGTCGGTCGAGGTTGATGGCCGATCGGGACGCCTCATACCAAAAGCTTTTCGCACCATCCTCAATGAATCAGCAGCAGAAAATTCATTCCGCAAACAAAATTCAATGCAAATTCTTTGTTCAACAAATGCAGACATAAAAATTGAAAAATTCACTTCTAGGAACAAAACGAAACGTATCTCAAACACTAATAAATTTTTTGATGTGAATCTTGGCACAGATACCAAAGACAGTCTTCCCAACCTTAAATTAAAAGCACCGCCCGAAATCCATTTGCGCGCGAAGTTTAAATTCAAATTCACCTTACTTTTTGGACACAGTAGTATACGCCGAAATTGGGACATCATTGCAGGAAAAAAACTGCATAAAGAATTATCTGTTTTCACTTGAATGAATGCTGCTTTTGGTACTAAAGAATATACATATTGTCAACGGTGATGTATCTTGAAGTCGTCTTTTTGGATATCCCAACACGCCCTTAGTGCAGAGTACCTCAATTCCCTTAGCTTCATCTAATAAAATCATGCTAGCACTTACTGTACATTTGTGCTGCCTAGAAGGAATTTCAAAGGTGCACGGATTTTTATACAACAGATAGCCAGTTGATGATAAGGTTGTGAACCTTCATAGTTGTCACACCGTCTTCGTCTGTCCACTCACCTGCGAGACAAATTTTTATGTTTGAAAACAGATATAAATTACTGGGTGTCAAGTCAGGACAATATGTTGGATGAGATAGCAATTCATGTCGTAACTCCGCCAGTTTGGCTGTTAGAGTGGCGAAAAAATGGACAGACAGAAGATAATGCCCTGTACGTTTCACCTTCTGCTTTGTAGGATCCACTATCACCAGTCTCAACTCACTGTGGATTGCTGCTTCATTTCAGGCGAGTTATTGCTTCTTCTACCGTAGTAGCTTCGTAATCTCTTTGGAATTCACTCTGCATTCGTTGAATACATTTCGTGGACTTTCGAGATCATTGCCATTACCTTAATGACGCATCCTGGAAAGGGAGGTATCTTCTGTGCTTGTTCTGCCTCAACAAAATTCCATGAATAGTAAGAACAAGTTAGGATTAGTTTCTAAAGGATAGGATACTTTCATATCCTCCTTCATTCCTGCCATAACACATCATGTTCCACGAAAATCATCAATTCACAATCGATTTGTAGCAAGGTTAATTTAATAATCGAATTGATATAACACATGCGAATGTCATCATCGTTAACAACGAATGTTTGATTTAATATCAATAGATAGTTTAATAGATAAAAATTTTAGTTGCCAATTATAATCACTGTCTTGATGATATATGAGAAACTTATTACCGGAAGAGGTATTTATGGGTAATAAACTCGAGCATTTAGCAATTTTAGCTCATGCACTCATGACCTGCAGTATGCATGGGTTAATGAAATTTCTTGGAAATGGTTATCTTGCCTTGTTGCTTTGGTATTCCACCGCCATCACTTCGTTTGCCTTGATTACGATTCTGCTACGACGGGAATTATCTGAGACTATTTCATAATATTGCCAGTGTCGTTAGGTTAAGACGAAAGTGGAACAATACTCTTAATGAGAAATCTATTATACTAAAGTACGAGGGCTGTCCTAGAAGTACCTGTCTCGACCTAGCGGTAATTGTTTGAACAACATAACATAACAACATAACTTATATATAACATGATCGTTAAAAGGTACCGACTCAGTTTACAGAGCATACATTCTGTCAAAATAGTACCAAGAATCTGCCAATAAAACACAAAATATTTATGTTTCATCCAAATTTTTTGTATTGTAATGAAAAATACACACTGCTCAAAATGGTCTAAGGAACAGTAAAATATTAAGCGTAGGTCATACAATTCGCATCAACTACTTCAAATTTTTACATAGTATAATTAATACATCTTTCTAATCACTGAAAAATTCGAAATAGAATACAAAACGAATATTGATTCCGCGAATTTAAGAAAATAAGCAATCGTATACCAAATGAGAATTTCTGAATTAAAATGAAACAAAGGTTTCTCATAATTCTTTTCCAAGTAAACTCAAACTAATATCTTGTATGATCACCACGCGCATTAATAACAGCACGGCATCGTTCTGGCATGCTCAGAATGCAATTATCAAACGCATTCTGAGGAAGTAGATTTCATTGTTCTATTAAAGCATTTCAAAAGCTTGACGATCTTGAATATTCGCCATAAGGGGATCAAGCCTCCGCTGAAGCATGTCCCAAACATGCTATATGGGGTTCAGGTCGGGAGACTGTGGTGGTCATTGTAAAATATTGATATTCTCCCTCTGAAACCATTCTCGTACTGGGTTTGCAGTGTGCGGAGGGTCGTTGTCATGCATATATAAGAAATTTGATCCAGCCGTGTTTCGAGATGGTAAAACTACAGGTTGGCGAACATTATCAATGTAGATTTGATGATCCATATTCCTTTGAAGACAAATGAGGTCTGTTTCATCATGCAAGGCGATTTCACTCCATACAGATCCGCCTTTGTAACTGTGTACTTCCTGGAAGTGCCTGAGCCTTTCCAATGGAGCCTTTTGACGCCATACCCTTACCCTTCTACTATCCGGGTGAAAGCTGAACCGAGACTCACCGGCGAATAGAACGTTGGCCCATTCTGGTTCACCCCAAACAACATGCTCCTGTGCCCATGCTAGTCGGGCTGCACGATTCCCAGGTCTAAGTGGAGGGACTCTGATTGGTCGATAAGAATGAAGACCAGAAATGGCTACTCCTTCTGTATCTTGGAAATTTCTAGAAATTTCACGAGCTGTGATTGAAGCATTCCGTCCGGCTTGAAGCACAATAAATCTATTTTGGGCAGGTGAAGTTTTTTCTAGGACCTGTGTGTCTTTCTCTCACATCATCAGTATCCAGACCACACTTATCACACTTTTTGACACCGCAAATTCACCCGCTACTCGGCTCTGAGAGAACTACTACCTTCAATCATACCCACTGCACGTAATTTTTCATCTCGCGTTAAATGTCGACGTTGCATTATTTTCTAATACCCTAACTCACAATAATTCAGTATCACTGAAAGGAAATAACGAAATGAACTGAATTTTTACAGAATGATGAATATCGCATTCTACGGTATCGCTTCAACATCTGTATTTTTTTTATGAAAACATGTGTTGATCTGCTTGAATCAACATCCACGGCTGTTTTGATCAACTACGTAAGTCCACCAGTTGCAAAATCTGCATTTACAAAAATATCAGAGTGGTATTCATTAAAATTATTCAAATAATCTTGTTGTTCCCTAGACCATTTTGAGCAGTGTATACTTATAATCCAATGATCAGTTTTTAAACGCTTCTTCCGGATTCAACTTCAGTTCTCCCCTCGAATTCTCTTTTATGTCTTCTATCGATTCAAAACGGGTACCTCGAAGTGATAATTTGACTTTTGGAAAAAGAAAAAAGGCCGGAGCCATATCAGGTGAATACCGTGGTTCGATGGTAGTTTTTGGTTAAAAACTCATTCACAAAGATAGCTTTGTAAGATGGTGCATTATCGTGGTGCAAAATCCATGAGTTTTCTTCACACAAATCTGGCCTTTTTAACGAATTTGCTCTGTCAAACGTCGCATAACGCTCAGGTAATGACCTTTATTTACCGTCTGACCTAGCAAGAATTCTGAGTACACAACACCGCGATAATCAAAGAAAACAGTCAACATTACTGTGATTTATGATCGACTTTGACTAGGTTTTTTCGGTTTCGTTTTAGTTGTATGACACCATTCCGAAGCTTGTTGACTGGTTTCTAATTTTTATCCATTGTAAAAATCGCAGAACACACTTATGAGAACTGATAAAATCAAGCACTATAAATAAACTAAATGACATCGCGTTCAAACTCCGGGTCAGTATTGAAACAGTTGTACCAACTTAGCTGAAATAAAAAAATGATAATCGTTTTGAGCAGATTTTTTAAAGAAAAATGTATCTTTCAATCGTGAAGTTTTGTTTGGCTTCTTCTCATAACAGTTTGAGTTACTCACATCAGTCCGTGAAAAATGACTAAAGACGAAACAAAAAAATCGGATAAATTGAAGTAAATTCTGTGGCGTGAGAACATTGAAAATCACAGAATAATCTTCATATATTTGTCATGAATATCATTTTCAATCTACAAAAATAGGACTAATCAGATACCTACTGGTTAATTATTGTTATTGCTTTGTATTACTTAAGAATTAATGAATATGGAAGACTGAAATCAAGTGAATACAGACATAACACAAGCGTATTTTGAATCTAACAGAGATAGTTCTCGAGCATTTCGACTCTATCGAGCCCGATTTCCAGATCGTAGCGAACCCAAGCGCGGTTTTTTCAGAAACTGAACTTTACGCTTTATAATAATGCAATCGATTCGAAAATTATATGAATTTTTCCATCAAACTTCATCGCACGCAACACATCTCAAATCTCGTGGATCAACACGGCTCGATTCAGACATCATGTCAACGTTCAAAGACGATCCCATCTCTATAATTATGATATCGAAAATTAGCATATTTCTTACATCAATCGTACACGAAAGAAAGGAACTTGTACTCCCCATTTATGGCTCCGTATTCTTCTTGTCATCGCTCAAACGTCATAGCCGGAATATTCAATTGGGACAAAGACGTTTGAATGAGACACGTAAATTCTCCGAACGTTTGCTAGATAAGATCGGAAACGTGAGGTTTTCGAAGTCCAAACAGACTTACCTGTCTTTGTCCCGACACCTGAATGGAAACTAGACCAGACCTGTAAAGATTATAAAATTTTATTTGAATGTCCTTGGACATCTTTATGTTTTGTCATCTCGGAATGAAGAATAAAATTCTTTATGTTGAGATTAAGTTGCGGGGTACTTAAAGTAGGCGTAAATTGTTATTTTTGGGACGGTTTTAGGCTTCAAACGTGTTGGAGTATATAAAGTCTTACTGTCACGACATCGTAAAAGTGTTCTTTTTACTTTGGTTTCCATAGTTTATTGTTTAATCTAGAATGTTAGAGTGAGGTTACTCAGGTACGTCGTATATTTGTGTGCCCATTCACGTTTTATTGCAATTATGTATGCGTAAAAATATTTTTCGAGAAGATACGGGGGCACTTCGATGAATTAGTGGATATATCACGGCAAAGACCAAGAAACAATCAAAACAAAGGGTTTCTACGGATAAACATGCACCAATGAAGGCGGTGTATCATCTGGAGGCACCGCAGTGCCTCTGCCAAGTCGAGCTCAGGTACAGCAGTAGTATCCTTTTGCAAGAAGAATTGCGTGTGAAAAATTGGTTTCCCGTTGGATGCTGCATCTGTTGACCGAAGAACAAGAAGCTGCAAAGGTGAATTGGTGTCTAAAAATTCCGACCCGTTTACCTTTGTAAAGTCCAAAAGCGTTGACAACATTGTCAGTGCTGATCAATCTTGGATTTGTGCATACAAGCCAAAAAATAAGCTTCAATCTTCTGTTTGGGTGTTTCGAGGGGAAGAAAAACCGGCAAAAGTCATCAGTGGCCGATCTCCAAAATCATGGTCGCAACGTTTGTTTCAAGAACAGATCGCGTAGAAACAATTCTTTTACAAGATCAAAGAACAGTTACTCCTAACTGGTAAACAACCCTTCGAGAAACCAACCCCGAAGAGCCAGTCATCCTTCACCAAGTCAATGCCTGAGTCTCTACAATTTTTTACAATCGCCAAAATCAAGAACGACCTGCGTCAAAGTATTTAAAAGCTCTAAATTGTTTCAACTCTAGCTCTTCATGCAAAACGTGAAAGACATCATTAGTATTCCTAAATTGCATACTATTATACCTCAGTTTACGAACTATCGCCAGTCGAAGTTCTCTGATTTTTTTCAGTGACAGACTCACCGATCATCAAAATTCTATGGTTTTTCTTGCGAACAAACGAAATTTAAATTGTGAATTTGATTACAATTTAACAAGCCTAAAACCTAAGAAAATAATTATATCTTTTGTAGTAATATACTACACATTTTTTATTTTCTGCATGGAAACGAATATTTAAATGACTAGCTGACCCGACAGACTTCGTACTGCCTAAATCGATAAATAAAAGACCCGAACTTTTGTATGAAAATGAACTTAAAGCAAACAAAAGGAATGCGTAACTAATAAGGTCCAATGCTATTCTGAACATGTTTACTAAATTGTTGTTCTGATGAAAAAACATTGGTAATTCTTTGACAATGGTTCTCTTCATTGTAGGATTGTGAGCACAACGCCCATTAACTTCCGCATCTCGCATCTGTATTGCACATAAAATAAATTTGTAAAAATTGATGATACGCATCTGGTAGTGGTAACAGCGCCCCCAGTAAGTGATAAATTTGTCCTTGTATCTGTAATTTTTAAAGATTTCTCCAATAATTATTATATATATATTTTAATACAAAATTGAATATTATAAGAAAATATTATGGTATAATACCTCGAAAGTGGGCATGAAATAGTCCTGTATAATATGTGGAGCGCCAAACGATGTCATCTATAAACAGCTGTTATATTTCTGAATGTTGGCCAAGAAGTGCTTAGAATCATTTCCAATCCCAGAAAATAAAGAGCGTAAAGGATCTGGTGGTGGGACCAATTGTGGCAAATATTACTTTGCCAGTAGATTCACCATTTATTTCTTCTTCTTGCACGGCGCCTTTATGGGCAGCACTCAGCCGTTTGGCCAATTGCGATTGCCGTGTTGTATTATTTGTGTGTCTTGAAAAAACTTTTTCATGAAGCTAGCAAGACTGTCGTAGCTTTATTTAATAGCAATAATATAGAAAACGGTTGGGAAAAAGAAGAGGGCTATTTTTATGGTTTTCCCGGCAATTATTTCTCACCTTTCAAACCTTCCCTAGATCTCCACAAACATTTCAAGACCGAGATAAGATAAATCCGTTCAGCCGTTCTCGAGTTTTAGCAAGACTAACGAACAGCAATTGATTTTATACATATATATATATATATATATATATATATATATATATATATATATATATATATATATATATATATATATATATATATATATATAGATATATATAGATTTAATTTTCACAAAATCAATAATGGTTTCCAATTATCACTGATATGGTTATGTTCACATACAAAATATAAACAGGATCGTCGAGTCAACTATTTCTTTACTTGCTGATGCAGATTGTCTTTTTAACCTTACTCAAGTAAAAATTACATGTCACACATAATATAAACCATTTGGTTTGAAAATGGATTCTGCAAAAGAGGTCTCATCAGAAACCTAAAATATATAAATTTGTTTAATGAAGTTTAAATGAATAACAATTTATGATAAAGAACTGCACTAGCTTTATCACTGATGCCTTATCAATTTAAAATATTGTCAGGCTTGCACTTTCAATTGATTTTCTATGGTCTTGCTTCTCGCTGTTGCTTTTGCGATTTGAATCTTCTAATTTGAAGAAACCATAGGTCTTATAGAGCTCTATCTCTTATTCCAAATTTGTAATAATAATTATCAAACTGCCCCCGTATCATAATATTCTTAATTTCGTCATTCTCAAATTTATTCAAATTCCTAGGCAACTGACCGAACTACGGAGCGAATAATAAAATTATTAGCACAAAATTCGATCGATTCAAATGTCGTTGAACCGAGAAATATAATTATATACATCAAAATTCATTTTCAAAGAAAACATTTTTTATACTGAATAATTCGCAGAATTCATAAATTAATAGGGACTCAAGCTATTCGCTTATTTTTTGATAATATGAAAGTATTATTAAATAACCTGTTTGATTTGAATAAAATAACATGGTTCAGGTTAATAGTTTGTGATATTTCACGGCTCTCTACTTTACGTTGAAGGTATAGAATACGATGAAATACAAAAGGGATTTAGTTTCTTTTTAGATTCTCGAAGAAGACGATGTACATTCATTCAAAAAAAATACCAGGAATTGGTCAATGAGACACAAAATATTTATTTTTCATCCAACTTTATTGTATCGCCTTCCGAAATAATACATTTACGCCAACGGATCATCCAATCATTAAAACATTCTTCAAACGCTTTTTCCGTAATCAACTACAGTTCTCGCCGCGAATTCATTTTTGTCTTCTATCGATTCAAAACGGATATCTCGAAGTGGTAATTTGAGTTTTGGAAAAAGAAAAAAAGTCCGGAGCCATATCAGGTGAATACGGTGGTTATTTGATGGTATTTGTTGAGTTTTCGTCAGAAATTCATTCACAATGATAGCCTTGTGAGATGATGCATTACCAAGGTCCAAAATCCATGGGTTTTCTTTCCACCTGTCTGACCTTTTTCGACGAATTTGCTCTCTCAAACGTCGCATGACGCTCAGGTAATATTCTATATTCACCGTCTGACCTTCTGGCAAGAATTCCGAGTGCACAACACGGCGATAATCAAAGAAAACAGTCGACATTACCTTGGCTTTTGATCGACTTCGACGTGGTTCTTTCGGTTTCGGTTCATTCCGAAGCATGTCAAACTCATAAACCCATGTCTCATCACCAGTTACAATGCGTTTTATGAATGTGGAGTCGAAATTGACTAGTTCTAGTATGTCTTCAGCAACCTTTACGCGATTCAATTTTCGACGAAAATTCAGGTCTTTGAGAATTAGTCGAGCGGCAACGCATTTCATGACAAAACAATTTTTTAAAATGGCACGAATTGATTCGTGATACACAGAAAGATCGAAAGATCATGGCCTATCTCTCTCAAACTTAAATGACGATTTTCATTTACCATTTCCTTCGCTTTAGGACGACTGCAGTGAGGCAAATCTTTCACCACATCTCGGTCGCTGTTGAATGCACTGTACCTCTCATATGCAAGTGTTTTTGATAAAGTCGATTCATTTTTAGCCATTCGGCACACGAAATTCCATTTGCAATACAAAATTTGAGACAAATTCTTTATTCGATATTTTTATCCTTTGTAGAATTCTCAAAACACACTTGTGACAATTGGCAAATCAATCACTGTAAACAAACTAAATGACAGATTGCGTTCAAACTCCGCGTCAGTATAGAAAACAATTGTGCCAGCATTCAAGCGGATTCTTTGAATAATCAATTCTGCAGCACATGGTTGTCATTTTTGCAATTTTTCAATCAAAGCGGACAACGATTCCGCGATATTGTTCAAAATCGGCGGTGTTTCATAAGAACTCATTATCGCCAATTTCTGAAAACTAATTTCATGGTTGCCGATAATAAATTAATACACGGTATACCGGCTAGTGACCGGATTTGCGGAAGATGAACATCATGATATGGTGTCTAAAATCTAACTTTCCGTACATTGTACACGTGAAAAACTCGTTGCAAAGATAATTGAAAAATTTATCGAATTAACAATCTAACCTTTGCAGTTTAGCTTTGTGAACACGACCTACTGGTCATCGTTGGTAAGCAAGGTTTTATTCGATATAACAAATCTGATTAAATTGTGACAAAACTTTGTAAATTGAACTACGAGGGACATTCAATAACAGTAGACAACAAAATTTTCCCTTTCGTCTGATAAATGATTTATGTCAGCTGATGTTTACTAATTTGACGTCTCTGATTCTGAATATACCTTCAACAGCTTTGTTAATAAGTCATAGCTTATAGAAAAAAATATACAAAATGTACTATTAAAAAATGCAACTTTGATATGAATCAAATTGTATACAGGAGATTTCCTACGAAACGAATGACCCTGTAGTGATTGGAAGAATTTGTCGAATGAATTTTTTGGGGGTTATCTTTCGGCGTATATTTCAAACTTGAGTGATACCTCTTTTGAAAGCTATTCGAAGCCTCTTTACAACAGAAGATTCATTTTAACGAATCTTTTCCGCGGAAAAACATTTTTCATCTGAAAAGAGCCAGGTTGAATATTTTGGATATTTTGAAGAAAGGGAAAACAAATGAATTTTGTGTTAAGAGAAACATTTCGACGGTAGGTTAGCTCCTTCGTGTATTAACCAGTGAATTTACTTACCTTGAGGTTTAAGATAGGCATAGTATGTTTATTGTAATGTATTTTTCAAAGTCTTTTTTACAAACTAACATTTTCAAAAAGATCATGTTTACAATTGAAAAAATTCAATACAATGATTTCAAATCAAGTGTTCACTTTGTTCATTTACATTCATACAATAATACAATCTTGACTGAAAACCGTCACTAACAAGACTCAGCATATTTGTAGTTCGACATCTACAATTCACTGGCGTAGATCGTCTAAATTCTAAGGCTGACTCACAAAAATTTTGGACTTTACATACCCCCACAAGAAGAAGTTTAGAAGGTTCAGGTCAAGATATCGGGCAAGCCACTTCATAGGACTTCTTCGAAACTTCGGAGGCTGATTCCTTAGGTCATTTTAAAAATAAATTATGCCATCTTAATTGTAGTATAAGGAAAATTTGAATACAGAATAAATCATTTAATTTATACCAATTATCTAAAATGGATGAATTATTTTCGAATGCTGTATAATTATAAAATCGTGATGACTATATCTCATAATTGTTTTTCTTCTTTCAGGGATGACGGGTAATTGAAGATGGCTTCACCTACCCCTTCGATAGATTCATTGCACAGAGCAAATTCCATTGGATCTTTTGGCGACCACGTCGAGTATCTTTCCCTTTCCCCTTTGGCTGATTCCCCACTATCAGCCAGTGGATCATCCCCCCCAGTGAGCGATTCCGTCGACAGAGATAACGATCATAACGATCTTCATTGTCAACAGTGTAGAGACCTGGTAGGAGAACCCAAGTTACTCTCCTGCTTCCACACAATTTGCCATAATTGTCTAGAAAAGAACAAACTGATCTGTCCCCGCTGCAACACAGAAAGTATAGAAGGTATTTTGAACAGTTTGTTATTCAGCCCCGACAATAACTCCTCTGAGTCTTTCCATTCTGCCGTGAGGTGCACGGGTTGTAAGACAAAAAAGTTAGACGCTGTCGCCCGCTGCGTCGATTGTGCCAATTATCTTTGTTCGAACTGCGTCATGGCCCACCAGTTCATGCATTGTTTCGAAGGACACAGAGTGGTGAATTTGACAGACATTAAAGAAGATTCCAAGAACGGTCTTATTTCCAACGGCACTGTCAACAACGGAGAGAAATCCATGATCTGCCCAAGACACAAAGGGGAAATTCTCAAGTACTTCTGCCGAACCTGCTCAGTACCAATTTGCAAGGAATGCCTCAATATGGAACATCCAGTAGGCATTCATGAACATGAGCATATCAATGAAGCTGCACCAAAGCAGTTGGAAGCTATCCAGCACGCTGTTCAAGAAGCTAAAACTAAAGCTACCGATATCAGGAATGTTATGAAAAACGTTGAACACGTATCTAGTAGGCTACAAGTGCAATATCACAAAGCACAAAACGAAATCAACGACACGTTCATGTTTTACAAGTCCATGTTGGAGGAACGCAAACAGGAATTACTGAAAGAATTAGAAAGCGTTTATTCTGCCAAACAGATTTCCCTCGAAGTCGCCACACAGAAGGGCCAAGAAACCGTCGAGCAAATATACAAAACTTGTGAATTTGTCGAAAGACTGAATAAGTGTGCTACAATAGTTGAAATTATAATGTTTAGGAAATTACTTGACACTAAATTACAAGGCTTATTGAGTTACAACATGGATCAGAGTGTACAATTAGCCGGCGAACTAGAATTTGTATCAAACTATCAGGCCATTCAAGTTGGAGTACGAAATACCTTCGGCTATGTCAGATCGAACTCCGAGATGATCGGTCCGATTAGACAACCCCCCATCGCAAGACCGACTGGTGGATCGAGCTCAAGCGGAAGTAGTGTGAACGGAAGTTCGGGAAGTTTGAACAGCGGTATCCATTGTCCATTCTCACTCGGTGGCTCCAGTCAATCAACGTCGCCATTCGATTCGAATATTATCAGTAAGAGATTCAGCAGTGCCAACAGTCTGGGACCGTTCTCAACAACAATCGGGGATTTGGGAATTAACGGTATCAACCCTTACGAGAAATGGTCGAACGGCGGAAGCGAAAGTATCTTCCAAACTAATAGTTCTGATCCTTATTCGTTGACCAGCTCAACTCACGCTGATCCAATGTTGGAATTAACTTCGAAATTGATGTCGACCGCCATATTTCCACCCAAGTCGCAAATCAAAAGGCAGAAGATGATCTATCATTGTAAATTCGGTGAATTCGGGGTGATGGAAGGACAGTTCACCGAACCAAGCGGAGTGGCTGTTAACGCCCAGAACGACATCATAGTGGCGGATACGAATAATCACAGAATTCAGATTTTCGACAAGGAGGGACGATTCAAGTTTCAATTCGGCGAATGTGGAAAACGCGACGGGCAACTTCTGTATCCAAATCGAGTAGCAGTGGTGCGCACTTCGGGCGATATTATCGTGACCGAGAGATCCCCCACGCACCAAATACAAATCTACAACCAATACGGACAGTTTGTGCGTAAGTTCGGCGCTAATATCCTGCAGCATCCCAGAGGGGTTACGGTAGATAATAAGGGACGTATAGTTGTCGTGGAATGTAAAGTTATGCGAGTTATTATTTTCGATCAGACAGGGGCTGTTTTGCAGAAGTTCGGTTGTTCTAAACACCTGGAGTTTCCCAATGGGGTCGTGGTGAATGATAAGCAGGAGATCTTCATTAGTGATAACAGAGCTCATTGCGTTAAAGTATTCAGTTACGAAGGCGTCTATCTAAGACAGATCGGCGGGGAGGGTATAACCAATTACCCGATCGGCGTTGGTATCAATTCGAATGGTGAAATATTGATTGCTGATAATCATAACAACTTTAATTTAACGATTTTCACACAAGACGGGCAACTGGTGTCTGCTTTGGAGAGCAAGGTTAAGCATGCCCAATGCTTCGACGTTGCTCTGATGGACGATGGGTCTGTGGTGTTGGCCAGCAAAGACTACCGCCTGTACATCTACAGATACGTTCAGGTGCCGCCTATTGGTCTATAAAGAATCCCCATACGTTCGAAGACAGGGTCTCCAGTGGCCATTCCCCACACTTTTTGTTGATGCATTTTTGAATGGAGTGGCCCGATGCTGGTCTGTTGTCATATTGTATTATTACTCTTTAGAAATGTCCAAAATTTAAAACGATATTTATTCATTATCGCCATAATTTTTGTATCGTAGCCTATTATCAATTCACATACTGATATTTTTAATATTTGATGTATGATATTATATTGACAATGCTTTCGCGACTTCGAGGACTGGGTAACCAATCAAACAGTTTGCATTGATTGACC
Source organism: Cryptolaemus montrouzieri (assembly GCA_013387265.2). Taxonomy (NCBI): domain Eukaryota; kingdom Metazoa; phylum Arthropoda; class Insecta; order Coleoptera; family Coccinellidae; genus Cryptolaemus; species Cryptolaemus montrouzieri. The sequence continues at coordinate 31,098,344 of JABFTP020000001.1, forward strand.
TGATGTTTCTTTAGATGAATTGAACAGGGATATTATTAAAATTCGTGTTAACCAGGCATCTCGATGCATGGGCCATTGTTGTAAATTAAGCATCAGTTTCCGATAATGATAAAATAATTCTATTTTAATATGTGAACGATGCTGTGTATGTCATTTTTTATTGATTACATGTTGTTGTTTGCGGGATGCCGCGTTGTTAGCGACCCTAGTCATCCACGAACTGTACTTTTAGACATTTTTATTATATTTTTTTATCTTTGATCATCGTGTGTGCACTACGCATTTTCGTAGGAACCCCGCGTGCCGTGCCCCCGTCAACATTCGACCGCCAGTCTCCGTTTTTTTTTGACTATGTTTAATTTTTTTTCAGTTTCTGAGTATTTTAATTAATTTATGATTATTCGTTAGTGAATGCAAGTGTGTGCCTGCAATACATTACCAATTTTTTATTTTAATTTAGTTTTTAGTAGATTAGTAGTAATTGATAGCAGTTTTTTCCTTTCAAATTTTTTTTTTATTTAGTCAGATGAACTCTGTTGAAGATTTGCGTTAGTTTCGTGCCGGCTAAGTACAGTATTATCCGCTTTTTAAACCTTCAAGTACAGTAATTTTTGCAGGGCAAATAATTGGAAACTTCTACAGGAAATCAAATATTCAATTTCGAAAATTTTCTTTCAGTCACAATCAAGGATATAACTTTAAACATCGTGAAGAACTGAAATCGAATCTATTTTCAACTTAATAGTCAATTTCACAAATTCAAGAGTTGATTATTTATGAATTTTTCGAAAAATGAGCGAAATTTCAATAGATTCAGAATAACGTCTAGAAACATTTATTGAAAGATTTTGACAGCGCATAAAAGAAGGTGAAAGTTGTTGAAAACTAAGATGAAAAAAGGCATTCAGTTTTTCGCAAATAACTCAGAAAGTGTTGATAATTCAAAATTATCAAAATGTTTTTGAAGGAAACAGAATTTTGATAAGAAAAACTCATGTATCTATATTAACCTTGAATATAGGGCGCATAATATCCATAAAGCGCAGAGCACATAAAAAATTATGTTTAAAATCAATTAGAGAATTTTAATAAAATTATGGTGTCATTTCAACATTTCAAAGAATGCAGTTCAGCTGAAAAAATTTTTAATTAATTTTTCAAAAAGTTATTCAATTATTCACTTAGTAATTTTGAATCTGAATTGGTGTAAACCTGGAGTTCTACCCTAAGAAACTTAATAAGTTTATGAATACTTTCCCATTTTTTGGTGATTTTAAATATTTAAGTATTGAAATTAACAACAGTAACAAGACAAATATTCTGATAAAAACTACCTCTATATTAACGTTAAATACGAGGCGCATAATGTCCAGAGTGAATACAGCACAATAAAAGAAAAATTTGAAGTATTCAAATCAATTTAAGAATTTTAAAAGATTATGGTGTCATTTCAAATTTTGAAAAATGCAGTTCGGTTGAAAACATTTTATAAATTAATTTTTCAGAAAGTTATACAATTATTCGCTAATTTTGAATCTGAATTGATCTAAACATTTTCATTTTCCCAAAGTTCTTTTCTGATAAACTTGATTTTATGAATAGTTTCTCATTTTTTTTGTGATTTTAAAAATTTAAACATTAACAACAATAACAGGATAAATATCCTGATGGAAACTACCTCAATATTAACATATTAATTTTAAGAAATTATGGTGTCATTTCAACATTTGAAAGAATACTTTTCGGCTGAAAACATTTTTTTCAATTAATTTTTCAAAAGTTATACAATTTTTACTAACTCTTTAAAGACCATAAAAATGTTTAAATAATTAGTCTCAACATATTTCGTCTCCCGAAGTTTTTCCCTCGTATAAACTTAATCAGTTTAAGAAAACCTGTCCATCTTTTTGGTAAATTAAAAATTTAAACATTGAAATTAACAATTTTTATGTTATCAATTTAATTATATATAGGACAATTCTACGAAATGAAAAAATTAGATTGAGTACTTGAAATTAGTTAGGTATTCGAGAACTTTTGAAAAATAAATTAAACTATGGGTTTTAACATAATTTCATTATTTAGTGTTCAAATAATACCAATATTTTTCTTCTAAATTTTTGAATTGATATTAAAATTGTTTTCAATCAGTTTTCGTAGCTAAATTTTCATGCCCATCATACTCAATCTCACGATGAGTCTCATGACGATCCTGCAATATCAGTTCGTGCTCAGCATGTTGTCTGGTACAACAGCTGATTTTGATTCGCTATCACAATATTACCAAGGCTCAAAATATAACCAGAAATCAACAGTTCCTAAATTATTTGCCTTTTCCTCACATCTTAATTCGTTATGCTGCTAAAACATTTTAATACATTTTTCTAGACATCATTTCGGATCCAAAGAGTTGTAGCTTATATTTTGAAAATCATCTTGCATGTATTTAAGTTATTTGTTGTGTTTTATCGATATCTCGGCTTGTTCTTTTCTTGAATTTTGAAAAACTCTTGAAATCAAATTGCTTCGTTGGAAATTTGTTAATCGTTTCTGAATAGTCGATAATTCGACCCGAGAAATAAAAGGTAGAAGATTCCAAGTTATATGTAGTATTTATTTATCCATTTTCCTTTAATACTCAAAAATCCAGAAAGGCGAAACTTCAGCATTTCTTCAATAGAGTCACCTCCCGTTGTTCATTGATTGTCGTTATCGAAGGTTCATGAATGGTCGGGACATCGTGATTGATTTTTTGTTCTCCACAACGCTCAGATTCTGTTGAAAATTTGCATTCGTACGATTTATGACTTGAAAATGAATCAGCCGTGTGTTATTTCGTATACATGTAAAAGTTGTTATTCCCCTTCATATTCTGTTGATATTTTGTTTTGTTTGAATTTTATTGAAGCATCTACCATTACAGCATCGTTGTTAGAAATGGGACCATCCCAATAACGAAATCGTGAATGGACACTGTTTTCCTGACAAAAAATCAATCATGTATTGAAGTTGTTAATGCTGCCTAGTTTAAGATATTTGCCACATGTCGCATTTTGACATATCTGCCGAAACGTTGTTTCTGGTACTTCATAAGACTATTAGTAGTTGTAGATTTTCATTTCATTTTTATTTGAAATACTTGAGCAGACATTGATGTGATATTCAGTCTCTCTTTTTTATCAGTTCACTAAGGTTTCACGTCATTGTTTGCTCTTGTCTTCTTTCTGTCGTTATTATAACTTTATGTATTATTTATATTATTATATATATTTGTTGTTTTTGAACCGGAGGCGATGATCTATCAGACAAGGACTGCACGATCTCATGTCTTTGCAGCTCTTTGTTTTGGGCACTTCACGACATCACTGACAGATAGCATCTTGGTGTACCTCCGATTAATGTTATATGTTGTTTAAATATCTTTTGATAGTACTCTATATTTTTCTATTGTTCCTGGAACTTCCTTGGAAGTACACCATGCATACTATCTGTCTCAGTAGCCGTTCGGTCTTTACTTCACTCTTTAACTCGTTGTTATTATTATTATCACTTGAAATGATAAAATTGTTCTTAAATTAAATGTACATTGTTTTGTTTTTTCTTTGATTTTTTGTTGTAAATGCTTTTTAATTAATAATACCAGTTCTTGCAGTTTTCAGTTTGTATTTATTTATTTCTTCTTCGTTTTGAGTAGTGTTTCTAGTCCTTATTCCTTTTCCTTTACGGTAGGTGGCCATATTATTAGGGTATTTTACATTTGTATCTGCATTTTCATAAAACAACATACAGCAACCCATTTAATACGCATTTATATAAGATTTATGTATATATATATATATATATATATATATATATATATATATATATATATATATATATATATATATATATATATATATATATATATATATATAAACGAGAACCAATTCAGGTCTCCAGTACTTTCTTCTACGACACTCACCATAACACTTACCAATTGTTTAACAATCTGCACTAAATTATTATCCAGAGCGTCGCCTGACAAAAGAACTTTCATCAACCTCGTCGAAGAAAATGAAAGAAAAGCTTTGAAGATTCATCAACTATTCAGAAATATTCACGGTTCCAGTCTACAACATTCATATTCCGGTGTTGTCTGTCCCATTGCAATCGATTTCGTTCATCCAACTGTTCCTGTCAAAACTTCTGTACTTCCATCTTACAGCATCCTAGTCAGATGTGCATCATGATTTTCGAAACAGATCTTTGATTTTCCAGTCGCTACAAGGAATGGCGGGCTTTTGCCTGTCATATTTCCCTACACGCTCTAATTCCAGAAATATTTTATCTTTTCAATATCAATATAGTTGACAACAGATTTTGAAACTCCTGCAATAGTTGCTATAGCTTTTTGTCTACATGGTAAAGCTATCGTCAAATGAAGAATGAACTTCAAAAAATGACAGTACAATAGTACATAAATAAAAGTAGTATCCCTAATAATTTGACCACGTACTGTATTTCTATTTAGATATAGCACGGCACGATAAAAACGAGATTTCATACTTTCTGAACTTGAATTCGATCGGTGAAATCTCGCGATTTTTGATTTATTTTTTTCTTCACAAAGTTTTAAGAGTAGAGTAATGATCTTCGAACAGGGGCATGCGCTTTAAGTGAAACGACCTATTTGAAAATGATGACAGTATTTCTTGGTTCCTTTAGAAGTGAATGTGGGAAATACTACCGCCAATTAATGTGATGCTAATTACTTTTAAATAAGTAATATGCAAAAACTCTTTTTCTCTCACGGTTTCTCTGTATTCATTTCGCTTAATCACTCTTGAGCCAAGCGTTTTTTTTTGTTTCAAACATGAAATGATACTCAACGTAAATAGCCTTTCTTCAACCATCAGAATCTACACGAACTCGTCGATATACAACGTATTTAAGCTTTACAAAATTAGCAAATAGCAACGTAATACTAAACCATCCAAATATATTGGAATTTGACATATTTTCTTTCATAAAGATTTTCTCTAGTGGCTCCATAATGTTCTTCATAACCAGAAAAATTCGAAAAATTGATGAAAAAAATTTTAATATCACATAAACATTAAGTTATGAAACGTTGATTTGCAAGAAATGCTGCAAAGACAAAAACAGCCAATTTTTGACTGTCTTTCCGAAAAAACAATCCACCGGCTATATGAAAAGATTGAATCGATTGATATTTTCAATTTAATACTTTTTTCTGCAAGCTCTTGTTTCTTCTAATTTGTAAAAAATTGTCTTCCAATTTTGCGAGTTTTAGGCTTTAAAAGGCATTAGAGATCCACTAAAAAACACCCTATCCTAGCATTTTATACTTCACAGGGTGTTTCCTACGCACGCAGACGTAGTTCAGGTTATGATTCCTCAGCTAAAATGTGGAAAATTTATCGAATAATTTTTTTTCTTAAAGCCCACTTAATTGCGATATGGCTCTTCAAGGTGGATAAAATGTAGACCATAATTTTTATTCACAAACAGAAAAGCTTGAAATTCTGCAGAGATCCTTGGATCACAGGGCTTTCCTCTCAGTATTTTTTTATACCTTCTGAAAATGTTCTTTATCAGAACTTTTTTAGAAAGTAAAATTTTAACATAAAATAATTATTTTCTCAAGCTCCATTTTAATGGAAAATTCTCCACTGTCGTGTTTTTATCGAAAAATGCATATTCTTTTGGAAAAAGCACTTTCAACCAAAATTTCAAGAATCTCGGAATCGGAACAATCAAGATGAACGTGGGGGAAACGTTCTGATATTTTATCTTATAACTTTTTTCCAAGTTTTGTAAATTTTTGTGATGTTACTTTCGCTGCTTCTACTTACTTCAGTGAAATCAGAGAGAAAAATCGGAATGAGAAATTTTTTTTTAATTTATATTATTCAAAAAAGTACAGAACAACCACAATTTTCAAATTAAATTGACATATATTTGATTTCTTAGCAACCCTGGTCGCTATGAATGCAACATTTTGCCAGTTTAAAACTGATGAGGATTGCTATATTACTACGCAAAAAATATCACTGTTATGATGAAAAAGTTTATTCAACGTTATTGCTAGACAACTATAAGTTTAAATCTAAAATTCAAAGTTAGCAATTTTCTTATATAGAGGTCAGAGAAATGGGTTAACAGAACAGGTACACATTGAAAATTAACATTGGGTCTAATACATAATTGAGAATTACTTAAAAATCCCAAATATTTGGGAAAAACATAAATCAGTCAGGTCGTTAAGAAATATTATTATTATTATTACCTGTATTGTGTTTGGCTTTGTAAATTTCTAATGGTTCAAGATAATTAAGTTTCATACCTTTTTGTGCTTGGTATAGTATCTGTAGATTGTCTTTTGATGGAAAAATATGGTCGTTTCCTATGCAATATTGTGCCAGAGTGGAATCTGTTTTGTTTTTACAAAATGCGAATGATGTCCTTATATTGGCCAAACAGGCACGCCGTTTAGAATTAGATATAAGGGACATCATTCACATTTTGTAAAACAAAACAGATATCTAATTTGCTAAAACGGCGATAAAACTCAAAATCAAGATAATCCAGGAGTGTCTCAATTGTAACGAAACTTATATTGGCCAAACAGGCACGCCGTTTAGAATTAGATATAAGTTTCGTTACAATTGAGACACTCCTGGATTATCTTGATTTTGAGTTTTATCTTTTGTATTGAAAGATATATTTGATAATTTGGTTGTGAATGTTATCTGCGATTTTTTAGAAATTAGGTTGAAATAGGTTAGTTGTGTATGTCTGTCAGAAGTATTTTGAGAATGAATATTTTATAAGCTTTTTGCAAAAGGTTCTTTTAGACACAATTTTGTCTTTTATTGAGGGAGAATTTTTTCATTTTTTGCGACAGTTTTAACTAATGAAATTTATTGAGAAAGGTAATGTGGAAGCTCTGTGAATCATGGAATTGATGGCATCTAATTTATGTAGAATAGATTCCTCTATAATATAAAACCGACTGCACCAAAACTCTATGGACCCATAATGAAAATACTCCGATTCGTACGGTTATCTCGTATACCAGCCCGCCAACATACAGGGTCTGTCAAAAGAATTCAATGATATTTTCTTACATCTCACTAAATTTTCCCCCGAATAGTTAATAAAAATCTCACTCGAACTCACAAATAAACTGCAGAATATCCTGTGGCTCCAAGGCTCTTTTTAAAATCTCTTGACGTAGATGACTTGTATTTAAACATACTTAGTACTGAATGCCCAACTCTAGTACACAAAATTTAAGACAACGCTCTCATTCAACATAAATTAGCTGCCTCCAATTCTATGGTTGACAGAGCTTTCACATTACCTCCCTCCATTAAAAATCTCAATAAAGAAATTTTATTAGTTAAAACTATCGGTTATACTCCCTCAGTGATAGACGAACTTGTGAGTAAGAAAAAGTTTGCAAAAAGCCTATAACAGTATTTATCTTCAAAATAGTTCTGACAGTCACACACATCAACCTCATTAACCTATTTCGGCCCAAATGTAAAATTAGCCTGCACATCCACAACCAAAGTATCAAAAATATACTTCAATGCCGAAGATAAAACGCAAAAATCAGACAATTCAGGAGTGTATAAACTAACGTATCCCAATTATAACGGAATTTATAATGGTCAAACAGGCAGGTCGTTTAGAATTAGATATAAGGAACATCACTCACATTTTTGTAAAAATAAAACAGATTCCACTCTGGCACAACATTTCATAGGAAACAACAATATTTTCTATCAGAAAACAATCTACAGGTCCTATACCAAACACAAAAACGTATGAAACTCAATCTTGAATCCTTAAAAATATACAAAGCCAAACACAATACAGACCATGATTAAATATTACTTAACGACCTGACTGATTTATATTATTCCCCAGTATCTAGGATTTTTAAGTAGTTGTCATTTATGTATGAGTACCCAATCTTAATTCCTTATATGTATTTTACCTGTTCTGTTAACCCATTTCTCTGTACCTATATATAAGAAAATTGCTTACATTGTATTCTAGTTTTAAACTCGTACTTATCTGATGATGAGCGAAATCTCGAAATAGCTATAACGTTCAATAAACTTTTCCATCTTAAACAGTGATATTTTTACGTAATAATATTCGCAATCCTCATAATACCAATAACATATCACATAGTACAGGCCGAATATATTTCATAGTTCAAAATTTGTCGATAATATTCTACTGTTTTTCAGTATTAGATCGCCTTTTTTCCCATCACAGAAGAAATTGTGTATTTTACTTGGGTAAAATATTAGATTTTAATTCTTAATTTAATCTTTCAATGAATTATTCTTTTTAACCCTTAAATGCATAACTTTTTTTCGATTCTAAATCTCATAATCTAATCTATGATTCATAAACGATCACAAAAAATTATATTGTATCATGAAAAACATACTTTCACTCAATTACAGCTTTATTCATAAGTGCATAGTCTAACCCGCTGTACCCACATTACATGTTTCAAGAGATAAATTTAGACTTGAGCTGATTCGGAAAGGAAGATACATCTGCTGTTGCAATTTTGAAATTATACAGTTAAGGGTTCAATAATTTTTCTGATAGTACATCTTGAAACGTTATGACTTCATTGGTTTTCATTCCATACTTGCTTTAAGAATAAATGGCATCAGCCTACTTGAATTTTTCCCGATTCCGAGTTAGTTGAAATGTTGGTTGTAAGTAATTTTTTTACTCAAAAGATATGTATTATCGAGAATATCACAGAAGACAAAACATTTTCTATTAAATGAGGACTTAAGAAAATAAAGAGTTTTATGATGAAATTTTGTAAAAGAAATCCGTGTTATCTGATGAATTTTAAGCTGATTACTTCGTTTGCAGAGCAGAAAAATTAAAAACCAATTTTGTCTACACAAGAACAATATTTGACAAATCTTCATTTTTGGAATCACCAGCTGAAAAGCGTCCGTGACTCGGGAAACATCACAATTCCGCTACCGTCAAACATTCAAAAATTGTTGCAGTTTAAAATAATGTTTACTGAACGAATCAAAAAACTCAATTGAAAATCCTTGAACTAAATCGTTATTTGAGTGCGAATATTCGAAAGTTCACTGGCTTTAAATTATATCCCAGCGCGTGTTATTTGCTTATTTTTAAACGCAGATTATACACTTTGAAGTAATTGATTGTATCAAGTTCAATCAGTTCTTTTATATCGGTGGGTTAATAATATTCTGATGGAGCTATTAAAGTGTCCAATTAACTATTTTCTCCTAGGCTCCGGTAGTCCTTTTTGCGTTTCATTTTCATACTTTGATACTATAAAAAACAATCTTCCTGGGCCCAAATAAGCAAATCCTATACTTAAGTAATAGGGGTGTGTGTGATTTTTTTTCGTATCATAGTCATTAGTGTTAGTAGCATTGTAGTTTATTGTAGTAGACTGTCTCTGAACTGAGATGGGCGCCCATATGCATAAGTATTTTTCGGTAAGACTGATCAACAACACATTTCTTCTGATAACCGACATAGTGATAAGGATGTTGCAAAAAATGATCACCAAAAGGGTGCATGGGCCGAACTTACATATGTACGCACAACGGCCCTGTATCTTCTATTTTGGACATTATCACTCAGAGATGTTGCGTTTACCTTGATGTCAATTACTCTAGGGAACATTATTATGTTTTTTACATGTGAAGTGTGTACGAATTGTATCTAAGTGTGTCATGAGTGGTACGCTATACCTACAACTCCTTAGTTCACATGATCAGGTATGGCCGAGCTAAATATGATTTTACACACTCATTATTCCCATGGCACAATCTCCTGTTAGTTATCTGTAAATGTTCCTTGTTAAATTTGTGTTGTAAATAACTTTGCATCAAACTACATCACTCTCAGTTTAGGTATCCGCGCCTACGCGCGATCTCTGTTGAAGAGGGCTAACTAACTATCCTCCGATATCGAAAACTTAAAACGCATGCGCATAAGAAATTCTCGACACTCGATTGTAATGTTTTCAGTGTTTATGAAACCATACCTCATAAAAATAAGGCATCCATTTTTCACATTTTGTATTTAATAGATGCCTATCAAGTTGGATCTACATTGAAACGTGTATATCTACAACTTGTGAGCATTTCAGTTTCTTGCTTTTAATTAGATACACACAGCCCTTAATTGTGTGGGAAATTTTTTTTTCCACACTTGACAGGAGTAAGTAAACCAACGCTACTTTTTTTGCTCTCCACTTTTCATGGTTAACATTTCTCAATTGTTATATTGATTATATAGGGTGATTCTTTTAAATGGACCATTAGGGTATTTTTGACTTCTAATAGAAGTGGTGTGTGATAAAAAATTGAAGAAAATATTTTCACAGATGGGCCACTGCAACATTGTTATCTCGAATAGCATGGTGTGTTTTTCTTGAAAAGAATAATTTCTTCCTCATATAATATTGGTTACACCTCAAATTTCCGATCGGTACGAGGAGTGGTGAACTTTTTCCTGTCACATTTCCCTACACGATCTGGTTTCAGAAATATTTTATCATTTTAATATCAATATAGATGACAACAGATCTAGAAACTCCTGCAATAGTTGCTATATCTTTTTGATTACACGGTATTATGGTAATTATCTGTTAGCTCAAATAGCAAAGTGTGTTTTTCTTGATGATAATAATTTCTTTTCTTCATCTAACATTCATTACACCTCAAATTTAAAGAAATTATTTTTTTCCAAAATTTGCAAAATTTTATTATTGTTCAGTTTTAGTTCAGAAACCTAGAAGAAGTATATTTTTCTACTTAATCAACAGATCGTTAATTGCAACTTCAAACCTCTCAATTTGTTAACTACACGACTTTGGAAAATTAGCCGCCAACCCGATTAACTGAACATCCACTTTTTAAAATATCAATTTAACATCTGTATTGACTTTATAAAGTTTCTTTATGCCAGAAATGGCTCGTTTATAACTCATTCATATTCGATAATTACAAAAAGAAAAATTACATTTAGATGAAACATATTCGATTTTCATCATTAACAAAATTCTGATAAACCTAACATCAACATATATCAAATTAAAAAAGTTTCTGATTCCAGCACAAATTCTCTCACAAACTACCGCCGTATAAACGGCTCTTCGTATTTCATGGAGATAAAGAAAGTTCGAGGATATATTAATTCTCTGGGTTCACTTTCATGAATTTTCGCTTATATTCGACCTCACCAGAAAACATCAAAAAGTGTCAAATCGGGGATCGATGTGGCCATAACCGTGCTCCATTTGTCTTCGAACAGACTGCTCAATGTTTTTATCACTGGTCTCATGCCATTTGATGTAAATTATGATTTTGTGAGAATCAAAGTTGACAGGAAAAACGAATTCAAAAGTATTCTAATGATACACTCAAGAGAATCACCCTATATAGCTAATAGCTGTGAAGTTTTTTACTGTAAGAATGATCTGTTAACAAAAATATCAAACAGTATGAAAGGAATGATTATTGTCTGACATTGCAGTCTTTATTATCGACAACTTCTTAGTCTTGCAAGTTCTTGTTTTCCTTGAAAACTAGTTCATTTCATACTTGTTTGCGAATAAAGAAATGTATAATGCATTCAAATAATTACGAAAACATCATATCCAATTAAAAAACTTCGTTCAAGGCACATATCAAGACAATAGTGTAGTCTTTTGCCATCTCATGTTTCAACAAAGATATCAGAATGTCTTTTCTTACGTTTTCATGAAAAACTTCAAGATTCAACGTTCTAAAACAGAAGCATTCAGTGAAATATTAAAACTTTGTTAATCATTTCGGTAGATATAGTTTGATGCAAATCTCTATTTGGACACAACGTACTCTTTTAATCGCTTCTTGTTGAGCAACTGCAACATTATTCCCTTTAACAGGTCCATACAAAAATTTCTTCAACAGACTGTGATCATTGGAAATGCCTTTCCATCATAATCCCTTGATGTTACCAACCTTACTCTTCGAATAATTTCTTTGCACAATATCGTGCTTCCGAAATTTTGTTCGAAGTTCGAAAAACAATTGTTCGAAAATCTTTAAATCCAAAATTGAATTGAACAAATTACGTGTACGAAATACTTTGAGGAAATCGAAAGCTGATTGGCTGAATTGTAGCTGGCACAACACTTCTTATGTTTGAATCACTTGTGAAAGCAATTGCCCTCATTACTTGCAACGTAATTATTCTGTTCGTCGCATCGGCAACTAGAATGAATGGTTTCATTGACGCTGGGATCTCCTCTAGGTTTTTCGATGGACTACTGATTCCAAATCTAGGTATTTCGACTAGGAAATTGAGTCCTGCATCTTTATTAGACGTCCATTCCTATCTGTATGTTTGAGGTTATTAGCAACATATTTAATTAAAGATTTTTCCTCGAAAGCTTACAGACATTACAAGTCCATATTTTCAATGAGAATTGCTGTACATCGAAATCGAACTACAATGTCATAACAAATCTTATACTTTACTTTTGCCACTGTAAGATTTAGTAAAATCGGAGGTCAGGCGACGAGTTTAGATCTCCAAATAACGAAGAAACCCTCTCTCAAACTACTTACATAGACGATATGTGTATATGCAGTAGTCCCATCCTGTTGAAATCATGTATCCTCATTAAAACCATAAAATTATTGTGAAGTATCAAATTTTATCGCAGCGTAGGACAATACCGATCATTGTACAATGTCTGGCTATGTTGCGTCCGTTCCAGAAGCTGACATTGCAAACTGCATAAATTCTTTGGGGACATGTAGAAACCTTTCGCGTTTTTCCTCGAATTATCTGTTGCAGTGGCGTCAATATTCATAATATTGCTAATTCAGTAATAACACCTGTCATATATATTTTCGATCACTAGAGGGCGCTGCTTGTATCTACAAACGGCGGATACGCTTACTGGAATCAGTTTGATGTTTGTTTGAATATGATCTCCTCAAATTGATTACATACACGTGTACATGGTGGAAACGCATGCAGTAAAAGTTGATTTGAACAGTTGTTTTTCGAAAGAGTCCGATATCGAAAAATTGTGCTTCGAATCTTAACCGAATAAGCCTTGGTCCCTAACAGGTATAATTAAACGTTCTCTGGACAATTTCTAAACAAGGTGTTGTTTGTTACAACTGTGAAAATGTTATTGCAGATAAGCCAATGGTGTTAAAAGTAAGAACAATATATTTTTTATACTAAAAGCACATCAGTGTCGGCACACTCGTCTATTATATCTTTCCGTTAAAAAGATGTGGGCTAATTCTCAACACTGCTGAAAAAAAATTTAATTTGTTAAATTGATATTGATATATATAAAATAATGTTGGGTGTTACGATTCGTTCCATTTTTTAACCCTCGAAAACAGATGGAAGACTGAGAAAACGATTTTATCAAATCGAGTATAGGTACCACTTTTCATGTTGCGGGGTTATATTTGATAATTTTTCAAGTGTGTTTATTCTATTAGAATTTAGTGCATATAAGCGTAGATTTAATATTTATTGATATTGTAATATGTAATAAGGTTCTGGTTGTTTTCGCTTTTACTCAAGTACTTCGCTACTGATCTAGTCATCTGCCAAATATTATTATGTTTGCTTCATGTTTGTGAATCTATGTTATCATTTTAAGTTTTTGAATGGACAAATACCATAATAACAAGGAAAACTTGATAACTGTACAATTTTTCTAGTTAGGTACAACTACATTCTCACTTCTTCGTATGTTCCACATACATAAATCCTCTTGAAAGATGAGGAAGGCAATATACGAGGTATGTTCGAAAAATATCGCGACGTTCCTGTTTTCTAAAAATATATTTATTCATGAATATGTATTCTGTTCCCTTCAATTTATATGCATTTTTGTCAATCCTCGAAAACTCATTTTTGTGATCTTATTCAGCTCCTCCTTCGATGCCGTCTTAATAGTAGCTAGCTTCGTTCTTTCATGGATTTGGGAACAGGAAAAGTCACAGGGATCAAATCGGGGGAATACGATGCTGCGGCATCATGACAGTGATGTTTTGGCCAAAAATTTAAGCACAGGCAACGATATATAAGGAGGGGCGTTATAAATTTTCTTCTTGCACAAAATGACCGTCCTATCCTGTGGCAAGAACTCATGGTGTACCATTTCTCTCCAAACCTCAAACCTTCACCACTTGGTGCGCTTCCATTGGAATGATTGGGCTTTGGTCTCCTCTTCATAACCATAAATTCATGATTCGTCACCAGTTCGGGGCATCACAGGCGGACTTCAACAGCTACTCGAATAGTACGAGAAATCGATATGTTTAGATTCTCAGTAACTTCTCTAACGGTGATTTGACGATTAGTCTTTTATATCTTCTCGGCCCTCTGCAGTACATTTTGTACCGATAAACGTTATTCCATAGCAGCTTCATCATATGCCACAGTTAGCACTACATATGCGCACTAAGTTTTGTTTTCACACAAAATTCAATATATTTCTTGAAAGAGGCAAAAACAATTGAAGACGAGCCAAAACAAGTCCAAGTATAAATGAAGTAACAAAAAAATTCGCTATACATTATGAACAAACCTCATACATACAAAAATAACTTAAGTTGATTATTCTATATTTACACCAATATCTAGACTCGTTTCAAACGTTTTGGTTTGTTTGGCAATGTCATCGATCTCATTTTTCATTCATAAGTATCTTCTAATAGCCCAGTTACATTATCTAAACTCATGCAAAACCTGAATACGGTAACAAATATAATCTTCAAAAATATTGATACAAATTGCATCCTTTTGCTTCGCTATGTACATTTTCGTTGGGGCAAAATGGCCGAGACTGTTGCCAACCTAACGGAATATGTTTTCTGTATGATTAACCATAGAATTTACTTGGTTAATGACTCATTTCCAGTCAAAGAACTGAATAGTTCATCTTCAGTACACCGGATATCTACAAATCACTCTTCCCAACTAGAAAAATTGTACAAAATTCGTTCCTTCAAGTATGCGATGTCCTTTTACGAGTTATGTTATTGAAGTTTTCGTGACAATTGAATTTTAGTATCTTATTCTCAAATTCATTGTTATCAGCAAACGAAATCTTCCGCTGCACCGAGAGCAAAGCCAAAATAATCGTATTGTTCTTGTTACGGAATTTCTAGAGATATTTCCAACACAAACCGATATTGGCTATTTGGTATAAGTATGGATTATATACTTAACTTTTGATGAAGTATCCAGGGGACTGTATTGCATTTCCAAGAATCTTTAATTCCGAAAATGTGCTTATTCCAAGCTAGCATTTTTCCTTTATAGTATAAGCGTAGGAGTTAGTGCTGACCTAGTTTATGAACGTTGTGAATATCATAATATTGTAGGTATATCTAGTATTTTTCTAGTTGTAGGGGCAATCGGGTGCCCTTATCGTTGTCCCCATGGTGTGGGCTCCTACAAATACACTGCACGTCTTTAGTATTGAAATCTTTAAATGGTAACGATTCCATCCAGGAACACAGTGTTGGTTCCTGTTAGAATCGATCAACGTCAGAATTTTGTAGGCCTAGACCTTCCATCTGACAGTTCAGGTTGGTCGCTTGAGTGAATCCCGAAGACCTCTGGCTGTCAGTTATCAAACCTGCTTTGTCCATCTAATTCGTTCCTGCCGCAGTCATATGCATATGAAAACTACAAATTTGGTATTTCATAGCAATATAGTGAATGTTTGTTTGTACTTAAAGTAGTGCTCTATGAACTACATGTATTTTTGACCAAGTACCTATGGTCACACTCCTGATAATGTGCTTCTAAGCATCATTACTATACGTCGCATTTCATCCCGATCCTTCAGGATAATTATGGAGAATCGTATATACGTGAGTTCAGCCAAATTCCTTGAAATGATTTATATAATGGTGTTTGCAAGATTTGTACTTTTTAATTCAGAAATACCAATCATAAACCTACTTTTTGATGAGCTTATTTAACCTAACCTGTAATATACTCTTCCAAATTCATGATAATTTCAACCGCCACCGTACCGCTGTCTACTATCTAGCCTTGCCCAGTAAGGCGGCAATGTCGCGTTGAAAGGTCCGGTTCTAATACGTACAAAGGTACGATATCACAAACAATTTGACAATTTTTGAAAGATTCCAGAAGGAAAATGATTTTACAATATTCTCTAAGTATTCTGCATATCTTCATGTTTTGAAATTAAGAGGTCTATAAATGTTGTTCGCTAGCTCGGACGATACCATGTAGGAGTAATACTCGTTTTCCTCATGAGTATTGTATTGCCCCAATGTTTTTGATTGCGCAGATATATTTTATGTAGTAAAATTAGAAACGTTTTCAACAGATCATAGGTTGGAGATTGGTATCAGAATAGTTTTGAAAAAGAAGAAATTCTATATTTGTTTCAGTTGATCTACAACATCTATATTTTTCTTATGAAGGTAACTCTCATCCATGTGACATTTTTTCTAAAAATTTAAGACTGGAACAAGCATTTCTCACTTTGTTTTCTTCAGGAAATTCCCGAAAGAATGTAAATTTGAAGATGGTTGATAAGTGTTCTTCTTGTGTCCATTATGGCAGTTTTGAGTAGAAAGATAATACCCATCTCAAATCATTTTTATTCAGGAAAACCCCACGTCAAAAATGTTTATTAACAAATTCAGGTTCAATGAGTTTATTCCAAAAAGTCTGAAACTGAGAAATTTTCAGTGAATATTCAACGCCTACACCCAGCATTCCAAAAGTAACCGAACTTTTCGAAAATAGAAACAACCAGTATTAATTTTGACACAGATCTTTTTTATTGATCAATGTATGTGCCTTTTGCATTGATACACAAATTTGCAGCCGCCAACAGATTGTCTTACGGCTTTCCTACTTTTTTGGAATGGTCTTTAGCGGGTTGATCACCGCACTTTCAATGACCTCAATCGAATCGTGCCACTTTCCTTTCATCGTCAAATGCAGCTTGGGGAACAGATATTAGTCGCAGGGAGCCACATCAGAATGAATAGGGTGAATGTTTTGCAAGACAATAATGCGATTTTTGATCAAAAATTCTGTTACAACTCTTGAACGTTTGATGGGGAATAATCGTGCGAAAGAGTCCAACTGCCGTTTTCTCATTATTCTGGCCAAATACGACGATTTCTTGCTAGCAATCGTTTTATAACACCCAAATAAAAGTCTCCTGTGACTGTCTAGCAGCATGGAACAAATTCTTTACAATCTTAAAAACAAATCAGCATAACCTTCACTTTTGACTTCTCCAAGCGACTTTTTGGGTTTTCCTTCATCCAACGCCCTCCATTCAGCACTTTGCCGCTTTGTTTTGGGCTCATTCTGAAAAAAAATGTCTCGTCACCAGTCACCAGCTCGGTAAAAGATTTACCAAGTTCAACACAGAACTCAATTGCAGCTCTAAACGCACTAACATGACGCAATAACTCAAGTTGCTTACATACAAATGTCATGAAATTTTTTAACAGCTGTCAATGAAGTACCAAGTTATAAACGGATACAATATAACAATAGATGGCACTTATACTTCTGTTTTTTCAACAGTTTTGTTACTTTTGGAATGGAGGGTGTATAAGTTCACCAGAGTAAGCAGAATATTATTCTGATAATACAAACACTGACTGTGAATAACATGGAATTTTACAATGAATCACTCACAAAGGAGAACCGAACCTTTCACGCACGATTTATTCGATCCTAAACCAAACGATTTCCTGAATTAACATGGTTCTTCGTTTGAGACCACTTAAACCTCGAACTATCCATGGCTAGTTGTAGTAATGGCAGCTATGAACTTTTCCAAAATAATATTCTTATAACATTGGAGGAAAAAGTAGTATAAATCTTGCAAATTCTTGTTGAACGTTCCAAGCATACCAAGCCAATTATGGAACAAATGCCGGTCTCGTCATAACACAGCACCCTAAATATGTAAACCGTTTAGGAAAACTTTGCATGTAACATAGCGCGATTAGTGTCTTCTCTTAGCCTAAAGCTTAACTTCTCAAATGTAAGACTGATGCATTCATTTGTTCGTAATATTGGATATTCTAATTTATAATTGCAAAATTGAATCATGGCAATATAATAACTATGTGAAATTGTGAGTAATAGGTATATATTTTTGAGCTATATTGTTGAAAATTAGATGTTAAGCTGTTCGAGTGTCTAGTGTTTTGAAGTGAGGACTACCAATCTATTGTCATGCATTTCCGGTGCTGCCAGTTACATTTGGAAGGATCTGCATGAATTCTGAAATTCCCTCAAACTTAATTTATTCATAAACTAAAATTAATATGATCAAACTGATTCAGTTTGTACTTCGGAAACCATAATATGAGTTTTTGGGAATTCCATGAATTCAATTCTATTTTGTTCCAGAAATATTCTTGTAAGCCACTTCCTGAGGACCAATGTAATAGGAAAGGTTTCATCAAGTTGATTATCCTTATTTTGATAGTCACAAGAAGAACAAAAACTAGAAACATGACAAGAATACTTTTAATGAAATGAAAATCGAAAATGCTATGAACTAAATGTTAAAAATCAACTTGTAGTTGTGCAGTCAAAGATTCATTCTTTCAATGAAAATATTTTTGTTCATGGAACAGTTACTGTATACACAATTCAACCTGGTAGCACTGGCCAGATGGAGCCTAATTGGTCTGATTGATACCTTATTCTACTCGCCTTTTTTCTACATTTCCAACGGTGGACAATGAAGTGTTTTCCACTTGTTGTCGCTTAGTACAGCGTGATCCAAATGAAGACACCTAATTCTTGCTCATTACAGAAGCCAGGGAGATACTGAATTATTGCAAATGAATCAAAACCTTCTCTCCTTGCATATAAACTTATCCTTTGAGTAATTAAAGTGATATCCTTCTTTACACTCTTCTGGTTTCTGAACTGACCGTTCTAGAACATTTGGATCGATTTGTATTTCATTTCCAAAGTATTTTGAAAGTTGTTAATTACGATGTTAAAAATAAGGTGTTCTCTCGTTCGACGTTTTTCTTTGGAACTCAACATATTCTGAATGAGATGGTTTATTTTATATAATACATATATTATATGATGTTACATTAGTGTGAGTGTCACTTGATTATGTGGAGCACATTATCCGGCTAAATCATTCCATGTATACACACTGTTGGTCCTGTTACAATAAAAATATCTTAGAATTAGTATGTTGTAATAATAAAGTATTTTTAAAATTGATAAAACCGTTGTGGAATGGCATTTTCTGCCGAATATTTGGTTATTTCTCTGTTTACTTTTATTGTGGGGAGTTTCTATTTTTCATATAGAACAGTTTCTTGTTAAAATATAAACTATGTGTGCCTAGTCATAGATTTCAGGTCAATTTTAAGATGTACATTGAGCGTTGTACAGTATCATCGATATTTTGTGTACCAAAATGGGGTTGTTTAGAATTTTGATATCATCTGACAGGAACTACGATCGCTCTATGGCTAGATTTGCTATATGGCTACAGATAATTCTTGTCTGTCAAATTGAAAATCAGAATTAATGCAAAAATTTAAAATGCATGTTCTTAATATCTTTTAAGATTTCGTTAACATTAAATTGTAGGATTGAGTTGTAAATCATACAAATTGAATGAACTAAAACATTGATTCCTTCTTATAACATATGTCGCATCCAATCCAACGCAAACATATATTAAACCCCAGTTCCTTCAGAATTGAGATAGGAAAACAATTTCCATGATAATTCTAGATGCCATCAACTTGATAGGTAAGAAATTGTCTGCACGGTTCAGCAAACATGTCATTTTCCATCAAAGAGTTATTAACAAACTAGAAATCGCTTCTCCTGATATTTCCATCCGAACGGAAGACCTGTAAATATGTTTTCCAGAGTTGTTGGATCTTTCTGCTCGCCATTTTTTAACACCTATCCCTCAATATATACAAGATATTTTGTCACTACCTATTTCTAAAGTTTTTTCATTTTCAATTTGAGTACTGAACTATCTCATTGAGTACAATTTTTAATGATTGAATCATATCAGTTTGTTACAAGCATGTATTTAATGCAATGGTGTATAATAAAGCATTTAATTTGCTTCAAATTGATCTCTGTTTTATTTCTACCTATTTGTATCCATTCCTTATATATCCTTTCACAAAGTTGGGTAATCCTGTCTTGTATGATGTTCTGCGCACTCAAAACGAGTCAATCAGCTGATTGCCGAATTCATTTGAATATTTTACAGTGTTGTCAGATTACGAACAAAATGATATTTGGACGCGCTGGTTCGTCAGTATGCGAACACAATAATTAAATGCTCGTCATTAGTGTTTTCAGATTATTCAGAACATAAACATTGGCATCCCGGAAAATAGTAAAGTATTCTGGGTTGTAAATATACTAGATGATTTGCTACTTTCCGTTTGTTGATACGTTTCGTTTTGTGTTTCTCAGTAATGATTTTTGCATTAAATTCTGAATACCGTTACACCGCCAAATTATTACTCTTTATGGTACCAGCAGTGTTTTCTATTTTTTAAATTATGTGGTGAAAACTTTAATTGATAGAATATTGATCTAGAACATTTTTGGAAAGTTATTATAAATTAAAACTGAAAATTTCTTTTCTGTTAAATTGTTATGATATACCTATTGGAAATTGATTATCATGCCGTATTCCTCAATTATAATTTGTTAGAAATAGAGATAACAAAATGAAGATTAAGATTCCAATGACAACACGACAATAATTCCAATCAAATAAGAATTTGTCACAAATCTCACAACACTGTATAAATGCAAATGCATTCGACAAACAGC
This sequence comes from Cryptolaemus montrouzieri, assembly GCA_013387265.2. Taxonomy (NCBI): domain Eukaryota; kingdom Metazoa; phylum Arthropoda; class Insecta; order Coleoptera; family Coccinellidae; genus Cryptolaemus; species Cryptolaemus montrouzieri. The sequence continues at coordinate 31,119,272 of JABFTP020000001.1, forward strand.
TAATTGACTCGATTTGGGGTGCACAGAACTTGTCATCATACAAGACATGGATTACCCAAAGTTATAGTAACCTATTCCCAGAATATAAATAATTTAAGACAGAATAAATCACTAATTTCGATATGAAATCCTGCTTTTCAAAGTCTGAAAGTTTCGGCACAAATAAAATCAAAAAGCATTAAAATGCTGGAGGATAACCATCAAATTCGCTTCCCTGGAGTACATCTTCTTTATGTGTAACTGTATGTAGAAACATATAGCTTCCTTTATCGCATCACATTTATAAACATTATTTGCTTGTATGCCTTCTATTGGTTTCATCATATCATGAAGAGATTGAAATGTTGGATACTCTATTTTCTAAACAAAATAAAAAAAAAATCAAACATCTTGCGAGACAATGGCAATCTAAATACAATGAATGTAACTGTGTAAGTCTAACCGTTTTATCAATACAGCAGCCTTCAACCACAGAAAATCTGATTGCCTATATCATAGATCAATCTTTTGTTAGTCACAGATCCCTTTTTATTTATTTAAAATCCCGAAATTTGAAAACTCAAAGTTCCTTTTCGTTAGATCGTTTAGACGCTAATTCGACAGATCACGTGATTTTCAGCGTTCACGCTAGAAAGTTAGAAATGTGTGAACTTTATAGCGGTAGGCGCTAGAAGAAGCAAAATACAACCTTTTATATTTCGTCTTGAAGGGTTGCCAATAAAAACTTAAGCCAACCAGTTTTCTTTAATACGAAATAGCTATGTCTCTTTTTATAGTCGTCCAGTTATTGCGCAATATTAGCTTTCGATACTCGAACAACATAATTAGAGGTTAGGTTAGAAGATTCCAGAAATGATACCAAAGCAATAAAAAATAGATTTTATATTTATCTTTTAAATGTTTCAACCTAAAATACGTGACAAATGGCATATTTTGACGCTGAAAATCCCTTCTCATGGGAGCGCCAAGATTTCATAGAAAAATAGGTCACATGACCATTTTGACCCTCAAAACGAGGTACAAAACTCTGCAATGAAAATGCACCTCCAGAAATACGAGTACACAGAATATATCAATATTCGTTCTTTTTCTTTAGCGTTTGTTCAATCTTAACTTGAATCATCAGACCTACTTGACTTCTAAAGAGGTTTAAATGAGTCTTTTGTGTCAAAGAGTCATAACACAATTACAGGCTACTCGCCAAAACTAGAAAACTCGGAATTATAGCTCATTCTAAAATAAATTTATATTTATATGGATTTAGTGTAATTATTAAGCTTTTATTAGTATATGTAAAGAAATCTTCAGTGCATCGGCCATACAAAGTTAGCCAGAAGGATATTTTGACCACGGTAAGGAAAACTATTATAAGCTAATGTTTCACACAAGCAACATTAAAAATTGCTCAATTATTTTTGCATATCAAGTAACATCAGTTTTCAAAGTTAAATATTGTCCGTCACAAAAATTCTTTAAATTTACTTAAATGGATTAATCATGAAGAGTAGAGGACCAAAATAAATTGAATAGTTTCAAAACAACTCGTAGAACATCAATATATATTAAACTGGTTAAATAACTTCAACGAAGAACATTATTCTCCTATACCAATCAAACCGATTATCGAACCTCTATGATAAAACGTAAACGAAATCATCCAGGAAATCACTTGACATGTCCGTCAAACAGCTTTCTATGTTCCCAGTTACACAAGTGACAGAAGAGAAATTGAAAATATTTGTGTTGTTTTCTAGTGACTAAGATATAACATATTTTTCTGAATTCAGTTTGGAATTTCGTGATACAAGTTAGTATATAATGTTTTATTTTAACCTCATTTGTTCCCTTGATGTTTAAAAATGTGCTAACCTTCCTCTGCTCTAATAAAAACCAATTAATGGCGGTTCTGGCAATTCACCAGATTTTGTTTTATCAATCAATTTCGATTGAATGGTAGAAAAATATTTTTGAAGGGAATATAGATTTTCACGAATTCTTCTTTGTGTTAAATGACGGTGCTAAATTTCATGTGAGGAATGTTTTCATGCAAATCCCACGCGATAACCTTGAGTGGAAATATTGAAGAGATTAAAATATGTCTTTGTTCGAAATTCGCTAAATCTTTCTAGTTAATTAGTGGACAACGTGATGAAAACGTAAAGTTTACTCTTTAGTGAAAGTTATTGATTCATATAGTTTTTGATAACTTTCCAATTAGACTCTTCTTTCTGTCATAATTATTAATGGATAAATATAATACGTAATTAATAGGAAGTGAATGTCACTGACATGCAGAAAGGAATATTCTTTGTTTAAAGGAAAAGATCTATAAAAAATATTTCTGACGAAGGACTTTTGTGAAATCAAATAATTGACTAATTCTGCCAAGGTAATTAATTGCTATGTTATAAATAATTCTTCTAGGTCTGTTATCGAAAATGAGAGTATTCCACCAATAAAGTTTCAGGCAAAATCGAATTCCCTCACAAATGTTCAATTGGATCATTCATTTCAATTTGTTTTTCATATTTATTTCATATCCTTTCATTTTGTTACATTCTGATGCAGCTGACCAAAACCTATTTGAGTCAACTCATTCTTTGTTGGGTGAAGAAATTGAAAGTATTGAAGTGATCAGATAATTGTACTGAATACCTAGTTCATCAATAAATGAATCCGTCTAGTTTTTCAGCTACAACTCTTTCGATTAACCCTTAACATCAGTCAATATCAGTTCTTTTGATTATATTTCGTATTATATTATATATTCTAGCAGATATTCTTCAAATATTTTTATGTTCATTTTTCTTCGACCTATTCAGTTTAGCGAAACAACATAAACTTAACTCAATTTTAAGTATATTGTGAGATTACTCCAGCAATGAAATTCATTCACAGTAGGAAATGAAATAATTTATTCAATTATTATTAATTTTAACTAACGGAACCAATCAAATTGATAATTATCATATTACTTTGAGAAATATATTCAGTCAGTTTCATGAATAAATGAAGATAATATTTGTGTGAACTGATTAAGCATGGCAATGAGTTTGTTTCTGAGAAAATGGATATATTAGGAGAGGTGTCACAAGGTTCAATATTAAGTCCTCTGCAATAAATTATTTTAATGACATATCAGGATAATCAGACTCCATAATGATACTTCCCTTATTCTCACAAACCTGAGCATTGACTACCGTAAAGAGAAGACATAGGAAAGTATGCATATACTATTAGAAACTTGGGTTATTTCTAACACCTAAATGTCTGCATTCAAGTATCACAGATCTGACAGTATCTCTAAATTCTAATATGTTCCTTCTAAACAGAAGGAAAATGAAGTTGCAATTGCAGTCGAAAATACTATTATGGTTTCAGAATTCTTCTTCTCTTGTGAATCTTTCTGGCCGACTCAGCATTGGTAAAATCAAAATTAAGGCACAAATTTGTGGAGGGTTCACACACAGTGTACAAAAAAGATTTATCAGGTCGATGTTGAGTTTTGATCAGGAGAGCTGCATTTAGTGACAGTGAGAATAATATATCATATACAAACTCTTCAAAAAATTTGCATTTCCCTGTTATTGAAATTTTTTAATTTCAACGAATATTTCGAAAACTCCCAATGAAAGTGAAAGGAAAAGAGGACAATTTATTTTTTAAGAAATCTGACTACAAGTGTCAGGATTTCTTACTTGATAGTTTCGTAACTAAGGTTTTCCTCTGAATTTTATTTTATATTTGATGTGTTCTACATCTGTAAGGGTTTTATTGAACTAATATATACTATTACTACTTTATACCGGGTGTATCAATTATTCCTTTCCTCTTTTTGTAACTGATTTCGCCAGTATGGAACCATATGTCATTTTATTCTACTGACTTTAAACTCGATAATACACGAGTTACCTTCAGCCAAAATGCCCGCGTTGTAGATTTACATACTGTCAAAAAAGTACCAGTAATTGTCAATGAAACAAAATATTTATTTATCATCCAAATTTATTGTATCGCCTCTAAAGTAGGCCCCTTCGAAAATAATACATTTACGCCAACGAAGAATTCAATCGTCTAAACATTTTTCAAACGCTTTTTCCGGAATCGACTTCAGTTCTCGCGAATTCTCTTTTATGTCTTCTATCGATTCGAAACGGGTACATCGAAGTGTAATTTCAGTTTTGGAAAAAGAAAAAACAGGCCGGAGTCATATTATACGGTGAATACGTTGGTATTTATTGAGTTTTCTTTCCGCAAATCTTGCTTTTTTTCGACGAATTTGCTCTCTCAAATGCCGCATAACGCTCAGGAAATATTTTTTATATACCGTCTGACCTTTTGGCAAGAATTCCGCGTACAAAACACCACGATAATTAAAGAATGTGGAGTCGGAATTGACTCGTTCTAGCACGCTATCAGCGATCTTTACGCGATTCAATTTCTGAAGTAAATTCATATCTTTTGGAACTAGTCAAGGAACAACGCTGTTCATACCCAAGCAATCGTTTAAAATGGTACGAATTGATTCGTGAGACACAGAAAGTTCATTGCCTATCTCTCTCAAACTTGAAAGACGATTTTCAATCACCATTTCCTTCACTTTATCGATATAAACTTCAGTTGAAGATGTTGATGGCCTACCAGAGCGAAGCAAATATTCCACCACATCTCGGCCGCTGTTGGATGCACTGTACCACTTATATGCACGTGTTTTTGATAAAGTCGATCCACCGTAAGCCTTCGCTAATATTTTCAGCGATTCAGCACACGAAATTCCATCTGCAATACAAAATTTGAGACAAATTCTTTATTCGATATTTTTATCTATTGTAAAATTCGAAAAACACACTTGTGAGAACTCATAAAATCGAGCACTGTAAACAAACTAAATGACCGATCGCATTCAAACTCCGCGTTAGTATAAAAAATAGTTGTGCCAACTTAGCAACAACAAATATTTTGATAATCGTTTAAACAGATTTTTCAAATTATCAATTCCTAGTAGTTTTTTGACATAATGTATAAATGAAACATGATAAAGATTCTTTTATCAAGATTTTCAATCACTTTTGACAAAATGGTTAATTTCATTTGTCACGTCACGGACTATAAGTTTAAGGTGCAATCGATTCCATTGGCTCCGTATAGTCTTCAACATAACCTCACAAAAAAATTATTCAAGCGAACAGCTGATTTTCATCAAATTATGCGATCAGGTAATTTGGCTTGCAATAAATTCATTGTTTCGGAGGTTGTGTGACTTGTAGCACCGCCCTGTTGAAACCACATATCAGTGATATCCTGTACATTTTGACAGAATGTATAATTTGTTGAAAATGTCGAGCATTACTTTCTTGTTTCATGAAAAGAAAAAAGCCGCTGAAAGTCATTATTTATTCTTAAAGACTGACATACTTGATATACATAAATATGTTTCGAAATAAAAAATATAAATATATCAATTTTTTCCAACAGGCAATGGAAGAAGAAGCGGACATAGACATGTCTAGCAGTATAGAGGAAGGTATCAAAATTTCGAAAAAATGGAAAGAAAAATTCGAAAAAGGCGAACTGAAATCCGCGGACTTCGAAGAGCATTGGAAAATTTGGGTGCCTAAAATCTATACCCCAGGACTTGACGAAGATTGTCTGAATTGGAACTTTGATGAACAATTAGCAAACAACATTCTATACTATCCCCTGATGCACTTTATATGTGATGGGGATCCAGAATCGGTACTCGCGGAACTGTGTCAGGAGGATAAACCGAATTCTGTATGCACCAGAGTTTTCAAAATGGGCGAACCGACTTATAGTTGTAGAGAATGCGGCATGGACAACACTTGTGTTTTATGCGTTGATTGTTTTCGAAAGTCAGAACACAGGAACCACAAGTACAAAATGGGAACATCACTAGGTGGTGGATGCTGTGATTGTGGCGATGTGGAAGCTTGGAAAAGAGATCCTTATTGCGAAATTCATATGGCTGGTATAGATTGTGCGAAACAAGGAGGTATTTCAACGGCTTTTGAGGAAAGAGCGCGAATCGCCTTTGAAGCTGTTCTTTGGTATGCTTTTCTTCTTTTAACGTCTGAACAGATCTCCGATATACGTTTTTGTTTCTCCTCCGAAAAACGTTTCAATATCGATATGTACTGCACCATACTCTACAATGACGAAGTGCACACTTTCGAACAAGTCATCAGTACCTTATCTAGAGTATTAAAATGCAACCAACGTAATGCAATAGCTTTCGTAACCAACATTGACCGAGAAGGTAGAGCTGTTGTTAAATGTTCTGATTTTCAACACTGCAACGAACTGAGAACTGAAATTGAGAAATATACTTCAAGACATGGTAACAAACCTCTTAAAGTTATCGTGAGTCATGCTCATATTATCGCCCACCAATTATTCAGCTTACGATTGTTAGCTTGGTTACAAGGATTCCTAGGAAATGGTGAGGGTTTCCGAAGAATTTTTGCTGAAGTAGCGTTGAAACCGCAGGGATCTGAATTGTGTATAATCAAAGGTGTGTTACTGAGAGATTCGTCTCTTTGGAAAAGTGCAAGAGCCCATTGGCATCGTCTTTTCATATCAGGCATGTTACCAGAGTATGAGAATAAAAAAGCGCTAGCGAAAATATTCACGAAAAATTACGGACATGTAATGAAAGATTTTATCAGAGATGACCATGACCATTCGTATTCAATTGCTTCATTATCGGTTCAACTGTTTCCAACGCCAACTATAGCCCATCATCTCATAGCTCATGATGATATATTTTTCTTGCTGCTAAACACTTTTATTTCCGAATGTGTACCAAAATGTAATAAAGCTGGAAAGCTTGAATTTGAGAGAAACCCTCCCACATCTGTAGCTTTCAAACGAGCTCAACATATGTTGTACGATCTTAGATATTTGTTGAGTTCTGTACCACCCTCGTGGACTGACGAACTTCGTAGAAGTTTTTTACACGGTCTGAATTGTTTGTATAATTTGTTAACAATGATGCAGGGTATGGATGCTACCACTAGACAGATTGGTCAACATATGGAATACGAACCTGAATGGGAATCAGCTTTTAACCTCCACATAAAATTGTCATACTGTATATCTTTAGCTTTAAAATGGTGCGGGACAGACCGCGTAGTACTCATTAAGGCGTACAGAGCGATTCTTAAGTGTTTGGTAGAAAATCCTTGCTTCGATCCTAGTGAACCATGCGAGGTTCGGGAGTTAGCCGATCATAGCACTGCTTGTCTTCATTATGATGTTTCAACTAAACCCGTTTCCATTCATTTACCATTGACTAGATTTTTAGTAGGACTTCATTTGCACTTGGAAAAGTTTAACTTAGGGTTTGACAGTCTTGAATTCCAGGGAATCAATAAGCCAACTCCAGTGGAAATTATCGAACCAGTATTGAGAACTCAAGTATTAGTAGCGCAAGTTCATGCAGGGATGTGGAGAAGAAATGGGTACGGGCTGTTGAATCAATTATTCTTTTATCAAAACGTAAGATTCCGAACTGAAATGTATGATAGAGATGTAACTGCTTTACAGATAGGAGCCTCACTTATAGAGAGTAACGAGTTTTTAATACACTGCTTAAATAAATATAACCTCATAAACTGGGCCAGTAATGATTTTGAAATAAGTAGTCTTAAATCTCCTGAAGAAGAAAGTATGAGACAAACCATTAATTTAGTTGAAGAATTCTTGCAGCTTCTAATTGTTATTATTGGTGAACGCCATATGGCAGGACTCAGTCAAGTATCTCCTGATGAAAGAATTAGAAAAGAAATAATTCAGCATTTATGTATCAAACGTTTGCTCCATTCCGAATTGACTAAGAATATCCCCGATGAAATTACGGAAGACGCTGCTTTAGATGACATAATAAACGAATTGGCAGAATTCAAACGGGGTCCCCAAGGCACAGCTAAGGGAGTATACAAGTTGAAAAACGAATATTACGACCAGTACAATGTGTTTTACTATCATTACAGTAAAGAAGAATTGTCTAAATCCGAAGAAAATCAACGAAAAAGACGGGCAGGCGCTGGAAAACTCGAATGCTGTCCACCACCTCAATTACCAAAACTCCACGATCCTTTCGCTATGATTGTAAACTTGTTACAGTGCGACGTCATGCTTCATATTATGCAGACAGTGCTTAGTCGTTGTTTGAACTTGAGAGCTAGAAGTTTTTCTGAACTACAATTGCACAAAGTACTTCATCTCATAGGTTATGCCTTACAAGAAGAACAAACGAATTACTACGCATTCTTCAAATTTGTTGAAAATTCCAATAAGTTCAAGATTCTGAATCTATTGGAGGAATTATTGACATGTCCAAGAGTTGATGCGCATAAAGATTTATTAAAATGGACAATTAATGAATTTAAAAAAGTAGCGAACGAATTGGATGCTAAAACTCTGTTGTCTAAAGATGTATCTGAAGAAGTTGCTAAGGTGGAAAAGGAACGTCGAGCAACATTGGCTGCGGAACGAAGAGCAAAAATAATGGCGCATATGGCTGCTATGCAAAAGAACTTTATAAAGGAAAACGCGTTACTTTACGAAGAAACTAGTTCAGAAACCACTTTAGCTAATAAATCTTCATACTATGGCTCTGCTATGGACATAACTGAACCGACGGAGCAACAGGTAGCATTGGGGAACAATCAGTCGGCTAGAACAGGTTCTGAAAAAAGTTATACCTGCATACTTTGTCAAAAAGAAGAAATAGTTAGACCTAATGGACCAGTGATGGTATTGGCTGCTTTCGTCCAAGAATCCACAGTTTTAAGCCAAAATAAGTGCTCGGAAGATAAAGAAAAACCCGTTCACGATCCTTTATACTTACATGCAAACTTAGGACCTGCCCCTCACACTAATACATGCGGTCATGCTATGCACGGTAAATGTTGGGAGCAATACTACGATCATGTTATTGGAAGAGAACACAGAAGACCTTATAGACTAAGACACCCTGCAAGCTTCGATGTAGATAAACAAGAATATTTGTGTCCACTGTGCGAATGTTTAAGTAATACAGCACTTCCAATAGTCCCTTCATTGAGCATTCTCCAACCAGAAACCATCAGATCTAATATAAGTTTCGGAAATTACGTGAATTCCCTGAAAACTGTACTATCCAGGAAGACGCTGCATTGCCATGGGAACTTTGTCTGTGATGAAACAAATTGCAAGAATGACCATTGTGTTGTGTGTTATAAGGCTTCTGATACTTCAGCTCTTAATGAAAATTGTGAAGCGCAATGGATGTGTAAACCATATAAGGTATTTTATTCGTTTAACCTTGAAGAGGCTCGCTCAGCTTTAGGTGATAATTATGAAAGTTTTTCTAGTCTATTACCCAGTAAAGAAACAGAGTTAGATATTAATTTGCTTAGTATGGTGAACTCTTTTGTACAAGTACCATATTCTAGGGGGTTACATGTTTATCCTGATTCATTATCTAAGAAGTTAGAAGTTGACGGAAGAATTAATCCGATGGCTTGGAAGTCACTAGCCTATACAATACATTCAATAGAGATGTTGTTGAGAGATTGTAACAAACCTTTGCTAGGCCAATTATCGAGTCGTCAAAGAGACGGTATTGAATGCTTCGTGAAATTAGCGGCGGTACTAGGTTGCTGCCCAACAAGCACAGTTAATAAATGCCACGCTTTAGCCTTGTTAGAAATTTTAATTGACCAAAATGGAGCATCTATATTACAATGGGATTCGTTTGGTTTCCTAGTTGCACTAACATTTTCTCTGCCAAGCTTATCAATTATGAACGCAAGTACACCATCAGATGTTCTACATGTAGCGATTCCAACTGGAGGCACTTTAGAATCCCATACCTTAAAGCTTATTTTTGCTGCACACATAGTAAGAATTCTCATTTTGTTAGACCCACAAGATCAAGAATTGAAAGATTCCATGGAAACTGATGCGGGTGAAGATAGCACAATTGTAAGTTTACTGAAATTGATGAATAGGCAAAATTTAAATGCGCACTCTGTGTGGAACCATGTTAAAAAAACAATCATTCCTTTCTTGAGATGTTGCGTGTTATTCTATCACTATTTAACCGAAGTACCCGCTCCTTCTACTCTATTAGAAATAGGAGGCGACACATTTAGCAACCTGTGTTCTTATTTGAATCTACCAGAGAATCTAAAAGAAATTTTTGTCCCCGAAGTCATGGATGTCGTAGAAAGATGGTGTAAACACGAAGAAGTAACTTCATTTTTAACTAGTGCTTCAATTCGAGTCGTTCAAGAACCTCTCAAAGTGAATCATTTGATAGATCTTCCATCAGATTACAGTGAATTAATGAACACTGTATCATCTTTTACGTGTCCCAAAAGCGATCATGAGGATGCTAGGAACCCAACAATGTGTCTTGTATGTGGTGATATACTTTGTTCTCAAAGTTACTGTTGCCAAACTGATTTGAATAAAATTCTTGTTGGAGCTTGTAACTATCATGCGCACACTTGTGGCGCTGATTTTGGCATTTTCTTGAGGGTGAGAGATTGTGAAATTCTTCTATTGGCTTCACCACATAGAGGTTGCTTTATGTCCGCGCCTTATTTAGATGATTACGGTGAAACAGATCAAGGATTAAAGAGAGGAAATCCTTTGAGGCTTTGCCCTGAACGTTATAGAAAACTACAATTATTATGGTCAAGTCATGGTATTCTTGAAGAAATAGCAAGAACCTTAGAAAGTAGTACTCATGTTGCAGCTACCCAGTGGCATCATTTATAGATGAATTAACAGTTTTTAATTGTTGATCTTGTAGCATTTTTCACGACCATCGTAGTTTGACAAAATCTGAGAAAATGTTAATGCAGAAATTGGCTTAGTCAAATATAGCATAGATACATTCAATAAGATCAATAGAGACCTAACAAAAAATTAAAGTTTTGCTAAATTTAATCCCAGTCACAGCTGAAGGCAGCAGTTGCGTGGTTGTGAAAATATGCTTTTAGACTAAGATTGCTTCAAAATGCAAATATTGAGATTACCAACTCCTATACACACATCTTTTATTGTACTTAACTGTAATACATGATATAAATATTTTGATTTTTCTGAGTAAATGAAATTGATTGTGAATAGTATTTGAAGTGAAAAGCAAAATTACAGTTGTACATTTAATTAAAAATAAAGTTTAAACACGTGTTTGAAAACATTCAATTTTTATAATTTCCTTATGATAGACCTAGCAAAAACTGTTTCGTTGTCCAGGTGTCCTATAATTAGAAGATCATTTGAAAGAATATTCTGATAACAATAAGAAATTAAACTATCACAAGAGATTTATTGCAATTCAGGATTGAAATTTCAATCCCTCGACCATCGTCAGCTGACACAAGTACTGAACTAAAGGAGAAATACATACATACATAAACAAGTAAATACAAAATAAATAAGGGTGCAAACAAGAGGTAATAAACTCATTATGATGAAAGCAGGTATTATTTAAAATATCAAATAAGGACGAATAGGCCGGGTCATACTGATCGTTCAGAAGATTATCTCTATGGAGGGTTTGTTGCAGGTTGAAAATTTCAATGGTATTCTATAAATAATTTCAAGTTGATCTATGAACGGAAAACGATGGCCATTTTCGATACAATGTGAAGCGAAGGTAGATTCGTCGGTTCTTTGATTGAAGCTCTTTGTATCTAGTTTTGAATGAAAGACCTGTTTGACCTATATAGACGCCTTCACAATCCAAACAGGACAACTTGTAAACCCCTGTATAGTCTTGAAAAATTCCTAGGAGAGTTTTATGTGGATTTTGAAATGACATTTGCAATCTTTTCGCTGATAGGGCCAAAACATGTTAATGAAATGTATTTGTCTGTAATAGGGGATCTCATACGTAGGTAAATATTATGATATGCTATTTGTGTTTGTTTCTTTCTGACCATTCCGTTTATTATATTTGAGGGAAAACCATTGTTCTTAGCTATTTCTTTAATAGTTGACACTATAACTCATATATATCAAAAATCACAGACTTTCTTCATAAGAAGAACATAAGTGAAATACCCAAAGATCGAACCATAGATATCCAAAAAAACATTAAGAGCAGCTCTGAAAGAAACTTAAGCAATAATACTAACAAAATCAGTTAATTCTTTCATAAATATAAATCCCGGACCTTCAAAACTTTACCTCCTAATAAAAATCACAAAGACAGTCCTCCAATTCGTCCTGTAGTGTCATTCATGAACAGCCTAATATATGAATTGGCTAAAGAATTAAATCTTGTAATCAAAAAATCAACAAATTTCACACCTAAGTATTCAATAAAAAACTCATTTCAGTCAACACAAAGATTGAAACAAGTTCAAACCTCAATCAAAACATGTTCAATTAGTTTGGATGTAGATGACATGTTTTCCAACATCCAACAAGACGAATGCCTTCTATTGTTCTCAAACATCTTAAATAAATCACACGTTAATCCAGTTGTACAAAATAATTTCATAATTTTACTCGAGTAATGCCTCCAATAGAATTATTCCGAATTCAATAACGAATCTTACGATCAACCTCACGGTCTACCGATGGGATCTCCATTGAGCCCTTTACTAAAAAAAAATGGCTAACATTTTCATGGCGTATATTGAAGATATCATATTCAACTCCTCCAAATCAAAATTGGTAATTTTTGGTTGATGATCAGATTCATTTTTTAAAGCTAACAATCACTTATAAAAATAATACACTCGGTTTTAAAATATATTGAAAACCCTTCAGCACTGATATCTGCATCTTTTATGACTCAACACACCCAAAATCTCATAAATACGCTGCGCTCCATTCAATGATTTATAGAATTTTCACTCTGCCATTATCCGAAAAAAATGCGTCCAGGAAAGTGTCAACTATTAAGGAAATAGCTAAGAACAAAGGTTTCTCCTCAGACATAATGAACGTAATGGTCAGAAAGAAACACAAATAGCATATCATAATATTTACCCACGTATGAGATCCACTATACAGCAAATACATTTCATTATCATATTTTGGCCCTATCAGCTCAAAGATTGCAAATGTCATTTCATAATAGCATAAAAAGTAGCTTTCAAAACCCACATGAAACTCTCCTAAGAATTTTTCAATAGTAAAGATAAAACTGATAGATTAGATTATACTGGAGTTTACAAGTTGCCTTTATGGATTGTGAAGGCTTCAGGCTGGCCGATCATTCAAAACTAGATACAAAGAGCATCAATAAGATTACAATACCATAGATCAACTTTCAACTTTTTTTTTTCAAACTCGAACAAACCTTTCATGGTGGCTATTCGCGATACTGCGGCTAATGTTGAAATGTGAAAAGCAACTGCTCGAGGAGCTATTTGAGTTTCATGGACTATACCGTGTATTCTTGGAACCATCTCACATCACTTTGACTTCTGCCACATGTATAGACAATGCGTACACGGATCTCCTAACCAAATAGTTACACGGAGTGCACTATAAACCCCCACTTGTCGGATACCCTGGCACAGTGTTTAGAATTATCTTTGAATGTCTTTTCGGCGTTTCATTCGATTATAATTATAAAACGAAAATTTCACCGTTTTTTTCCTGAAAGGAGATTCAAAGCTACAAAGAGCTGCAATAGAATAACTGATAATAGTTGAGATATTCTACTATTGAATAATAAAATTGAAGCGGTGTACAAGGTGTTGAAAGTCAGCAAAAATGAAGAATACCTATAGCTTTACAAAAATTGAAGATTCTCCTTCAGGAAGCAATTAAATAATTAAATAACATACCATGAGAGCAGATGCAGAATTAATAAGAAAAGAGAATAACAAGTCCAAAGCTATATGGAAGATTATCAATTCTAAAATAAAAATTGCCAGTAACACTCGCCTTTCCAGTAACCTTACATCAGAAGAATTAAATGTGTTTAAATCAGAGGTGGGGAGTAGCTTGTCATGTTCCACATCTGAAACATGTAAAATGAAAGATAGAATAAGCGCATAACTGACTCTGCATCCTTGTTTCTTGCACCTTTTACGCCTGAAGAGATCTTAAAAGTAGTATCCAAACTCGAACATAAACCCAACCAAGATATATATGGCTTCCCGGTAGTATTAATGAAGAAAACCAAATTCTAGCGGATCCACCGTGCCATTTAGTTAACTAGGTTACAGTCCTAGTAATTCCAGTGCATAAGAAAGGTAAAACAAATGAGTGCGACAATTCCAAACCGATTTCGATCTTGCAAGTTTTCTCGAAAATTTTTGAGTGTCTTATAAAGACAATACTTGCGGGTTACATCAAATCCAAGTTATTGCTAAGTGCAAACCAGCACGGTTTCAGGGATTAATCAATAAATAAATAAATATAATAAATGGTGGAATGGTGTGATATTATGGGAAGCATCAGTGGACGCTGCTCGGGTATTGGTCAAGCAGAAGATCGTGATAAGAGTCCTTATGGGCATCCCACACTTTTGAGAGATGCCGAAGGCAATCAACGAATTCTGACTATAACAGGCTGCTATATACTCGTTTGCTTGACTCGCATACAAGATAATAAAAATAAACTTCTAAGGCATTCATCTCTTCATTGGCAAATTTGGAGCACGCTCGGACATCTTAAACTATCGTCCGATTTCAATTTGTGATGGATTTTCAAAAGTCTTCGATCAGATGCTTGCTAACTTACTTCTAGACCACGTTCGTAATGTTATCATTGAAGAACAGCATGGTGTCTGTGCTGGTAAACGACGAAAACCAATTTGCTTATATTCGTTACTTTTGTCTCCAAAACTATTAAACTCAGTTCTAAAGTAGATATATATATATATATATATATATATATATATATATATATATATATATATATATATATATATATATATATATATATATATATATATATATATATATATATATATATATATATATATATATATATATATATATATATATATATATATATATATATATATATATATATATATAAAATATAATTATCCAAAAATTCGTAGACCAATGAATAATCCTTCCTGACAAGAGTTAGTTCCCAAATCTGCCCGCCATGCATGCGGATCTACGGATTTTTGAATAATTCTTTTTGTCTCAAGTTTACATATGTAGACTCCTCCCTCGAAGTTTGTCGCGGAAGATATTTGTCTCATCAAATATTTACCGACGGGAGGTTTTATCTCGGAAACAGATGCCAAAGCACCATTTCAGCGGGATTATTTCACTCGTTTTGTACCGTTGATGTGATTCACGGACCGGCGAACGAAGTCCGGTAGCGAGTTCACCGTCTCGGTCCATAGAGGATGACTCTCGTATATATATATATATATATATATATATATATATATATATATATATATATATATATATATATATATATATATATATATATATATATATATATATATATATTTAATAGAATATATATATATATATATATATATATTCCAGTTAACTTGCAAATTTTCAAATCTCTTTTACGGCATTGCGGACTTTCTTGTATTGAAGCTTTTCATTATAATAATCATATATATATTTATATATATATATATATATATATATATATATATATATATATATATATATATATATATATATATATATATATATATATAATACATCCTCAAATATATCAAATTCGTTTTATTTGCTGACGGTTGTAAAATATTCAAACGTATAGAAATAGTAGAAGATGAACTACAGTTTCAATCAGATCTAGACAGTTTCCATGAATGGTGCGAGATAAACGGCATGTCTCTTAATATTGCAAAATGTAAACAAATCAGAATTTCAAGGCAAAAAGACCCTGGCAGTCGGCCATATGGCTTCAACTGTGCCTTGATCGAATCCGTTTCAAATTACAAAGATTTGGGAATTCTCGTGGATAATAAATTATCTTTCAACCTGCACATTGACTATGTGATTAAGAGAGCAACTAAAAACCTTGAATTTCTAAAAAGAAATACCAAAAAATTCGTAAATATTAAATATTTGATAATCCTTTATGCATCAATAGTCAGACCTATCATGGAATATGGTTCTCTAATTTGGGCCGTCGTATACGCAACACACATCGGGAGAATTCAAAACAATTCATTAAGTTTGTTTCGAAAGTGACATTGAGTTCGACTTGCTAAACCTACGACTACCATCTGACATTATTTACACTTCCCCATCTTATCAGCCGTAGGTCCTACCTATGTACAATGTTTGCATTCAAAACTCTGAATGGTATCATCAACAGCTCGGATGTCTCGAATTTATTTATGTTCCCTCAAGGAACATTAGAGGGAAACATCTGTTATCGTATGAATTCCATATAACAAATTATGGATTCATTCTCCGCTCAAATTGTGAAAAGCGTGAATGAAATTGATCTCGATATTTTCTCAGAAAACTTAAATTGTTTCAAAACTAAGCTGAGACACTGCCTGTATTGAGCCGTATTACAAAATTATATTTTTCAGTTTTATTGTTCATGTTGGTATATAGGCTACTTGTAAAATGTTTTTCGTTAACAAAGATAAAATTATTATTATACGCGGAGAATCGAAAAAACGCAGAACGGTTTAACATTCTTGGGAATTAAGATGTACAACCAACTTCCTTTAGATGACTCAGTAGCCAAAAATTCAAGAAAAAAGTCAAGAATCTTTTGTTAGAGAATTGTTTCTCACCGTCTAAGAGTTCCTGTGTCATAGATTTCAATTTGTCTTCATTTGCCATTTGTTTTACACCTTTCAAAATTTTATTTACACACTGTGATTGTTTTATCCTATTTCTCCTGAAAAACATGATTAGCTGATTGAAAGCTTTCAAACAAGATAAATTTTGTTAATTTTGGCATGTCATGAAAATATTGATAATAATATACTAACTGATACTATATATTTGCAAAACCATCTTTTGCGTAAAACCTTCAATGTTAAAAAGACTGAATTCTTCAGATGAAAAACATGGTTATAAATCTTTTTGACAAGTACGATAAAATGTAATGTTTGTACCTGGGGTAAATAAATTTTTTTTTCTGACGACATGCCGAAATTTTAAGAGACAGATTCATCTCTTCTTTGTGAGTCGTTTAACTCACAACTAAATGTGATATCAGAGTTAGATTCATGATTTTCTTCCACAATTTCCATGTGTTCAACTTCAAAATATGTTGATGGCGTCGATGGCACTTATCCCAGTTTACAGGGTTTGTACCCGTAATGTTTAATATATAAAAATAACAATCATCAAGATGATTACGAGGTTCCAGCCAAATCATAGATGTGTTTTCTACTCGACCTGAGAGACAACACGTTGTTGGCATACAGTATAAGGCACCCATGGCTTTGGTAGATTACAAATATTCAATCAAAAGCAGTAGAGTACAGATTTAATGAGATTCTTGATCGATTCACGATACTTTCTGAATGTATTTTGGCCACAAATAACACAAAACGATATAAAAACAATTATATTTAACAAATACATGAGAATCTTAAATTTAATAATACATTAATAAATGATTTACAGGACCATCTGCATTTAAAATATCTGAGAATATATAAATATATCATTTTTTACAGCACCAGGATGATTGATTTGTTGTTTTATTTTCTGCATGTTCAAGTCTGGGTGGTAAGAATGGTTTTTGATTTTTTAACTTATGTGCCAACGTAAGAAATATCGATTCCACATTGTCATATTGCGAGTCCAATTGGGCTGAAGTTTCAAACAGCTGTAAGAAATTATCAATTAATGATATTGAGATGACATATTTATTGTGTGGAAATACATTTCAAAATATAAAAGAGAAAAAACACGTTTGTCAGTTTCCACGTTTATTTGTTAATACACAACCGTTTTCGAACCTTCAGTCATTTTCAAGTTCTGAATACTAACTTAGTTATAAAGATGATTATGAGAAATATTTATATGTTTAGTAGGGGGTATTTATTGATTTCGAGTTGGATATTAATAGTAACTCAATGTGGGGTTTTCCTGAGTTTATTAATTTTCCGTGATTGCATTTGTGGACTACTTTGAGATTGTCTAAAATTATTACGTGGTTTGTTGATTGAATGAGCTCAAATATTTCTACCTATTTGAACTATATAAGCTGAAGGGCATTCGTTACAATCGATTTTGTAAATACCAGATTGCTCAAGTTTATCTCTTTTGCATTAAAAAGTAATTCGCTAAGAGTAGAACCGTTTGAGAATGAAGTGCTTATTTTGAATTTTGAAGAATAACTGTTTTATTTTATGAGAAAGTGGGCCGACATAATTAAAACTAGTATATCTTTTTTAGGGTTTTTCTTGAATGCAATCTAATAATTGTGATATTCAATTTTGGTCTTTGCAAAGAAGAACATATATCTTCAGACAAGAAGTCCCCAATATCTGAGCACATTCAATCAACAAATCACATAATAGTTTTAAACAATCTCAAAGTCTTCCACAAATTCATTCAGGGAAGTAAAATTTATCTATTGGAAAGTTTGGAAATTAATAAATTCAGGAAACCTCATATTATTCTACTCTCAATAGCCAACTAGAAATCAATAACTCGCCCTTACTTAACATTTAAGGAAAAAATAGATCTTATTAACATCTTTGTACTTAAGTTAGTATTCAGCACTTGAAAATGACCGAAAAGTGAAACAGGTAGATAATAATTATAAATAATTAATAATAATAAAGTTTGCATAGCTAAAATAATGTATAGGGAATCCCCTGAGTCAAGAGCCCCAACCAACCATAGAGACTAACAAAATCTGACGAACAGGTGTAGCCATGTAACAAACTACAAATAACACATTTAAATGAAACAACGGCTATAAGTATATAGTAATAAATCAATCAAGACAGAAATTCGGTATTCATCATTTGTGTATAATATAAAGTATTTGTATTTATATTTAAAATCCCCGCATTTCTCCCGAATTTCAGCTCTCCCCACATATTCCCCAATCGGCTTCGCTTTCTCGGCAGTTTGGAAAATCCCCCATAGATTGGCAACCCCGAATATTACCCTTCAGCTTGTGTAGGTCACATAAGTAGAGATTTTGAATGCCGGTACAAAGAACATATATCTTCTGACAAGAAATATTCAAGCACATTCAATCAACAAACCATACAATTGTTTTAGACAATCTCAAAGTTCTTAACCAATGCAATACAGAAGTAGAATGAATCTGTTGGAAAGTTTGGAATTAACAAACTCCTGACAACACCACATTATACTACCCTTGATAGCTAACTTGAAGTCAATAATTTCCCCCTAATAAAAAACAAACAAGTACTGTGTTTTAAGGAATTTTACTTAATAATTGCGATTCGTAACGCGTTTCACTACACCGTAGCTTCTTCAGACGAATGAATGTACAGAAAATAAATGAGAATATAAATAAAAATGTTCTTGAGTAATTAAAAGCTTATTGGGTTGCTTCTTCTTAAGTGGTTATTTATGACAGGTATATCTAATAAAATTAAGGAATAGATTGCTCCCCAATAGAGGTGAAGGGCTTAAATCGACTTGTTCATTGATGAGTTTACCTGAGTGTTTGTATTTATTTATTTCTAAAGTTTCCCAAAGATCTACCTTCCAATATTTATTATCTGTATGCAAAATTTCAAACTGTGGATCGAAAGAGTGATTATTTTCAAAGAGATGATTCGCGTAATTTGAATCTGATTTTTTATTGGAAAAACTGGGTTTATGTTCCGATATTCTAATATTAAAATTTCTATGTGTTCTACCAATGTAGAAATTATCACAGTCATTGCAATTCAATCTATAAACACGTGATTTATTGTTTTTACCTGATTTGGTTTTATTATTTTTATATATTTTCCTAAATTATTATTAGTTTGGAAAGCTATGTTGAAATTATTGCTACTCAAGAATGATTTCAGTTTCTCACTTGTAATGCCAACGTAGGTTAAGTTGTTGAATTTTTGTTTCAATTTATCGACAGGGTAAACTTCATTCAATGCGATTCTACTTTGTTTTTATTTAAAATATTCTTTATTAGTTTGGGATTGTAGCCATTATTTTTGGCTATTTGTTTAATCAAATTTAATTCTTTGTTGTTTGATTGATTAAACAAATAGCCAAAAATAATGGTTAGGGTTAGAATTCAAAAATTTCCCTACCTAACATTTAAAAAAAAAGATATATCTTGTTATCATCTTTGTATCTAAGTTAGTATTGAGCACTTGAAAATGACCAAAGGGTCAAAACTGGTTGTTATTGACAAATAAATGTGAAAAATTGACAATTGTTTTTCTCTTTCATATTTAGAAATTATCAAGATCAATTTGGTGATTAATCTAAATGGTAATGCAATATTTTGAATGAAATGTATAAAATATGATTCAATTAATCATTAATTTTGTAACTTTCAAAGTAATCTATTAAATGTGTCACACATATTTCAAGACTTTTCCAGTCATCAGAACACTTTAAATAAACAATCTTTGGAATGATCAAAAAAACTACATGTAACCAAATCAGGTGAATATGATGGCTGATCACTGATATTTGAAATAGAAAGATCTGATATATTTACTATATGTAACACTAAAGTAGCAACAAAAGACAAATTCTTTGTTTTCATATCTGTCTACCACTCCAGATTTATATTTCTTTAATGTAATGGTCTAATCATTACAAAAAGTATTCATTATGATATTAATCTCCAACTTCATTATTTGAACAGGTTTTATCTTACAGGCATATTATGATGATCTGCAAAAGTCTGGGCAACATTTGTTGTAACTACTGCAGCTCGATCACATTTATTTCCAACTAAAATTCTAGGAATATCTAACACACAATTCATATCAACCTCTATTATCCATTTTTTCAATGAATCAAAGGAATTTGCATTAGTTACATCATACACAAATACCACTGCATTTGCATTTCTATAATAGTGTCGAACCATAGTTTTTCTGAATCTTTCTTGTCCTGCTGTATCCCATAACTGAAGCTGAAAAGGTCCATTTCATTATGGATTTCGTGTGCAATTAAAACTAACGAACCGTTATTTTGTCATCATCAATTGTTAATGTTTTGCTCCGAAAATCAACCCCTATTGTAGCTTCAGGAGAATCTAAGAACTTCCCTTCGCAAAATCGATATGTCAACGAAGTTTTACCTACATTTGAGTCTCCTACTACTATAATTTTGAATATTTTGCCTTGGTTATAAATTTGTTTAATAACTTCTTTATTAGGACCAGAACTTCCTCCGTCTTCCATTATAATAGCATGTTTTTCTAAGTATACTGAAAAAGAACATATATTATTCCAATTTTAATTTATTTAATTTTTGCATAATAATATCTCGTTTTGCAAAAGGAAAAATATAATTTTATCCTCCCATAATTATATTTATCAACATTGAAAATATCTTAACCTTTGTACTCGATAGATGTGGATACTCATAGAATTGTGGTTCTGTGGTTTAACAATGTGCTTGAGAAGTTTGCCCATCTATAGATATAGATATACATCAATTTCGATTTTTCGATGGATCTTGGATTATCTAATACCCAACTGATTTTTACACATTAACATTTCAACTATCGAAAATGTTGTTCTTCATATTCACAAATTTTACTATTTGTTATAATACTTGTAAACACTACGGAAGTCCACAGCAGTTCTGTTAAATGTTGCCAATGTTCGTGTTCAAATTATCCAAAAACCTTAGAGAAAATCCCCAATCTTGAGGAGGAGAAAAACTTTCTTTCCATATGATAAATCAATAAGCACTTTTGATATAAATTATTCACATTTACCTTTCAAAATGGAATGAAATAGTTCTACACCGTGAAAAATTACGCTATTTAATTTCCATATATTAAGTTATTTTCCCATCCAAAAGTACATAACACATATATATGGTCAATTTTCTCATATACTGCCCTTTTTCAGGGAAAACCTGAAATTGTTCCAATTTCATACATTTAGTGAATACCATGAACGATTAATGGTTTCTATGACTAAAAAGGTTGGTGACGAATTATAGGATTAAATATTGATGCTAAATTGTTTATTACATATAAATTTATTAGATTTCAAATAAATGTAAATGCCTGGATTAGTTACTTCTTTCCCGTATAGCAGCAACTTTGACTTCAGCTGTATCACAGAACAATTATATTTTCGTGGTTAATTATTTAGTATAGTGTCGATAGTCAAAATTCACTGAAAAAGTGTTTACTTACAAATTTTGGGTCCCAGAATCCGAATCTGACATCGTTTTGCTCCGGAAGGCTATCGCTTAGGAAAAAAAAAGATTTCCTTGAAAGATCTCTTCAGTATATAACATTCAAACTATATATTTGCTTGATTAAAATGCCTTGTTACTATTACAATGGATAATATATACACACATGTACCATTAATTAGTAATTCTACGCTCAAACATACATTAATTTCTTATTGAAATGCTTTCAATTCGAATGTTTATTTTCATGTTAAATGTTGAACGACGTACGGCTCAAAACGATGCAACAAAGAGATAGAAGTACTCACGATCTCTCTCGTTCATAACTGAAAACGACATTTGAATGGGAATCTTTTTAAACCTAATCTAACTAACCTAATTTTACCTATAATCTATCTTACTAACCTATTAAATTCAAAATTATGAATTTAAATTAGATTTGAGGTTCGGTTAGGTTTGAAGAGATTCCCATTTGAATATCCCTATCTGTTATGACGGGAGGTGGCAAGTACACTATTGTCGGGAATCGGGATCATGTCACTAATATTGAGAATTGAGGGGCTATCATGTAAATATGGCGAGTTAACTATTTAGAATACAAACATTCGAATTGAAAAGCATTTTAATAAGAAATTAATGTATATTTGAGCGTAGAATTACTAATTAATGGCAAATGCGTGTATATACACAGGGTGCTTCACGAAAACTAAACAGAGGCTATATCTACCAAGATATTCATTTCTGATCAAAACGCAAAAACATATCAATTTTTGTTTCAAGGGGGACATCTTTTGGGGTACAATATTTGCCTGAAATATCAACTCCCCAATCGGGGGTTGCCATCCTTAAACAATTTGAATAGGGAAGATGGGTCGAGTGATGACTCAAAAGAAAGGTGGTATCTTTGTCTACATTGAGCAACTGAAAGATAGGGAAGACTATTTCCCTAAGACTATTTGAGTTTCAGTGAGGTAAAATGGAACAGATCCATGCTGATCAATGGCAGTCATCATCAAGTACCATCCTCATCTCGAATTTCAATCCCTAGAGCAGGGGTGACAACCCTTGAAAATTTGGAAGATGGTAGATGGGTCGAGTGATAACTCGAAAGAAAGGTATTATTTTTGTCTGCATCCCCGTGAACGAATTTTAATTTTTGATTGAAAACTGTAGAAGATACAGAGTGAGCCACTGAAAAATAGAGAAGACTATCGCCCCAAGACTATTGGAGTATTAGTGTGAAATCACCCTCATCTCGAATTTCAACCCCTAGAGTAGGGGTAATATTTCGATCCAGTGATACCTTTCAAGTAAAAGATTTCGATTGCCTTCATGACTGCTCGCAATGATTCTATTCTCATTGAGTTCCATAGGAGTTAGAGGATGCACAACGGAAAAGTGACTGAAGATGCAATGCATGGTATACCATTTATCTCGACCAGTATCAAACAGGGGTTGATTTTTCACTGAATAAACACCTTTTGAAAGACAGTTACTCGTTTGAGACATCAGGTTTCAAATGTAATAGATAAAAAAACTAATACAATGGCTGAAAATAAAGAGGGGAATAAACGAAAGGAGAAAATTAAGGAGTAGAAGTTTATTACCCGATAAAATGAACGGAACTGAAGTCACTACAACGTAAATGTTCGAATTGTTGGCCACCAACCTCCATGCACATAAACAAATTTTGGGTGAAACGTTCACGGACATTCAGTAAAATTTCAGGTGTGATTTGGTTACACTCATTGACGATGCGCTGTCTCAGGTCGTTCAAATCAGCAGGTTCAGTTTTATTGATTATACTTTTGAGGTGGCCCCATAGGAAAAAGTCTAATTGACTGAGATCCGAAGATCGTGGGGGCCATTCCGTTGGGCCTCTCCTTCCAATCCAACGACCAGGAAAATGATCATCCAAAAATACTCGAACTTGTGCAAAATGCGGGGGCGCTCCATCCTGCTGTAATACAACCTCGTTCTCCGAATAGCGGGGGTCATTCTCAATGATCAATAATCCAATAGTTGATAATACAACTCTCCGGTAAGATTTCCAGGAATGAAAAACGGTCCAATGAGGTGATCGCCATAAATACCAACCCACACATTTATGTTTTGAGGCTGCTGAGTGTGAATTTCATGGAATATTTGTGGCTTTGAATCTGCCCAATAACGGCAATTATAGCGGTTTACGGTTCAATTCAGAAAAAATGTACATTCGTCCGAAATACACAAGTGATATACATAATGAGGATTGTTCATGACTCTCTCACTTATGGTCTCGCAGAATTGAAGTCTTCGATCGAAATCATCTTCGTTCAGTTCTTGAACTAATTTGATTTTATATGGATGAAACTTATGCCCCTTAGAATGCGCAAAATACTCGTTTGGTTTACTCCATTTACATCTGCCAATTTCCGCAGGCTTAGAGTAGGACCGACCACCCCTTGACCAAGCACCGCCACTTCCACAGCTTCATTTCTTACTGGCCGCTCAATTACGAGCTTCTTATTTTGCACCGATCCAGTTTCACGAAATTTGGCAAATAATTCTAGTACATACTTCGAAGTCACTTTAGCACCTTCGTGGCGTTGTTTGAAGATATTGGATGATCTGTTCGCGCAACTATCAGAACTGAAAAATATTTCAATCATTTCAACCCTCACAGCTATCGAGTAAACCATGACGATTTTATGAAAATTAAATTTCGAATAGAAGAGAAACTATTGTGATGAATGCAACGGAATTTCCACAACTAATGTGGAATAAAATTGGGATGAAGAAATTGAATACAAAAAGTACAAAATAATTGAGAATCTTTTTTTTTTGTTGAAGAAATCTGATCATTGTAACATCTGCGTTCCTGATTCGTACTTGTTGATTCGTATCGTCAAATAAGAGTCATTTCACCTGTGAAAACAAAAAATTTTCCTTTCAGTTAACTGATAAAAACGCATGTACATGAGAACCCAACTCTAGATGCATTGCTCGCATATCGTACAACGAATGTTCAAAGATCAATGGAGGTGCTATGACTGATAGTTTTATCGTTTTCTTTCAAGATTCATAATTCTTCATAATCATTCCAATGTTTCAGCTGCTCACCCAGTAATTTTGATGGATAACGAAAACTTGCACACCACTGAGGAGACAAACAAAAATCCTTTCTCAGAAGGTTATAACTGGACCTACCTTCTGCTTTAAAAATAACACAGAGTGGTCACCCCTGCTCTAGGGGTTGAAATTTGAGATGTGAATGGTGTTTCGGAAGATGACAGCCTTTGATCTGGAATGAATCTGTTCCATGTTTTTGTACTAATACTTGAATAGCTCAGGGCGATAGATAGTCTCCTCTATTTTTCAGTAGCTCACTCTGTATCTTCTACAGTTTTCAATCAAAAATGAAAATTCGTTCACGGGGATGCAGACAAAGATAATACCTTTCTTTCGAGGTATCACTTGACCCATCTACCCTCTTCCAAATTTTCAAGGGTGGTCACCCCTGCTCTAGGGGTTGAAATTCGAGATGAGGATGATACTTGATGATGACTGCCATTGATCAGCATGGATCTGTTCCATTTTACTTCACTGAAACTTGAATAGTCTCAGGGAAATAGTCTTCCTTATCTTTCAGTTGCTCACCCTGTATCTTTTACAGTTTTCAATTAAAAATGGAAATTCGTTCAATGCGATGTAGACAAAGATACCACCTTTCTTTTGAGTCATCACTCGACCCATCTTCCCTATTCAAAATGTTCAATGATTGCAACCCCCGCTTAGGAGGTTGATATTTCAGGCAAGTTTTGTACTCCAAAAGATGTCCCCCTTGAAACAAAAATTGATATGTTTTTGCGTTTTGATCAGAAATGAATATCTTGGTAGATATAGCCTCTGTTTAGTTTTCGTTGAAGCACCCTGTATAGAAACAAGAGGACTTTCAAGGGAATTTTTGTTTTTTTCCTAAACGATAGCCTTACGGGGCAAAACGATTTCAGATTTGGATTCTGGGACCCAAAATTAGCAAGTAAACACTTTTTCAGTGAATTTCGACTATCGACACTATACTTAATAATTACCTTTTCTTGGTTACACTTAATGTATTCTCTACTAGTTCCATCACTAATAGTATGTTCTTGTTCTATGACAAGTCGAGAATTCTGAAATCTCCAAAATCAACTGAGAAATGTTGATTGTTTATAATTATCTGTATATGTTATAAAAATGCAACGAACGAAAATTTTAAGAGTATTAAGAAATATTTGTACAGAATCTACACATCAATTTTATTCTAACCAAAGCGGTCATTGCGTGATAACCTGCAAAAATAAAAAACTCAATCATTACTTGGGAACAAGATACAATAATTTGGATACCATACCCTTAGCTTCAAAAGGATGGGGACACAGCAAGTCCAAAGGAGATTTTTTCATTATAAATCCAGTTCCAGATTCAGACTATAAAAAACCATATATTCCATTCACAGAACTGCACATCAAACCTGAATTAATAAAAACATTGAAGAGAGAAGGTATTAAAGCAGCAACTCAATTTCAAGCTGAGGTTATACCAGATATGTTCGGACAAGACCACATTCTGATTGGTGCTGAAACAGGGTGTGGAAAAACATTATGTTATTTACTACCATTATTGCAGGATATAGCAGAGCAAGAACGGTCTAGTGATGTTTTGAATACTCCTCGAATTCTTATACTAGTACCTAATAGAGAACTCGCTTATCAAGTAGGAGAAATGGCTAATATCTTATCGGAACCTTTAAATTTAAAAGTAAAGATTATAGTTGGTGGAAGAACTAAAAGCATTATGATGAACCCAGAATTCGAAGAAATCGATGTGTTAGTGTCAACTCCTGGTGCTATTGGTAAATTATCGACTACTGGAGTTTACAGATTGAATAATGTTCAACATACAGTTCTTGATGAAGCTGATACCTTAACAGATGATAGTTTTGATGAAAGAATAAGTGGAATATTGCGAAGAGTACCACAGTCGAGGATTGTTTTAATTTCTGCAACTCTACCAAAACATTTACCTGATAGTTTGAAGCCAATAGAACCAAATTTAACACAAATTATTTCACCTGAAATACATAAACCGTTACTTCATATATCTCAGAAATTCTTGCGATTAACAAGAAGTGGTAGAGTTAGCCATTTATTACAGATTATTAAATCTAGTAAAGAGCCTTTTGTGGTATTCACAAACCGAAATGAAACTTGTAATTGGCTAGCGATGTTCCTACGAGAAAGTGGTGAAAATTGTTCGAATATTAATGGGGATATGAATTATGCTATTAGAATTCAACAATGGAATGACTTTGTACAAGGTAAAACAAGAATTTTGGCAGCAACTGATATAGGATCGAGAGGTATAGACACTATTCAAGTTAAACAGGTATTGAATTATGAATTTCCTTTGTATGCCGCTGACTATTTACATAGAATAGGAAGAGTTGGTAGAATTGGAAGTCCTGCTAACTGTAAAGTGACAAATTTTGTTTGTGGCGGGCAGGAAATCGACCTTGTTCAACAAATAGAGGTAAGAAAAAATATAATGAAAAGGGACTCAATTTAAAAGTATAATAAATCAGAATGCGATACAGCTCTCTAGGCATACCAGGTTTGTTAAAAAATATCGTATTTCGGGTTTTTTTCAAAAATTAATTATTGGCGAATATCAATTATGGCCCTGTCAAAGTAATTTCCTATAGTATCACGTATATAGTATGTAGAATCCCATGATGTTGAAAGATTTTTATTAATGTTTTCACTATGGAACACTATATTCTATAAACAATTGATCAGATTGGATTTTTGCAATCATTTAAAATATATATCATATTCAATACCATCGATCAAAAATTCACATTTAGATTCTGTGAAAAAAGTACCAGGAATTGGTCAATGAAACACAAAATATTTACTTTTCATCCAAATTTATTGTAGCGCCTTCAAAGTTGGCGAAATAATACACTTACGCCAACAAATAATCCAATCAACAAAACTTCTTTTTTCTGTCGATTCAAAACAGTTACCTAGAAGTGGTTTGAGTTTTGGAAAAAATCGCCCAGAGCCATATCAGGTGAATACGGTGGTAATCAAAGAAAACAGTCAAGATTACCTTGATTTTAACATGGTTTCTTCAGTTTCGGTGAGTTGGAAGGTGCCATTCTGAAGCTTGTTGACTGGTTTGCATGTCAAACTCATGAACCTATGTCTCATCACCAGTTACAATGCGTTTTATGAATGTGAGGTCGTAATTGACTCGTTCTAGCATGTCTCCACCGACCTTTACGCGAT
This sequence comes from Cryptolaemus montrouzieri, assembly GCA_013387265.2. Lineage (NCBI taxonomy): Eukaryota > Metazoa > Arthropoda > Insecta > Coleoptera > Coccinellidae > Cryptolaemus > Cryptolaemus montrouzieri. The sequence continues at coordinate 31,147,863 of JABFTP020000001.1, forward strand.
TCAATTTTCGAAGGAAATTCAGGTCTTCTGGAACTAGTCTAGTGACAACGCTGTTACCTGTTACCCTACAATTCGTTTGAAATGGTACGAATTGATTCGTGAGAGACAGAAAGTTCATTGCTTATCTCTCTCAAACTTAAATGACGATTTTCAATTAGCAACTCCTACACTTTATCGATGTTTTCAGTTGAAGATGTTGATGGCCGACCAGAGCGAGGCAAATCTTCCACCACATCTCGGCCGCTGTTGAATACACTGCACCACTCTTATAATAATAATAATAATCCGTTTATTAGTTCCATAATAACACTTATGTTATAGAACACCTCATATTTCATAATCTACATATTCACATACAAATTATGAAGTTATAAATACAAATCAATTATATTCAGGGGAAAATAATAAAACATAACTTAAGAGAATTCACAAACAAACAAATTACAAATTACATCGAAATCCTCACAATCAGACATTTACAGTCTCAGTAAGTCGGCAGAGAAATATTCATGAAGTGAGTAGTAGGGGTTCTGCACAAGATGTTTATTTAAATTTGTTTTCAGTTTATTTATTGGCCAATTCTTCGCATGTAGGGGCAAGTCATTAAAAATTTTCGCAACCATGTAAGAAACATTCTTCTGCAGGTAAGCAGACTTCATGTGGGGCAGTTCTATATCCTTGGCTCCTCTAGTAATGTGTAATGAGCAGCCTCCCCACGTGCACAGAGTTTCCCCAGACAACAATGCCCTACCGCAACCTACTGCCCACATATGCATGGTATGCCAAGATAGCAGCATCCACATCAACAAGTTTTGACAGTGTTCTTAACGCATATATGTACCTAGACATATTTCTGGCAAGAAGATCGATATGTTCAACCCAGCTCAGTCGATAATCCACAGTCACCCCCAGCATCCACAGACTTCCAGATGTAGTAACCGTAGAGTCCCTCCCTACACTGAAATGTTTCGCTCTCGAAGTTCGTGTCATAGGAAAACCTCAGCAACTGGATCTTATCCTTATTCATTTGTAAATCACGGCACGAAAACCACTCCTTCAGGTCATCCAGAGCCCCGCCCACTCGTGCATCAATCGAAGTTTCATCTGAAAGCATCAGGGTGATGTCATCCGTATACTGAATAATGAGTTCAGGTACCACAGCAGGCAAATCATTGGTATACACAATGTACAGAAGTGGCCCCAAGACAGAGCCCTGAGGCACTCCAGTTTCATTGAAGAGTGTTTTTGATTTTACCTCGTCACCTGTTTCTGGATTTTGTTCAGCAACATATTGAGTTCTATCTGTTACATAGCTCTTAATAAGCTCCAGTGGCGTCCCCTCACACCGACCGCGTACAATCTATCAAAAAATTTTTCAGATTAACACTATCAAATGCCTTACTCAAGTCAACGCATGCCAAAGCAGTGACTCTACCACTATTTAAGTTCGTCAATATATTTGTAATAGCGACATATATAGCTCTTGTGTTGATCTACCCTTTCTAAATCCATTCTAACTTTCAGTCAACACTTTATACGTCTCGAAAAAGCTGACAATTCTGCTGTGTATTAATTTTTCAAATATTTTGCTAATATTACTCAAGAGCGAAATCGGTCTGTAGTTCGCCATTTCCTTTTTGTTGCCCCCTTCTAGAAAATTGCCTTTATCTTAGCTACTTTCAGGATGTCAGGATATTTGCCCCTCTCGAACATCATATTAGCGATATGTGCCAATACCGGAGATATCTCCTGGGCCACTGTCTTGATCAGTGCTACAGGAATATTGTCAAAGCCGCAGGACCCAGTATTCTTAAGAGTCATTATAATGTTGAAGACTACTTGTAGGACTTCCACAGCGTACACCAACCCTGTCAACGTTACTGTGTCCACACCTACCACTACTAACGAAATATGCATTTAGCTCATTTAAGATGTCCTCACTGGCTTTGTCTTTAGTTGAGATCTCATTCAAGACGGAAACATTCTTAGGCTTGTTTCTTGTGTACGTCTCAATCAGTTTCCAGGTAGCTCTCTGTTTGTTGTTGGAATTAGAGATATACCTACTGTTATACATCTTCTTTGCCATCTGAATAATTCGTCTCAAAATCTTTCAGTATCTGTCATAATATTCGCCCCTGACTCCAGGCAAGTACATTTACATCTTACGTTTACAGGAAACTTTTATACCATTTGTGATCCATGATTTACTTGTATTTGTTGAGCTAACTGCCTTTGAAGTAAAAATGCGATGACTCAATTCCTGGAAGATACTTAGGAATCTGTCATATGCCAGATCAGGATCAGACATCTGATACAAAACTGTCCAATCAATACCTCCCAACTCAGATCTGAAACTGATCATCTTTGACTGAGAGTACATACACTGCAAATATACAGGATCCTCCATATCCAGCACTACGAGAAAAATGGGATACCAGCTTGTAACCAGGAATATCAACCACCTGAATATCGTGTTCTGCGAACCACTGTTCAGTTATACATATTATCTGTGGTGGTATCTCCAGATTATCAAGACATACCTCCAACTCCGTGATTTTGTTCTTTAATGATTGGATGAAAAACATATGTACCCATCTTGTATTTCATATCTAATTGTGCGTTGGAACCCAGTTCGAGGCCAAGTTCCGAAAATTTGGTTTCCAACCAGTCAGACATTCCTTATATTCCCTTTGTTTTAACTCGGTGTTTGTGATTATTCTGGTTCTATATCCGTAGCCAGTCTTCGATAAGCCATTAATACTATTATTATTGTTCATTCTATTATTATGTAAATTCCTATTGTAATTTCCCTTGTAGGATCTAGACCTCCATCTACTATTATCCTTGCAAGAGTTATTTTCAGCGTTGATATAATTTCTTCTACTTGTGAATACATGACGAGGCTCTAGCATTACCGAGAATACCTGCTCTGCACCATCCATATGCTTGTCCTCCTTGTCGGATAAGGTACACGTATTGGCATTATACCCCTCGGTCCTAAGTGATTTTTGTACTTGATTTATAGCTGTGGACACCTGCGATGATGTGACTACATATGTTGAGACCGCGGGAGTGTGTTTTGCTTTTCTAGATTTCGATTGTGACAATGTACTCTTATCTGCTTCTACTCGCGCATTCTGTTTTTTTTTGCGCCGTTCTCATATACCAATTGAGTTTGCTTTTTTTCTGTTTGTCGGAATATGGTATTCTGCACTCTCTCCAGCATACCTGATCAGATTAGTTTGAAGTTTCTCAAACAGACGTAATTCCATCATTGACTCCTTATCTTGATCGGTTTGAGTAGAGTTATTCATCCTATCAACCTGTTTTTTTTCACAAGTCATTTCTTCCGTTTGAGCTGACATATTGCTCACGCTAATGGCCTTCTCAGTTTGCGTGCCTAAACTCTCAGTGTTACTCTCTTTAACTGTCTTTCTTATACTAGTTTTTCCAATAGATGTCATCGCTCAAGTCTAAGTTGTGTGATTCCCACACGGATGTTCTTAGTTTCCGTTTCTTGTTGAAGTACCTTATCTGTACACTCAACGATACGCTCCTGCATCTGACTGTTCGCTTCTTCAAGTTTTCCAATGATGTTACCTTGTGATCGGGTCCTTTGTTTCTCCTCACTATACAGTTCCTTGGTATCTTTAAGTTCTTCTCTTACTGTTTCATTCATCTCAGGTCAATAATCCTTTGATTCATTACAACAACTTCCCTATTATTCTCTCATTTGTAGGTTATAATTTTCTTGCATCTCTGCCACTTCTGTTTCAAAGTGCGAGCTATTTCTTTTTAATCACTTTATTGCAGATGTCTTCTATAGTATTTCTTCTTTTAATTGTTCAATCTCGCCATTCAGCAATGTTACCCGGATTTCATTCTCGCGCTCAATTGTCGAAAGGGATTGTGCCAACTCATCATTACTGTTTTTTAGTTCTTCTAATTTCATCTCCCAATACTCTTCATTCGTGTCGCATGGACATTGGCTATGCTGGTTCTCAATTGGGCTAACATCGCCCTGCATATCTTGTCCACCTATTGAACTACCCTGGCTCACGTCAGTAGACACTTCCCCCTCTACTATACCTATTGTGGTGTTTCCTACACATTCCTGCCTCACAGCATTGACAGACTGGTCATTTAAATCAGGACTTCTCACGGAGAACAGACTATTTTCCATATCTTCCTTGCATCTTCGTGAACAAACGACTTTATCAATTAGTTCCCTTCCTTTGGTCCTCTTAAGACATGCTGCATGAAATATACCTGTGCACCGGACACAGATTAAGTTATTGAATTTGATCAAGCGGTGACACTTGAAATTTCCATTAAATTCTTCTTTACTCATATTTTCTTGAGAATTCGTTGATACCAATTTCTACCTACGCCACTGAGTAAACACTTTTAATAATATATTGTAAAGTTTTTGCTGCTGCTGATAAGGTTTTCATCAAGAATAAAACATGTGTTTGTCACGAAAATGAACAGAAAATCAACAAAGTTGTTAAAATTCCACTACTTAATCACTTACTTGGAAATTTGGACCAAAATTAGAGGCACTATCAGCACACGCTTTAAAGCTTACCCTAGGAAGGCTTTATCTGTTAGTTTTCAAAATTTACAGAATTTAAAACTTCATATTTTTTACTAAAAAACTCAAGTTCGCCCGGAGGACATGATCAACAACAAACACCTTATGCACGTGTTAAAGTCCATTCACCGTAAGCCTTCTGTGACATTTCCAGCGATTCGGTACACGAAATTCCATTTGCAACACAAAATTTGAGACAAATTCTTCGTTCGATATTTCTAAACATTGTAAAAATCATATCATTTATAAAAATCGCAAACACTTGTGAGAACTGACAAAATCCAGCACTGTAAAGAAACTAAATGACAGAATGCGTTCAAACTCAACGTCAGTATAGAAAACAGTTATGCCAACTTAGTAACAACAAAAATTTTAAGTAGATTTTTTAAATAATCTATTCCCGGTACTTTTTTTTTTCCTAATTTTGTCCAGCATTGTATATTTAGCGATTCTTATTTATATAACATTTTTTACAGTTATCTGTGAGGAAAGGTCAAGCATTAAGTGATGTAGATGGAAATATCACCAATTTAGTGCAAAGAAAAATTTTACGAAAAAGCAGAGAATTATATAATTGTTTTATTATGTTATTGAAAAAAATAAAACAAGTGATAATTAGAAAAGTTCATTATTAAACCATGTAAAAAACCAAAAACGGTCTACGATTTCAATTTTATACTCTTAGTAACAGTTGCTTTTATACCAGAAATTTCTCCTCCATATCTTCTGAGTTCATTTCGAACTTCACGAACCTAAAATAAATATGAAAATCACATATGAATAAAGGAGAATGATATTCAAACTTACGGCACCCTTCCTTCGAACTTTGGCTTTCCTAAACTTATTCCTATGTTTAACTCTGGGATTTCTTTGTTCTTTTTTCCTATGTGGTGTAAGACCCTTATTCTTGGCAATTTGGTAGGTTATTCCCCGTTTTTCAAGCTCTAAAATGAAAGAAGTTGGAAGTTTAGCATTCTTGAAAAATTGTTATACAGTTTGGATCAATGTTTTTTCAAGAATTTATCTATTGGCTTACTGTTATTTTCCTTGGTTTCATTAATTTCCTCTATTTGTCCTATTTCACTCTGTGAATTTTCATCTTCTTCCATTGCATCATCTGTCATTTCAATTTTCTTAATTTCAGCAATTTTTATATTCCCTTTCTTTTTTTCTTAGTAGTTGGTTCTGTTGATACTAAATTCTCAAGGAATCTGAGCTTCTTCTTCTTTTTTTCCTTAATCTCTTCAGAACTTTCCTAAAATAGCAATATTAGGACAAAAGTTTGATCATGTATGAGGCATTCCATGCCAAATCGGATGGTTCAAAATTTATTTTGATATTCTGAGGCAATGATATGGAATCTCTGAATGTAACTAACCTTTTCCTCTAATAGTGTTTCTATTTGAGCTTTAATAGTCTCTTCGAATAGAGGATAGAGTTTTCCAAGCATTTGTCGATATTGATATAATCGTTTCACAACTGGATGATGGGTTATTGAAGTTTTAGTTGATTTCAATAATACGTACATATATACATTAACACAATAACTGAAATTAGAAAAATATTAACTGGATTAACATATTTTCAAAACAATATACTAACTTCAAAATTAAATCTGTGAAAATTTGAACGAAATCCATGGCAGAACAATTAGCAATCTGTCCTTTTCGATACTTCGTTATGACTGGTAGGAGTAATGTCTTATAGAGATTAATTTTTCCTGCAACACTTTAAATATTAAGATATTCAAACAACTGCATATTCAATTACCTTTGAAATCATCCATCAAACTAAACAGCTCAGGTGATTCCTTCTTTAAAAACTGGATCTTTTCTAATTTGCTTAGCTTAGTCAAATCAGTTTTTACCACTTCTGATACTACAGTATCGTTTTTGCTACTTTCCTACATATAGAATAACAAAATAAATATTGCAAAACTTTAAGAAAAATTTTATTTACCTCCTTCAAGAAATCCAAACCAAAATCATCATCATCTAGTTGTTCAGCTAGTTTCATTTGCAATTTTCTAGCTTCTTCCTCTTCGAATTCAGCAAGTTGTATATCCTTTTCGTTGAATCCACCATAATCGGGATCGACATAATCTGTTGAATAGTATTTTCTCTTATCTTTTCCCCAAGCTTTCTCATTTGGTATATCATCATCATCTTGTTCTTCTACGTCACTGTCAGCTAGTACTATATCATCTTGATCACTTTCTTCGGAAGCTCCAACATTATAAACTTCTTCCTGAAAAGCAACAGTTAACAAACTTTCCACTAACAAATTCAACTTTAAATACCTGGCTTTCGTCAGACGATTCCTGATAATTTTTTCTGACATTTTGCAACAGAGCTTTTTCTCTTTCATCATAATCACTTTCTGAGTCTGAAGGCTCGAAATCACTCATATTTGTTTAATACGGCTACGGAATGGAATGCAACAAAGATAACTTATATACATTTATATACTCAATCAATGGTCAATGAATGTAGCTACTTAGCTAAACTTCATGGAGAAAGTGAGGTTATTTCGGAAACATAGAAATTTAAATCACTGAATGAATTTTTTATCTTTTAACAATATCTAAAAGCTGTTCCTTGCTTGTATTGGCGGCCATTGTTATGGTGGCAAACATATGTGGTGATATCGTTATTTTTTTGTGAAATTTTTGGACCTAACTATAAGTGGTTTTTATCTTTGAAAACATGGCTGAAAATTTTCGAGTGTAGGAATCATAGTAGAAAAAGTGCCAGAAATTACTCTTCGCAGGTAAGTAATAGAATTAGTCTATTGAGGTTGATGCAAATATTTGTAAATAAAATTTTTACTATCATTGATTAAACTTTGACGTCAAAGTACATGTACCTTAGATTGTGTAATTTTAAAGATTTTCATGATATCGCTTCTAAAATTTCCATGAGTGTAGGCAGAACATATTTTTCAACGGTGCTAGAGTTTCAAACAATTATGTCATAATACAAACAACTAACAACTGAAATTGGCAAATTATAAAATAAACGAAATCCAGGTACCCATGCTGAGCAACTTTTTCATTCATATTAATCAATTTACAGGTTTTCATTAGATCCACATAAAAAAGTATTGTGGATCAAAAATTTTGATATTTCAGACTGTCGAACTACTTAGCACAGAATATGTACAGTTCTTTTTTTCAACCAAACAGAATCGCAGACAAAATTATTAGATGAAGCTATTTTACTACAATGAACTGGGGAACTTGAGGATACAAAAAATCCAAAGTTGAAAAAAAAATGCTCAAAGCAATATAACAAAAAAGCGGCATAATTAATTGAATAATTAGTACCGCATCATAAGCAAATCTGTTGCTCATCTATAACAAAATAGTTCGATCATCAGTTATTAAGCCGGTGCGAATTCAATCTGATACACCAATAGTAAAGTGTTTCTTTAAACTGTGAAAGATTTTGAAATGTATTAACACAGTACATAGTTTAGAGATCTCTTATTCAGATATAAGTTCTGGAAATTGAAGTTACCGGACATTTTCCTTCTTGTCTGAAATATTATAATTTCACTTCAACATTTGAAATGTGAGATGTTTTAAAATTTATATCGTCTTGAAGGAACTCTTAGATCAAGGAAAATATTTGAATGGCCAAATTAGGAGGCTTGAGCAGCAAAGAAAGAAGTGATATTACGTGGATGATCAAGGATATAAACCAGTTGAAGAACTCTTTGGATAGTGTCAAATATGGGCTCATCTACCATGACCATGTTCGTCCTATTATTAACGGTAATTATAAAGAGTTTGTATGAAACGCCATAAAAATCGAGCTCATTAGTAAAAGAAAAGATTGAATATTAATGAGAAATTCTATGAATATGACATAACCTCATTGTTTATTTAGAAAAATTGGTTCCCAGAAAACTGAAAGCATTTGTCTTTTTATTTCCAGTTTTAATAAATTACAAAAATAAATCATGTCAACGAGATGGTAACTCTCTCAAAATATGCTAGATGTATATTTAATATCAAATTTTTAGGTACCCAATCTACCAAAAAGGTGGCCCCCAATTAAGAGTTTTCCTTCCTAATTTTTGGATGAAGTTAGTGCGTCCTACACATAACCAACCCCCAAACATTGTTCAGTTTTCTTGTTCAATGGAAATGACTACTCCTGATATTAAAAATTATCTAGAAAAAATATATAATGTGAAAGTTATAGAAATTCGAACAAGAATTGCTTTAGGAAAAACAAAAAAGCTCTTGGAATTGGAAATGTTGTCAAAGAGGATGATATTAAATATGCATATGTTACTCTGGTATAGTAATAATAAAATTAATTTTCATATCATTATATTTAACATTTTCAGCCTGTTCAAGAGAAATTTCAGTTTCTGAATTGTATCCAGAAGAAAATAAGAATATAGATGATGAAAAAGCTGTAGAAGAAGTTAAAAAGGTTTTAAAGAATATTTAGACAGAAATAAAGATAGACGGAATATTCCTGGGTGGTTTACTATATGAAACATTGTTTTAATATAATAGAATAGAAAAGAATTTCATTGTCATAAAGATCAAACTGTCTAGAACATGTCAAATAAAAAAATCAAAATATGCTATACAAATGTCATAATTTTAACAGGCTTTCATTAGCTCCACCTGTATCTATCTTTGTATACATGAAACGGAATCTTTGAACTAAAAGTTTAAGATAATCTTCAATTATTGGCAAGTTATATAATAGTGATAAAAAGCCAAGTAACTCCATAAAATAAAATAATTTTCAGAGGATTTAGAGAAACAGTAGTAATAAAGAAAATTAATATAAAAAGATGGGGTGCTTTGTTTTTGTACTAAGTCAAATTTTAGAAATAGCTACAAATGAAATATAAGCAACTTTTGAACACTCCATGCTTTTTGTATTAAAAATTTTTTTCTAGCTTCAAACAGTAGAAAACTAATAACCTGGAATCCATAGAAATCCTAAAGAAAATGTCATAGACGCATATTCGTAGTTTCCTTGACAACTGATTAGATTTATCAATAATTTCATCGAATTTGGTACATAAAATTAGGGAGTAAAAAATGCGTGTCACTTTTTGTACAGATTTAGATAAGAGTGTAGTTGTTGCAAATTGTGAAAGAAGAGGATGGATTCAAGTAGGGCCAGATGATGAGTGGAATATATATTGGGCAGGTACCCAAACTTGCCGTAGTCTTTTTAGTGTAGACAGTGGATATCGTATGAATGATAATCAGTAAGTGGTAAACCATTTGATAAGATATTTGAAAATCATAACAATGCTATTGAAAATTGAATCTTCTTTTAGAATCATTAACCATTTCCCAAATCATTATGAACTTTCACGCAAGGATCTACTCGTCAAAAATATTAAAAGGTATCGTAGAGATTTGGAAAAAGAAGGTAGCCTACTTGCAGAAAGAGGAGATTCAGCAAAATATTTGTACCTTGACTTTATTCCTATAACTTTCGTTTTGCCAGCTGACTACAATATGTTTGTTGAAGAATATCGAAAAACACCTCAAAGTACATGGATTATGAAACCATGTGGAAGGTCTCAAGGTTCTGGAATTTTTCTCATCAATAAATTATCGAAACTAAAGAAATGGTCTAGGGAAGCCAAGACACCTTTTCAACAGCATCTCACTAAAGAGAGTTACGTGATTTCTAAGTAAATACAACTGATGTTTGTGGTGTTTCCAAGGAGACTTGAGGCCAGGAGGGCAGACTGCTTTTTTTGGTCGTTGTGAGATGATATTGTGTCATTCATCGGCATCCCCACTCTTACCTGCTTTCACCCCTCACTTTGCGCACTGAAAGAAATTCTATATTGTCAGAAATGACAAGTTTCTGAACATATTCGGTCATAAGTAGTTAGACTCCAGTCTGGAATATTAATATTTTCGATCCACACTACTTTTCTATGTGGATAAGATGGAAACCTATAAGTCGATAATAAATATCTGGATTTAATTTTTTCTATGAAATGTTAATATCGGTTGTTTGAATACGTTAAGAAAAAGAGTTACGTATCCTTTCATCTTACTCATATACGAAGAAATCGACAGTGGGGCCATTATGAAAAAGGTGCGCGCGGGTACATTGCGCAAGTGGTAACAGGAGTTGGTGGGTGGTGGGGATATCAGCAAACGGCACTATGTCGTTGTACACTTACTGACGCAGTTTGCTCTTCTGATCTCTAGTCTTCCTGAGTATGTCAGTAATTATATAAATATTTCAGATACATAGATAACCCATTGTTGATTGGAGGAAAAAAATTCGATCTACGTTTATATGTGCTAGTGACATCGTTTAGGCCTCTGAAAGCATATCAGTTTAGGTTAGGTTTCTGCAGATTTTGCACGGTTAAATATGATTCGAGCGTGGCAGAACTTGATAATATGTATGTTCATTTAACCAATGTATCTGTGCAGAAACATGGGGTATGTATGATATCGATCTCGATGTTAGATGGAATTAATGTGATCTGAATTATCTTTAGGGAGAATACAACTCTTTACATGGGGGAAAATTGAGTGTTCAAAATCTCCGTCTTCATTTGGAGAGTACGAGAGGAAAGGATGTGACGGAAACGCTCTTCGATCAAATAAGTTGGTTGATTATTCATTCACTGAAAGCAGTTGCTCCAGTTATTGCTACTGATCGGCACTGCTTTGAATGTTATGGTTACGATATTATCATTGATAACAAATTGAAGCCGTGGTTGATTGAGGTAATTTTTGTTGATTTGCTAAAATTATCCATATATTTCTTGATTTTTGATCTAATTGAATTTTATTGTCATTTGTATTATGAAGATCTACTTGAAACCATTTTATATATTTCATCTGAATTCAAAATTACAGTGTAAGGACGGTCACTGTCCAGAATTATTCAATAATTTCTTTTAAAATCTCAATATAGTGAAATATTACGTATTTTAAAGCAGCTTGAAATCACCGAAAACCGTTAAAATTGAGTCGTTGAAATGCAGACAGATTCAGTTAAAAAAATCATGCGCTAACAAAATTCGACGTTATTCCCAATAGTTATAAAACCCTTTCGCAGACACCATCTGGTATTTTCTCAGACAGCAATCTTAGCGTTGCGGCGAAGTAATGCGTTTCGAAAAAAGACCGCGATCGTTACGTTAGGATTACTCAGTTTTTGAAGCTCAGTGAATTTTCTCTTTCGCGTATACGTGAGTCAGAATTGAAATTTAAACAATTTGATTATATGTAACGTGACTTCAGGAGGATGGAAGACGCAAATTGTACCTCCCCTGGAAGCAGATTATTATTTTCTTAATCTTTCTTCAACATTTCTGTCCAATAGTCAAATTTATCGAATTTTCTTAATTTTTGAATGCATTGAGGGTGGGTTGAAATAATAATTTTTGAAACTCCAATTTATTTTCACAGTTTTTTTACTTGGCAAATGATCTATTTAAACTGCATTGAAATTATCTAATACACATTTTGAACATTTATTTTCATATATTGATTAATAACATCTGTTTTCATAACTTGGCAGAATTTGGAATGTACTGAAATTATTTTATATTGATTTTCACAGTTGTGCTTCTAACTTGGTATATCAGAAGTGTGCTCAAATTATTTAATATTGATTATAACATTTCATTGCTTTTCAACACTGTTGAAACGCAATTAAACTATTGTATTTTGATCCCAATAAATTGGTGACCATTTGTAATGAAATTTAATATTGATTCGCAACTTCACGTTTATAAGTCAGAAAATTGATCTGATTGAAATGTTGCGAAACTATTTTATATCAATTCAAAACTTATGTTTTATAATTTGATGATTGATACATATGAATGTGAGAAACTTTTAATATTAATTCTTATTTTTGCTTCCATAAATGGGCTAATTATCTAGTTGCAATATCATAAGCCATTTATTCAGTATTTATATTTATCTCACTTTTATAACTTGGCCGAAAGTTTACTTGAACTGTAACATAGATATTCATAATTATTCATTGTCATCGAGTGGTAAACTGCCAAACTATGGGAAAGTTTCTTATTCTCAAATATTGATTTGATGTCCATGACTACTAATTTCAACAAGGGTAACTTTCTCTGCATTTAGGTGTAATAATCGTCTCTGAATTATAACCTGTCTCATTAGTATAAAGAGATTGATTTAGGGACGATGCGCATCTATGAACCCACAGACATTGAGGCTTGTATGTTCAGTACGTATGAGGGATTCGAAGAATATCTTGAGTTGGTGGCATGTATGTGATGTTTGTGGTACATATCGGTGTATGATCAGAGGGCATGATTTCCTGGTTGGCAAATCCGCGTAAGATTCGGAGTCAGTCATGGCCTGTTGGCGCTCGTTTGAGCAAAAAGGGCACGTACGACTTTTGCGGGCTTACATCTAGTCCCATAAAACATATTAAGACTATACGAATATTTGAATTCGATTGTAGATACGTGATTGTATCTTGCAAGTTGAGAGCTGGGAACGTGTTCCTTAAGTTTTCAAATCAAATCTCAGAGTTTGGAGTATCAGGGCAATGACCAATTCGTAAAACATTATATCATATTACCAAAACCCTTGGAAAGGGTCATCTACCACTCGGTATATATATATATATATATATATATATATATATATATATATATATATATATATATATATATATATATATATATATATATATATATATATATATATATATATATATATATATATATATATATATATATATATATATATATATATATATATATATATATATATATATATATATATATATATATATATATATATCAGGGAGTTTCATAATAGTATGTCACAACTTGAGGGGTAAATCTACGTGCAATTTTAATACAAAAGTTCAAACATAGGTCCGCTAAAGCTTCGTTACGGAGCTACAGGGTGTTGAAATTTCCGGAAAAAATTGTTTTATTTCTTCAAAACTCCTGCAGTTTTTGAGATATTCAGCCCAAATTTGGAATGCAAGCTATTTTTTACAGCTTCCATTATTACACGTCCTAGATTTTAACTGAAATTCACAAGGTGTTTCTTTTCCGAGGCCATGTCTCCTTTTACCCTTTCAAACTCTTTTGCAGTACGCTACTGATCAGCTTACAATCAATTTTCGTCATCTTCGTTCAATTCAGAAACTTTTTTGACACTTGTAATATTTTCGTAACTCCAACCGTTTTCGAATGAAAAATTATTGAATTTGAATTATTTGAATTGTATGTTATTCGCTAAATAAAAAAAATAATACAAATACTCGATAGGTATGCCCAAAATTTGCTCTTATTTTGATAGCTCGTCTTCTGAGACTCAACTTATACTTATTCAATATCAAGCTAAAAAAAAGAACAATTAAAAACTAAATAAATTGCTGGAAGTGTCCTCCACCAGCAAGAATACAGGCCTCCGTCCTTCTTCGCATATTATCACGCACTCTTTGAAATATTCCTGGTGTATTTCTTATCGTGTCACAAGAGGTTATTATTCGATTTCTCAATTCTTCTACAGTGTTCACTGGAGTGGTATAAACTAAACTTTTGAGATATCCCCATAAGAAAAAGTCTAAACTATTTAAGTCTGGGGACCTAGGAGGCCATGGTTCTGGCCCACCCCGACCTATTCATCGGTTGTTGTATGTATTATTCAAGAATTCCCTAGCTTTTCCATTGAGATATGCTGGTGCCCTGTCATGCATGAACCACATTATGTTTCTCACCAAAAGTGGTACATTCTCGAGCAATAAAGGTAACTCCTCCTGAAGAAATTGCCGATAAGCGAGACCGTTTAGTCTTTTAGGCAAAAAAATGGCCCAATCAAATAATTTCCAATTATTCCGACCCAGATATTTAGTGAGAATTGTTCTTGATGATGAGATTCTTCAATCAAATGGGGGTTTTCCTCAGCCCAATAATGATTATTGTGACAATTTGTGATAGCAGTTCTCGAAAAGTTAGCTTCGTCTGTGAACATTATTTCACTATCAAAATGAGCATTTCTCTAATTTCATCTAAGAACCATCGGCAGAAATTCAGTCTTGAAGGAAAATCTCGAGGAGTTTGGACGCGTTGAATATGAAACGGGTACAATAAAAAATCGTGGAGAATCCTCCAAACTACAACATGTAAAATATTCAACTGATTTCCAATTTTTCTTGTACTCACATGAGGATTCAAATCAATACAATTCAAAACGGCTTCCTCAATATCTGGAGTTCTCATAGTTTGAGTTGCACCTTTTGAATGATTATTTGCAGTAAAAGTACCAGTTTTCCTCAACCTTCTGCGGATATTTGAAAATGTTCGCCTATCTGGTGTAACTCGATTTGGAAAGCGCACCTGATATAATCGCTTAGCTTTTGTTGTGTTTCCGTCAGACAGAAGACCGTACATGTAATGGATATCAGCCAATTCGGCGTTAGTAAAATTAGCCATTTTTTCTTAAAGCAATAGCTTAAAATTCTTAAAACTAATCGTTAATTTAATAAACAATTCGAGCAGACACTGGTTCAACTTTAGCAACAGTCAAAATAAATAAATAAATGAAAAATCGAAGCCTACTAGTCATCTTTTCAATTAGAAGTGCTTTCAATTCAGCGAATGCAGAAAAGTTTGAAAGGGCAAAACAAGACATGGCTCCGGAAAAGAAACCACATTGTAGATTCTAGTTAACATTTAGGACGTGTGATGATGGAGGCTGTGAAAAATAGCTTGCATTCCAAATTTGAGCTGAATATCTCAAAAACTGCAGGAGTTTTGAAGAAAAAACCAATATTTTCCGGAAATTTCAACACCCTGTAGCTCCGTAACGAAGCTCTTACGGACCTATGTTTATATGAATTTTTTTCTTAAAATTGCAAGTAGATTTACCGCCTCAAGTTGTGACATACTATTATGTAACACCATGTATATATATAAGCTTATATTCCAACTTCCATTCATAATATGGGCGACGCCTGTCTGTGAATGATCTAATATTTCATTGAATTTATTTAAAGATACGAAATATAGCAAAGAAAAGGTTTTATTTTTAATGTTGCGAAGATCAAATAGACATTGTTACGGAATCTGTTTTGATTTTCTAATTTCCTTACTTATGGTTTAACCGACTAAGAATTGGTCGCATCACATCAACCGTCACATAAAAGAACTTGAATAGGTTACTACAAATATACTATATAACAGAAGGTCCAATTTTATAAAAGAGAAGTCCGAGGCAAGTTTCAAGTACTAAACGATCACATAGCTTTTCATTTGATCGATCTCATTCGGTATCAGGTGTACTTATTGTGGGGAAGAAAATAAGATAATTCAGATATTCCAATTAACATAAAAGCAAGGTATTTGGGTTGTTTCAAAGCTGAATTTAATTTTGTGGAATACAGAGGGTTTGATACGTTTGAAAGGTTTCTTTATCTCCGTTAATATAGGAAATA
Organism: Cryptolaemus montrouzieri; assembly: GCA_013387265.2. Taxonomy (NCBI): domain Eukaryota; kingdom Metazoa; phylum Arthropoda; class Insecta; order Coleoptera; family Coccinellidae; genus Cryptolaemus; species Cryptolaemus montrouzieri. The sequence continues at coordinate 31,163,916 of JABFTP020000001.1, forward strand.
TGGAGTTTTGGCAATAATTACATATAAGTAATATTGATGATTTATTATATGGAAATTCATTTTCAACGGAGATGAAGTAAAAAATATTTCATACTTTCCACAATTTTATTTTCACAAACACGACCTGTTTCGACCATCATTTTCAAATGGTTACGTCAAAACGGTTGTAACATATTTAACTTCGAATACTGAGCCTTATTCAATCCAGTTTTCATTGACACCAAGTTTGGAAAGAGTCTTATAGAAGAAGTCAAAATAAATAATTTATTCACACACAAATTTTCAGGTTCTTATCAGAGTCATATCTACACAGATGGTAGTAAAGTCATAAATTTCAGATCAGTTGGTACGGCTTGTATCTGTCCTGAATTACATATTAGTAGGAGTAGCCGTCTTCTTTCGTATACCTCAATTTTCACCGCAGAATGTATCGCTATTCTAGATGCTTGTGAAGTTGCTACACAGAATAAACCAAAGAGCTTTTTCGTTTTCACTGATTCCCTAAGTGTGTTGGAAAGTCTGCAAAATTTTCGATTCAAATCTAATGTTAATTGTTACATTTTGAAAATTAAAGAAAGGTCTTTGAGCATTCTGAAAACAATGTTTTCAAAACAACAATAGAGTTCGTATGGATTCCATCACACAGGGGAATAAGTGGAAACGAGAAAGCGGATCAACTTGCAGAAAAAGGTACTGAACTACACAGCAACGACATACAATACCACATTCCCTATCAAGATCTGAGAGAAAGTTTTAGGCATACTGCATATGTAGAAACATCCAATTCAATAATTAAATTGAGAACGGGGAATAAAGGAAAATTTAATTTCAAAAATTTTTTTAAAGTTTAAAAAAATCCATGGTTTGTTAGGAAGAACCTAGAAAGGAATTTAATTGTCACGATAAACTGATGCCGATCGGGATACATTAATTTGAATAAATCTTTATTTCCGAAAAATATCATAGACGGCCCCATGTGTAATTGTGGGCACGAGTTTCAAACTTTGAATCACATAGTGTTCCAATGTTCACTTCACGATAATGAAAGGAACAATGTTACCAGAAAATTGTTAGACATAGGGCTGTTTTTACCTTTGGACATCAAGTGTTTATTGTTCGAACCTATATCTGGTTTCGAAACTCCTATTGTCTGTCTAACATAAGGTCACTAATTGCAAGAAATTTTGTAAACTCCTGATTTTTGTGTATAGCATTGAAAAATAATTTGATCACATTCAGACCACTTGAGAAAGAGGTGGTTATTTTAAATTTAAAAAAACAATTGCTCAAGTTATTTTTTCAAGGAAATATCTTTTATGGAATATAAGATGATGTTTTTCTTTACCTTGGATAATTTTGTCTATAAAACCGGAGGAATTTTGTTATTTAAGGCAATTTTTCTGATAGTAATTATTTCAATTTTGAAGTCTGTCGGTGACAGTGGAATGGATCATTGAATCATAAACTGTTAGTTTGTGATTTAAGTGATTGAATGAATAGTGGAATCTGTGAAGGTTTCTTTTCATAAATCGTTAGTCGATTTTTTATTGTCAGGTCCAATTTATTAATTTCTATTTCTGCTCTACTTAATGTTGGTTTGAACTTCATTCAGAAATTGCAGAAATTTATCGATTTTCCTGTTCGAGCCCTGGAAACCTACCAAAATATCATCAACATGTCGGTACCAGAACACTATATATGTTTTCGCTAAGTGGCTATTTCATATTACTCTTTTTACTACGTTTGTTGTCAAGCTGATTGAAATTGAGAATAATTTTGAGATAAAAAGGTTTTTAAAATATTACAAAACTCATGAATAACGTGTGGCAGGATTATAATTTTGGTAAAATTTCTCTGCCTATCGGAGGGCATTCATCTGTTGGAATATTTGGATACTTATTTGTAATATCAATTGAAACTAATTCAAGATTATGTATATTTTCGAGCCTAGAAAGTTTTTTACAAGATCAATAGAATTCAAAATGGTATGTTTGGAACGGAATTTTGTGAGATCAATAAATTTCCGATTTAACAACTTTACTAATTTACTTGAAGGTGTATTTGTATATGATACTTCTGGATTTTTCTTTTTGTGCAGATTTATTAGTTCTTATAACTTTGGAGACTAAGCGTTCATTAGAATCAGTTTTTTCCCATTCTGTATGTGCTAGAAAATCTATATGTTTCAATCTTTTTCTTATGTCTGTTATAAAGGATTTACTCGGATCCTTAGGTATTTCAATTATGTTCAGTGTTTCCAATATATATTGCATTTTTGTAAAGCAAAACATGCAAATTGATATATTTCTGCAATTTCTGAAAGTTCAAGCAGAAATAGAAAATAATTACTCAATAAATTTTTGGACATGACAATAACAAAATCGACTAACAATTTCATTTATGACTTCTAAAGAAAAGAAACCTTCTCAAATTCAACTATTTCCATGGACTCATTCTTTAATCACAAACCAGCAGATTATAATTCAATGATCCATAGGGCCTTTTCCATTCCGCTGTCACACTTGTCCTCTCTCCAATAACTTGAGCAACTATTTTTTAATTTCAAAATAACCACCTCTTTCTCAAGTGGTCTGAACCTGAGCAAATCAATGCTAAACAAAAAACAGATAAATCCAAAGATCAGGAGTTCACAAAATTGCTTGCAATGAGTGTACGGTAGCTTATGTTGGGCAGACAGGGTAGGAATTTCGAAACCAGATTCAAAGAACATTTATCCTCCAACAATGATTCTCCAATATGTGAACATATAAAAATCACATAACATTCAATAATATTAGATAATATCAAAACTCTCCATAATTGCGACAAAGGAAAGAAAATGAGTGTGTTGGAATGTTTGGAAATCAATAAACTTCGCAAAAATTCAAGTGAAATCACCCTTAATAACCAGCTAGACATTAATAACTCTTCACTGTTCGATATAAAATTAGCCTAGTATCTATGTAAGTTCATTTCCTTTAGTTGGCCATTTGAAAATGATCTGACAGTCGTGTTCGTAAGAATAAGATTGTGGAAAATATAAAATATATTTACTTCATCTTCGTTCAATAATTACACAGTTGGTAAAGGGATTTGTTTCAGGTAAATGCATCCCCTTCGCTTACATCCACAACAGCCAATGACAGAATTTTAAAACATAAACTGTTGAACAACATATTTTCATTAGTTACACCACCTTCAGGAATGCCAGAGTGAGTAGACTTCATTTATAGTTATAATAAAAAGTTTTCCAACAATGATCTATTTTTAATTTGAAATTTCAGCGTAAGATGGAACAAAATTCCAACAGAAGATGCTCTAGGAGATTTTGAACTACTCATTGATGAGGATTTAATAAATTTACAAGAGGGCGATAATCATTATTTGGCGAAGAATAGTTTTAAATGGAAATAGTTCATCATGTAACAAAATAAAACAAATAAACTTTCTTAAATAGTTGTATTTTTATTAATCACAATTTATAAAAGGTCCTTTTAAAAAATATAGTAAAACTAATAAATCCTTGGACTCTTTCATTTACTTGATCCGCTTGTTAAATACCTTCGAACAATTTAAAAAAAACACGAAAGAAATTCTCTGTAAAGCATTACACTCTCAAATGATAATAAAATGTGAATTTCGGAGAGAATTCTACATCTATGGAAATATAATTTGAAGTCTTATATTATGAAATTTCGCTAGATTACCATAAAAGGCACATATACAAGTAGTTAGATTAATGTATGTATACTTCCTGATTATAGACAAGTGTAAGATTTGACACATCACAACGCATAATGAATGAAAACATACAACTTCAAATATTGTACTTCAAAACATTCATTCATTCTGGTTTGGTAATTATATTAAGAGTGATTAACGAGGCCTTGACTAGGATTACAGACATCGAACTATACTGCGCGACTATTGAAATGGATAATTGTAATTTTATTCAAAATTTACTGATTTTATTTTGAAAGAAAATGTTTTGTGGTTTAGAATAGTGTTCGTCAAACTGTGGTAAGCCTACCCTCTTGGGGGTAACAATATCACAAATCTCCATATTGTGGTGGTACTAACTGAGTAAGTTGAAGTTCCTATAACAATACTTGAGTGGGGAGTGGGGACACGTATGGACATGTTGACTTGCGCGCGTCACTTAGGCTTTGTCATCTGAGTGGCTGTGTGGCCGGCTAATCATTCGTGTCACTGTATTGCCTGTTATTACAAGCTCGCACTCAGTATTGTGTTATTTTTGTGGTATGTTCTGTTATTCTGCGGGCACTCAATCCTGTTCAAACAGAACTTCAGTGTAGTGATAAGTGAATTCTACAATAAAAATTAACAATGGATAAATGGCTCCTAAACAAAAGGCCTCATGAAGACCTGAATCAAAATTCTTGGCCATCAACCTTAAAAAATGAAAGTAGAAGTCTTGTTACTAATGAGCAACACAGGGAAAAAATAAAAAAACCCGAAAAACTGACAGAAGAATCTAAAAGTAAAAAAGCAATTATGACGAGTTGTACTTACAGTTAAGTTTGACTTGGACTGGAAGCTTAAACGAGCCTAATCCGCCATGCGGAGTTTTATCAAACAATTCTATGAAACCATCTCTTTTAAACCGCCATTTTGAGATCAAATAGGAGATATTAGTCAAAAAGGAGTTACACTACTTTGCACGTCTATTGGAAGGTCTTAAAATTAGGAAAAATCAAGATAAACGAAAGTGCTCTAAAAGCTTCTTAGTCATTTGATCGCGAAGGCTGCTAAAAACTATGCTATTGGCGAAAACTTATTCCTCCCTGCTGCAGCAGAAATTGTTTCTTGCATGTTTGGAGAGGAAGAGGCCAAAAGAACAATTCCATTATCCAATGATACAGTTTCAAGAACAATTAGTGATATGGCGTATGACACAAAAATGTGAAGGTATGTTCAAGTTGGTAGATTCTTTTTTTTTCGAAAACTAGCTTGAGTGGAAAAACTGTTTGACAGTGGTGCTAAGGCTTTAAGCGGTCACATCACAGGGCTTGTAGACCATATCAAAAAGGTTTCAACTGAGTGTAAGTTCACTCATTGTGTACTCCACCAATAGGCTTTGGTGGCTTAGCACCTACCTGATGAACTTAAAGATGTCCCGGATCAGAGTGTGAAAATTGTGAACTTCAAAAAAACCAGGTCTCAAAAATCTCGTTACTTCAAGATTCTATGCCTGGATATGAATATACTGAGGTACGATGGCTTTCTCGAGGAAATGCTTTGTCCCCTGTATTTGATTGGCTTATTTAAGTGATAAAACTGATGCAATGGTAAAAAAGATCACTCTATGGGAAAAATAAATAGAAAATAACAACTGTGGGCCGTTTGAAAGATTACATACATTTTCGCAAGATAATGATAAAAACATATCTGATTTAACTGAACTCAATGTTAAAATGGGCCAGCATTTGAATACATTGAAGATCCGCATAATAGAGTATTTTCCACCTTTGGAGAAACAGTATGACTGGATACGTGACCCTCTTAATGCAGATGCAATGGACACTAACCTGACTACCTTTCAAAAGTCTCATGAAATCCCACGCAGTTAAATAAATATTTGACTGCTGGTACTACATTGGTGGATTTCTGGATCGGTATTGGGAAGGAATACAAAGCACTGCTATTACATTTGTTGTTGGGCTTTCCACCACTTATTTTTGTGAAAAGGGTTTCTCAAGTTTAAACTATATTAAAAGTAAATCTAGAAACAAATTAAATGTTGCAGATGATTTAAGATTGTATTTAACTAAGTTAAAACCCAATTTTGATAAACTGTGCAAAGAGAAACGAGCTCACCCTTCTCAGTAATCTCTTTGAAAGTAAGCGCTTTTTGTTCTTTAAATTTTATGTTTGTTGTAATAAAGATGTTAGTAAACAATATTTCTTTGTTTTCTTCTACACATGATGCATAGTTGAGTTTCAAAAGTTAAGGCTTTAAGATTTGTTTAATATTTTAGTTATAGTTCACTTAGTACCGGTAACTGAGAAGGAGCACCTAAAATGTTTTGTGGGTAAAAAAGAGATACAGTGTCTAAATAAGTTTGAGAACTACAGGCTTTAGACCATTTTCTGTTATATCAAATACAAACTATTATATTATTAAATTAATTGAGGAGTTTATCAGTCATGTGTAGTCTCCAACAGTTAGTTTTTCGTTATAGACGTAATATTAACAATGCTTACCACAAAAATTAGTGCAAATGAACATGACGAAACACAACGGCAAGTTGCTCTTACTTGCAATGTTTCCCAATGTCATTGGTAAGGCAGTTAGAAGATCTCGTGAAAATGTTTGCGTAAATGGAATTCACGGGGGTGGAATGAGCAGCTTCACAATCCCAAGACAGGGCCGCTTATTGGCGAATAGAGCCAATAGTTGAAAATTTCAACTTATTCCAGGTAATTCAGTTTCCAACTTTATGGGGGAATGTGTGGAATTTTAAAATTATCAATAATAGAAAAAGAGTGACCGTTTTGGATGCAGTGGTTAGTTAATGTGTTTTAACTAATAAGAAGCATGCCAAAAAGAGCAGCAGCCATTAGAAGGAGACATGGAGGTCCCACTGAATACTAAAAAGAAAAAAATTCTATCTGACTTTTCATTCAAATTCATAATTTTGTACCTACATGAAAAAATAAAGTTTCAGTAGAATAATGGGACGAATTTGTTACAGTAGTTGAAAAAATTTATTATCCATCTCAATTAACGTTCAGAATAAATTTCAAAAATTCAATTAAATGTTAAGTAAGTATCTCTGTGCCCACTTAAAATATTCAATTGAAGGCCAAACGTTATTTCACTCTAGTTTTAGTATTTAAGGTGGAGAATCTAATGTATTCTTCAATTTTATGTCAATTATAAATAGAAGCTATGAATATATAATTTTTCTATATCAAAAATTAAAACGAATCTCGATAACCATATAAAATTAACACTAAGAATCTCAAAATGAAAAATATTTAATAAACTTTTCCCAACCCTTGTGATGTCATATTAATAATAAAGATCTTCCCCAACAAGAACAAATATTGTTGACATATTAAACACTTTCAACTTATCAAATTACTCAACAATAAAATAAATTCACAAACAATAAAAGCCAAAGCGGAGACAATAACATTATCCCTGATTTATATAATTTTCGGTTAAAGTATCTTTATGTTCCTTCTGGTTTTGGATTGGTTGTGTTGTAGGCTCTGATAACTTCTGCCTGGGAAACGGCACCACCTTCTTCTTGAGAAAAAGCGAAACCATCTGATAAAATGAAAATCGAAATTTATTTTTCTGTTCTTAGAAATATTAGAGTCAAAAAGAAAGAATTATTAAGTAGAAGGTACATGTTAATTACAATTAAAAGTACTTTTACATAGCCCGAAGTTATTTTTCAATCCATTTTAAGTTAGTTTCTATGTTAACAAAATTTATAATATTCCAGAAGTTTATGAAGCCACTATGAATTTTATGGTTTATTGAATGATTGGGATTCACAAACTTATAATTGAGTTAATAACAGGAGAGGAAGTTAAAGTATAAATTGTTAATTGAATAAATATGATACTGGAATTAGTGTATGAACTGATCACCAACCAGATTATACAGTACGAGTATAAAGTATGCAAACAAATTAATGATACATTCTGTCAAAAAAATACCGGGATATGATTATTTAAAAAACTCTGCTTACAACGATTGTTGAAATTTTTGGTGTTGCTAAATTGGCACAACTGTATTCTACATTTAGTTTGAACACGATCTGTCATTTAGTTTGATCACAGTGCTCAATTTTGTCAGTTCTTACGAGTGTGTTTTGCGATTTTTATAATGGATAAAAATATCAAACAAGGAATTTTTCTCAAATTTTGTACAAATGGAATTTCGTGAATCGCTGAAAATGTTACAGAAGGTTTGCGGGGAATCGACTTTATCAAAAACACGAGCGTATTAGTGATAGAGTGCATTCAACAGAGGCCGACATCTTCAATTGAAGTTAACGTCGATAAAATGAAGAAAATGGTAATTGACAATCGTCATTCAAGTTTGATAGAGATGGGCAATGAACTTTTTGTGTCTCACGAATTCATTCTTACCATTTCAAACGTTTATTTGGGCAAGAAACGCGCTGCCGCAGAAGGTTAGACGGTAAATAAAGAATATTTCCTGAGTGTTATGCGGCGTTTGTGGGAGCAAATTCGTCAAAAAAGGCCAGATTTGTGGAAAGAAAACTAATGCATTTTGCATCATGATAATGCACCATATTACAATCATATTGTAACGATATCCAATCGTCCCTGAAACCGTTCCTGTCACGGCCGGCAGAATGACGCACTTCGGGAGACTTCGAGAAGGATTTAAAGGTTTCAGCGCGCCGTATTACAAAGAAATCAGTGTTGCTGTTTCCGGAAGATTCTCGAACGAAGATCTGGAATAGAGCCGATGTTATGCAAATGTTCTAGAACAATTCGGACTTGTATATAAGGAGAACGCGACGCGCAGAAGTTTGAGTTTGAATACAGAGCGCGAATAAGTGGAAGTGTTAGAGATAAATTAAGCATTATTGATTGTGTTATATAAATTAGTCATTTAGTTTAGTGTTATAATTGTTCAGTCTACGTGTAAACTAGTAAGAAGTTGAAGTGTTTGATTTGAACCCACAAATAATTTAAAGAATTAAGAAACGTTACAATATTATTGTGAATGAATTTCTGACCAAAAACTCAAGAAATACCATCCGTATTCACCATATATGGCCCCGGCCAATTCTTTTCTTTTTCCAAAACTAAAATTACCGCTTCGAGGTACCCGTTTTGAATCGATAGATGACATAAAAGAGAATTCGCGGCGAAAACTGAAGTCAACTACGGAAAATGCGTTGAAAAATGCTGATGATTGGATTATTCGTTGGCGGAAATGTATCATTTCGGAAGGGGTCTACTTTGAAGGCGATACAATAAATTTGAATGAAAAATAAATATTTTGTGTTTCATTGACTGATCCGCCGTACTTTTTTGACAAAATGTACAAGGTGGGCAAATTTCGATGTATTTGTACCGAAGAATGGTGGGATAGATCACTTTTTTATATTTAGATATTTTTTGGCCAACTATAATTTCTTTCAAATTAGAACCCAATTTTTATCCTAAGGAGTTCTACAATAGTAGTGCAGGACTGTGATGAATACTTCTCCAGATACAGGGTGTTTCATCCGAGAAAAAATTGATTCGAGATTTCCCCTGACAGAAACAAAAACTTGCATCGCTTGGACCCGTAAACTTTTCTCGAAAGTAAGCATTTCTGTAGTCAATAATTTTGTGTGAAGGAAATAATCCACTCATCATCTGCATCCCTTAACATATAAATCTTGAAAAGGAACAATGTGGAAAAAATTATGAATTTTATTCTATACGTTACACTGGTACTGTATGACATTTGGTGAAATATTGATATTACTTGAAATCTACACAGATAGAATGGAGTTGTCCAAAAGAATTAAGGTAACAAACAAAGTCATATACGAATCCGTTAGACTAGGAGCTCCTGAAACATCCCTAAATGACATTATCTCTATAGATGACACCAAATTTTTCAGTGATAAATATGAAAAAAAAAGTGGGAACACAAACTCAGTCAAATTCAGCATCAGTCAAAGTTCTTCAAGCTGCAAGACTCGAAAGATCTTGAATTAGATAATGACAATAAAGTTGTGTACATCTACAACCTAAATTGTGTGCATTAAAATATATCATCTGAATAGTGCACACGCATGTGGAGAAGCTCTAAGCTGCGTGGTAGTGACTTTTTATTCTTTCTCTGATCAAAGTATGCCATGTTTCATTTATTTTAGGTTTATATCCAGGCTTCCAAGGAGGGTTTTTTAGCGAACTTCAACGATTTTAGCTTACGCACGACTTATGGATGAATGAAAATACAGGGCGTTACATAATAGTATGTCACAACTAGAGGGGATAAATCTTCGTGCAATTTTAAGAAAAACAGTTCATATAAACATAGGTCCGCAAAAGCTTCGTTACGGAGCTACAGGGTGTTGAAATTTCCGGAAAAAACTGTTTTTTTCTTGAAAACTCCTGCAGTTTTTGAGATATTCAGCCAAAAATACAAGCTATTTTTTACAGCCTCTATCATTACACGTCCTAAATTTTAACTAGAATCTACTAGGTGTTTTCTTTGCCTTTTCAAACTTTTTTTGCGCCACTGATCAGCGTACAATCAATTTTCGTCATCTTCGTTCAATTTAGAAACTTTTTTGACACTTGTAATTTTTTCGTATCTCCAACCGGTCTCGAGCAAAAAATTATTAAACGATTGTATGCACTCGCTGAATTGAAAGCACTTCTAATTAAAAAATTACTAGTAGGCTTGGATTTTTTTCATTTATTTATTTATTTTGACAGTTGCTAAAGTTGAACCAGTGTCTGCTCGAATTGTTTGTTAAATTAACGATTAGTTTTAACACTTTTGAAGTTATTGCTGTAAGAAAAAATGGCATAGCCGAATTGGCTGATATCCATTACATGTACGGTCTGGCTGACGGAGACACAACAGAAGCTAGGCGATTATATCAGGTGCACTTTCCAAATCGAATAACACCAGAGAGGCGAACATTTTCGAATATCCACAGAAAGTTGAGGAAAATTGGTACTTTTACTGCAAATAATCATTTTAAAGGTGCAACTCAAACTATGAAAATTCCAGATATTGAGGAACAGTCTTAAATAGTATTGATTTGAGTCCTCATGTGATTACAAGAAAATTGGAAATCATTTGAATATTTCACATGTTCTAGTTTGGAAGATTCTCCACGACTTTTTATTGTCCCCGTTTCATATTCAACGCGTCCTAACTCTACTTGCTCGAGATTTTCCTTCAAGATTGAATTTCTACCGATGGTTCTTAGATAAAATTAGAGAAAATGCTCACTTTGATAGTGAAATAATGTTCACAGACGAAGCTAACTTTTCGAGAACTGCTATCACAAATTTTCACAATAATCATTATTGGGCTGAGGAAACCCCCCATTTGATTGAAGAATCTCATCAAAAACAATTCTCACACAATGTCTGGGTCGTAATAATTGGAAATTATTTGATTGGGCCATTTTTTGCCTAACAGACTAAACGGTCCCGCTTATCGGCAATTTCTTGAGGAGGAGTTACCTTTATTGCTCGAGGTTGTGCCACTTTTGGTGAGAAACATAATGTGGTTCATGCATGACGAGCCACCAGCACATTTTAGTGAAGAAGCTAGGGAATTCTTGAATAATACATTCAACAACCGATGGATAGGTCGGGGTGGGCCAGAACCATGGTCTCCTAGGTCCCCAGACTTAAATAGTTTCGACTTTTTCAATGGGGATATCTCAAAAGTTTAGTTTATACCACTCCAGTGAACACTGTAGAAGAATTGAAAAATGGAATAATAACCTCTTGTGACACGATAAGAAATACCCCAGGAATATTTCAAAGAGTGCGTCATAATATGCGAAGAAGGACAGAGGCCTGTATTCTTGCAGGTGGATGATACTTTCAGCAATTTATTTAGTTTTTAATTGTTTTTTTTTTAGTTTAATATTGAATAAGTATAACTTGAGTCTCAGAAGACGAGCTATTAAAATAAAAGCAAATTTTGGGCATACCTATCGAGTATTTCTATTATTTTTTTATTCAGCGAATAACATACAATTCAAATAATTCAAATTCAATAATTTTTCACTCGAAAACGGTTGGAGATACGAAAAAAATAGAGGTGTCAAAAAAGTTTCTAAATTGAACGAAGATAACGAAAATTGATTGTAAGCTGATCAGTGGCGCACTGCAGAAAAGTTTGAAAGGGCAAAGAAGACATGGCTCCGGAAAAGAAAACACCTTGTAGATTCTAGTTAAAATTTAGGATGTGTAATGATGGAGGCTGTAAAAAATAGCTAGCATTCCAAATTTGGACTGAATATCTCAAAAACTGCAGGAGTTTTTAAGAAAAAACAGTTTTTTTCCGGAAATTTCAACACCCTGTAGCTCCGCAACGAAGCTTTTGCGGACCTATGTTTATATAAACTTTTTTTTCAACATTGCACGTAGATTTACCCCCTCAAGTTGTGACATACTATTATGTAACACCCTGTATACCAGGTGTCCATTTAGAGCGAAATCGGTACATAACTCTGTACTTGTCCAATACATCCAAGAAGAATATATAAAAAAAAGTTAGATACTAATTTGCTGTATGTTCTTAAATTATTTCCATATACACAGAGTGTTCCATTACAGTGAATCATATCAATATTATGTTTATCAAAAGGAAGCCTATGTTTCTCATCTGTAATATTAATTTATTTTCGGAAATACCATATCCCGAGGGGATGACGGCAGTTTGAACCGGGCGGAGAAGATGGCATGCAGCAGCCTTCGGCCCCTGCGAGTATTTCTTTTCGACAGAGGAAGGGTCGGGGGAAGGTCCGTGCCAAATTGGAAACCTCTAGCTCGAACGACGGGGCCGTGAGGATTTTTCAAAAAATTTCGTCGACAAGTAGTCGAAAGCGAACGGAAAGTCGTAACGGCGAAATCAGAAATTTGAGTCTTTCGGAAGGCGATCGGAACGATCGATCGAGCGAAAATGCCGAGAAAAATTCCCAAAAAAGAGAAGCGGAGAGGATAATTTCACGGAACTTCTATGTCTATACAAATTCTTCTATCGCGTTCGATCCTTTTGAAACCGGGACGAGGGCGAAGCCTCAAGTTCTGCATGCTACGCCGCGATATCTCGGTGCCCGTCAAACTCCGGGAAAATTTTTTATCCAACGACGGGGTGTCGAAGGACTTCCGCAAAACTTTGCTCCCTTTTCGTCATTCCGAGAATATCTGGCAGCCAAAAATCAACGAACGTCGAGCTGTCAATATAAGGGTTCTGCTTTCATCCGTCCTACTTATACATGGTTAGCCGGCGAAAGGATTCAGTTGTCGAACGATTACTATATCTCGAGATCGGGTCAGCGAAAAGAAATCGTCACTCTACGACTTAATTTTCGAATTTGAGAGAAAGACCGGAAATACCGGAGAGTGGCCAGCGACTTCTCTTACCGCCCTTACAATCCTTATTCCAGCTCCGATGACAGTCCGGTCTAATAAACGTTCCAAAGTCGATGTCGCCGGCATAGCTTCTGATTATCCTGAGGGTTAGTATTCCGGAGGTCAGTTTTACCATAGTGTACAATACAGTGCTCTCTTTCCTCTGAATGAGATTATGAAAAGGGATAAAATGTTCATACCAACATAATTTCAATTAGTCTTACATTTCGATCTGTTAAAATAAATGATATTTCCGAACTTTATTTCATTGAAAAGTCTAATGAAACTGAAAATTATGTTTCAAAGGTAAGCGAACGTAGTTTGATGTTTATTTTGCCCATTTTTATATGTATTTTGTTCAAACAAGCAACGTAGCGGAGCTCAAAGCAAAATGGAGTAATTTGTAGCGGAGTTTTATGAATTTTTCTACGATACGAGAATACTCAAAGTCACGTAAAACTAGTATATTTTGAAAATTTTAACTCGAATTGCACAGAGTTTTTACAAATCAGTATATGTCTTAACTAAACCATTCGCGAACATCCCCCGTATCTACTGGAATCTTAGAATCTCAATTTTAATATTAAATTATTCTTATAAAACTAGATATCCACAATGATAAGTAATTATTGATATAGCGATACATGGTGTTTTATGATGAAAGTTAAATTTTATTTTGGTTCAAACTCTGACGGAACTCCATATATACAGGGTGAATCCAGATGACCTGTACCTACTTCTACGGTGGATGAAATTCGATGGGGCGGATTAAAATCCGGTATAGAAAACATCAAGACATTGTTGGTGACTCTACAGGGTGTCTTTTGTAAATTGTCAAAAAGTTTAAGTCCTTCTAAAATTCTCAATCAATGTAATAGAGCGTTTTTTAAGACATTATTGGCATTAATCGCATCAAAAATAATTCCGAAAAAAATTCGAAGATTCCAGGACTGGACTGAAACTTCCTGTATATATTTGAATGAATTGAATTTTCAACACATACTATTTTTTTTAGAAGAAGCAAATCAAGAAGTTGAATAAACACAATCATGGCACAACTACACCTTCTTTTGTCGAGAGTCGATTTTTTACAAAACCTTCATTTCTCATCCAGAAATTGGGAGAATATTTCTGGGATTGTGTAAAAACAGAAAAACATCTTTACAATTGACGTCGTTTAACACTGCACTGATTAATACGTTGAATGCCTCATCAGATTCGACTAGAAAGATCTGGTTCGAAAATATGCATGGACGGACTCAGATTTTTTGAAAATCTAGTGTTGAAGAATAAGGAACGTTACCTTCCTGATTTCTTCGACTATCTTACAATACGCAAAAGAAAAATATTTTGATGTCCATTTCATTTAGAATTTACATTTATTCCCATTCAAACTTCAAAAACGAGCCAATGCGTCGCGGGCTAGGCGGCAAATTCATCGAAGGAGAAATCAAGATCACATCCGTGTATCATTAACGAGAGGAATGATATTCTGGTTGAACTCTGAACATTATGAAACAATAAAAACTAATAAATAATTGTGGAAAAATTGAAAAAATGTCAGAAACCCTGGCAAATTAACTCCAAAAAATTATACTACCATAAAAAATTCAAACCAGTGTGAAAAATAACACATCTTCAAATTTCACAATATTTAATATGTCCATCAGAATCAACACATTTTCTGGCCCGAATCAAGAGGTGGTTAATAGATTTCCTGATAACGTCAAGCCAACTTCGCACCCCATCGCAAGCTGGCTTCCAATTGCTGACGCGGATTAATTTCCATCTTACAAACTAAATTCCTTAAGTATCCCGATAAAATTTAAACTAGGACCTTTCAATTTTATGAGACACATCAAGATACTTGTGGACTTCGTTCCATAGAAAATTATGGGTTGACTCTATGTTCTAGTCTGTAATCACAGATCTGTGTTGTATCTGGTAGGTTTGAATTTATTTAAATTGCTTCTTCTTCGGTTTTTTCAAAGTATTTCGAGGAATTGAAAATGCCGATTCGTTTATGAACGAGGAGTACGCAAATATTTTACTCAGTTATGGGTATTGTAATGGTAATCGGAGAGCTGCTGCAAGTGAATACCGGAGAGGGTGCCTAAACAGCAGAACGCCCAATCATCAGACGTTCTCTTCTTTATTTAGATACTGCAGAGAACATGGAAGATTCCCGTCTGGGAAGCAAGGGGCTGAAATAAATCCAGCAGTAGTTAGAGTAGATAAGAAGAATGAATAAATTGTCGAAAACGAACTTATAATAAGCACGAGAATGGTGACCAGAAGAATGGAATTAACTCAAAAACGAGTATGCAGTACATTGAGAACGGGGAGATTCTATCCGTACTATTTTCGAAAGTTTCAGCGTTTGGAATTAGAAGACCATGCTCCACAAGTTTAATTTTCTACATGGTTATTAGGTAACAGAAGATCCACCCTCAGAATTATTTTCACTGACGAGGCGCAATTTACTCGTGATGGAATTATTAATATAAAGATTTCCCATATGTGGGCTCGATAGAATCGGCAAGCCGAAGTTGTCAAAAATTCTAACCTAACCCTCTGAGATTTTTTGAATTTCCTTCGAAATGATCTACTTTTGCTCATGGAGAATAGTGCTGCACCTCACTATGGCTTACCAGTGAGGAATGAAAGATTCCCAAATCGTTGGATTGGTCGAGTAGGGTCCAATATCTTGGCCAGCCAGATGTCCAGATCTGAATACCCTTGATTATTTTTTATGGGAATACCTAAGGAATTTAGTTTGTAGTTTTCTTTGTTTATGCATATTTTCGAACCAGATCTTTCTAGTCGGAATCTGATGAGGAATTCAACGTATCAGTCAGTACAGTGTTAAACGACGTTTATTGTAAAGGCGTTTTTCTGTTTTTACTCAATTTTTCGCAATAACACCCATCAATAATATGTATGCATTTTGATATTTTAACACCCTGTATTTAAGAGAGCAATCGTTTTTTCTCGAAATTTTTGCACTGTTATCTAGAAGCTTTCAATATATTCAACAGAAATAGAACTATGAACCGATTACGCTCTGAACGGATACCCTGTATATTATGTAAGAATCACAGATATAAAACAAGATTCAATAATGGAATTTCATGTATATAAATAATTTGTGTCATTAATTAGTTGATACAATAGAAAAAGTAGGTGATATTCTCAAGGTGAAACAGCAGTCCCAAAATGACATTACAGTCACCAAAATGTCGAATGAAACATGGTCTACTGAGGTTAATTGTCGTGAATATACTCACGGCTCAATTCCAGGTCGATATTATCAGATCTGACGGACTTCCTGGTCAGGACATTCCTCAACAGACGGGCAGTCTCCGTAAGTCTGTAAACATCACTAACTCTCTAGCCTATATACAGCTTATTCATTTCGTTATGTACGGAAATGTACGTATTAATCGTCTATTAAAAGGTGCAAGAGTGATACACTGCCATGCGGTTTTGAGTAACGAACATTGGAAGCAATACTGCACATGTTAGAACGAGTAATTTGCTCAAGATGCTGCTGAACTGGATAAAGGTACTTACATGTTGCAACTTGCTCCAAGGCATGCATTGTTCTTGCAAAACAGACAACACATTATTACAAAACAAACATTTACCACTTACATTTTTTTTAGTTAATTAATCAACAATTCTTTTGATATTACAGCTATGGGTATATACAGGGTGAAGTTTAGAAAATTTTTTCTAAATAAAAAATTATGAATATATCTGTACACTAGTAAATTATTTACAACAATTGTTGGGATTTACCAATTATCACATCCTCATTTATTTCTTTTCAACTGCTTTTATACAACGTGTTTCCTAAAAACGCAATAACTCCTTTGTTTTTCACCTATTGGAAAAATTTAAACAGATGGTGAGGGTTTTTACGAAGTACGGGAAAGCCCGTAAAAATTAATTCAAATTGAAACATACGTATTTTATTTTTTTCTGTGTACATAATATTTTTTTTGTATAGCGATGTATAAGAATTTACTGCTTTACTATTTTTTATATACAGCATGTTTGAAAAAAGCCACGGCAATATTTGAGGGTGTGATTGCCGAAGTCATTTCATGAAAAAAGTTCATTCAAACAAAGGTCCGCAAATACTTCGTTACCGATTTACAGGGTGTTGAAGATTTAATCGAAAGATGCGTTTAAATTTTCAAAACGAAACTCACCAGTGGCGCGCGTATGGGCAGAACGCAGGTTATTCTCGAAGAAAAAACTAGTACGGTACTGATTTTTTCAAAAACAAAGAATATATTTGAATTTTTCATTATTTTTCAAGAAAAACGCTTTCCTGACTTTTTTTTGTATTTGTCATGTATGGATGTGCTGACGGAAATGCATAAGAAGATCGGCGGTTGTATATTGAAAGATTTCCAAACCGTATTGCTCCCGATAGAAAAGTTTTTGAAAGCTTTCATCGACGCCTGTATGAAAAAGGCAGATTAAGACGATATGAAGGAGCAGGAAGGCCAAGGGAAGTAAGAACGGTAGAGCAGGAAAATGAGGTTCTTGCAATAACTAAGAAGTTCCTGGTACCTCCACTCGAAAAATTGCTGACGCTTTAGGCAATGCTAAATTCTTCCTGAAAATTTGTTGTATCCATTCCACCTAAAACGCTTATAAGCACTTCTTACCGATTTTCCTGCCGTATTGCGTCTTGTCAATGGCTTTTGCGTAGGTTGATTCAAATTCCTCAATTTCTTATGCTGATCCTGTTCACTGATGAAGCAAGTTTTCCAAGAAATCCCATAAGGAATTTTCATAATAGTCTCATATGGTGTGAAGAAATTCACATCAAAAAAATGAAGATCGATTCCAATATCAGTTCTCCTTGAACGTTTGGATCGGCATTATGGGTGCGTAATTGGAAAATCTGGGAAATTGTGAATGAACAATTAGGACGTACAAAGAAAAAGTCCCATATTAAGTTAAAAATTAACGACAGAATCAACTCTGACACTAAAGAAATCGCGAACGAATTCGGTACATATTTCACTACAATCGGTAGAGATTTGACTATAAACCATTTTGGTAAGAATGTGTCGCTGCTACCAGCTATGTCTGATAAACTCTCTGAGTCGATTTACGTATGACCGGTCACTCAGGATTCACTTCTGCATCTCATCAAAAACATGAAAGGCAATAGATCTGCTGGTCATGATGATATGAGCACTTACGTAGTGCAAAATATTGTTAATAATATAATTGAGCCACTAACCCATCTAATGAACTGATGACTTCTGGAGGGATTTTTTCTAGAGTGCCTGAAAAGAGAAATTGTTGTTCCAATATTTAAGAGGGGTGTTAAGACTGCTTCCGAGAATTATCGACAAATTTATATTTTAAGTGGAATATCAAAGGTTTTAGAAACGTGCATGTACCAACAGATTACTAATTTCGTAGAAAATAAACATATTTTGTCTTCAGCTCAGCATGGTTTTCGAAAGAATCGATCTACTGAAGCTTCTTGCGGTCTGTTTGATTATATATACGGTGAAGTTGACAAGGGAAGGTATGTTTCGTGTACCTTCTATGACATGTGTCGTGCATTCTACCTGATGCAGTCGTCAATTGCCTGTTCAAAGTATTTTAGCATTGACCTGAGAGGTGTTTGCTTGAATTGGATCAAGTTTTACTTGGAACGCAGAGAGATGATGATGAGGATGTCTGGCGATTTGTCTGGTGTGTATGAACTGGAACTCGGGGTTCCCCAGGGGTCAGTCTTGGGACCACTTTTGTTCAGTTTATTCATCAATGATCTTGTGTCATTTATAGGTCTCGGACCTATCGTGATGTACGCCGATGACACCGCAGTGGTTGTTTCTGGATCTACCCCTGAGGAACTTCGATTTATTCTTAAACTGATTGATGAAAGAATTGATGTTTGGTATCAGATGAATCGACTCATTTTGAACAGAGCTAAGGCTGTCATCTTCAGTTTTTATAATAGAAGGTCAGCACCGCTCGTAGATTTCGTCTCATTGACTGAAAATAAATATTTGGGTACCAATGTCGATGCGACCCTGACGTGGGCAACTCATATTGATCAGGTTTGCAAAATGCTGGGTAAGGCGCATTTTGCCTTGCTTCAGATGAGACCGTCTCTTGATCGTGCTGGACTGTTGAGTGTTTACTTTGCGTTGGCATACAGTCATCTTTCCTACAACATTATCCTGTGGGGCAGATCCAGTGGCTGGAGGCGGGTATTTGTGGCGCAAAAAAGGTTGGTGAGACTAATGTCTGGCTTGGGACCCCGACAGTCTTGCAGTGACAGTTTTATTGGTCATAGTCTTCTGACGGTTCCTAGTATTTTCATAATGAAGGCGGCACTATATACCAAAAAAAAACTTAGAAAAATTCAGAATGCTGAGTGATCTCCATGGCTATGGCACAAGAAACGCGATGACAATTAGCTATCCTTTGCATAAATCGGCTTTGCTATGAAGCGTCAACTAAGTATGTCGCAAGCAATGTTTACAATAGGTTACCTAAGAACTTGAGGCAAATTGATGATCCCAAAAGCTTTGAAAAAGCTCTGAAAATTTTTCTCTATGAGAAAACCTATTACTCTGTTGACGAACTGTAAAAGTATCTGTGATATTTCATGTGATTCTATTCACGCAGAGTGTTTTATCTATGTCTGTGAATTTATGTATTATTGTACATTGTTTTTGAAATTGGCATTATATGTATATTTGTTTGGTAAAAATGTTTAAGTGCTATTTTAACATTTATGTTGTGCATTATACATTTTATTTATTTGTGACGAGTACCCCCTGTATGGCAAGTACAATAAAAATTGATTTGATTTGACCAGTATTTCTACCAGGGAGACTTATTCGGGAGGTATACCGCCACTTTTTGGAACACACGCGTCCAGAATTTTTGGAGGATGTACCTTTGGCAATAAGACAAACGATGTGGTTTATGCACGATGGCGTACTTTCCTATTTCAATCAGCTTGCTCATGACTTCCTAACTCAAGAGTATGTAAATCGCTGGATTGGTCGAGGTGGACCTCAACTTCGGCCTGCACGGTCCCCAAACTTAAATCTCCTCGATTTCTTCCTGTTGGGTCATTTAAAGTCTTTGATTTACACTACCCCAATGGCAAATGTTGAGGACTTAAGAAATAGAACCATCGCTGAGTGCAACTCGATAAGAACAGATGCTGGTGTTTTTGAAAGAGTTCGCCAATTAATGAGGAAAAGACTGAAATCTTGGATCCGAGCTGGAAAAGGTCACATTCAACAGATTTTGTTATTTTTTAAGAGTTATAGGTGATACTCAAAAATCTTTATTTTGTCCTCGAATTAAAGTTCTGAATTCCAAACATAGGCTATTTATTGATTAAAAGAAATACACTACGATGGTTCTTTTAATCGAAGACCATGTGCCGTACAATGAAATGTATGGATTTTCTTTCCAACAATTTTTCACTCAAAAACTTGGAGTCGTACAAAAAATGTCAGGAGAGCTTTTTTCTTGAAAAATAATTGGAAAATTCAAAAATATATTTTATTTTTGAAAAAGCCAGTAGCGTCCTATTTTTTCCTTGAGAACAACCTGCGTTGAGCCCATACGCGCGCCACTGGTGAGTCCAAAATATTGTTAAGTATTGAAAATTATGCGCCTTTGAATGTTTTCTGACACCTCCAAAATTTTAACTCAATATCTCAAGCGGTTTACGAAAAATTCAAAATCAACTGCATGTTTCGATTGAACTTCAACACCTTGTAAATCGGTAAAGAAGTATTTGCGTTTATGTTTATGTGAATTTTTTTCATGAAATTACTTCAGCAATCACGTCCTTATGTATTGCCGTGTCTTTTTTAAAAACCCTGTATATAAAAATGTATGTTCTAACTTACAATTTTATTCGGGGGTTTTCGCTTACTTCGTGGAAAAAAGTATAGAGCATCCATTTAAAAACCATTTGAATAGGAGGAGTTATTGCGATTGACGTATGAGAAACACCCTTATAACAAATTTATACATTCTAGACAATAACAAAGATATTTCACTATATACAAAACAATTCTTAATACTACAATTATCAATTCTTTACAAAAATATTACATCATCAGAAATTAACGACTATATTTCCGTCTTCTTGGCGAAAGTCCAAGGTGCTGCAAGCGTGATGTTAACTTGGCGTAACTACACTTTTCCACCGTAGTCCAACAACTGTACTGTTACAGAAACATAATCCGATGGAAAACCATTACGATTGTTAGGATGAAAACCACTCCCAGCTAGCTAGAACTCTATCAAACACAGCCCGCCTAAAGTTGACACACCGCTAAAGACCAGCACACATAATGGCGCATGCGTGAACACACCATCAAAGCCACCACTCATTTTATCAATAGTTTTGTATTGGGGAAAATCGAGGATTACTCACAAGATACTAAATTCATCATAAAATTGTCTGAAATACTTTATACTGGTTTTTCGAAACAAAGTGGAGAATTTTGAATAGAGAATATTTTAATGAAAGGTATTTGATAGATGGAGAAATGAAAACGTTTAGTAAAAACTTCAATAAAATAAAATCTTCAGTGTATTTTCACTTGTGTTCCTGGTCACAATAATAGAAGTTATTAGAAAAACATTTCCAAATGATATGGTTCACAACCATGAACTTCCACGATGTCTTTGTCCATCTGATATAATATTTGAACCAATCTGGTTTCCCTTCTGCTAGTACTAAAATACGACACAATATGTTTTTCATTTTAGTAGTCATTGAAGAAGATGTACTTAATAAGCTACCCGATACCAACACTAGGGAAATTGCTTTACAGCTACATGGTGATAATATGACGGTATTTGTCATCTTAAAAGAACAGATCTTATATCCATATCATCATTGATTTTTCTAACCGTCTTGCATTTTGCTTAGGATTCTAGATATGATTAGACAACAACCTGAATCTGGAGCATATTTCATTCACGAACGAAGCAAGTATTTTGAGAGATGCCATTATTAATAACCACAACAATCACATATGGTCGCATGAAAATACTCATCCTTTCATTGAAGCTCATCACCAAGAACAATTTTCTTTGAACGTGTGTATTAGAATGACTGGACATCACCTAATTGGACCACGTTTCCTTCCACCTAGATTAAATGGAGATGCATACACTAAGTTCCTAAGCGAAGAGCAGCTGGATCTACTTGATCCTAGTCCTTTAGGTGACAGGGCGGGAATGTGGTACATGCACGAAGGCGCTCCTTCTCATTTAAATGTAAGAACACGTAAACATTCGAATAGACTTTTCTACTTGGAGAATTCAAAAACTTTCGTTTACAGGACTCCTGTACAAGACGTGGAAGATTTAAGAAACTGCATTATCATTTCTTGTACAGACATTCAAGATACTTCTGGGATCTCCAATCGGATACGAAGATCAATGTGTCGACGTCTAGACTCCTGTGGTATGGCTGAATGAGGCCATTTTCAGCACTTACTATGATAGCTACTTCTACATAGTTTTCATCAAACACATAAAATTGATCAATTTTTCACACAAAAACTGTGGCAGATACGGAAAAAATGCAAGATATGAAAAAGATTAAAAATTAGTTGAAAATTTATAAAAAAAATTGAATTGCCATGACGTACTGAAAAAAAGTTGTAGAGGCAGAAGAAAAAAAGTTGTAAAAAAGGACACGTTGTACTACCCTGCAGAAAGGACAAGTGACCTCTGAAAATCTACTTACATTTACCCCTGTATATTCTCTCATTATGAAGGTAAGTTCTTGAAAAATTTAAAAATTCTTGATTTCGAGTTGTTTACTATCAAAAACAGGTGCAAAAAAGCAATTCACGCTGTGATAAAACGAAATACTGAGACGTCAAAGTGGTTAGAATAAAATTATTTCCAATTCTTTAATATTATCAGTTTCGATTTGTTTGAAAGCAATGCGAATATATTAATGAGATTAGAGAAAGAAGTATGTGAAACACTCCTATGACTTAGATGAAATTTCATTGAAAATTTCGATGAATTCAAGAAGAATTGTTCACAAATTCTAAAATTATCTTGTACACAGTATATCTGAACGTTTTTCAGATATAAAGAAGAAAATACGTTCGTTCCATCTTCAGTGGTTAATATAATTGATATTTTGCGTTTCACTTCGATAATCAAGAACATTAAAGCACAACGCGCATGCAAACGAAAATACAAAATAGTGCTAAGCAAAGAAACAGATAAAGATCAAAAATCAAAATCAATGTTCAGTAGCACTCGCGATAGTTGTTGAATGTTAATAGACAAAAAGATGATAAAATTCAAGTGACTTCATTTTTTGAAGCATAACTTTGGGGAACATTGAAATTGAAAAAATTCTTGATAACCAAACCGTAGAAAATAAAACAAGTGCATCATGCTGTGATTATTTGTACAATGCCCGAGTAATTTGGAAAGTACTCAGCACTGATGTTTGTGCTTCTATCAAATTAGAATTGTCATAAAGAAACCAGCAATCAGAACTTCATTATCGATTACTACAAAGTATTGCCTAACAGCATACTGAAAGAGAAATTCAGTAACCAATACAGGGTGTTCCCCAAGCACTATGACAAACTTTAAGAGGCGGTTCCCGAAGAAATTTCGAGAAAAATAAATGAGAAGGAATTCAGCTCCGAAAATTTGATCCTCACGGGTTCTTTAATCACAATTTTCAACATACGTGGAGGTGCACCGTTATATCATGTTGAAAGACATATTCTGTATAACATTTAGCGAAACATCATCAATTAAAATGAATAACGTGTTCTGTAGAAAATTATGATGTAATGACATTCAGTATGTATTTAACCCCTTCGGCCTCAGCATCCAACTCTATGGACATGAATTATTATTGCATGTAATATGAGACAGGATAATAAAAAATGCTAGTATCAATATTGGACGGTACCGGCGACTAACCCAGAAACTCTCTCTCTCTCTCTCTCTCCAGCCTGTGGATATCCACTCTTGGACAAAGGCCTCTTCCAAATCTTTCCATCTCTGTCTATTTAATGCAATCTGAACCCAATTTTCTCCTGCTGTTTTCTGGATATCATCCCGCCATCGTTTCGGAGGTCAACTAACACTCCTCTTGGTTTTTCTTGGGCGCCATACCATTATTCTATGAGTCCATCTGTTTGGTTCTGGGCGGGCTACACGTCCATTCCTCATTTTTGATCTTATCTCGCAAACTAACGCCAAGCATCGATCTCTCCATTGCTCGTTGTGTCACCTGGAGTTTGTTGGCGTATGCGCGGGTAAGAGTCATTGTCTCAAGACCGTATGTGAGGACTGGCATAATACATGTCTCAAACGTTTTCCTTTTGAGATTTATTGGGTTAGGTTAGATTTCAACACATGACCCAGTCTTCCGAATCCAGCCTAACCTAGTCCAATTCTTCTCGATATTTCAGAGGTTTGATTTTCCTTGCCTTGTACGATTTCATGCCTTAGAAAAAGTATTCTGTAACAGTTTCGATCTCGTGGTTACCGATACCGATTCTTAAAATTTCAGGACTCATAACTTTCGTTTTATCCAGGTTCATCTCGAGTCCATAGGTCAAGGCAGCCTTATATAGTTCTTCCAGCATCGTGCAAAGATCTTCGGCATCATCACTTATAAGAACTATGTCGTCCGCAAATCGAAGATGGTTCAGACGTACACCATCTATATTTATGCCTCTCGTTTCCCACTTCAAACCCTTGAACACGTCCTCCAGAGCCAATGTAAATAATTTTGGAGAGATCGTGTCTCCCTGTCGCATGCCTCTTTTCACGGGGATTTCTTTTGATGTTGTTTCTTCGTCTATCGTTATTTGAATTGTGGCCTTTTCGTATATGTATTTGATGAGATTTGAATATCTACTGTCTACTCTTGCGTTATTTAGTGCTCTTAGTGTTGCCCAAGTTTTAATCAAGTCAAACGCTTTCTTGAAATCTATAAATGCCATGTGCAATATCACATTGTACTCTGAGGTTTTTTCGATGAGAGTCCGTATCACTTGCAAATGGTCTACTGTACTGAAGCCTTTCCGAAAGCCGGCTTGTTCGACAGATTGATAAGCGTCCATTTTGTTGGTTAATCTATTTGTCATTATTTTCGTCAGTAATTTGTACAAGTGCGATAAAAGGCTTATTGGGCGGTGATTTTCTATGTTATTTCTGTCTCCTTCTTATACAGAATAATGACTTTAGCATTATTCCATACCATTGGTATTCTTCCATCATTTAGGCATTTGTTGAGAAGGATCCGTACGTTATCCAACAGCTATTCTCCTCCCATCTTCAACATCTCGATGGTGATCTTATCTTCACCGTTGCATTTTTGGTTCTTCATCTGATTGAGCGCAATTTTCAGTTCATTTGTATCAATTTCAGGAATGTCTTCAGAACCGGTATTAAGAATATGTCTTAAAATATATTTCTGTTCTTGATTTTCAGAACTATAAAGTTTTTTGTAAAATTCTTCAATGACAACTACGATTTCTCCCCTCTTGCTGACCAAGATACCTTCAGAGTTCTTTATTTTCGTCATTTTAGTTCTTCCATTTGATAGTTTGGATCTGAGGACTTTCATGTTTTTGTTGTTTTCAATAGTTTCTTTAACTAGCTGTGTCTTCCAATCTCTCAGGTCTTTCCGAATACTTCTGTTTATTTCCCTATTCGATATTTTATAGCTGTCATCCTCCCGACTTGTTTTTCTTCTTTTTTCAATTAGATGTCTGGTGTTTTGACTGATTTTCCCTGTGTTTTTCTGAGTGCTGCACGTCTTCTTTGTTGCCTTTTGTAAACAACTTGTTATCTTCTGAGTAAGATCATCAATTTCTCCATCTCCCAAATAGTCTGAGTGTTGTAGTTTCGTCGTGACAGCTTTTTCGAACTTTTCTCTAATTCTAGTGAGAACCTCTAAAGTGGGATACTTCTGTTTCTTCAGTATCATTTTGGTTCGTTCAAATTTGGTGTCGAGATGGATTGTAGCTCTAACGAGCCGATGGTCGCTATTTGTGTCGAATTTATTCAGGACCGAAACGTTGTAACATATTTCTCTCTTGTTTATTATGATGAAATCGATTTCATTTCTTACTTTTCCATCAGGACTTTTCCAAGTCCATCTTCGCGTTTCCGGTTTTTGAAAGAAATAGTTCATACAATAGAGATCCTCAGTCTTGCAGAAATTGATGAGCATTTCTCCCCGAGAGTTTTTCTCACCAGATCCGAATCTGCCAATGTGCCGTGTACAATCGGATCGTTTGTGGCTCGGATGAAATAATTAGTCAAGTGTTGACGTTCGCCATGGTTACGCACAAAGCAAGTCTTTAGTTTTATTTTATTTACTCTATAACGACTTGATCGATTGTTTTGATATTTTTTATTCTGCATAGTAATAATATTTGCAAAGATGTTCATTTACAAAAAATACAAACTATGCATGTTGTCATAAAATATTGCAGATAAAGCTGTATTCATTTCAGTGGTCATAACCAGCGTTGTAGACGATCGATGAACAACGTTCGTATTTACAATAAGATTTGGTACAAAATTATACATGTTATTTTATTTATTTTTAGGTTTTGATCTATCCAAAAGGCAAGCTGTGAATGATTTACTCAATTCATTAGGAAACGGAACAATATCTGATTTCGACGAAGAAAGTGATGATGAAGTTGTACAGGCAATACCAGGGTAGTAATATAACGCTATTCTCCGAAAGAATGATAGCTGATCATTCTGAAGAGGAGGAAGATATAGTAGAGGAAGAGGAGGTAGAACCAAGACCCGGATCTAGTAGTAGGCCTAAAAACGAAAAAAAAAAAATTTGGAGAAAACATTTACAGCTCGAATCACCACAATTCATTTGGTCAACTCCACCACTTTCTCAAATAGATTCACCTCACGCTCCCATTGATTATTTTTCTAAATATATATCAGAGTCCCTAACAATACAAATTAGTATAATGTAGGAAATGAAGTCCGTTATTTCAAGCCATGTACCTCAACAGAAATGAGAATATTTTTGGGGCTTCATATCATAATGGGTAACCTGAAGTTTCCTCGTATTCGTTTGTATTGGGATTCCAGTTTAGATATGAAAATATTCTTAGAGAATATGGCCAAAAATAGATTTATTCAGATGATAAACAATCTGCATGTAATTGATAACAATTCTATTCCATAAAATAACACTGATCGTTTTGTCAAAGTTCGACCTTTATATGGTTCAGTTAGAAAACGATGTCTAGAACTAAAGTTAGAGCAAATATTGAGTGTTGATGAACAGAACTTTTCGAGGAAAACTTGAAGTCAAACAATATGTCAAAGGAAAACCACAGCCATGGGGTGTAAAAACAATTATGATTTGCGGTAAGAGTGGATTAGTTTACGATTTTGTTATTTATCGAGGTGCAACTACAAATCTAGACAAAAATGCCATTTTGAAATATGGCACATCTGCTGCTTATGTAAATGCCTTGTCAAAAAGAATAAAGGGGTCTGGTTATTACCTCTTTTTCGACAATTATTTTTCCAATTACGTTTCGCTGAAGGATCTTCGCGAGAAGGCAATTTATGCAGGAGGAACGATTAGAATAAATCGTTTTGGAAAACCGCCACTCATAACCGACAGGGAAGATTCAAAAAAATATAGAGGATATATTGATCAAGTTACGAATAATACTAAAGATGTGGTTGTTGTCAAATGGATGGACAACAAAGGTACTTCTTT
Source organism: Cryptolaemus montrouzieri (assembly GCA_013387265.2). Classification (NCBI taxonomy): domain Eukaryota; kingdom Metazoa; phylum Arthropoda; class Insecta; order Coleoptera; family Coccinellidae; genus Cryptolaemus; species Cryptolaemus montrouzieri. The sequence continues at coordinate 31,191,829 of JABFTP020000001.1, forward strand.
CAAATTTTGTTGGAATAGGAAACCAAGATGAAGTTCGACGATGGAATAAAAAATCTAAAAAATACGTAACTATACCGCGTCCTGAACTTGTGCAATTATATAACAATGGTATGTATGGGTGGTGTAGATGAAACTGATCATCTGATTAGTTTGTATCGTATCTTCATTAGATCCAAAAAATGGACATTACGTATGATATTTCACGCCATTGACCTAGCACTTACCAACAGCTGGATAGAATACCAAGACGATTGCAAAACCTGTAATATACCAAGTACAGACGTTTTAGATCTATCGCACTTTCGGCAGCGTGTTGCAGAGGTTCTAATAAAAATGGGGCATCCATTTACTAGCAAAAAAAAAGAGAAAGGCCTGCATCTGGTGGTAGCAGTCCAGTTAATTTACCAGTTACACCAAAACGATACCGTTTCAGAACTGAAATAAGATCACCGAGCGAAATTGAGTATGACACTGTTGACCGTTTGCCCGAATATGATCAAAAGAAAGAAGCTACAAGATGTAAAAATCTAGGATGTATAGGAAAGACGCATGTTTACTGCCTGACATGTGAAATACATCCATGTTTTACAAGTGAGCGAAATTGATTTCGAAAATTTCATCAAAAACAAGTATAATCCTAACTGTGAAATATCAAATAATAAATAAACCGTTGTGATATTACATAGTTTTAAATACTTACTTCAAATTAGTAGTACAAATCATTTATTTATGAAATACGTATTAATACTACACTCTAAACCTGATGTCCACTCAAGTGGACATCAAAATTCAAAAACTAAAAACGATAAATCGTTTATTTATACAAAAATCCCTTAACTTTACCTCTAGCAACTCGCAGAAAAACCTTAAAAATATTTTCATTGATGCTTTATATAAATTCAGGTCCGAAGGGTTAAAATATGAATGTACAAGAAGGTATTATTATTAAGGCCACCCTAAACGTTGTTACTGAACTTCCTTTGGAAACGTCTTTGCCTTACCGCATTTGGATTCTCCATAAATGATCATTGTGGTAATTATTTATACTATCTCTTAAGAAGCATGATTCATTACACCATTAAAATATTGGAAATGAAGTCTGGATCTTGAGCATGTTGCTGTAGAATACAGCGGCAAAATTTGAGTCGATGCTGCTCTTCCCCTGCATTCAATGCTTGCACTCCCCGTCGATGATAAGCGAGCAGCTCCTCTCTTTTCGAAACAATCCACACGACTCAGGGGCATTCGCAACTGATTTGCAATTTGTGTCGAATACTTATCGCAAGATTATGTTCAAAACAATCTGTCAAAAAGTACCGGGAATCGATCAAAGAAACACGAAATATTTATTTTTCATCCAAATTTATTGTATTGCCTTCAAAGTAGGCCCATTTTTCAAACGTGTTTTCTCAAATCGACTTCAGTTATCTTTTATGTCTTCTATTGATTCAAAACGGGTACCTCGAAATGGTAATTCGAGTTTTGGAAAAAGGAGAACGTTGGCCGGAGCCTTATCAGATTAATACGGTGGATGATGTTAGTTGTTGAGTTTTTGCTCAGAAATTCATTCACAATGATAGCCTTGTGAGATGGTGCCATATCGTGATGCAAAATCCATGAGTTTTCTTTCCACAAATCTGTCCTTTTTCGACGAATTTACGCACTTAAACGCCACATAACACCAAGGTAATATCTTTATTTACCGTCTGACCATCTGGTAAGAATTGACTCCTTCTAGCATGTCCTCAGCTACCTTTACGCGATTCAATTTTTGAAGAAAATTCAGATTTTTCAGAACGGCAACGCGTTTCATGCCCAAACAATCGTTTAAAATGGTACGAACTGATTCGCGCGACACAGAAAGTTCATTGCCTATCTTTCTCGATTTTAAATGACGATTTTCGATTACCATTTCCTTCATTTTATCGATGTTAACTTCAGTTGAAGATGTTGATGCCCAACCAAGGCGAGGAAAATCTTCCAATACTACTCGGCCGCTGTTGAATTCACTGTACCACTCATATGCACGTGTTTTTGAAGTCGATTCATCGTAAGCCTTCTCAAAATGTAAAATAAATTGAAATTAATTCGTCTTCTTTTGGAGTATCATGACAATTTGTCATAGAATTGGACCAGACTCGATACTCAGGGGTTTTCTAGGTCGCTGAACACGAATACGAGGTCGGCGAACTACCTGGTGCCCGCAGCGGGTGTTTTAACCTGTTACCCGCTCGGCCGAGTTGGTGGGGCGCTGCTCCTTCTTACCTCAACTGCGTACGTTTTTTCTGTTCCCAACAAAACGTCTTCTAGTGATCTCGTGTGCGAATCATTTTATTCTTTTTGTTTTTCTTTTGACTCGCACCCGACGAGTCTACTAGTCCAGAGCAGTAGCTACCCGTCCCGTCCCTGACCAGTATACTCGTCTCCCTGACGAGTATACTCGTCTGTAGCAATTGAAGGGTTAAACACCTTCCTCTGGAAGGAAGACGTTTAGACTACAAGCCTATGGCAAAAATTACCCTGTGAAATGACCCACCGTGAATAATGCTTAGAAGGTTGTTACAGTATAAGAAAATAACTATCAGCACTATGCCGTCACTTTTGAGTGGTACAGGTGAGTACGTTGAGTAAATGGAATTTTTCAGGTACAAATGAGGAATTACGACTAATTATTTATGTACGGCTTTCTTATAGTTTGATAGATGATTGAAAATAAATATCGAAAATCTAGTGCCGTACAAAAGTGGTGGTACCGGAAGTCAGTGCAAATTTCTAATTCGCCGATAATTGCGTAGAAGCAATATAGGTTATTTATAACTGTACGGCATTTATGTACTTCATTTTGTATAAATATAAAGATGCTTTACCCGTGAACTCCGTACACATTTCAAGTGCAGGGGTTGAAAACCAGGGATCGCAACCTTTTTTTCCTACACCCATGTGATTTAAGGTCATTGTAAAATGTACGGCATCTTGTTCAAAATATGATTTAACACGGACAGTAATGTTTAATGATTATGCTGTCCAAAAATTATCGTCAATATTTCTGTAAATAAATAATTATCAAAATTTTAGGATTTACCGAGTTATTACTGCCGTGGGATCATAAATTCTTGTATGGCAACTAGACAAAAAAAAACAGATCCCGTACATTTTACTTCAGATTATTCTTTACAGCAGATGAAAACTTTGATAACGTTTGAGATGTCCCTTAACGTCATTTATTACTGTATGGCATTCGAAAAATTTCGTTTGTAATATCAAATATTAATAAAAAATCATAATGCCGTACGTACGTATACATTTTGAAGACACATTACTTATAATAAACCTAGCAAGAGAAAGGTGAAAGTTATTTTGATTTTCTATGTTTTGAAAATTTTATCAATAGAATAATAGAAGGTTATTCAACGAGCGTGTAACGATAGCGATTGCGTTTATGTTTTTCAGTTTATTATTAATTGGATCACCCGTTAGTCCACTAATAAAACAAATTTTTTCTTCAACTTCTGTCATATTTTGAAACGAATCTGTAATGTCCGCAGGATCCGATATGTTTGCAAAACTGACAGAACGCAAATGAATTTCTGTGCGCGGAGACCATAGATTATTAATAAGCTAACGTCAAAGATGAGTAACGAAACAAAATGTTGTGGCTCAATCATCTCCCGCATATAATATTATGATTGTTTTTTGTCTATGGGGAGTTATACAAGAAAAATCATAATTTTTTTATTTGAAATAATTTTTCTAATAATTATTAACTATCGAAAGTGTACGGCATTCACCTTTTATTGATGGTTGTCTAAAGTATAAACAAGCTATGTTCTTGCCGTAAAATATAAACAAGCTATGTTATTACCGAAAAATCACTCTTTTCAGAGGAAGTACCTAATTTACCCCATAAACCTATGTGTTCCACTAAAAATGTACGGCATGCTGAAAAATGTTATCTATTCGTGAAGTAATCTCGAGATAATTTAATTTTATGTTGTTTTATATCATCATCACCTATGCTAATCAGAAGTAAGTATTGCGACCCGTGGCTTTCGACCCCTGCGCTTGAAATGTGTACGGCGTTCATGGGTAAAGGATCTGTATATATAATGAATAATAAAATAAACAAGTTACTATGTTTTAACTATCACTAATTTATTGATCAAAGACCAAAGAGCAACATCGGGAGTAGGACTACTAGTACATGGAAAATACGAAGAAAATATGGTAAACGTAGAATAGATAGAATCCTGAAAGTCACAATGTCGTTCGACCGTCCGCTACATATCCTATCAGTATACGCACCTGACATAAGCAAACCAGAGGTAGCGGCGGTAGATTTTATGAAAGTCTTCAATCACAACTAGATAAAATACCAACTAAAGAAAAGATAATCATATTAGGAGACCTTAACGCTAGAGTAGGTAACGAAGTAGTAAACGGGTGAAACAAAAATATAATGAAGACGCAATTAACAGAAACGGCGAAATGTTGACGGAATTTTGTGCACAGAACGAGTTGCGAATTAATAACACTTTTTACCTCACAAAGAACAGCACAAATATACTTTCTACGATAACCGAAACAACAAATCCATAATTGATTACATTATCACTAACCGAATGTTTCTACCCCAACAAATCTTAGATGTAAGAGTTTTGTCATCAGCTAACATTGGAACAGACCACAAGCTCGTTCTAGGAAACTGAAGATGACAACTCAATTAAAAAAGAAAACACCATCTGTAAAAACTGAAAAATTTAACGTAGAATCGCTCAACAATGAGAGCACAAAACAACTTTATTCAAACCGTTGCAAACAGTATATAACTCGCAATTCAATATTGCAGCAAGATAACCCCGACATAGCATGGCTCAAACTAAAAGAAAACATATACAAGGGTGCCACAGAGACCTTGGGAACCCGCACGGTATCACAGAACGGCAAACCTAATAATAAACCCTGGTTCACCACTGAAGTCAAAAACATTACAAAGGAAAAAAAAATATATCTAGAATATAAGAACCATCCGACACCAGAGAACCGAAATAGATACATAGAAATAAGAAATAGGGTGAATGACAGAGTTCGGGAAATTAAAGAAGAATACTGGCAGAGATTTAGTGCTGAAATGGAAGCGGATATATACGGAGCGCAAAAACGAATTTGGAAATTATTAAGGGTATGAAAAGGACACTAATGAAACTATACAACTGAAAACAATCACAAACGAAACATGGGAAAAATACTTCAAAAATCTTTACACCGAATCAGAATATGAAGAAGAACCCCCAGAAGAAGACTTAGAAAACAACATTATAAATGAACCGGTAACAATCACGAAAGAGCAAGTAGCTATGGCAATAAGTAAACTTAATAATAGGAAAGCTCCAAATGAAGATAAGATAACAAATGAGATGATCAAATATGGCGGAGAAGCCATGAGAGAAGAGTACACAAAACTGTTTAACATCATAATTCAACACGGAAAAATACCAGAAGAATAGAAAAGAAGTGTAACAGTGCCTATCTTTAAAAAAGGAGACAAAACAAATCCTGCCAACTATCGCGGAATAACCTTATTAAGCACCTCTTTGAAACTGCTTACAAAGATTCTTGCCGATGACATAACGTCAACAATGCCAATCAGCGAAGAGCAACAAGGCTTTCGAAAAAACCGGTCCACGGTCGATGCACTATTTATAGCAAGGCAATTAGTAGAAAAGTCTCTTGAATATAACACTCCAGCATATCTTTGTTTCATAGACTTAACGAAGGCCTTCGACAGAGTCCAACTGAAGGATGTAATCAAGATACTGGAAAACAAAGAGGTACCCAAAAAATATATAAGACTCATGAAAGATCTGAACACTAATACAACAACGCAAATACGAACAAACCACACCCTAACGCAGCATTTCGGAACAACGTCGGGCATCCGCCAAGGTGATAGTCTTAGCCCTCTACTATTTAATACTGTTATGGACCAACTTGTAGAGACCGTTAAAAACTTGGGACTAGGATACCGCATGGGAACCTACAAAATTAACATCTTATGCTATGCCGATGACGCCGTACTCATTGCAGAATCAGAAGACGACTTACAAAGAATGTTATACGCCTTTAGCAAACGCGCAAAAAATGTCAATATGGAAATCTCAACAAGTAAGACAAAATGCATGACCATAGCTCAGGAACCTCTGCGCTGCAAGTTAACAATAGACAACGCCACTATAGACCAAGTCATGTCAATTCGAATACTTAGGGTGCAAAATAACAAGCACAGGATACCTTGAAGATGAAGTGAGGAGACAAATTAACAAAGCAGCTGCAGTATCGGGACATCTTAAACAACCAATTTGGAGAAATAAACACGTCAGTATACCATGCAAATCCAGAATCTACAAAACATGTGTGTGACCAATTATGACATACGGGGCAGAAACAAGAGCGGAAACGTTGGTAACAAAGAGGATACTAAGAACAACAGAAATGAAAACGCTAAGAACTATAACCGGTTACACATTGAATGACAGACAAAGAAATACCGACATAAGGGAAAAATGTGAAACAGACGATATTGTAAGATGGGTAAGAAAAAGAAGAAGAGAATGGAACCAGCATGTAAACAGAATGACCACAGATAGAATAGCCAAAATCGTATATAAAACCATACCACACGGAAGAAGGCCCGTTGGACGACCACCAAAACGATGGCGGGACAGTTGGCAATCAACTTCACAAGAACTGCTGCAGGGAAACCGGAACTGAACAGGCGCTACGCCTTCTACACGGTGAAGAAGAAGAAGAAGAATTTATTGATGTAAAGAATGACAAAATTTTTACATTGGTTGGACCGGTTTCGGACATACGTCCATTATCAACAACAAGTTAATGAAAACTGAATACTCGTGTACAATACAGGAATTACCATCAATAAAATGCTAGTAGAGGTCACAGTAACTTGAATAATGGTGATTGGTAAGTAATTAAGTCTACCTGGTCGTTAAGGAGCTTAACCCTTTCCACCCTAGATGCCTTGAAAATTCAAAGAAATTGAGTTTATAAGATTTATCACAGGAATGAAGAATTTTTAGCTGTTGAAGTTCTGGAAAAGGATGACATTCATTCAGACAATGTGCAGCTAAAAAGCTGAATCATATTTCTGATGTAGGAATGACCGGAAATGTTCTTTGTATCTAGCCTTGAAAGAGCGTCCTGTTTGACCTATATAAAAGGAATTGCACTCAGAACATGGTAATTGGTATACTCGTGATTTTTCGAATTTATCTGTTTTATCTTTTCTGTTGAAAAGCAGGCCTGACAATTTGCTAACTGGTTTGAATGCAATGTGAACTTTTTTACTATCAGACAAAACTCTCGCAACCTGTTCTGACGTCTTCCCAAAATATGTTAGAGACATAAATTCTTCGGGCTTTTCTCTCTTGGATTGGGGATTTATCATGTTGAATGTGTTGTTGCGTATTTTTCGATTAATTAAACTCTCTATTGTTTTTATATCGAAGCCGTTGTTCTCTGCTATTAACATAATGGTGTTAAATTCTGATTTTCGATAAAGGCAAAGAAATCGCTCTGTGAATCATGGATTTGAAGGCTGCTATTTCTTGAGAATTAGGATGAAATGAATTAAACAAATGCCGTAGAGTTATAAATAACCTATATTGCTTCTACGCAATTATCGGCGAATTAAAAATTTGCACTGACTTTCGGTACCACCACTTTTGTACGGCACTAGATTTTTCAATATTTATTTTCAATCATCTATCAATCTATAAGAAAGCCGTACATGAATAATTAGTGGTAATTCCTCATTTGTACCTGAAAAATTCCATTTACTAGCGTACTCACCTGTACCACTCAAAAGTGACGGCATAGTGCTGATAGTTATTTTCTTATACAGTAATAACCTTCTAAGGGTTATTCACGTTGGGTCATTTCAAAGGGTAATTTTTGCCAAAGGCTGGTAGTCTAGTTAAAACACCCACTGCGCGCACCTGGTACTCGCAGGCTTTTGCCGATCCCCTAGTAATTCATTTTCATTATTAGTTACCGATTTTCAAATTTTTCATGATTGTCCACATCAAAATGCAATTCTGAAATGCATTTTTCTTATGCACAAATGCAATTTGGGATTTCTTCATGATTAGATTAGTTCACAAAGTTTCCAAAGATTCCAACGCATCAAACTGCATTAAAATCCGTCTTTCTGTGGAAAAAATCAATAGTTTAAAGCCTCGACTAGACAGAGACAACCCATCTCCCCTCCCCCGAGATATTCAATGTGCGAGAGAATCACAAACAGCCTAAGTATGTGTGCTACACCACTCTCAACATTTCCTAGGTATGATGAAAGTATGAGACGTTTTCTACAATAGGGCACATCATCTATGTAGGGCGTCTACATACCCCGATTCGGAAAACGGCTACTCGAAAGCAGGGACCGCTAACCTAACCTATTTTCAATTAGGTCCAGCAAGTACTGGGGAGCGGATTATCATATCTATAGCACGACGGGCGGACCACACCAGTACACTCCGCTCGGTACAACACACTGCAGTTCAGTACAACGGTGGTCTCTTGAATTCACACTTAATTTCGCTGGAAGCTGGTCCTCACCCTAAAGATCTGATCAAGCCCGGACGTCAAGTCGCCAAAATGAAACAATGCGCAGACCTACGCAAACTCGATAATCTTTCCCTTCTAACTCGATACTCTTTTGATCATGTCATGTCAAAGCTACATTGTATTTCTGATAACTGGTCTATTGGAATATCGGTGAAGTAAAAAGAAAATGGAACACAATGGAAAACGGTTTGTTACATTTCAAAGTTTGTCATAGAGCTTGAGGGGGACACCCCGTAAGTTTCCCTTCCCCTATAAATATTTCATCATTTATAGGCATTTATTAATGCACGATAATAAAAATAAAACAAACAATTCTTTACTGAACGTTGGTTTCTTACACGAATAGCTTATTTACATCAGCTTTTTACCAACACCAAGAACAAGAACAAATGACAAATCGAAAATGAATAAAAATGTACTTACGATCCCTTCGGTTCCGTACGGCCGAATGCGGAATGTTCAGAATGTCTAATATCGGTCTCCCTAACCTTGTCAGTGAATGACTTGAAAATAGTGCTCTCGATGCTGTAAAAATACTCATTCAAAGAACGATTTGCAACATATTAGAAAAATACAATTACAGAGGATGAAGGAATGGGTTTCGCTCATGACTGGAAGGAACAAGTGGGGATACTTCTGGAGCGTTTCGTGAGTTAGTACATTTCTGGAAGGGGATGAGATGAATTAGTGGTACAAAGATATTACTGGAACAAAAAGAATTTAAGAATATGTACAGTATAAGCTCTTCATTCGCGGGGTATATGTTTTGTAAATTTGCCGCAAATACAGAAACCGTGAATATGAAATGGTAATTCATATGGGATTATGAGGGATACGCTACTAGGTGACAAACTAAAGAATAAATATATAAGAAAATCACTTTAATTGAAGTATTTGAACATATTGATTAATTATTATCTCCAAGCTCAGGCAATGGTTTAGAGAATTTTGTAATTTTTTCTTGCTTGGCAGTTTTTATAGGCTCCTTCATCCAAGCAACTCCTGTTCTATCTGTTAGAACCCTTCTCGTCCTATTCCATTCACAATTTTTGTTTGCAGTTAAAGTCATTTTCCGCAGTCAGAATAGACCACAGTGTTTTCCAGCATGATTTCAATGTGTATGGGTTCAGTTCTTCCTCTGATTTCTATTCCGAAGATACATTTTGCTTTGTCAAGCTTCTTTCAGCATTATATAACATTTATTTCAGAATCACATTCCATATTATTCAATATACATTCTGTCAAAAAAGTACAGGGAAACACAAAATATTTATTTTTCATCCAAATTTATTGTATCGCCTTCAAAGTAGGCCCTTCCGAAATAATACATTTACACCAAAACATTTTTCGAACGCTTTTTCCGGAATCGACTTCAGTTCTCGTTGCGAATTCTCTTGTATGTCAAAACGGGTATATCGAAGTGCTAATTTGAGTTTTGGAAAAAAAGTCGGTCGAAGCGATATCAGCTGAATATAGTGGTTGTTCGATGGTATTCGTTGAATTTTTAGTCAGAAATTCATTCACTATGATAGCCTTGTGAGATAGTACATCATCGAGGTGCAAAATTTATGAGTTCTTTCGACAAATCTGGACTTCTTCGACGAATTTGCTCTCTCAAAGACCGCATAACGCTCAGGTAATTCCGAGTGACAACACCGCCATAGGTTATAGCAAATACGTCGTGTTAGGAGGTGAAAGTGTCATTTTTATATTTGGATGCATAGTTTCAAGTTCGCGAGGATGACCTGGTGCATTATCCAAAACTAGAATAGCTTAAAAGTCTAAATTCCTTTTTTAAAATAACTTTCATCTTTTGAAACAAAACAATTCCGGAACCAGTCACAAAATTTAGCGCTTGTAACCCACGATTTCTTATTAGCACGCCGAAACGCTGGCTGGTCCTGCTTGTTTTGATTTCTTAATGCATGAGGATACAACGATCTGTAAAGCATCATCAGATCAGTGGTTCAATGACACAATCTCAAGATGCATTAGAACCGCAGAAGTGTAACTTTATCCTTTGCTGCCTCAAATCCAGGGGCAGACTTTTCGCTTTTGGAAATGAATGTTTTGTTTGGCATTCTCTTTCAAAACAGTGCAGTTTCGTCTGCATTGAATACTTGCTCAAGTTTGTATACTGTATTAGCTATAAGGTTTGCAAATTCTTCTGGATATCTTTCTGCTGCGGCAGTGTCTGCAGATGCAGTTTTTCCCATGATTTTAATGCGATGCAATGATTTTCGCACTTTTAATTTATTGAACCAAAACCTTTTGTCTTTTCTCGGATAATTGGACCACTAAGGGGCACTTCTTTTGGCAGCGGTCTTCGATCCATCATGAGAACGCCACTTCCATTTTTCTTTACTGAACGGTTTTCGCTGATAGTGAACTTGAAGATACAGCAGACCTTATTTTATCTTCGGATTTTTTATCCATCGTACAGTCGATTAGTTAACATTGAATGAGCGTGATATGGATGCAAGCGACTCTCCAAGGCGTAAACGATCAAGCATTTCTATTTTCACTCTAAGCGGTAACATATTTTTTCGTGTCGAAACGCGTTTGTTCAACTTTCTTTTGGGCGACATTATAAATCAGGAAGACGACGAATGGAAATATGGAACAATGAAACACGCAAAGCGTTTCTACCAAGGGACGGAACGTCTAATAAGTGACATTTAACAATATACTTTATGCATTGAGCAATAAGGTCGCTTTACTTAAACATTTTGTTTGTTTACATTCCCAAAAACAGCGACAGCGGCTTATGTCAAAGGAAAAGCCAAAATAATGCAGCTGCGATATCACTCAGAAACAAATTTTAGACGTAGTAGTGTCAAGGTCTCCTTCACTTTTTATTAGTACATTTGACGACTCGTATACAAGAGTCTTTTTATTAAAACATATGTATGTACCGCTGTACCGATTAGATCCGCGAATAAAGAAATCTTTAACCGCGAATATAGGAATTGGTTCGCATTTTTTCACAGCGAATAGTGAAAACGCGAAAATAGGAAGCGCGAATAAGGAGCTTTTACTGTATTCATATATTCAACTTACATTTTAACCAGAAAGTCCGGCAATATCGTAGCAGTGGGAACTAAAATCAGAGCCAACCAAAATGTGGCACTAGTGAAGATCATAACATACATTCCTGTCATAACACTCCCGACGGGTATAATAGGCCAGAAATGACTGAAAAAATTATAATCAATCGCAGAATCATCAAACAGACTTAGCTGCAGCTCACCTGTACGCAATTATAAAAACGAACCATAAAACTATAGAACCCCAAATGGCGGCATGCGTCAACCAAGTCCACGCATTTGTCACTATGCTCGCTTTCAAGCATACTGTGATTATCACAAACTGAAAAAATTAATGTAGTTTCAGACTCAAATCCGATTCGAAGGCAAATAACTCACTGTATATACAAAATTTCCAAATACTAAATATCCGCCATCTTTTCCACTCATCCATAAGACGTCTGCCCGACATATGAACAGCGTTATCCAGAACAGCATGGCGGAATGGATCAGTCCATTGCACACCCATACCCAGAACACTCGGACGTTGAATAATTGACCCAATTGCGAAGGCTTGTACAATTTCGGGTACAACAGCATTTTGTCATCGCCGCATGGCTTGTCGAACAAACCCATCGCCAAAGGTGGTAGCGCCGTGAATAATACATTGTACATACCTGAGGGTGAATCCTGGTTATTTTCGGAACAAAGATAATAATAATCTTTCGATTATGCTGCACAATGGCAGATTGGAATAGTCAGTTAGGTAAAATACAGCATAAGCTATATATGAAGGAAAGAAAACATAGGGCTCTGCGTCAAGAAATCAACGAACGAAATTGAATGCTTGGGAGAATTCTGATCCATTGCGATCCAAATTTTGATCAGTCAGTGCCGAACTTCATTCGCGATAACTGACTCGTTTTACTGGATTCTTTATCTTCTATTGAGAATGTCCCAAACATGTTTGTTGGGATCAAGGTCAGGAATTCGTGCAAGCCACTCCATTGAAATGATTTCGTGATCTTGAAGGTAAACAAAAATTATTCACCCATGTTTGCCGCAAATGGTATTATAGGCCCTATACACATCTTTCTTTTTCGTCCGCTTATCGGTTTTCGGTTCGAGACGGCGTTTGAAACTGTTTGTGTATTTCGTGCTGATAATCTCGGTTTTCTTCATAGTCAGTTGTGTTTATTTCGTGGATATACAATGAATCAAAAACGAACATATATATATATATATATATATATATATATATATATATATATATATATATATATATATATATATATATATATATTGTTTATCCAGGAGTAATCCGTTCGTTAGATTGCTCTCCATTGAATGGAGTTTGCAGACGTTTCGCCAAAATCTCATCTCTCAACAGGTAACTGTTACCTACCACGACTACGCATTGAAAATGCCAAATGAGATTTTGGCCAAACGTCTGCAAACTCCATTCAATGGAGAGCAATCTAACGAACGGATGTACGAAATAATAGGTAAAAATTATGCCAACAAATTGCAATAATTCAAGATAAGTTTCTCATTCAAGCGGAGATAATTGAACCAATCGCCTAGGTCTAGTCTCCGCTCTTTCAATAGATTTGAATGGGAAAAGTTGTTTCTTTTTAACAGCCATACTAATCGCTTTTTCCGTTTATTCATTTTCAGAACGGAACACGCCACCACCACTGCTAACGCTAATTTGTTATCTGTCATCTCACGCGAACGATTTGCATCTGTTCAAATCATCTATCTTTTTAGCAAGTGTGTGAAGAAAATGGTTCATCAGTCCAAAACGCCGTGTTGAACCGAGAACAGACGAACGGACGAGAAAGAACGAAGTGTATTTGGCCTATTACACGTTCTTCTAATATGTATGTAAAGTAAAGGTTCGTTCATAGGCAGGTTTCATTTTCAATTCCTATTAAAAAGCCATTTTTTTTGAGAAAAGTGGTGATATTTTAATGCAGAGCACAGGTTAATAATGAAATACGATATCTGGCGAGTGCCCACCTCGGGTCTTGCTACGAATGGTCATTTTGTGGAAAAAATTTTCATTACATTTTTGTATAATTGCGGTGGCATATAACAATCGAATATTGTCTTTGAGTGCCTCAATCATTGCTGGAGCATTGGCGTAGACCTTATCTTTGACGTAGCCCCAAAGAAATAGCTCTGATGGTGTTTAATCGCATGGTCTAGGGGACCACTTCACGTTTCCATTGCGAGAAATCACGTTCAGGAAATTGTTGTTGCAATAGAGCCATTGTTTATTTAGCTGGGTGGCACGTAGCGCCAACCCAATCAGCAAATATACGGCGTTGTTCGTGGTTAGATTCAACAGAGCATCTATGATAGTTTCAAACGCACGTTTTAAGTCAGAAAGTGTACTGGCGGTAATTTTTCCATTCTCAAAGTTGGTTAAGATGAAATTGCACAGGGCTTCATGTACTTAGACCTGGAACCGGAATATGAACTGAGAATCCATCAGCAGCGGTTAGACACTATATAATGCAAAAGTCTGCTCTGGAATGCCTTCTCATATATTCATGAGAATACTGAGCGCAGAACGTTGGCATCTTTTATGAATTATGAATGGACAGCTTCAAGGCGCATAAAAAAGTTCCCTCATTGAAGGATTCATTAATAATTTCAGCAACAATATTGATTACATGCCAAAGCAGAGAGAATGGACGCCATCATACCCTACAGAGTTTTTATGCAATACTACGCAATCAAAAAACGTGATATCTTGCTGTGCTGTTGGAAAAAGAAACAGAAAGTTCAATTCAGTGCTTGAGTTCACAATTGGTAGTTGGGGTGACAGAATTTTTCTCTCACTCGCCTGTCAAACGACTATCTCTAGCCTGGCAGTTTTCCCTGGTTATGTTCCACGTAATTCTAGTTTTATTTGATGCTTCTGAAAGCAGTCTATTACAATAGTTCTTCTTTGCAATATGAATAATATATTGGTGATGTTTCTTGAGAACCCCAATCATTTTCCAACAGCCTCACATCATAGCCGAATTTTGTGAGCAGAAAAATATCTCTCAAAAAGAAGCTTTCATCTGATAACTCTTTTTTGATCCAAGGACTACCCCTACGCTTTCTATTCCCAATTCTATATACTGAAAAAGGAGAAACCTCGTCGTTCCCAAAACAGAAATTCCAGTCAACATGTGAAAAATATTGTCTGAATCTAATAATAATTTCATACCTTAAAAAATCTGTACTCACAGTGAACTGTTCCGCCCAGTGTAGGTAGACGAACTGTGCAAGACAACAGTTCGAATAAATTCCACCCCATACCATTATTGATCTTCCACCAAAACCATTGGTAGGTGAAAGGTCGCACTGGGCATATTTTTCATTTCGACGTCTGTATACTAGAGACGGCCGATTGCAATGGAAAAGATAAAATCTCGACCCACCTATAAAGAAAACTCTGTACCAGTCAGCTTTCAATTAATTGACATGTTCGCTGGGTGTTGAAGCTGGGCCTCCAGCTGCCACCCGATGCCTCAAACCAAATTTCCTGAGACATTTCGTATCGTTTAAGTGCTAATTTGCTCTCCACTGTTGTGCCTTATAGTAGCGAACTGCTGTCGCAACATGGATCGAAGTAGTGCTGCCTAGGTCTACTTTCATGACTACCAGTCTCCCTGTACCTGCAGATCATTCTGGAAACTGTTGAATGGGCACCCCAAGGTTTTGACTTATTCTTGTATAAGACAAACCTAGGTCATCTACATCACTGCTTCAGCACATTCTGCCGGGATCAAATTTCATGATGCGAATAATTGTTTCAAAAATTGATCATCCACTGCTGTTAGCAATATCAGGTGGTTTCTTGCAAAATTTCAATTTATTTCTCATTAGAGGAACATAGAAATAACTAGGTGCCCCACACAACTATACGTAATACTCGTGGTCGAGGTAGTGCGAGTGGGCTTGAAACTGCTGAAAACCTCGCAAAGAAATTCTCAACATTCTATTGTGTGTTGAACTTACAACTCCTCTCCCCCAGTTCAGAACTCCTTGGTGCCCTTTCGGCCTCAGTGATATTACCTTCAGCACTTATGTTGTTGAAAAATTGATATGTACATTGAAAAACAACAGTGGCCCAGGACCTAATGAACTTTTTACTTTTGTCATGAAACATTGTGCACACAGTCTATCTCATCCATTTCCGATTTTGAATCACTTCGTTGTCATTTCCTTCAAAACAATTGGTTACTAGCTTCTGTAACTCCCGTCCACAAAAAAAGTGACAGATTATCTCCCTTTAATTACCGTCCCACCAGTTTAGTCTCCAAAGAAGGAAAAGTATATGAAGAAATCATTTTCGAAACAATGAAAAAATCTGTTCTTACGAATGAACTGATTCCTTGGTATGGGTGACTGGTCAAAGTTTGATTTCAGTATTCCAGTTGACATAATTTATTTGGATTTTTCCTGTGCTATTGATCGTGTACCTATAAAACGCATATTGGCAGCTGAGCTAACATCTTGAATTGGATAGAAAATTTTTTGTCTGGAATGCAATTTTATGTTAGAGTCGGAAACTCACCATCTTCTCAGCGACCTGTGACCTGTGTTGTTCCACTGCTCTTTCTATATACTGCCGATCTTCCTGTTTCAGTTTAGTCTAATTGCTCAATGTTTGTCGATGACACTAGCTTACAATACTCCTCTCGATAATCCTGACATTCTCCAACTGGATATTGACTCCATCAGGCTGTGGTGTATAGACTTGTCCTTGCCTTTGAATTTGGATAAACGTAGGGTTCTTCACATGGGTAAGAGCAACCCTCTCACTCGGTATACTTTCGATGGCACGATTACAAGTACTACTTATCATCGCGACCTGGGATTAACAAAGATTTAAGGTGGTCCAATCACATCCCCTATGTGGTGGATAAAACATCAAAAGGCGTATTCCTGCTCAGAAGGACTTTCAAGAAATAGCACTACTTCTCATCGCGACCTTGATTAATAAAGATTTAACGTGGTCCGATCACATCCAAGATGTATAAAGTATCAAAAGGCATATCCATGATCGGGAGAACTTTAGAATAGTTATCCTAGGACTTGCAGTCTGCTCTACAAAACATATGTCAGGCCAATCATAGAGTTTGCGTGACCTGTATGGCATCCCACCCTAAAACCTGACAGGGATCTTTTGAAGTCGATACAGCGTAGGGTAAAAAGAATCCCTTATGGCACCACATGTCCTCCGTATGAAGAACGACTCAATATTTTCGAGTTACCATACTTTTCTTTCAGACGATGGCGAGGACTCTTAATAGTCACTTACAGAATCCTCCACAACATGTTCGATCGTGACCTTTCTGGTTTATTTGATCTGAATCAAAATAGACAACTTCGCGGCTAAATCTATAAAGAGAGAATTTCCAGAAATCCCAAAATCAGCATATCTTACCAAATAGACTGTGGAATAAATTTCCTTCAGACATTATCGACGCGAAATGTATTTGTAACTTATTCTGCGATTCTATTCTAAAAGTGCATTTATTGATTTAGCTTTATTACTATTGCCTGATCAATTTGAAATATTGTTAGATTTGCATATTCAATTGATTTTCTAAGGTCTTGCTTCTCGCTGTTGCTTATGCGATTTCAGTCTTGTAATTTCAAATTTGAGATATCATTGGTCTTAGACATGTGTTTCTTATTCCTAATATGATAATAATAATGATAATGTGCGCAAAAAAAAACATCGAATTCTGTTGTCATATGTCTGGCTGTATCAGAAAAAAACTGTTAATTATTAGGTGCCTACCGCAAAAAATTGAAATATTGAAATTGTGCATAAATTTCTTGTTTCGTTCAACAGATTTGAATGAAATTCTGGAAATCCTAATTCAACATCCAGTTAAAAAAGTGAGTTCTTGTTTCATTTCTACCTGATTTATCAATGAATTCACCGTCATGGAAAAATTAAAAAAAAAAACTGTTTCTACCAACCTATCGACCACTGTTCGAACAGAATCTGCCCCGACCATCCTGAGTATATAGCATACCATAGCTCGATCACATACAAACAGATATTCTTGTAAAAACTGTACAAAATAAGTTTACACATCCTCGAGTAATTCCAGGAACCGTGAACTAACAACAACCTCAGTAAAAACCTAAATTGTGCAATACTGTAATCGGACGCGCACGCAGCCTGCAGTCCCTCCATTCCTGATATACCGACACCCACGTGCGCCTTCTGGATCATTGCTACGTCGTTGGCGCCATCTCCGATAGCTAGCGTGACCGTTTTGGTGTAATTCGTGACGTATTCCACCACTTCTGCTTTTTGCATGGGGGAAACACGACAGCATATCACCACTTTGCAGGAGATGCAGAGCTTAAGGAAGTCATTGCGCAGTTCGCAACTGAGGGCATATTTCAACGTTTTGCCGTCGACGATAAGGGCGCTTTCTTGATGTTTTCCGCTCGGGTCGCCTAGGTCCATTATATGCTTTAAGATGGCCTCCCGTGTTGTCTGAAAAAGATAATGAATCAATGAGGAATACTGATGTTTTATTGATTTTATGGAAACTCATTTTCAACGAAGATGACGTAAAATATTGTTTGTTTGTTTTTCGTTTAACGTGCTCTGTTTCTGCCTTTCGGCTAATGACACGCCGGGGAATTCTGTCACCTCCCTAACCCGGGAATTTTGCCGAACCCCTCTCGTGTCGAGGGAAGGGATCTTTAATGTCCAACACATCTCTGTTAGACAGGACCGACAGCTTTACATCTCCTCCGAAAGATGGACACTCAAGCGATTCCCAGAATCCGAAAAATCGTACCGACTATGTGGGGATTGAACCCAGGTAACTCTACGTAGGAGACGAGCATCATATCCCATACGCCACCGAGCCGGCTATGACGTAAAATATATTTTATACTTCCCACAATTTTATTTTACAAACAAGACCGGTTTCGAGTCAGGTCATTTTCAACTGGTCAACTACAGGAAACTACTACAGTATAACTCATTAGAATAGATTGTCGGGCAGAATTGATGACCAAGTATTATAGAATACAGATGAAATACAACAACGTTTCATTAAACCTATGGTTTAACGAAGAGTGCTTGAAACGCGACGTGATCCCTAATTACATCAAGTTCAAATTATGTATCGAGAATGGAACAACGAACAAAATAAAACGAACGACTTTGGTAGAAGGAAGATCTCAAACTGCTGTATAAGATACAAGACAATATCAAAATCAATATTTAAACTGTGCAAGATTAATAATTCCACACCCTACATAATATCGAATTTGATTGTCTCGAATATATAATCAATATGGAAATTAGTCAGATGTCCAAAAAGAAACATGGCAATTTGCAAGGAAAACTTTCTACCTTAGAAAAGAAACACTCTAATCAAAACACCCAGCAACCAGTCACCAATTCAGCACTATACCAAAAAAATAAATACAACCTTTTTCCCTTTTTCGTCAACATATCAAACAGTAATTTCAATGAAGAATAGATATCTTTGTTAGAGAAAGGGCCAAAATTCACTCCAGAGAACAATAGAATTAAATCAACCAAAGAAATTATTGGAGTCCAAGCCAAACTAAATATTCAGAAGCACAAAGACATCATCAACAAACTCCGTAAACATTAGATTGCTGAAATAATTGAATAATCTAATATTCGACCGAAGAAGCAGAATTACACGGAAACAATAGAATCCATATCAAAATTCCAAGAAGAAGACCTCATTTTAACAAAAGGTGATAAAGGCAGCGGTAGCGTATGCCTCAGTAAAGACCAATATAAAGAAAAAATGTAATATATATTGGAAACACTGAACATAATTGAAATACCTAGGGATCCGATTAAATCCTTCATAACAGACATAAGACAAGGATTGAAACATACAGATTTTCTAGCACATATAGAATGAGAAAAAAGAAAACTGATTCCAATGAACGCTTAATCTCCGAAGTTATAAGGACTAATAAAACTGCATAAAGAAGAAAAATCCGCTAGACCAGTAGTAATATATTTATATACACCTTCAGGTAGATTAGCTAAGTTGTTAAATCAGACATTTGATCTCACAAATTCCGTTCAAAACGCACCATTTTGAACTCTATTGATCTTGTACAAAAAGTTTCTAGGCTTCAAAATACACATAATCTTAAATCAGTTTCATTTGATACAAGGAACATGTATCCAAATATTCCACAGATGAATGCCTTCCAATAGTCAGAGAAATATTTACCAGAAATAAGACGCTTGCTGGTGAGTTTTGTAACCTTCTTAAAACCTGCCTATCTGAAAATTATCTTAAATTTCAATCGAAATTTTATCAACTCTTAGCCCCCTTTTAGCCGAAATATTCATGAATAACTTAGAAAGAAATGTAATATTGAATAACCACTTAGTGGAAAAACATTTAGTGTTCCGGTACCTATATGAAGATGATATTTTGGTAGGTTTCCAGGGCTAAAACAGGCAAATTAATAAATTTATGCATTTTCTAAATAAAGTTTATACCAACATTAAGTTTACAGCAGAAATAGAAATCAATATCTCAATAAATTTTTTGGAACTGACAATAACAAAATCGACTAACAATTTCGTTTTAACATTTACAAAAAGAAACCTTCACAGTTTCAACTATTCCCATGAACTCATTGAGTCACTTGAATCACCATCTAGCAGCTTTTAAATGATCCATAGGGCCTTTTCCATTCCACTGTCACCGACAGACTTAAAATTGAAATAAATACTATCAGAAAAATTGCCTTAAATAACAAACTTCCTCCGGTTTTTATAGACAAATCTAACCCAACGTAAAGAAAAACATTGAATAACACAACTATTATATTCCATAAAAGATACTTGTTGAAAAAATACGCAAGTTGGTCCTCTCTCAAATAACTTGACCTACTATTTTCTAAATTTTAAATAATCACCTCTTTCTTAAGTGGTCTGAACTTGAGCAAATTATTATTCAAAATTAAACAAAAAACAGACAAATTTAGAGAATCAGGAGGAGGAGAGCTGATACAGAAGTTTGAATCATGGATTTGAAATCGTCATTGAAAATTAGACTAATAGTATGTGCCATAACTCAATCATCAGAATTGCTGTTGTGCGGTGTAATGGGAGAGAAATCTAACCTAACAGGTCGCTTCAAGTAATTCTGGAAGTGACAGAACTACGAAAATATCATTTGAAGTACAACTAGGTTTTCACTCAAACCAGCTATAACTTGGGGTATTTTCCAAGAAACACCTGACAGCAACAGAATATGAGGCAGGTTTCATACTTACATCTAAGCTTTCTTCGTTGAGAATTATGTGATGCATCGACTGGGAAAGAAGCCGACAAGAGTAACCGATGTTGATTGCAGTTTCTTGTTTATCGCCAGTTAAGACCCAGATGTTTATGTCGGCTTGCAATAAGGCAGCTATAGTTTCTGGCACGCCATCTTGCAGTTTATCTTCGATTGCAGTAGCACCAATCAATCTGAGTTTAGTTTCAATCAAGTTGGCGGCCTCTTCCAATTTTTCTAAAATAATAATTACTCTTGGAAAATGCATCTTTCAAGTTGTTACAAGAATATTCACCTTCTCGGTGCTGCAGAGATATGGAAGCCTTGTGGTACAGTTCCTGCCATTCTTCGTAATCTTGTTTCTTCAACTCGGCAACTCCGTAGCACAACGTTCTCAAACCTTCAGTAGCGAAGTGTTCCAAGTGCCTCAATAAGATATCAGAGTGTTCCCTTCCATTGCCATCCAATCTTTCATATATCACCGAATCAGCTCCCTTACAGAACAACTTGATCTTCCCTGAGGGATCTCTTACGATCACAGACATTCTTTTCCTGGCCGACGTGAACTCAAGTACCGTCAATATTTGATAGCGTTCAATGACGCCCATCGCGCTGATTTCGACGAATTCCGGCGTGCGGTCCTTGAATTCATAGCCGAATTTGGAAGCGCCATAAACGAGAGCTCTTTCGTCCGGGGATGCCGCGTGGTATACCAACGTACCATCGCTCATCTTTTCTGGTATGACTGTGTGACATACAGACAATAACACTAGCAGATCTCTGATCAATTCCGATTGACTGTTATTTTTTCTGAGGTCCTGAAAATTTTTGAATAGTTAAATGATTCCACCGTTAGTACGTGATAGGTATTCATGTTGATACAAATATTAAACTATGTATTATACTATCACAAGATATTTTTGAAAATCAGGATTGCAATTTCGGCCTCTCGACCATCTTCAGCTGACAATAAGTAATGAACTGAAGTTGAAATACATACATACTTGAATTTGATTGATTTCGAATTTGATTAATAAGGGTGCAAACAAGAGGTAATAAACGATATATGTTAGAGGATGGTATTATTTAAAGATATAAAATATGGACGAATAAGCCGGGCCATACTGGTCGTTCAGAAGATTATCTCTATGGGAGTTTGTTGGAGTTTGAAAATTTCGATGGATTCTAAGAAATCTAACTTTCGTCCTCTAGGTATTCTCTGAATAATTTGAAGTTGATCTGTGGGTAGAAAATGATGGCTCTGGTTATTGTAATCTGATTGATGCTCCTTGTATCTAGTTTTGAATGATCTTTACTATTGGAAAATTCTCGGGAGGGTTTCATGTGTTGTTTTTGAAATGACATTTGCAATATTTTCGCCGGTAGGGGCAAAATATGTTATTGAAATGAATTTATCTTTATCTTTGAATGAAAATGTCTGTTAGCGAATGGGCTCAATGAAGATCCCATTGGTATACTGTGAGGTTGTTCATAAAATTTGTTATTGAATTTGAAATAATTCTGTTGAAGGCACAACTTCAGCAAAAACATGAAATCATTTTGTACAATCGGATTAACGTGTGATTTGTGTAAGATGTTTGAGAGCAATGGAAGGCATTCGTCCCCTGGGATGTTTTAAAACATGTTATCTACATACAAACTAATTAAATATGATTTCCTTGAGGTTTGAACTTGTTTCAATTTTTGTGTTAATTGGATTGAGATTTTTATTGATTTATTTTTTGGTGATTTTTTGTTAAAATCTCGGTAATTTTGAATGATATTAAATGATGCTCATCAAGTTGTTTCAGTGAAATTGCGAATTCCGCGGCCAAGGTTTCTTTCATGTTTTTGGATAAGATGTTGGGGTTGAATTTGAAACCTTTCTCTAACAAACTACGTTCAGAAGTTGATGAATCAACATCTGAATTGAAACTCTACTACTGAATGATTTAACGGATGCGGTATGCTGAATGTTATCTGAATTTTTCGAAAAACTTGACTTTTGTCCTTCTAGAGTTTTCCATTTCTTGGATTGATTTCTGAATTTTTCATGAATAAGATTGCTAATGTCATTTCGCACCTTGTCGTTATACAAATCGAATTCATCGAATGGAGTTTAAAAGTTAATTCTGAATGAATTACCTTAATATAATGTTGAATGACGTCCCGTTTAGTGAAGAGAAAATCCATAGTATATAACAGATACCGTAACAACTTTAAAACAAAAAATTCAAAGCAACGATTTTGTTTCAACTAAAGCAAAATCAAACGCCATAGTCATTTTACTGAAATCATTATTTCAGTATTAAGAAATTCAACAAATTCACACCTAAATATTCAATGAAAAACCGAATTCAGTTGACAGAAAAATTGAAACAGGTTCAAACCCCAATCAAATCATATTTAATTAGTTTGGATGTAGATAACATGTTTTCCACCATCCCAAGAGACGAATGCCTTCCATTGCTTTCAGACATCTTAAACAAATCACATGTTAATTCGGTTGTAATAAATTTCATGTTTTTACTCAAGTTGTGCCTTCAACGAAGTTATAACAAATTCAATAACAAATTTTATGAACAATGATGGGATCTCCATTGAGCCCTTTACTAGCTGACATTTTCATGGCTTATATTGAAGATTTATTGAATTCCTCCAAATCGACGATCTACTAGCATGTTTTATAGGAACCGCCTAACAACTAGATCAATTTCCAACTTACAACAATAGCATTCATCCCAAAATTAAATTCAAAATAGGAAGAGAAGTCGATAATCAGATTCCCTTTTTAGATCTAACAATCACTCATAAAATAACACAGTAAGTTTCGATATAAATAGAAAACCCACCTTTATTGATATCACCCAACACACCCAAAATCTCATAAATATGCTGTGTTTAATTAAAAGATTCATAGGGCTTTCTATAGGTCTTTATACGAAGAAAATATGTCCAGGGAGGTGTCAACTATTGAAGAAACAGCTAAAAATAATAGTTATCTCTCAAATATAATAAACTGAATGATCAGAAAGAATCAAACACAAATAGCATATCATAACATTTACCCGCGTATAGAATCAAATAATACAGATAAATACATTTCATCATCATATTTTGGCCCTATCAGCGAAAAGATTGCAACTGTCATTTCAAAACAGCATGAAAAATTAGTTTTCAAAATCCACATGAAGCTCTCCCAAGAATTTTTCAATAGTAAAGATAAAACTGAAAACTTTGACAATACAGGAGTATACGAGTTGTCCTGTATGGATTGTGAAGTCTATATAGGTCAGACTGGTCGTTCATTCGAAAGTAGATATAAAAAGCATCAATAAGATTACAATAACCAGAGAACCAATGAATCTATTTTCGCTTCACATTGTATCGAAAATGGCCATCACTTTCCACCCATAGATCAACTTAAAATTATTCAGAGAATACCTAAAGGAGGAAAGTTAGATTTCTCAGAATCCATCGAACTTTTCAAACTCCAACAAGAAGAGATAATCTTCTGAACGACCAAAATGGCCCGGCTTATTCGTCCATATTCGAAAACCTCAAATAATACCTGTATTTCACCTTCAATTCAGTACTTGTTGTCAGCTGAAGATGGTCCAGAGATCGAAATTGCAATCCTGATTTTCAATAAATCTCTTGTGCAAGTATAATACATAGTTTAAATTATTATGAGAATTATTCTTGCAACACAATGAAAAACAATTAAAAATTACTACCTTTAGAAGTGGGGAATCCTCTAAAATATCATGTATCATATATATCTCATTTCCAACAGCACACTTCTTAAATTCCATTATATTCCTAGTAAGTGTACCAGTTTTATCAGAAAATATATATTTGACTTGACCCAATTCTTCGTTCAGATTTGACGTTCGCGCCAAGGCTGGTGTGTCACTCACAGGATCGTACATTTCCAAGTCTTGGTTTATAAAAATTGCCTAAAATTACAAATTGTATTCTTCTCCATCGAAGTGATTTATGTATCAAACTGACTATAAAGATTGAGTTTTGAGTATTTCTTCCTTGCATATGGGAAATGGGTTCTCAATTACAAGTAAACGATGATTTCTACTAAAATATATGATTAAATGCTCGACGCGTTTTGATACACAGACATCTTTGTCAAGAGCGAATGAATACTACAAATATATCTTATTAACATACACTTATATATACTAAAGAGGCAATCCACTCAGAGCAATCTGTATTTGAACTAGTGTTTAGGAAATATATTCAATAAGGGTGAGTTATTTATGTCTACCTGATCATTAAGAATTTCCGGTGAATACCCAAATCTGTTAATTTCAAGTACTTCCAGAAGGTTGAGTTTTATACCTCTATTCTCAGAATGTAGGATTTTAAATTCTGAATTGAAAGAATGACTATTTTCCTCAAGATGATTTGAATAATTTGAATCGGTTTTTCCATTGATGAAACTGCGTTTATGTTCAGATATTCTAACATTAAAATTTCTTCTTGTTCTACCTATATAAAAACAATTGCAATCTGCACAATCTATAAACACCTCTTTATTAATTGGAGACGTATAATTCTGATAAATGAACCTAAATTTCTTGATGTTTTGAACGCTATATTCGAATTTGAATTTTTAAGAACGGATTTCACATTAATGCTAATATTGCCTATATATGTTGAACTATTGAATTTCTCATCTTGGTGTTCACCGATTCGATATATATGTTTTAAGCTAATTTTGTTTTTTCTTATATAATATGCTGCGAACTAAACTTGCATCATAACCAATATTTATTGCAATATGTACTATCAAATTCAATTCTTTGAAATAATTATCATTAGACATCGGTGTGCTCAAGAGTCTATGTATATAGCTATTAAATACTGCAACTTTATGTTGGTAAGGATGTGCCGATGTATAATGAATTGTGATATCTGTATGAGAAGGCTTATGATAAATTGAAAACTGGTGTTTATTATTTGATCTTGTTACTGTTAGGTCTAGGAAATTGATCGAATTGTTCTGTTCTATTTCAGAAGTGAATTTTATATTTGGGTGCAGGTTGTTGATGAAATTTTCGAATACAGTGAACTGTCCGTTTGTTCCTGTGAAACAGGACACATGTCATCGACATATCGATACCAATATAGGAAATGTTTAGTAAGCGGGTGTTTATGAAGTTTTTCTATATTATCGTTATTATTATTTAAAACAATCGTTAAATAAAAACTAATTTTGAGATATGCAAAACATCTAATAAAGCCATAAGGTCGTATTTAATTCGTGGATTCGTCATATTTTGTGTTAACAAATTATTGATTATATTATACGGATCTTTCGGTGGAATACTTGGAAACAAATTATTGACATCAAAAGAGATTAACTTTGCATTACTTGGAATGACAATATTTTCTATTATTCTTACCAAATCAGTTGAATTTCGAATTGAAAAAGACGGTTTGAGATTACAAAATTTTTCCAGAATATGTATTAAAAATTTGGAAATGTTAAATGCTGGGGATGTGTGAATGATATCATTCGTCTTATTGGATAACCATCTTTGTGCAATTCAACTGAAGAATAAAGTTGAGGTGGTAAAGGATTCGGTAAGACAAGTTTAAACTTAGTACCCGCTTAGTAAACATTTCCTATATTGGTATCGATATGTCGATGACATTACTGTATGTTTCACAGGAACAAACAGACAGTTCACTGCTTTCGAAAATTTCATCAACAACCTGCACCCAAAAATAAAATTCACTTCTGAAATAGAACAGAACAATTCGATCAATTTCCTAGATCTAACAATAACAAGATCAAATAATAAACACCAGTTTTCAGTTTATCATAAGCCTTCTCATACAGATATCACAATTCATTATACATCGGCACATCCTTACCAACATAAAGTTGCAGTATTTAATAGCTATATACATAGACTCTTGAGCACACCGATGTCTAATGATAATTGTTTCAAAGAATTGAATTTGATAAAACAGATCGCAATAAATAATGGTTATGATGCAAATTTAGGTAGCAGCATATTATATAAGAAAAAACAAAAAATTAGCTTCACAACATATATATCCAATCGGTGAACATCAAGACAAGAAATTCAATAGTTTAACATATACAGTGTGTTCCAACGAAAATTTGACCCCTATAACTCCGAAATGAGTAACATTAGCGAAAAACACCAAGACACGTCGATTTTTGTTTCGAGGGGAGCATTTTTCGAAATAATTCGAAACTTGTCAGATCAACCCCTACCCCAGCAACCCTAATTTCGAAATTCATCATAGGGAATAAGGGTCGAGTGCACCTTACTGTAAAGGTCTGTCAATTCTCCATTCTGATTTGTCATTTTAGAATTTTAAATTAACATACAGGGTGTCTCAACCGAGGGTAAAGTTGAATTCCTGCAAATCCCAAATACTAAATGAAATCGATTTATTTTGGCATAATGCAAGCGCAGGTTTATGCTCGGTCTAGAAAAACGACCTACACTTGTGAATTTGGAGTTGGTGCAATCAACCCCTATTTCCAGCATCCCCAACTCAAAAATCATTCGATCGAAAATAGGTCAAGTGGCACCTCGTTGGAAAGGTATTTCAATTTTCTCTTCAAATTTGGTATTTTCGAAATTCAGAATCAGCATACAGGGTGTCCCGGAGCAGGAACACTGAAAACCCAAATAACTTTTGAAACTGGTTCATTTCGGTATAATACGAGAACATGTTTATGTTTGATTCGAGAATAAGACTCTCTTGCGTGAATATGGAATTTTTGCAATCAATCTCTTCCATTCAGCATCCCCAACTCAAAAAATCATACAAGTGATTACAGGTTGAGTGGCAAAGTTCCAGAAAGATTTTTCTATTTTCTGAATCACTGAGGCATTGGTTTCAGTTTGGCAATCGAGGTTTTCTGGCGTGAGGATCAGGATGAGGGATGATGGAGAAACTGATTGGATGCTCATCTAAACAGGAAAACGAGATTTATTGAACTTGTATTCAATTGAAAACAAAAACTAACTTGATTATTACAACAATTGTTCAAAATGACCTCCGCCCACCTCCATACAGTTATACAGACGATTTTCGAACTCTCTTCTCACATTAGCGAAAACTTCAGGAGTCAAAAGTCGGCATTCTGTGATAATCCTCATCCGCAGCTCCTCCAGGTTTTCTGGTCTTGTGGCATAAACTTTAGATTTTAGATGGCCCCACAAAAAAAATCTAGGGATTTAAATCTGGTGACCTGGCTGGCCACTCAACAGGTCCTCTTCTACCAATCCACCTTCCTGGGAAATTTTCGTCTAAATATTGGCGCACCCGAGCATCATAATGCGGAGGAGCACCGTCTTGTTGAAAACGCATTTCGTCCTCAGAAAGAGTTGGATCGTTCTGTAAAATTTCTGTCAATCTAGGATGTATGTGTTCCTCTAACAACTGTAGGTAGCCATTTCCATTCAGATTACCCTCAATAAAGAAAGGCCCAACTAGATGATTGCCAAAATTCCTGCCCAAACGTTCAACTTCTGAGGCCTTTGCGTGTGGGCCTCTCTAAACCAATGAGGATTCTGTGTGTCCCAATATCGACAATTATGTCTATTCACTTCACCACTGAGCATAAAGGTGCTTTCATCAGAAAAACAGATGTTATTCAGAAAATTTGGATTAGCGTTTAGGTTTTCACTTAGATTTTCACAAAACTGTAAACGACGATCTGGATCATCTTCGTTTATTTCATGCACTAATTTTACCTTGTAGGGTGAAATTTGTGATGTTTCACGATTCTATGGACAGTTGTAGCTGATACACCAGTCAGACGAGATAGTTTTCTGATCGAAGTAGTATTCTCCATTTGTAGATGACCCACTACTGCCACTTCCGTTGCCTCATTTCTGACAGGACATGCCACTTCATGTTTTTTGTTTGCCACCGAACCCGTAGCTAGGAATTTGTCAACCAAATATTTAACGTACTGGTGACTGACTCCCCTTTCTCTTTCAGGATGGTTCCTATCGAATATCCTTGCCGTTTCTTTGGCACAACTGTTATTTCGAAAATACGTCGATACAATTTCGACCCTTTCCTCAGTGGAATAAACCATTCTCAGATTAATTTCAACTGACGAACAACAACAATAATGAGGAACTGATCTGAATAATAATAATAATATTTCATTGCAAAATGAGAAATAACAGATGACTGCACGCCAGATGGAAATGAAAAAATGTGAACATTTTCAATGCAGAAATCAGCTTTATTTCTTCGTAATTGATGCTCAACACATCGTACCCCAATACTTTTAACAGTTTCGAATTAATTTTAGTTGATAATTTCAAATGACGATATTGAATTTTCGAAAGCGACATCCTGTATGGAGAGCCGAACTGAATGAAATGCTTTAATCATTCTGGAATTCAAAAACCTTTCTGAAGATATGCCACTTGAATTATTTGTATGATTTTCAAGTTGGGGATGCTGAATGGAAGGGTTGATTGCAAAAATTTTATAACCACACAAGAAAGTCCTATTCTCGGATCAAACATGTTCTCGTATACCGAAATGAACCAGTTTCAAAAAGTTATTTGGATTTTCAATGTTCCTGCTTCAGGGACACCCTGTATGATGATTCTGAATTTCGAAAATACCAAATTCGAAGAGAAATTGCAGTACCTTTCCAACGAGGTGCCACTTGACCTATTATCGATCGAATGATTTTGAGTTGGGGATGCTTGAAATAGGGGTTGATTGCACCAACTCCAAATTCACAAGTGTAGGTCGTTTTTCTAGACCGAGCATAAACCTGCGCTTGCATTATGCCAAAATAAATCTATTTCATTTAGTATTTGGGATTTCCAGGAATTCAACTTCACCCTTGGTTGGGACACCCTGTATGTTAATTTAAAATTCTAAAAATGACAAATCAAGGTGGAGAATTGACAGACCTTTTCAGTAAGGTGCCACTCGACCCTTATTCCCTATGATGAATTTCAAAGTTAGGGTTGCTGGGGGTAGGGGGTTGATCTGAGAAGTTTCGAATTATTTCGAAAAATGCTCCCCCTCGAAACAAAAATCGACGTGTCTTGGTGTTTTTCGCTAATGTTACTCATTTCGGAGTTATAGGGGGGGTCAAATTTTCGTTGGAACACACTGTATAGGCAAAATTAGCAATAATGTCAAATCCTTCTTGAAAATTCAAATTTAAATATAGCGTTCAAAACATCAACAAATTTAGGTTCATTTATCAGGAATTATAAATTTCCAATTAATAAAGAAAATAAATCAGGTGTTTATAGATTGGATTGTGCAGATTGCAATTGTTTTTATATAGGTAGAACAGGAAGAAATTTTAATGTTAGAATTTCTGAACATAAACGCAGTTTCATCAATGGAAAAACCGATTCAAATTATTCGAATCATCTTAAGGAAAATAATCATTCTCTTTCAATTCAAAATTTAAAATTCTACATTCTGAGAATAGAGGTATAAAACTCAACCTTCTGGAAGTACTTGAAATTAACAGATTTAGGTATTCACCGGAAATTCTTAATGATCAGGTAGACATAAATAACTCACCCTTATTGAATATATTTCCTAAACACTAGTTCAAATACAGATAGCTCTGAGTGGATTGCCTCTTTACTATATATAAGTATATGTTAGTAAGATATATTTGTAGTATTCATTCGCTCTTGACGAAGATCCTGTGTATCGAAACGCGTCGAGCATTTAATAATATATTATAGTAGAAATCATCGTTTACTTGTAATTGTGAAAATGGATTTCTATTATGTAAAAGCCTCCTCAATTGAAGAAATGGGTTCTAGTAACTGATGTGGGAGGGTTCTTTTAAACACTGCACCAAGAAATTGACGCACAAAATCGAAAATTCAAATTTATTCAGAAGAAATTAAGATATGTTGAAAAATTATTTTTCCAGTAATCCACTAGCACTAAAAAATGATTGAGATACATACAAACTGAAATGGTACTCATAGAAATTGAAATAAAACTAATAATCTACTTTTGGTAAACATCTAAGCCTCCAAGAACCTGTTAATACCGGATATTTCCACCCCTGGTAAGAATTACTGTAAAACGTTTACGATTCATAGTCAAAATCAATGACCTCATAGCATTCTGATCTATTTCTATCCAAATATTGCTCAGTCTGTTCCCTATCTCATTCACGGTAGCTAGCTGGTTATGCTGGCTTCTCAACCCATATGGTAACACTGTACTTGAATGGGGACACTTTATGTATAATATTACTTGAGACGTCTTGTTGTGAAATTAAGTCACTATAAAGGACTTATAAGACACATACTAAGATAACTTGTGCGTTTATACAATAGATGGTTTCTTTTGATTTCTCAAAAAACAGGGAAATTTGGGATTCTCAACTGTTACGATTTTAATGTGTAAGTTGAAGTTGACTATGCTTATTGTTTATTTATATTTTTTTGGTTCTGAGGTTGTAAACATTTTCTCATATATGTAGAATACTTTATGTAAAGAATTACAAATTACTTTAACTTTTTTATAATGTTTCTGCTCGTATTCTGCTGCCGTCTTCGTTTGAGGAAAATGTTTTTTTGGGGTCAAACTGTAATTCGAATTCAATTATTCAAACTCAGTTTATAATGGATCCTAATGAATTTGGTGTGCTTGGTACTGCATCTTTTTATGGAAAGCGCTTCAAAATACTCGACACAGCATTTGAAGATATTAATAATCACACTAATATAACTACAAGAACAAACGGATGAAGAGAATATAGATGAAAATGTATGCGATCCTTCGGACCTGCCCAAAGTTGTAGAAGAGGAAATTGAGTTACATTATGACAAATTTTAAGATAGCGACGATGAAGAAATTATATCCCTTTCAGGATGGATGAAACAAAACAAAAACTTCAAATTAAATCCATCTAAAACAAAAATAAAATAACTCCAAAAGTTCAACCAATCTGAGGATACAATTGACCTTAGTATGAATGAAACACATGATTCTATCAACCGTCTAGATATTCTGAAAACACAATTGAAAAATTACGATAAAAATCATCGGAAAGCTGATGGTGAAGATATTTCAAAATTTATAGCAGAACAATCACAATTTTATGCAATAATCATTCGTTTTGTCTTCCTACACAAGATATCAAGATTTTGTCAGAATATTACTCTTTAGTGGATACCACAGGCTATCTAGGGAACGCTTGTTTTGGAGTCTAGATGAGGATCTGTCTATATCTTCAGTGTCCAAAGTTACGCCAAGAAATCGCTTTCAGGAGATGAAAAAATTCTCGCATTTTGCTGATAATTCAAAACCTGGTACAAACGACAAAATGTACGAAGTTGAAGTTCTTATGGAATGCTGAATAGAAACTTTCAACAGTGGGGCATTTTTCATTCCCAGAAGATGAAGAAATGATCAAATATTTCGATCATCATTCTGCAAAACAGTTGATCTCCTAGATCAACGTGTTGACAAATACATAATATTTATTCAGGGAAAAAATAGTGGTGTTCTTTTTTCACACTGATGGTTAAGATAAAGTCGATTTGTTAACTTTTGTATGGGGCATTACCCATCATTATAAGTGGATTTTTCCTAAATCATCTTTAGCCTCTTCTGGCTCTACACTGAGTATTATACAAGAAGAAGGAGGTCATTTTTCAGTAAAAATTGTAAAACAATTACGATGTAAAGTTTTTATTTCAAAGCACGTTGAAGATGTGTCAAATGTCACTTTATGCTTAGAACGAAAAGACCCCTAAATGTCCAAGTGGACCCAAATAAGTATACCTATTTTTTGTTAAAATGGCTTGAAAAAAAATTTTTTTTTCATGTTTATGTTTCAACTCTACTTCTTAGATATTAAAATGATATGATATGATACATATCCGAAAAAAACATGTGTTAATAATGTAGATGCCTACCAAAAAAGGAAATTTGAAGTATCGAAATTGTGCGTTGATTTTGTTTCGCAATGTTTTTTTATCAGGGCATATGTAACAGAAAATTATTACAAATGTCATTTGATCCTGCCAAAATTTTAATACATATAATTAATTCAACTATGTGTTCAATTTTTTCCAACTGGATAGAAAACAGGAGTTTTTGCGTTTTTTGGGAATCCCCCGTATATAGCCATTTTGATATCAACTTAACCGGTTTCAAAAACACCACTTTTTACCTGGATGAAGCGTACTACCTCCAAAGTGACCTGCAGGGATATCGGAATCAGATTGTTGAATAGAATCACAAAAGTCAGAAGATTATAGAAAAATAGCTGCGTGATACCACCTGCAACAGAAGATATGCACTTCGTGTAAAACCAGGTGCAACGCTTAAATATACCTTCGAGACCCAGATACCAGTCGGTGCCGAAATGGTTGTTCGTCCACAGCGCGTTGCAGACGGCGCACAGCAAGCACATCGACAGCAGTATGCCGAATAAAAGGAGGATTTGCACGTTGGTCAGCTTGTCGATGCTCGATCTCTTCAGGGGAACCACAGTAGAATTTCGCATTAGTTTAGTTTCGTGACCGGTGTAAATGACAATGCCGAACACCCAGGCGGTGTTTCTGAGCATCGCCCCTCGAAGGAGTATTTGATCGGGTCCCAAAGGTTCTGCTCTGTGAAAAGAGTAATATGTTTCAATAAGGTAAAAAGAGACTTCTATAGGTCATCATCAAAAATAAAAAAAAAGAAGCATACATCTAGATTGTGTATAACGAGTATTTATCCAGTTTAATCAATTAATCGATCAAAATTCATTAGTTCCACAAAAACATTTAGTTGTAGAAGACGTCATCGCCAATCAAAAATCATCAACAAAAAACTGTTGTGGATGTAACATAATGCGGAATAGCATATCATGGTAGAATGAACGTATTCATATACTAAAATGTGGAAAAAGTTGTAATACGTAAAGTTTTCTCGATACATTTATAGAACCACATTTATTGTAACAATATTTATTGTGTATAGAAAAAATATTATTTATGTTTTTTAACAGTATATATTGACTTTATTTACTTTTACACCCACTAAACGTACTTTACATCTAAGAAAAACACAAAGATTAAAAATATTGATTCAAAATACTATAGTCGATTTGGTAGAGTCGTAAAGTGTATTATTAAGTATATTCTCCGAATTTAACCTCAAGCAAGGAAATTATTACATTGATATATATATATATATATATATATATATATATATATATATATATATATATATATATATATATATATATATATATATATATATATATATATATATATAAACACCTCAAAAAGTCTAGGAACACTTATCAATATCTTTGAAATATGAATTTGATGATTCGAATTCATAGAAATCTTTCGGTTTTTGTTAGGATGTATTGTATATAATGTATTCTCAAGAAAACAAAATAATATTTGACTTCTCCAAAGCACCTATTATAAAAAAAATTGAAATTTGAAAATGAAGAAATTTGGTAAAACACAAAAAAATCCCGAACTAATATTTTCGAAACGATATGGAAGCACTTATATTTTTCAGTACCCAGAAGGTCCACCTCTGTTATCAATGACACTTTGGCATCGTCGCGGCATGCTCAATATTAAATTGTCTATTACATTTTGGCCTATGTCATTCCAAGCTCCCTGAACTGCTTATCGAAGCTCCTGTTCATGATGGAAGACGTTTTGACGCAGGAGATTTCTTTTTAGGGTGTCCCACATATGCTCGATGAGATTCAGATCTGGGGAGCAGGATGGCCACGTTCAAGACAACTCTTACACGATGAAGAGGGGCATTATCTTGTTGGAAGACTGGATTTTGACCCAT
This sequence comes from Cryptolaemus montrouzieri, assembly GCA_013387265.2. Classification (NCBI taxonomy): domain Eukaryota; kingdom Metazoa; phylum Arthropoda; class Insecta; order Coleoptera; family Coccinellidae; genus Cryptolaemus; species Cryptolaemus montrouzieri. Next base: position 31,226,675 of record JABFTP020000001.1, read on the forward strand.
TGTTTGGAGATACGGTACCACTACAGGTAAAACTATCGCATTTGCGTAAGAATTTCCCGTGAGGTTGTTCTGTATGAAAACGAGGTCAGTTCTTCCACCAAGGCGTATACCTCCCCAAAACATCACTGATCCGCCTCCCTGTCTAACGACTTCTCGAGCATGCTGGAGACGGTTTTGCTTTCCAGGTTCCCTCCATATTCGAATTCTTCCCGAATCGGGAAAATAACTAAATCTGTGTTCATCACTGAAGAGAACTGTGGCCCACTTCTCTTGATCCCAGTTTACGTGTTCTTGGCACCAAGCTAAACGAGCAGCGCGATTTCCATGGGTCAGTTGTGGAACTCTCAAAGGACGTCTGGAGTGGAGTTGACCTTCGTGCAGTCGATTTCTCACAGTTTGGTCGGAAATTTGTACATTATGAACTCGTGATAGCTCTTGAGCTAATTGAGATGCTGTGGTAGTACGATCTCTTCTGGCTTGTAGAACCAAAATTCGATCTTGGGCGACTGTAGTAATCCTGAAACGACCTGTATGGCGTTCTTCTACGCTACCTGTTTGATTGAAACGCGACCATAAACGGTTTATGACACTTGGGCTACTTCCCAGAACCCTGGATACTTCCCGTTGTGAGCTCCCAGCTTGGAGCATGCCAACGGCTCGTAACATCTCTTCTCTAGTCAAATATCGTCTTTCCATGGTCGAATCACAAAACTTGAATCTTTTATTTGTGCTTACAACAGAAACAAAGTGCCAACTAACTGATTTCAAACACTGAATACATGAAATGATTATAAAGCAGCGTCGCATCTGCTGCATTTTCAGTTTTTTATAAAAAAAACTATATCGATATCGATATATAATGAATTTCCCTAGAGGGCACTTCCATACTGAAGTCATATGTATTGTATGCCAAAAAAGCAGTTCCCGCATTCATCAATTTTTGTAGTTGCCTTGAAGCAAAAGTATATCCTGACATACTTGCAGACAGTGCCTCAACATGCCCAACAAAACTTAAAACGATAATCGAAATTGATACCAAACAACCTGACATTTCAATTTCATTCTCATTATAGCCTTTGAACTCCATGTCATAGTCGAACTGGAACAGTCTTGTTGACGATGTTTATTGAACGTAGTTTTCATGAACAAGTCAGCCAGTGTCTCCATTGAGCTTGTATCCGAGAAACCAATGAGGTGTCACCCTCGAGCTGCACAAGGAAGTTGGGGGCGTATTTTAGTAAATCATTTGTATATATGATATAAAGTAGGGACGCAAGATTGAACCTTGGGGCACTCCAGTTTCATTAGTTAGGGTCGCTGACCTCATCACCAGTTTCTGGGTTTCGTTCCACAACGTATTGGGTTCTTCCTATTACATATCCCTTCATTACCTCGAGTGGAGTGCCCCTAATTTCGACTGTATACAATCTCTCAGACAGTTTTTTGGGTTTACGTAATGAAAACTCGCACCCTTCCATGGATGCCAGAGTGGTTGCTCAACCATTATTTAGTCCTTTAAATAGGTATATTTGTGATGATCACGTGAACGGACCTTATTGTAGATCTCTCTATTTTGCTACATATCACAGTTTCCACATTCATATTTGTTCTATTTGCCTTCAATCATAACATATTTTGACATACTTGCAGATAGCGTCTCAACATTATCAACCAAGTTCAAACGATAATCGACACTGATCCCAAACAACCTGACATACTGCAAAGCAATGTCATTGTAAATGGGTAAATGATACACTATATTTTTTCAAATTTCACTATTTACTGTTTAGGTACAAGACCAGTTTCGAATATTACTTCATTTTCAAGTGTTTATACTACATTATAGTTTCGGTATTTATATTACTGCTAGGTTAGGTTAGAGGAAGGGGTGAGGTTGTTATAAATTAAGTAATGGAAAAGTATTTCCATCTAATTGATAGTTAAGTGTTTGATAATGTGGGTTTTTTCTAATTTTATTTTCAAACACTCCAGGAGGTTCAATCTTTTTCTTCATTACAGATATGTAGTATTTTTAGGTTATCAGAACTTATACTATGATTTGTATTTGCGATATGTTCGAAAACGGAAGAATTTGTCTGTATGTCTATGCTCTTTGAAACGAGTCTGGAAGTCTCTACCGGTTTGGCCTACATAACATTAAATTTGGAAAAATAATTCTAGTGTATTTTAGTGAATAAATGTCCTTTATACCTCAGAGGGATATATTTGGATGTTTCTTTGTATATAATAGGGCATAGAAGTTTCGAAATCCGGTTATTATTATGTTTGTTAATAGTTCTTTCAATCAATTGTATTGGAAAATGATTGTTCATGGCTATTTGTTGGATTAAATTAATTTCTGACTTAAAGTTACTTCCCGACATTGGTGCTGTAAGCGCTCAGTGGAGTATGGAGTTAAAGACTGAAACCCAACAAAATATCATTTACGAGAAGATGATATGGTTTTTAGCCAGGTCATTATTCAGAATATTTGTGTCTTCTAAATGGCCCATAAAATTATCGGCTAAGAGAGGCCTGAGTGATGAGCCCATTGGTAAACCAGAATTTTGAACTATATCTGAAATAGTTTTTTTCCAAACAAGTTTCGAAGACATTGTGCATTTCTGAGCAAACTAACTGATTCATGTTAATATAGTCAAGGATGTTTTTTACAACGTGAAGACTTTCATCTCCTGTAGTGTTTGGAAATCAACAAACTCAGGAAATACCCCACATTATCAAACACTCAAATAATTCCTATTACCTAATCGATAATAACCTCACACCTCCTCTAACCTAACCTAGCAGTAATATAAAGACCGAAACTGTAATTTAATATTAACACTTGAAAATGAAGTAATATTCGGAATTCGTCGTGTAACTAAACAACAAATAGTGAAAATTTGATAAATTATAGTGTATCATTAATACATTTGAGATAGATTTTCACAAAATAAATCAATCAACAATGCTTTTAACGAATGTCATTGACATCATAGCCCTTGAACTCCATGTCGTAGTCGATCTACAACAGCTGTGTTTTATTTATCGTGTTTTTTGAACCACGTTATTCTCATAATCAAATCAACCTGTGTCTCCATTAAGCTTCTACCCGAGAAAAGCAGCGAACAATAAAGTTGGGGACGGATTTTGGTGAGTCATTTGTATATGTGATAAAAAGTAGGTTCCCCCAGATCGAAACTTGGGGCACTGCAGTTTTATTCGTTAGGGACTTCATCACCAGTTTCTGGGTTTCGTTCCACAACATATTGTGTTATTCCTATTACATATCTCTTCATTACCTGGAGTGGAGAGCCCCTCATTTCGACTCTATACAATCTCTCAGACAGTTTTTTGGGATCACGTAATCAAAACTCACACCAGTCCATGGATGCCACAGCGGTTGCTCAACCATTATTCAGTCCTTTAAATAGGTATATTTGTGATGATCATGTATATGGACCTCTCTATTTTGCTATTTCGAGATTTTCAGAATATTTATTGAAATCTCAAACATCCTATGTGAGTTGATACTGAACATACGAGGTTTGTAAAGAAAGTAATGGGACGTCACTTCCGATCCGGCAACACGTGTAAGACGAGAAGCTTTGAGCAACCTCAGTCACATATGTGATATGCCTCCAGTATGAGTGCGAACTCACTAGTCATTTGTTTGTCCGTAGCGTTAGTTTTCGGGAAACAATTTTTTTTTGTGCGTTATAAATGAGAGTGGCAGCAATTTTGAGCAACAGTGTGCTATCATGTTTTGCTTCAAACTTGGACACAATGTAACAAAAACATTTGAAAAGCTTCGGCAGGCCTATGGAGAAAGCTTTTTGTCAAAGGCACAGGTTTTTTGGTGGTTTGAGGTATTTTCAGACAGAAGATGAACCACGAAGCGGAAGGCCTGCGAGTGTAAACACCGATGAAAATGTCATCGGAGCCCGGGATCTTGTGCGTTCAGATCGGTGATTAACAGGGAGACTGAAGATCAAACATTAGAAACAACTAGGTAGTGCATCATGACAATGCACTATGTACACTACAATCTCAATAATGGACTTTTTAACCAGTAACAACATTCCTGTACCTCATCAGCCTCCTTATTTACCAGACTTAAGTCCTTGCGACTTCTTCCTCTTCCCGAAAATTAAAAATCCCTTCAAAGGGACACTTGAAAGGATCCAAACAGCTGTAACCGACCAGCTGAAGGCTATTCCAATATCCGAGTTCCACTAATACTATAATGATTGGAAGCACAGTCTCCAGCGCTGTGTGGCTATTTCTGAAGGCAACAATATTGCATTGAAATTATATCGTTTTCATCAGAGCCTCCGGAATGTCATCAGAACCGGTAACTCATTAACCGAATTAAAATTGTAATCTGGATATTGTTTGAAGATAAAAATCTCCTTGTAAATCAAATATTTTCGCAAGAAAAAGCATCACTGCTAGTGTATAATACCTACTTTTTATGAGTGGGCCTAAGAACGCCTGTAAATTCATAAAGATGCCTGTTGGGTGGCTCACATTCTATGGTACCCGAGAGACATTTCAAATCCGCTGTAGTTGTTAATTTATGGGTGCTGGGAAGCGCTTGTCTTATCTTCAAGTTCGTTTCCCCATCCAGATTCGCTGTCTCGATAAAACTTATACCCTGAGGTTCACTGTAAAGAAGATACAATTGAAATTAGTGAGTCATTATTTGACATTTCCAACCTTATACTCGAGTAGTTAGTTTGTTGAACAACACATAACCAACATGTTCAACAGCTTCTCTGGAAGAAATCCATTAAAAAATGTTTGACCCCATAAAAATCAGAAAATCAAACGGCATATTCTACTTCGACTTACCTCGATGATAGGAGAACCATATCGGCAGGGAAGAATTTGTTATTTGTGACTCTGACTATGTCCCCTACCACTACATCTTTCCATCTTATGGATATCCAATTATTGCCTCTGAGTACATCAACTTTGCTGTGGTTGGTTTCATCGTCGGCGCGATGTCTTTTCTGAAACAGAACACCAAGGGTTGTAGCAGTAAGTATTACTTGTTTTATTATGAAAAATACATCTATTGTCTTTCGGGTGAAGTTTCTTCTAAGTAAAATTCATAACATCAAACGCTGCTTTTAATTGTTTGACACACGGCCATCATCAGTGTCTGTGCTCTGAAATATGCCTAAAACCTAGTTTAGAGTCTTTTGTATCCCGTTTGAGATAAAACTTTCTCTTCTCCTTATTCTTCCTCATCGCAACTCGATTTGATCTTCCTTGCTGAGAGCTTCGTCGTGCTTTGCTATAAGACCTTCTATCGTGACATCTTCGAGTTCAGACCTCTCAATCATAGTAACAATGCCTTCAAGCACCTGGATAAAGCTTCTAGGTGCTTCCACTACATTCGGAAGCACCAAAGATTATGCCCCACGCTGTCCATACAACTCTTTAACTTTGTTCCAAGCCTTGTCTAGACTGTCTTTTGCCCTGTAAATTTCTTGAAAAATATATGGCTAAAGGTGCGACGATGGGAATAAGCCTTGAAGTTTGCTATAACTCCCTAATCCATAGGCTGTAATACTGAGGTAGTATTTGGTGGCAAGAACTTTGGTGTATTAAGTGTGGTTGGATGTCCTGGTGCATTAACTAGAAGTAATATAACTTTATGTTCAAGCCCATTTCTGTACCAGTAGGATTTGGCTGATGGGCAGAGACTTGTATAATACCAATCTTGATGCACCCATGCCTTTCCGTTGGACCCCTACATGACTTGTCTGTACCTCGCATTGCACACGGAGTTTCTGAATGGTACACCAGTAAAGGATTTAGTTTGTAATCGCCTGTGACCTCGAGAAAGTTTTGTTGCAGATATAGGTGTTACACTTTTGCTAGAAAGTTTAATTTTTTCCCAATTTCTAGAAATAGTTATCACAAACCATTCTGAGAGCCCAAAATCTCTACCAACAATAACTGCTTCGCCTTCATTTTCCATTCTTCTCAATACCTTCATCTTTGATTCCAAATTCACGCTTTCACGCTTTTTTCTTCATAGTTTCTGAATGGTACACCAGTAAAGGTTTCAGTTTGAAATTATCAGAGGCATAACCACCCAGCAGAAGTGTTAGTCGTGCTTTCGCAGCTTTGAATCCGCTTGCTTGACATCCTTTTTTAGAAATTAATGTTCTAGATTTTTTTCCAAAGCCCAGTCTCGTCAACAGTGAAGATGAGACATGCAGCAATATTTTCTCGTGATACGAATTCTTGGAACTTGACTGGACACTGCACCTTGTGCTCTTACCTGTTATATGGATACTGTCAGAATTGGAACGCTGCTTCAAAGGATGAAAGCTGCCTGTGCTAGTACCAAAGGGGGAAGTGAAACTCCCGTCACCTTCTACTGTTTTAGCATCTCAGAAAGATTTTGTTTTCGCGCATATACGATCTTGTCTCATTGGTATATTCTTCTAATTCAAATTTTCAATCCAGACTGCCAGCAACTTCTCAATTCTCTCTGAGATAATGGACCTCGAACGAGAAAGTTTTGTTGCAGTTATAGGTTTTGAACTGTCGCTAGAAAGATTAATTTTTTTTAACTCTTGAAAATCGTTCTCATAGTCGATTCTGAGAGTTTAAAATCTCTACCAACAATTACTGCTTTGCCTTTATTCTCCATTATTTTTAACCCCTTCATCTTTAATTCTAAAGTCACTTTATAATTCGACTGCCAACCGAAATTAACATACGGAACAAACGAAACAATCGAGGGAATCCTATAGAACAAAGTCGTAGGACGGGGAATTCCCGATTTTTCAATTAGAAGGGTCTGAGAAATCGAGGATTCCCACGACCAAAGAGGAGTCAAACACATCATCCGACCAGATGTGCCACTTCTACGTGGGCCTGGTTGACGAAGATTATGAAGAGGTTGAATAGTCTTCAATGTTTTTACTCACAAATTACGCGTGTTGACAGATATTAAGATATGTATTACTTACTATATCTTCTACAATTTCCTTGAGTGCTGATACAGAAAGAATGAACAGGAGAGGGACCAAAGTGGTGTAACGTCCAGTTGGGGAGACATCTGGAATTTGTTGCAGCAAAGCTATCATTAAGAAGAAACAGTTGGCCCATCTTCGGAATTGCTCGAACAGGAAAAGTGGAATAAAACGTACTATACTGAAAAAGAAATAAAAATTATATTATAGACAATAAAAAACTTGTGTCAATTCATGAAAGAATTCTAATGTAAATTCTGGAAATCCTATAAAACAAAACTAAATATTAATATTGTGTGCATCTTGGTTTGCCATATTGGCAATTATTTTTCGACATGTCGACATATTAAAAGTAACTCAACATTCTTGATAATCATTTACTAGAATCACTACCTTCAGTACAATAAGATATGTACAGTGAAAGCTACTTATTCGCACTTCCTACATACGCGTTTTCCCTATTCGCGGATAAAAAAAGACACAATTCCTATATTCGCGGCTAAATTGGATTCGATATCCTTTCTAAACGAGATGTTAAATGGACTAAAGCAAGAATAAATAGACCTTATTACTACCACGCCTAAAGTATGGTCTTAAATAATATCGCTGAGGCATTGGTGCGACTGCTCTTTTGACATAAGCCGCTTTCGCCGTTGTCTGTGTCTTTGAGATTGTACATAAATTGTTTAATTAAAGTGACCTTATTACTCAATGCATAAACTATATATATTGTTGAATGTCATGTATTAGACGTTCCGTCCTTTGGTTAAGCCGCTTTGCGTTTTTTATTGTTTCATTTTTCCATTCGTTATAGAAATTGTAATCATCAAGTCATACGTTTTTACCGTTGTCTTCCTAATTTATAATGTCGCCTAACCTAAAAAAATTGAAAAACGAATATTGACAAGAAAAAAATCAGTGTTATTGCTTAAAGTGAAAATATAAACGTTTGATCGTTTACGTCTTCAAGAGTCGTCCGCATCCATATCACGCCCATTCAATGTTATTCAATCAACAGTACGATCGATAAGATCCGAAGATAAAATAAGGTCGTCTGAAGCTTCAACTTCACTGTCAGCGAAAAGTGTTTGTGATCCAGAAATAGAGAAAATAGAAGTGGCGTTGTCATTATGGATCGAAGACCGCAAACAAAAAAGAGTGACCCTGAGTGGTATAATTATCCGAGAGAAGGCAAAGCGCCTTTACGTACATTTTAAAGAAACTTTAAATTTTAAAGAACGTAGTTGTTGTTGTGGAAGTGGAAGACTAAAAGCATCGGAAGGTTGGTTCAATAAATTTAAGGTGTGACAATCATTGCATAGCATTAAAATAGTTAGAGAAGCTGAATCTGTAGACACTGCAGATATCCAGAAGAATTTGCAAACCTAGTAGCTAATGGATGATACAAACCTGAGCAATGCAGACGAAACTGGTCTGTTTTGGGAGAAAACGCCAAACAAAACACTTCACTTCCAAAAGCGAAAAGTCTGCCGCTAGATTCAAGGCAGCAAAGGATAGAGTTACATTGCTGCTATGTTCTAATGCATCTGGAGATTGTGTCATTAAACCACTGATGCGCTACAGATCGTTAAATCGTTGTGCTTTAAAAAATCATAACAAGGACGCCCTGACAGTATTTTGGTGTGCTAATAAGAAAGCGTGGCGTTGCAAGTGCTATTTTTTGTGACTTGTTCCGGAATTGTACCAATTATGTTTGATGATAATGATGTGTATTGTAAAGGCAATCAAGTCATGAAACAATAACAATAAACAAAACAAAACAGATGAAAATCCTCGAGGGCATCTCCCCTCGTTAGTTTTGCAACTACCCACCATGGATGTGGGAAATTTTAAGATACAAGTATGCATTATGTATAAGTTCACAATAATACGAATTATTTTTTTTCATTCAGCTAGAGGAAGGTTTTGCTCACACCATAATTAATATTATTATACCATGCTATGTGTGTACATAAGAGTTCTGAGTGTGATGGTACCAGGCTTTTAATTTTCGTTTATAAGTATTGAAAACTGCTCTATTCCTTATTATAATAGGAATGCTATTATAGATTCTTGGCGCCAAAAAAGTATGTGCTCTTTAAACTATAGTTCTGTTTGTTTTTTCAATAGGAACAAACTTCCCCCATTTCGTGTGGAGTGCTCATGCTTGTTAAAGTTTGAGGTTGAAATGTTCTTCCTCTGATGCAGACCCAGTATAATGAAATATAATTATCTCCATTATCCATTAAACCTGATTCTTCGAAAGCCGTTCAGTTGTATAGCGTTAAGGTTTACTAAAAATCTTTTTTAATATCAATTTCTGCGTTACTTCCAATTTATTCGGATAATGTTTAGTTACTCCGCCGCATCCAAGTAGTCCATACATTAAATAACTGTGAAGAACCTCGATGTAATCTTTGACTGGGACCTTCGTTTTTAGGCTTATATTTCCCAGGTGATCAGAAAATGTTATGGAGCCTTGAAGGTATTATATATGAATGCTAGAGTTCTTAATTTCAAACTCAGAAAAAAACTAGTTGAGACATTGGTGCTACCTATTTTGAATTATGCTTTGGTTGTCGTATTTCCTTGCTTGGACAAGTTAACGGAGAATAGACTGCAGCGTGTCCAGAATGCATGATGTCGATTCGTCTGCGTATGAAATGGCTGAAGACTCATCACTTATTTGAATTTCACCTTACTACATTAGTACAGCGCATTTTACATTTAGGTGAACCTTCGTAAGAAATTAATATTTCTCTGCCTAGATTCCATTCGGCATTTTTCAGGAGATCGTTCACATAAAACTCTGGGAATATTTATAATCAGTTTTCAAATAGTTTGAAAAATCTTTCAACAACCTGAATGCGTACTCGCCTGAAACACCACCTAATCGATTGGGCTTGATTAGTTTGGTTACTGTACCTCTTCTTTCTTCACAATTGATTTTGCTGCTGTTGCCCTGGGATGGTCATTGCTTTTCATTTTGTCTTTTTCTTTTATCTTTTCACGGTTAACTTGAATGACTTTCGAATTTTACTGAAAACACTTGTATTTTATTTTTGTTCTTTTTATTTTAATCTATAATTATATTGAATATCAAAGTTAAGTAGGAATAGCTCTGCTAGACTTCGCCTCAAGTGTAATTCTGTTAGCAAGATAAACTGCTCACCAATAAGGACCTTCTATTATGATTATCATTAAATTTGGTTGCACCAACACGAAATAGACATTTCTCATCGAGTCAACGCTGCAGAACTTTCTTAGGAATCTGAATTTAGGTATCAACATTCGAAGCTTTTTGATCAATTTCTCTATATGTTCATTCCACCTGAGATGGTTGCCAAAAATTACTCGTAAATACTTTATATCTTCACACGTCTTTATTCTACATGAATTAGTAGGTCTACCACATTCCAGATTTTTATTAGATGGCAAGGTTGTTGAGCTACTAGAAATTGGAATGAATTTTGTTTCATCTATATTCATTGCAAGTAACTTACGAGTCCAAGCAATTCGAGTTTCATATCGTCTTCTACTATATCTTTTAAACTTTTCCAGGTTGATCCTCATAGCATATGTCGGTACCAGATTTTACTATATGAACCCCCAATCACTACACACTGTTCTCTATCAGTTAGATAACTCTTGAACCACTTCAAGGTATGACCCCTGAACCCATAAGCCCCCAGTGTCTCGAACAGCTTTTGATGATCAACACAAATAAAAGCATTTGCCACGTAGGCAAAAATACACAGGCAAGGTTTACTTGTATCCAAAGATCGATATATCAAGGAATAATAAAATGAAACAAGTTACTATGTTTTAATTATCACTAATTTATTGATGTAAAGAATGACAAAATTTTACATTGGTTGGACCGTTTTCTGACATACGTTATACATTATCAACAACAAGCTAATGAAAACTGAATACTCATGTACAATACAGGAATTACCATCAATAAAATGCTTGTAGAGATCACAGTAACTTGAATAATGGTGATTGGTAGGTAATTAAGTCTACCCTTTCTACCTTAGATGCCTTGAAAATTTCCATCGATTCAAAGAAATTGAGTTTATAAGATTTATAACAGGAATGAAGAATTTTTAGCTGTTGAAGTTCTGGAAAATGATGACATTCATTCAGACAATGTGCAGCTAAATCTGAATCATATTTCTGATGTAGGAATGACCGGAAATGTTCTTTGTATCTAGCCTTGAAAGAGCGTCCTGTTTGACCTATATAAAAGGAATTGCTCTCAGAACATGTTAATTGGTATATTCCTGATTTTTCGAATTTATCAGTTTTATCTTTTGTGTTGAAAAGCCGGCCTGACAGTTTGCTAACTGGTTTGAATGCAATATGAACTTTTTTACTATCTGACAAAACTCTAGCAACCTGTTCTGACGTCTTCCCAAAATATGTTAGAGACATACATTTTTCGGGCTTTTCTCTCTTGGATTGGGGATATATCATGTTGAATGTATTGTTGCGTATTTTTCGATTGATTAAACTATCTATTGCTTTTATATCGAAGCCGTTGTTCTCTGCTATTAACATAATGGTGTTAAATTCTGATTTTCTGTCCATGTCTGATAAAGGCAAAGAAATCGCTCTGTGAATCATGGATTTGAAGGCTGCTATTTTTTGAGAATACGGGTGAAATGAATCTATGGGTATGACATTATCCGTGTACGATGATTTTCTGAAGATATTGATTGATAAACGGTTATTATTCTCCCGGGTAATTGTTAGATCTAAGATCTATCAATTATTTGAAACTTATTTAAAAGAAAAGAATTCAGACTATGAAGCTGTTCTAGTTTTGGACAATGCACCAGGACATCTTCGGGAACTTGAAACTAGGAATTCAAATATAAAAGTGACATTTTTACCTCCCATTAAGTCGTCTTTGCTTCAACCTATGGACAAAAGAATTCAGGTCTTTAAGCTCTATAACATTGGACGAAACTGATATAAATGTTATCAAATGAATCTTTAACATAAAAGAAACAGTGGAAGAACTGAACCCATACACATTGAAATTATGCTCGAAACAACTGTGACCTGTTCTCAATGCAGAAAATGACGAAGAATTTTCGCATATACTTTAACTGCTATCATTGCAGAAATTGCGAATGGAATAGGACGAGATGGGTCTGAACACATAGAATCAAGTGACATTCAGGAATTGCTTGAATCGCAATTCACAGCGTATTGAAGACTAGGCTTCAGCAAGCACTGGAAAGTGATATCTAATATGAAACATCTGAGTGAAGATTCAAGAATGCAAATAAGCTTTGTGATTTTTTCATGAGAATTGATCCGTCTATGGATCGAAGTCTTATTTTTAAAAGGCAAATTGCTAAGCAAGAAAATATTACAGAATTCTGCGAACCATTGCCTAAGTCTGAAGATAATAATTAATCAATTTGGCCAAAAACTTCGATTAAATTAATTTTCTTGTATTTTTATTTTTTATTTTGTCACCGTGGAATGCATCCCCTATAATCCCATATAAATTACCATTCCATATTCACCGTTTCTGTATTCGCGGCATATGTACGGAACACATACCCCGCAAATACTGTTATTCATATGGTAACACCATATGACCGCTTTGGTATGTTGAAAATTAGGATTTCAGAACTCGTGAGGATTAAATTTTTGAAGCTGAATACCTTTGACTACTTTATCCTAGAATTGGCAACCTCCTCTCAATGTCTGTCATAGTGCTTGAGGGACACCCTATATAGAAAAACTGTTCCTATTCAAGTCTTTACTCACCTGTATTTAGCTGTGGATATCCTGTTGTCACAAAACCTAGGTACCGGCGGCTGTGCCCTATTTATGAATATCACCCGGTCTTCGCCCGGTGCCCTAATATCACCAGTTTCCGTTTCCGTTTCTCGGTCCAACGTCGACGATACAGCGCCGTCCGGGTCATCTGGAACCATCAATATGTTTTAACACTTGCCAGTCACGAACGTAGCAATGAACAATACAGGAATAACCTATGAAAAGAATGAATCAAAAAACGAAAGTAGAAAACAACAGTTGATATCATGCGATTGTTAGTTTAACAATGTTTATCAAGAAATGTTATCGAGATTTTTGTAGTCATATCAGCATCTGATGTTTCATCTGTTTATCATGCTACAGTTATAGGTTTCAATACTTACTACATGTAAAATTAGTGTTAATTAATATTAACTGTTAATTTGTCGAGGTAACTCATACAATACAAAACGTAATGAGTCATTCAAATTGCTTCACATGACATTGAATTAATGTAAACAGAAAATCGAAATCTAACTTATTGAAGAAGCAAAAAAGTAGTTTTCAACTATGTCATCAAATGCTTTTCTCATCTAAATTCGATAAGACGAGTGGAAAAAACATCAATTTCATTGAATCTAAAAGAAGCACAATTACATTAATAAGGTATTTTGGAAATGACCACTGTTGGCGTCCTGACATTTACGTGCGACTGAACTGTCAAATGATGATTTTTGAGTTATTGTATCTCGCTATCATATACTTTGAATGTCAAGTGCCCTCAGAAATTTGGAGGTGGAAGACGGTACTACCCCCGTCGCCCGGTGTAATACCACCACATCATGCCATAGGCTCCGTGAGTTGGTAATTTTTGACTAAATTTCGGATGCATAGTAGGATGTCCGGTCTCCAGAGTGGCTGTATTTTTCAAATAAACATGATGAGCTGTCTTGGGACAAATGTATCCGGAGGTAAACTCGTACCCCAGTCGGATCTCAAGGAGAGAGTGGCTCGTGCCCTTATTGTGGTAATACGACTGACAACGGTCCTTTGGCGGTCGCATGGAGTGCTCTACATTCGGATGAGAGAAGCCATCATAAGTGTGACTGCAGTACACCAACACTTACAAGACACGCAACCTCCTGTCTAACTCAAACAATGCCAACAACAGACACCCCCTATTTCTGTTTTAATAGCTATAAGTGAACTCAAGACATCAATTTGAGGGGAGCTTTCAAAATCTGTTTGTACACAGTCTGTCTCAAAGTAAACAGGACTTTTCATAAAAAAGGAAAATTCTTTTACTCCAATCAAAATAGTCTTCTCTCGCTTAGATACACTGTTTTGATGGTTGAATAACATTTCGAATGGGTGTTTGAGGTCTTTGGCCGGCATAGCTCGGAGAATATTGGTTGACCGGTGAAATTCGGTTTTTTGTTCAAAATCGGTAATTAGCGTCGATCGGTGAGATGGCGCGTTATCGTGCAATAGATGCCAGTTCCATTCTAATATAATAAACCGCAGTAACCGTTTGGCTCGGTGGAACGAACTCATGATGAACAATACCCTTCGAATTGTAAAAGCAAACGAGCATTGTCTTCACTTTTGACTTCTCAAATCGTCACCAGTCACAATGTTCAAAAGGAAGATTTCGTCATTTTTGCCTCTTTAACGATATCGAAAGACTAGCGCTCCTTGCTGACACGTTGTGTAGCGTTGCGGTGAATTGTCGAACCAGTGTGACTTCTTGAAGTTTTCTCTTTATCTACCTTCTGTTATTGTGGTTTCCCGGTGGCAATGGTGAGTGGCTTCTGCCTCGGTTCGTTGGAGGACCCAATAACATTTACATGTTTTTTACGCTCCATCGAATTGAGATGAGTAGGTGGCAGTCTGGCCTGATGTTGTGAATAGGCATGCAATACTGACGAGATCGAATGAGACCAAAACTGCAGTCTATTGCTCCTATTCATGACATTCGACCGAGCTGTACCATTGCTGTGTGGCCATGGTTGACGGTGATTAAGAAGGGTGGATCGGAAAACCAGCTCCTTCAGGGAGGGATATTTAACATTCTACGGAAGGGTGAATATTGTTCCTTAAATAAAAATTCTTCAATGTGACTGCACACATAGCGATAATCTCGTAAAAAGTAATTGATGAAATTGATGTCCTTACAATGCTGGATTCGGAGCAATTTTTGATTATCAGTCAATTTGTTTGGCACAAAAGGAGCACACACCTTCTGATAACCGAAATGCTCGGTCAAAGTGCAATGAATCGAATCTTTGGGCATTGCCAATTTCATTTACATAAAACGCAACCATGATTTCAAGAAATTCGCACACTTTTTCAATGCTCTTTGGTATAATAACGAATTTCACCTGGCCGACGTGAGGGACGACTATTTTTAAAACGCATATACTCATGAACGCTGCCACGGGATAAACAACCGTCTCCATAAACTTCTTGCATCAATTGAAACGTTTTAACGAGTTTAAAGCAAAACTTAATATTGGCTCTTTGTTCGATGCTCATTTTTGTAACGACTACCAAAACATACTGTCATTTTAGGCGCAAGAACTCTGCTTCCAGTGAACCAAATGTCATGAAATTTTGAATGGAAATCTGGAAAAGATGTACCTTTCAAACGCCACTACGCCATACAGGTGGCGCCACCGGAAATGTTCCTATTGGGAAAGTCCTATTTACTTTGAGACAGCCTGTGTATAACAGCTTCTTTGATGTCTGTATCGATCTTTTAACAATAAGAATCATCCTAGATTGTTCAACTGGATCCAACATTCGAATATGACCGACGAAGCAGAAAGGCAAGCGGAGACCTTAGCGATTCATTTCACTCAACTTGTCGATGAGCCGACAAGAAGTCTTGACAATATAACCGATTTTCCCAATACTCTCGATCTCTTTCTTGTTTCAGCTGATTTCCGTTTACAGGTCTCAGCACCCTTGAGCAACTCCGACCATAACCTTGTTTCTGCTATTCGTAACTTCGTACAGCCACGCAATAAATATCCAACGCCTTCCAGGAAGATATGGCATTACAACCAAGGTAGCTGGGATGAGCTGCGCGAGTTTTTTCGTCTTTTCCCTTTAATAACGTTTGTTTCTTAGATCCTGACATAAATATCTGAACTGAAGTTATTCTTGCAAGCATCGACCTTTACATTCGAAGCATCACGAAAAAAACATCCGCACAAAAACCTTGGTTCACTAAAAATTGTCATAAAGCTATCACAGTTGAAAACAAAGCTTATAAGAACAGGAAGGAAAATCCAAAAGATGAAACTGAAACTGTATGTGTGCTTTAGGAAATCTAACCTAACCTACTTCAATGAAAGAATCAAGAACAGACTCTTGGAGCAGACCAAAGGAAGTAGTCAGTTCTGGTATATGACGAAGGCAGCAACAACAACTTTTGCAAGTCATCCTTCCCACCTTTGATAAGATCAGACAGTTCTATCGCATTATCACATAAGGAAGGAGCGGATCTTTTTGCAAAAATGTATTTGCAAAATTCTGTTTTAAATACACCAAACGCAGTGCTACCAAGAATTCCAAATGGGCAATCGAATATGTATGAAGTAAAATACAGAGTGCGTAGGTGAAGACGCGTTCTTCAACAACTGAACAGTAAAAAAGTAGTGGCTCTTCATGGAATTCCATAAACTGTTCTGATAAAAGATGAGCTCATAAAATATCTCGAGTTACAGGATGTCATCAGTAATCGGCATTACGGTTTCCTTAGATAACGATCAACATGGGACCTCCTTGCATACGTTACGCATTTGTGGTCATAAACAATCGAAAAGCATGCCGAAACGAGAGCTATGAGTCAATCCATACCAAGTGGTCCAAAAAAAAACATTATTTGGTTGCTTGAACATCTCAGAAAAAATTAATTATTTCAGGGATTAATCCCTAATATTTAGTGATCACAAAAACATGTTCTCAAATTATTTACTCGCCGGTTCGGTGGCGTATGGGATATGATGCTCGTCTCCTACGCAGAGTTACCTGGGTTCAATCCCCACAATGTCGGTGCGATTTTTCGGATTCTGGGAATCGCTTGAGTGTCTATCTTTCGGAGGAGATGTTAAGCTGTTGGTCCTGTCTAACACAGATGTGTTGGACATTAAAGATCTCTTCCCTCGACACGAGAGGGGTTCGTCTACGGTTTTTTAAATTTTTCAGGAATGGGTTGACCTGGGCCTTTCAACTAAATAGTGGTACAAATGGTGGTGTACAAATTGAAACAATTATGGCGTAGCTGAATGAATTTCTTAACATATTTTTAATAGCTCAATGTTATCGGTCAAGGAGTAAAAAGTCTCAATTTTGGAGCTGCAATTTTCCTAGAAAGGGGTTACGCATTTGTGGTCATAAACAATCGAAAAGCATGCCGAAACGAGAGCTATGAGTCAATCCATACCAAGTGGTCCAAAAAAAACATTATTTGGTTGCTCGACCATCTCAGAAAAAATTAATTATTTCAGGGATTAACCTCTAATATTTAGTGATCACAAAAACATGTTCTCAAATTATTTACTCGCCGGTTCGGTGGCGTATGGGATATGATGCTCGTCTCCTACGCAGAGTTACCTGGGTTCAATCCCCACAATGTCGGTGCGATTTTTCGGATTCTGGGAATCGCTTGAGTGTCTATCTTTCGGAGGAGATGTTAAGCTGTCGGTCCTGTCTAACACAGATGTGTTGGACATTAAAGATCTCTTCCCTCGACACGAGAGGGGTTCGGCAAAATTCCCGGGTTAGTGAGGTGACAGAATTCCCCGGCGTGTCATTAGCCGAAAGGCAGAAATAGAGCACGTTAAAGGAAAAACAAACGAACAAATTTTTTACTGAATACCATTTAGAAATTGCGGCAATTTTTGTTTCACGCCACAGGCATTTTTCCGCATTTGCAAGCATCTACGGTTTTCAAGAATAGGTTGACCTAGGCCTTTCAACTAAAAAGCATTCAATTCAGTGTGCAAATTAAAACAATTATGGCGTAGCTGAATGAAATTCTCAATATATTTTTAATAGCTCTAAGTTATCGGTCACGGAATAAAAAATCTCAATTTTGGAGCTGCAATTTTCCTAGGAAAGGGTGATTTCTCAGTTTTCATATCATTCATACAATTACATTAGGTAGTCAAATTATTTTTTATAGAGTATGAATGGTGAGAAACATACCGTTTAACAAATACACTATCATCAAAATCAACTTTTTCCTTTTTTTTTCCATTTTTTTTACCTGCTGTATCTTCTTTGGGGACCAGATAAACATCTGAAAATTACACACTTAATAGACCTTAATGTTATCAAACTATAGTAAAAATTTCAACTTCCAGATTCAACTGGAAAATCAACAAAAATTGCAAAATACGCCAAAAATTAATTTTCAATTTCTGCAGATGCGAGGCTAAATGGAATGAGTTTTATCAATTATGCAATATTGAAACATAAAATTATTTATACACTTAATCACATCAAATTTAAGTAAATAATGATTATTTATTGACATAATCAACAAATGCCTTGTTAATTTAATTAAACGTTTCGACACGTTAAATTCAGTACTAATTTTTTTTCGATTCCAAGAATTTGGCAATAAACTGTTATCTTGATTTTATCCTCTTTACATGAAACATAGCATTTGGTTTTTGAATTTTCTATCAAATCATCAAATTCAGTTCGTGAATTTAGAGAACTTCCACCGGATTCGGTACAAATTCGCTTTTCAAATGATAGTTCTAAGTTGCTTTTAATTATAGATCCAACTTTCTCAAATTTTGCTTTCATGGCTAAATGTGGTTTTTCCACACTTTTCTTTTAGACTCAGGCAATACACCTAGGACTGAATTTACCGTTTAAATAATTTCTGATAAATCACAAAATTCTGTATAAGAATTATTACCCTCATCTTCTTTGTTTATTACAAATATTTTACTATACAATATTGGTCATAATGATCTTCCTGGTGTAATCTTAAGAAATTCATTTTTATTTTTAGTATAATGATCAAATGTTATTTCTCTCAGATCTCTGGTTATTGTTTTTTCAAGAGTCTATACAATATATCACCAAAAGGTGATTAAATTTTTTAAATCTTTAACTTCGTGGTATTCACAAGCTGATTTTACCTTCCATTTTACCCCCAAGTGAAACAATACTTGTTCTTCTTCACTATAATCTTCAATTAAATTAATGGTTTTAAAACAAACTCCATACACAGTTTTGTGACACTCTTCATTAACATACACACCAATGGAACACTGAGACTCAGACTCCATTTTAAAAGTACACACTCATATATAACTACACACTTCCAGAGCACAAAAGTAACTAACTGATGTTACTGAAGAGGAAAGACAACACACAGTCATGTTCAGACTTGTTTTTCTGAGCCTGTACAGACATGTAGATGCAAACTGATTAGCCATTGACAAATTTCAAGATTCCAGCAGAATTATATCAAGAAAGGATGATTATGTCAAGAAAGTATTATTATTTACTTAAATTTGATGTGTTGAAGTGTTTACAACTAATTTTATGTTTCAATATTGCATCTGCAGAAGTTAAAAATTAATTTTTGGAGGATTTTTGCAATTTTTTGCAATCTTCTAGTTGAAATTTTTACTTAAGTTAGATAACATTATGTTCTATTAAGTGTGTAATTTTCAGATTTTTATCTGGTCCCCAAAAAAGATACAGCAGATCAAAAAGTTGAAAAAAAAGGAAAAAGTTGATTTTGATGATAGTGTATTTGTTAAACGGTATGTTTCTCACCATTCATACTCTATAAAAATAATTTGACTACCTAATGTAATTGTATGAATGATATGAAGACTGAGAAATCACCCTTTCCTAGGAAAATTGCAGCTCCAAAATTGAGATTTTTATTCCGTGACCGATAACTTAGAGCTATTAAAAATATATTGAGAATTTCATTCAGCTACGCCATAATTGTTTCAATTTGCACACTGAATTGAATGCTTTTAGTTGAAAGGCCTAGGTCAACCTATTCTTGAAAACCGTAGATGCTTGCAAATGCGGAAAATGCCTGTGGCGTGAAACAAAAATTGCCGCAATTTCTAAATGGTATTCAGTAAAAAATTTGTTCGTTTGTTTTTCCTTTAACGTGCTCTATTTCTGCCTTTCGGCTAATGACACGCCGGGGAATTCTGTCACCTCACTAACCCGGGAATTTTGCCGAACCCTCTCGTGTCGAGGAAGAGATCTTTAATGTCAACACATCTGTGTTAGACAGGACCGACAGCTTAACATCTCCTCCGAAAGATAGACACTCAAGCGATTCCCAGAATCCGAAAAATCGCACCGACATTGTGGGGATTGAACCCAGGTAACTCTGCGTAGGAGACGAGCATCATATCCCATACGCCACCGAACCGGCGAGTAAATAATTTGAGAACATGTTTTTGTGATCACTAAATATTAGAGATTAATCCTGAAATAATTAATTTTTTCTGAGATGGTCGAGCAACCAAATAATGTTTTTTTTGGACCACTTGGTATGGATTGACTCATAGCTCTCGTTTCGGCATGCTTTTCGATTGTTTATGACCACAAATGCGTAACCCCTTCCTAGGAAAATTGCAGCTCCAAAATTGAGACTTTTTACTCCTTGACCGATAACATTGAGCTATTAAAAATATGTTAAGAAATTCATTCAGCTACGCCATAATTGTTTCAATTTGTACACCACCATTTGTACCACTATTTAGTTGAAAGGCCCAGGTCAACCCATTCCTGAAAAATTTAAAAAACCGTAGACGCTTGTAAATGAGGGAAAATACCTGCGGCGTGAAACAAAAATGGCCGCCATTTCTAAATGGTATTCAGTAAAAAATTTAAAAAATGATTTTGTCATCACTAAATATTAGGCATTAATCGCTGAAAAAATTAATTTTTTCTGCGATGGTCAAGCAACCAGAGCTGGACCACTTGGTATGGATTAACCCTATTGCTCTTGATATCTGTAACGTGCACAAGTGCACTTTACATGTTGTCTCTATCGTTCTTCATTCCTACCTTTCACTTTTTCACTCCGATCAAGCTATACCGTGAAATCATCTTCGACTCTTCTGTCTTTTTCATCTCCATAATTTCTCAAGTATTCTATATTCCTGTATCCCTTACAATTTTTACTCCAAAATAACCTCACGGAGAAAGTTTATGATTCAATCTTGTATTTTTGTGAAAATTGAGAAATTCAGGAGGTCTCAAAAAATTATCTCCAGTATATGAAGGAAATGTCCATTCATCTATACTAATATTATAAAGAGGAAAATTTTCATTTTTTTTAGTTTGTTTGTTTGTATTGAATAGGCTCCTAAACAACTTGACCGATTTGAAATTCTTTCACTGTTGGGAAGCTACACTATCTTCGGCTGTATTAAATTTTCAAAAAAGTTAGGGTTCCATACTGAAACTCCATTAATGTAACCCAAGGTGTGAAAAAATAACCAAAAAACTTTCTTACATCGCGTGCGCTGTTGATTATAGAACATAATAATGTACTACGACTTTGTAGAACATATAATTATCTGAAAAAAATATCGCGACATCATATGTCTAACTATTATAGTTACGTCACAATAAGTGTTTTTTCAAAGTTTCAAATCAGTAGGAATTGACATACGAAAAGAATGTTTTACTCATGGCCAACTGTATCAATTTATTTTGCTGCCACAAAATAAATTAACATCAAATATCGTTTACAGGGAACCTCTGACTCAATAAATTGATTTTCAGGAGCAGAGAAAGTAAAGTATATAGTAAAGGCCTTTTTACAAACACTAAAAATAAAATAAGAAAAAACAAATAATACAAAAACAAAATTGAATTAATAATATTTCATATTCGAATTTTCTTCATTTCACTCTTTTTTAATAACTCCAAGGTAAAACGAGAAAGTATGTATGAGACAGTGTGTGTGCGAAAAAAATTATAACTTTTGAAATGTTTGTTTAATAACCGAATGTGGGGGAGGGGGGTGGTCTGCTAGTTAACTGAATTTCAGGTTTGAAAAGTGGATTGTTAGATTAGCCGTAAATAATTCGGGTCTTACATTAGACCTCCACGACGCCTGGAAGTAGTAAAGACCTCAACAATCCCTTTAACAACCCGAGGAGGAGAACTGATATACTGTTAGAGCGTTCTGAGACTGAGACGTCGCCTTTGTTTCACCCCATTCATTCTCTTAGATGAGTGTTAATTAAAAATAAAAATGTTTGAATTTTGATTGAGGATTCAGAGATAGGTGCTTCGCAATATTTCAGGGTACTCGTGACTCTACCGAGCAGCCAGGGCATTAACTTCAAAAGTTTACTATATTATTATGAAAATTTCTATATTGTTATATATCTCAGAGGCATTCAACAGGGTTTGACACGCAGCCTCGATGAATAAATTAATCGCATATGGACTTTCTGAGAACTTGGGTGGTTGAATTAGTAGCTTTCTCTTCAGTAGATCGATTCGGGTGATAGTTGATGTTGTAACGAGTGAATCTTTTTAGGTTAATGCAGGAGTACCCCAGGGCTCCATACTCTCACTAACTCTTTTTCTGTTGCAGGTTATTTGTTACACTCCACCGAAAACAGAATATTTGGGTTTGAGGACGACTGTGCTCAGGTGTCCTAATGTTCTAATCAGCGTACTGCTGATGAGTCACACCGACAAAAATACCCACAGACTATGTCACTGTATTCAGACTTGGAGAAGTTATCAGAATTGGTCTACATGATAATCATATGACGGTATTTGCCATCTTAAAAGAATAGCTCTCATATCCATATCATGTACAACAAGTCCAGGCACTGTTACCATGTGATTTTCATAACCGTCTAGCATTTTCACTTTGGGTTCTAGATATGATTACACAACAACCTGAACTTCTGGAGCCTCTTTTATTCATTGTTAATAACTACGTACACAACCACATATGGGCGAAAGAAAATCCTCATGTTTTCGTTGTAGCTCATGACCAGGAACAATTTTCTTTGAACGTGTGGACTGAAATGATTGGAGATCACTTTATTGGTCCACGTTTCGTTGCATAAAGATAAAATGGAGATTATACACTCAGCTTCTAATCGAAGAGCTGCCGAATCTACTTTATCCTAGTTCTTCAGGAGACAGGGCAGCAATGTGGTACATGCACGATGGCGCTCCTGCCCATTTTAGTATAAGAGCACGTCAACATTAGAACGAAACATATCCAGTTCGCTGGATAGGCCCAGGTGGACCGCAAATTTGGCCAGCTCGTTCACTTGATTTGAATCCAATAGAGTTTTCTACTTGGGGGCATTTGAAAACGTTGGTTTACAGGACTCCTATACAAGATGTAGAAGACTTAAGAAACCACATTTGCATTGCTTGTAGTCATTTAAGATACTCCTGGGATCTTTAATCGGATATGAAGATCTATGTGTCGACGTTTAGACTCCTGTTTAATAGCAGAAGGCCATTTTAAGCACTTACAATGATCACCTGCTTTATATTTTATTTTCATCAAACACAAAATTGATCAAAGATTAGAACTTCATTGCAAATTCATAAAACAAATTTTTGAAATGTCCAAGGAATACTGAAAAAAAATTGTAGGGGTTGAAAGGATACGAGATCTCTGAAAAGATACCACCCTGTAGATTTTCATAATTGTTTTATGATCCGATTATGTAGATTCTAAAAAGACATCTATATGCCGAATTTGAACTAAGTATCTGAAAAACAGTAGTAATCATAATAAAAAAAATGAAAAAATCTGAAGATTTCAACGATTTGTGTTTGCGTTACGAAGCGTTTGCGAACATACAGGGTGTTACATAATAGTATGTCACAACTGAGGAGGTAAATCTACCTGCAATTTTAAGAAAAAAAGTTCATATAAACATAGGTCCGCAAATGCTTCGTTATGGAATTACAGGGTGTTGAAATTTCCAGACAAAAAAAGTTTGTTTTTCTTCAAAACTCCTGCAGTTTTTGAGATATTCGGCCCAAATTTGGAATGCCAGCTATTTCTTACAGCCTCCATCATTACACGTCCTAAATTTCAACTAGAATCTACAAGGCGTTTTCTTTTCAGGAGCCATGTCTTCTTTTGCCCTTTCAAACTTTTTTGCAGCACGTCACTGATCAGCGTACAATCAATTTTATTCATTTTCGTTCAATTTAGAAACTTTTTTACACTAGTAATTTTTTCGTATCTCCAACCGTTCTCGAGCAAAAATTATTAAACGATTGTATAAATTCGCTGAATTGAAAGCACTTCTAATTAAAAAAATGACTAGTAGGCTTTGATTTTTTTCATTTATTTATTTATTTTGACAGTTGCTAAAGTTGAACCAGTGTCTGTTCGAATTGTTTGTTAGATTAACGATCAGTTTTAAGACTTTTCAAGTTATTGCTGTAGGAAAAATAGGCTAATTTTACTAACGCCGAATTGACTGATATCCATTACATGTACGGTCTGGCTGACGGAAACACAACAGAAGCTAGGCGATTATATCAGGTGCACTTTCCAAATCGAGTAACACCAGACAGGCGAACATTTTCAAATATCCACATAAAGTTGAGGGAACTATGAGAACTCTAGATATTGAGGAAGCAGTTTCGAATTGTATTGATTTGAATCCTCATGCGAGTACAAAAAAAATTGGAAATCAGTTGAATATTTCACATGTTTTAATTTGAAGGTTTCTCCACTACTTTTTATTGTACCCGTTTCATATTCAACGCGTCCAAACTCTACTTCCTCGAGATTTTCCTTCAACACTGAATTTCTGCCGATTTTGACAGTGAAATAATATTCACAGACGAAGCTAACTTTTCGAGAACTGCTATCACAAATTTTCACAATAATCATCATTGGGCTGAGGAAAACCCCCATTTGATTGAAGAATCTCATCATCAAGAACAATTCTCACTAAATGTGTGCGTCGGAATAATTGGAAATTATTTGATTGGGCCATTTTTCTGCCTAACAGACTAAACGGTCCCGCTTATCGGCAATTTCTTGTGGAGGAATTACCTTTATTGCTCGAGGATGTGCCACTTTTGGTGAGAAACATAATGTGGTTCATGCATGACGGGGCACCAGTACATTTCAGTGGAGAAGCTAGGGAATTCTTGATTAATACATTCAACAACCGATGGATAAGTTGGGGTGGGCCAGAACCATAGCCTCCTAGGTCCCCAGACTTAAATAGTTTAGACTTTTTCTTTTAGTGATATCTCAAGAGTTCAGTTTATACCGCTCTCGTGAACACTGTAGAAGAATTTAGAAAACGAACGAAAACCTCTTGTAATAACCCACGAATATTTCAAAAAAAGCGTGATAATATGCGAAGAAGGACAGAGGCCTGTATTCTTAGTTTTTAATTGGTCGTTTTTTTTAGTTTGATATTGAATTAGTATAAGATGAGTCCCAGAAGACGAACTATCAAAATAAAAGCAAATTTTGGGCATACCTATCCAGTATTTCTATTATCTTTTTTATTTAGCGAATAACATACAATTCAAATAATTCAAATTCAATAATTTTTCACTCGAAACGGTTGGAGATACGAAAAAATTACAATTGTCTAAAAAGTTTCTAAATTGAACGAAGAAGACGAGAATTGATTGTACGCTGATCAGTGGCGTACTGCAAAAAAGTTTGAAAGGGCAAAAGGAGAAATGCTTCGGAAAAGAAAACACCTTGTGAATTTCAGTTGAAATCTAGGACGTTAGTGATTGAGGCTGTAAAATAGCTCGCATTCCAAATTTGGGCTGAATATCTCAAAAACTGCAGGAGTTTTGAAGAAAAAAACAATTTCAACACCCTGTAGCGCTGTTACAAAGCTTTTGCGGACCTATGTTTATATAAACTTTTCTTGAAATTGCACGTAGATTTATCCCCTCAGGTTGTGACTACTACTATTATGTAACAACCCTGTATATTAATGGGAACTTTTCGTCATGAAATGGTTGGAGTAACCACCTTGTGAAACCTTCCCGCACTTATTCATTTACACCCCGTATAACCCCCTCAAAAACAACAGGTGTTCTAATCGTTCGATACTACTATTCGAAAGCATAATTGGCAACAAGCATAATCGAATTAACACAATGTAGAACTACAAAGATTAAAGCATTCAATGAGTACATATCACACATCATACATTTGCAGCGGAAAGCTTTCAACATATGTTATCGAAAATATGATGTCATAACACAAGAGGAAAACATCAGACTCAACAATGTAACGAATCGTATAGAGGTAATAGCAAGGTCAGACGAATTAATATTACCGAAACAATTTAATCTATCGTTGCGTGCAATTGAAACTACTTTAAAAATTAGTTTACTCACAACGTCCACAACAGAATCTCAGGCGTAGCGTGGTGTACAACGACGAGTAGAACGTCATGATGGAAAATCCTTAAAACTCTTTCGGTCACATTATTTTTTCCGTTATTTTCCCCGTACGCGTTATGAACTCGGAAAATCGTCACGCCGCGACGGGTTGGTACACTAGATTGTCGTTTGATATCGATTTTCTAAGAGTAGGCTACGCTGCAGTTCGCTTATCGCCTAGCAACCGGATTTAGGTGCCAAATTTGAAAGTTTCCACATCATTACAGACGCCAGAAAGTCATGTAGTTCGCGCAATTTCTGGTCTAATTGTTGGTGTATAATCTTTTGAGATGTTTAGTATTTTCAGATTCGCTATTTAGCTATTGTTATTGAGTCATACAAAAAATACTGTGAAAAATAAACTAAAGTAGAGGACATTATAAACTCTTTATTCGCGAGGTATATGTTCCGTACATATGCTGCGAATATGGAATGGTAACTTATACAGGGTGTTACATAATAGTATGTCACAACTTGAGGGGGTAAATCTACGTGCAATTTTAAGAAAAAAAGTTCATATAAACATAGGTCCGCAAAAGCTTCGTTACGGAGCTACAAGATGTTGAAATTTCAAAAAAAAATTGTTTTTTTCTTCAAAACTGCTGCAGTTTTTGAGATATTCAGCCCGAATTTGGAATTCAAGCTATTTTTTACAGCCTCCATCATTACACGTCCTAGATTTTAACTGAAATTCACAAGGTTTTTTCTGTGCCCTTTCAAACTTTTTTTGTGTACAATCAATTTTCGTCATCTTCGTTCAATTTAGAAACTCCTTTGACACTTGTAATTTTTTCGTATCTCCAACCGTTTTAGAGTGAAAAATTATTGAATTTAAATTATTTGAATTGTATGTTATTCGCTAAATAAAAAAATAATAGAAATACTCGATAGGTATGCCCAAAATTTGCTTTTATTTTGATAGCTCGTCTTCTGAGACTCAACTTATTGAATAAGCATTCAATATCAAACTAAAAGAGAGAACAATTAAAAACTAAAAAAATTGCTGGAAGTGTCCTCCTCCTGCAAGAATACAGGCCTCAGTCCTACTTCGCATATTATCGCGCACTGAAATATTGCTGAGGTATTTCTTAACTTGTCACAAGAGGTTATTATTCGATTTCTCAATTCTTCTACAGTGTTCACTAGAGAGGTATAAACTAAACTTTTGAGATATCCCCATAAGAAAAAGTCTAAAATATTTAAGTCTGGGAACCTAGGAGGCCATGATTCTGACCCACCCCGACCTTTCCATCGGTTGTGTATTAATCAAGAATTCCCTAGCTTCTACACTAAAATGTGCTGGTGCCCCGTCATGAATGAACAACATTATGTTTCTCACCAAAAGTGGCACATCCTCGAGTAATGAAGGTAACTCCACCTCAAGAAATTGCCGATAAGCGGAATCGTTTAGTGTATTAGGTTAGGTTAGGTTAGATTTCGAGGTAAAATGGCCCAATCAAATAATTTCCAATTAGTACGACCCAGACGTTAGGTGAGTAAAAGAGAAATTGAAAATCAGTTGAATATTTCACATGTTCGAGTTTGGAGGATTCTCCACGACTTTTTAATGTGCTTCAAGACTAAATTTTTACCGATGGTTCTAAGATAAATTAGAGAAAATGCTTATCTTAATAGTGTGTAATAGTTCATAGACGAAGCTAACTTTTCGAGAAATGCTATCACAAATTTTCACAATAATCATTATTGGGCTGAGGAAACCCCCATTTGATTGAAGAATCTCATCATCAAGAACAATTCTCACTAAATGTCTGGGTCGCAATTAATGGAAATTATTTGATTGAGCCATTTTTTTTTGCCTAACAGACTAAACGGGCCCGCCTATCGTCAATTTCTTGAGGAGGATTTACCTTTATTGCTCGAGGATGTGCCACTTTTGGTGAGAAACACAATGTGGTTCATGCATGACGGGGCACCAGCACATTTCAGTGGAGAAGCTAGGGAATTCCTGATTAATACATTCAACAACCGATGGATAGGTCGCGGTGGGCCAGAATCATAGCCTCCTAGGTCCCCAGACTTAAATGGTTTAGACTTTTTCTTTTAGTGATATCTCAAAAGTTCAGTTTATACCACTCCAGTGAATACTAAAGAAGAATTGAGAAATCGAATGATAACCTCTTTTGACACGATAAGAAATACCCCAGGAATATTTCAAAGAGTGCGTGATAATGCAAAGAAGGACAGAGGCCTGTATTCCTGCAGGTGGAGGACACTTGCAGCAATTTATTTAATTTTTAATTGTTCTTTTTTTTAATTTGGTATTGAATATGTATAAGTTGAGTGTCAGAAGACGAGCTATCAGAATAAAAGCAAATTTTGGCCATACCTATCGAGCATTTCTATTATTTTGAATACGGTGGAAATTATGGGCATTGCAACAAAAATTGTGAATTCCATTCGTGCACGTAGCTTGCAACTGCGGCTCTTCAAGTTGCAGTTGGAAGGTAGGGAGTCAGATGAACACACTGATTTAGTTCTTGACACGGACGTCAGGTGGTTGAGTCGCGGAAAATTCTTAGAAAGGTTTCAAGAATTATTGCCCGAAGTAACAGCTTTTCTAGACGAAAGCGGGATCACACTCCGATGTTGAAAAACGAAAAATTGTTGACTGATTTGGCATTTTTGACTGACATCACAATGCACTTAAACACTATTAACTTTGAGCTTCAAAGTAAAGGAAAAACTATCATTGAGATGATAAGCGCAGTAAACGCATTCAAAAGTAAATTGCAACCTATGATAGATCAACTGAAAAGAAAGGATCTGAAACATTTTTTGTCTTTGAAAGCAAGGAGTCCTCAGTTGCATTATGATACGGATGAGGCTGAATTATCAAATATTTTGGGACAATTCGAAATGCGTTTTTATGATGCAGTAAATTGGCAAATATAGCATCATTTCTGAGTTATCCTTTTTCATGTAAAAACATTGAGGAATTAGCTACTCAAATAGCAAGTCAGTTTTATATGAACTCATGTTCTGTTGAAAATGAGTTGGTGCAGATTATATCAGATATACATCTCGAAGCTACAGCATCATATACAAATTTCTGGTGTCTTATATCTGAAGATAAATATCCAAATTTAAGGCAAATCCCTTCAATCCCTTCAACTGACGGCAATGTTTGGGTCAACTTACCTAAGAATTTTTTCTCGCTAAAAGCTGAATAACTTCAACTCCTAGTAAAAAATTTTAATCATGGGTAATCCTCTAAGCCCTCTACTCGCTGAAATTTTCATGGAAAATATTGAAAAAACTATCCAAGAACATTCGTTATTCAAATACTTAATTTATTGATTTAGATATGTCGACGATATCATTTGTTGTTTCACTGGCACAAACAGACAATTAGAGTCATTCAAAACATTCATTAACAAAATTCACGATAATATTAAATTCACGTTAGAGATAGAAACAGAAAACTCCATTAACTTTCTGGATTTAACTATTACTAAAATTAACGACAAACATGATTTTTCTATTTCTCATAAGCCATCGCATACAGATATTACTATTCACAGCTCATTTACACATCCTTATCCACATAAATTAGCTGCTTACAATTGAGTGGTACATAGACTCATTAATATCCCAATGTCACAAAATAATTTTATAAAAGGGCAAAATATAATCAAACAAATTGCAGTCAATACCGGTTACAGTCCTAGTATGATTGAGAACATAATTTCACGCAAAAAATTTCAAAAAGCAATCCAGGAAGTATTTCCAAGTATAAAAAGTTCTAACACAAAAAACAACAGCTTAACTTATATTGGTTATCCTAGTCTGAAATTAAAATCATTCTTCTCGCATTATAATATATACAATATAGCATTCCGAACTGATAATTCTTTAGGCCGACATATCAAAAACTGCAAATCTAAAATTGATAGAGGTAATAAATCCGGTGTTTATAAACTGTCTTGCGGGGATTGTAATTAAATTTATATCGGTTGAACTTCCAGAAATTTCAAAGTTAGATTATCCGAGCATTAAAGTAGTCTTAATTATCATAAATCAGATTCCCATTATTCTAATCACTTACTCGAAGAAAACCATAACTTTAATGATAATTTCAAAATTTCACACAATGAAAATAATAGACAAAAACTCAATCTATGCGAAATTTTAGAGATTAACAAAGAAAAGAATTCAGATAGGTTACTTAATAGTCAATTAGATCTAAATCCTTCTTCATTACTCAATCTTTTCAATTCATAAAGTAAGCAACTCCGATGGGTTTTCCACCATACCCTTTGTACTTGTACCTAATGTAATATTAAGTAGGAAATAAGAATATTATATAAGGAATAACTCTGTTCATTAGTTTGTATCTATCTGAGGAAGTTACAGTGTGGTGAAACCGGTCATAGTTTTGTTAATATAGTAAAAATCTAAATACCATAGATTTATTTCATTGTTAATACTATTTCAAAAGTTTTCAATAAACAAGAACTTAAGGATATAGGGCGACTACATAAACCTTCCATTGATCCGGAATTTTTCAGGTCAGCAATATATTATTGAAAAAATATATTTAGCGTGTAAAGGCAAATGATAAAGCATAATGTACTGAATATTATCATAACCTGGTGCTATGTTTAAATTCGATTTGAGAGATTTGGTTAGTTCAGACAAGGAAGATGATCTAGATAAGAAATCGTTTTGATGGAGCTCAGATAATTTCAGTTCTGGTTCATAAGTACCAGAAGGAAAGAAGTTTTACAACAAATCTTGGGTCCAGCTGCCTCTTGAAATAGGTTGACGAGTATTTCTAGCATTTTTAATTTAGACAATATTCCTCCAGACTCACGTAATTGGTGTGTTCTTATTAAATGAGGAACGAAATTGTTTCCATGACTCTCGCTCGCTATTCTTCAATATACGTTTCTATAAATTAAGAAGTTTTCAAGATTCGATGTTCTTATGTATGCCAAATACGCCTCCCTTTTAGCAGTGACTGCGGATTGACAGCTGTCATCCCACCAAGGCTTATAGAAGTTTCAATGAAATTTTCCAAGAAATTCTCATAGTTTATGGGATCTTCTGACTCTTTCAAATTCCTCTCCATCATTTCCGGAAAACTAACCTAATCAACCTTTTTCGTACTGTACACTCGTGAGCGATTTGCTGTTCTTACATAGACATTCGGAGATAAATCGAATCGAATTGAAAAATGATCCGAGCCAAATGTATCTACGTCAACAAGCCAGTTTATTTGACTAGATAGTGAGTTCCCAATAATTGTGATGTCGACAGCTGACTTTCTTTGCCATGAAGTGATACTCTAGTGGGAGATACATCATTCATAATGAAAAAATTGCTTCTTTCAGGAGACTGCAGCAGATTTTCACCCTAAGGACTATCATCTGGAGATCCCCAAGCAAAATGATGAAGGTTAAAGTTTCCACCTTCAATTGATTTTCCATCAAGTGAACTAAAAAGCTCATCCAATCATTGCTGGTTAACCGCGAGTTTGGTGAAACATAAGGAGAATATATAGAGACAACATCATCATCTTCTAGTTTAATACTGATCGAAATACAGGGTGGGGCACGGCTGACTCCCACTTCAAAGGGTTGGTAAAAACACTGTACGAGATATTTACAAGAAAATTATTTCGACAGAAAGGTTTTATAAGGTAGTTTCTCTCAGTTAAGTTTTAAAAATTATATTGTCCAAATGATGGCCCTGGCGGGCGACACATGTTTAGCCTTTCATGGAAATTCAGCATGACTTTCACAAGAGTGACAGGGGTTATCTGCATAATTTCTTCTTCATTGACGGTTTTCAGCTAATCAATGGTCCTTGGACGATGTTTAAAAACCTCACCATTAAGATAGCCCCACAGAAAAAAGTCACAGGGGCTCAAATCAGGGGAGCGCGGGGGCCATTGATCTGTTTCTCTCAAGGAGACAACCTGCTCAGGGAACATCTCCTGAAGAATTGATCGTGGTCGACTGGCTGTATGCGCAGTGGCACCATCTTGCTAGGACCAGAAGCTCTGTTGGTCGTAGGTTTCACCCAATTCCTCGATTTTCGGGAGCTAAAAATTATCAAGCATGCCACAGTACCGGTCAGAGTTCACGGTAACTGTGACGCCATCGTCGTCAAAAAAGTAAGGCCCAATGATGCCTACTTTCGATACTGCACACCAGGGCTTCGTCGCTCGTGTATAAGATCCCAGTGGGAGGCTCATGTTGAAGTGTGTCCACACGCCATCCCCAAACCGTCGGGGACAATTCCTGTGCAACCCTGATCTTGTATGGCTGTAACCCTGGACCAGTATGCAAAATTCGTCTCACTGTTCGAGCTGAAATCTGAAGAGGAGAAGCATGTTTGCGTGACGAACGCGATGGAGACTATTCAATCGACGCCCTCAGCTATGTTTTCAGGAGTTCTGATGGTGACAGACGGACCGATATTCATTACATTCAGTATAGATCTTGTTGCTCGGAATTTTAGCATTCACGGCAAGATTGTTTTCCGGTCGGGGAAACTCTGAGAAGAGTTCAAACGATACTTCGTGCGAAAGGCACGCTGCGTCGCGATAACAGATTCACTTGTTTTGATAAAGGTCACAACAACAAACATGTTTAAGACTGCAAAGTACACGATCCGCCCTTCTAAACGAAACCAGCGCCACCACTCTAGCACCTCCCGTGCTTGTGCAATGATTTTTTGAAAAGTGGGAGTTAGCCACGCTTCAATAACGTTTCTAAGAGGGAAATCAATATTAATGAATGAAATGGCGTTTTTGAGTAGAATATCTACCCCTCCCTCTCTGTTTCCCCTATCTTTTCGAAAAATATTATATCCTGGTATTTTGAAATGATGTTGAGATTTGAGCCAAGTTTCGCTGATAAGACACACGTCGATGTCGTTGATATTAGGTTCTCGCTGTTTGTTTTTTATGAAAATACAACTTTATTGTGGAAAATGATTACAAATGAATCATTCAAAATATTGCCCATCGCTAGCTACAACTTTTTCCCATCTTTTTGGTAGAGATCGAATACCGTGACGTTAGAAGTTTTCGTCTTTTGAGACTATCCACGAATCAAGACATTTTTTGAGCTCTTCATATGAGCGGAACTGCTGATCAGCCAGACCATGTGTCATCGAACGGAACAAGTAATAATCGGATGGTGCAATATCTGGGGAATATGTCGGGTGGGGTAGGACTTCCCATTTGAGCGTTTCCAAGTAGGTTTTAACGGGTTTGGCAACGTGAGGCCGAGCGTTGTCATGCTGTAGAATTACTTTTTCGTGTCTCTGCTCGTATTGTGGCCGTTTTTCGCGCAGTGCTTTACTCAATCGCATCAATTGAGTTCCCAAGTGATGGTTTCGTTCGGTGTCAACAGCTCATAATAACACCGACTTGGTCCCACCAAATACACGGCATAACTTTCGGAGCGAGAATATTCAGCCGAGGCGATGACGTAGAAGCATGACCGGGCTATCCCCAAGATCTTGTTTTTCTTTGGATTGCTGTAATGAATCCATTTTTCCTCACCCGTTACGATGTCGTGAAGAAAACCCTTTCTTTTTTGCCGCTGGAGCAGTTGTTCACAGACGAAAAAACGACGCTCAGTCTCTTGGCTTCAAATCATAAGGAACCAAAGTTCCTTGCTTTTGAATCATTCCCAACGCCTACAATCGCTCGGAAATGGCATGGCGGGTAACTCCTAAGGCTGAAGCAAACTCTTCTTGCGTTTGACACGGATCCTTATCGAGCTATGTCTCCAATTCAGTGTCTTCGAAGATTTTTGGCCTTCCTTCACGGGGACGGTCGTCCACATCGAAATCACCGTTTTTGAAGCGACGGCACCAATCCCGGCATGTTGTTTCGCTTAGAGCAGCATCTCCGTAAACTTTTTGGAGCTCTTTATGAGCTTTAGCCGCCGTTTTTTTCGAATGAAAAAAGAAAATCAACACTTCCCGCAAATGACGTTTATTTGGCACAAGAGCAGATATTTTCTCGCAACTAAAAGTATATGACGCAAAAACAAAATCACTAATGTGTCACAGTGGTTTGTTTACCATATGTCTAAGCTTTGTTCAAAACGTTCTTCATATGTAAAAATCGACCAGCACTTATTGCTGGAGCTATCTATTGACAAACAGCGGGAATTAGTTGCGCACTTAATAGAAACATATATTTCAAAATTTGCCTTATTCGATAAAATTGATCGACCATTCCATTGTAAAAATTTCAATTCATTGACCATTGAGTCAAGTTTGTTCTTTATAAACGCTCAATTTGAAAATTCTATTGTATATGAAACTGAACCACTAAACTCATTTAAAAAGGACATAATAACCTCGAACATAATATTCATGGGTGACGATTGATCAAGGATATCACACTGTATAGATTCGGACAAAGAAACCAAACTACCTCCTAAACAAACCCCATTTCCAGATGAAGATGGAATTTTCATAAGCTTGGAATTAGAGTGATCGACTGTAACTTTTCGTTTCGGAGATTTAAGAGTAGGATAATGCCTGTTTATGTTTGATAGTAGGCCAGGAACGCACGATACATTTGTGGGAGGAGAACACGATGTTACATTAATAAAAGTATTATTAATATTTTTTAAAGCATCCTTATACGACAAATTTTCGGAAGCCATTTTCTCTATAATTTTTTTCTGGTTAGCGTGATTACCGTTACAATGAACGCACAGTAATTCATTAGACTTACAATCTTTAGCATCGTGAGATTCCCCGCATTTTGGACAAAGCATGCTACTTTTATACATAGAAGTGACATGACCGAATCTGAGACAGTTTCTACATTGCACCACCCTTTGAACGAAAGGTAACACTTCTCGTTTGCAGCTGAAAATAACTACTTTTTCAAAGAGCGATTGCCCCTTAAGTCCACTAGTAGTAGGAAAGTATGATTGAGAACCTTCTCCACTGAAAATTTTTCTGTTCCATCTTTCAACCTCTAAAATTTAAAGAGTACTATTCATCATTGGAGTAATACACGACTTTGATTCATGTTCGGATATATCCAAATCTACCCCACGGATAACACCTTGTCTACGAACCATATATTGAGGTATGTATGCTTCTAAATTAATTTTTTTCAGAAATTCGGTGGAAAGAAATTTATTAGCACTCAGATACGTTCTGAAAATAATTTTTATTCTGTTTTTACCACTCTTTTCAACTGAGGGGATATTATTAGAAATTGAAGGTTCATTTCAACAGATCATCTTTCCAACAGACATCGCGTGAAGGTTACCTATGTTACTATCTGTACTTTGAATATACATCACAAATAGACCACTATCAGAGATATCATATTTACTCATGTTTTTTGTCTTGTTTGGAATCTGATTTTGTGAATTCGATATTGTTTGAGAGTTTCCTATAGAACTTTGTTGATTTGCAACATTCGAATGTACTTCGGATGCATCAGAAATATGATGAAACGAACTCACCGGGGGAGACGTATCTTGTGGAGTTGAATTCAGAACTAATTATGGGTGAAATCATATTCCTCATCAAGTGCCATTTTGAAAACGTGGGATAACACTTCCGTATTAACTACAGAACCACCCTCAAAGTTCAAAGTTTTTAATCATTGTTTATTTATTGAAGATTAGCCGCTATGTAAACTGTAATAATTATTTAACATAAACGAAACAACTTTTTAATGGAAAATCGATGATAATAATAATAATAATAATATATTAGCAGAGGAGCAGAAAGGATGCAGAAAGAAACACCACGGGTGCAAGGAACAACTCATCATCGATTCTGTGATAATGAAACAGGCACACGTAGGGCATCGCAATGTTCATTCAGCTTTTCTCGATTATCTGAAGGCATTCGATAGTACCGCCCATTCTTGGCTTGTTGAAGTATTGCAGATATACAAAATTCACCCAGCCCTAGTAGAGTTCTTAAAGACAACAATGACACACTGGCGCACGTCTCTACAGGTCAACATGAACAATAAATCAATTAAAACCGACGAGATACCCATACGTCGTGGAATTTTTCAAGGAGACTCTTTGAGTCCACTATGGTTCTGTTTAGCAATGAACCCATTGTCCTCAATGCTCAATAGAACAGGATACGGATTTAGGATAAAAGCAGAAAGGAATTATCATACTATCTCCCACCTGCTGTATATGGATGACATCAAATTATATGCTTCGAACAAGAAGCAATTGGATGATTTGCTGAAAACTGTCAGTGAGTTCTCGGCAGATGTTCATATGAAATTCGGGATTGAAAAATGTAAGACCCTGAACATTCAAAGAGGGAAAGTCATAGATGGTGAAACACAACTTCCAAACGGTGATGTAATACAGTGCTTGAGAGATGGCGAAACATACAAATATCTGGGATACCAACAAGCCAGATTGTTAGACCAAAAACAATCAAAGGAGAAGATTCGTTCAGAATACAGTCAGCGTCTGAAGTTTGTGCTGAAATCGATGTTGAACTCGGGGAATCTAGTCAAGGCAATTAACACCTACGCCATTCCAGTGTTGCTTTACTCATTTGGAATAATCAGATGGACTAAGACGGAGCTGGATGATATTCAAAGGCAGACCCGAACGATGCTGACAAAGTACAACAATCATCATCCAAAATCGTCTGTGATACGAACAACTTTGAAGAGAAAAGAAGGAGGACGCGGATTAATAGATGTCAATTTACACACCGAACAGATAAGAAATCTCAGAGAATTCTTCTCAGCAAAAGCTCTCACTTCTAACCTCCATAGAGTGGTATCGTTGGCTGATAAGGGGTATACACCTCTGAATCTTGCTACTAGAGATGACCTGCTGAATCTACCATTCCTATCAGATACTGAAAAACAAGAGCAATGGTCAAGAAAGGAATTGCATGGACGACATCACCATGAGATTAATCAACCACACATCGACAAAGAAGTCTCCAACAAATGGTTAATGAAAGGAGAATTATTCGCAGAAACAGAGGGATTCCTTATGGCCATCCAAGACCAAGTGATCGCTACAAACAATTACAAAAAATTTATAATGAAGGACGGAACATTACAAACAGATAAGTGCAGAAAATGCCATATAAGATCGGAGACTATTCAGCATATTACGTCCGGATGCGAACAACTGGCCAATACGGAGTATCTTCACAGGCATAATCAAGTGTGCAACATTATCCACCAGAAACTTGCACAAAAGTACGGACTTCTGAACACCTTCCAGCCATATTACAAGTATCAGCCGGCGCCCGTATTGGAAAATGACTCTATCAGATTATATTACGATAGGCCTGTTATCACTGACAGAATGGTGACGAATAATAGGCCGGACATAGTGGTGTATGATAAGAGAGCCAG
The DNA here is from genome assembly GCA_013387265.2 of Cryptolaemus montrouzieri. NCBI lineage: Eukaryota > Metazoa > Arthropoda > Insecta > Coleoptera > Coccinellidae > Cryptolaemus > Cryptolaemus montrouzieri. Next base: position 31,264,268 of record JABFTP020000001.1, read on the forward strand.
AACGGCAATGCTGGTGGATGTCGCCATACCGAATAATAACAACGTGCTGAACAAGTTCCAGGAGAAAAAGTCCAAATACACAGACCTTGCTATTGAGATCAAGCTGATGTGGCACCTCGATAAAATAGATATTGTTCCTGTCATCGTATCCTCGACTGGTTTAATACCCAAAACTTTGCATGATAGCCTAAAGAAATTAGAATTACATAAGAATACCTATATAGAAATGCAAAAAGCTGTAATTCTTAATACATGTAGGATAGTTAGGAAATTTATGTCAAGTATATTGTAATCGAGCCTATTCCCTTTGATTGCTAAATCTGGGAAAGGTAAATTATATCCAGCTACTAGCTGAGATAGTGCATAAGTCCACGATAATAAACAATAATAAAACGTCTTTATTTGAGAGCAATTTAACTTGCTAATATGATAACACTTAAGGCGAAGTCTAGCAGAGCTATTCCTACTCAACCTTAATATATAATATAATTATAGATTAAAATAAAAAGAACAAAAATGAAATACCATCGTTTTACAAGAAAAATGCAAATGCCATACAAGTTAACCGCGAAAAAAAAATAGAGGAAAAAAACAAAGTGAAAACAAAGACCATCCCAGGACAGCAAGAACAAAAACGAGCAAAATCAACTGTAAAGAAAGAAGAAGATATACATTTACCAAACTGATCAAGCCTAATCTGTTGCAAATGGATTAGGCGTTGTTTCATGCGAGTACACATTGAGATTGTTGAAAGATTTTTCAAACTATTTGAAACCTGATTATGAATATTCAGAGTTATATGTGACCGATCTCCTGAAAAAAGCCGAATGGAATCTAGGCAGAGAAAGTGTCAGGAAATTTCTCAGATTAGTAGTTCGCATATCACTTCTATATATTAATTTCTTACGAAGGTACAAAGTTTCACCCGAATGTAAAATGCGTTGTACTAATGTAGTAAGGTGAAATTGAAAGAAGTGATGAATCTTCAGCCATTTCAACCCTTGAATTTTGGCAGAAACAGGATCATATTTCCGCAAACGGCAGACGGAACGGCAGCATGCATTCTGGACACGCTACAGTCTACTTTGCGTTAGCTTGCCCAAGCAAGGCAATACGACAATCAGAGAATAATTCAGAATAGGTGGCACAATTGTCTCAAATAGTTCTTTTCTGAATTTGAAATTGAGAACTCTAGCATTCATGTATAATGCTTCTAAGGCTGCATAACATTTTCTGATCACCTGGGAAAAATAAGCCTGAAAACGAAGGCACAATCCAAATAACACCGAGGTTCTCCACAGAGCTCTTCACAGCTATTGATTCTCACGAGATCTCAATAACAAAGTCCGAGTCAACAAGCTTTCTAGTAGATTCAGTACCAAATAGTATGAGATCACACTTACTTATAATTAAATTAAGATCAAATGCCTCGGCGTACTAAAACATTCAAGACAAATCGGCGTTGATAATTTCCGCAACAGCTGAATTACGTAGAGCGTCAAAGCTGTGAAAAAGCTGAGTGTCATCCGCAAAAGCACGAGCCTTACACAAATGAATTTCTTGAAAAATATCTGCAGTGTAAAGAATAAAAAGTACGGACCCCAGAACTGATCCCTGCAGCACCCCAAACGTCACAGGAATGTCATCAGAACGGTCATTGTCGATAACTACCACCTGGGAACTCTTGTCCAAATATGACTCAAAAAAATGTAGCTCAGTCACAGCGAAACCAAAATACTTCAATTTTGCACATAGTAATCGGTGATCAACTCTATGGAAATCTTTTGCAATATCTAAGAGGACAAGTGCCGCGATCATACCACAATCAACGGACCTAACAATATCATCAACCACATCCAGAAGCAAGGTTGCCGTGCTGTGCCCCCTACGGAATCCAGACTGCATCGGTGATATAATTTTATTTTCCAACAAATAATCATTTATCTGAACCACAATGAATATCTTCGGAACTTTAGACATTGAGGGAAGGATGCTGATGGGACGAAGATCCCCATAGTTTGTAGGATCCTTCACCTTGGGCAGAGGCCTTACCAATGACAATTTCCAGCATTCAGGAAATATTCCCGTATCCAAACAACAATTTATTATATGGGTCACATAGGGAGCAATCACAGGACAGTACAACTTTAACATTTCAGACGATATCCCATCCGATCCCATAGCATTCGACTTTAGTTTCATAATCAACTGTGAAACGTCATCAATCGTCGCCAAATGAAAACGGAACTTCGAATTCGGAATGTATTCATGTGTGCTGTAAAACTCCGATGTCGCCCTACAAGCATTTCTCTGTCCAAACACAGATGAGAAGTAGAAGTTAACTTCACAACAGTTCTTGAGAGAGTCAGGAATCTCTTTCTTGCTATGATTATTTTTAATGCCCAAGTTCCTAACCGCCTTCCATAGGAGTTCAGTATTTTGCGATACCGTCTGATGTTCCAAATACCCACTCTTCTCAGCGCGTACAGCATTTGTAACCATATTCCTTAGCCGGCTGTAATTTTCCAGATTCATTGGGTCCTTTGTTCTCTTATATTTACTCATGGCATCGTTTCTCAATTTCATCATATATCGAACATTGTTGGTTAACCAGGGAGCATACATCTTATTAACTCTCACTGTTCTGAGAGGAGCATGCCTGTCAAATAGAATCAAGATAATACTATTCAGAAATTCAATTTTACTATTGACATCGTTTATATATATATCAGCCCAAAGAGCCCCATGAAGGTCGAGAGCAAAGCTATTGGAATCGAGATTCTTGAAGTCTTTATATGTAATGATGCGTGACTGAACAGAGGGACACTCGAAATTTGCCGAATAGTGCACCAACTGGTGATCAGAACAAGCACTATCCAGGACACCAGAATCCACAGCACGATTAACAACGTTAGTGAAAATCAAATCTATGATAGACTCGCTGGTCTTAGCGATACGCGTAGGTTCCGTAATCAATTGCTTAAAGTCATACGACTCTGCAATGGAGCCAAATGTGAATCAACTAGGTGATCGATATTGAAATCACCTGTAATGAATAAACTTGGATACTGAGGCGAGATAAATGAGAGGATATTTTCAAAGTATTCCCGAAAAACAGATGAGGAAGAAGAGGGATTTCTATAAATTACACCAACAAGAATCACATTTTTACCTAGTTGACACTCGATTCACAGATGTTCTACTGAAGTGAATACTTTCAAAATCACACAGCACCTGACAAACTCTTAAATTTCTGTTATAATAAATTCCCACTCCTCTGCTTCGTCGACCAAGTCTCAGAATATCAGCTATGATAACACACGGTAAACACACGACCGTTTTAAACAACTATGGACTGTAATTTCACTTAAGAAAATTTTGAAAAACATTTAGTTATTAATTCGTTTTAAAATAAAGATTAGAATAATCTTAAGCTTGATGAATAACCTCTTAGTTAAGAACTCTTGTTGTTATTGTTGTGCTTAAAAAAACCCCTTCAAATGATATTTTTACATTACATATTTTCGATGAATGATTACATGTACAAGGTTGCTCATATTCGAAGCACCCATTTTATTTTCAAATATATCAAAGGAAACAATATTTTTTTCTGTTCGTCATGAAAATCATTCAATTGAGTTCAAGCAGATTTGTTTACATCATTTCTTGAATATGATATATCGTAAATGGTCGCCCTTAGCCTTTACGGCGTATTGTGCCCGTTTTGCAGCATTTTCCAAGTTTTTCTTCAACATTTTGAACGAAATGGCGGCTATTCCTTGACGGATGTTGGTTTTCAGCTCTTCTAGGGTCTTTGTCTCGTTAACATGAACCTTCGATTTTAAATAACCCCAAAAGAAGTCTGGAGGCGTTAAATCTGGTGATCGTAGCGGCCAATCGAAATCACTATTTTTTGATTGTAGTGCGGCTTGTGTGTGGTGGCGCGCCGTCTTGTTGAAGTCAGTAGTGCCGCATACTCTTTCGACGAATAATAGGCATGGAAAAATTGGTTATCATATCGAGATAACGCTCCTGATTGACAGTAACCGTGTGACCATTATCATCTTCGAAAAAGAACAGCCCAAGTACCATTTTAGCACAGACGCTGCACCATATAGTGCTCGTCTTCTTCGGCCATTTCGATGATTCTTGGGCGACGTTGCTTATTGGCAGGCAACAATTTTTGTATCAATTGAATCTTCTTGGGAAACAAATGCAGATCAACACGTAAATGCGTTCTAAAGTGGATTGGGGAATGCCGAGCTGCTTTTTGGGATGTTGTTGGTGACTGGTCATCACTGGCGCGTGTGGCTGCATCCGATCGGCTAAAGTGGATTGGGGAATGCCGAGCTGCTTTTTGGGATGTTGTTGGTGACTGGTCATCACTGGCGTGTATGGCTGCATCCGATCGGCTTGCTCGCTTTTATTTGACCTCTTTGGGTTAGCAATGGCCAGTTGCTAATCTTTCATACAAACGATAAATTGTTTTCTTGAAAGGTGCATTTTTTCCTTTATTTATTTCTCAAAGCGCATTGAGTTTCCACTATTGACTTGTTTTATTGAATGTAATTTCAACAATTTTAGAGCGTTCGCGTGGCGTGTACTGTTCCATAGTAGAAATCTGTGGGAATGACGCTTCAAACGCGGTATGTCATTAGTCGATATGACATCGCTGTCAAAAGTTACAGTTGCCTGATGAGCGCTTCGAATATGGGCAACTTTGTATATGTACTGTGTTTCGGCCTCACATATAAATAAGATATATAGAGAGTGCTTCGTTTGAAGTGGAACACCCTGTATGATACTTGAGACGTTAAAAAAAATAAAACACCTGATGCCTTGATGGAAGTACTACATAATGATGTGGTGCAATAACTTCTTGGAGTAATGCATTTTTTATATTAATTAAGCTTAACAAAAACAAAGTAATTGATAAGGTCATGCAGTCATTCAGTGAAGATTGTAGGGCTAAGGAAAAAGTGTTAGAGGCAATACCAAGGAGATACTTCTTCAGTCCATGTAATATGAGTCTGAGGTCTCAAAATACAGGGTTTACCAATAAGGATTTCAAAACATCATAAAACCTTTCCGCTTAGAGTAAAAGATATCTGTCAAGCTTTTTGTCTTTCAGGAAACATCAAACATTTATGATGCCGAATTACACAAATGAACAGCCACTCAAATTTATAAAATTTTATAATATTATATTTAATAGACTTATTACAAAAATAAACGATCTGTAAAACAGTGTTTTCGCGCACTTCATGAATATTTCGATACTAGAAATCGCCCTTCTGAGTCGGCTATACTGCGGTTAGTAAAAAAGTTTGAATCAAAATTCACGCTATTGTATGTTAAAACTACTTCGATATCAAGAAATGCTAGGAGCGCCGAAAATATTGGAGCTGTTAAGGCCAGCGTTGACGAGAATAAGGAACAGTCGAATCCGCGTCGTTCGCAAGAGTTGGGACTGTCACAAATGACTGTGTGACGTATTTTGAGGAAGTATTTGAGCCTGCATCCATACAAGATTGCTCATTTTTGGCTTAATGGCTTTGTCAATAAACAAAATTGTCGATTTTGGTGTGAGTCAAACCCAAAAAAGATATTGCAGAAGTCTTTGCATCCACAAAAACTGACCTTCTGGTGCGGAATTCTTGCAGGTATCATTGGACCATATTTCTTTCGTGACGATGTTGGAAACGTATGCACCGTAAATGTCGAGATATATCGAGGCATGATCCGTCACATATTCGAACAAATTGATGAGCTGGACTTGGATGACAAGTGGTTCCAGCAGGTCGGAGCCATATGCTATGCAGCGATCGAAACAATCAATTTGCAAGAGCAAGTTGGGTAACAGAGATCTCAAAAAATGCTCAGTCAATTCGCCACCTCGATCTCCTGATCTCACGCCGACGGCATTTCTTCTGTGGGGTTTGATAAAATCAATGGCTTACTCCAACAAATTGACAACTTCGAATCAACTTCAAGATAATATTGAGAGGGCTATTGACTAAATAGAGTCAGGTGTTTGTCTGAGAGCCATGGAAAATTGGGTTAAGAGAATGCAGTTCTGCAGAAGCTGATAAGGCAGTCTTATGAATTCCATAATTATGTAATGAAATTATATACAAAATGAAAAAAATTAGCTGAAATCTCAAAGCGTTCTGTTGTTATTTTATTTTGAAATCCCAGCGTCCTCATTGGTAAACCCGATATTAGAAATACTCTCTTAGAAATATTAATTATTGACAAGATTTATAAAAATCATGATATAAATATCTCCTTAGTCAAAAGAGGAGAATCCAAAGCGGAAAAAAGGATCTTAAGGTACCTTGGGATCTTCTTGGACCATTTGCTTCTACGTTGGAGCTGGATTTGGATAGCTGGCCAAGTTCTATAGTATTATCTGGCATTCGTCCGATGGGTTTCCCTCAGCGCACACCCTGTATGCAAAAAACGAACAACGTTTAACAACAACACAACACACACATTTTCATTTACAAACATTTTATCATCAAATACAATGAGCAAAGCTTCTTTAGAAAACAAATATTTGAAACGGTAAGCAACGTAAAAATGCATCACAAAGTAAAGTTTATTTGTTCCTTCACCTCATGAAAAAAAATTGAAGAATGAAATATATTCGATTTCTCAAGTGATCAATTTCATTTTTCAGTATATGACATTCATTTTACAACAAAAACACATAAAGTGTATAATAATTTCACATCTAACGCACAAAATGACTTACAATGAACTTTCCGAAAATAATGAAGTGAAGTGAATATTCAAGTTTACAACACTTTGTACTGATTTTGGTATTTTACATAATGAAAATACAATACGACGTCACTAGTCCGGGCAGATATCGTTCCGGAGCATGCCCGGACTATCGAAATGCCCGAATTTCTGATGACTTGAATTTGTTTAATTTTCGAAATAGAAACAACCCAAAATCTGTTGAGGCCGAGTTTATTATAAAAATATCAAAAAGATGAACAAAAAATAGTTTCTATTATAAAACAGAATCGAATTATAGAGTTTGCATTCATAATAATCTTTCCTCATAGAAAATATAGAATTTAAATATAAGCTTATGTACATAAACAACATGCTATTCCTTATGACGTTTAAAATATCCATCGATTTTACTCTGAACCTTTCTCGATACTGCCATCTGAACTGATTTTTCCTTGAGCCTTTTCAGGAGCAATATGTCTTCTATTTCTATTTAAACCATCCTCTGAGTCAGAAGATTCCTCTACGTTTTCAATATTCCTTCTTAAAGCATCCAGTATAAGCTCTTCTTCAGTCAAATCGATAATAAACTCTTTGTCTCCCACAGCCCAGTTGGTAATGTTCTCAATGGTTAAGTCATTTTCTGGATCGATGACCCTTAATGATTCGGCAATATTTTTCAAATCATTTTCACTGATTAGACGAAGTTTCTTCTGAAGCTCTGAGAGTGGAATATTTTCATAATCTCATTCTTCTACTTCTGTAGTGTCGCGCCACAATGCTGTCCAACTTTTTTTAATATTTTTTGAAGTAATGGCTTTCCAAGATTGGGCAAGATTGTTCACGGCATCTTTCAAATGATACTGCTTCAAAATGGAAGTTATCTCTTCACCTTCATGCGAAATGATAGGATTAAGAAGGCATTTTCTATACGACACTGAAATTTTTTGAATTAAATTCTGATCCATAGGTTGGAGAACGGCAGTTCAGTTGGGTGGCAAGAACATTACTCTGAAGTTTGGATCAGTATTAAAGTCTTCCTCAGGTGGGTACGATGGTGCATTGTCTACCAACAACAGAGCTTTAGAGGGCTTGTTAATCTTAGTAAAAAAATTCTTCACCTCGGGGATAAAAGATGTTTTAAACCATTCATTAAATAATGGTCTGGTCATCCACCCTTTGGTAGATGCTTTGTAGACAACTGGTAGTGAAGTTTCGTTTTTGAATGCTCGTGGATTTGCCGCTTTTCCCAAGATTAGTAAAGGTAATTGGTGAGTTCCAGCCGCGTTGTAGCATGGCATGAATGTTTAGCGGTCTTTTGACATTTCCCTCGATGAACCTGAGTTGTGTCTGGTAAACATCTACAAAAAATGGTCGATTCATCAGCATTATACATTTGTTCTTTGTTTAATTCCATCTGTTCAAAAACCGATAGAAATTTTTCCTTAAATGGTATCACAGCGGAAACATCACTGGGAAGTTTTTCACCACAAACCTTCAAGAAACGAATTCCATGCCTAAGCTTGAATTTATCTAACCATCCCGAATTTGCCACAAAACCTTTTTTTCCTGTGATTTGTTCATAAAACTGGCTTTTGCTCTCAATATGTCTGACGAAATTGGTACGTGTACGTTGCGTGGTTGAAGAAACCAGTTATACAATGCGATTTCAACATCAGGATTCTCAGCTTCTCTAATAATTTTTCTTTTTCCTACAAAAATACCCTGGATAGAATAAATTCGAGAAAAGTTTAAAATAATATTCCTACTAGGGATGCATCGAGGGTCCGGACCAACCGAGCTCTCGGCCGTGATACTCGGCTTGAAGTAATTTTATTCGGCCAAAAGCTCGGTACTCGGGTTTTTGTGAAAACCCTTGCTCGGCACATCGCTAATTCCTACCTGTTCCTTGATACGATTTGAATATAAATCTCCTCATTTTGTCCTTGTTCTTTTTTATGTCATACACTGTTTATTATGGAATAGTGAACTCATCAGAGTACTCATTCCATCATCAATAAAATCTATTATTTCTGATTTTTCTGCCAGTGCGAGCGTTTTATGATTTCTCTTGGTTGGAGCCATTATGCACACCTCAGGCGAGATTGAAACGCAAAATGCATGTGTAGAACGATACTCGCCACTCTTAGATAATATAAGCACATACATACATATACAGACAGGAAAATTATTATCGTTTGTATATCAGCCGGCGTCAACGTGCCCGAATTATAGAGGTAAAATTCTCAGTGCCCGAATGAGTCGCGTGCCCGAGCTACTGGAGTGCCCAATATAGCGAGTGTCCGGACTAGTGAAGTTGTACTGTGATTGATTGAAACTGAACCTATGAATAGCATTGGAAATCAATAAAAGGAAAAAATCTGGCAATTTACTAACTAAAAAGTCAATGAGGAATAAATTTTGTCACAATCATTTATTCGCAGGATTGCAAATATTACTACGTAAGGAATATCATTGTTTAGGATGGAAAAGTTTATTCAACGTTATAGCTATTTCGAGCTTTCGTTCATCATCAGACAAGTATGAGTTTAAAACTAAAATACAAAGTTAGCAATTTTCTTATATATAGATACAGAGAAATGGGTTAACAACAGGTAAAGTACATATTAGAAATTAACATTGGGCGCTAATGCATAATTGGGTTTTACTTAAGAATCCCAATTCTTGCGGAATAACATAAATCAGTCAGATCGTTGAGTGATATTTGATTATTGTCTGCATTGTGTTAGGCTTCGAATATTTCTGAGGATTCAAGATAATTGAGTTTTATACTTTTCTGTGCTTGTTATAGGATCTGTAGATTGTTTATTGATGAAAAAATATGGTTGTTTTCTATTAGGGGTGTCCAAATAATTCGAATTTACGAATTATTCGTATAGAATCGAATAGTAATTCGATTTTTCGAATTTACGAATTACTCGAATATTCTCGTTATCTTGCGAATAATTCGAAGATTTACGAATAATACGCCAATTAACGAATAATTTCAAAATTTTTGAACTATTCATCAATTTTTCACATAATTTGCAAATTTTCAAATGTTCTAACATGGGATTCGTCATGCTGTAGGGATAACATAATTTTTGTTTGTTTGTTTTTAATATTTCAGCCTACCCAAGCCTGCCAAAGATTTGGTGGATTTACGACATAGGATTGTAGTCGAATGTTATTGTATAACCCCTGAAATGCTACGTAATGTCCGGGATCGTTTCGAGCAAAGTCTGTATTTGTGTTTGGAAGTTGGCGACGGACACTTTGAACATTTGTTCGATTGATACCGAGTTCACCTATAGAATGTATCAGGTATAATAAATTCAATTGTTGTTTCAATTTTTCCCTACTCACCAACATGTAGGTAATTCCATAAATATAAAAAAAATATAAGCTCTATTATTTGAAAACCAAACAAACGCGTTCTGAGTCTCCATCCAAAATCAGGCAGACCTCGCATTAATTCACCCTGTATCTTCATCGCAGTGCAGATGATCCAAACATTTTGTCTACAATATTCCAGAAATTCTAAAACCTTTTTAATGAGCTATTCTCAAGCTAACTGATCAATTCGAAGATTTGAGGGGTTGACACCCTCATTTGAGGGGGTGTAGTCTGCTTTTGGACCAGAAACGAATAGTTTAGCAGTTATTGAGTCTTTTTCGTTCTAGTTGTTCTAGTTGCCCCACCGTGTATATATAGATATACATATATATATATATATATATACATATATATATATATATATATATATATATATATATATATATATATATATATATATATATATATATATATATATATATATATATATATATATATATATATATATATATATATATATATATATATATATATATATATATATACAGGGTGCTTTTGTTTCAAGGGGACATCTTTTGGGGTACAATACTTGCCTGAAATATCAACCCCTAGAGCAGGGGTGACCACCCTTGAAAATTTGGAAGAGGGTAGATGGGTCGAGTGATAACACGAAAGAAAGGTATTCTCTTTGTCTGCAAAAATTTTCATTTTTGATTGAAAACTGTAGAAGATACAGTGTGAGCCACTGAAAAATAGAGAAGACTACCGCCCCAAGACTATTGGAGTATTAGTGCGAAAAACTGGAATAGATTCATTTAGACCAAAGATGACAGCCTTTGATCTGGAATGAATCTGTTCCATTTTTTTGCACTAACCCTTGAATAGCTCAGGGTGATAGATAGTCTCCTCTATTTTTCAGTAGCTCACTCTGTATCTTCGACAGTTTTCAATCAAAAATGAAAATTCGTTCACGGGGATGCAGACAAAGATAATACTTTTTTCTCGAGGTATCACTCGTTGAAATTCGAGATGAGGATGGTACTTGATGATGACTGCCATTGATCAGCATGGATCTGTTCCATTTCACTTCACTGAAACTTGAATAGTCTCAGGGAAATAGTCTTTCCTATCTTTCAGTTGCTCACCCTGTATCTTTTACAGTTTTCAATCAAAAATGGAAATTCGTTCGAGGCGATGTAGACAAAGATACCACCTTTCTTTTGAGTCATCAGTAGACCCATCTTCACTATTCAAAATGTTCAACCCCCGCTTAGGGGGTTGATATTTCAGGCAAGTTTTGTACCCCAAAAGATGTCCCCCTTGAAGCAAAAATTGACCTGTTTTTGCATTTTTATCAGAAATTAATATCTTGGTAGATATAGCCTCTGTTTAGTTTTCGTTGAAGCAGGTATATATATATATATATATATATATATATATATATATATATATATATATATATATATATATATATATATATATATATATATATACTACTACTATAAAAGGTGCCAAACTTCAGGAGGTGATAGTACAAGTCATTTGCTACAAATAATGTCCTATAACATTTTCTCGAAATGTTGATAATTATCGAATTATTTAACACGTTTTCAAAATTTCGGACCGGATCGATTGACGCAGTACCACTGAAAACTGGTCGATAAGTAGGCTTTTAAATAGTATATCAACTTTTGAGTTTACTATTTTTTTCCCAGCTATATCACTATCACAAATGAGCTAGTTTCACCGGAGCGTCTAAACAATTCCACAATATTCAATAATAATAAGCCATAAATAAATAACATATCTGCATATTGAATGTTTAAGAAACTAGGAAAATTAATTTTTCTCTCGGATTAGAAGAAGAAATTAGAAAAAGCATAAATCACAGAAGGCTTATATTACATGATTTTAAAACAAAAATAAAAATATTTAAAATTTGACAGGAACTGTCATTTAATCAATTAATTGATTGAAGTTTATATTTCCCTCTTTTACGGTTCCATTATCGTTTTCGAAAAAAAGAAACCTAGTATCTTAAATAAAACCGAGATATGTTATTTGTTTACGACTTCGGGAATGGAAATTCCCGGGCAGCGGTGCGATGCAACCTTGCAGAAAGACATTTGTTGAAGTGTTTAGGCGCTCGGGTGAAACTGGTTCATTCAGTGATTTAAGGATTAGAGAAGGTGGTAGAAATGCTCAGCAATGGAGATAAACACCCATAATATTGCAGGCTGTCCGCGAGGAGCCTCTACAACAAGTACTCGGAAAATTGGTGTTACATTGAGACTTCATCATTCCACGGTTCATAGAGTTCTCAAGCAAAATAATTAACATCCTTACCATTTGAGGCCTATTGCCAGTTGATAGTGAGGTGAGGTTGCAATTTTGTAATTGTTACATGAATAAATTACAGGAGTGGGGATCAGATAAAATTCTATGGACGGATAAGGCAACTTTTACCAAGGTTGGTATGGTGAATTTGAGAAATTCCCATATATGGGATACAGAAAATCCTCATGGCACTGCTGTGTTACACTCTCAGCACGAGATTAGAGTAAATGTGTGGTTGGGGTTAAGGGGGGGTTAGTATGTCGGGCCAGTTATACTTCCCGATCGTCTTAAATAATGAAATAATGAACGTTCTGGGAGAAATGCGTCTAGCTACTCAGCAGCACCTTTGGTTTCAAATGGGCTGCTCGGCTCATAATTCTAGAATGATCCAGAACTGGATTACTGAGAGATTTGGAGAGAAACGGATAGGTCGATTCGGGCCAATGAGATGGCCACCCGGAAGCCCTGACCTTACGCCGCTTGATTTTTATGTGTGGGGCTTATTAAAGACTAATGTTTTTAGAATTTCCATTAATACTCGGGGAGTATTAATTGAAAGGATTTGAATCTGTTGCAACGAAATGAGTCAAAAACACATTGAACTTCAAAGAGTAGTTGATAGTTGTGCATTCAAGAAAGGGAAGACATTTTGAACACCTGTTATAGTTTTTAAATCTCTTTCGTAAAAATATCCTTCATTGATTTTTTTCTAAGTTTAGTTCCTGTTCATGTTTCATCAAGAAATAAAAGATATTTGCGTTTTCGAATTTATGTTCTTACTCTTACCCATGATATTTCTGAAAAAAATAGTAAGCTCAAAAGTTGATAATACCGTTTAAAAGCCAGTTAAATGTAATAGTCTTTACCAAAAATAAACAGCTACTTATCGACCATTTTTTAATGGTACAGCTTACAAGAAAATACCACTAATTTTGTTCATTTCACAATTTTTTCATTTAGCCTTCTACAACACCCAGTATACAAGATTTTTTTACCATTAGTACTTACCTATCTCATAGCAAATTTAATGCCCTTACCGATGGTATGGTCAGATTTGTAGCTGTAAGAATAACAGAGATAGTCTTCTTTTTATAGGGAGAAGCAAAAAATTTCGTAAAATCAGGAAGCGTTAAATAACTCCATAATTATCAACTTTTCGAAAAAAAATGTTATGTTTTTGTTGCAAATAACTTGTACTATCACTTCCTGATGTTTGGCACATTTTATAGTAGACACCCTGTATATATATATATATATATATATATATATATATATATATATATATATATATATATATATATATAAAATATATATATATATGTATTTTAGTTTGTATTTTAGTTTGCTTGTCTGATGATGAGCAAAAGCTCGAAATAGCTGTAACGTTGACTAAACTTTTCCATCTTAAACAATAAAATTCTTTACGTAGTAATATTCGCAATCCTCATAATGTCAATTACATATCACATAGTGACAGGCGAAACTATTTTATTTTCAATCGTATCAGTTATCAAAAGAAGCAACTCTGTGTGGATTTTCCGTCTATTGCTTGAAGTACCTGCTTTTACCAATATTATGTATAAGGCATAGGATCATTTCAAAGGTACTATTTATCTGTAGAAGCTACAGTGTAGTAAAGTATGAATAATGAAAATTATCATAGTTTTATCCAACTGAAAATGTGTATCAATTTGTATCAAGTAACGACCTCGTCAACAAACAAAATATTTGTATAAGAACTTGAAATGTTGTCATTCAGAGTTAGGTTCATTTAAAATCGATTACAATTCCTGTACTGGAATATTTCCTTTTTTATTGAGAGCGAATGGTACTTGATAAGATTCACCACGTATCAAGAAATATTACTTGGTGTTTCACTGAATTAATTCCACTTTCAAAGTCCACTCTGTAGCTTGCGGGTTCATAATTCAGCAAAATTAACAATGACATTTTTGAATTGTAATCACAATGCAATATGGAGAACACAATACGATACTGAACAATGAAAGGATGGAAGTAGGTATTGCTAATTTGCAATCAATACATGCACAAAACTGCAAACCTATTCACGTGATCAATTTCCTGGATGATATTGCTAACCTTTCAAATTTCACAATCTAAGAAAATTTTTGTATATGATATACCAAATAAATGTTGGAAAAATCCATCGTAACTTGATATAGAATAAGTTATAATTAAAATTAACTTCACCAAATCCTTGTGGAACCTTCATTTTGTTAGTTCTAATTCAATTTAACTTCAACCATTTTCAATTTCGATTATTAGATACAAGTATAAGAGTACACCACTCAATATTTCAAATTTGACATAACGTAGACGTCAAATTATTATTTACTCCATAAGCTCTTTATCCGCAGAGTATATGTTCCGGAAATATGCCGCAAAAACAGAAACCGTGAATATGGAATGGTAATTTATATGGAAAGTAAAACGAAATGAGACACTTTTGTCACTTTTCCACAATTTATTCAATAATCACGACCGGTTTCGACCCTACTGTCATTTTCAAGTGAATAACAATATAATACATGAGTAGGCAAGTACAAGTACAGAATGAAATTTATCCTAAATATTGAGTAGTGGGGATCCATTATGCTCTAGTTGGCTGTTGAGGATTGTAAATTGTGGGTTTTTACATAGTTTGTTAATCTCCAAACTTTCCAACAAATTCATCTCTCTCCCTTTGTTACATTTATGAAGGATTTTAAGATTGTTCAATGATACCGAGTGGTTAGTTGATTTTATGTGTTCAAATATTGGCGAATTTTTATCTGAGGAAATATGTTCCTTAAATCTAGCTTCAAAACTTCTCCCTGTTTGTCCGACATAGGCTACCTGACATTCATTGTATTGGATTTGATAAATTCCTGATTGCTTGAATTTATCGTTCTTTTGTTTGGCATTGAATATTAATATGCTTAAGTTGGGGCCGCTTGAAAATGAAGTAGTTATGTTCAATTTAGAAAAGTAGATACTGATTTTGTTAGAGAGTTCGCCGGTGTATCAGAGACTAGTGTATCTCTTTTCTGGGGTTTCTACGATGCTATATAGTAATTGGTAGGTAATACGTTGTTCTCTGCGTTTAATGATTGTATTTAGAAAATGTTGTGGTATGTTGTTATTCGTTGAATCATGGAGTTATATGCAGCTAGTTTGTGACTTAAATGACTGAACGAGTGAGTTGGTTATTTGAATTTGTAATGGTTAAGTCGAGAAATTAATTGAGTTATTATTTTCCATTGGAATCGATGCGTCGGTGAATGTTTCCTTTCTGTGAATTTTATAAGTGAGTTGGTTATTTGAATTTGTAATGGTTAAGTCGAGGAAATTAATTGAGTTATTATTTTCTATTTCAGAAGTGAAGCTGATGCGGCAATGTATTTTATTCGGGAAATTTAAAAATTGCTGAATTTGTCTGTTTGAACCACGAAAACCAACTTAAATGTCATCCTTGATATCGAGGTGCTTCAAGATGTTGATAAAACATATTTCGAATAAGATTTAGCGGAACATCAGCAATTAAACTGAACAACGTGTTCTATGGAAAATTTCGGTGAGTAATGCCATTTAATCTGTTGTTTGAAATATGAATGGAGCATAAAGTATTATTATAGAGACCACCCTAATGTTGACACCGAACCTCCTTCAGAAACGTCTTTTTCTAACCGATGATGAATTCCTTTAAATTATCATTATGGAAATCATTCATACCATCTCTTGTGAAGATTCATCAGACCATACACTGTTGGAAACGAAATTTGGATCTTGGGCAAATTGCTGCAGAATTCAGAGGTAAAATGTGCGTCGATGCTGCTCGTCCCCTGCATTCAATGTCGGCCCTTCTTGTTGTTATGGGTGCAGTTCCTCTCTTTTCGAAACACGCCACATTTGCAACTACAATGCGACAAGTATTTACCGAAGCAAAATCAATCAACATACTTTATAACGTTCTCCTCATTTTCTATGTTGACTTGATGAAATCGTACAATTTCTGGCTTAAGTGTTTCCATTTAACTGAGCCTAAATACTGAAGTAAAAACTGTTCGATAAGGAGAATATCTTTGAGGATCTTCAATGGTGTTGTCCAGCAACTCCTAGAGTTTCCACCACAAAAACCATAAATATAGAGCATACATTCTGTCAAAAAAATACCGGGAAATGTTTATTCAAAAAACTGCTTAAAACGATTGTCAAGATTGTTGTTGTTGCTAAGTTGACACAACTGCTTTCTATACTGACGCGGAGTTTGAACGAAATCATTTAGTTTGTTTACAGTGCTCGATTTTGTCAGTTCTCACAAGTATGTTCTGCGATCTTTACAATGAATAAAATTATCGAACAAAGAATTCGTCTGAAATTTTGTATTGCAAATGGAATTTCGTTTGCCAAATTGCTGGAAACATTACAAAAGGCTTACGGTGAATCGACTTCATCAGAGCACGTGCATGTGAGAGGACAGTGCAACACCGGCCGAGATGTTGTTAGATTTGCCTCGTCCTGGTCTGCCATCGACATCTTCAAGTTAACATTGATAAAGGAAGGAAATGATAATTGAAAATCGTCATTCAAGTTTGAGAGAGATTGGAAATTAACTTTCTGTGTCTCACGAATCAATTCATGCCATTTTAAAGGATTGTTAGGGCATGAAACGCGTTGCCGCTCGACTAGATCCAAAAGACCTGTACTTTCATAAGAAATTTAATCGTTGAAGACATGCTGGAACGAGTCAATTCCGACCCCATATTCATAAATCGCATTGTACCTTGTGATGAGACATGGGTTCATGAGTTTGACATGCAAACCAGTCAACAAGCTTCGAAATGGCGCCTTCTAGCTGAACCGAAACCGAAAAAACCATTTCAAAGTCAATCAAAAGTCAAGGTAATATTGACTGCTCTCTTTGATTATTGCGGTGTTGTGCACTCGGAACTCTTGCACAGATTTGTTCAGATTTGTGGAAGAGAGATTTTGCACCATCTTTCAAGGGTCTCATCGACAATGAATTTCTGACCAAACACTGAACAAATACCATCGAACAACTGCCTTATTCACCTGATAAGGCTCCGGCCGACTTTTTTCTGTTCCAAAACTAAAATGACCACTTCGGGGTACCCGTTTTGAATCGATAGAAGACAAAAAGAATTCGCGGCTAGAACTGAAGTCGATTCCGGAAAAAGCGTTCGAAAAATGTTTTGATGGGCGATACAATAAATTTGGATGAAAAATAAATATTTTGTGTTTCATTGACCAATTCACGGTACTTTTCCGACAGAATGTATCTGCATATTCTTCATTAACAAAGGAATGCATTCTCACTTGAAAAAATTCAAGGTTTCAAAGCAACAATTATCTATCCAAAAAGATATAGCAATGCACAAATTTAAAAATTAGTTTCAAAAATTTGAAGGAGCAAAGAGAGGTCAACTACAGGTATCATTGACTATGACCTTGAATTAATTTTTCAAGGTTATTTCAAGTGATTCTTTTTTGAATGGGAAATTTTAGATTAAAATAATATTCTCATAGAAATGAAAATGAAGATAGAATTTGCACAAACTGTTGAATCAAGGTGAAGGTGAAAAATAATAATATAATTCGGAGGTTGTCAATTATGAAAAGCATTATGTCCTTGTTCCGAAATATTTCATTTTCAACCATTACTTTGAGCTAACACTCTTTTGTTAACACGTCAATTTTTATTTTCACGATCTTGTCGAAAACATCATTTTGAACGTAGAATTTTCCGCACTCTTCAAATCCTATTTCAAAAGTAGGTTTTCCCTTCTAGATAAATTGCTTCACCTTGAAAATTTGAAGATCGATTTCAAGATCAAAGAAATTGTCAACTGTTGTAGACTAGTTTGCCCTATACAACTTTAGCCTGCAACATTTTTCCATATTTAATTAAAATCTGAGATATATCTCTTTATAGATTATAATGGGCCATCCTGTATATATCGGGTAAGTTGTAAAACTGAAATGCAGGATGTTTCAGATTTGCAATGATTTATTTCTAAAGGAGACTAGAAAAAATTAAAAGACCTGAAAAAATGCCGTTGAAGATATGTTTGAAAGTTCTTCATTTTCAAGATACAGAGTGTTGAAGTACTGATTTTTTCCACGTTTCAGTTGATAACTCTTGTAGTTCTTGCAGGATCAACCACCAAAATCATAAGTGGATAAAGCTTTCGGCCTGGCATGGATCAAAATCTGTTTATAAATAGACACTCGGAGGCAAAATTAGCGGAACACTCGAAAATTTAACCAAATTCGAAGTTCGATATTTTTCCTAATTCTCGACCGATTTAGATGATTTTTGCGGCAAGTTATAGATCAACTCTTCTGCTTTGTAGAAATTATAAGAGAAAACAAAAAAAATCGAAAAAAAATTTATACGGGGGCCAAACTAAAAGTGTTTTTTTGTCAAAAATTCGTAACACCCTGTGGAATTTCGTGGTCCGAGTTGAAACGTACAATATCATGGTCTGTCAAGACACATCTTCCTACAGTAACGCCCTGTTTGTTTCATGCGTTTATCTCTATTTTTGCAAAATATATTTAATTTCAAGTGGAAAATCACCATTTTGGAGAAATTCCATTGAATCAACAAATTGTCATTAAAATTCGTCTATCAATTTGGAATTTTCTTATTGTCACTCAGGCGTGTCGAAATTGTCGTTTGCGATTTTTATGTTCGAATTGCATTAGTTATTGATGACAATTTGGTTAATTTGGTGAAAATTAGGAATTGATAGGAGATAACAGTCGGTAAGTATTAAAATACAGAACGGAATTTCTGGGACCATTGATAAAACTTTTCATTTACACATGTGCACACCTTTTTTTATCAAATATGAAATACAACATACGTTTTTTTGTATATGACCACATTTGCACTTGTTTAAAGAATGAGAGTTTTCCATTCTTTGATTTGATACAAATTCGATCGGTTGCGGTGTTTTGTGATTCTTTTACTGTTTACGATTCGAAACGGTATTTTTCATTCAGAATGAGAGATTTACCACCAACTTCAGTAGCAAGGGCAGTTACATTGATCGAGGAAGGGCGCACCTACCGCTCAGTCGGTACCATGTTGGGTGTCTCGACGTCAGTTATACATCGAATCTACCGACGTTACAGGGAAACTGGATTGTACGTGAGGAGGCGAGGACAAGGAAGAAATCGGGCAACCCGCGCTATACATGACCGTTTCATCGTCAATCAAACCATAAGAAATCCTCGTCTTACTGCTGTTCAGGCACGTAACCTTTTACAAGCAGTGGATAACATTAACGTCAGTGTGAGGACAGTCAGAAGACGATTAAATGAAGTTGGTCTGAGATCATACGCGCAAGCAAGAGCACCAAGACTCGATAGAGCCCATCGGGTAGCAAGATTGGCGTTTGCTAGGGAGCATGTAGCATGGACAATCAATCAGTGGAGGCGAGTTTTATTTAGTGATGAGAGCCGATATTGTGTGAATTTCGTGGATGGTACGGATAGAATATGGAGGCATCGAGGGGAATGGTACAATCAAGCGAACTTCGCAGGAACTGAGCAATACGGTGGAGGGTCAGTTATGATATGGGGTGGCATATGTTTGGGAGTACGAACAGAACTGGAGATTATTGGCAATAGATCCATTAATGCCCATCGGTATATAACAGAAATCTTCTAGCCCCATGTTGTGCCTTTTGCTCCTTAGATAGGGGAAAATTTCCTTTTTATGCACGATAACGCGCGCCCTCATACTGCGCGCATGGTGATAGAATATCTCAATGAAGTTGGGATCACACGAATGGACTGGCCAACGCGGTCACCGGATTTAAACCCGATCGAATACGTTTGGGATATTCTTGGAAGAAAGGTTCGACAACGGAATCCAGGCAACGCTGAAGAGATGACATTGGCTTTGGTGGAAGAGTGGGACAACATACCTCAACAGATGATAGACAACATCTTTGGGAGTATGCGAAATCGTATGCGCGCTGTAATAAGAGCTCGGGGGGGTCATACTCGCTACTAAAATCAAATGCTTTTTTTTGTGGGTCATCATGAACATTTTTCTCAATATGTTCATTTCATTTCAGGAGTGTATCGCCAGGATACACACCTGCTCTCAATTTTGGACAGGAATGATAATTATTATAGAGTGTCACACAAACAAATTCAAAAATAAATGTGCAAAATCAACGATTTTTCCAGTGTACTTCGAGTTCTCCCGGAGCGTGAAATTGGCCAGTGAATTTCAAAAATTTTCATTTCGTTAGATTTCCGCTTCTCTAATTTTGATTTTATTTTTTGGCTAACCTCCGATGTTGTGCACCTACGCAAGATTAAAAATAAATTCTTGAAATTTGTGACTTTTCGCTTCAAATTGGATATCTCTTGTAAAAATAGAGATAAATGCATGGTCAGACAGACCATGATATTGTACGTTTCAACTCGGACCACGAAATTCCACAGGGTGTTACGAATTTTGACAAAAAAACACTTTTAGTTTTGCCCCGTATAAAATTTTTCTCCTCCGAGTATATATATATATATATATATATATATATATATATATATATATATATATATATATATATATATATATATATATACGGAGGCAAAATTAGCGGAACACTCGAAAATTTAACCAAATTCGAAGTCTGATATTTTTCCTAATTCTCAACCGATTTAGATGATTTTTACGGCAAGTTATAGATCAACTCTTCTGCTTTGTAGAAATTATAAGAGAAAACAAAAAAATTTGAAAAAAATTTTATACGGGGGCAAAACTAAAAGTGTTTTTTTTTTGTCAAAAATTCGTAACACCCTGTGGAATTTCGTGGTCCGAGTTGAAACGTACAATATCATGGTCTGTCAAGACCATGCATTTATCTCTATTTTTTCAAGAGATATCCAATTTGAAGCGAAAAGTCACAAATTTCAAGAATTTATTTTTAATCTTGCGTAGGAGCACAACATCGGAGGTTAGCCAAAAAATAAAATCAAAATTAGAGAAGCGGAAATCTAACGAAATGAAAATTTTTGAAATTCACTGGCCAATTTCACGCTCCAGAAACAGACAATAGATAAAGTATATATATATATATATATATATATATATATATATATATATATATATATATATATATATATATATATATATATATATATATATATATATATATATATTTTCTATTGTCTGTTTCTGATCTCTTAAAGATAACTACCCTAGATTGTTTCAGTAACTAGGCGACAAGGTATGAGGTGATCATAATGAGAGACTTTAGCGTTCACAACATCAATAGTTTCAGCCTCTTTAGACAACTACAACCACAACCTCGATTTTGCTACTGGTAACTTCGTATGGTCACGCATTAAAGATCCAAAGCCTTCAAGGTAGATATGATATTACAAGTTACTTGTTTTTTGTCAGGCGCAAAATTTAAAAAGCAGCCCACCTATTTATGAAGAGATCGGTCAATTTGGCATTCGTTTTAAATATATGGCATTGCTTGCTGGCATTTTTCGGAAATTAATGAAAAAGCTGATTCTCTCATTTCTGAGTTTACACTTCAAGTACGAGCGTGGAAAGCTTTCATTCAAATAAATGAATAAATAAAAAACCCATTTTACCTCAAAATCTTTTCGAATTCTACCAAAACTGAGCGAATCACTAGTATACGAAAATCAATGCATTCAATCAAAGTTCGAAGTTGTTACACGAAGTGTATATCGATCCTAAACCAATTTTTTTTAAATAATTAAGGCTGTAAGACTAGTTTCGACAATCTGATTCCACAATCTCATCAACAAATTATGAATATTTAACTCCTTACCAAACGACCAATTGTTAGCATGACTGCTAATGAACAAAAATATATTCCCTTGTTATTTCAACATGTAACATTGATTTTTTCAAGTCACATATGTTTTTGATGAAAAGCACAACGTTCGATACATAAAAAGGTACTGAATAATTCAACATATCGATTTCTGGAAATCCCACGAGTACAAATATGGATAATGAGCTATTTTTTGTGATATATATAGAGCAATATCTACCGCACTTACTTTTGAGAGAGAGAGAGAGAGTATGAGTAATAAAGTAATAAAACTTAATGTATTAAGCGTATTAGTTTAAATAGCGCTTATCGGGCTGTGGTTAATGAATTTTACACAATTCGTATAGCATTAAATGAACTATTTGCAAGAGGAAAAATGTTTCGCAACTTAATACATTCGGTCGAAAACTTACCGGGAATTGATTGTTTAAAAATCTGTTTAAAACGATCGTCAAAAATTTTATTGTTGCTGAGTTGGCACAACTAATTCCTATACTAACGCAGAGTTTGAACGCGATCTGTCATTAAGTTATGGGAATAAACTGAAATTAACATTAATAGAGTGAAGGCAATGAACTTTCTGTGTGTTATGAATCAATTCGTACCATTTTAAAAGATTGTTTGGGTATGAAACTCGTTGCTGTTCGACTAGTTCCAAAAGACCTGAATTTTCTTTGAAAATTAAATCGTGTAAAATTCGATGAAGACATGCTAAAACGAGTTATTTCCGACCTCACAGTCATAAAACGCATTGTAATTAGTGATGATACACGGGTTTATGAGTTTGGCATGCAAGCCAGTCAACAAGCTGGAGGGAATGGCGCTTTCCAACTAAACCGAAACCGAGAAAAACACGTCCAAAGTCGATCAAAAGACAAGTTAATGGTAACTGTTTTCCTTGATTATCGCGGTATTGTGCACTCGGAATTCATGTAATAAGGTCACATGAGAGCAAATTCGACAAAGACCAGATTTGTGGAAAGAATACTCATGGATTTTGCACCACGATAATGCACCATCTCACAAGTCATTATTGTGAATGAATTTCTGAGCAAAAACTCAACAAATACCATCGAACAACCACCGTTTTCACCTGATATGGCTCCGGCCGACTTTTTGCTTTTTTCCAAAACTCAAATCAAAAATGCGACGTAATTGGGATCTAATCAGTACTTCGGTACATACATATGTATTAATAAATAGAATTCGGTATCCTTTATAAACGCGTCCTCAAATGGACTAATAAAAAGTAAAATAGACCTTATTACTACTACGCCTAAAGTATGTTTTTAAGAGAGATTGCCGCTGCATTGGTTCTGTTTTCCCTTTTACATAGACCGCCTTCGCTGCGGTCGGTGTTTTTGAGAATGTGAACAAACAAAATGTTTAAGTAAAGCGACCTTATTACTCAATCCATAAGGTATATTTTTGAATGCCACTTTAAAGCCGCTTTGCGATTTTTATTGTTTCATTTTTTCATTCGTTACAAAGATTGTAATCGAGAAATACGTCTCTACCGTTGTCTTCCTAATTTATTATCCCACCTGAATAAATAGAAACACGAGTTTTGATACCAAAACAAAAAACAGTATTACCGCTCAGACTTAAAATAGAAATGCTTGATCGTTTACGTCTTGGAGAGTCGTTTGCATTCATATCACGCTCATTCAATGTTGACGAATCCACTATACGATGGATAGAAAAATCGGAAGATAAAATAAGGTCGTCGGTAGCTTCAATTCAATCAGCGAAAATTGTTCGTGATCCAGCAATAGAAAAAATGGAAGTGGCGTTGTCATTGAGGATCGATGACCGCAACCAAATAGAAGTGCTCCTGAGTGGTCCAATTTTCTGGGAGAAAGCAAACCGTCTTTTACGCACTTGTTGGTGGTTGTGGAAGAGAAAGATTTCAAGCATCGGAAAGTTGGTTCTATAAATTTTAGGTGCGACAATCATTGCATAGCATTATAATCGTTGGCGAAGCTGTATCTGTAGACACTGCAGTATCGGAAAGATATCCAGAAGAGATAAAAAAAGGTTTAACTTTAATCTACACTTTATTTGAAAAAATTCGACGACGTTTCGCTGACACAGCAGCTTTATCAAGAATGACAAACAGAATGAAGAGTATGGTATTATAAACAAATCGTAGAACAAGTTGGATGAATAACAGGAAAAACCAACACCGACCCATTGTACAGTTAGTATGAAAGGTAATTAAAAACTAATTAAACAAGTTAAGTAGGGGTGAATAATTTACATCTACCTGCTCATTCAAAAGCTTGTCCGAATGTTTGTATCTATTTATTTCTAATGCTTCTAGGAGATTTAATTTTAAACTTTTGATTTTATATGTAATATGTCAAAGTTTTTATTGAATGAATGGTTTTCTTTTATTAAGTGGTTCAGATTTATTTTATCGAAGCTACGTTTATGTTCAGATGTTCTTATGCCAAAACTCCTATAGGTCCTACCGATATAAATTTTATCACAAGAACCGCAATTGAGTTTATAGATTCCTGATTTACTTGATTTTTCAACACGAGATTTATTATTTTAATATGTTTACCTAAGTTATTAGAAGTTTTGAAAGTTATATTAAGATTTTGTTTGACGAGAAAGGATTTAATATTTGCACTTGCAGAACCGCAGAATGTTAAACTGTTGAATATTTTATAGTCTTTATGAATAGGATATACTTCATTTATTGCTTTCTGATACAGTTTTTACGAATTATTAGATCTATCATATCCGGATTATATGAATTATTAATGGGTATCTGTTTGATGATGTTTAACTCTTTATTATAATCTTCTTCTAATAAAGGTAAATTGAGTAACCGATGTACCATGCTGTTTAAAGCTGCAACTTTGTGTTGAATTGGATGTAATGAGTAGTTATGTATAATTGTATCAGTATGTGTTGGTTTACGAAAGACCGAAAAGACATGATTATTATTTCGTTCAGTGATTTTCAAGTCCAAAAATTAATGGAATCGTTCTGTTCAATTTCTATCGTGAATTTAATGTTCAAATGGATGGAATTAATGAAATTAAGAAATAAGTCTAATTGACGAGTAGTTCAATGAAACATACTAAGATGTCGTCAACATATGTATACCAATAAAGAAATATGGAAATGAGTGGATGTGTATGAATTTTCTGTTCAATATTATTCATAAAATCTCTGCTAAAAGTGGACTCAAAGGATTTCCCATCATCAAACCATTTTCATTACTGTAATAGATGTTGTTGAAAGAAAAATAATTTTGTTATTGAAAACGTCCAACAGATTCAATATTTCTGATTTAATTATGTGGTTAACATGATTCGAATTCAACATGTTTTCGATTAATATTTTGACATCACCTAGAGGAACACTTGGGTATAAATTCTCAACATCAAACGAAATAAGTTTTGCGTTAGGTGGTAGGTTAACGTTTTTATGTTATTTATCAATTCGAAAGAATTTTTATAGAAAATTTTGATTTGAATGAACAATAATTTTAATGATATCTATAAGGTAGTGCGACAATTTCACGGCTGGGGCTGTAACGTAAGATACGACTGGTCTAATGGGGTTATTTACTTTAAGCAATTTAATGAGTGAATACAGTTGAGGTGGTTGAGGTTTGGTAAAATTAATTTGTATTTATCTATTGCTTTAATTAAAGATTTTGCGTCATTTATTGCAATTTTAATATTTTTCTGGAATGTAATAGTTGGATCTTTGTTTAAAATTGTATAGTTTACGGACGAAATGAAATTTAGAGTTTTGAATAGATAGTCATTTTATTTAACGCAATAACAGTATTACCCCTATCTGCTTTTGTAAAACCTACCTATTTAAAACTCTAAATTTCATTTCGTCCGAAACTATACAATTTTAAACAAAGATTCAACTATTACATTCCAGAAAAATATTAAAATTGCAATAAATGACGCAAAATCTTTAATTAAAGCAATAGATAAATACAAATTAAATTTACCAAACCTCAACCACCTCAACTGTATTCACTCATTAAATTGCATAAAGTAAATAACCCCGTTAGACCAGTCGTATCTTACGTTACAGCCCCAGCCGTGAAATTGTCGCACTACCTTATAGATATCATTAAAATTATTGTTCATTCAAATCAAAATTTTCTATAAAAATTCTTTCGAATTGATAAATAACATAAAAACGTTAACCTACCACCTAACGCAAAACTTATTTCGTTTGATGTTGAGAATTTATACCCAAGTGTTCCTCTAGGTGATGTCAAAATATTAATCGAAAACATGTTGAATTCGAATCATGTTAACCACATAATTAAATCAGAAATATTGAATCTGTTGGACGTTTGCATTGAACAGAATTATTTTTCTTTCAACAACATCTATTACAGTAGTGAAAATGGTTTCATCATGGGAAATCCTTTGAGTCCACTTTTAGCAGAGATTTTATGAATAATATTGAACAGAAAATTCATACACATCCACTCATTTCCATATTTCTTTATTGGTATAGATATGTTGACGACATCTTAGTATGTTTCATTGAACTACTCGTCAATTAGACTTATTTCTTAATTTCATTAATTCCATCCATTTGAACATTAAATTCACGATAGCAATTGAACAGAACGATTCCATTAATTTTTGGACTTGAAAATCACTAAACGAAACAATAATAATGTTTTTCGGTCTTTCGTAAACCAACACATACTGATACAATTATACATAACTACTCATTACATCCAATTCAACACAAAGTTGCAGCTTTAAACAGCATGGCACATCGGTTACTCAATTTACCTTTATCAGTAGAAGATTATAATGTTAGAGTTAAATATCATCAAACAGATAGCCATTAATAATTCATATAATCCGGATATGATAGATCTAATCATTCGTAAAAAACTGTATCAGAAAGCAATAAATGAAGTATATCCTATTCATAAAGACTATAAAATATTCAACAGTTTAACATTCTGCGGTTCTGCAAGTACAAATATTAAATCCTTTCTCGTCAAACAAAATCTTAATATAACTTTCAAAACTTCTAATAACTTAGGTAAACATATTAAAAATAATAGATCTCGTGTTGAAAAATCAAGTAAATCAGGAATCCATAAACTCAATTGCGGTTCTTGTGATAAAATTTATATCGGTAGGACCTATAGGAGTTTTGGCATGAGAACATCTGAACATAAACGTAGCTTCGATAAAAATAAATCTGATTTAAATTATTCAAACCACTTAATAAAAGAAAACCATTCATTCAATGAAAGCTTTGACATATTACATATAAAATCAAAAATTTAAAATTAGGTCTCCTAGAAGCATTAGAAATTAATAGATACAAACATTCGGACAAGCTTTTGAATGAGCAGGTAGATGTGCATTATGCAATCCTACATAACTTGTTTAATTAGTTTTTAATTACCTTTCATACTAACTGTACAATGGCTCGGTGTGGATTTTTCCTGTTATTCATCCAACTTGTTCTACGATTTGTTTATAATACCATACTCTTCATTCTGTTTATCATTCTTGATAAAGCTGCTGTGTCAGCGAAACGTCGTCGAATTCTTTCAAATAAAGTGTAGATTAAAGTTAAACCTTGTGTTTTTTGTCTCATTTATATCATGGATCTACATCAAGTAACGGCCTCCACAATTCAAAAAAAAAAAATATCCAGAAGAATTTACAAACCAAGTAGCTGATGACTGTTGTGATTGTTTTCGGAATAGTTTTGTTTCAGAAGTTGAAATTTATTTAAAAAAAGAATTTCAACTTCAAAGCTGTTCTAGTTTTGCACAATACAACATTCGTCCTCGCGAACTTGAAAGAAAGCATCAAAATATAGAAATGGCATTTTTACCTCCCAAAAGGACATCTTTGCTTCAACCAAAGGACCAAGGAATAATCCAGGCCTCTAAGCTCTGTTACATTAGACGAATTTTCAAAGTCATATTGTATAATATGGAATATGATCCTGAAATAAATGTTGTGGAATTCTCGAAGAAATTTGACATACGAAAATATATCTCAAACATAAAAGAACCAGTGGAAGAACGTAACCTATTCACATTGAAATCATGCTGGAAAGAACTGTGGCCTGTTCTGACTGCGGAAAATGATGAAGAATCTGTGCAAATTCAAACATCAACTGCAAACATTGTCGAAATGGCAAATAGAATAGGACGAGATGGGTTCAAACAGATAGAATCAAGTGACATTCAGGAGTTGTTTAAAGAAGATTTGACTGAAACCGATTGGAGGAAATGTTAATTTCACAGCCTTTTAAAGATGAGCCTTTACAAAGCACTGAAAACGTGACATTTAATTTGAAGAATCTTAGTGAAGATTTAAGAATGGCAAATGAAATTTATGATTTCTTTATGAGAATTGATATGTCTATGGAGCGAAGTCTTATTGTTAAGAGGTAAATTGCTGCTAATATCAATTTGAATTGAAGGAGCTTTAAAAAATTGCCATGCATGAAAAAATTACAAAATTCTTCAAATCATTGCAAGCCTAAATATAATAATTAATCAATGTAGCCAAAAAAGCAACATTAAATTGTTTTTATCATATACAGTACAACTTCACTAGTCCGGACACTGGCTAACTCGGACACTTTGAGAATTTTACCTCTACTACCTTTACTATCTAAGAGTGGCGAGTATCGTTCTAGGGTTGCATTTTACATTTCAATCTCGCCGGTGGTGTGCATGATGGCTCCAATCAAGAGAAATCAAAAAAAGCTCACACTGGCAAAGAAATTAAAAATAATAGATTTTATTAATGATGGAATGAGTACTCGTCGAATAGCAGCAAAGCTCTCTATTCCGAAATCAACAGTCTTTGACATGAAAAAGAACTTATTATATATAAGGTATTTTTGTAGAAAAAAGAAAAATTATTAGAGAAGCTGTGAATCCTGATGTTTAAATTGCATTGTATAACTGGTTTCTTCAACAACGCAACGCATACGTACCAATTTCGTCAGACATTGAGAGCAAAAGCCAAACAGTTTTATGAACAAATCACAGGAAAAAAAGTTTTCTGGCAAGTTCGGGATGGTTAGATAAATTCAAGCTTAGACATGGAATTCGTTTCTTGAAGGTTTGTGGTGAAAAAATTTCCAGTGATGTTTCCGCTGTGATACCTTGTAAGGACAAATTTCTATCAGTTGTTGAACAGATGGAATTAAGTAAAGAACAGGTGTATAATGCTGATGAATCGGCCATCTTTCGGAAATGTTTGAAATACACAACTTGGGTTCATCGAGGGGAAAAATCAGCACAAGCCATGCTGCAACGCGGCTGGAACTCACCAATTACCTTCACTAGTCTTGGAAAAAGCGGCAAATCCACGAGCATTCCAAAACGAAATCTCACTACCAATTGTCTACAAAGCATCTACCAAAGGGTGGATGACCAGACCATTAGTTAATGAATGGTTTAGAACATCTTTCATCCCTGAGGCGAAGAATTTTTTAACTGAGATTAACAAGCCCTCTAAAGTTCTGTTGTTGGTGTACAATGCAACATCGCACCCACCTGAGGAAAAAGTTAATACTGATCCAAACTTCAGAGTTATGTTTTTGCCACCCAACTGTACTGTCGTTCCCCAACCTATGAATCAGAACTTAATTCAGAACATTAAGGTGTCGCATAGAAAATGCCTTCCGAATCATATCATTTCGCATGAAGGTGAAGGGATAACTTCCATTTTGAAGAAGCATAATTTGAAAGATGCCGTGAACAATCTTGCCCAATCTTGGAAAGCGATTACTTCAAAAAATATTGGAAAAAGTTGGACAGCATTGTGGCATGAAACTACAGAAGTAGAAGAATCAGATGATGGAAATATTCCACTCTTAGAACTTCAGAAGAAACTTCGTCCAATCAGTGAACATGATTTGAAAAATATTGCAGAATCATTAAGGGTCATAGATCCAGAAGATGACTTAAACATTGAGAATATTACCAACTGGGCTGTGGGAGACAAAGAGTTTGTTATCGATTTGACTGAAGAAGAGCTTATACAGGATGCTTTAGAAAGGAATATTGAAAACGTAGAGGAATCTTTTGACTCATAGGATGGTTTAAATAATATGGTAAAAGTGAAACAGGCAGATATTGTCAATGCGTTCTCCCTGATTATCAGTTGGGTCGAACAGAATAATCTTCCTATAAAGCATGAAAAGGCTTAAGGAAAAATCAGTTCAGATGGCAGCATCGAGAAAGGTTCGGAGTAACATAGATGGATATTTTAAACGTCATAAGGAATAGCATGTTGTTTATGTACACTAGCTTATATTAAAATTCTATATTCTCTATGAGGAAAGATTATGATGAATGGACATTCTATAAATTGATTATGTTTTATAATAGAAACTATTTTTTGTTCAACT
Organism: Cryptolaemus montrouzieri; assembly: GCA_013387265.2. NCBI lineage: Eukaryota > Metazoa > Arthropoda > Insecta > Coleoptera > Coccinellidae > Cryptolaemus > Cryptolaemus montrouzieri. The sequence goes on from JABFTP020000001.1 coordinate 31,294,948, forward strand.
TTTCGATATTTTTATAATAAACTAGGCTTGAACAGATTGTGGGTTGTTTCTATTTTGAAAATGAAACAAATTCAAGTCACTTCAGAAATTCAGGCATTTTAATAGTCCAGGCATCTGCCGGAACGATATCTGCCCGGACTAGTGCAGGTGTACTGTATTTATTTCTAATTTTATCACCTCATAATTCCCATATATAAAAGTGGGAGAATCTATTCTATAAAAGTATATTAGTCCTTATCCGCCACATATCAAGTATCATTGTAATCTTCAACTAGCCTATTATGATAAATTCCAAATATCATTTTCTGCTATCAATCATTAACTACTTTATCGAAGTTATTTTTGAACATAATCTATATCAATGAATATTTTAGGAGAAATGTGAATCACAGGAAAACAAAATATATAGCAATAACAAAATATACAGGGTGCTTCAACGAAAACTGAATAGAGGCTATATCTACCAAGATATTCATTTCTGATCAAAACGCCTGAAATATCCACCCCCTAAGCAATCCTTGAACATTTTGAATAGGGAAGATGGGTCTAGTGATGACTTAAAAGAAAGGTGGTATCTGTGTCTACGTCGCCTTGAACGAGTTTCCATTTTTAATTGAAAACTGTAAAAGATACAGGGTAAGCAGCTGAAAGATAGGATAGACTATTTCCCTGAGACTATTCAAGTTTCAGTGAAGTAAAATGGAACAGATCCATGCTGATAAATGGCAGTCATCATCAAGTACCATCCTCATCTCGAATTTCAACCCCTGGGGAGAGGATATGAATGAAAATTTGGAAGAGGGTGGATCAGTGAGTGATAACTCGAAAAGAAGAGTATTATCTTTGTCTGCATTCTGGAGCAGGGGTGACCACCCTTGAAAATTTGGAAGAGGGTAGATGGGTCGAGTGATAACTCGAAAGAAAGGTATTATCTTTGTCTGCATTCCAGTGAAAGAATTTTCATTTTTGATTGAAAACTGTAGAAGATACAGAGTGAGCCACTGAAAAATAGACAAGACTATCGCCCCAAGACTATTGGAGCATTAGTGCGAAAAACTGGAATAGATTCATTCAGATCAAAGATGACAGCCTTTGATCTGGAATGAATCTGTTCAATTTTTCAAAACTGTACTGTGCACAATACTGATACTGTGAATAGTCTCAGGGCGATAAATAAGTCTTCTCTATTTTTCTTCACTTATGTTTGTAATGCAGTAATTATTTGGTTTCACTCCATGTCAAATTTTAGGGTCTCACCGTGCTGGGAGCTTTGTCGAGGAAATCTCATGTGGTATTTGATGATGACTGCCATTGATCAGCATATCTGTTCAGTTCACTCACACTGCTAAGTGCTTTTGTAGAGAAAGAATTCTCAGAGATTCTTCATCTGTTCGGTATGTAAGTTGACAACATCCACCAATCCGCGTTCTCCTTCTTTTCGCTTCAAATTTGTTCTTATCACAGACGATTTTAATAGTGATTGTTGTACTTTGTCAGCATCGTTCGGGTCTGCCATTTGAATATCATCCAGCTCTGTCTTAGTCCATCAGATTATTCCAAATGAGTAAAGCAACACTGAAATCGCGTAGATGTTAATTGCTTTGACTAGATTCCCCGAGTTCAGCATTGACTTCAGCACAGTTTTCAGACGCTGACTGTACTCTCCTTTGACTGTTTTCGGTCTAACAATCAGGCTTGTTGGTATCTGTGAATGTTCAGGGTCTTACATTTTGCAATCCCGTATTTCATATGATCATCCAATTGCTTCTTGTTCGAAGAATATAATTTTATGTTATTATTATTATTATTATTATTATAATTTGTTACAGTACTCCAAATTGTCAACTCTCAATTGTTTCAATTTGTTAGATATATATATATATATACTTATATTACTATTATTACCATTATGTATTTTCATGGGAGGCTATAATATGAAAGATGCTAAAAAGAGGCGATTTCGTTTTTTTTACTCTTCGCCATGAGGTAATATCAACTTAAACACAAATATTTTGAAGTAATGATTAAACAAGTTCCCCGGCCGCTGCATTAGAGCAAATCTAAGAACTAAGAAACTTTCGTTTGCTCAAATTGAGACAAAATTGCGTGGACAGCGATTTTCGACGACAGAAGAGGCTGTTGAAGCCTTCCAAAACCATGCATTGGAGGTATATCATTCAGAGTGGCAACAGTTTCTCGAAATTTGGTTTAAGTGCATGCAAAAGTGAATCGATCTTCATGGAGAATACTTCTAAAAACAATAAAGCTATTTTTCTCTAAGTTGCATGTTTTTTTTTGTCAGGCACAAAATTCAAAAGGCAACCTACATATGCATCACCTAGTCTTCTGAAAAGCTAAATGGTAAAAAATGAGGATATTTGTGTCGTAATAGAATAGGCAAATTTCTAAAGCTTGAAGACAATTTATTATGAAATCTAAGTGACAAGTAATTTGGTCCATTCTGCGACCCACTCAATCTGAGAAAAGGAATATGAATGTCTGATTTTTGTCTAGTGTCATAATTATGATGATCACTATTCAACTCTTGGGTTTCCAATTGTTTGTGTGCATATACAAGGCACTCAAAAATAAAGAGACAAGGGAGAGTCATTACTCCCAACTTGATAAAAGAGTTCTTACAACATTCTCTATATTTGAGATTCTCAACAATCCTGATTGCACGTCGTTGTAATCTGAATATTCTGGAAAATTCACTACTGTTTCCCCACGCTATGAAGCAATACTTCGAGTGAGATTCGCAAAAACCATGATAAGCTACCTTTAAAATATGATTAGACACAGAGGTGGCAAGGTTTCTCAAGACAAAGATATTTCTACTGAGCTTCTTGGCCAACTGATCAAAGTGTACATCCCAGGTAAGCTTTGTATCCAAGTAACTACCAAGAAATTTAATACTTGAGTTTTCAACACCATGTCTCAGTCCAACAATCATATGCTCAGTCTTGTCGTCATTCACGAGCAAGCCATTTCCCGAAAACCACTCCAAGGCCCTCGACTGTGCCGTCCCAAACATCTCCGCTTCCCCAAGGCCGCCACAGCCAACAGAGACAGTGGTGTCATCAGCAAATAGTACACACAGACAATTGGCCAGATAACGAGGAAAATCATTAATAAATATTATAAATAATAGAACCTTAAGGTACCTCGATGGTAACAGACTCTCTATCCGACCAACTGCCATTCGTGAACACTACCTGTGACCTCTGTGATAAAAAAGAATGTACAAGTTTCCCACTGTCATCATCAAAACCATAGCGACCCAGCACCCAAAAAAGATCTGAATAAGAGACACATTCGAACGCCCTGGGAAAATCCAGAAACAGAGACAGCGAGTACAACCCCTTCTCAAAACAATCAACGGTATTGTTTATAAATTCGATGACAGCATCAGGAGTCCGCGTTTCTTCCCAAAACCATACTGTACATTGGAAAACAGACTATTTATCTCAAAGTACTTCAGACTCTGAACATAATTTTCTATAAAATTTTTGAAAAATAGAGAAAGCATCTTGTAATTGGCTACATCATTTACGTCACCTTTCTTGTGTAGAGGAACTGTCTTCGAAATCTTCAGGCATTCAGGAAAAACTCCCTGTGCAATACATCTGTTTATCAACACTGTGAGTGGGTATATTATGTTTTATACTTTCTTTAACTAATATGGTAGATAGATCATAGTAATCTCTTGACTTAGTATTTTTCAAACATCTACTTGTATCTCTCACAGTATTAAAGCTTACTTCCCTGAATGAGAACTTTGTATTAATGGAAATTTCTTTCGAAAACAAATCACTACTATTCAGGTTGTTTGGGGCAATTGAGTTTAAAATTTCATGTGGTATAGATGTAACATAGCGTAAATACGATTGATTGTTAAACAATAATTCGATTACCTGCCATACCTGTTTCTTCAATTCCTATGATTTGATAGGTGGCCCTCGACTGTGCCGTTCCAAACATCTCCTCCGCTTCCCCAAGACCGCCACAGCCAATAGAGACAGTGGTGTCATCAGCAAATAGTACACACAGACAATTGGCCAGATAACAAGAAAAACCATTAATAACTATTATAAATAATAAAGGCCCCATAATTGAACCTTAAGGTACCCCGTTGGTAACAGACTCTCTATCCGACCAACTGCCATTCGTGAACACTATCTGTGACCTCTGTGATAAAAAAAGAATGTACAAGTTTCCCACTGTCATCATCAAAACCATAGCGACCCAGCACCCAAAAAAGATCTGAATAAGAGACACAGTCGAACGCCCTGGGCAAATCCAGAAACAGGGACAGCGAGTACAACCCCTTCTCAAAACAATCAATGGTATTGTTTATAAATTCGATGACAGCATCAGGGGTCCGCGCTTCTTCCTAAAACCATACTGTACATTGGAAAACAGACTATTGATTTCAAAGAATCTGAACATAATTTTCTATAAAATTTTTGAAAAATAGGCACAAGAGAAAGCATCTTGTAATTGGCTACATCATTTACGTCACCTTTCTTGTGTAGAGGAACTGTCTTCGAAATCTTCAGGCATTCAGGAAAAACTCCCTGTGCAATACTTCTGTTTATCAACACTGTGAGTGGGTATATTATGTTATTTATACTTTCTTTAACTAATATGGTAGATAGATCATGGTAATCTCTTGACTTAGTATATTTCAAACATCTAATTGTATCTCTCACAGTATTAAAGCTTACTTCCCTGGATGAGAACTTTGCATTAGTAATAATTTCTTTTGAAAACAGATTGCTACTACTCAGGTTGTTTGGGGCATAAAATTTCATGTGGTATAGATGTAAAATAGCGTAAATACGATTGATTGTTAAACAATTATTCGATTACCTGCCATACCTATTTCTTCAATTCCTCTGATTTTGTGGTAATAGCGGTTATTTAGTTTTTTTTTTCTAATTTCACAAGTTTTTCGAATCATTCAGTATTGAAATCGAGTAGTGTAAAGACAGGTTGAAAATGCCGAAAGTGAAGTTTAAGACGAAATGGATCGAACCATTTCCATAGATGACTCTTCATCATATATCTCTTTTTTCTTTGTATGTTTCCCTTAATTGTGGAGGTGAAAAGCCGTTTTGATTGCAACGGTTAGTTTTCAACCTTTGCCTAGTGTATTGGAATATCTAAGAACTAAGAGGAATATCCCGTAAAATTTTTGTAGGTAATGAAAAGACCTTTGAATAATTTGAATTTATTGTTTCAGATTAAAACTGATATCAATTTTAAATTTAAGAAACAGTTCAATAAATATTTGTGCAGGGCGTTACTTCAAATATTCCAAAAAGTTGAATAACAATAATCTCAAGTCTTTCTTGGAAAAATACTGTAAATTCAATATACCGGACGAATGAATCTAAATTAAGAAAAACAAGCGTCGAATGTATTTTCAGAACAACAATGAATGAAATCAGAGAAGCTATAGGCGAAAATCACTTTTATGTTATTGTGGACAAAACAACAGATGCCTGTAGAAGATACATAGTTAATTTGCTCATTGGAGCACTGGAGGAAAATATTCCAAGTCATTCATTCCTAACAGCCTCTAAGCATCTTGAAGAATCGAATAATGTTACTGTTACCAGATTCATACAAGATGCATTGATAATTTTTTTCCTATTAAATGCAGTTCCATTAAACAAATTCACAATTTTTTTCATCAGATGTTGCATCTTATATGGTAAAGAGGAGAAAATTTAAAAATATTTTATGAAAATGTAGATCACATTACATACTTGGCTCAAGAAGTTAACAGAATAGCAGAAATTATACAAGAAAAATTTGCACTCGTGAATGACTTAATAAGCAACGTGAAAATAGTTTTTTTGAAATCTCCCCTTCGGATACAGTTATACAGGGTGTCCGTGAATTGTTATACCACAGATTCTTCAGTTCGAAATAAGTCGATTTAGGACAACTTACCTATATGAAAAGTTTCCTGACCGATTAAACGGAAAAGCATATTTGAATTTTTTGCAAGAAAATTTGCCGGATTTTTTTGGACGATGTTCCAGTATTACTGCGTGCAGAAATGTGGTTTATGCACGACGGTGCACCTCCTCACTTTACTTTAGCGGTTCGCGAGTTCTTACATGCACAGTATGCGAATCGTGGGATCGAAAGGGGAGCTGATGCTCCTGCAAGATGGCCCGCACAATCTCCCGACTTGACACCGTGCGACTTTTTTCTTTGGGATTCTTTAAAATTTAGAATTCACTCTTCTCCAATTAACATCCGAGAAGAGTTATATATGAGAATTTTAAATGCGGCCAACTTCTTCAAAAATGACCCTGAAGTAATATCAAGAGTCCAATTTAATTTCTTAAAGAGGATTGACTCCTGTATTCAGCAAAATGGTTGAATTTTTGAACATTTACTATAGTTGAATGAAATTTTGGGTGTAAACTAATTAATGGTTATTCTGAAGTGGTTTGTTTTTTCGTATTTAGTTTCCAACTGGCCAACCTGTTTTCATATTCTTACATAGTCATTGTGAAAAACTTATTGAATTTTTTTCCCGAATTTTTCGATTATTGCACTAGCTGAACATTGAATTTTCTGTTTGCTTGATCCGATTTAGCAACCTAGAAAACATCATTTTGTCAACAAGAGGTTGTCAAGCATAATAAAATGACAATTTGCCAGACTACAGAAACAAATCCAAAGCCAACATGGTCAATATGTGATGTTTTTGACTTGCTAGGAGGTTAAAGAAATGAAATCATGAAATTGAAAAACTGTTTTTTGTGATTGAACCGCTCATCATATAAAAATTTCTAAAGAGACAAAAAAGTTTGATAATTAGACTAGCTACTCAATGAAAAGGTTTTGCTCAAACGCTGACAGTTGAAAAATTATGGTTGATCAAAAACACGTTCGAGTTTTCAGGGACAATTGTAAAACGTCAAGGTCATTAAGTGGATCACTAAAAAACGTGAATAAGGCACCCTATTACGCATACCAAATATGGTTTCTATCGATCGAGTCGTTCTCGAATTATTTGAAAAATAAGAAAAAAACTCTTTGGTTTTGACAACCTCTAGCGGCCAAATGAAGAAACTTGTCATATAGGTAAGTTGGCCTAAATCGACTTATTTCGAGCTGAAGAATTCGTGGTATAACGTTGTACATGCCATTCACGGACACCCTGTATAAAGAAAGATTGTCTAATCTGCAGCTACCACCACAACCCGTATTGACCCGATGGGGAAAGTGGTTCAGTGCGGTAGTTTTTACGTTGAAATTGAAACTTTAGTAGGAAATAAAGAAGTGCATAGAAGTCTTGTATTCATAAAACAAACATATAATTTCATTCCTCATTCAATTTTATCTTTGGAAAAAAGTATCAGCCTTCAATCGATTCTGTAGGAATAACTGACATTTTTAAAAATTAATGCGAGAAAGGTTACATGTGAAATTGGTAAAATTGTGTTCGGTTTTGAAGAAATTCAAAACGTTTCGAAAATTTTCAAAATTTCAACTTGGAAACCAAATTCGCCAAAATCGTGCTGCCAAAATTAAAACATACTCCTATCACCTCAGTAGATGTAAAACGAAGTTTCCTTTTATAAACATATGTTTAGCGATAAGCGTCAACATTTCACTTAATAAATTTTTTTTAAACTTTTAGTTATTTATCAGTTTAATAATCAAGAATAGAATAATCTTAAGTGTGATGAATAAATACTTATTTAAAAGCTATTGTTATTATTGTTGCGCTTAGAAAACAGCTTTAAATGATATTTATACTTTACATATTTTCCAAAAGTTTTTACTTTTTCGAAAAATCATTACATATTTTCATATTTTGGCCATACATATAATCCTCTCTTTAACTTTAATTGTTAATGGTACAATAACGAAACGAAAAAAACTGTTTTACAGAATCCAATTTTTCATTGAAATTTCTTGAAAATTCCTTGAACTAAACAGATTTTATGGTTTGAAACATTCTTTTTTTCTTTACTCTGGGAACGAATATTTGAGCAGACGTGAGTCATAGGAAAAAAGGAATAGTTTCGACGAATTCTATCACATTCCGGGAGATTGATATGTTGAAGGACACCTGCAGATACGTAAATACTATGTAAGACGTAACAATAATATTTCTTCGAATTGTTGCAGAACACCGGAATTTCCAGCCGTAGTAATATTCTATTCGAAACTTTCCACATATTTTATATTTGTTTCATTTTTACTTAAACAAATTACAATTCTACCAAATTTTACACCGTCACAAGGTCAAAAATTGCAATTTAACAATCCCATACCCACTCCACACCACTACTTCAAGTAAATCTACACGCAAAATTTTCCTATCAATATTAATTCATACCTGTTGCTTTTCCTTGGAATGTCACATTACCGTCTCATTAAATCAAAATCATTAATTTAGTTTTGATCGCTTCTGTTGAAACGGGACGAAATTACCAAATTTAGGAGTTCGACGGAATATGGAACGCGCCCGGATTTCAATTGTTTACACCGCCGCCAACAAGCAACTATCCCGTTGACAAGAAGCATGAAAAAGGTGAGGCGTTAAGTGCCGCCTTGGAATCAGTGGCGGATTTAAAGTTTTCCTGGTTCACCCCCGATAAGAGGATGTGAAATATACCATAATCATAAAATGATGCAGGGGGGATATATCACTATCTGGACAAATGAGATGAATTTGTAAACTCAATAAGATTAATTAACAATTAATTAATTAATTAATAAAGTTTTTCAACATAATTCCCTATTCTTCGATTATTAAATCCTTCAAAATGATGGATTTTCTCAAGGCTCTACAACAGGCCTCTTCATTCGACCCAGATCTCTCACTAATATGAACCCAACCAATTCCTGACGTTTAGAACAGGAAATAGTCACAGGGGTTAAATCTGGAGAAGAAGCTGGAGGGGAGATAGTTTGCAGTCCAATTCATCTCTTATTTTTCATGGTGACTACACACTTTTTTCTTCGTCAAATATGGTTGTCACAGCTTCAAATCAATATCAAACCTGTCCAAAAGCTCTGAATAAAATTTATTGATTATGATTATTAATGGTGTTGCATGCATCCCAATGTCTTTTTTGATCGATAGACCCAACTCCACGTTTCACGTGGAAAAGCCCTCAACCCTTGGTGGCGGTGCCTGTCATGCCACAGATGTAGCCGCCCAAGATGGTTTAATGTGTGTGCTCACTCGCTTCTTGAAGAGGACCAAATTGTGAGTTATCGATGTTCGATGGAGAGGAGTTCCGCAGCACACTTGCCCTGTCGACAAAAGAATTTTCAAAGAGAGAGGTACAAGGAGTAGCTAGTTGGACCGTCCGAGAGTTTTTCGCGAGCCTGGATTCTTTTCGGAACCATGCCCTTCAGTTCTCCAGAGCATTTACCATTGAAGTACCTGCAGAAAAGAATATGGGACAGTATGCCAGACCAGGTCGCACCTGTGCTTTGTATAAAATCATCAGCTGTGATAGCGTGAAGTACTGCTTGGTCCTGTAGAGTAAACTGAGTTTCGCAGAAGCAGATTTGGAAATGGCAGACACATGGTCATTTGAGCGTCTTTACGCACATTTTAAAGAACCTGGTCGTAGTTGTGGTAGTGGAAGATTTCAAGCATCGGAAGGTTGATTCGATAAATTTAAGGTGTGACAATCATAGCATAGCAATAAATCATTGGAGAAGCTGCATCCGCAGACACTGTTGCAACTGAAAGATATCCAGAAAATTACAAATTTAGTACCTGCTGGGGAATAAAAACCTGAGCAAGCATTTAATGCAGACGAAACTGCAATGTTTTGGAAGAGGAGACTGAAACAAAACATTCATTTCCAAAAGCGAGAAGTCTTCCCCTGGATTTAAGGCAGCAAGCAGCAAATTATAGAATCACTTAGCTATGTCTTAATGCATCTGAGGATTATGTCATTAAACCACTGATGCTTCACAGTTCGTTGAATCCTCGTGCTTTTGAAAATCAAAACAAGAACAACCTGCCTTTGCGTGCTAATAAGAAAGCGTGGGTTACAAACGCTATTTTTTGAGACTCGTTCCAGATTTCTTTTGTTTCAGAAGTTGAAGTTACTCATCAAAAAGAAAAGAATTTAGACCTTGAAGCTGTTCCAGTTTTGGACAATCTGCCAGGTCATCCTGGCGAACTTGAAACCATGCATCCAAATACAAAAGTAACTAATCTAACCCAACAAGTCTGTGCTCAAACCTTTGGACCAAGAAATAATCCAAGCCTTTGAGCTCTCTCACATTAGGCAGATCCCCAAAATCATAATGGAACTGTTAAAAAAAACAGTACTACTGGTACCATCTGTTGTAATATTGTACCCGTAGATAACTTGGTATTTCATTGACAGCTGTTAAAAATCATGACATTTGTAACTTGAGTTATTGCGTCAGGTTTGTTAGTGAGTTTAGTACTTTTGCAATTGAATTTCGAGTTAAACTTGGTAAATGTTTTACCGGAACGCACCATATGGTACAAACTGCATCTGCTAATGATTGTTTATCCCGTAAGCAAGTGTTCAAGTGGTACAAGCGATACGAATCGGGTAGAAAGACCCTGCAGGATGACGAAAGATCAGGCCGCCCCTAAAATTCGATAATCGGGAGAAAACATCGAAAAAGTGTGTGAACTAATTGAAAATATTAAGAAATGTTCGGTGAAATTTATTGAAATAGAATTAGGCATTCCACAACTGTATACCACATTTTGACTAAATTGATAGGCCTTACGAATGTGAACTCGAAGTTTGTACCACACAAATTCACTGACCAAAAATTTAATCGAATTGTGCATAGCAATAACATCATTCTCGGAAGTAGTTTGTTCTTGAAAACCATTGTGACTGGTGGTGACGTGGTGTTTTCCGTATGAGCATGAAACAAGGCGGCCAAATCATGAATGGAGAGAAGCAAAATCCAAAAAAGTCGCTTGGAGAAGTCAAAAATGAAGGATTTGCTGATCTGTTTTCACGATTGTGGAGGAATTATCCTCGAAGAATTTGTTTCACGCTGCACGACAGTCATACGAGACTTTCATTTGGGCGTCATGAAGTTATTGCCTGCAAGAATTCGTCGTATTTGGCCAAAATATAGAGAAAACGGTAGTTGGACACTACCGCACGATAATGCCTCATTACATCATTACAGAATTTTCGATCAAAAATCACATTGTTGCCTTGCAAAATGCTTCCTATTCACCTGATCTAGTTCCGTGTGACTACTATATGTTCCCTAAGCTGCATTTGACGACGAAAAGAAAACGGCACGATTCGATTGAGGCCATTGAAAGTGCGGTGACCGATGCGCCAAAGACCATTCTAATAAAGGAGATAGAGAAGTCGTTTAACAACCTGTAGCCGCGTGCAAATTTGTGTATCAATGCAGAAGGCGAATACATTGATTAAAAAAGAGATTTGTATCAAAATTAATACCGGTTATTTCTATTTTCAAAAAGTTTTGTTACTTTTGGAATAGGAGGTATAAATTACCATTCCATATTCACGGTTTCCGTATTCGCGGCATACTCTATTACTTTTTCACTATGGTGATTCTTTTCTATTAGTTGAGATGATTCATAAGAGGATTACTGAGTTTAGTTGCGGCAGAATAATCATGGTAGATGTCTCCGATCCAAGACGCCCCATTTAGGTAACAACCCAGGAATCCCCACGATACTGTGTTAGACCATCTCCGAGTTGAGTTGAAAGGGGTAACGAAGACTGTAAACATGTCATACGAACGAGTTTTTAACATCTTGTATGAGCATTTGCACATGGAAAAGTTATCGACAAGATGATGTATGTTTGTTGGCAATTAACAGTGTGAAACGATCCTAGGCGAATCGAAACTAAAATGAGTTGCTTGAGGCCTGAATCAAAGTAGCAATTCAACCGTTGGCAGTGAATCCAAGCATCCCAATCTGGGTCACACGGGGAAATATCTTAATTGATTTTTTAAAAAAGAAAGACCAATGGATCGAAGAAATCAAAACAGAACGACCACATCTTGACTAGACGATAATCCTGTTTTGCCACGACATTGTCCCTGCTCATTCTTCTGCCATAGCAACAGCCAAGCTATTGGAATTACCATCGGAATTGTAACCTCATCCATCATACTCTCTAGGTTTAGCTCCTAGTGAATTAAATTTGTTTCCAAACAAGAAAATATGACCTAGAGTTAGGAGATTTCGAAGTCATCTTCGAAACAAAGGGTATTTCGAGGACCTAGGGAAAAACTATTATAGAGAGGGCATCAAAAACCTTCAGCTTTGCCCAAGCAATACTATAAGTCCCAAAGGTGAATTAATGACACCCAGTAAGAACGTAAGTTCCTGTTTCTGACGTATCAATTCAAAGAAATAAGCCCTATTACAATTTTGTTCCCAAATTGAAACCTTCTAGACACAACATTAGTTCCTGATCATCCCCGTACACTGAAGTGAGAAAAACACAACAGTAATAACAGTTAAGAAGCGTCGGTTGAAACAACAAATTTTGTTTGAATTACCATTAACGCGTCACATATAACAGAAAATCGATGATCCAATATCCCCCTGGCTGGTTCTCAAAATTGAAATAGCTCTTTGCGTCACTTCATTGTTTCACTTTCAGTAATTTGAGGAAGCGTCCATTTCCACCACGGAGAATATCGATTTATCAGTCACCTTTTCATTTATGCCGGAATATATTCTTTTTCTGTGGAAATGCCATGAAGGACATGGATCGTTAGAATCAGAACAGCCAAAAGGTCGAAATTGTAAATTGAGACCAGGTACGGATTATGGTTACTTTTTTACGAACTAACTGTTCTAAACTGCGCAAAGAAATTAAGGCACAATTTCAATATTTCAAAATTCCTAATTGGTAGGCAACTAATGATTAAGACATTTGAAACTGAGAGAGCAAAATGATTCGAGAGAGTGTTCTTATTTTTAGGTTTGCTGGACTGTCTTTGATGTACGTGCCAAGTTTCACATCAAAATAATCATTATATTTTTGGATAAGTTACGTTTTTTGAGGTCCTAGAGGTGATTGTTCAGATTTTTATGTCTGCATTTGTTGAACAAAGAATTTTCATTCATTTTGCTACCGGGATGGGCCCACACATATGAAGAAAAACGTCGATGGTTCTAAACGTAAATGTAAAATTGAATAAAACACATGGTTCGCAGGTGGACAACGGCGTTTGGTAATATGGCGGACGGCGTGGATTGTCTGTAGAGTTGATTCTTGGCAACGCGTGCTGCAGACGATCTACGGAGACTATGTGTTCGATGGAGTCGGCGGAGGAAAACAGAGCGAGTCGCAGAAATGCACGGATTTTTGAATCCTGGGGCCAGATAGGCAGGAGTATGTTATGTGCTTCGCTTCGCCGGAGTGGCCTACTAGGCGATCTTTGGTTAAAAAACATAGTAAACACGGTAACATGATTGGTCTGCTTGGCCTAGAAAGATCTATGGTTGAAAAGCATAGTGAATACGGTAACACTATGTCGAAAAAAAGTGGTATAGAGTTCCGAAAAGGTCGATATAGTATAGAAGACGAAGAGCATCCTGGTTGACCATTAACCTCGACTAACGAGGCTCACGTTCAAAAAATCGAAGATTCGTGCTTACAAATCGTCGATTAACAATTAGAGATCTTGCTGATTATGTTGGCAACATTATTTGAGCGTTATGCTTCGTTTAGGTGAAGCTTTTCGTCTAAAACAGCCGGAATTGTGGCTGGACAATTTTTAGATTTTGCACCACGATGCACCGATTCTTCGTGACCATTTCGCCAAAAACTCGAACCATATTGTTTCACCACCGCCGTATTCACCTGATTTGGCACCGTATGACTTCTGGTTATTCAGAAAACTCAAAGAACCGCTCCGGATACACGGTTGTGAGTCTATAGTAGATATATAAGCCGCATCGAAGAGAGAGCTGAAGGCCATTCCCGAAATTGACTTTAACAACTCTTTTGAAGATTGGAAAATCCGTCGACATAAGTGCATTGTATCTGGAGGGGATTACTTTGAGAGCGATAGAATTGATTTGGAAGAAAAATAAAGATTCTTCAAAATAAATGCCGAGTCATCTTGATTCTTTCCATGAAAACTGTTAACTTGGATATTTGGCATCCTGTATCTCAGAAACGAAATACTTTATGTACACAATTAACAGTTCTAGCACTATTTTAGGATCTCCTCTCCAAAATATCCCACCCGCTGGATGTTTTCTGTAGATATTCTCGTCTTTTCCCTTTAATCTCGCTGGTTTCTCGGATCTTGACATCAATGTCACCTATCACTGAAGTTATTCTTGCAAGCATGGACCTCTACATTCAAAACTCTACGAAAAAACACCCGCACAAAAGCCTCAGTTCACTAAAAAGTGTTAAAAAGCTGTCACAGTTAAAAACAGACATATAAGAACTAGAAGCAAAATTCAACAGATGAAATTGAAGCTGAATATGTGCGTTCCAGGAACATTTGTAACTCAAGTATTGACAAGGCGAAAATCTTCTTCAATGAAAGAATCAAGAATAGACTTTCGGCGTAGACCAGTAGAACTCGCGAGTTCCAATCTATGGCAAAGAAGTTAGCAAACTTTTACAAGTCATCCTTCCCACCTTCGATTAGAGATGATGGTTCTATCGAAAAGCATGGCGTATCGAGAGCCTTTGCTCTTGATATCTCATATACCTTCTACTGGGTTTGGCACGTAGTCTTGATAATGAATAATAAAATAAAACAAGTTACTATGTTTTAACTATCACTAATTTATTGATGTGAAGAATGACAAAATTTTTACATTGGTTGGACCGGTTTCGGACATACGTCCATTATCAACAACAAGCTAATGAAAACTGAATACTCCTGTACAATACAGGAAGTATCATCAATAAAATCCTAGTAGAGGTTACAGTAAATTGAACAATGGTGATTGGTAGGTAATTAAGTCTACCGGGTCGTTAAGGAGCTCAACCCTTTCTACCCTAGATGCCTTGAAAATTTCCACCGATTCAAAGAAATTGAGCTTATAAGATTTATCATAGGAATGAAGAATTTTTAGCTGTTGAAGTTCTGGAAAGGGATGACATTCATTCAGACAATCTGCAGCCAAAGCTGAATAATATTTCTGATGTAGGAATGACCGGAAATGTTCTTTGTATCTAGCGTTAAAAGAGCGTCCTGTTTGACCTATATAAAAGGAATTGCACTCAGAACATGTTAATTGGTATACTCCTGATATTTCGAATTTATCGGATTCATCTTTTGTGTTGAAAAGCAGGCCTGACAATTTGCTAACTGGTTTGATTGCAATATGAACTTTTTTACTATCAGACAAAACTTTAGCAACCTGTTCTGACGTCTTCCCAAAATATGTTAGAGACATACATTTTTCGGGCTTTTCTCTCTTGGATTGGGGATATATCATGTTGAATGTGTTGTTGCGTATTTTTCGATTAATTAAACTCTCTATTGCTTTTATATCCAAGCCGTTGTTCTCTGCTATTAACATAATGGTGTTAAATTCTGATTTTCGGTCCATGTCCGATAAAAGCAAATAAATCGCTCTGTGAATCATGGATTTGAAGGCTGCTATTTTTTGAGAATACGGGTGAAATGAATCTATGGGTATGACATTATCCGTGTACGATGGTTTTCTGAAGATATTAATTGATAAACGGTTATTATTCTCCCGGGTAATTGTTAGATCTAAAATGTCATCAACATATCGGTACCAAAATAGAATATGCCGTCATAATTTTAGTGTTTTCCAAATTAGACATGAAAATTTCAGATATAAGGGGACTGAGGGGTGAACCCATAGCTAAACCATTATATTGTGAATATATCTTATTATTGAACTGAAAATAATTTAGGGACAAGCATAAATCAAACACAGAAATTAACTCATCTTTACAGACCACTATGTCCGGCCTATTATTCGTCGCCATTCTGTCAGTGATAACAGGCCTATCGTAGTATAATCTGATAGTCATTTTCCAATACGCACGCCGGTTGATACTTGTAATATGGCTGGAGGGTATTCAGAAGTCCATATTAGTGTGCAAGTTTCTGATGGATAATATTGCATACTTGATTATGCCTGTGAAGATAGTCCGTATTGGCCAGTTGTTCGCAGCCGGACGTAATATGCTGTATAGTCTCCGATCTTATATGGCACTTATCTGTTTGTTATGTTCCGTCCTTAATAATAAATTTTTTGTAGTTGTTTGTAGCGATCATTTGGTCTTGAATGGCAATAAGGAATTCTTCTGTTTCCGCGAATAATTCTCCTTTCATCAACCATTTGTTGGAGGCTTCTTTGTCGATGTGTGGTTGATTAATCTCAAGGTGATGCCGTCCATGCAATTGCTTTCTTGACCGCTGCTCTTATTTCTCGGTATCTGATACGAACGGTAGATTCAGCAGGTCATCTCTGATAGCAAGATTTAGAGATGTATATCCCTTATCAGCCAACGATACCACTCTATGGAGGTCAGAAGTGAAAGCTTTTGCAGAGAAGAATTCTCTGAGATTTTTTATCTGTTCGGTGTGTAGATTGACAACATCTATTAAACCGCGTCCTCCTTCTTTCCGCTTCAAAGTTGTTCGTAACACAGACTATTTTGAATGATGATTGTTGTACTTTGTCAGCATCGTTCGGGTGTGCCTTTGAATATCATCCAGTTTTGTCTTAATCCATCTGATTATTCCAAACGAGTAAGCAACACTGGAATGGCGTAGGTGTTAATTGCCTTGACTAGATTCCCCGAGTTCAACATTGATTTCAGCACAGTCTTCAGACGCTGACTGTTTTCTGAACGAATCTTCTCCTGTGATTGTTTTTGGTCTAGCAATCTGGCTGGTTGGTATCCTAGATGTTTGTATGTTTCGCCATCCCTCATGCACTGTATAATATCACCGTTTGGAAGTTGTGTTTCACCATCTATGACTTTCCCTTTTTGAATGTTCAGGGTCTTACAATTTTCAATCCTGAATTTCATATGAACATCTGCCGAGAAGTTACTGACAGTTTCCACCAGATCATCCAATTGTTTCTTGTTCGAAGCATATAATTTGATGTCATCCATATACAGCAGGTGGGAGATTGTAAGATAGTTCCTATCTGTTGTTATCCTAAATCCGTATCCTGTTCTATTGAGCATTGAGGACAATGGGTTCATAGCTAAATAGAACCATAGTGGACTCAAGAGTCTCCTTGAAAAATTCCACGACGTATGGGTATTTCGTCGGTTTTAATTGACTTATTGTTCATGTTGAACTGCAGACACGTGCGCCAGTGTGTCATTTTTGTCTTCAAGAATTCTACCAGGGCTGGGTGAATTTTGTGTATCTGCAATACTTCAACAAGCCAAGAATGGGCGGTACTATCGAATGCCTTCAGATAATCGAGAAAAGCTGAATGAACATTTCGATGCCCTATGTGTGCCTGTTTCATTATCACATAATCGATGATGAGTTGTTCCTTGCACCCGTGGTGTTTCTTTCTGCATCCTTTCTGCTCCTTAGCTAATATATTGTTGTCGTCAAGGTGTTGGTATATTCGATTGGATATGCATGAGGTGAGTATTTTGTAGAGTGTTGGCAGGCAAGTGATTGGCCTATATTGAGACGGATCCTGTGTTCTATCGCTCTTAGGTAGCATATATGTTAAGCCTTCTGTTAGGAAAGTGGGTGTTTTCCTGGGATGTTGAAGAACATACGTGAGCTGTTTCGCTAGGGCTTCATGGAGCTTATCAAACTTCTGGTACCAGAAGTTGTGGATATTATCTATACCTCTGGCCTTCCAATTGTTGGTCGCTCTGACTACTGTTGTGATTTCTTCCTCAGTTATTCCTTAAAAGTCCATATGTTTGATATCATGGCGTTTGTTTTCATTCGTGATCCATTCCGCATCCTTATTGTGTTCTTTGGTGTTCGACCATAACGATGACCAATAATCGGTCGAGCACTGTGAGTCAGGTACTTCTCTGTTATTGTTGTTCGCAGTTTTGTTATTTCCCTTATGAAAATTGGCCGCGCTTTGGAGGAACCTTTGGTTTTAATGTTTCCTTTCAGTACACTTGATGTATTTTGAGAGCCTCTTTGCTTTTGCTTGGAGTTTCTGCTTCAAAGTGTCCATATACACGTTGATATGTTGTTTGTGATCAGGGTGTTTTGTGTTCGTACCAATTTTTCTATGAATTTTGCGTATATGGGATTTCGAGCGTTTTGAGGGCTTTTTGTTTCTCAGAAATTCTGTGAGGCGACCGATCTCACCTCTAATATTGTCAATATCCTTCTCCAGTCGGTTTTGCCATGGTGATTTCCTGACGCTTTTTGGCTCAGATCGAATCAGAGTTGTGGAGACTTGTTGTTTGTGTAGTCGAAGAACCGCTACCGCTCCACAGGAAATCAAAGTGTGAATTTTCTCCAAAGTGTTCTAGTCAGTGTATTCTTCAAACACTGAGTTTATGCTTGCTAGGATGATATAGGTGTTCTTGGTCCTGGTCTTCTATTATTATCGTGGACGCATGCACTATCTCAGCTGTTAGCTGGATATAGATTACCTGTCCCAGATTCAGC
The DNA here is from genome assembly GCA_013387265.2 of Cryptolaemus montrouzieri. Classification (NCBI taxonomy): domain Eukaryota; kingdom Metazoa; phylum Arthropoda; class Insecta; order Coleoptera; family Coccinellidae; genus Cryptolaemus; species Cryptolaemus montrouzieri. The sequence continues at coordinate 31,313,575 of JABFTP020000001.1, forward strand.
AATCAAAGGGAATAAGCTCGATTACAATATACTTGACATAAATTGTGTAACTATCCTACACGTATTAAGAATTACAGCTTTTTGCATTTCTATATAGATATTCTTATGCAATTCTAATTTCTTAAGGCTATCATGCAAAGTTTTGGGTATTAACCCAGTGGAGGATACGATGACAGGAACAATATCTATTTTCTCGAGGTGCCTCATCTGCTTGATCTCAATAGCAAGGTCTGTGTATTTGGATTTTTCTTCCTGGAACTTATTCAGCACGTTGTTATTATTCGGTATGGCGACATCCACCAGTATTGCTGTTCTGGCTCTCTTATCATACACCACTATGTCCGGCCTATTATTCGTCACCATTATGTCAGTGATAACAGGCCTATCGTAGTATAATCTGATAGAGTCATTTTCCAATACGGGCGCCGGTTGATATTTGTTATAGGGCTGGAAGGTATTCAGAAGTCCGTACTTGTGTGCAAGTTTCTGATGGATAATGTTGCACATTTGATTATGCTTTTTGGTTTTTCAATTCTTTTGGGTGACATTATAAATATGGAAGACAACGGTAGAGACGTATTACTTGATCACAATTTTTGTAACGAATAGAAAAATGAAACAACAAAAAACGAAAAGCGGCTCTGACCAAATATACTGTTGCATTTAACGATATACTTTATGCCTTAAGTATTAAAGGTTGCTTCACTAATTCTGAAAAACAGCGACCACGGCAAAGGCGGCTTATGTCAAAGGAAAAGCCGTACCAATGCAGCGGCAATATCATTTAAAAACATACTTTAGGCGTAGTAGTACTAATAATAATATTAGTCCATTTAACAACGCGTTTACAAAGGATACCAAATCCTATTTATTAATACATTGTATGTACAGATCTACCGATTAGATCCGCGAATAAAAAATTTTGCGCGAATATAGTAATTGGGTGGCATTTTTTTACCCGTGAATAGTGAAAACGCGAATGTAGGGAACGCAAATTTAGGAGCGTTTACTGCACTGTTACTTCGATCAACCCTATATTTCCTGTGATCAAAAAATGTCACTTAGTTAATTTCTCAATTCCATTCCAGATAATTTATATTGAATATAATCCCAAGGGCACTCCTCGAAGTGATTCAACCTATATCCTGACAAATTCTCTTTTTAGGACGAGAGACACACCTAGAATAATAATTCGTTCTGGCTGCACGCAACTGTAAAGTCATGAAATGTAGAACTGGCCCGATTTCCTTTTCTCACAAATAAGGAGTGTGATTAACTTCTTTATATATCAACCCAATTGAATTTTAAATTTAGAATAGAAAAACGTTGATACGACCAATTTTATCGAAGTTAATTTCATTGGAGTTAATTTTTCCTTCATTAATTTATTTAAAGAACAATGGAAATATTTAAATATAACCGAAGATACAAAAATTTATTGTGATTTTTCATTTGAGCGCACAATAGCAAAATACGTTTCAGAATTGTGCACCACGATATGGAAATTATTATTAAGATTTAATGAAAACTTTTCGCAAGTTACATTTAATGAATTCATCATATTCCTTTGTATACACGTGAATGCAAGTTTATAATACGGATAGTATAATACGACCCAAATTCATTGTTTAAAATGAAGTATAACTATTAACATGTAAACACACTTATATGCAAGTACTTCTAAAGAATATTCGATAAAACTTCTAGTTTAATGAACCTCAAATAAAAATAATCTCGAGCACATTTTCAAATATATGTGTAGTTGATTAGATAATAAATTTCAAAATATTCAAGATAAACATTTACTACAAACAAAACATCAATTTCGCTCTATCACTGAAATATGAAATAAAAAATATATACTTATAGGTTATGACAGCGCAAACTAGAATATCAAAGTTTTTCGAACTTACCTTGCGAACTCTTTAGATAACAATACCCATTTCTGCTTCTATAGAAGAAATTCAACAACATATCATAGCTTTACAACTTTTATAGACTTATCTAAATTGAGGATTTCATTACTAATGATTATCACAAGGCACACTTCACAGTTTCAATTAATGACTTTAGTTTACGTGGGCATTAAATAATGAAGCGATTTTCATATTTTCGCAGTCTACTTGATGAAATAAATTCAGGAAAGATTGTTAGGAAAAAATAAAAATAAATAACTAAGGACTGACCACGTCAAGGTCGCGTGTCAGAAAATTTGAGAATTTGAGGTTATAATTCATCGACGCTACAAGCTACAAGTGCAAGTACAGCGTGTCTCATATTCACCATCACTATACAAGAAAAATTAACATGATTTACCAATTAGATATTCTTCATGTACTGTCGTGGCACAATACTTAATGTTATTTGAAAGGACACTAGAAAACTTTAAATTTTCTTTTTCAATTTGATAAAACGAACATTTATTCTCAAACACATTTAACATTAATTTTCACAATTTTATGCTCTGAAAACGAAAAGAATTTTTATAAACAACCGTGAGAGGGTATATTAATTACTACTGGATTTATGATATAAGTAATAGATACTACACCTGTGGTATTCATGGTTTTACATTTGCTCACCAAATTAGGTTAGTTTCTTCAAATTACAAAGCGGCAGGGGTAAGTTTTCTTCATATAAATAGCACCCACAAATCCAAAAGATATTATCAGTACTGCAGTTTTACTTCATCCATTAAATACTCTTACATTGAATAATGAATTCTATGGTGAGTTTTGAACATTCGTTCTTGTTTTTGACAGTTATGAGAATTTTGGTGGATGCGCAAAAAGAGTAAAAGTAATATTCCCTCAATCTGTCAAATAATCCGCTATAACTGAAATCGATTTGAATTATTGAATTTTGTACATCATCTGTATACATCTATTTTGAAATGAATGGGAAAAGAATAAAAAGCTTCATAACTATATAAAATTAACTTCAATATTTCAGGTTGAAATTTTTTAAGCTGTATCGATCTTTTAGCTTCGATTGAACATAAGGATTCTATTTCGAAACTAATCTCATAGTCACACCCTGTAAAAAAGGCTTATAGTAATAAAATGATTCATTTTGACCGTAAGATCATACCGGACTTGTAATATCAATAACCGACCTTTCTCTCCCGTTTTAGATTATTGTAGGACTTCTAGTGGCCTTCACAGCCTCCGCTAGTGCTGGCTTATTATCGGCAGGTTATTCTGGTTCATCAGGTGGTTATAATGGAGGTTTATTAGCTACTGGGCCCGCATACTCACCTGGACCTTTAGCTACAAGTAGCATCACACAGCAAAGAATTGGTGAGCAATAGTAAATTTGGATGCAATATTTCACAGTCTTTTTTCTTGAACAATGAAATAAGCTATACAGGGTGTTTCAGGTATGAATTTATTTTACAGAATATTCCGCATCAATTTTTTTTCGGGTTTCTGTTCGTAACTCTTGCAGTTTTCAACGGATTTAGTTCCAATCATATATAATATAACCTCATACGAATGTATAAATGAAACTTAAAATTGCTCCAAGAAACTGGGGGTATAGCTGGCAGACAAGCTGAGATGATGATATTTTATATTTCACCGCACAACAGCATTTCTGATGATTGAGTTATGGCACATTATATTAGCCTAATTTCTAATGATGCTTGCAAATTCGTGATTAAAACTTCTGTTTCAGCTCTAGTTCAGAAAATATGTAACATGGTTCATTTCACAATAGGACAACTTGTTTTACATTGATCTCATTTTATTGAATTTTTAAATAGAAAAAACTTTCTCTTGTAATATTTTCTTGAGGATGTTGTAGTCAGTGAGTTGTTTTGAATGCTCCAACAATAGTGTAACTTGAAGCTCATGTTACATCCAAGTATTTAAAAGTGACTCATCAATTGTTCAACGTGTTGAGAATAGTCGGAATTTTTCTTATCTCCCAAAAATTCTGAACAAGCCAAACGAACTCATTTCACGCATTTTTCTCAATCTCTGTCAAAGTTCTCGTAAAACTTGTCTCTTTTATTGAAGATCTAATCTGTGCCCCATCAAAGATGCCATGATGGTTGCCAGCAAAAACCAACTGAAGGAAATGCTGAAAATTGTAGATGAGTTCTCCGACATAGGCGTGCGTTTCAGACTGGTCGAATGTCGCATCCTCAGTACAATTAGAGGAAAAGTAGGAAAAGAAACCGGCGAGGATCAAAATGTTGCGCAATGATCGAAGGGGAGACCTACAAATATCTGGGCATGAGACAAGCACTACGAATAGATCATGAAATAATGAATAAAAGACTTGACCAACGCATTCATCAAGAGAGTTAGACAACTTCTTCGTTCAAATATTAACAGCAAGAATATGTTTAAGGCAATCAACACAACGCATGCTCAATGTTGAATTATTTCTTTGGAATAACTTCCTGGAGCAACACTGATATCGATAATCTACAACGAAGGAGCGCTATCGAAAGAACTACATTGTCGAAATATCAAAGAGGCAGAGGACTAGCCGATATCACGAAGTAGTTGTATCAGCAGATTTCGAACTTGCGAAACTATCTCCAACAAAAACAAATACTTCAATTCTCCATAGAACTATCTGCGAAGTAGAGAACTGAACTCTTGTACGTCTAAACGAACACCAACATAGGACTCGTCACAAGACCGACGATGAAAAGCTACATATGTGGAAGGAAAACCGCTACACGGGAGATATCCCAACGAGGCCGGCAGGGCTCATGCCGACAAAATTGCGTCGAACTACTGGCTGACCACCGGAGAGATGTTTCCTGAAACGGAAGGGTTCCTTTTGACGATACAAGACCAAGTTATTCAACCAAAAATTATCTAAAATTCATCGCCAAAGACGCATCTGTAGCGACAGACATATGCAGGTACGGATGGTAGACTTCGGAGACGATACAACACGTAACAGGAGATGTCAGGTCTTCGCGACGACAGAATATAAGGAGAGACACGACACGATGGCCAAAATCATGCAGGAGGATTGGCACAAAAGTATAATTCACGCAACCCACCTAGGTCTATACTACAAATACATCCTTAGCCAATTCTTGAAAATGAACACTGAACTGAACTGGGACCGTACACTTCTCATCGATCAACAAGTCGTACACAATAGACCTGACATCATACTCATAAATAAATTTCTAGTGGAGAATGGAATCCGTTCAAACTTACAAACGAACATCAAGAAACTGGGACTGAACGAACATTCGATGCAGAAGGCGGTACTGTTGGCGACAGCTAGAACCCTCAGGAAGTATGTAGGAAACACAACAACGCGACAAAATCGGACTAGGCCACTATGAACTGATAATCTGGAGAGGGTCACATCAGAGCTGAATCCTCTAGATATCAAAGATATCTGGGATCAGTAGATGTTTCCCTTAGAGGGGGTGCGAAACACCTTAGGGTGAATATCGGATATTAAAAATAATAATACCTTGACTACTGCAGAATATTCTGGTTGATTTTTTTGATGATGTACCTTCTGCGAATAGAAGAAGAAACTGGGTTATGCATGATGGTGCTCCCCCACATTTCGGAAAACATTTGAATCAAGCATATCCCAATTGATGGAGTGGTAGAGTCGGTCCTGTTGCTTGGCCTCTACGTTCCCTGAATCTGAATCCCCTAGCTACTTCATCTAGGCGGATTTGAAAAGCCTAGTATACTCACAGCCTATTGCTAACATACAGTGATGAGTTTTGGATGGATGTGATAGAATAAGAAAAATGCAGGTATTTTGGATCGGGTGTTGGCTTCAATGAATCACTAGAATGTAGAAATGGATGGTGGTAATTTCGAATACTTACGTTAATTCATTAGTGTTCTAAAGAATTGATGAGTAGAAAAATTCCTTTTTCTTTGAAAATTGGAGCTAGATCTCTTGAAAACTACAAGAGTTATCAACCGAAATATGAAAAAAAAACGAAATCTCATCACCTTGCATCTAGAGAACGGACGACTATTGGACATAAGTCTATGGGCATTTTTTTCATGTTTTTTAACAGGGAATCCCTTTAAAAATGAATGACTGCATACCAGAAACACCCAGTGGAATTAATTACAGGTGCTTTCACTAAGTAAACATGCGGCAAAAAAATTTCAAATCAGCATTTACCGCAGAATATGATATATGCTTCCTCAAAGAGAGCACGATGAAGACAGATTTCTCGTCTCTTCCGAAATTATGGAATCCAATATGCTGCTTTTATCTTCACGCTGAATAGGTATTCAAGCACATAATTCCAAAATTTCAATCAGTAGCGCACCATACTAGAGGTAAAAACCTGAATTATTTTTCTAATTGATTTTTTTTCGACATTGCGACGAAGAGTATAATATCTCATGAATTCTAACGTGAAATAGAAAATCTTAGTTTTCATCGATAAAGCAACTCACTTTCGAGAAAATCGAAAATTTTAGTATCGATGCACTGAATTTCCAAATCGTCATGAGAAATTTCTCTTTCTTATTCGAATAATACAGCTACATCTTCCATATTTGGAATCACTGCCAGGGTTTTGCTGTATATTCAGGAAATATCCAATATAATCAATAAAACTTGTATCCAACTGCAAATGGTTGCATCGTTTTCCACGTCAAACGTTCAGTTGTATACATGTGAACCCATTTTAATATCATTTTGAACGCAAATTCGTCTTAAAAATCTTCTATCACGTGGATAAAAAAAGATGAATCAAAGGGTGTCAAATAAGGACTGGACGGCGGACATCCCATCAATTTCAGCTCAAATTATGAATTATATTTCCCAGTATACTAGAAATTCGCCAACCCCTTCCCTTTTTCTATCAAAACTTCATGGGGAAGAATAATTTGATCATGAAATAGTTATTCTGTAATGCCTTGTTCCTATAGAATACTTTTTTGTCTCTAGTGTCTCTCTCGAGAATAGACATTTATCATTATTGACAAGTTATTTTTGGCTGGTGATCCACTTTGAAAAAATTAAAAACCATAATTTATGTCTCTATAGTCATATCAAGTGAAGTACGGCCGCTAAAATATATTCCACGAATCTTCCTCTTTTTAGTAGAGGAATCACCAGTTGAAGTAGACCCCCGTACAGTCACCCTGTATATTATTTTAACTTGAATGTCATATAGTTCCCAAATGCCTAAAATCAATCGAAAGTAATTATTTTCAACACTAAGTAATACAATTTTATTTGAACATTTCCAGTGAACAGTATACCAATCCCAACAAGAATAATAGCCTCCCCTGCCATAGCTTCCACTTCCTATTACAGCGGTGGGCAAGGTGGCTATGGAGGCAGCGTTGGTGGTAGTCTAGGTGGCGGCTACTCGAGTGGAGGATCTATCAATGGTTATGGAAATCTTGGAGGAAATTATGGCAGAAATGGTTACTGAGTACATGAAAATTTTGTTATTTGATTTTTAAACAAAGCTAACGATATGTATACTTGTGAAATTGTAGAATAATTATATACAGGTGGTAAATAACTAGAATAAAATAATATCTTCTATCTGTTTTATCTCTTCCAAAATGTCTATGCTCTCCTCAAAAACTGAATATTTCGCCTAGAAGTTAGAAATCTCCGTCAGAAATACGTCTATTCTTTCTTTCACTGCAAGGAAAGAACGAAATTGAAGAAACTTGAGCTGTTAATATTGGAGTTTTTCTTCCGTTTCTATAAACTACTCGGGATTCGCGAGAGGTATCTTTAGCGTATCAGACCATTCTTACAGATCTCTAGCTTCGAAGAGTCACTTCACGAATTTATTTCGACTAGATTTTTGCTGAGTTTATCGGAAACGAATAGGCGTTCACTTTTGTTACTCCTTTAGCTCCTTGAGTGTTATAATAAATGGAATTATATCCGGTTGTTATGCTGTAGTCAACTAATTTAAGTGTGGTCTGTTTTCAAGATGACAGTTCTTGCTTTCACCGTATGAAGTTATAATGACAAATATTTATATTTTGTTCGATTTCTTGACCCTTCAGTCAGGACTCGCCATACATAAGGCAAAAGTTGTGGACAAGGTGGCTATGGAGGCCACTAGAAACGATTACTTAATACATGAAGATTATGTTATTTGATTTTTAAACGAAGCATATGATACGTATACTTGTGCAATTGTAGATTAATTATATACAGATGGTAGAAAGTGGAATGAAATTATCTCTAACAAATTCTATCTGCCATTTTGTGGACATTTTATCTCTTCCAAAATGCTCCCCTTTAAAACCTAATGTTTTGGCGAGAAAGTTTGAAATCTCCGTCAGAAATTCGAGTAGGTTAAAAATTACCACCTCTCTTTATTCCGAGCATCTTTCAATGCAAGGAAGATACGAAATTGAAGAAACTCGAGCTGTTAATGTGGAGTTTTTCTTTCGGTCGTGTTAACTACTCAGGGTTCGCGAGAAGTATCTTTTGCGTATTAAATGATTCTTACATATATCCAGCTTCTCGAAAAGTCACTTTACGAATTTATTTCGACCAGATTTCAGCCGAGTTTATCGGAAACGAATAGGCGTTCACTTTTGCTAATCCTTAGCTCCTTGAATGTTAGAATAAATGGGATTATCTCCAATTGTCACTCTAACAGCTACCATCAGGACATGGGTTTTGCTGTAGTCAAATAATTTAGGTGTGGTCTGTTTTCAAGATGACAGTGTATGTCAAATCAAGGTTGCATCATTTCGCATCCGATAAAGTTTCACTGTATAGTGTTCTCACTTTCATCATATGTTATAAAGAGAAAGAAAAGAATATTTTTCGATTTCTTGACCCTTTAGTCAGAATTCAAGATACCTGGAGCTCGTTTCATATACATTGACACATATTCAAATTGAATAGCGTGAATTCAAAACTGATTGCCAAACAATAAGAAATTTTGGAATTGGATGCAAATCAGATATCCCTCCATAAATATAGAAAATACATATATTCTCATTAATTTGAAATCAATTAGGTGTTCAATGTGCAATAGCCTTTGTCCCATTCGAATTGTTTTGAGGACTAATAATAGTTAGAATTGAATCATTGCAGACATTATATTGATTTTCAGAAATTTTCCTGGTTTATGAAAACTGGGTTTTTTTCTACATTTAAGGAAGTATTATGATTGTGTTTTTGTGATACTTAAACTGTTGAGGATGTCCGTTGAGAATGTTATGGTGAGTTGCCTTTTCAATATTGTCATGAACTCTATCAACAGATTAATTTGCTTCAAATTGTTTGATAAACGCCTCAAAAAATTCACATAGATCAGTCTGGTTGTTCATTGTCTGTAATTTTCATTGAAATTTTCCACTGTTTCTAGGTAATTTCTACCCTTTGAGGCAATGTGTAAAACTTTTAGTTCATCAACACTAGGAAAAGAGTAGCCATTAAGGATGCCATGGTTCTAATCTTGAATCTAGTTTATTTTTAAGAAATGAAGTTTGATGTTTTTCATATCTTATTTTGAAGGAACGAGCAGTCTGATCTATATAAAAATTATTGCAGCCTGGACTAGACAACATATAAACTCATTATTTATTAAAATTCTCTAAAGGATTTTTAGCATTGAATGACACTAATGACAATTTATTGATTGAATTTTTTTGTTGGTAATTATAATTGAATATACTTGGCTAATAGCTACGTAGGTTGCCTTTTAAATTTTGAGCCTCTGGCACTTTTACTGTTGACAGCTCCCATCTGACAACCACGTCGTGTATTTTGACATTTCTTAACCTAAACGTACTTACAACATTTTGACGTGAGTTACGTTTTGTTAATAGTCATTTGAAAAATTCACCTTAGATAAAAAATGGAATTAACACGAACATTTTCGTGGGATGATTTTTTCACGATTTTCGATGTAGATTAACTCGACAACAGTGCTGCGATCAATTTGTTCCAACTTTTGGTTGCTTCACACTTGGCCACTGTCAACCGAATTCCATCCGGGCCGTGCTTCACTCATTGACGAACTTCGTAAAAGTCATTCAAAATCAGTTGTTTTGCAACAAACCATCGATGCAGTGCGCGAAGTGATACACGATTGAGACAACCCTCAACATTAATTCCACCAGCATACATTTTTTTATGATATTGAGTACCTGAAAAGGGAAGACGGTTAATATTTCGCTTGAAGGCTAGTAGATTGTAGTCATGGAGAAATACGATACGTGGAAAAGAGTTCCAAAGTTGCGCTGTTCTGTGGAAAAAGGCCTTCTGGTGTAAAGACGTTCTAGGTGTCTTAATTTCAACCACGTTACGATGCTTGGCATTAGTTTGGCCAGTTGGCCTTGAAACAGAAACGAGCGGAGGAACAAGCGTTGAAATCCTCCCAGAGCATCTTCCATGAAAATACATGTAAAAAAGAGAGAGCTCACCCACTTTCCTGAGATGTTCCAGTGGAGGGATGGAATCTGTAAGAGCACAGTCACCGATCAACCGAATCGCCCTCTCCTGTATGGAATCCAGGAGTTTCAAGGTGTGTTTAGGAGCAGAACCCCACACGTGGGAACAATACTGTAAAACGGGACGAATTTGAGATTTATTGAGAGTTAGGAGTTGAGTCGGAGTGAAGTATCTTCTGGCACGATACGGAAAACCCAGTTTTTGAGATGCTAAGCAGTGTTCACAACATGGTCGTGCCATGACAAACTGTCTCCGATGGTTATCCTTAGCATTGTTTTGGAGGAAGTGAGCGAGATAGTCTCGTTGTTCATTACTATCTCTGATAGAGTACTATTAACCTTCCTAGAAAACAAACAAGCTTGAGTTTGGCTAGCATTAAACTCCACCAGGTTCGCAGAGCCCCAATCGAGAATTACCTTCAAGTCACTATTGATTTTAGCACACTGTTGCAGAAGTATTTCGTCTGTAACTTGGGATAATAAAGGTTTTCTCAACCAGAAGGATGCGTGGAGTGTACTGTCGTCCGCAAAACTGTGGATCTCAAAACCTGTAACAGTAAGCAAGTCGTTTGTATGAAGTAGAAACAGGGTTGGTGCTAGAATCGAGCTCTGAGGCACACCAGCATTACTGGCAAGTGTGTCAGATTTAACTCCATCTAAGACTACACTGAGAAATCTATCTGAAAGAAAGCTTGAAATCCATAGGCATAGGTGTTGTTATAAGCCATAAGAGGACAGCTTGCCTAGCAGATTCCTATGCCAAACGCGGTCGAAAGCTTTCGAAATATCGAGAGCCACAGCCAAAGACTCCCCAAATTTCTCTATAAATCTCTTCCACATTTGAGTGACATAGGCAAGTAGATCTCATGTGGAACTCTGGTGCCTGAAACCATATTGACGATCATTAATGATACCAACAGATTCTAAATATTTGATAAGCTCGATATTGATGTTTTTCTCCATCACTTTGGAAATCACAGGTAAAAAGGATATTGGCCTATAGTTGGTAGGGATGTTTCTTCCCCTTTTTAGGAATTGATTGGATTCTGAAAGATTTCCAGTTTGAAGGGCAAATGCCTTCATTATAGGACATAGTGAAAAGTTCACAGAGAATAGGTGTCAATTCACAACCACATAATTTCAACACGATAGTAGGTATTCTGTTAGGCCCAGCTGCCTTATTAGTGTCAAGCTTAAGCAGTATTTTCCTGACTGTCTTCTGCCTGAAAACAGTATCAGGCATATGAGATCCGATTTGAGGAATAACAGGAGGATCTTTATCTCCTGCATCCAGAGTGGAATTGGATGCAAAAAGGTTATCAAGAAGGTTGGCTTTGTCTTTAGGTGTAATGGCTAACGAGCCGTCTTCCCTAGTTAGGGTTGGAAGAGAGCTAGAAGTGAAGTTTCTACCGACAGATATGGCCATTGACCAAAATGACCTAAAACAGTTTGGACGGTTAACAAGCTTAGATCTCACTCTGTTCATATAATTAGCTTTCGCATTATTCACTACAAGATTGCAGGAATTGCGAGCTGAAATGAATGCCCTACTGTTCTCAGGGTAGGGGTCCCGACACAGCTGGCGATATGATAACTTCTTGGCCTTTACTGTACCTGCACACTTGCTGTTAAACCAAGGCTCACCAGGGATTGACTTTTCAATGGTATGTTGAATGAATAATTCCATCCCCAACTTGATAACTTCTGCTATCTTCTCAGAGCATTAAAACATCACCCACAAAACAATATTCCCTCCTAGCAAAACCTGACAAGAAAGTTCGCAACCCGTCCCAGTCGGCGGAATCGTAGTGTCAATCTAAACGGGGTGGTAGGGTGATAGGTGGAGGCAATGTGTAAAACTTTTAGTTCATCAACACTAGGAAAAGAGTAGCCATTAAGGATGCCATGGTTCTAATCTTGAATCTAGTTTATTTTTAAGGAATGAAGTTTGATGTTTTTCATATCTTATTTTGAAGGAACGACCAGTCTGATCTATATAAAAATTATTGCAGCCTGGATAAGACAACATATAAACTCATTATTTATTAAAATTCTCTAAAGGATTTTAGCATTTTATGAGACTAATGACAATTTATTGATTGAATTGTTTTGTTGGTAATTATAATTGAATATACTTGGCTAATAGCTACGTAGGTTGCCTTTTAAATTTTGAGCCTCTGGCACTTTTACTGTTGACAGCTCCCATCTGACAACCACGTCGTGTATTTTGACATTTCTTAACCTAAACGTACTTACAACATTTTGACGTGAGTTACGTTTTGTTAATAGTCATTTGGAAAATTCACCTTGGATAAAAAATGGAATTAATACGAACATTTTCGTGGGATGATTTTTTCACGATTTTCGATGTAGATTAACTCGACAACAGTGCTGCGATCAACTTGTTCCAACTTTTGGTTGCTTCACACTTGGCCACTGTCAACCGAATTCCATCCGGGCCGTGCTTCACTCATTGACGAACTTCGTAAAAGTCATTCAAAATCAGTTGTTTTGCAACAAACCATCGATGCAGTGTCGAAGTGATACACGATTGAGACAACCCTCAACATTAATTCCACCAGCATACATTTTTTTATGATATTGAGTACCTGAAAAGGAAAGACGGTTAATATTTCGCTTGAAGGCTAGTAGATTGTAGTCATGGAGAAATACGTTACGTGGAAAAGAGTTCCAAAGTTGCGCTGTTCTGTGGAAAAAGGCCTTCTGGTGTAAAGACGTTCTAGGTGTCTTAACTTCAACCACGTAACGATGCTTGGCATTAGTTTGTCCAGTTGGCCTTGAAACAGAAACGAGCGGAGGAACAAGCGTTGAAATCCTCCCAGAGCATCTTCCATGAAAATACTTGTAAAAAAGAGAGAGCTCACCCACTTTCCTGAGATGTTCCAGTGGAGGGATGGAATCTGTAAGAGCACAGTCACCGATCAACCGAATCGCCCTCACCTGTATGGAATCCAGGAGTTTCAAGGTGTGTTTAGGGGCAGAACCCCACACGTGGGAACCATACTGTAAAACGGGACGAATTTGAGATTTATAGAGAGTTAGGAGTTGAGTCGGAGTGAAGTATCTTCTGGCACGATACAGAAAATCCAGTTTTCCAGATGCTAAGCAGTGTTCACAACATGGTCGTGCCATGACAAACTGTCTCCGATGGTTACCCTTAGCATTGTTATGGAGGAAGTGAGTGAGATAGTCTCGTTGTTCATTACTATCTCTGGTACAGTACTATTAACCTTCCTAGAAAAAAAACAAGCTCGAGTTTGGCTAGCATTAAACTCCACCAGGTTCGCAGAGCCCCAATCGAGAATTACCTTTAAGTCACTATTGATTTTAGCACACTGTTGCAGACGTATTTCGTCTGTAACTTGGGATAATAAAGGTTTTCTCAACCAGAAGGATGCGTGGAGTGTACTGTCGTCCGTAAAACTGTGGATCTCAAAACTTGTAACAGTAAGCAAGTCGTTTGTATGAAGTAGAAACAGGGTTGGTGCTAGAATCGAGCTCTGAGGCACACCAACATTAATGGCAAGTGTGTCAGATGTAACTCCATCCAAGACCACACTGAGAGATCTATCTGAAAGAAAGCTTGAAATCCATAGGCATAGGTGTTGGGATAAGCCATATGAGGACAGCTTGCCTAGCAGATTCCTATGCCAAACCCGGCCGAAAGCTTTCGAAATATCGAGAGCCACAGCCAAAGACTCCCAAAATTTCTCTATAAATCTCTTCCACATGTGAGTGACATAGGCAAGTAAATCTCAAGTGGACCTCTGGTGCCTGAAGCCATATTGACGATCATTAATAATACCAACAGATTTTAAATATTTGAAAAGCTAGATATTGATGGCTTTTTCCATCACTTTGGAAATCACAGTTAAAAGGGATATTGGCCTATAGTTGGTAGGGATGGTTTTTTCTCCTTTTTAGGAATTGATTGGATTCTGGAAGCTTTCCAGTTTGAAGGGCAAATGCCTTCATTATAGGACATAGTGAAAAGTTCACAGAGAATAGGTGTCAATTCACAACCACATAATTTCAACACGAAAGAAGGTATTTTGTCAGGCCCAGCTGCCTTATTAGTGTCAAGCTTAAGCAGTATTTTCCTGACTGTCTTCTGCCTGAAAACAGTATCAGGCATATGAGATCCGATATGAGGAATAACAGAAGGATCTTTCTCTCCTGCATCCAGAGTGGAATTGGATGCAAAAAGGTTAGCGAGAAGGTTGGCTTTGTCTTTAGGTATAATGGCTAACGAGCCGTCTTCCCTAGTTAGGGTTGGAAGAGAGCTAGAAGTGAAGTTTCTACCGACAGATATGGCCATAGATCAAAATGACCTAGAATAGTTTGGACGGTTAACAAGCTTAGATCTCCCTCTGTTCATATAATTAGCTTTCGCATCGTTCACTACAAGATTGCAGGAATTGCGAGCTGAAATAAATGCCCTACTGTTCTCAGGGCAGGGATCCCGACACAGCTGGCGATATGCTCACTTCTTGGCCTTTACTGCTCCTTCACACTTGCTGTTAAAGGCTCACCAGGGATTGACTTTTTGATGGTATGTTGAATGAATAATTCCATCCTCAACTTGATAACTTATCTTCTCAGAGCATTCCAACGGATCGTCAACTACAAAACAATATTTCCTCCAAGCAGAATCGTAGTGCCAAAATAAACGGGGTGGTAGGGTGATAGGTGAAGTTGCTGTAAAATGGCAATGAGCCATTGCAAGCTTATGGTCAGTTTTGCCTAGAGGAGCGTGAACCTTTACTGTGTAAGGATCAGGATTGATCTTCCACGTTCGGAATATGGGTGGGTTCCATAACGATTTGCTAAAGACCATACTTAATAGCAAAAGATTCCGCTTCACGACCAGCGTCATCAGTTTTCTTTGGGTGTTTGAGCCATGTAGTATTGTGGACATTAGTCTCCTAGTACTACAATCTCTGCTGAAGGGTAGTTCTGTTGTAAATTATCGATTTTAGCAGAGAGAAAATCGAATAGGCGGGAATAGGAAGGATCGTTTCCCGAATAAACAACAGATAAACTTTGTTTGTGTTTTATTGGTGATTTTGAACCACATAACATTCAGATCATCAGTTTCAAGATTGCTTCCAGTGACAGGAAATATTATTCTTTGAAAAAGACAAACTCCATATTTGAAATTGAACTTTGTGTGTAATTCATAGCGTGGGTATAAGAGATGGATGTTATTACTGGACGGCTTGACATGTGTTCCTGTTAGGGCTAAAATGTCAGGTTTGATGCTCTCTAGGTGGTAATGTACGGCATTGATGTTACTCTTGGTTCCTCGTATGTTACAGAACTCTATTTTCAGTATTTCGTTCCTAGAATTTTCAGAAAAACGAACCTGGTTATTACTATTTGATATAGAGCTCGCTCGAGTACCCTCCACCCGGAGATCCGTATGGGAGGGTATTTTACTCTTGGGGCATCCATATCAACATGCAAAAAGAGTGTCAGCTGAGAGCGAAGAGAAAGGAAAAGGATATTTGGATAGGGCCTGGGAGAGGGAACCGACTCACACTCTACATGCGGAAACACGTCAGTGACACGAAATAGGAGGAGGAATTCATGTCAAAGACACTTCACTACATATTTTGGAGTGCGTGGTGGTACTGCCTCGGGCGAAGGAGTTAGAACCTCCTTCCACCATCTACCACCATTCAAAATTGCATGAACACTTGGCTGTCAAAAAGATTTGTTCGCGTTGGATCCCCCACAACTTGAAAATTGCTCAAGACAAGGCTAGTGTCGTTTGGTGCAAAAAATGCAGTACTTCAAACGACGGTTACAAAATCGTTACAGGCGACGAATCTTGGATATATGCATACAAGACCGAAACTAAACAACAATCAGTACAGTTCTTCAGGACGAGCCAACCCCAACAAAAGTTGTTCGTGCACGAAGCACTTCGAAGCAAATGGTAACTTGTATTTTCAGGAAAACTGGACATGTCGCCACCATAGCGTTAGAGCAACGTAGAATGGTCAATTCTGAATGGTATACAACCATTTGTTTGTCGCAAGTGTTCGATGAGTTCAGGAAATCAAATCGAAGAACTAAAATCATTCTGCATCATGACAATGTGAGCTCACATACATCAGCGCATACGATGGAGTATATTAACGCCCAAAACATTGAATTAATGGGCCATCAACCTTTTAGGCTTGATTTGGCACCTAACGACGTCTTGCGTTTGCGCACGTCAAGGAAAAACTGCGTGTGCAACACGCAGTACAGAAGAGGCAGTTGAATCCTTCCGAAACAATGTTTTGGAGCTTTCTCATTCGAAGTAGCAGAAGTGTTTCAAACATTGGTTTAAGCGCATGCAAAAGTGTATCAATCTTCATATAGAATACTTTGAAAAGCAATAAATCTATTTTTTCCTTAAGTTATTATTATCGTGGACTTATGCACTATCTCAGCTGTTAGCTGGATATAATTTACCTTTCCCAGATTTAGCAATCAAAGGGAATAGGCTCGATTACAATATACTTGACATAAATTTCCTAACTATCCTACATGTATTAAGAATTACAGCTTTTTGCATTTCTATATAGGTATTCTTATGCAATTCTAATTCCTTAAGGCTATCATGCAAAGTTTTGGGTATTAAACCAGTCGAGGATACGATGACAGGAACAATATCTATTTTATCGAGGTGCCACATCTGCTTGATCTCAATAGCAAGGTCTGTGTAGTTGGACTTTTTCTCCTGGAACTTGTTCAGCACGTTGTTATTATTCGGTATGGCGACATCCACCAGCATTGCTGTTCTGGCTCTCTTATCATACACCACTATGTCCGGCCTATTATTCGTCACCATTCTGTCAGTGATAACAGGCCTATCGTAGTATAATCTGATAGAGTCATTTTCCAATACGGGCGCCGGCTGATACTTGTAATATGGCTGGAAGGTATTCAGGAGTCCGTACTTGTGTGCAAGTTTCTAGTGGATAATGCTGCACACTTGATTATGCCTGTGAAGATACTCCGTATTGGCCAGTTGTTCGCATCCGGACGTAATATGCTGTATAGTCTCCGATCTTATATGGCATTTTCTGCACTTATCTGTTTGTAATGTTCCGTCCTTCATTATAAATTTTTTGTTATTGTTTGCAGCGATCACTTGGTCTTGGATGTCCATAAGGAATCCCTCTGTTTCTGCGAATAATTCTCCTTTCATCAACCAATTGTTGGAGGCTTCTTTGTCGATGTGTGGTTGATTAATCTCATGGTGATGTCGTCCATGCAATTCCTTTCTTGACCATTGCTCTTATTTTTCAGTATCTGATAGGAACGGTAGATTCAGCAGGTCATCTCTGGTAGCAAGATTTAGTGGTGTATATCCCCTATCAGCCAACGATACCACTCTATGGAGGTCAGAAGTGAAAGCTTTTGCAGAGAAGAATTCTCTGAGATTTTTTATCTGTTCGGTGTGTAAATTGACAACATCTATTAATCCGCGTCCTCCTTCTTTCCGCTTCAAAGTTGTTCGTATCACAGACGATTTTGGATGATGATTGTTGTACTTTGTCAGCATCGTCCGGGTCTGCCTTTGAATATCATCCAGTTCTGTCTTAGTCCATCTGATTATTCCAAATGAGTAAAGCAACACTGGAATGGCGTAGGTGTTAATTGTCTTGACTAAATTCCCCGAGTTCAACATCGATTTCAGCACAGACTTCAGACGCTGACTGTATTCTGAACGAATCTTCTCCTTTGATTGTTTTTGGTCTAGCAATCTGGCTTGTTGGTATCCCAGATATTTGTATGTTTCGCCATCTCTCATGCACTGTATAATATCACCGTTTGGAAGTTGTGTTTCACCATCTATGACTTTCCCTCTTTGAAAGTTCAGGGTCTTACATTTTTCAATCCCGAATTTCATATGAACATCTGCCGAGAACTCACTGACAGTTTTCAGCAAATCGTCCAATTGCTTCTTGTTCGAAGCATATAATTTGATGTCATCCATAAACAGCAGGTGGGAGATTGTATGATAATTCCTTTCTGCTTTTATCCTAAATCCGTATCCTGTTCTATTGAGCTTCGAGGGTTCATTGCTAAACAGAACCATAGTGGACTCAAAGAGTCTCCTTGAAAAATTCCACGACGTATGGGTATCTTGTCGGTTTTAATTGATTTATTGTTCATGTTGACCTGCAGAGACGTGCGCCAGTGTGTCATTGTTGTCTTCAAGAACTCTACCAGGGCTGGGTGAATTTTGTATATCTGCAATACTTCAACAAGCCAAGAATGGGCGGTACTATCGAATGCCTTCAGATAATCGAGAAAAGCTGAATGAACATTGCGATGCCCTACGTGTGCCTGTTTCATTATCACAGAATCGATGATGAGTTGTTCCTTGCACCCGTGGTGTTTCTTTTTGCATCCTTTCTGCTCCTCTGCTAATATATTGTTGTCGTCAAGGTGTTGGTATATTCGATTGGATATGCATGAGGTGAGTATTTTGTAGAGTGTTGGCAGGCAAGTGATTGGCCTATATTGAGACGGATCCTGTGTTCTATCGCTCTTAGGTAGCATATATGTTAAGCCTTGCGTTAGGAAAGTGGGTGTTTTCTTGGGATGTTGAAGAACATACGTGGGCTGTTTCGCTATGGCTCCATGGAGCTTATCAAATTTCTTGTTGTGTGTAGTTGTGGATATTATCTATACCTGTGGCCTTCCAATTGTTGGTCGCTCTAATTGCTGTTGTGATTTCTTCCTCCGTTATTCCATCGAAGTCCATATGTCTGATATCGAGGCGTTCTTTTTCATTCGTGATCCATTCCGCATCTCTATTGTGTTCTTTGGGGTTCGACCATAGTGATGACCAATAGTCGGTCAAGCACTGTGCGTCAGGTACTTCTCTGTTATTGTTGGTCGCAGTTTTGTTATTTCCGTTATCAAAATTGGCTGCGTTTTAGAGGAACCTTTGGTTTTGGTGTTTCCTTTCAGTACACTCGACGTATCTTGAAAGCCTATTTGCTTCTGCTTGGAGTTTCTGTTTCAAAGTGTCCATATACACGTCAATGTGTTGTTTGTGATCAGGGTGTCTTGTGTTCGTACAAACTTTCCTATAAATTTTGCTTATATGTGATCTCAAGCGCCTTGAGGGTTTTCTGTTTCTCATTTTTTTTCGTATTTCTTATTATTATTAAGAGATATTTGGGGATAAGGACTTATGTCCTGTATGAATCCCTCTATAATAAACAATGTAGTTGAAGAATACAAAGAAAAAAAACTAAAGCCATGAGTTTGAATAATAAACACATTAACAAGAGAAAAGCAAGAGTGAAAAGAAAAATCCATGATTGGCCGGGTGCTGCTACTCCTGATGAAGAAAAGTTATGTCCAGAGAATTTTTGAATACGTTCACCGATTGAGCTGCAACAGTCGCCTCGTCTAGGCCATTCCATGCATCGTACACACTGCTGAGAAAGAATTGCCCTTGCCTCGAGTTGAACTTCACCTTCTTCAGCTTTAGACAGTGACCACGTAGCCTCACGTTCCGGTTTCGGCTAAACAGATAGGACAAACCGGCATAATTAAATTTCATGATGCGGTAAGTCATTATTAGGTCCCCGCGCTACTGACGTTTCTGAAAGATGAGTAAATCCGCATTTTTCAATCTCGGCGAGTAGGTTGGCCGCTGCGTACCGAGAGATACGCGCGTCGCTCGACGCTGCAAGCCCTCCAGGAGGTTCACGTCACGCACTAACACGGGGCAGCAAACACAACCGGCGTATTCCAATATGGGGCTGTACGATGTGTAGAGTTTCAGAGAAGTATTAAACGATAAGTGCGAAAATGCCTTTTTTATATGGTAGATGAGGGAGTTTGCGCGTTTGCAGATATTAATGATGTGCTCAGACCATGAAAGGGAGGATGTAACAGTGAGACCTAGATCGACATGCAAGGACACCCGTCGCAAGGGAATGCCGTTAATCACGTATGGGTATTCAGGATTGTTGTTGCCGATATGAAGCACAACTCACTTTTTAACGTTAGGCGGTATTAGCCAGTCCGAACACCACTTGTAGACGGAATTTAGGTCCTCTTGCAATCTTTGACGTTCAGCGAGAGGATTCGCGTACACTTCAGTGTCGGCGTAAAATGATTTTCGTCACTGAATATGTGATATGATGATAGATCACTCGCATACGTGATAAAAAGAAGGGAGCCCAGAATGGACCCCTGAGGATCTCCTGACAATACCGGTCTCTCCGCTGAACATGAAGAGCCCACTCTGACAACAAAAGTTCTGTTGGACTGTTGGATATATTCTTTACCCACTTGTTCAATTTCCCGCGAATACCGACAACATCGAGCTTATGAATGAGCCTTCTTACCGAAACTCTGTCGAATGCCTTAGTAAAATCTAAATACACTACATCAGTAGGGATTTTTAAGTCGTCAGACCGAGACTAGTCACTAGACATATGATCAGGTTCGAGCTTGATGATTTTCCATGTTGTTCGGAAGGAAGAAGCTCGACATTTCACCAGAAATGATGGATTCCATGACTTTGGAGGGAACTGACAGAAGGCTAATTGGTCGATAATTCTGCGGGTCTAATTTATCTCCCTTTTCGAAAATAGCTGTGTCTGAAGATTTTTTTCATACAGTCTTGTGCGATCGAATGACTGATATGATTATTGCTAAGGGTTTACATAGATGTTCTGCATTTTTTTTTCGAAAAGAAAGGAGATAAACCATTAAGCCCCGGAGAGAAGTGTGATTTGAGCGAGTCAAGTTGTAGTGTAAATAGGACTTCAGACAAACCAGAGTTAATACGCTCGACCAATGTTTCGGGTAATAGGTCATTTGGTTACTTGTTTTTTTTTGTCAGGTGGAAAATTTAAAACACAACATTTGTATAAGTAATTGTTTTCCTTGCATTATTCCGTCAATTAAGCCACGATCGAAACTGTTGTTGTGAATAGTTTGATAGTTTTAAAAGTTGACAAAATAGTGCAACGCAAACAATTATACAGTATGTTTCAACGAAATGTTGCCACTCCCTCTATCTCAAGATGGAGTTACTTTGGAGAAAAAAGCTGAGACATGTCAATTGTTGATTAGAGTGGACTAATTTCTGAGTTAGTTCGGGGTATGTAAAATCCTTAGTAGTCAAAAATCATTAGTGAAAAAATCTTTTCATTCTCTATTCAAATATAGTATCTTTATGAACACTCAATATCACACAGAAAGTCCAAACACAACGAGAGTTTGTATTCCAACGAAAGTTTTCCATTCCCTCTATGTCAAGAAAGACTGATTGTATCGGAAAAGACTGGGACACGTCAATTTTTGATAGGAGAAAGACCAATTTCTCAGTTTATTCGGAGTATGTCAGCAGCACCTAAGTCGAAATTGATTATAGGGAACGTGTATCGAGTAGCACTTCTTTGGGAAGGTCTTGGAATTATCTATTCAAAAATAGTATCTTTATGATATCATATAGATAGTTCGAACACAACGAATGTTTGTACTTCATCGAAAGTTTGCCAAAAATAAAATTGAATGCTCAAAATGACCTCCTCCTACCTCCATATAATGATACTAACGATTATCGCATTCTCTTCTAACATTTTGAAGAACTTCTGGGGTAAAAAGACTACATTCGGTGACGATTCTTCTTCGTAGCTCTTCCAGGTTGTGTAGCATAAACACTCAACTTAAGATGACCCCCTAAGAAGAAATCTAAAAGACTCAAATCAGGTGTTCTGGTTGGGCAGTCAACTGCTCCTCTTCTACCAATCCACCGACCTGGGAAATTTGCAAATATTGTCGCACACAAACATCGGAATGTGCAGGAGCACCATTTTGGAAACGTATCTTATTTTCTGAAAGAGTTTCATCATTTTCCAAAATTTCTGTGAGCTTGGGATTCATTAATTTTTCTAACAACTGTACATTAGTGTCTCCATTGAGATTATCTACGACAAAGAAGGGTTTTCATAAATTCCTGCCCAAACATTCAACTTCTGAATCGTTTGTGTGTACGCCTGTATGCCAAATGAGAACTCTGGGTATCCACATATCGACAATTATGCCAATTCACGTCACTTTTGTGAGTGAGGAGTTCAATGGGGTAGTAAAGCGCAATTTACGACTCATCCTTTGGATCACGTCGCCTAGCCTCTCCAACTGAATTCCGACTCTCATCGCCTAGAGATGAACCCTGGAAACCTGAGTAACCCTATCTAGGAAGTTTAGGTATCCAATCCCAAAGTGAGGTAGGGTCAGGGCTAAAGAGAGCGGGAGAAATGGTCCTCCAAAAAGGGGGTTGGGTGGAAGGCGAACAACCTACCCCCGTAAAAGATCAGATTGTTATGAGAACTACATGTACGCCTCGAAAAGAGACTGATCTTAAAGAAAAACGACAAAAGCTATGCAATGGAATAACGAATATTGGAACATGGACTGTCCTGAGCTGGTATAGACCTGAAGCCTCAAAAAACGCGATACAACAATTGGAGAAAGTGAAAATGGACATGACGGCGGTACAAAAAATAAGAACGCCGGATAGTTGAAATATGAGAATTAGCAAATCAGTTGTCCTCTATAGCGGAAGCAAAGACGGAAAACATGAATTTGGAACTGACTTCGTAGGACGGAAAGATTCAATAACAAACGTGCTACAGTTTGAACCCATATACGAAAGGATGTGCTACCTGAGGCTTAAAACAAAATCTTCTTCTTCTTACTGTGTCTTACCCTCACTGGACGTTGGCGTCCTCTATTGACTGCAGCTAGAAATAATTCCTGAGATGTTTTCCTGGTCCATTGCCTAAGATTGGCTAGCCATGAGATTCGTCGTCTTCTAGGTCCCCTCTTACCGTCCATTTTTTCTTGCATGGCCAGATGGAGGATTTCATACTTATCACTCCGCATTATATGCCCAAAGTATGCGAGTTTTCTCTCTTTAAAAGTTCCCATAACCTCTCTATCTTTGTTCATGAGTTCGAGAACTATTTCATTCGTCACATGGTTTACCCAAGATATTCTGAACATGCGACGGTAGCACCACATTTCGAAGGCGTCTATCCTCTTACAAGCAGCATCAGTCAACGTCCAAGACTCCACACCATACAGCAATATAGAAAACGCATAGCACCTCAATAGACAAGCTCTTATTTATAAATTCAACTTAAGACTATATAAGACAGCTCTCATGTTGTTAAAGTTGGCTCTGGCTTTCTCAATAAGTATTTTGATCTCTCAAATCTATTCCCAGTTATTATTCAGATGCGGACCCATATACTTGTACGTGGGGTTGGTTATGTTGGCTTATTATCATAACTTTTTTTGTTCGTATCAAGCCGCATGTTGTATTTTTCGCAAACTTGTACCACGCTTTCAATGAGCCTTTGTCCGTCACTTGTGCTTGCCAAAAGAACCGTATCGTCCGCGTACCTCAGATTGTTAATCAAAACACCATTCAAGGAAATGCCGTCCTTAATCTCGCCAAGAGCTTCCCGAAACAGTTCTTCAGAATAAACATTAAAAAGCAGCAGAGACAGCACACATCCCTGTCTGACGCCCCGACGAATCTGAAATCTCTGCGATTCCACTTCCTCCACTCGAACAAACGCCTCCTGCTCCCAATAAAGGTTAGAAATGATACAAAGATCCTTATCGTCTATTCGATACTCCTGCAATATATTTAAACTGATGGTTTACCCTGTCGAATACTTTTTCGAAGTCAATCAATCAGGCTTATACGTCGCAATTTACATCACGATTTCTTCGAATTGAAACATTGAAACTGAACAATGCTTCCCTAGTACCTAGACCATTCCTGAAGCCAAACTGTATCACTAATGTCTTGTTCTAGTTTTGGGTAAATTCGTCCATGTATTATTTTAAGGAATACTTTCAGAACATGGCTCATGAGACTGATAGATCTATATTCCTCGCATTTTGTAGAAGATGATTTTTTTGATATTGGAATAAATGATAAAATCAGCAAATCGTCAGGAATATTTCCAGTATTGTAGACGTAGTTGAAAAAGTCAGTGAAAAAGTCCAAATGATCTTCCTGAATTAGTTTGAGCAATTCTCTACAAATTCCGTAAGGGCCAGTAGCCTTGTTCCTTTTCCAATTATTTATTGTGTATGCTACTTCTCGTTTTGTTATAGAAGGTCCTGTTATTGCCGCAAGATGCTCTTTGTCTTCGTTGTCAAAAAATGATTGCATATACTCCTTTCATCTCTTGACCCTATTTTCGGCTTCTAAGATAGCTAAACCGTTATCATCTACTAAAGTCCCATTGTTGCTTTTTTTCCAATTCCTGCAGTTTCCTTCACTTTTTTATAGAGATTAAATAAATCATGATGATGACTTAGCTGCTCAATGTCTTCACACTGCCCATTCAGCCAGTCTTCTTCTGCCAACTTGATTTTTCTTCTGATGTTATTGTGTATGTCCTTGTATTTTATCGAGTCTTTACGTCTATATTGCCTGCGTTCTTCCATAAGATCCACAACTGCATCTGTCATCCAATCGTTCTTCTTCCTTCTCGAATTAGTTCTGAGTTTATCGTTGGCTCTTCTTTTCATTATGTTTTTGATGGCATCCCATATCAATTCTACATCAGTTATGTTATTTTTCACATCCTGAATTTTGATATTTAGGTGTTCAAATATTTCGTTCTTAATGTTATCATTCTTTAGTTTGTGTGTATCAATTCGTGGATTCAGCTTCTTTCTATTCAATTTTTTTAGTATGATTCTTAGGTTCCCAACAGTAAATTGTGGTCAGACGGAACGTCTGCTCCCGGGTATGTTTCAACAGAAAACAGAGAGTTTCGGAATCTTCTTTTAATTAAAAGGATATCAATTTGATTTCCTTTTAAAACATATCCATCATCTCTTGGTACAGCATATACATCATCTCCCCACATGCGCCAACAGAGGTAAAGTAACAGGAAGTCAAAGACGAATTTTATGATCGACTGGACCGACATATAGAGAGCATGCCGAAACATGATATGATTTCAACGCTCAAATAGGCAGAGAACCGAATCTGAGGCCAACAATTGGAAGGCATAGCCTACATGCCCTTTCCAACGATAACGGACAAAGACTGGCAGAGATGTCGGCTGCCAAAAATATGCTCATAAAATCCACCATGTTTGAACATAAGAATACACACAAGCAAACCTGGGCTTCCAATGACAACGTTACACGAAATCAAATCGACCACATCAATGCAGACGCCAGAAGAGGAAGTAGTGTAATGGACGTGAGAAGTCTTAGAGGTGTGGATGGGGACACAGACCACTTCCTGGTGAGAGCAAAGATACGAGCACGAATAACAACACAGAAACTGTTGAAGAACAAAGCGATGGATCGGTGGAATCTAAAAAAACTACGTATAGACGAAGTAGAAGAATACAAGAAACACATTGCGCAAAAAATGAGAAAAATGAAGGAGGAAAGCGTGGAAAAACTGTGGAATCAGATTGAAGAAGTAATTAATGAGGCGGCGTAAAATCACATTGGAACACAAAATGGGAAAAGATCAAAGGACTGGTTCGATGCAGAGTGTAGAGATCAAGTAACCAAAAGGGAACAGAGGAGAAAAGCACTAATACAAAATAATACTAGAGCTAATCTGGAACAATACAAGAATGTACGAGCGATGACAAGGGCTCTCATGAGGAAAAATAAAAGAGAACACGAGAAAGAAGCATTTTAACAAATCGAGGCGGAAAGACTTATGGTAAACTCCAGAAACTTGCACAGCGAAGTATCGAAAGCGAAAAGAGGTTTCTGACCCAACAAGGTCATGTCGCTCAAGAAGGAGAACGGGGATCTAATTCTCGATGAAGATGAGGTGATTGGGACTTGGAAAACGCACTTTGTGGAGCTCTTGAATGTGAAACATGAAAGGGACATAAAGAAAGCACATACCTTACTGCAGACCTACCAGTAGAATAACCTAGCCTTGAAGAAGTAGTGTAGTGAGGCAATAAACAAGCTGAAGAACTGGAAATCTTCGGGCTCAGACACTCCCAGTTGCATTCGTTGATTAAACGAATGTGGGAAGAAGAAAGCATACCAACTAAGTGGCAAGAAAGCATTATCATCCTAATTCACAAGAAAGGAGCAAGAACCAATTGCACGAATTATAGTGGAATCTCATTGCTCAGTTCAGTCTACAAAACTATGTCAAATATCCTACTGGATAGGCCCTTAGTGGAAAACTCTATAGGTGATTATCAGATCCACAATAGAGTGTTTACGCTAAGGCAAATACTTGAAAAGGAGTGGGAATACAATCGAATACATCTTCATGGATTTCCCGCAGGCGTACGACAGCATAATAGGGGCACAAGCATGGAACGCAATGTTGGAGCTCTCTATACCGAAATAGTTCATTAATATGACAAATTTTTGTATGGACGGAACCAAAGCAAAAGTTCGACTGGGAAGTAGGACCTCTGAGGATTTCAGTAACAAAAATGGTCTCAAGCAAGGCGATTCACTGTCCCCTTTGCTATTCAATATAGTCCTGGAAAAAACCGGACGAGAAGCACAAATAAAAGCGGAGTTTCTCACAGCTACGGGTCCCAACCTATTGCTCGTGTATGCAGATGATATAGATCTCGTTGGAAATACAGTGGCCAATATCAAAGGCATCTTCAATAGACCAGAACCAGAAACAGAAAGCTGGGCTTGAGTATCAACGAGGAGAAGACAAAGTACATGTGCCTCAACAGACAGGGACGTAGAGATAGGCTAGGACAAAATATGACGATCGAACCTTATAATTTCGAAAGAGTGGAGCAATTCAAATACTTTGGAGCTACAATAACAACAGATAACGCCATGACAGATCAGGTAAAAGGTAGAATCCAATCGGACAACCGATGCATGTATGCTCTGGGAAAGCTTCTGAGATCCAAAGGTCTATCTAGAATGTCGAAGCTGAATGTTTATAAATCGACCTATTGTATTTGAATTTGGGAGGCTTTTACTAGGTTAAATTCCATTATCAATGAGACCTATTGTCACCTATGGATGTGATACCTGGACACTAACCAAAGACAATGAGGAAAAGCTTAGACGGTTCGAGCGTAAGATCCTACGGAAAATCTACGGTCCCCACCACGACACCACTACAGATCAATACGGTACAAGAACTAATACGGAACTAAAAGAGCTATATAGAGATAGTAACATCATACCGAAAATCAAGGTCCAGCGGCTGAGGTGGGCAGGTCATGTCCAGAGGATGGGGGACGAAAGGCTTGTGAAGCTGATTTGGTAGGAAATAGCACACGGAAGGAGACCACCAAGACGTCCACGGCTGCTTTGATGAGATAATATAAAAGCAGATTTGTCTAAATTAAATATCCCCTTTGATCCAAATCTATGGAAGGTCGCAATAGGTGGAGGAGTATTGTGAAGTTAGCCAAGATCCACCCACTTTTTGATGATGATGATGATGATTACGACTAAAGTTAGTCTCGTCCGAAAAACAGGTACTATACAAAATATCTAGAATATTGTTAATACTTTCACTTGAAATTTCACAAAATTGCAAGCGGCGATCAGAATCGTCTTCCTTTATTTCATGAACTAGTTTCACTTTATAAAGCTGAAATTGATTATGTTTCACGATCCTGTTGACTGTCGAAGCTGATAAACCAGACACACATGATACTTTTCTGATGGAAGTTGTGTTTTCCATTTGTTGGTGAACCAAAACTGCCTCTGCAGTTGCTTCGTTCCGTATAGACGGATGTTGTTCTTTATGTTTTTGTTAGCCACCAAAGCCGAAGTTGAAATTTCATTCATCAAATAAAATCAAAACCAAAATAAAACATACTGGTCTTCTACCTGTTTTCTGGATGGTTCACATTGAAAATCCTTGCCGTTTCTCTGGCACAACTATTAGTTCTATAATAAATTGAAACAATTTCGACCCGCTCATTAGTTGAGTAAACCATTTTCATCGAAATCTAACAAACGACAACTGTGACTGAAAAAAATTCGAAAATGAAAAATAAATATTGAACAAATTTATCATTACCAGATGGTTATGGTAGAAACAATTATGCGTTCCCTACAAAAAAAATTGATGTTTATCAATATTTCGAATTAATACATTTCCTTGAGAATTTGAAGCTTGGTGTGTGAGTGTGTGAGGACAAGAATCGTCACTTGAGAATGCTAGCAGAGAATTGAAATTGTATCACTGAGTGGATGTTAGATGAGGTTATTTTGAGAACTTCATTTGATTTGAAACATTGTCAAGTTTTCGTTGTAAAACAAATCTTTGTTGTGTTTGGACTGTTTGTATGATATTAAACGTTCATAAAGATAAAATATTTGAACAAATAATTAAAAGACCTCTCCAAAGTTGTTATTAATTTCACTTTCCCTTTAATGAATTCTAACTTAAGTGCTGCTGAGGGTAGGTAGTTGATTTTACATGCTCCGAACGGAATCACAAATTGATCCCCCACCAATCAAAAATTGACGTGTCTCCGATTTTTTCGCAAGATACTTGGGGTAGAGGGGGTGGAAAATTTTCGTTGGAACACATTGTATATAGCTATTATCCCAATATATCGAATTAAAGGCACCGACAAAACCGAAAAATTCATGCCTCCAACATATTTTGGGTCAAAATAGACTTTTTTCTTTTGTATAATAAATAACTAATCTTTACCATTGAGTAATATTTATGATTTATTTATTTTATGGTAATTCATTTTCAACGAAGATGAAGTAAAACATATTTAATATTTTGCACAAGTTTATTTTTACTCGTCCAAAAAAAACATAGTATTCTGGTACCGATATTGAGATGCTATTTTGGTAGGTTTTCAGGGCTCAAATAGGCAAATTGATAAATTTCCGCCAATGAAGTTCAAGCCAACATTAAGTTTACAGCATAGAAACTGTTAAGTCAATAAATTTTTCAGACCCGACAATAACAAAATCGACTAACAATTTCATTTATAACATCTACATGAAAGGAACTTTCACAGACTCGGCTATTTCCAAGGATTCATTCATTCATCTGAATCACAAACTAGCAGCTTATAATTCCATTCCACTGTCACCGACAGACTTCAGAATTGAAATAAATACTAGCAGAAAAATTGCCTTGAATAAAAAAAATTCCTCCGGTTTTCATAGACAAAATTTTCCAGCTTGAAGAAAAGCATCAGATGACACAATTGTTATATTCCATAAAAGATTTTTTCATGAAAAAATATGCTAGTTTCAATTGCGCTGGCCTCACTCCAATAACTGAGCAACTATTTTCCTTAATTTAAAATAACCACCTCTTTCTCAAATAGTCTGAACTTTAGCAAATTATTATTCAAAGCTAAACAAAAAACAGACAAATTCAATAAATCAAGAGTTTACAAAATTGCTTGCAATGAATGTACGGTAGCTCAAATTAGGCAGACAGGTAGGAATTTCGAAAACAGATTTGCAGAACATTTATCCTCAGACAATAGTTCCCCAATATGTCAACATATAAAAACCACAAAACAACCTTAAATAATATCAAAATTCATTATAATTTTGACAAAGGAAAGAAGTGAAATCACCCCTAATAGCCAGCTAGACATTAATATCTCTTCATTACTTAATATCAAATTAGGCTAGTATCTATATAAGTAAGTTCATTTTCTGTAGTTGAACACAAGCAATGTCCTGACGGTCGAAACCTGTCGTGTTTGTAAAAATAAAATTGGGGAAAGTTATTCTCTAACATCATAATAAGTTATCTCCGCTGGGACAACTTGAAGCGAGATAGAAATACCCGATTCATATCTTATCTTTGTCTTAAGTTATATATTCTAGTTGACCATCATTTTATTTGAATATATGTTGGTATATACTTTGTTATATTTTGTATTCAATATTTGACCTATTTCTTCATTTTTGTTTCAGCTTCAATGGATTATCACCGTTAAATACATCCCATTGTTATTCATCCATCTATTTAATACCATATCAGCGATAATATTTGTATTTATGATTTTAGTGTTTTGTGTTATTATAGAAGGTCCCAAATTTATTTATAAGACTGTGATGCAAATGATAATATAGAAATATTTCTCAGTTGTACATTTTAAATATTATTTAAGAATATGTCGTTCATTATTGTATGAACAGTATGAAAGTCTTTAGAATAAATTATGTTTTGCTTTTTTTTTCATTACATTTTACATTTTTTTATGCCTAACGCTTAACTTATCCAGAAGCGTGAACGTGTTAGACTACAGCGAACAAAAATTTATATTACATAAGAGCTAGCATGAATTCAGGAGAAAAAAATCTAAGGTGACAGCAATGGTTGAGATCATAAGCTCCATTTTGGATTTTGGTATTCGATTGTGTGAATCAAAAGAAACTCTAGGCCAAGTTGGAGTATTATATGATTAGTCGCACTACGTTGAAACATTTTCCATCGCATATAAAGAATATATGTATATCAGGTAACAGAGTGAAAAGGCCAAATGTCAGCAGAATGCATGCTGTACAGTTCGATTTTGGGCCCCCAGCTTATTTGCGTTGTATATTGATGATATGCTAGATCATAGGTTCCCAACTTTTTTTGTGTCGTAGACCCCTTGCCATGTAAATTAAAAATTTCCTCGCTATATTCCATAATACGGGATAAGTAACGGGTATGTTGTTTTGCAGCCAGAATTGCTGATACTCGTTTCTAAAATGAATCTTAAGCTCTTCATTTCTACTTAGTTCAGTCAGTTCCTCTTGTATTATGACATTCGTTTCTTCCATGTCAACATATGGATTGATTATTCATGGTGGTATTACCATGGTCAAAAGATCCTCAAATCTTGTTTCAAAATCTTAATAGAGGGAATTTGAATGTTGAACGTAGGTTAGAACGTCGTCCAATATTTTGCTTAATTAGTTTAACACTTGCAAGAAACGCTGATAAGATCGACTTTGTTTTAATCAAATTCAAACTATCGCCTTGTAACTGAAAATTAACCACATTAAATTTTGCAGAAAAATCTGTTGAATAGGCGATGTCTGTTTTCCACTTCATTAAATTTTCTTTTAAAATTTTATCTTCAGTGTCCAGAAATTCTAAAATTGTGTCAAAAAGTGCAAAAAATTTTGTCAAACATAAGGCTTTCGACAGCCAGCGTACTTCAGTGTGGAATAGTAATTGATGAAAGTGTTCGTCATTTTCTTCACACAACTATGCAAATAACTGCCTATTCACCACGTTGCTTCGGATTCGGTTTACTGCATCAATGTATAATTGAAGAGATTCATACAATCTAACACTCAAATTTTCCGCAACTAAATGTTGTCGATGGATGACGCAATGTATTGCTAACACCCCTGACACATTTTGTTTTAAATAGCTTATAAATCCACGATAACTTCAACCATGGCAGGAGCTCCATCTGTAGCTACTGATATTATATTCGATAAAGGAATTTCTTTTTCAATGAAGTAATCCTTCAAAACATGAAATATTGATTCAGCTTTAGTGTCGGTTATCAAAGTTCTTGCGAAGAGCAGTTCCTCGTAGATTTCTTGATTCATAACAAAACAAACATATGCCAATAATAATGCTGCATTACTAGGTAAAGTTGACTCGTCCAGTTGTATAAAGAAATGGGTCGTTTGCAAATAATTACACGAGAAGCTTTCAATATCAGAATCTCTTTTTAATTCATGGCGAATGTCAAAAAGTAGTGGATAGAACTTGCAGGCAATTCAATAACCAATTTCTAAATTTGGCGCCTATGAGTAAAACAAAATTTTGAAAGATTAGAAGCAATTTTTTGCAATTTGGAGGAACAGAATACATAGAAACTAGAAGAAAACCAATTCTCGAGGACGACGACAATCAAATTAATACGCTAGCGTATTTTCGTGCCAATCCACATGCGTCCATTAAGTCAGCATCAATGGATTGAGTTATATTTTCATTGAAAGGATCCTTAAGAAACATAACACGCACCCGTATTCTTTTATCAGACTACAAAAATTGAAACCAACAGACCTTCCCAAGCGGCTAAATTTCTGTGAAAATTTATTAATTCAGCTTCAAGAAGATGAGACAATTCTACAAAATATTAAATGGTCTGATGAAGCCAAGTTCAATGAAAGTGGAATAACCAACAGGAGATATCGACATTTTTGGGCCACATAAAATCCACATTTCATTGAGGTTATTGATTTCCAAAATAAATTCAGCCTGACCGTTTTGGCAATTTTATTGAATGATTTGTTGGCTTATCACATTTATGAAGAAAATCTTAATGGACAAAGATACCTGGAAATTTTGAGAGGAACATTAGCAAATTTTTTAGATGGGTTACTCCTTAACATTCTGAGGGATTGCTATTACCAAATGGATGGTGCATCAGCACATAAAACACGTGCTATAGATCGGCAGCTAACAGAAATGTTCGAGGATAGATGGTGGGGTAATCAAGGACCAAATCTAGGGCCTCCACGTTCTCCGGACCTGACGCCCCTTGATTTTTATTTATGGGACAAAATCAAGAGTGAAGTGTATTTTATTCCTGTAAGAAGTAAAGAAGAGAGAGAGATCCTGAGGAAACTACGAGGGCAACTCATCATGTTCGTATACGAGCTGTTAAGTGTATCGAGCAAAATGGGGCCCATATTGAACATTTATTCAGATCGTAAATTAGTTTTCTCCTATGATGTATCCTAACATTTATCCGTACTAATGTAATTATCTTCGATAACTGGTTTTTACAATTTTTATTCATCCGAATTGTAAAAAATTGCTTCTAATGCTTCGAAATTTTATTCTACTCATAGACGGTAAATTTGGAAATTGGTTATTGAATTGCCTGCAATTTCTACCAACTACTTTTTGACATTCTAAAATGAATTAAAAAAAGATTAAATATATTTTCGTTTGAATAACCAGTGGTTTTATTCCAAATGTGTTGCATTTTTTGGAAATTTTCAATCTGAAATAACGACAATTCTTGTTGAAATATCAAATTCGAATGAACGAAGTGACAAGTACATTAATTTTAAGCACCTGTCAGGTGAGCGTAGCCAGTTCAGCTACTTGATTCAAATATTTCAAAGCATTCTCTGTTAGTTCTTGCAAAATCATCAACACTCAATATATTCCCAAATTATTTCGGAACTATAAGAGATGGGTCTAGTACATGCTTATACAATCCATCTGATATCTGACTCTTCATCTGATGGCGATATAAAAATTGACACGTGCGATTTGAAAAAATTGAGTTATTGCTGTTTGAAAAAGGCCAAATTGAAAAAATCATACAAAACAACGCAATACACATTTGACATGTGTAGATTGCTTGAAAAATTCCTTGATTCTTCTTCTATCCACCCAAGCAAAAATTTTGTCTGTAGTGCAAAAGATCTACGAGCTACATTTTTTTTAAATGTTCCTCAAAAATCGAGTTTATAACAAAAATATTTAAATCTGTCAAAAGTTTTGACAGATAAGTGCCAACAACTTGGGTATTTTATGCCTTGCTCAAATATTCAAATATCGGTTCTAGATGTATAATAGAGAAGTTGGATGGCCATTTGAAATAACAAAGTGATGACCCACTTCCGGTATAACCGGAAATGGTATCACTTCGAAAATATTTCACACCAATTGGAAATCGCTAGTTATGGCCGCGTATAAAATTTCAGCTTGATATTGTAATTGGAACTCAAAAAGTTTTTAACAGATGGTCCCGGTGGAAATCCCTTTATACTGAGTAAGAAGAAATCAGAAAATTGAATGAACAATAACGATGCATATATCACAAAATAAACATGAATTCTAGATAACAAACAGAATGTAGGGTGTAATTGACCCAAAAAATTCAATTATTTGGTCACTGACCAATTTCTTTCTCCATAAGTGTAAAAGGTGCATGGAGGAAAATAAATAATATCACAGACTAGAAAACATGTTTATGAATTATAAAAGGAGTAAAGCCCAAGCAAAACAACATAAGTATATTGTATAAGATCGATGGTAAATATATAACACGCACATAGTAGAGTGTAGATAACCCGCTCTTGGAAATCACAATGCACCTATAAATGAACCCATCACAGATTGCTGTCCTACTTGTTTCTGAACCTTTTGGATTTGATCTCAGTCCCAGAAGCAACAGTTTCCTTCTTTTTATCCTTAATGCATTTAAAAATGAAAACGAGTTGCCGTTTCAAAAATTTCCCCTTTCACCGAATGTAATTGACAAAAATCGAATTGACAAAAATGAGACTTGTAAAAATCTTTGAATCTCAAAGCAAGATTTTCCTGACTATTCAGGAAAAAGTGAAGTTTATTGTGAATGTCTCTCAAGAATTGAGAAACTTTTACTGAAGGATACGTTAACTTAGACTCATTATCACAAAATTCCTTGAATGTAATAAAGGTGTGTCGTTATTGGGGCACTTCAAAAAAAGTACATACTTGACTTTCTGGGACTGTAATTTTTCGCAAAAGGTATCCTGCCACATAATAGGTATCGTAATGGTCAGTTATATGAGTTGGTAGATTTCCGAGTATCTCATTATATTCTTCATGAACAGAAGGTTCTGAGTCATCAGAATCAGTGAGTATGTTCAGTGAGCGGGTCTGCAAAAAAGACAAATCATTCAAATTCTCACAGTCGTCTCTTTTACAATTTCCATTAATTATGAACGATGTTAAGCCATTTATGACAGAAGTTTTCAAATCAGCAATAAACTGAAGGCAAGTAGGGTTTGTGTTCTCTACACCATGCTGTCTAATAATAAAATATATTTTCTAAAGGACCCTGGTTGAAGGACCGTAATGAAAAATACTTGAACCCTACCCTCTCCAACCGATGCCAAAGATATATAATGGATCTAATAGTTTTCTGCCAGCCAGTAATGAAGTGGAATTGATTTGTGACATCTTTATTATTTCTCTGTCAATCAGTTTCCAATCTCGTGGTTCTAACTACATCTTGGACCAATATTCAATATGAGGTGAGTCTCGTGTTAAAACACCCTTCAGGGGTTTACTTTCAGGTACAGAGAAGCTGTACTTATTCAAAGAGTCGAATAGTGAATCAACATTGTGAACGAATTCAGCTTCATCATGGTAATAAATGGTAAATTTCCTAAAGCAACCCATGTTTCAATACGAGCTGCTACAGAATAGCTGAATTGAGCTGATGCGACTTTAACTTTCATTTTAATGCGACTGTCCTTAAAATTGAAATAGTCATTTCTTAGTGTTGGTAGCATCTTAAAAGTGCGTTTCTGTTGGTCTAAATTGAAGGCTGATTCTATGAGATCAAAGCAAGCCATTTTATTCTCACTATACTGAAAGATGCTTTGGAGCAGAGCATTGCGGGTGTTTTTCATTAAATGAGGTACGTGAAAAATTATGCAAACAGGCTGACCCTTTACTCTGAAATAGAAAGTTGCTTCACCTTGGTTGCCTTCCTCTGATAATGCCGTAAGGGTTGCTCTATTTGTAGACCCTTGATCACAGACAGTCGCCATAACTGTCAGGTCAATCTGCAGCGGGTGTTCAATGACAAAAATAACAAGCTTTTTAAGCCATAAAGTGAAAACTGTTTTCGAAGTGAAATAATATGCAATAGCCTGTTTCCAATTCTTTCTAATGCCTCTAACCAAAAACACCAATGCGTGGTCTGCTACATTTTCACTTCTACCTAAGTGGCCAAGATCTTCATATCCAGAAATATGCCTTTATGGAGTTCATAATGTAGACCACTTGATTAAGATATTTCATCAAGAAGCAAAACACAGTGGCGATCAAGTTCATGCATTTTTCCGACTCGAACTTTAAGCTGATCCATCTTTGCTCTATTGATTGACAACACTTGTTTCAGAGTTGTTATAGATGACAATTTGAAAAAATTCATCAAATAACGATACAATCTGGGTCTACGCTTATACATTGACAAAGAATCTTGAACAGTCCACCGCTTTGCCTGGGGATCCCTTTCTACATTTCTAAGTTGGGAATTGATGAATTCTTTAGTTACTTTATCATACATTATAAGATTTTCCTGAATAAAATCAAATCTACTCTCATCACACGCCTATTTTAATATTTTGATTGTATCTCGTTTGTGATTCAACATTTGCCTTAATTCGGAAAGTTTAGTTAGTGTTGTTCTGTGAACTTTATACACAATTTCTTCTGATGGAGATTAAGTTTTTTTCGTTAGACCAGCTGAACGAAAAATACCTTTAGTTCAAATCCAGTTTGAGTTTTGGTCAATAACATTTGCAGATGAAAGGGTGGAAGTATAATCGCCACTAAAATCGTTTGATATTTCATTTCCATCATCTAGTAAAATAGTGAAATCAATAGGGAGATTATCAGTCGAATTTTGTTCTTAATTAGTGCATAGATATTTTTCGATGTTTTTATTAGTATCAGTGCTGTCATTGATCAGTTCATCATCTTGAATACTTACTCCTTGAATTGGTTCAACATATGAGTGATCTTCCAACATACTTGAAATTAAACAGGATGGTTCATTAAGAGATGCTGTTACAGTTAAAGATTCAGGCAAATATGGTAAACTGCCAATATATGAATGATCTCCCATAACTAAAGAAACCGAAGAGGATTTATTCAGAGACTTCATAAAAATGGCATATTAGCAATGTTCGAAGGGTGCCCTATGTTAGAAATCGGACAAGATGGTTCATTGAGAGTTTCTGGCAAAGATGATTTACTACATTCGAGTTATTATTTGGTAATAAATGATATTGCTCGTTGTGGGTTTCTGGCCAAGAAGATATACTGCCTACATTTGAACGATCCTCCTCATTATAAGAACAGGATGGTTCATTATTCAAAATAGGAAGAGATGGTATAACGCCACGGTTTAAACTTTTTTGATTTGCATTAACAAAGTCGTCTTTTTTGAAGTGATCACTACATAAGAAAAAGTTAGTAGTGTTGACAGTTTTATTTATAGAACAAAACTTTTTCCACTTCAAACAAGATGATGGATCTTGTCGAGGGAAAACATGGAAGCTAATATTTGCAGCTCGGAAGACGTACTTGTTGGGGCATGTGGGAAATTTGCAGCGATATTTAATCCTTAGCGAAATCATCTTGACAAATTCGAAAGCTGAGAACCTCCAGAAAATTCATATAATTTAAATCAACTTATCTTTTCGGATCTCGAAAAAATGGGTACTTCGGTACTTTTCTTTCCTCGCCGTTCACAAGGGTCCTCTTGTATGGTATAGTCCTTTCCCGCCGAACGCCAAGGGGTGAACCTCAAAATTAAAAAGATAACCGATAATAATGGGATATAATCCAATTTAGGTACCGTAGAATCATTCAAAGTTCAAGCTGCACAAAGTATCAGCTAAAACTGAAAAAAATTTTCAAGAGAAATACTTGACTTGATTCGAAGACACCAGCAACGGAAGCAGCTGAAAATAAAAGGGTTTATCGGGAAACTGAAAACATTGACATTGACAGAGTTTGACACTTAACGTGGTGAAATTAGTACCATCTATATGTATTATGGCAGACTACATAGATGGGTGAGGGGATGTTGAATGTTTTGGTCGGTAACAAGGCCTTATTAATGGATCTTTTCTCTGGTGAACTGACTTAAGCGCTATTTGCATGACGATTTCCGCGACACGTTGTAGATACGCTGTGTATTTGTTTTCAAAATAAAACGCTCTTATTGGTTCAAATCTTCGATTTTGATTGGTCTATCTATATATACTGGGTGATTCGCCACTGGCGCGGTGCTCTGTAGCTCCTACACTCTTGAAGATTTCATTTTTATTCGAACATTATTGTATTCAGAAAGTAAGAATCTACTTCAGCAATTTATTTTGCAGTAAACAGGCTGTCCCAATTTTCTTCAAAAAAATCTTGGGTGGTTTTTCATATTGAAACACCACTTTTTTGTTCGAGATTCAGAAACGGCCTAAACTCTGCTATAATATCTTTAAGTAATAAGCTTCTTTGGTGAGTAGTTTCGTCACAATATTTTTTTTTCATGAAAATAGGCTCTCACATCATCGCATGCTCCTCTCGGTAAAAGGAGAATACTTCTTTCCTTTCGTTTCCTTATTGCCCAAGGATAGCTTTATTGATGAATTGAAATAGATCATCCTTATTTATACAGAAATGACTCAAAAAAATTATTGAATATTGTAATTTTAAAATATAATATCTTGATTTTTTTCAAATAGAACGCCCTGTATTTTATTACTCATGTCTACGCATAAAATATTGTGCTATATTTTGAAGAAGAACCTTATCCTTCGATCATTTTCTAAATATTCGATTATTTGTAAAACTTTTCGATAAAAATTCTACAAGCCGTATCAAACTCATCAACATGCATCATTCTTCGCACAGAAGTTTTTTTTCTGTAATTATTCAAGTAGTAAAAAATGAAACCTAAACAAGATAATTCTTTTAACGAATGATAAAATCAAGATGATTAAAATGTAAATCGAGGTATGTGTTGACGTTTTTTTTTATTTGAGCCTTCTGTCAGGTGTCCGGACATATCATATTCTGCATTTTACATGGTGAACTTATCAGTGTTTCGTTATTAAACATTGTTAAAGTGAGGTTTTAAACCAATTTTCTCAATTGACTGCCATGAAGTTTTCCAAAGAAGAAATGGTTGATATTTTTTATTCTGGGTGAGTGTGATAGAAATTCTTTGTTAGCAAGTAGAGTTTATGCACAAAGGTTTCCTGATAAGAGGCATCCTGATGCAAGATGCTTTGAAAAACTTCTAATTAGATTTATCGAAACAGGTGATATCGCTTACAAAAAACATGAAAACCAAAACTGCTACAGCTGAAGGCAACCA
Organism: Cryptolaemus montrouzieri; assembly: GCA_013387265.2. Classification (NCBI taxonomy): domain Eukaryota; kingdom Metazoa; phylum Arthropoda; class Insecta; order Coleoptera; family Coccinellidae; genus Cryptolaemus; species Cryptolaemus montrouzieri. Next base: position 31,352,894 of record JABFTP020000001.1, read on the forward strand.
GTTATCAGTTTTGTTAACAGTGACAGAGGACCCAAATAAAAGCCTGAGACAGATTTCTCAGTTAACAGATATAAGTCAAACTTCCGTCCAGAGAATCTTGAAAGTGAATAAATTTCATGCATATCATGTACAGCTACACCAGGAACTGAACAATCAAGACTATGAAAATCGAATGAATTTTTGCAATTGGACAAGTGACAAAGTAGCGGAAAATCCAAATATGTTCAGCAGAGTTCTTTCCTCGGACGAGGCAAATTCCACAAAAATGGGCTTGTTAACAGGCACAACTTCGTTGAGACAAATAGATCACCAACATCGTTGGTCCTTGAATGTATGGGCCGCTTTAGTAGATCGATATCTAATTGGGCCGCACCTCAATAGTGAAATTTATATATATATTTAGATTTTCTGCAAGATCATCTACTAATGTTACTTGCCGATGTACCACAGTATATAAGACAAGGTTTGTGGTTTCAACAGGATGAAGCTCCGGCACATTACTCACATAAGGCTAGGGAATATTTGAACCATGTATTTCCAAACAAATGGATAGGACGTGGTGGTCCTGTTAGATGGCCAGCTAGGTCTCCGGACCTTACAAGTCTAGATTCTTTCTTGTGGGGTTATATCAAGGGCATCGTTTACCAAATTCCTTCTACAAGACAGTTGGATATGAGACAGAGAATAGTCGACGCCTTTCAGTCAGTTAATCCGCAAATGTTATCGAGAGTTCAACGGTCTTTCCTCAGAAGGATTGAGTTGAGTCTACAAAGAAACGGGCAACATTTTGAACATTTATTGAAATAGTTCAACACCTTGTAAATCATCTCACCAAAAACCAATCTATTACGTATTTCATACACGACTACCTTAAAATATCTCCATTTCTCTGATCGAGTATAATGATATGTACAAATAAACTCTTCTTTCCCAACCTCTGATTTTATTATTTTAGTTTATTTTTTATATTTCGAAAAAGGTCGAAGATAAAGATAAGGTTACTTCTGCAAAAATATGGCACAATATTTTATGCGTTGACATGAATAATGAAATACAGGATGGTTAGGTTATGTTAGGTTAGACTTCTTGCCAATTTCCATAACCTGACCATTTGAAAAAATCAAGATATGATATTTTTAAAACTACAATATTCAATAATTTTTTGAGTCACTCCTGTATAAAATGAGGATAATCTATTTCAATTCATCAATAAAGCTATCCTTGTGTATCGTAATAAGAATACGAAAGGAGAAAAGTATTCATCCTCTTTGGCCGAATGGGCTTGTAATGATGTGAGAGCCTATTTTTATGCATTTTCACGAAAAAAAAAATATTGTGACGAAACTACTCACCAAAAAACTTGAAGACATCATAGCAGAGTTCAGGACGCTCTTAAATCTTCAACAAAAAGTGATCTTCCAATCTGAAAAAACCTTCAAAGATTTTTTATAGAAAATTGGACAAACTGTTTACTTTAAAGTAATTTTCTGAAGTAGATTTTCACTTTCTAAATACAATACCGAATAATGAAATCTTCAAGAAACAATTTACGAGCTACAGAGCACCGCCACTGGTGAATCACCCAGTAGTATATATATATATATATATATATATATATATATATATATATATATATATATATATATATATATATATATATATATATATATATATATATATATATATATATTAATACCATTGCCAGGCAATGATATATATATATATATATATTAGGATAACGTTAAATGTTATGAGAATTTATCAATCTACCAGAATATATACATACTATAGCATCATCAGACAATGATATCAATGTACCAACGAGTAGTGTCAGAGGCTTTCTCCCGGAAAATCCAGTGTACGGACCTTAGTCAAGTAACACTGAATGTTACTCATTAATAGTTTCCTTTGTGTGAAGTGGTGAACGATCGAATAGAATACTGCTCTGAATATAAATATGACAAAATTGTCAGTTAATTATATTACATTTATATAAACAAATAAATAAAATATGAAATGAGATTCTGAGCAGTATAAACTAAAGAGAAACCTATGACTCTACCTCATTATTATTTTCGGAAAGAAACCTACGAAGAATATTACAAGATTTGATGACTGTTATCTTTTGTAACTGTTCAAACAAATTTTCTTCAGACCCAAAATCTCAATACTTTTGTGAAGATTTCTAGGAATAACGCCTATTGTAGAAATAATAATCGGTAGAATAAATGTTTTCTTCATTTTCCACATTTTTTTAATCTCGTCGCCAAGCATCATATCTTTAGAAATTTTTTCATTGTATTTATTTTGTATATTATGTGTGTCGGGTATAGCAATATCAATTATATATGTTATTTGATTCTGTTTATCATTATGAACGATATCTGGTCTATTGTGTTTTACAGCTCTGTTGCAAAGAATTGTTTTATCAAAATAAAGTTTATATTTGTCATTTTCACAAATAATCTCAGGTTCATATTTGTGAATTTTTTTTTTGGGAATTAGGTCATGTTTAATTCCTAGATTAAAGTGAATAATATTAGCGACGGCATTATGTCTTTCTAAATAATCTGTTGAAGCAAGGACTGAGCAAGATGATAATATATGAAAAACTGTTTCTGAAGAACAGAAACATCTACGGCAAGAATCATCTATATTTTGTTTGATGATGTGTTTTCTATAATTCCTCGTGAAAACAACCTGATCCTGGATCGCAATTGCCAAGCCTTCTGTTTCAGCAAACAATTCTCCAGATACTAACCATTTATTCGATGCAATTTCATCAATATAATCATTTTTCAATTCTTCAGGAGCTTTCCGTGTAATTCCTTCTGCATCCAACTTTCTCTTTAGAATTATCATCAAATATATCAAAATCTATCTTTTGCATTGTCAAGTTCAGAGGTGTAAGATTATAATCTGAAGCAACAACAATATCATGTAATTTAGACGTTCTCTGTTTATCATGAAAATGGGAACGTAGATGAAAAATCTGTTTACTATGAAGATTAGTCAAATCAATTAATCCACGACCTCCAAGATGTCTAGGTAGTGTAACTCTCTGAACAGCTGACTTTGGGTGGTGCTTATGATATTTACAGAGCATTTTCCTCGTTTGACATTGTAATTCATTTAGATCAATTTTAGACCATTTAATAATTCCAAAAGAAGATGTAAGAATAGGAACAGCATAGGAGTTGATAGCTCTGAAAAGGTTTTTACTAGTTAAATAACTCATGATGATAATTCTAAGTCTTTTGTAATATGAACTTCTAATATTTTCTTTAGTGCTGCTATGGTTAATTGTCTTCTCTTGACAAAATCCAAGATATTTATATGTATCTCCTTGATGCATTGGCTCGATTTCGATATTGGAAATCTTTATATAATCAGAGGTGATCTTTCCTTTTCAATAGAAAGATTTTTACATTTTGGAAACCCAAATTTCATATGAATATCATTGGAATAGTTGAAAGTAATCTCAAGTAGACTTTTAAATGAGATCTGGTTCCGCATATAATTTAATATCATCTAAATAAATTAAGTGACTTAATTTGAATTCAGTTAATAGACTCTTTATTTTGAAGCCGAAACTAGTAGCATTTAATTCATGAGATAATGGATTGAGGTAAAGACAAAACCAAAGAGCACTTAATGAATCACCTTGAAAATGCCTCTTTGATTGGAATTACTTCGGATTTTAACGATTGTTTTGAAATATTTAAATGAAGATTGGTTCTCCAATTTTTCATTACAAATTCAAGAAAATGACGAAGTGTCTCATCAATTTTATAAATTTCCAAAATTTCTTGAAGCTATATATTCGATTTGTTTATTCATCAACGCTGCGAGTCAATATATATATATATATATATATATATATATATATATATATATATATATATATATATATATATATATATATATATATATATATATATATATATATATATTCAACTCAGAAAGTTGAATTATTTGCACAAAATATCTATATTCGTGCAATAGAACTATAACGAGTAAATCTCACCTTTCAGGGCATTAAATAATAATTGCGTTACCAAGTAGGTTCAGTAATGCGTGAAATAATGAAAGGACAGTAAATTTCAATTCTGGAAAAATCTGAGTCAACCTATCATGAATGAAAGATGAAGTAATTGAATTAAGATTTATCTTCCTAACAATGGCGATTGATAATCGGGAGTGTCCTTTGAAGAAAGTTACTTCAATTACTAGTAATGGTTTTTTATGAGATAATTTATACGAGGTACGTTCCAGAATTCTTTTAAAACATAATGAAAAAATGTTTTTGTCAAACAAATTTATTATATATGGTCTTTTATGCTGTCGATAAAATGATTTTCAGTATCTACATTAAAGTTAAATAAATGTTTTAAATGAGCCTTTTGAAAGAATATATTTGGTATTTCTTGGATGGCTAGTAGTATTAAGTTATAAAGAAATTACTGTAAAAATAAACTAAATATGATTTGTAAATTCAGCAACAATGACGGAAAATGAATGAATAAAAAGTAATCGAAAATACAAATTTCATCAATTTTTCTTGATATAACTACAGATTTTTTTGATCCAGAGGTCGTTACTTGATGAAAATCGATATTTTTCAATGGGATAAAACTATTTCATCTTGAAATTTTGAATGAGGTTAAAATACCATATTCCACCTTGGATAAAGCATTATTTTTATAAGCCTCTATCTTTCCGTTTATGAAGGTAACTTTTCTCTAACTTAGATATTTTAAATTTATGAGGAATGTGAATAATATTACATTTCATATAAACCTCAGATGAAATGCTGAGAATAACATGTGAAAAGCGAGGGATATGTACAGTAGATACAATTATTAGAATGAGATTGGAATGATTCACGTGCTTTTCTTGTTTTATTCCAAGCAGCAAATGCACCCCAAAACAATATCGAAGCCTTTTTCGGTGCATTTTTCTCTACATTCCGAAGTCAAACCTAAACTTTTTACTTGATGATACCAAGTTTGTGTGAGATGAAACCAACATCCTGTACTTTTTGTATTTGGTTAAACATTCAGCGAGTCAATCGAAAAGCATGGCGAATCAAGAGTCATTGTTCTTCCTATCTCAAAGGCCTTTGATAGGGTTTGACTCGCAGCGTTGATGAATAAACAAATCGAATGGGGTATTTCGGAAAAATTGCGTGGTAGGTTTAGAATCTTTCTCTCCAGTAGATCGGTTCGGGTGATAGTTGATGGTATAACGAGTGAATCTATTCAGGTTAACCCGAGTAAGGCAGATTGAACTCGGTGAATTTCAACGCGAACAAGATGCAATTAAGAACCTTTTCCATAAAAGTCACTACTGTAGAGCCTCCTCTAATTATACAAGGATATCGAATTTCCTCAGAAAAGAACATGCATCTACTTGGCGTCAAAGTCAACACTCCAGTTTGCTGACATGACCATATGTCATCCAAATCTGCACAGGTACGACATAATCTGGAATACTGTTTCCATGTGTGGGGCTCCTCACTTAAGCATTCATTATATCTATTGGGTATCGTCCAAAAAGAGTAGTGCACCTCATCGACCAGCCAAGATCTCGCATGATCCTCAATCGTTCGCTCAAAGGCGGCAGGTTGCTGATCTTTATCTTTTCTGCAGGTGTTTCTATGGTGAATGCACTGAAGAACTAGAAGGTTTGGTTGAAGAAAGAATCCAGTTCCAAAGAGAAACCAGTCTCGCGAAAAACTCTCATTAGCAGATAGTCCTACTAGTTACGACTCGTAGTTCTCTCTATGAAAATTCTTTCGTTTACTGGGGTACTGTGCTTTGGAACTTGTTTCCATCGAACATCTTTCCTATAACTTTCAATTTGGTCCTCTTCAAGAAGCAAGTGGCATCTTGGGCGGCCACACCTGTGGTGTGGTATGAACATGACTTTGTGATTTTGGGTAAGCACAATTCATGTGTGAGTTGATTTGTTTTTTAACAGACAAGAAACTAAAGAAATGTAATATCCATTGAAGAGTTCATGGATAGTGAACAATTGTTTAAAACACTAGGTGCAGTATGAGAATATGCCGCCCACATAAATGATTTTGGAATCGCATCAACATTTTCTGATTACACGAAATGATTACCAATTCCTCTGAAACATCGTTGGCTAATAAAAATTAATGGTTTCTATTGGTTTCAGGTTGCTTCAACGTCTAAGATACATTTTGGTACAGCTGGTAACACTTTACGGCGTGCAGAGTGGATATTTTCCCTTACGCAGTATATATGTATTATTCGTCGTTGAACATGTAAGGTCAGCTTCAATTTGGCATATTTCTTGACTAATGTTTCTCAAGAGTTTTCACTCACATCTTGCTAAGCCTTTCGTTCAACAGGTAAGCTTATATTTTGTCGTTGAAGCATCTGTTGCTATGTTTTTTATTCGAATATTACATGGCTCCCAGATTCATCAACTGTTCGAAGATATGCTGGACATCATCTTTAACGCATCTACATTTAGTTTCTTTTGATGCTAATTTACCTTTTTTTATATTTGGAACACTTATCAACTATGAGAACTTTTCCTGAGCATTTCACTCAATCGATGTAACTCTATCCTCTGCTGCCCTAATTCCAGAGGCAGACTTTCCGCTTTTGGATATCAATGTATTGTTTGACATTCTCTACCAAAATAGCACAGTTTCGTCTGCATTTAATATTTGCTCAGGTTTATATCCTCCATCAACTACTAGGTTTGCAAATTCTTCTGGATACCTTACGGCTGCAGTAGTGTCTACAAATGCAGCTTTTCCATGAATTTTCATGCTATTCAATGAACAAGGAGATATTATCGACAGTAATACGAGAGAAAGAACTGAAAATTAATGATGATAAAGACTATGAAACAAACCGCATGCTGGTCAATTGAGATAAAAGCCGAAATCAAGAAGAAGAGCTACTGGCAAGGGTACCTCAATGATAGAACAGAAATGAAATGGGAGATGTACAAAGAGCAGAGGAAAAAAGTGAAAGATTTGGTATTAGAAGCAAAACAGAAAACTTGGCAGGAATTTGGAAATAAGTTAGAAAGCAAAGGTAACCAAAAACTATTCTTTAGAGGAGAAGAGAAAGGGAAAAAGACAAGATTCAATTGCAATCCTGGATTCTGAAGGAAAAATATTAACAGAAGAAGGGACAATTATGGAAAGATGGAAGTAATATTTCGACCATTGATTGAATGAAGGAAATGACAGAGCGGAGACAAGAACACACTTACAGGAAAAATAATCGATGGAAAACCACAGGAAGAGGAAACAGAAGAGGAAATTACAAGGAAGGAACTAATCGACGCAATTTAAACTTCAAAAAATTGAAAAGCATCGGGAGAAGACAAAACAACAACTGAGATGATTGAAAACATAGGAGACGAGGAAGTAGAACTGTTGCTGACTATAGTTAATAAAGTTTGGAAAGAAGAACGGATACCCAATGATTGGAGGGTGGGTTTGATAGAACCTATATACAAAGACAGATATAGCAAAAACTGTAGTAATTAAAGAGGAATAACACTTCTAAGCAGAGTGGTGAAATTATACGAAAAAATATCAGAAACGAGATTGAGGGCTATTATCGAACCGACATTACTAGAATCACAAAGCGGATTCAGAGGAGGCAAGAGCTCACAAGACCACATTTTAACCCTGAAAGAAATCATCAGAAGGACATTGGCTAGGATAGAACATTGTATCTATCATTTATAGACCTGGAGAAAGCATTTCACATAGTGAAGAGGAAGATAAAACGGGAAATATTGAGGAAAAGAAGGATAAATAACAAATTGATTGCGGAAGCGAAAAGTTTATATAAGAAAACGGAAAATTGTGTGATCATAAAGAAAATGACATCTAGAATTTTTTTGACTAAAGGGGGAGTACCACAAGAGGAGGATTGAGTCATCTGCTCCTTATAACATACATGGCCGAAATCCTCAGACAAACTAAAGAAAGAATCAAGTCAACAGATGTGGGATACACGAAACTTGAAAGTGTGAACATTTCTGAGTGGATTTTCGCGGATGATGTGGCAATAATCGCTATGAGTGAAGAAGATTTGCAGGACGATCTTAACGTATGGAAGATGACCTTGCAGAAAAACGGCATGGTTATGAATAAAAACAATACGAAGTAATGACGATACGAGGGAACCGAAAGACATAACTATTGAGATTGAAAATGAAACAATAGAACAAGTGAAAAAGTACAAATACCTGCTAACTTTAATCGATGAAAGTGGCACACAAAATTCAGAACTGAGTAAAATAATAGATAAGACAAACAGAGTATACTAAGCAATGAATAAAGGGCTCATCAACATAAAAGACATTTCGAAGCAAACTAAAATGAAGATTTCCTGATGTGTATATAGACCAATCTCAACATACGGATGTGAGTCATGGGTGCTTAGTAAACAGGAAAAAAGCAGATTACAGGCGACTGAAATGAAGTACCTCAGAAGGGTTAAAGGAGTTACAATAATGGATAAGCTGAAAATGCAGACATAAGACAGGAATTGGACATAAAACCATTATCAAGGTTCATCGAACAGAATCAATTGGAATGGTGGGGACATCTGAAAAGAATGAAAAACGCTGCACAAGTAAGAAGAGTATGGGAGGCAGGAAATACATTCAACAGGAGAAGAGGAAGACCGAAAAATACTTGGGATGAGTGAACTGGAAAATTGTTGAAGAACAGAGGATTAACATGGAAGGAGGCGGAAGGAATGGCAGCAAACAGGAAGGACTGGTAGAAGCTGATACAATGGGAACCATGATTGACAGATAACCCCTACGCCCTTAAGGTACACAAGCGGAAAGTAGATTATATATATATATATATATATATATATATATATATATATATATATATATATATATATATATATATATATATATATATTGGTGCGATTCCAAAATCATTTATGTGCATGGACGACATCACCATGAGATTGATATTGTTTTATCTCCAGCAGAAGTAGTGACTGATTTGGAAATTGCTATTTACCTTTTTTTCTCTAATTCTAAACTCTTATGAGGAGGCAATGCTTGTCATACCTCAGGTGTGGCCCAAGATGCCATTCACTTCTTGAAGAGGACCAAATTGAAAGTTATAGGAAAGCTGTTCAATGGAAACAAGTTCCAAAGCACAGTACCCCAGTAAACGAAAGAATTTTCATAGAGAGAACTACGAGTCGTAACTAGTAGGACTATCTGCTAATGAGAGTTTTTCGCGAGACTGGATTCTTTCTTGAACCAAACCTTCCAGTTCTTCAGTACATTAACCATTGAAGCACCTGCAGAAAAGATAAAATCAGCAACCTGCCGCCTTTGACAGCAAACAGGAAGGACTGGAAGAAGCTGATACAATGGGAACTATGATTGACAAATAACCTGTACACCCTAAGGGTACACGAGTGGAAAGATATATATATATATATATATATATATATATATATATATATATATATATATATATATATATATATATATATATATATATATATATATATAATATTTGCCATCATTGATATTAATGACCGACTATTGGTCATCACTATGGTCGAACCCCAAAGAACACAATAGAGATGCGGAATGGATCACGAATGAAAAGAACACCTCGATATCAGACATATGGACTTCGAAGGAATTACGGAGGAATAAATCACATTAGTAGTTAGAGCTACCAACAAGTGCAAGGCCACAGGTATAGATAATATCCACAATTACTGGTACAAGAAGTTTCATGAGCTTCATGGAGCCCTAGCAAAACAGCTCACGTATGTTCTTTAACATCCCATGAAAACACCCACTTTCCTAACACAAGGCTTAACATATATGCTACCTAAGAGCGATAGAACACAGGATCCGTCTCAATATAGGCCAATCACTTGCTTGCCAACACTCTACAAAATACTCACCTCATGCATATCCAATCGAATATACCAACACCTTGACGACAACAATATATTAGCTAAGAAGCAAAAGGGATGCAGAAAGAAACATCACGGGTGCAAGGAACAACTCATCATCGATTCTGTGATAATGAAACAGGCACAGGCAGGTGGAATTTTTCAAGAAGACTCTTTGAGTCCACTATGGTTATGTTTAGCTATGAACCCATTGTCCTCAATGCTCAATAGAACAGGATAGAGATTTAGGATAAAAACAGACAGGAACTATCATACAATCTCCCACCTGCTGTATATGGTTGACATCAAATTATATGCTTCGAACAAGAAGCAATTGGATGATCGGCTGAAAACTGTCATTAAGTTCTCGGCAGATGTTCATATGAAATTCGGGATTGAAAAATGTAAGACCCTGAACATTCAAAAAGGCAAAGTCATAGATGGTGAAACACAACTTCCAAACGGTGATATTATACAGTGCATAAGAGATGGCGAAACATACAAGTATCTAGGATACCAACAAGCCAGATTGCTAGACCAAAAACAATCAAAGGAGAAGATTCGTTCAGAATACATTCAGCGTCTGAAGACTGTGCTGAAATCAATGTTGAACTCGGGGAATCTAGTCAAGGCAATTAACACCTACGCTATTTCAGTGTTCCTTTACTCATTTGCAATAATCAGATGGACTAAGACAGAACTGGATGATATTCAAAGGCAGACCCGAACGATGCTGACAAAGTACAATAATCATCATCCAAAATCGCGGAGGACGCGGATTAATAGATGTCAATTTACACACTGAACAGATGAAAATCTCAGAGAATTCTTATCTGCAAAAGCTCTCACTTCTGACCTCCATAGAGTGGTATCGTTGGCTGATAAGGGATATACACCTCTAAATCTTTCTACCAGAGATGACCTGCTGAATCTACCGTTCCTATCAGATACTGAAAAACAAAAGCAATGGTCAAAAAAGGAATTGCATGGACGACATCACCATGAGATTAATCAACCACACACCGACAAAGAAGCCTTCAACAAATGGTTGATGAAAGGAGAATTATTCGCGGAAACAGAAGGATTCCTTATAGCCATTCAAGACCAACTGATCGCTACAAACAACTACAAAAAATTTATTATGAAGGACGGAGCATTACAAACAGATAAATGCAGAAAATGCCATATAAGATCGGAGACTATACAGCATATTTAGTACGGACTTCTGAATACCTTCCAGCCATATTACAAGTATCAACCGGCGCCAGTATTGGAAAATGACTCTATCAGATTATACTACGATAGGCCTGTTATCACTGACAGAATGGTGACGAATAATAGGCCAGACATAGTGGTGTATGATAAGAGAGCCAGAACAGCAATGCTGGTGGATGTCGCCATACCGAATAATAACAACGTGCTGAGCAAGTTCCAGGAGAAAAAGTCCAAATACACCGACATTGCTATTGAGATCAAGCAGATGAGTCACCTCGATAAAATAGATATTGTTCCTGTCATCGTATTCTCGACTGGGTTAATACCCAAAACTTTGCATGATAGACTTAAGAAATTAGAATTGCATAAGAATACCTATATAGAAATGCAAAAAGCTGTAATTCTTAATACATGTAGGATAGTTAGGAAATGTATGTCAGGTATATTGTAATCGAGCCTATTCCCTTTGATTGCTGAATCTGGGAAAGGTAAATTATATCCAGCTAACAGCTGAGATAGTGCATAAGTCCACGATAATAAATAATGATAAGGTTTATTCAGTACTGCATAATGTATACAACAGTCATACAAAAAACATAAATCGCAGAGATAATAATAATAATTATTTTCTGTTAGCGATATGAAACCTAAACAATTTTATTTTTCTTTCCTCGACAAATTCAAAATTAAAATGAAAATAATATGAATTCTATGTTTTGTTCTTGCTCTTGTTTGTTTAAAATAAGGTGCCTTGTCATGACCGGGTAACTTTTTTCGTATTTAGATTGTATTGTCGAATTCGGGTTGAGTCATTAATCGGGTTATAACCTTTTTTTCTTTCATTTTTGCATACTATATGAAAAACTGTTTCTGAAAAACAAAAACATCTATGGCAAGAATCATCTATATTTTGCTTGATGATGTGTTTTCTATAATTCTTCGTGAAAACAACCTGATCCTGGATCGCAATTGCCAAGCCTTCTGTTTCAGCATTTTTTTGCATTGTCAAGTTCAGAGGTGTAAGGTTATAATCTGAAGCAACAATAATATCATGTAATTTAGACGTTCTCTGTTTATCATGAAAATGAGAACGTGAATGAAAAATCTGTTTACTATGAAGATTATTCAAATCAGTTAATCCACGACCTCCAAGATGTCTAGGTAATGTAACTCTTTGAACAGCTGACTTTGGGTGGTGCTTATGATATTAACAAAGCATTTTCCTCGTTTGACATTGTAATTAATTTAGATCAGTTTTAGACCATTTAATAATTCCAAAAGAAGATGTAAAAATAGGAACTGCATAGGAGTTGATAGCTCTGAAAAGGTTTTAACTAGTTGAATGACTCTTGATGATAATTCTTAGTCTGTTGTAATATAAACTTCTAACAATTCATTTAGTGCTTTTATGGTTAATTGTCTTCTCATGAACAAATCCAAGATATTTATAGGTATGTTCTTGATGCATTGGCTCGATTTCAATATTGCAAATCTTTATATAATCAGAGGTGATCTTTCCTTCTCAATAGAAAGATGTTTACATATTGGAAGCCCAAATTTCATATGAATATCATTGGAATAGTTGAAAGTAATCTGAAGTAGACTTTTCAAATGAGATCTAGTTCCGGCATAAAATTTAATATCATAAGTTGATAGACTCTTTATTTTGAAGCCGAAACTAGTAGCATTCAATACATTAGATACTGGATTAAGGTAGAGACAAAACCAAAGTTACTTGACATGTTAACGATTGTTTTGAAATATTTAAATGAAGATTGGTTCTCCAATTTTTCATAACAAATTCAAAAAAGGGACGAAGTGTCTTATCAATTTTATAAATTTCCAAAATTTCTTGAAGCCATGAGTGAAGAGAACTATCAAAAGCCTTTTGGTAATCAATGAAGGCTGTATGAGTATTTCTCATCTTAGTTTGAGCTTGATTCAAAGCAACAGAATCAATTACAAGTCGTTCTTTAGTACCAAGGTGGTTTTTTCTACATCCTTTTTGTTGTTCGGAAAGAATCTTGTTATAATTCTCCAAATGTGTATAAATTTTTGGGTAATACATGCAGTTAGAATTTTATATATTATTGGAAAGCAAGTTATTGGTCTATATTGAGATGGATCAATAGTATTAACACTTTCCGGTTTTAAATAAGTAATTCCTTGTGTGAAAAATAAAGGAGTAGCTGCGGGTCCTTTATTATTAATGAATATTCAGCTAATTTTTCATGAACGCAAGATAATTTTGAAACCAAAAGTTATGAATACCATCAACACCAGGAGATTTCCATTTTCTTGTGTGTTTAATAACTGATGGTATATCTTCGTTTGAAAATTTTTCGAATCGCATGTATTCTATTTTAGAAAATCGAACTTGCACTGGAATTGTGTTGCTTTGGCAACAAACAGAAGGACTGGAAGAAGCTGATACAATGGGAACTATGAGTGACAAATAACCCCTACACCCTAAGGGTACACAAGGAGAAAGCATTTCACAAAGTGAAGAGGAAGATGAAATGGGAAATATTGAGGAAAAGAAGGGTAAATAACAAATTGATTGCGGAAGCCAAAAGTTTATATAAGAAAACGGAAAATTGTGTGATCATAAAGAAAATGACATCTAGAATTTTTTGACTGAAGGGGAGTACGACAAGAGCTCCTTATAACATACATGGCCGAAATCCTCAGACAAACTAAAGAAAGAATCTAGTCAACACATGTGGGATACACGAAACTTGAAAGTGTGAACATTTCTGAGTGGATTTGCAGGACGATCTTAACGTATGGAAGATGACCTTGCAGAAAAACGGCATGGTTATGAATAAAAACAATACGAAGTAATGACGATACGAGGGAACCGAAAGACATAACTATTAAGATTGAAAATGAAACAATAGAACAAGTAAAAAAGTACAAATACCTGCTAACTTTAATCGATGAAAGTGGCACACAAAATTCAGAACTGAATAAAAGAATAGATAAGACAAACAGAGTATACTACGCAATGAATAAAGGGATCATCAACATAAAAGACATCTCGAAGCAAACTAAAATGAAGGTTTCCCGATGTGTATATAGACCAATCTCAACATCCGGATGTGAGTCATGGGTGCTTAGTAAACAGGAAAAAGCAGATAACAGGCAACTGAAATGAAGTACCTCAGAAGGGTTAAAGGAGTTACAATAATGGATAATCTGAAAATGCAGACATAAGACAGGAAGGGGAAATTACAAATTGATTGCGGCAGCTAAAAGTTTATATGAGAAAACGGAAAATTGTGTGATCATAAAGAATATGAGATCTGGAATTTTTTTGACTAAAGAGGGAGTACAACAAGGGGGAGGATTGAGTCCCCTGCTCTTTATAACATTCATAGACGAAATCTTCAGACAAACTAAAGAAAGAATCAAGTCAACACATGTGGGATACAGAAAACTTGAAAGTGTGAACATTTCTGAGTGTATTTTCGCGGATGATGTGGCAATAATCGCTAAGAGTAAGGAAGATTTGCAGGACAATCTTAACGTATGGAAGATGACCTTGCAGAAAAACGTCATGGTAATGAATGAAAATAAGACGAAAGTAATGACGATATCGAGAAAACCGAAAACATAAGTATTAAGATTGAAAATGAAACAATAGAACAAGTAAAAAAGTACAAATACCTGGGAACTATAATCTATGAAAGTGGCACAAAAAATTCAGAACTGAATGAAGGAATAGAGAAGACAAACAAAGTGTATTACGCAATGAAAAAGGGTTCATCAACAGAAAAGAAATCACGAAGCAAACTAAAATGAAGGTTTTCCGATGTATATATAGACCAATCGTAATATGCGGATGTGAGTCATGGGTGCTCAGTAAACAGGAAGAAAGCAGATTACAGGCGACGGAGATGAAGTGCCTCAGAAGGGTTAAAGGAGTTACAATAATGGATAAGGTAAAAAATGCAGATATAATACAGGAATAATAAACGGACCACTCAAAGACACACAATTTTGCTTGTGGTCTTCGATCCATAATGACAGTCACTTCCATTTTTTTCATTCATATTGTGAACGGTTCTTACCTATAGATTTTGTAAGTTAGGATATTTTTCATATTTATTATAGTTGATTGTAGAAAATTTATGAACTAATTAGTTTCAACTTTAACGGTAAAACTCATCATTTATATTTACCATTGAAGTTGAAACTGATACCTCCATAAATTTCCTAGAATTAACTATAACAAACATAAACAATATCTTAACTTATAATATTTATAGAGAAGAATCTTTAACAGACAACAATCCCCATGGAGTCACTTAATCATTTAAATTATAAACTCGCTGCCTATATTCCTATGGTCCACAAAGCTTTTACTATCTCCCTCTCAATTCAAGATTTCAAAACTGAAAAAATATCATAAAAATAAGAGCCTTCAACAAAAATGTACCAGCCTCTTTCATAAATTAAATAATTGAACGCAGAGAATAAAATCGAACATCAACACTATTATAATGCATTCAAGAAAAACGCGAAAAAAGATGCTAGTTTCATTAATGACGGCCCACTTTGTCATGAAATAAAATATTATTTTTCAAAATTCAAAATAAGGACCTTATTCTCAAGCGGTCCTAATCTTAGCAAATTATTTTTCAATGCAAAACAGAAAACATATAAACTCAAACAATATGGTATTTACGAATGTAACGAATGCCCTTTAGCTTATGTAGATCAAACAGGTAGAAATTTTGAATGCAGGTTCAAAAAACATATATGAAAACGACAAGTATTTTTTCTCTTTCAAAATAAATATGTCATCAATATCATTAATTATTACTTCACCCTGATACTATACATCCTTTTTTCAAGAACAATTGAAGACAAACTACCCAATGTCATCGTAGTTTCAACTTGTACTTCAGATTTGAACTTGAACTGCAAATTTCGTTGCATTTAGATCTCGTTTCCATTAAGTTCATATATTCCGAACATTCTTCAGTGTTTCAACTTGAATTATCATTTTGATCGATATATCCAAATAAGTCGTTTCTAATTTTTCAAGTCCAAGAGATGATGCAACCATCAATTGAATTGCAATTATCATTCAACTTGAATTTTTCGTGATTCTTCTTCCTTCTTAAATTTCATCATGAACTGGTTTCTAATTACTTGGCGTAAAAATTTCGATATTTCATCAGATTCTTGGATACCCTATTGTCCAACCCTGATTGTATCTATTACCTGCACAATAAATCTTGGATTTTTCGACTTGAAAATGGTCAACCTTGCTTGTTGTGACCTAATTCGAACAGTAGATACCATATACCACGCATTCAATAGTAATATGAAAACGAGTTTATTTTTTTTGCTAATCTTATGTAATAGTAGGATGAATTGAGGAGGATGCTGTATATATATCTGGGTCGTGAGTCTTGTAGATTATTCAGTATTCTGAAGAAGAAGTTACTAATATCAACAACAAACATGTACACATTGGTAAGTATGTTTTGAATTTCTTTGAGCTTGATTTGAATTACTGAAAATATAAGTTTATATATATATATATATATATATATATATATATATATATATATATATATATATATATATATATATATATATATATATATATATATATATATATATATATATATATATATATATATATATATATATATATATTATATTGTAAAGAAAGTAAAATCTACTTCCGCAATTTATTTTGCAGTAAACACAGTGTCCCAATTTTCTATAAAAATCTTGGGAGGTTTTCCAAGAATGGAAGACCAATTTTTGTTGAAGTTACAAGAGCGTCCTAAACTCTGCTATAATGTCTTTAAGTAAAAAATTTTTTCGGTGAGTAATTTCGTCACAATATTTTTTTCCCTGAAAATTCATGAAAATAGGCTCTCAC
Organism: Cryptolaemus montrouzieri; assembly: GCA_013387265.2. Lineage (NCBI taxonomy): Eukaryota > Metazoa > Arthropoda > Insecta > Coleoptera > Coccinellidae > Cryptolaemus > Cryptolaemus montrouzieri. The sequence goes on from JABFTP020000001.1 coordinate 31,369,967, forward strand.
ATCATCGCATGCTCCTCCGGCCAGAGAGGATGAATACTTTTTTCTTTCGCTTTCTTTTTGCCCAAGGATAGCTTTATTAATGAATTGAAATAGATTATCCTCATTTTATACAGGAGTGACTCAAAAATTATTGAATATTGTACCCTGTATTTTATTATTCATGTCAAGGCATAAAATATTGTGCCATATTTTTGCACAAGTAACCTTATCTTTATCTTAGACCATTTTCGAGATAAAAAAAATAAACTAAAATAATAAATTCAGAGGTTACGAAAGATGAGTTTATTAGTACATATCATTATACTTGATCAGAGAAATGGAGATATTTTAAGGCAGTCTTGTATGAAATACGTAATGGATTGGTTTTTGGAGAGATGATCTATAAGGTGTTGAACTATTTCATTAAGTGTTCGAAATGTTGGCCGTTTCTTTGTAGACAGCACTCAATCCTTTTGAGAAAGACCGTTGAACTCTCGACAACATTTGCGGATTAACTGACTGAAAGGCGTCGACTATTCTCTGTCTCATATCCAACTGTGTTGTAGAAGGAATCTGGTGAACGATGCCCTTGATATAACCCCACAAGAAAAAATCTAGACTTATAAGGTCCGGAGACCTAGCTGGCCATCTAACAGGACCACCACGTTCTATCCATTTGTTTGGAAATACATGATTCAAATGCTCCCTAACCTGATGTGAGTAATGTGCCGGCGCTCCATTCTGTTGAAACCACAAATCCTGTCTTATATGCTCTGCTACATCGGCAAGTAACATTGGTAGATGATTTTGTAGGAAATCAAAATACATTTCACTATTAAGGTGCCCTTCGAAAAAGTGCGGCCCAATTATATATCCATCTACTATAGCGGCCATACATTCAAGGACCAACGATGCTGGTGATCTATTTGTCTCATGAGGTGTGGCGTAATAATGAAAGTCGTGCCTGTTAACAAGCCCATTCTTGTGGAAAGTTGTCTCGTCCGAAAAAAGAACCCTGCTGAACATATTCTTTGTCACTTGCCCAATTGCAAAAATTGATTCGATTTTCATAGTCTTGATTGTTCAGTTCCTGGTGCAGCTGTACATGATATGCATGAAATTTATTCATTTGCAAGATTCTCTGGACGGAAGTTCGACTCATATCTGTTAAATGAGAGAACTCTCTTTGGCTTTTATATGAGTCCTCTGTCACTGTCAACAAAACTGATAACTGGTTGTCTTCTGCTGTAGCAATTTTTGGTTTTTCATGTTTTTTGTAAGCGATATTACCCGTTTCGATAAATCTAATTAGAAGTTTTTCTAAGCATCTTGCATCAGGACGCCTCTTATCAGGAAACATTTGTGCATAAACTCTACTTGTCAACGAAGAATTTCTATCACACTCATCCAGAATGAAAATCATATCAACCATTTTTTCTTTGGAGAACTTGATGGCAGTCAATTGAAAAATTTGGGTTCAAACCTCACTTTAACAATGTTTAATAAAGAAACACTGATGAGTTCACCATGTAAAATGCAGAATATGATATGTCTGGACACCTGACAGAAGGCACAAGTAAAAAAAGTCAACACATACCTTGATTTACCTTTTAATCATCTGGATTTTATCATTCGTTAAAAGAATTATCTTGTTTAGGTATCATTTTTACTACTTGAGTCATTACAGAAAAAAAATCTGTGCGAATAATGATGCATGTTGATGAGTTTGATACGGTTTGTAAAATTTTCATCAAAATTTTTACAAATAATCGAATATTTCAAAAATGATCGAAGATAAAGAAAAGGTTGCTTCTGCAAAAATATAGCACAATATTTTATGCGTTGACATGAATAATAAAATACAGGGTGTTCCATTTGAAAAAATCAAGATATGATATTTTAAAAATTACAATATTCAATAATTTTTTGAGTCACTCCTGTATGAAATGAGGATAATTTATTTCAATTCATCAATAAAGCTATCCTTGGGAATAAGAATACGAAAGGAGAATAGTATCCATACTCTGGCCGAAGGAGCATGCTATGATGTGAGAGCTCATTTTCATGAATTTTTACGGAAAAAAAAATATGACGAAACTACTCACCAAAAAAACTTATTACTTAAAGACATTATAGCAAAGCTTACGCCGCTCCTGAATGTTGAACAAAAAAGTTGTCTTCCAATCTGAAAAAACCACCCAAGATTTTTTTATAGAAAATTGAGACACTCTGTTTACTGCAAATAAATTGCTGGAGTAGATTCCTACTTTCTAAATACAATATCGTTCGAACAAAAATGAAATCTTCAAGAGTGTACGAGCTACAGAGCACCGCGCCACTGATGAATCACCCAGTATATTCTGGCCAGTCTTTTCCAGGTAATGATAATGTGAAAACCCCCATATAACCACAAAAAGTAGAGAACTTAATTACCTATAATTAGATAAAATTATCGGATCACTCTTTGATGACAACTTTCAGATAATGGACGACCGGACTAATCTATGAAATTCCAAATTTTTGATGTACAGTATAAGTTCCTCATTCGCGGGGTATATGTTATATGTGTGAATATGTTATGGTAATTTGTTTAGAATTATAGGGGATTGTTCTAAGGTGACAAAATGAAGAATAAATATATAATAATTTCAATCAGTTTGTAACACACTGATTAATTATCATCTTCAAGCTCAGGCAATTGTTTGAAGAGTTTTGTAATTTTTTCTCGCTTGGCAGTTTTCAGAAGCTCGTTCATTTCAGACTGATATTCAGCAGTAGCATTAGCAATTTACCTCTTAGAAATAACACTTTGTGCCATCAATTCCCATAAAGAAAGCTCATTTGCTATTCTTAAAGCTTCACTAAGATGGTCAATAGTATACATGCAGTTGTTTGAAGAAATATCCGTGCATTTTATATTCATACTACTTAAGACTCAGTAGACCCATTCCAGATGGAATACAATGATATATACTACAAATTGCGGAACTTGAGAAATTTAACGAAATTTTCAAAATACAGGGTTTATCGATAAATTTTAAATTTGGGTATATTACGTCATATACTTTTAATTGTGAGAAAATGTCTGATTATGTGCCAAATAATCCTTCCATTCGGGGAAAACGGTGGCTGAAGCTTATAGAGAGCTCCAAAAAGTTTACGGAGATGCTGCTCTAAATGAAACAACGGTGAAGGAAGGCCAAAAATCTTCGAAGACGCTGAATTGGAGCCATTGCTCGATGAGGAATCGTGCCAAATGCAAGAAAAGTTTGCTTCAGCTTTAGGAGTTACCCGCCAGGCCATTTCCAAGCGATTGCATGCGCTGGGAATGATTCAAAAGCAAGGAACTTGGGTTCCTTATGATATGAAGCCAAGAGACGTTGAGCGTCATTTTTTCGCCTGTGAACAACTGCTACAGAGACAAAAAAAGGGTTTTCTTCATTGCATGGTAACAAACGGTAAAAAATGGGTTCATTACAGCAATACAAGGCAAAAAAATCTTGGCGACTAAAGTTATGCTGTGTATTTGGTGGGATCAAGTAGGTGTTATTTATTAGAAACTATTTAAACCGAACGAAACCATCACTGGAGAACGGTATCGAACTCAATTGATGCAATTGAGTGAAGCACTGCAAGCAAAACGGCCTCAATACGCAGAGACACGGAAAAATAATTCTGAAGCATGACAACACTCTGCCTCACGTTCCAAACCCGTTAAAACATACTTGGAAACGCTAAAATGGGAAGTCCTACCCCACCCGCCATATTCCCCAGATATTGCACCATCCTATTATCACTTGTTCCGTTCGATGGCACATGGTCTGGCTGATCAGCAGTTCCGCTCATATGAAGAGCTCGAAAAAAGGCTTGATTCGTGGATTTTCAAGAGACGAACACTTATACCGTTACGGTATTCGAGCTCTGTCAGAAAGATGGGAAAAAGTTGTAGCTAGCGATGGGCAATATTTTGAATGATTCATTTGTAATCATTTTTCAAAATGGAATTGTATTTTAATAAAAAAAACAACGAGAACTTTCTTTCGGGCCTAATAACTTCAGTTATAACAATTATTGTATGTAAAATTTTCAAAGTACAATATTTTGATACTTAAAGTGTTGACTAAATCAAATATATATTTTTTCCAGGTGATCTTTGCTTGCGCCCTTGTCTCCGCCATGGCAGCTCCAGGATTAATCGGTGCTCCAGGATTAATCGGTGCTCCTGGATTAATCGGAGCACCAGGACTCATTGGAGCACCAATCGCTCTTGGGCCATCTCCTCTAGCTCTATCGGCTCCTCTCTTGACGAAATCTATCATATCCGCTCCAGCACCAATTGCTCTCTCTTCGCAATCCATAATTTCAGCACCATCAGCTTTGGCATTGGGTCCTTCACCTCTATTGACTAAATCAATTATTGCTGGGCCTGCTCTAGCTCAAGGTTTACCTCTTGGACTTGGACTCTCAAAGTCGATCATTGCTGCTCCCACACTCTCTGCTGGTCCCATCTGGTAATTAAGAATGATATTGATTGTATTACTAGTCGTATAATGAAAATAAAGAAATATTTAACTTACTTATTTTCCTACAAATTGAACACATTTTAAATCTAACCTAACATTTTGTATTTGAGATAATCATATATCAAAATATTTTTATATGATGTATACAAATGAAAGTCTATACTTACCGGGTATAAGCTAGTATCCTACAATTCCCGGATGTACCGGCAGCACGATAGTGTTTCTCTACTCATCAAAGTCGAACTACACTCTTCGTGCCATTTGAGCTCATGACTCATTCTAAAGATATTGATGCTAAATATTATGCTGTGCTCCAAGAATTGAGAATAAAAAAAGTATTTTAAATAACGAAGCAAAAAAATGTGTTTTTTTTATTCACAATAGCTTTCAAAGGTGTGTCACTAAAATTTTGATCCCTGACTTGATTCTTACGTCGAGTGGTGTAGAAGATAAACCAGACCGAATTGACAGCACAAAAGGTTTTCTTCGATACGAAAGTTTATGTGACGAAGCGTTACATCATTTATCTGAAGAGCTATTCATTGCAGACCCCTACTATAGGGCATTTGCAAGAATAATGACGTAATCTTGAAGAAGGAGCAGAACAAATTATTGACGAAAAAATTCCAACATTAATATGAAAATTGCAATGTACAGGGTGTCCTACTTACATGTTTTAGTACGACAGCTATGTGAAATACTGAAAAAAGCGAAAAATGAACTCCCATATCTATCCTTGATTTTCGAGGAAAATTTTATATTCAAATGAATTTTTTTTGATAGGTAATATAAACTACAAACGTCTAGTATGCTGTTGTGAATTTATACGAAACGGAAATTATTTTTCCTCATGAATAAGCAAATTAAAAATTAAACAATCAAACACTCGAAATTATTTCCATTATTCGAAATACTATTTCAACGTCCACATACATTTCTACATGCATCTTTAATCTGAATATTGGACACTCAAGCTAAACAATCTCTAGAGTTTTGTTTCAACTCTCCTTCATTATTATGGGTTTGTTTATTAAAACAGACAAGGCAATATTCATGGAGGTGATTGCTGAAGTCATTTTTTGAAAAAACTTCATACAAGCAAGTAAGTCGTTATCGATTTACAGAGTGTTAAAGTTAAATCGAAAGATGCAGTCAAATTTGAATTTTTCTTAAACCGCTTCAGATAATGAAGTAAAATTTTGAGGGGGTCGAAAACTTTCAAAGACGCATAATTTTCAATACGAAAAAATAATTTGCACTCATCAGTGGCGCGCGTATGGGCACAACGTAAGTTTATCTCAAAGAAAAAACAAGAACGCTACTGAATTTTCCAAAAATTGAAAATATTTTTAGATTCTGACTTTTTTGTACGACGCCAAGTTTTTCAGTGAAAATGGTTGAAAAGTAGTGCATTTGTTGTGTTTCTTCAATATAAAAACGATACTTAAATCTAGTTATATAGTAAGTTATATCCTAGTAACAATTGTTTCCGATTGCAATTATTCAATTTTACATTTTTACGAAATCGTATTCATATTCCAGTTCCTGTTCAATATATCTTTTCCATAATAACAGTATATAGAGGGTGGCCTCCGAGTCACTGGAAGTAGCATAATGCCAAGAAAACGACAGATTTTGAAATTTTTTTTTCTCATAATATGATGAACTTCTGTTACGGTCACAATTTAAAAATAATTTCGTATAAACAGGGTGTTCCGTTTCTGAGGAACAGCTTTGTGAAATCAAATGAAGGTGACTTTGTTCGATATTCTCTATACCTAAGTTCAATGGTTATCGAAATGTTTGAGATTTTTCGAAATTTGATGACTCTTTTGAAAAAGTTTTTTTTTCTCGTTGTGACTTTTCAATTGTGATTTTGCAAAAATTATGTTACTAATGCTCCATTTCTGACTAACCATCGTAGGGAAACTCTGCAATTGATACAGGCTGCACAGTACAAAATTTCCGATTCCGCCTTTGTTCAAGCCTCATTTTTTCAATTTTTTCAAATGACACACCCTGTATCTTATACTCTGTAATGATCGGTTAATTTTATACCTATCGAACGATACCCATGTTCTCTATACCTATCTTTAACGGTTTCCGAGATTTCTCGAATTTTCCGATACTTTGTGTCTTAATATTCATCTCGAAATGTTTTCCTTCGTTTTTGAAGAGGGGTGCATGTCACTTGAAAAAAAACAGGGGTTGGTACGATGCTCTACTCAAAACATCAGTTTCAAGTCAATAAGTCGAAAATGATCGGTCTGCATGGACCGGTGTGAAGGGGATAAAAATGAATATTTTATGGAATTCAGTTTCAAAAAATGCAGTGTTCGGAGCAGTTGAAAATTGTTCAATTCGAGCCTATTTCTAATTTTCCTCCTTGTAAACTATCTACCTTTTCTGGTGATGGATATTCAAAACATTTTCAAAAATTTTTTCATTATTGCTCATATAACTATTTTCCGAAAAACAATGAGTATTTTGATGGAAATAAATATGCTTTGAATGAGTGAAAATGTTTAACAATGGAGAATATTACTACAAATCACGGAAAGGAAAAGATTGCATGATTTGTTTGTTTGTTTTTCCTTTAACGTACTCTATTTCCACCTTTTCGGCTAATGACACGCCGAGGAGTTCTGTCACCTCACTTACCCGGGAGTTTTGCCGAACCCCTCTATAATTCAAGCAATACATAGAAAGGCTACAAAAGATGTTCAGAATGGCCTCCATTCTGCTCTATGCATGAATGTACTCTCCTTTCTGTGAACCCTTTCTGTGAAAACTTTGGTCATTCTTGAATTATGTGTGAATTCATTAGTGTTGACAAAGAAGAAGAAAAAAGCATTTAGAAAATGGAGTATTCTCGGGAAGAACGAGTCGAAATGATTCTGACCAATGGTGAAGCTATGGAAAACTGTTTGTTAGCTGAAAGACTCCGGACCGGACATCCAAGGAAAGAAACATTCGAAAAATGGCTACGACAATTCCGAGCCACTGGTAGTGTCTGATGAAAAACACCACCGACAAAAACCAATTGCTGGAAATGAAGGAAATTGAGTTACTGTTCTAGCGCCTGTGACAGAACAACCAAGTAAAGTACAAGTAAACGGAACATTGCTCAAAAATTAGATCTGAGTAGACAAAGTGTGGGAAGAACATCGAAAAATCATGATTTTGATGCATATCACGTTGGAACCCATGAAGAACTATCACAAAGAGATCATGAACGACAACTCGAATTTTGTATGTGGGTGTTGGAAATGGTCGTAGAAAATGAGGATTTCCCGAATTCAATTTTATTTTCTGATGAAAGTACATTCCAGAATAATGCTTTAGTAAACAGACACAATTATCATCATTACTCTAAGACTAATCCACATATTTTTCGACATTCCTACACCCAACACAGACGGTCGGTCAATACATGGGGAGCAATTATAGGGCCTCATATAGTAGGTCCTTTTTTTCGATGGGAACTTGAATGGACAGATGTACCTCAATTTTCTTGTCAGCGATTTACCAGAGCTGTTGGAAAATGTGCCTCTTGACATGAGACAACGAATGTAGTTCCAACAGGTTAGAGATCATTCGAATGGGAATTTTTCAAAGAAATGGATCGGAAGAGGAGGACCCAGGAATTGGCCAGCGAGATCGCCAGATTTAACGTTCATCGACTTCTTCCTGTGGGAATATGTTGAAGAGTTTGTTTATCGTGCGCCGCCAACTACACTGGAACATATGAAAAATAGGATTAAGAAGCTTTCTAGACAGTTACGCTTGCTGTTAGGAGCAATGGCATCTTTTGAAAGTAGAATACATTTATGCATAGAGCCAAACGGAGGCCATTCGGAAAAACTTTTGTAACATTTCTATTGATTCAATTATTCATGCAATCTTTTTTTTCCGTAATTTGTAGTAATATTCTCCATTGTCAAACATTTTCACTCATTCAAAGCATATTCTTTCCATTAAAATAATCTGTTTCTCCAGAAATAGTTATATGAGCAAAAAAGAAATAAATTTGATAAAAATGTTATGGTTACCATCACAGGAAAAGGTAAATAGTTTACAAGGAGGAAAATAAGTATTAGGCTCGAATTAAACAATTTTCAACTTGTTCATCACTGCTTTTTTTTTTAAACTGAATTCCATTAAAACTCATTTTCATCGCCTTCGCATCGGACCATGCAGAGATTTTTTGATCATTTTCGACTAATAGACTTAAAACTGGTGTTTTGAGTAGCACATCGTAGAAACTCCTGTTTTGATGATGTCTTATCAAGTGACATGCACCCCTCTTCAAAAACGAAGGAAAACATTTCGAGATGAATATTGAGACACAAAGTATCGGAAAATTCGAGAAATCTCGGAAACCGTTAAAGATAGGTATAGAGAACACGGGTATCGTTCGATAGGTATAAAAATAACCGATAATTACAGAGTATAAGATACAGGGTGTGTCATTTGAAAAAATTGAAAAAATGAGGCTTGTAGGAATGTGGAATCGGAAATTTTGTACTGTGCACCCTGTATCAATTTCAGAGTTTCCCAACGATGGGTACTCAGAAATGGAGTGTTAGTAACATAACTTTTGCAAAATCACAATCTGAAAGTCACAACGAGAGAAGAAAAAAATGTTTCAAAAAATCATCAAATTTCGAAAAATCTCAAATATTTCGAAAACCATTGAACTTAGGTATAGGGAATATCGAACAAAGTCACCTTAATTTGATCTCGAAAAGCTAAAATCATCAAAATATATAGGGTGTTCTATTTAAAAATACATAACTTCGATTTGTTCCTCAGAAACGGAACACCCTGTATATACGAAATTATTTTTAAATTGTGACCGTAACAAAAGTTCATCATATTGCGAGAAAAAAAATTTCAAAATCCGTCATTTTCTTGGCATTATGCTACTTCGGGTGACTCTTGGACCATCCTGTATATTTACTCCTATTCGATACAACAATTAGGCGAGGAACTGAAAACGAAACTATCAAGAAATTCAGTAAAAGTGTGAAGTGTCTACAAAAGCTAGTGTCAAGATTCAAATTCAAATATTCAAACGATTCAAGTTCGCAGATCTTCAAGAATGGACGCAAAACAATTTCAACTACTTCTGAAAACTATTAATGAGCATCAGAAAACACTAATAGATGTTTTTTCCAAATAAATTTCAAATGCAACGTCAAGATGACAGCAGCACTTCAAAATCAGATAATCATGTGAATATTACACCTTCAGAAGAATTCGAATCAAGAAAAGAAAAATTCACATTTTATTTGAAGACAAGAAAGCACAGTTATTATGTACGTCAATCGGTTTAGCACATTATAATAACTAAGCTGTGTTGCTTGGTCCGGAAAAGTCAGTGAAAGCGTTGAATTATGATGAATTAGTGAAAAATTTTCGTACAATGCTCATTCCATTCAAAAGTGCAGTTATTTCACAATATTATTTTTCAATATTCATCAGAAGGAAAATCACAGCATATCAGACTTTGTGGCGTCATTACAAAAAGGCATGAGTGATTGTGACATTCATATTACCTGTGGCTGCAACAAGCAAGTTTCCTGCTCGGAAATATTTCTGAGAGCTCAATTCATTCGAGGGCTGAGAAAGATAATTGGATCCCGGAACATTTGCTTCAATCAAACGTGATCGGTTTTGACGAACTCTTTAATAAAACAGTAGCACTAGAAACTTCGAGAATTGAAAGTAAGGAGATTTCAAATCAACAAAATGCTTCAGAAGTTCCAGAATTGAACAAACTTTCGCGTGTACAGCAAAATCGTGAGTATCGCAAAAATAAAAAGTCCTATACGCACTTTCAGAAGCGTTTTTCTAATTCAAGAAGCAGAAGTTTTTCTCGTGGTCGACTAAAATTATCTTGATTTAGGAATTGAGATTTGTAGTTTCTCGTGTGTAAAATCAAATCATAAGTCAATAATAAAAACAAGTAATGTGTTTTTTAGAATTTTACTTAATAATTATGATTCGTAACGCGTTTCACTACACCGTAGCTTCTTCAGACGAATGAATGTACAGAAAATAAGATTGGGAATATAAATATAAATGTTCTTAAGTAATTAAATGCTTATTGGGTTGATTCTCCTTAAGTGGTTATTTATGACAAGTATATCCCATAAAATTAAGGAATAGATTGCTCCCCGTAGAGATTCAATAGAGGTGAAGGGATTGTATCGACTTGTTCATTGATGACTCTACCTGAGTATTTGTATTTGTTGATTTATAAAGTTTCCCAAAAATCTACCCTCCTATATTTATTATCTGTATGCAAAATTTCAAACTGTGGGTCGAAAGAGTGGTTATTATCTGAGAGATGATTCGCGTAATTTGAATCTGATTTTTTATTTGAAAAACTGCGTTTATGTTCCGATATTCTAATATTAAAATTTCGATGTGTTCTTCCAATGTAGAAATTATCACAGTCATTGAAATTCAATCAATAAACATCTGATTTATTGTTTTCACCTGATTTGGTTTTATTATTTTTCATATATTTACCTAAATTATTATTAGATTGGAAAGCTATGTTGAAATTATTGCTACTCAAGAATGATTTCAGTTTCTCTCTTAGTATGCCAACGTAGGTTAAGGTGTTGAATTTTGTTTCATTTTATCGACAGGGTAAACTTCATTCAATGCGATTCTACTTTGTTTTGAATTAAAAATATTATTTATTAGTTTGGGATTGTAACCATTATTTTTGGCTATTTGTTTAATGAAATTTAATTCTTTGTTGAAATTTTCTGGTGATAACGGGATGTTAATCAATCTATGAATAAAACTGATGAATGCTGTCATTTCATGTTGATACGGAATACCCAAATTCAAATGTCCAATTATAAGGCTAATGAATGTAGAATCCAGCGAAAAAAGCTGAAATGTCAGTTTTGCGGAAAAATGGGAATGTTTCATGCATTTCTTCTTTGGTACGATAAAATTCAAATTCGAGAAATGCAGAACAATCCACATCTGTTAATCAGATTGATTCCGGTCTTTCATATGATTTCAACAGCATAGACATTTTCGAACTGTCCCAAGATAATGAAATTGTTGATCTCCATAAAATGGGGACTTTTTCAGAAGTGATGATATATATTACGTTTTGATTCAAGTAAATAATGAACCTATTTAAATTGAAATCGACTCAGGTGCAAAATTTTCACTGACTCCAGAAGATATTTACATGAAAATGAATCTTTTCATTCCACTTTAATAAATTTTGAGCATATTCAGGTTACATTACTCCAACTAAAGGTAAAATTTCAGTTACAATATCCTATAAAAATAGAACAATTCATGATTACGTCTACATAGTACCTCCAGGTCATGATGTCTCACTAGGCAGAAATTGGATAAGGCGTCTCCATATTGAATTGCACCAAGTCGATCGTGAAAGATTTGATACTTTTCAAAATTCAACCACAAGCTCAGTCAACAGTTTACAAAATATGGACAATCTTTTTCATGCATTCTCTACTATATTCACAGAACGAATTGAAAGTGTTCCAAAATTTCAAATCAAGTTAAATCTAATGCCAGATTCTACGCCTTCATTTACAAGAGAGCGAAGTGTTCCTGATGCCCTCGGAGAAAAAGTTGAAAAAGAGCTAGATTCTCTAGAAGCTGAAGAAATTATTTCTCTAGTAGCTGTTAGTGATTGGGGTTCGCCACTAGTAATTATACCAAAATCTGATGGTACAGTTAGGTTATGTGTCGATTATAAATGTGGTGTAAATGAAAAGTTGGTTTCGGCTAATTACCCAATTAGACGTATTGACGAAGTACTAAACAGCCTTAGAAATTCAAAGTATTCTTGCAAGTTGGATCTGTTCAAAGCATATCTTCATTTATGTGTTAACGAAGAAAGTGCTAAAATTCAAACAATGACGACTCATAGATATACATATAGGATGTTTGAATTTGGGAGGTTTTGACTTGATAAAATTCTATTATAACTAATAAAAACAAGTAATGTGATTTTTGGAATTTTACTTATGATTCGTAACGCGTTTCACTTCACCTTAGCTTCTTCAGACGTACATTCATTCGTCTGAAGAAGCTACGGTGTAGTGAAACGCATTACGCATCATAAGTACAATTCCAAAAATCACATTACTTGTTTTTATTATACATATAGGATGAATCGCCTTAGTTTTGGAATAAGAACAGCGTCATCAAAATTCAATAGAATCCTTTGTAAAAGTATTGTCAGGCTTAAGAAATGTTGAAGCGTATTTCGATGACATAATCGTTCATAGTGCCACAATGTCAGAATGTTATGACAATTTATATGCATGTTTGAAACGTCTCTCAGATATACATTTGAATAAGAACAAATACTCATTTTTCTTAGATAAAATAGAATATCTTGGACATGTGTGTATAATTCAATGAAATCAGTAAGTCACGTGAAAATGTAGAAGCAGTTCAAAAAATGCCGCGACTTGCTAATGTAGAAGAGCTCAGAAGATTCCTAGGGATGGTTACATATTATTCGAAATTCATTCCAAATTATTCCTCTATTACCGCTCCTTTGCGGAAACTTCTTCAAAAGGGTCAAACTTTCCGTTGAAACAAATCTTGTGAGGCAACATCTTGAAAATTGAAAACTGAAGTCTGTAGTCCACGTGTATTACTTCCATATGATCCAGTTCTACCACTCATATTGACTACAGATGCAAGTCCAGATGGAGTGGCTGCAGTTTTGAGTCATGAAATTGATGGACATGAACGGCCAATTGCTTTTGCTTCCAGGTCATTATCAAGAGAAGAACAAAACTACAGTCAATTCGATCGTGAAGCTTTAGCAATCAATTTTGCAATACATTACTTTTACAATTACCTTCTGGCCGACATTTCATCTTGGTAACTGATAATCATTATCACGAATTTTTCATTCTATTGAAACACCCCCAACCCCGGTCTATGAAAGACGATGCAAAATGTATCGCCTTTACGTAAATTGCAATACCTGAATTATCTTATTTTCTTTCCCATATTAATTACACCTGAGACCGACTGAAATCGGTCTAATGAAAAGCCATGTGATCGTCTAGTACCTGAACTTGCTTTGAAGTTCTTTTTATAAAATAGGACCCTTTTCTTTGTTGTGTTGTGTATTTGTAGTAACCTACTCAAGTTCTTTTATGTGAGGTTTGATGTGATACGACCAATTCTTCGTCGCTTAAACTATAGGAAAGGAAATGAGAAAAGCAAAACAGATTCCGTAACAATGTCTATTTGATCTTTGTAGCATTTGTATTAAATTCTTATCCTTGCATTCTTTGGCATCTTTAATGAATTTAATGAATATGATCATTTAGTTAGAGGCCCAATTTGCCCTCACCCATATTTCGAGTGGAAGTTTATACATTAGATTATTTTATACAGACCTAATTGGTCCTCACCCATATTACGAGTGGAACGTGGAATATTTAATTATTATAACCAGACCTTATTGGTCCTCACCCATATTACGAGTGGAAGTTGGAATATTTAATTATTATGAACAGACCTTATTTGGCCCTCACCCATATTTTGGATGGAATTCGGATATGAGATTATTGTAGACAGGTCTAACTGACCTCACCCATTTTATGAGTGGTAACTGACCCGATCGAAGGGTTTTGGTAATATGATACCATGTTTTCTGACGAGGTCGTTGCCCTGATACTCCAAACTCTGAAAGATCTACTTTTAAAATTCTAAGGAACACGTCCACAGCTGACAACTTGCAAGCGTTAATTCGCTCGCGTATTTTAAACGAATTCAGTAATTCGTATAGTATTAAAACGTTATATATGGAACTAGAGGTAAGCCCGTAAAGCCGTACGTGATTCTTTTGCTCAACTAAGCGCCAACGGGCAGTTATTGTCACTGACTGCGGATCATATTCTGATCCAACCAGGAAACATGCCCTCTGATCATACACCTGTATGTACCACAAACGTCACATACATTCCCTAACTCAGACATTCTTCAAAACTTTCATATCGACAACATACAAGCCTCAATGTCTGTGGGTCCATACATGCGTATCGTCCCTAAAGCTATTTATTTATACTAATGAGAAATGATATTATTCATAGGTGATCATTTCACCTAAAGGCAGGGAAAGTTCCCTTATTGAGCTTAAGAGTATCGGACATCAAATCAATAATTTGAAAGTAAGATCTTCCCCTAAATGGATACAATGAAAGTATAAATATATTCTTTACCGGTTAAGTATGTTCTGCTAAGTTATAAACTGAGATAAATAGAAATATCGAATAAAAGGATTATGGTATTTCAAATAGATAATTGGCCCATTATAGAAGCAAAGATAAGAATCAATATTAAATGTTCTCACATTCGAACGTTATCGTTCATCAGATTGTAACAAAAGATTTGAATTGGCAGAATGGTTAAGTAACATTTCAATGAGATCAATTTTCTGAGTTATAAAAGTAAAGTTTCATATCAATATTAAACTCCATAACAATTCAAATTCAAATAGTTCTCAAAGTTGGTGGAATCAGTACACAATAGCTCAATTACGTTTCAATAATGTTGCAAGTTTAATAAACAATTGTTGAAATCAATACTAAAGAATTTTAGTGTACTTCAAAATAATGTGTTGGGTTAAAACAACTGTGGAAATCAATATAAAATAAATTCAGTACATTTCAAATTCTACCAAGTTACGAAAGCAACGTTTTAAATAAGTGCATGAAAAACTCTTCAAAATAAATATTAGAAAATGTCAGTGCAGTTCAAATAGATCATTTGCCAAGAAAAAAAATATGTGAAAATAATTGGGAATTTGAGAAATGATTATTTCAACTCGTCCTCAGTGCGTTCAGAAATTACGTAGCATATACTTCAAGAAATTCGTGAAAATTAAATAGTGAACAGAAATATAAAAGAAATTTAGAAAGTAATCACCTGTGAGACACAGCGGGAACGATGCTTCTTCTTCCCCTGTCCAGCTTCTCGGAGAGGAACAATCTGCGTCTTCCATTATTCTGGACTCATGTTGTGTACGATTAATTAACTCAAATTTAATTCCGATTCACACGAATCAGTAAATTCACTGAGCATCGAAAACTAAATAACTGAATTATAAGAGTAACAGCACATCTGACGAAAAATAACTCAATAATCATCAAAATCATAATAATGAATGATTGAATGATGATCCCTTAACGTCGCGATCGTGGTTACTTATATATGCGTGACCCAGCAGTCCTTACCCCTCACTTCCCTCAACCCTTGGTACTCAAGTACTTGTTACATAGTCTTTTCCAGACGCGTTCCTTCGTCCCGACGTGGGAATTGCTGATTTAGAAAACACCAGCTGTGGGACTGTGGATATACGATTGAGTGCTTAAGAGCTTAGGTATTAAAGTCGATTATTGGTTTCGCTGGATTTCTTATTTGGGTTAGATAAATTCCTTCGTGTCTGTGTTTACATTATTGGGTGATTTTAAGCTGCCTTAAGAATACGTAATATTCTACTATATTGAGAATTTAAAATATAATTATTGAATCATTCTGGCAAATGACCGTCTTTTCACTGTAAATTTGAATTCAGAGGAACAATATGAAATGTTATGCAGGTAGATCTACAAAATACAGTTATCACAATTGATAATAAAATTCACTTAGATAAAACCCAAGAAATATATGGATAGTTTTAGCAAATTAACAAAAAAAAATTGACCCCGGTTCTGGGTCGTCTCACTATCAAAGCATTGCCACAAATGTCTTCTGCGCGATTATTACATTACGGTCCTTCTCTATCTGGTTTTAACTACACAGTACGTTTCAAGAGGTATATAGAACGAAAGTGTTGACTGCTTATCTCATGCTCCCTTATCGGAGACTTGTTTTCGATTCAATGCATGCATAGGGGAGGAAGTAGAAAATATACTGAAGAAAATTAGTCAGTATCATTATATAGTCAAACTAGATTCGGAACGATGTTTCAAACGGCACATCAACCAACTACATAAAACGTAAAAATGAAAGACATGTGACTTTTGGTCCAACCCAGTCTTTTCTAATTCTAAAATGTGTGAACAACGATCCTGAATCTAAGCTACGTATCTCTGATCGGAGGCCTGTTGAAAATTCAGTTCTACTTCGTCGATCCAGCCGTGTAAAGCAACCCACAGTGCATAGTTATTGTTGCATTTGGAGTTATTTACATGATGTAATTTCCATGTTAGTATCATTCAAGTGGGGAAGCCTGTTGTGTTTCTTCAATATCAAAACGATACTTAAATCTAGTTACATAGTTAGTTATATCTTAGCAACAGTTGTTTCCGATTGCAATTATTCAATTTTACATTTTCAAGAAATGGTTTTTATATTCTAGTTCCTGTTCAATATATCTTTTCCATAATAACAGCATATATATTCACTCCTATTCGATACAACAGTATTTCTTTTTATCATTGAATAACCTATGTTTGAAAATCAAAAGTTTAATTCAAGGGCAAAACAAAGACTTTTGATTTTCACCAATAAATCCCAAAAAATCACAAAAGTTGTTCAAACTGACCTCCTCCAGCTCGGCTGAAAGATTCCAGTCTTCTCCTCAATGATTGGCGAATTTTTTCAAAAACACCAAGAACTGTTCTCATCGAGTTGGAACCAGTGATGATTCTATTTCTTAAGTCCTCAACATTTGCCACGGGAGTAGTGTAAACCAAAGGAATAAATCGAGGGGATTCAAGCCTGGGGACTGTGCAGGACAGAATTGAGGTCCACCTGGACCAATCCAGCGATTTTCATACTATTGAGTAAGGAAGTCACGTGCAAGCTGACTAGAATGGGCAGGTGCTCCATCGTGCACAAACTACATAGTTTGTCTTGTAGCCAAAAGTATATCCTCCAAAAATTCTGGAAGCGTGTATTCTAAAAAGTGGCGGTACAACTCCTTCGTAACTCTCTCTGGTTAAAATACTGGTCCAATTAGGCAGTCACCCATAATGCCGATCCAAACATTTAAGTAAAACTGATGTTGAAATCGATCTACATATGTTTGATGTGGATTCTCTTCACTCCACATACGATTTTCTTTTATTTAATAAATAATCGCATCAGCCCTAGGGTTATTGGCGATGTTACAACAACTGTCAGATGCTAACAATATTTATCGATTTCAGGAATTTAATTAAATTAAGGAAGTTACATTTTGGTCCAAGTGCTTCTGTGATGTTGTGTAGTGTCTGGTTTGCTTCCCTTTCTGCTGTTATTCGAGGGCATATTGTTATGATGTGACTAATCGTCAGTCTTCCATCGCAGTGGTCTCATTTGGGCTCTACTAATTAAATGGCAGTGGGTGAGTGTTGTATGACCATTTCTGAGCCGTTTGATAGTCACTTGTATTTTTCGCCCTGAAGGTAATATAGACCATGCTTTGACGAACGGTTTGACTTTTTGAAGTTTCGAGGGCGTGTTCGACCACCTGGTTTGCCATACGCTGTTAATTATATGTTTTATACTATTTTTCAGGTCGCTCGTAAGTAACTCGTTGACACGGACGGAGTTATTGTCATAGCTCGATTCACGGGCGTGTTTATATGCCTCTTCATTTCCTGGAATGCCTATGTGAGATGGTACCCACATAAAAAAAATTTCCTTTGCTCCTGATCTTTCCAGTTCTATTTTAATTCTATTTGCAATCGGGTTCTTCGTGTATATTCTCCTGATCATTTGGAAAGAACTGAGAGAATCTGTTAAGATGAGGGAATTTCTTTTCTCGGGTTGTATTGATGAAAATAATAGCTTGTAGTAGTGCGTATAATTCAGCCGTGTATACACTGCTTTCGGATGGTAGTTTGAATTTCAGTACTGAGTCATGTGTCACTACCGTTGCTCCTACCCCTTGTTCGGATTTCGATGCATCAGTATAAAGATCCGTATAACCATAGTATTGACTCATTATATTTCGTAAATTTTGATGAATAAGTGTTCTATTTGACGAGTACTTATCGAAACTGGTAAGGTCATAATTATGTTCGGTTGTTTTCTTGTCCATGGAGGAGGGAAATTATATATTGTAGGAAGACAAGAAGGCAGTGCTAGGTTTAGAATAGAGAGGTCAGTTCCTACATGAAAGTAAAAGGGTTTTGGGGTGCGTGGTTTGTTAGCAAATACGTTCATGAATTTCTCATTGTGCTCATATTTGTAAGTATTTTTGTTGTCATCTGAATTACTTTTTATTGTGTAGGTGATTCTCAGGTAAATTCTTCTATCGGAAAGTGATGGTTCGCTGGCTTCACAGTATTAATTTTCTGTAGGACTCGTTCTGAAAGTTCCCAGTATTAGTTGCAATGCACTGTAGTGTATTGTGTCTGAGATTTTTAGTGTAGATTTGTTCGCTGAGGACTACGCTACTGCACCGTAGTCTAGCTTTGATCTAATTAATGTTCGATATGTCAACATTGTTTGTCTATCTGAGCCCCATTCTTCGTTTAATATCGACTTTAATATGTTTAGCCTACAGTTACACTGTAACTAATATGCTCCTGCCAATTTAGTTTTTCGTCAAGAATCATTCCTTGAAATTTCACACTATGTTTGATTGGCAAATGTTCATTATATAATGTGAGTGTTGGAGCAACAATAGGTTTTGTCGTGAAAATTAGGTATTGTGTTTTCACTTTGGAAAAAGTGAAACCAGTTTCTTTTGACCATTGTTCAAGACTACAGGCAGTTCTGCAACATAGCAAAAAGGTTTTCCGCATTTTTGCTCTTTCCATATATAACTAAGTCATCGGCGAACAGTCGTCCTTTGAGTGGAGTTTTCAGGTTATTTAGAACATCGTTGATGGCAATCAGAAATAGTGTGGTCTCAATACTGCGCCCTGTGGGATTCCATTTTCTAAGTTCCTCGTAGATGACAGTACACCATTAATCTTTACTTCGAATTTCCAGTTTCCTAAAAGTTTTGGATGAATGCTAGGCAGTGTCCTCGTACGTTATGCGAATGTAGACTTTTCGTTATTAGATATTTCCAGACAGTGTCGTATGCTCCTTTAACATCAAAAAAAAATAATGCTGCGCATGTTTGTTTAGTGGCCAAGGCTTCATGGATTTGTATCGACAATATGTTATCCATTGTCGACCTGTTGGGTCGAAAACCACTATGCTGTGAGATTAGGATTTTTCTACTCTCGAGTGTCCATAAAATACGGTTATTGACCATTTTTCCAGTAGTTTGCTCTTGGCACATGTTAACGAGATGGGCCTATACGTTTCCGGGTTAGTCCTACTTTTATTTTGTTTCAAGATTGGAATTACAATAGATTTTGTCCTTTCTGTTGGAAATTTATGATTCAGCAATATTAAATTGTATAGTTTCAGAAGGTGTTCACATGCTTTCTTTGGCGAATGTTTTATAAATGTTATTGGAATATTATCCGGGCCTGCTGCAGTGTCTTTGAAAGAGTTTAGTGCTTCTCTGAATTCTATCATTGTAAAAGATAAGTTCAGTGGATCGTTGTCTGCTGTAGAGCAATCTATTTCATGTTCGATTGAAGTTTATGGTTTATGAAATCATCATTAAAATTATTTGTGCTGGATCGTTGTTGATATATTTCCGCAAAACCATTGGCAATTTCATTATCCATGGAAAGGATTCTACCATAGTAAGTCTTGTGATAGCTCTCAGTTTTAGAAATTCGATTTAATTATCGAGCGTTCGTGTTCTTTTATATTTCTTGAAAGCATTTTTGCTCGCTTTTATGGCGTTTTCTCAGTCCTTGTTCCACCACGATACAGAGCAATGTTTTTCAATATGACTTGTTTTCCCAATAGCAAGTTCTGCTGTTTGTATGATGATACTCGAAAAAGCTTCTAAACTTTCGTCTTTGTCTGAAACAACCGTGCAACTGTTGATATTCGATTCGATATATTGTGAGAAAAGGTCCCAGTATGCTTTTTTCAGATTCCATTTGGGTATTGGGGGAGAATCGTTTTTTTCTTGATTATTATGAATCATTATGGGATAGTAATCACTGTTATATGTAAAATCTAGTCGTTGCCAAGTCAGTAGAGGGTACAAATCACTATCACATATCGATAAGTCGAGTGGTGTAGCTTTTCCTGTCACAATATTGAATCTGGTAGGACTACCATCATTCAAGAGGGATAATTTAAGGTTATGCAAAATATCTTCAATAATGCCTCCTCTAGGATCGTTGTATGTGAAACCCCATAGTTGATTGTAAGCGTTCATGTCACCGAATATAATTCTCGGGAAAGGATCTTGACGAAGTGTGTTCTCTAGTTCATTTTTATCTACGATTTCCCCCGGAGGTAAATATATATTACATAGGTTTAAGTTCGTTTCTCCTGATATGGTCACCGCTACTGCTTCCAATTTTCCCGTCAATGGTATTTGTGTGACGTCATAGGTTTGCTTGATCATAATAGGCGATAGGTTTTCGTCAATACATCTTTTTGTGCTCGATAGTAATTTGTTTCTTGACGTTGAGTTTTGATCAGATGGTATTTTCCACTAATAATCCAAACTAGTTTGATTTGTGGACATGTTAATGGTAAGTCAGAAGAAGGGACTGAAGAAGCTTCTGCTGTGTTTGGACCAGCCACTACGTTCTCCTCGTCGGAGGTGTGTGGAGTTGTAACTTGTGGTTGTTCTGAAAGATCTGATTCCTCTCTAGCTATGTTACGTCTATGTGCCCTGGCTGTTTACAATTATAACATGTCATATTATCGCGAGAAAGGAAAATTCGATGACTATTATTTTCGTAGTTTACTATACAAGACTCTGGAATATTGTTTTTTGTTGGTTGGATATATATTTGTCTGCGGAAACTCAAAATGTGACTGAATTAGGGCAGGGATGTACTTATCCTGAGTGATGTCATTGGAGAAAGAGATACTGGTCCTAATTTCTCAAGTTCTTGAATTAAGATGTCATTAGGAATAGAAGGGCAAACATTTGAAAGGATTATTCTTTCGAAAGGCGTCACATATCGTTTGGCTTGAATTTTCTCATTATTCACTGTTATGGTGCCATCGTTTTGGTTCAAGAAACTGTCTACCATCGACTCGGAGGCTAGATATATGCATATCCTATTGTTTGATAGTTTGGAGCAGTATAATATGTGTTTTCGATCGTTAGTTCCTCCCAAAGGAATGAGATAATCTTCAGCTCAGATATCAGGAATAGTTAAAAATATAATGGCTTTATGTTGTTTGGATGGGTTTTTCAGTTGTGTTAGAACAGTAGAGCAACCTCTACCAACACGGTTTTCCTTTTGGGAGCTACTGTACCCAGTAGCTACCCTGGGTTTTCCCTCCATTTCCTGGCTTGCTAAGTACTGACCTGTTTATCTCTGGTCATCACTTAGAGACAGACGGATGCATATGTTGCACGGTATTTTTTGTTTTGATGCTTATGTTATCACAATAAAACAATGGCTATCAAATGGATGAGATTCTGGAATTTCTTCCTAATTATGGTAGGTAAGTAGTGTAAGAGTGTTCCACTTACAGTCTGGAAACTGGAGAGTAGTCCTTACACTTTCACTTATTACGGAGTATAAATGTAAAATCACTGATTGAATAGCGTTTTCCACAATTTTATCGAAGAGCCGATATAAAGCAAACCGATCTGATTTAGGTCAGGACCGGCTTTTTCCCACATACGATTATTATGAAAATTCGTTATGGAATTTCTTCATAAACTTGCTTCATCAGTGAAGCGTCAGCAATTTTTCGAGTAGAGGAACCAGGATTGTCTCATTTTCCAGCTCTACCGTTCTTACTTCCCTTGGCCTTTCTACTCCTTTATATCATCCTAATGTGCCTTTTTCATATAGGCGTCGATGAATGTTTTCAAAAGCTTTTCTATCGGAAACAATACGGTTTGGAAATCTTCCAATGCACAAGTGCCCAGCTTCTAATGCGTTTCCGTCAGCACGTCCATATATGAAGTGCATGTCGGTCATCTCAGCATTTGTATAACAATTCATGATTTGAAATTCAAATTCAATAGCTCAACTATTAAATCATCTATGACTGAATATAGAGCAGGTATTATTGATGGAATCGCAAGGATTCCTAGAAAACTTTTCAACATTTCTTTATTCAAAAACTTGGCAAACTTGGCGTTCAAAAAAATATCAGCAGAGCTTCTTCCTAAGAAAATAATCGGAAAATTCAAAAATATTTTTTCATAAAAAATCAGTAGTTTTTTCTTTGAGAATAACTTGCGTTGTGCTCATACGTGCACCTCTAATGAGTCCAAAATATAATTTCATATTGAATTTATGCGTCTTTGAAAATTTTCGACCCCTCACTTTTTCAAGCGGTTTACGAAAAATTCAAATTTAACTGCACCTTTCGATTAAAATTGAACAACCTGTATATCGGTAACGAAATATTTGCAGGCCAATGTTCATATAAACTCTTTTCATGAAATGACTTCAGCAATCGCCTCCTTAAATATTGTGGTGTCTTTTTTAACACCCTGCATAATGAATGTTCAACAAAGTTCAGAGAAAAGATATCTAACAGCCTTGAATCAGGTGAATGAGGTGTGGATTTCATCTAACCCTTATTCCAATCCAGTTATCACCGAAAGACTACTTTAAGAGTTCTGAGACATTTCTTGTCTGGTGAGGGGCGCACCGTTATTCTTAAATTATACTAACTTTCTTTGAGCCAATGAAATTTTATACAAAAGACGTACACCAGAACACGGTGGGTCATAAACGAGCACAAAACATTGAAACTACATCGTCCTTAGTGTTGAATAGCACTACCCGATGAGGATTGTTATCTGACCAGTGATATTCATTATTGCGATTGAATAATCATTCAGTGGTCATCCTCGCCTCATCAATTCATATGGTGTATTGGTATAATTTAGGATATTCTCTCGACTGGCTATAGAACAGAGATTTCCTCATCTCATAAGGTTGAAACTATTTTTTTCTGAGGATTCATATTGGAAGGGTGTATGGAATATATGATAGCTGGACAGATAAATAACATTGGTAGTAAAAAGTTTTGTATTGTTGGAGATTTCAACATTGATTATAGTATTAATACAACATCCAAAAATAGAATTAGGAATTTAATGAATACGCGGGGACTGAAACAAACAATCAAAGAATTCACAAGAATAACTGGGTGAGCAAAAACAACAATTGATCAACTTTATTCTAATGATAACTTGTTCCAAGTGAGAGTTTGTGAAGCGCCAAGTATACCGGACCACCACAATATCGAGATCCTCTCTGAGAATAAAACTATGAAAAAAAGACCATTGTTGATTAATAACAGTGAAAAAAAATTGCTGAAGGCTGAAGTGTATAAATTTATTCTTCAGAATAAAGGAGATTTACAAGGGGAGAAAATGTGGAGGAAATGTTGAATAACTTTTATGGCAAATGTTTGGCTACCTTGGATGCAGTTGCTCCCAAAAGAGAGAAAAAAATGCATGAAATGATGAAGAGATTGAAGAGATGATCGGAATATTTGCTACAAAAGGGCAACAAGCGACTTAGGAGTGTTTTGGTGGAATGGTTATAAAAAGAAAAGAAACAAAGTAGTTAGTTTGATACGAACTAAAAGGAGAAACTTTTATGAAAAACTGATATCTGAGAACAAACACTGTGGTAAGAAAATGTGGAGAACTGTCCAAGACATCATGAGAAAAAGCAACAAAGAAAATATCATCACTTCATCCTGAGACGGAAACTTGATTACTGAGAAAGCTCAATTGACTAAATTGTTCAATGATTGCATCATAAAAAATATAGAAGATATTGTCCCTGATAACTCAATAGATTATACGTTGACGTTGGGAGCACCAATAACTGTTGATACTCCACAACCTCAATTAAGGAAGATAAAACCAATAACTATATCACTAATACTTAAATATATAAAAATAATTAAAAATCTTCATCCATCGACGAAATTGATATACAATTGTTACGTACTGGGGGTAACACAATAATACAAAAATTGGCAGATATCATGAATAAGTCTTTTGCGGAAGGTAGTTCCAAAAAAAATGGAAAGTTTCTTGTGTTGTACCAGTAGCAAAGGTACCTGAGATAAACAAAATAGAAGAATTTAGACCTATAAACATGTTACCTATAGCAGAAAAAATTATGGAAATGCATGTCAAGATTCAGCTTCCGAAATTTTTTAGAAGAAAACTCCATACTTATTGTGAATCAATCAGGATTTAGAGTTAGACACTCTTGTGAAAAAGCAATACCATTGGTCTTTTCAAGATGGAATGAATTAATAGATGAGGATTCTATAATAGCAGTAATATGTTAGGCCTTGAAAAGAGCATTTGAGACCCTATGTAGAAAAAATCTCCTTTTAAACTGAATAATATCGGAATTGTTGAGAATGCCCTTAAATGGTTAGCTATTTAACGGATAGATGACAAGTGACGAAAGTTGGTGATGCAGATGGTTCAAGTGAAAAAAGATCTCTTTTTGGCGTTCTACAGGGGACAATACTGGGACCGTTATTGTTCTTGATTTATATAAATCACATAACTTCCTGCTTCTCTGATGGAACTCAAAAGAACTTGTTTGCAGATGACACTTTAGTTTATGTGCATGGAAAAAATATAAACATTATTTTGGCAAAAATTCAGAGCGAATTTGACATATTAACGGTGTGGATCCAAAAAAATGGTTTACTTATAAATACAAAAAATCCAGAACCATTCTTATTAATAATAGAACAAATGTAGATAAAAAATATCTTTAATGAATGACACTATTGAATATGTTGATACGTATAAATATTTGGGTGTAATAATTGATAATGAGCTTTCATTTAAGAATCACTTCGAGAATATTGTTGAGAAAATTTGTAACAGGATAGGGTATTTCAGAAGGATATCTGTATCGTTAACGAAAACTTCTAAAGAATTAGTGTATAAATCCAAAATAAACCCTGATTTCGAATACTGCCCTACCATTCTATTTTATTTGAATAAAATGAAAATGAAATATTTCAAAAGCTTCAAAATAAGGCAATGAAGATTATTTTCGATTGCAATAGACTCACAAGTATCAGCTTTTTGTTAGAGAGTTTAAAATTCTCAAATGAGAGATCGCTGTTGATGAATTATGTTTTAATTTTCAGGATGGTAAATAGGATATTGCCGAAGTATTTGTCGTCAAAGTTAATTTTTGTGAATGGAGTGCATAATTATAACACCAGAGAGCAGAGAGTAATTCGTTCATTCCAAAAGTAAACGAGAAATTTGTTTGGAGGTCCTTATTTTTTGAAGGCCTGTCACAATATAATTTATTACCTTTGTATATACGAACTTTAATAATATTAATATTCAAAGGCGAACCCGAACGATGCTGACAAAGTACAATAATCACCATCCAAAATCGTCTGTGATAAGAACAACTTTAAAGCGGAACGAAGGAGGACGCGGATTGATGGATGTTGTCAACTTACATACTGAACAGTTAAAAATCTCAAGGAATTCTTCTCTGCAAAAGCTCGCACTACTGACCTCCACAGAGTAGTATCGTTGGCTGATAAGGGATATACACTCTAAATCTTACTACCAGTGATGACCTGCTGAATCTATCATCCCTACCAGATACTGAAAAACAAGAGCAATGGTCAAGAAAGGAATTGCAGGGACGACATCACCATGAGATTAATCAACCACACATCGACAAAGAAGCTTCCAACAAATGGTTGATGAAAGGAGAATTATTCGCGGAAACCAAGTTATCGCTACAAACAACTACAAAAAATTTATTATGAAGGACGGAACATTACAAACAGATAAGTGCAGAAAATGCCATATAAGATCGGAAACTATACAGCATATTACGTCCGGATGCGAACAACTGGCCAATACGGACTATCTTCACAGGCATAATCAAGTGTGCAACATTATCCATCAGAAACTTGCACACAAGTACGGACTTCTGAATACCTTCCAGCCATATTACAAGTATCAACCGGCGCCCGTATTGGAAAATGACTCTATCAGATTATACTACGATAGGCCTGTTATCACTGACAGAATGGTGATGAATAATAGGCTGGACATAGTGGTGTATGATAAGAGAGCCAGAACAGCAATGCTGGTGGATGTCGCCATACCGAATAATAACAACGTGCTGAACAAGTTCCAGGAGAAAAAGTTCAAATACACAGACCATGCTATTGAGATCAAGTAGATGTGGCACCTCGAGAAAATAGATATTGTTCCTGTCATCGTATCCTCGACTGGGTTAATACCCAAAACTCTGCATGATAGCCTTAAGAAATTAGAATTGCATAAGAATACTTATATAGAAATGCAAAAAGCTGTAATTCTTAATACATGTAGGATAGTTAGGAAATTTATGTTAAGTATATTGTAATCGAGCCTATTCCCTTTGATTGCTGAATCTGGGAAAGGTAAATTATATCCAGCTAACAGCTGAGATTGTGCATAAGTCCACGATAATAAATGATAATAATAATATTGTTCATTTTCCTATACAATTTTGTGTGTACTATAGTTGTAAAAACCAGGTTGTTGACAATAAACTCAGAAAATAAACATAAAACTGCAAAGTCATATGAGTGTCTCCAGTGTACTAATCTAATTTTTTCCTTTAGTAAACCTAACACACCGACACTGATCCGCTAAACAAAATAAAGAGTGAAAACAAAACTCAAACAGAAAAACTCAGATTCAACAAAAGATATATTAATTTCTCAACTCTATGATGTCATGAATTTTATCCCTACCATTACAAAGGATAATCTTCTTCAGCTCAAATTTAAACTTCCTCATGTGAGTAACATATCTTATTGACAATGCCAAAGCATTAAACAGTCTAGGCCCCAAGAAAGAAAAGTTTAACTGGCCAATGGATTTATCTGCACGAGGTGCATAAAATTTATGTTCCCGTCAGGTATTATAGGTATGATGAAACTCCTTCAGTAAGTATGCATTCCGATACAAATGTATTATACATGAGAATGCAAACATTTGACGAATATCCAAGATCCGAGCTTCATCATACAGACGTGAAGTAGGGTAAGTATTTTCCTTATTGAAGATGATTTATAAAAACTTTTTTTGTAGAACCTCGATACAACAAGCTATATGCTCAGCCCTTGCAACTAACCAGTTCAGAATACCACAGCATAATCTAGAGTGTACAAGTCCGTAGTAAATCTTCATCAAAGCTTTTTGATCGAGAACATTTTTGAGGTATTTGAATCTGTACAGCACACCACGAAGAGTTGCAGTTACGGTACAAATATGATGGTCTCAACGTAGATGGCTATCAAAAACATTTCCCAAACACTTATAAGTGACAGCTTGGCCTACTATCCTTTTTTCAGAAACATCTTAAGTTCTAAAAGATGGCATATTGCGGTTGTAGCATGAAAAAGGTAAGAATTTAGTGTTATAAAAATTGATTGTAAGCAGCTTTGCATTCATCCATCTTTCTATAACTCTCATATCCTCTTCCGCCTTTTCCTTTGTTTCATCCCAACTATCACTCTCAACTATTAAAGTGGAATCGTCTGCAAAACTCACTATAGTCCCATTCAGATTCAGCTGAAACAAGCTATTAATATATATCAAAAAAGTACTGGGCCTAGCACGCTGCCTTGTGGTACACCAAATTTAATCATTTTTTCATCACTCATTTCTCCGTTCAAACAAACAATCTGCTTTCTCTCATTCAAGTACCTCTCAAAAAGGCGTAGAACATTCCCCCTTATTCCAATCTCATCCAAGGCTTTCAATAATTTTTTGTGGTAGACGGTGTCAAAGGCCATAGCGAGATTCAAAAAAACACACATAATCTTTCTACTGTTATCCAGACTCTTATATATTTTTGAAGTTATAGTTGAAAGTATAAAATCATAAACTCGGAAATAAATACCAGAAAAAGAATAGCCATCAACAAGAACCTCTTCCATAAATAAAATTATTAGACGCAAAGAACAAAAGCGAACATGACCTTTATACTGCATTCAAGAAAAACTTCAAAAAAGATATTCTAGTTTTAATTATGTCAGCCCACTTACTCATAAAATGAATGTTTATTTTTCAAAATTAACCACCTCATTCTCGAGCGGTCCTGACTTTGAGAATTATTTTTTAACGCAAAACAGAAAACAGATAACTTCAAACAATCTGGTATTTAAAAAATCGAATGTAACAAATGCCCTTAAGCATATGTTGGTCGAACAAGTAGAAATTTCAAATGCAGATACAAAGAACATATATCTCCAGACAAGAAATCCCCACTATTTTAGCACATTCAATCAACAAACCACACAATAGCTTTAGACAATCGCAAAGAACTCCACAACTGCAATAAAGGGAGTAGAATAAATCTGTTGAAAAGTATGAAAATTGATAAACTCCAAAAACCTACATTATATTACTCTTAATAGCAACTCGAAATCAATAATTTTCCCTACTTCATATTTAAGGAAAAATATATCATCTTTGTATTATCTTAGTACTCTGCACTTGAAAATTAGCGAAATAAATTTGGAAAACTGACAAAAGTGTTTTTTGTCTTTCATATTTTGAAATGGATTTCCACATAATAAATATGTCATCAATATCATTAGTTTCACATAGCTGCCATACTAGAGAATCGAAAACGGAACACCGTATAGGCTAGAGTGGAAATGGGTAACATTTTCAGTTTCTTCAATGAGTTGGAATGGCTCAAAATATAACCATCTGCAAGATGGAAGAAAGGCACAAAAAGACCAATGGGACCATACATACAGAGCCTAGTAATACTACGATTATTCTAAGTTAAATATAATCGATAAATTGACTATTTATAGATACGTATTTTCCCACTTTCCCTTAACAGTCCCACGTATTCAACATTGATCTTGATTTGGAGATAATTGAAAGCTAATTCAATGTAACTGGAACCCGTTCATGAATTTATTAAGTCATTATTCAGAAGAAGGAAATGCAAGAAAAAACGGTAATAACAAGTCACTCTAGCAAATGATCCAGTACCAGGATTTATTCAAAGCGATCCAGTTATGTTATTCATATCACTTTTTTAAATGGTGCAATGATATTATAATTTTATTACTGATATTAGAATTATATATTCCACTAGTCATTCAGTATATGTACTTGTTCTAGAGTCGATGAACATTACAGCATTGCTTTAAATCCTATTCAAAAACCAGAAATCGATTATGTCATGGGATCTGAGAAATGCTTAGGCATAATGTGAAATGAACGGATTCGCATTTTATGAATACAGAAATAGTTTTATTTTTCAAAATATTCTCTGTCATTTTTATGTCGCTTTAGTTTAGGTACACTTTTCTTCTTCTTAAATGCCCCTTCACGGCAGAAGATTGACCATATAATTGCGAGTTGAACTTCTTTCCGTAAAGTGTTGAAGGTTCCGTATTCATATTTATGAAAGAATTGACTGGTTTTGTTAGTATTGTCGTAAGTAATACCACAAGAGCTCAGATTTGGCCAGATATTTTTCTATGCTCATTTTCGAATACTTACGTGCAGGCAAATCACTTGAGCGTAGCTCCAGGGATTTTGTCGAGCAGGTCGAGTTGAATTACCGAAAAGAAAGCATGAGAAAACGAGCTAAGAAAAATATCCTGTCAAATCTGAGCTCGAGTGGTATTTGCTGAGAAAATTCCGCAAATGACAAAAGGTACAAAATGAACTTTACTGAGAAATGAACACAAACTCAACGAGAAAATCATAAATCATTCATTACAAACATGTTTAGTTATTATTGAAATGAGCAGTTATTGAAAATGCAATTACTTTATACAATTTTTTCACTCCGGGTCGATTCTATTTGGGACGATGCCTGAGGAATTATGGAAGATTCAGCATTCGCAGAAGTTTTTCGAAGATTTGAAACAAGATTCAAATGATGCTCATTGTTCAGTTGCAGGTAGGGCTTAATAGAGCTTGCCGTAGAGTGTCCGGCTAGTTTGATTAATTCTTGTTCACTGACCTACCTCAGATAGGTTCGAAACAGCAATGGATCTATGAGAATGATTTGTGATCTTTTTATTTTTCGTATCCAGTCCAACTTTCTCTGCTGAAATTTTTGTCCATTTATTCCCAAAGGCATATTTTTGTACCAACCCTAAGGAGTACTGTTTTTCCAAAATTGATTGGTAGCCAGAAATAATCTGTCACTTGTAATATGATCGGGTCTTCTCGACAATATCTTATGAAACAACCTCACAGGACATAAATCTGGGTTTTCCTTATTTTTTACTAGCCATTTACTGTCACAGCATTTTTTTTGAGCCGCCTTGGCAAGTTTTCGAGAATACTGGGTTATATTCAATACGAACAGTCACTTCTCTTATTATTAATTTTATTAAATTTTTCCTCTTTAAAAAAGTGTACCTTGCAAGTTGCTGCTTCACCGCAACGCCATGTTAATTCATAAGCAACAATATGGAAAAATTTTTTCAACAAACCTATCGGGGCATTTTCGTCCCAGTACAGAGCCATGCTATCAATGTCAGTTCTTGTTAATGCAACGGAACTTTCTTTGCGCTTATCCACGTCCCCTTGTAAAATCTTCCTTTCAGAATTGCGAGCTTCACGAGCCTTTCTAAATGCTGAATATGTAAAGGGGTTGAAACTCATGTTGAATTTTTCGAAATACATATTCTGCTCATTTTCGCAGTTGTGTTCCACATTGTTTTGACAACGAATTCTTTGTAATCTTGTCCATTCATTTGTTTCATACTGAAACCCCAATCCATAAGAATTTCTGCAATATCTTCAATACAATGCTGTATATCCAAATCGAACGTTCGTTCCTTGCAGAATATACTGCATTGATTCCAATTCGAGCTGTGCGTTTTTCTTGTATTTTTGGGGATAGAATTCTGTATAGAACTATTTATATCTTTATCACTGGTGCTTCCAAAACGAGACATTTTAATTTATATCGGCAGAAACTTTACAACAGGTACTAAAATGGCTGTTCTTGACAGTTTTAAAACCGTGCTATTTGTTGTGAATGTTGCATTGCTATGGAAACGCAAGAATTCTCTATGGGCAAATTTATCCATTACCTTCCTTCCTATTTCTATGCAATTTATCCGATATCAAACTCGAATTTCTGTGTTCTTAAACGTGCATTTTGACACATGAGTGGAATTGTCGGTGTAATTTATTTCAGAGCTGTTCTTAATGTTGTTTGGATATCTATGGTTCTATCTTTGGGTATTTCATTTATGTTCTCTTTTTGAAGAGTTTCTTTCTAATAACATCAACAAAACGAGTCAATTTTTTCATAAACATGAGTCCCAGACACCCAAAACTCCACGGCCTAATGAAAAACGACAATGCACCAATACGTTCAGTAATGTTATTCATGAACAGCCCATTACATAATTTGGTAACAGAATTGAATCTTGTATTCAAAAATTCAATCAAATTCGAACCTACCTAAAATATTCAAGAAAAACTCAAATTCAATTAACATATAAATTGCAAAAAGTTCAAACCCCAATCAAATCATATTTAATAAGTTTTGTTGTAAAAAACCTGTTTTCCAACATCCTAGGAGATGAATGCCTTCTATTGGTCCCAGACATGATAAACAAAGCACCCATTAATCTGGTTGAGTAAAATGATTTCATGTTTATGCTCAA
Organism: Cryptolaemus montrouzieri; assembly: GCA_013387265.2. NCBI lineage: Eukaryota > Metazoa > Arthropoda > Insecta > Coleoptera > Coccinellidae > Cryptolaemus > Cryptolaemus montrouzieri. The sequence goes on from JABFTP020000001.1 coordinate 31,402,192, forward strand.
GTTGTGCCTAGACAAAAATAGGGGAAAATAAGGGACGTACCGCATTCCATCAGAGCTAATCCTGAATTTATAAGAAAATCCACTAATCATGTAATTCAATGGGCAACTAAATGCGTAGAGTAAGGAGGTGGACATTTCGAAAATCAACTCCATTACTGATCTCAGTATTAAAGTAAAACGAAATGAGACATTTTTGTCACTTTCCCACAATTTATCTTTATCTCAGTATCACTTTACCACATAATTATGTTTGAAAACTTACTTTGTTTAAACAAGTCAAGGTCTTAGAGTTATTATCTGTTTATTATAATCTTTTTTCTGGAAGAATTTTTAGATTTTTCTGGTAGTCGAGGATAGTTTTCACCGTAAATTTTGTTATCTCTCAAGAAGATAGCGCCTCATTTTAATTCCGACAACCATTATAATCAGTTGAATGATGTAGTACGGGGCTATAATAACTTTGAGAATCGGGTTTTGAATATTTCCCGAAGACTTAAGAAAAACGCTCGATACTGGATAATTTTTCTCTGGAATGGTGACATTCGGTTTCATGGTCTGATTTGGTTAACCAGAACTCGAAGTTTTACTGAGGAATATTAAATTCAGAATATCGATATACTGTGTGAAATTATGAATTAAAGTCCGAAAAAACTCAATTTTTTCTAGTACTGTCCTGCTTTTTCTTCGACAAGTCAAAGTTTTAATGAAGTCGACCCATGTGATGATCCTGCATAATTTTAACGGAATCGGATCGATAGTTCAGGAGATATGGATCATTGAAATTTCATCCAAATTTCATAACACGGCCTGTTTATAGTGAATGTAGGGGCAAATTCAAAAATAAAAGCGCGTTTCGAGTTCACACCCTGTATAATGAAAGGAATGATTGGAAAGAAACGAACACAAATAGCATATCATAATATTTACCCACGTATAGAATCAACTAATACAGATTAATAAATTTCATTAACATATTTTGGCCTCATCAGCGAAAAGAATGCAAATATCATTTCAAAACAGCATAAAAATGTAGCTTTCTAAACCCACATAAAATTCTCCGAAAAATTTTTCAAAAGTAAAGATAAAACTGATAGAGTTGACAATACTGGAGTTTACAAGTTGTCCTGTATTAATCGTTAAGACATGTACCTAAGTCAGACTGGTCGTTCATTCAAAATTAAATACAAAGAACATCAATCAGATTACAATAACCAGAGAACCGACGAATCAATTCTCGCTTCACAATGTTTCGAAAATGGGAGTCATTTACCACCCAAAGATTAACTTCAAATTATTCACAGAATACCTTAAGGACGAAGGTTAGATTTCTTAGAATCCATCGAAATTTTCAAACTTCAACGAACTCCCCATATAGATAATCTTCTGGACGACCAGTATGGCCCGGTTTATTCGTCCATATTTGATATCTTTACACAATATCTGCTTTAATCATAATTCGTTTATCACCTCTTGTTTACACCCTAATCAATTTTGTATCTAACTGTTTATGTATGTATGTATTTTCAACCTCAGTTCAGTACTTGATGTCAGCTGAAGATACTCGAGAGACCGAAATTGCAATCCTGATTTTCAATAAGTCTCTTGTGATGGTATTATACATAGTTTGATTTCTTATTATCATCATGATTAACTATCACGTAGTAACAGCGGAATCAACTAACGAATCTGGTCTTTTTCGACGAATTTGCTCTCTTAAACGTCGCATAACACTTTGGTAATATTCTTTATATACCGTCTGACCTTCTGGCAATAATTCCGAGTGAACAACACCGCAAAAATCGAAGAAAACAGTCAACAGTACCTAGACTTTTAATCGACTTTGATGTGTTTTTTCCGGTTTCGGTTCAGTTGGAAGGCGCCATTCCGAAGCTTGTTGACTGGTTTGCATGTCAAATTCATAAACCAATGTTTCATCACCAGTTACTATGCGTTTTATGAATGAGGTATCAGATTGACTCATCCTAGCATGTCTTCACGCGATTCAATTTTTGAAGAACATTCAGGTGGAACTAGTCGAGCGCCAACGCGTTTAATACCCAAAAAATCATTTAAAATAGTACACATTGATTCTTGAGACACAGAAAATTAATTGCCTATCTTTCTTAAACTGAAATGACGATTTTCAATTACCATTTCCTTCACTTCGTCGATTTTAACTTCAGTTGAAGATGTTGGTGGCAGACCAGAGCGAGGCCAAGCTTCCTACATTTCTTCTCCCTTCGGTTTTCCCTGGATATATAGTCGAAATAGAAGAGCTTTCTTTTCTTGATGGTGCACAGTTATCGAAGGGTCTTGCCTATGCGTCTGTGCATTAGTGATATATATATAACCAAACCAACACAGTTGTAACTTGTTTCCCAATAAAAATTTGCAATCACTTTGCGAATTTCTCGTCAATTCCTACCTCTCGTAGAATCTTGATGAGTTTTCCATGTCGAACACGATTGATGTCCTCAAAAAGTCGTTGAAGCATACGTATAAGGTAGTTTCAACTGCTGCTTTTTTCACTACTTTCCAAGTCACCATTGACATTGTCGTCTGAAATCTGATTACGGCAACCATTTATGATCTTAGTTTTAGTCTCACCTTCAGTTCACACTTCTTTTCTTCACTGAAACCAAATCTCTTTTTTGAGGGCATTCGTCCTAGATCTGCAAACAAATCAGCCCCTGAAACAGATTTAACTTTACTCAACAATTGTCTTGGTGTCTCTTTTTGAATTGCTACAAATCAAAAATATATGACGTTCACTAGATTTATACTTGAATAGAAACTTCATTAAAAGCTGGCAATAACTGAACTAGTCAATGGTACCTCAGGATCTGTATCGTGCAAAAAAGAGGAGTAACACAGATTGATGAAAAAATCTTTAGCAAAAAATAATATTGATGACTTTAGAAAGGAACTGAAGATCCGAATGATAACTGCGTATTTGGTATGGTAAATAAATAATTAGTATATTGAATGAGGCTGTACATAGAATTGCTCTGCCTAGACACAAATGATTGATATTTCTGTATGGATACTTATTCAGATAGTTAATCTATAAACTAACTACTTAGTGTTATTCTCGTCCTTTATCAGAAGAAAGGTTAAATTCTCAAGTGGATACTTTAAGCAACATCAACATTTATATTTTCTTCTTCAGCAGAGTTGTCTTCACATCCTATGAAATGTAGATTTTTTATTTATTTTTAAATGAAAAATAACATACATCAAAACTAAGGCGAACCCCTAATCATCTAGATGGCGTCCGACGGTTCGGGCCTGAAATCTGATGCTCCTACAAAATCATGTATGAATTGCGGTATCATGCCGAAAAGTGGCTTAAAGTGCATTTTGTGTAGTTCACTGAATCATCCTGGATGTATTAAAAAAATGAAATACGTCAAACTTGCCGACGAAAAGGGTATCATCTGTTGTAAAAACACCGTAACCAAAAGTGATTTCGTTAATCTAGAAAAGAGTTACTTGATGGCTGGGAATGAAATGGATCATACCAGCTGCATAAACGAAATAAATTACTTTAAAACCATCATCAAATGCAAAAATGAAACTATTGGTGAGCTCAAAGAAAACAATAAATTGTTAAAAGACAAAATATCCCTAATGGAAAAATTGCGACATGTGTCGACATCATAAAGTGCTAAGCCGAAACACAATAAACACAACCGGCCGTCCAACTATGAAAATAATAAATCTGCAACAGTAACAGATGGAACGCAACATCAGATAGAGCATGTGCCGAGTGTCGCGAAGAAATCTGCAATTCGAGTACATGTCGATAATATTGACAAAGATCAGATGATTCATGATCGGAAAAGTGATGCCAAGGTAAGTGACCTGGATCCGCAACAAGAAACCAATCCTGCGGAAAGTGATAAGTGGTCGATAGTTGTTCGAAAGAGATCTGGAAGGAACAAAAGAACAAAAGTTGTCCATGGAACAAATGTCGGTAAAAAGTAGCCGTCTCAAAGAAAGCATGGCTATTCATTAGTAAATACAAGTGTGAATATGACGATAAGATGCTACTGAAAAACCTAAAAGACACACACCCAGACGGGGAGTTTGTGATGGAGAAAATTGAGAATCTGGGTCATTTCAATTCCTTTAGGGTAAGGGTAGATGCCGATCTAAAAGTGGCATACTTGGACCCAGCTGCCTGGCCAACAGACATTATGGTGTCAAATTTAATTTCAAAAGAAAACTTCCCCAGAAGGGATAGAATATCAACCCCCTTCCTCTGTACAGGGCCAGGTCTCCCATCAATCTGCCCCAATGTTCAGAATTGAGGCCGTTAATGTCTCACAAATAAAAGGCCATTGATGGAAGTCTTCCTGAAAAAGTAATAGTCACCTAATTTGCGAAACAGAACACTGGTGTAATGCCAATAATATAAATTTAATTCAATTCGAAGAATACGACATAATTGCAAATTTTACAAGAAAGCAATATTTCTGTGGAGGATCACTAATCTACGCTAGGAGAGGCGACGATTGTCAAATTGACATTGTGGATTGTGAGCGGTTTTGTGTGGAGCGGAATGAAGAATGATGTGCACTGAAGGTGTGCATCAATGATCAGCATAAATTCTTTGTGTGTGTCTACAGATCTCCAAATGGTAACCTGGAGCTTTTTTTAACCAAGATCGCAGAGGTTTTGCTTCATTGTGAAAGGTTTAGTACCAGCATCTATTTGTGCGGGGACATGAATGTTAATTATCTATCCGAAAATGTTAGCAAGCTCCTTCTAGCTGACTTATTTGGAAGTTTCAATCTGAAAATAACTAGAATTCTACACAATGATGTGGCCAATATGACATCTGGTACTGAAATTGACTACTTAGTGACTAATGTAGATTATAATGACATAAAAAAAAAGGTTGGGTTGTACAGCCCAACCTTGGCGATCACCTGACCCTAATTCACTCATTTTCAATGGAATTCTGCAAATCGGATAAGCCAAATGTACACCTGAAACAATTTCGAAACTATTCTGCATCGAACTTGAACAATCTAAATTTTGCACTTGATCAACATTCTTTCGAGAATATTTATAAAGTAGGTCAAGATGTGAACAAGGTATATTCAGAGATTATTTATGTATTGTCGAAAGCAATTGATGTTAAGTGTCCTTTTGTGTCTGCAAATGTTAATAAGGGCTGTGACAAGCAACGGGTTAACCAAGATGTGATAACAGCGGGAAACGAACTGAAAGATTTATTCTGGCCAAAAAAAAGATGAATGGCAATGCTTTGTCTGATCTTTATAAAGTAAAGAAAAAAGAATACAAACTTTTATTAGAGAGAACAAAGAAGAACTTGTATAATATCAAAATTCTGAAAAGTTGTAATAAGCAAAAAGAAATCTGGTCATTAATCAGAGCTAATATCGGTAAAACTAGAAAAAAAAAGAAGATCGTAATTGATATTGATGATCATTGTGCAAGCAACCCAAGGGGAGTTGACAATGCGTTCGCTAATTACTTCTTAAATATTACCGAAAAACCCTAATTGGCGATGAAAGATCAAGCAAATGCTCGTTACCTAAGAAGAGTAATGTCAATAGTTTCTTTTTTAGAGCCTGTGAAACTAATGAAATTGTAAAAGTCACTGAAACCAAAGGAAAGCGTGGACACTGATGGCATTCCCATTAAAGTCCTGAAAAGTATCAAAAATAAAATTGCCCCTTCTATTGAACACCTTATGAATCTCATAATTACTGTGGGATGTTTTCCACAGGATCTAAAAACTGGGGTAGTGATACCCGTTCACAAGACAGTAAGAGGGATCTAGCTAACTATCGCCCAATTACTATCTCAAATACATTCTCTAAGAAAATTGAGAGACTTATCTATGACAGAATCATTGAATTCATTGATGAAAATAATATTTTCACCTCGTGTCAGCATGGCTTTTGCACTAGACGATCGACCGAAAGTGCCGCCTGTGACATGTTTGAATTCATATACAAGAATCTGGATGAAGGCTACTTTATAGTAGCGCTTTTCTTCGACCTCTCTCGGGCGTTCGATAGCATAGTGATAGATTTCTTGCTTGGTAAACTGTCCTTATGTGGTTTCAGAGGAAAGGTATTAGATTTACTTGAATCGTATCTTAGAGATAGAGAAATATTCGTAAAAGTTGAGGGTTGCTCCTCTGAATCGAGAATTGTCGATATGGGAGTGCCGCAGGGTTCCGTGCTGGGGCAACTATTATTCCTGATCTCCATAAATGAAATGCCTGAATATGTTTCCGAGGGTAAAAAAATAATCTTTGCTGTACTTCTGTAGTGTTCATAGCACGTAATCCTGTGGAACTGAAGCTCAAGGTAGAAGAAGTAACACTAACAATTTGATATTGAATGTTGAAAAAACGGTTGTGATCAATTTTAGGTGCAATAGAATATCCCAAAAGGTGGACTAAGACCCGTTGAATTCAATGGATGAAAGGAGATTCTTAGGTTTAGGGGTTAATGAATTCCTAAATTGGAATAATCATATCGAGTATATCAGCAAAAAGATAAACTCTGGTTATTATGCCTTAACCCAACTCAAACATACAGTGGATCAACGAGGACTCATAGACGCATACTTCGCTCTTATATACTGTCACCCTAACTATAAAGTCCTTCTTTGGGGTAACAGCTCACAGAGTAAAAGAATTTTGATCTCACAAAAAAGGCCATAAGATTGATATTTAGCAGGGTAGCAGGGAAAGTTGCAAACCTTCATTCATCAAACATCGACTGTTAACTTTCCCTTGTATTTATATATATCGAATGCTTATATATATTTGGATGCACTCAGACGGCTTTCTGATATTTCTTAGATTCCACAATTTCAGTGCTTTTTGAAGTCTCGTTTTCAATAGGCAGTTCCTCTTCCAGTCGGTTTCAGTCAGATCTTAATCTTACAATTCAAGCAACTTAATTATATACTAATAAAACACTAATGAAAATTTACTATGTTTTTACTACCAAAAATATAAATAAAATTGAACAACAAATATTTGTGCATTTGTTGTTCAATTTTATTTATATTTTTGGTAGTAAAACATAGTAAACTTTCATTAGTGGTTTATTAATCATGATCAACTACCAAGTAGTAACGGCTAAATCCATTCAACTTCTTAATTCTATACGTTAAAATATATAATATGAAATAAAGTCTATGATATTTCAGGTAGTAGACCTAAGCCGAATTTTCCACATGAGTTTCAACATAACCTAACAGAATGTTGAACAATGTTTATAAATTATTTCATGACTTCATAAAACTTCTAGGCCTAAAATCAATTTCTTTCTGAACTTCAAAATTATAAAATCAAAATAATGCTTGTCAAAATGCTCATATATATTTTGGGCTGCAATATTTTCATAAAGTATTTACAGTTCATCTTCTGATGATGTATCTTTAATGATATTTTCCAGTTTCGAGATGTTAGATTTTTTATTGCATTGTTTAATTATTTGTTTGTTTGTTATTCCTTTAACGCGCTCTATTTCCGTTTTTCGACCAATGGCACGCCAGGGAATTCTGTCACCTCACTAACCCGGTAATTTTGCCGAACCCTTCTCGTGTCGAGGGAAGGGATGTTTAATGTACAACACATCCCTGTTAGACAGGACCAAAGGCTTTACATCTCCTCCGTGAGATTGATACTCAAGCGATTCCCAGAATCCGAAAAATCACACCGACTTTGTGGGGATTGAACCCAGGTAACTCTGCGCAGGAGACGAGCATCATATCTCATACGCCACCGAGCCGGCTGACTGTTGAAATGAAATTTGACGTATTTTTGTCTCAAAACTTGTGTTCTTTCTCTCCACTTCACCCTTTACCTGTGCCCATATTGGTTTAATCGAATTCAATTCGCAGTGGTAAAGTGGAAGGTAGAGTGAACTAACTTCCCGTTTTTTTTGCCATTTCGTCAATCTTATATTTTTTGTAGGATTTTTTTGTAAATTTACAATTGATAATAATTCTTCTTTCACCACATTTTTAATGAATAATAAAATAAAACAAGTTACTATGTATCAACTATCACTAATTTATTGATGTAAAGAATGACAAAATTTTACATTGGTTGGACCGGTTTCGGACATACGTCCATTATCAACAATAAGCTGATGAAAACTGAATACTCATGTACAATACAGGAATTACCATCAATAAAATGCTAGTAGAGATCACAATAACTTGAATAATGGTGATTGGTAGGTAATTAAGTCTGGTCTTACCTGGTCGTTAAGGAGCTTGACCCTTTCTACCCCAGATGCCTTAAAAATTTCCATCGATTCAAAGAAATTGAGTTTATAAGACTTATCAAAGGAATGAAGAATTTTTAGCTGTTGAAGTTCTGGATAATGATGACCTTCATTCAGACAATGTGCAGCTAAAGCTGAATCATATTTCTGATGTAGGAATGACCGGAAATGTTCTTTGTATCTAGCCTTGAAAGAGCGTCCTATTTGACCTATTTCAAAGGAATCGCACTCAGAACATGTTAATTGGAATACTCCTGATTTTTCGAATTTATCGGTTTTATCTTTTGTGTTGAAAAGCAGGCCTGACAATTTGCTAACTGGTTTGAATGCAATATGAACTTCTCTACTAGCATTTTATTGATGGTAATTCCTGTATTGTACATGAGTATTCAGTTTTCATTAGCTTGTTGTTGATAATGGACGTATGTCCGAAACCGATCCAACCAATGTAAAATTTTGTCATTCTTTACATCAATAAATTAGTTATAGTTAAAACATAGTAACTTTTTTTATTTTATTATTCTTTATGAATATCAACTATCACGTAGTTCCGGCTTCATCGATCAATTATATTCACTATATTTTCTTCGAAAGAAATATTTTTATCCGTCAGCCATCTGAGGATGTCTGCTTTAAGCCATGAAGATGTTGGCGTTATCCATTACTATAACAGATCCTGGTGGAATCAAATACAACAACTGTTCAAAATATTCTTCGAGAACATCCGCATTTATGTCCTCATGATATCTCCAGTACTTTTACTTTGAAATGATAATAACACCCCATCCACAGGCTTGTCGACAATGTTTTTATCACAAAAATTTGGCAGAACGCAGAGGCGAACTAGGTTATATTGGTGTTCACAGATATTCAGATTTACAAAACACTGGCCAGCAGTAGTCGAACGAAGAGACATGGATGCTATTGAAACTTGCTCTCTTGATGGAAATTTAGTAAGGCCCAATTTTCCTACACAGCGATCGCTAATGAAAGTGCAGGAACTTACAGTATCAATAAGGGCTTGCAGCTCAAATCCATTCACTTGTACTGAAGTTAAATCTTTGACAGACTTGATGATGCAGATGTGTATTAACTGAGGCAGACTGTGTTGAGTTATCATGAGGTTTCCGGGATCTGCAAACCTTTGCATAATGTCCCTTCTTATTGTAAAGATCACAAATGGCATTACGTGCAGGACATATATTTCTGACATGTAGATCATAACCGCAATAGACGCATGTGTCTTTTGCAGATCTTATTTTTCCATTTGAGTAACGAGGTCTAGAAGAGGTTGATGATACTGCATCCACAGTGAGAGTTTGATTATAGGATAGTGCGTGCTGCTGAGCCAATTCTGAAGATCTAGCCGATTCGTAAACATTACTCAAATTCACAGTAGAATTTTCAAGAAGCCTCTGTCTAATTTGCGGAGTTGATAATCCACATATGAAGGCATCTCTCACAAAATCATCTCGATGCTTCTCAGCTGTAACAGCTTTGAACATGCAGTATTTAGCTAAAATATTCAGAGCTTGTAGATATTGGTCTATTGTCTCATCAGGTTGCTGATAACGTGTGGCAAGTGTATGACGACTATAAACTTCATTAATAAGTTTCACATATAAAGTTTTCAGAATAGATACGGCTCCGTGGTATGAGTGAGATTCGCTTACATGTTGATAAATTCTTGACGCTTTATAGTTGAACAGGAGCTTCAACTTTTCAGAGTCTGATCTCTCGAATGCGAAATTCAGGAATCTTCTGTACCAATGTTCCCATTCGATTGCAGCAGTCGGCGAGTAGGGATCGACATCAAATCTTTCAGGTGCCAGAAGTTTTTCCATCTTTTGGTGAATTGAGTTTTTAGTTTAATAAATTTTACTAGCTGGTAGCTTCCATGAAACGCTTCAAATTTTATCATGCTCCTTTTGATCTCTTCCACATATAGTTACATCATCTAAATAGGAGTGAGTATCCACGAGTCCCTCACTTTGTATTATACTATCAATTCCTCTATGAAAAGCTGCTACACCGTTAGTCACACCAAATGGAATTCTTCCGAATTGAAACAGTTTACCACATGCTTCGAATTCGATATAGAGTTTGTCGTCTTCTTCAATAGGAAACTGGTGGTAAGCACTTTTCAAATCAATAGTACAAAAAACTTCATAATTCGCTACTCTATTGATTATGTCTTCTATACATGGTAGCGGATAAGCATCTAATTGTGTGAATCTATTGATTGTTCTCGAGTAATCAATGACCATTCGTTTCTTGATTTGTCGAAGAAGTAACCAGTACTTGGGCCCTCCAAGGTGAATTACTTGTTTCAATAATATCTTCAGATAGTAGTCGTTCAATCTCCGCTTCTATAAATTTCGCGTCACTATCTGTTTGTCTTCGGGATTTTATAGCAAATGGAATAGCCTAACAAGTTGATTGATCGCAGTGAGAAAGAACTTTTTTATTATTTTCAAACTCTCACTGTGAACGCATTATCATCAACCTCTACTAGACCTCGTTACTCAAATGGAAAAATAAGATCTGCAAAAGACACATGCGTCTATTGCGGTTATGATCAACATGTTAGAAATATATGTCCTGCACGCAATGCAATTTGTAATCTTTGCAATAGGATGGGACGTTATGCAAAAGTTTGCAGATCCCGGAAACTTCATGATAACTCAACAAAGTCTGCCTCAGGTAATACAGTCGCTACTAATTATAAGACATCTGCCTCATCAAGTCTGTCAAAAGCTTCCACTTCAGTACAAGTGAATGGATTTGAGCTCCAAGCCCTTATTGATACTGGAAGTTCCAGTTTCATTAGCGATCGCTGTGTAGGAATTTTCTTACTTTGAGCACAATATTTTTTTATTGCTCCTAAATAATTTCTTCTCCAGCAAACGATTTCTTCTTTATCTATGAGAACTTACTTCCTGTCATGCTTTTTCCATGAGAAATTCAATTCATGCAAAACTTGCCACAATTTGATTTTTGATATTAAAAGCAAGTCCAGATCTCCAACGACTACAGCGTGTATATTTTCCACAGTGGTGATTTCTTTTGGAAAATAAAAAGAATGCACAGTTTTGCGAATAGTATTCCCAAATTCTTCATCAATAACCATTCGGGGCCTTCCTACAGAAGTTTTTGGAGGTTTCACTTATTTAGATTTTGTTTCCTTCAGAAGCTTGTATATTGTGACTGTCTAATTCCCGTCATCTCAGAACTCATTTTAACATTTTCATCGATTGAAGGTCGATGGCCTCAATGCTTTAAAGTATCGTATTCATTCAATATAATTAATTTTTCACTTTGTGAAAGTGGTATATTTCTAGCACGTTTAACAGGGGTAAAATTAGAAAAGTTTTCCATTATTTGTGAAATGAACAAATCATTTTCACCAACTACTTACTGATGCATACAAATGATGAATTAATGGCACGCCTATGACCATCCTGTCACCTGAAGATTCATTATTCTACGGCTTTACTAAATCGCCTATAGTCAATTAGACGACGCGTTCACAAAGGATACCAAATCCTATTTACTAATTCATACAGGTTGCTTCAACGAAAACTAAACAGAGGCTTTAACTACCAAGATATTCATTTCTGATCAAAACGCAAAAACAGGTCAATTTTTGTATCAAGGGAGACATCTCTTGGGATATAAAACTTGCCCGAAATATTAACCCCCTAAGCGGGGGTTGCAATCCTTGAACATTTTGAATAGGAAAAATGGGTCGAGTGATGGCCCAAAAGAAAGGTGGTATCTTTGTTTGCATTGCCTTGAACGAATTTACATTTTTAATTGAAAACTGTAAAAGATACAGGGTGAGCAACTGAAAGATAGGGAGGACTATTTCCCTGAGACTATTCAAGTTTCAGTGAGGTAAAATGGAACAAATTCATGCTGATGAATGGCAGTCATCATCAAGTATCATCCTCATCTCGAATTTAAACTCCTGGGGCAGGGGTGACAACCCTTGAAAATTTGGAAGAGGATAGATGGGTCGAGTAATAACTCGAAATGAAGGTATTATCTTTGTCTGCATTCCCGTGAAAGAATTTTCATTTTTGATTGAAAACTGTAGAAGATACAGAGTGAGCCACTGAAAAATGGAGAAGACTATCGCCCCAAGACTATTGGAGTATGAGTGCGAAAAACTGGAATAGATTCATTTTAGATCAAAATCTCCCGAAATCACCCTCATCTCGAATTTCAATCCCTAGAGCAGGGGTGATATTTCGATCCAGTGATACCTCAGGGCGATAGATAGTCTCCTCTATTTTTCAGTAGCTCACTCTGTATGTTTTACAGTTTTCAATGAGAAAAGGAAAATTTGTTCACGGGGATGCAGACAAAGATAATACCTTTCTTTCGAGGTATCACTCGATCCATCTACCCTCCTCCAAATTTTCAAGGGTTGTCACCCCTGCTCCAGGGGTTGAAATTCGAGATGAGGATGGTACTTGATGATGACTGCCATTGATCAGCATGGATCTGTTCCATTTTACCTCACTGAAACTTGAATAGTCTCAGGGAAATAGTCTTCCATATCTTTCAGTTGCTCACCCTGTATCTTTTACAGTTTTCAATTAAAAATGGAAATTCGTTCAAGGCAATGTAGACAAAGATACTACCTTTTTTTTGAGTCATCACTCGACCCATCTTCCCTATTCAAAATGTTCGAGGATTGCAACCCCCGCTTAGGGGGTTGATATTTCAGGCAAGTATTTTACCCCAAAAGATGTCCCCCTTGAAACAAAAATTGACCTGTTTTTGTGTTTTGATCAGAAATGAATATCTTGATAGATATAGCCTACGTTTCGTTTTCGTTGAAGCACCCTGTATATACGTACCGATGTTCTGATGGACCCGCTAATAAAGAAATCTTCAGCCGCAAATATAGGAATTGGGTCACACTTTTTTTATCCGCGAATAGTGAAAACGCGAATGTAGAAATATAATAATCTTCGCAGAGAATACTTCTTCAAAATCGTATTCAAAAGCTCTCAATTATTCAATTCTCGCTCTATATACATAAAAGACATCCATAGTAGACCTCATGAATTTTACTATCACGATTTTCATATTGAAAATTCCTTCAATGTACCTTATAATGAGATCCCAACACTTATCTCCGGTTCCAAAACAAAATGTCAAAAAGATGTTACGAAATGGTAGATTTAATGGTAACACCCAACTCGATGAATGCAGATCAAGCTCATAGAGTTCACGGAGTGGGTGTTGTATAGGAAATGAACCTGAACTGGCTAATACGTGCATAAATATCACGCGATCTAATTCTTAGATATGTGGAAACAATTTCAAACTAATGCCGAGTAATTTTAATAAATGCTATAAAAATTAGAAAAATGATTAAGGCGAGGCGAGGCAACCACGGTCGCGGGACTGGAGTTGGGATACAGATTTTCAGCAAACAATAATTTAATAGTTCTTGAAGGACGAACGTAAAATGAAAATGTATATAAACTGAAGGGTAAAAGGAAGTAGGTACTCATTGTGTAGTCAAGTCTCACTAGATTAACAACATGAACACTCTGGTAAGTCCAAATTAATGTTTATATAGCATATCCTGGTAACAAAAGTAAAACACAACTAAATATAATGTAATGAATTTTTCCTCTTTGAAATAACTTTCAAAATAGCTTTCATTTCGAAAGACATTTTGGAATATTTATTTTTTATAGATTTGAGATTTAAATTTTTGTGGTTTATCTCAGAAAATAAAGTGAAACAACTTTCATTTAATCAAATAACTCCAATATTTAAGTAACCAGGGATTTTTTTCTAGATAATTAGTTTTTCTTTCATGAAAATCACCGGCCTTACCATTATTACTTATCCCCTTTTCAATTCAATCATAACTGAATTTGAATAATTTCAATTATACTTTTCCGGAATTTTTCTTTCATACAAATCTCATCCAGTCATAATTGTAACGAAGACAACAGAAAACTGAATAAACATTAATCTAAATTAATGCTCCGTCATATGTACAGGGTGTTCCGTGAAAAACACCACAAGTAATGGGTCCTTTAATTGTTGATGGATTCTAAAAACAAAAATAGAAATATATCTGAATCGATATTCGCAGTTTTTTTCGGAAATCCCTCACTTCGATTATGGTACCTCTATATTTTTATTTTTTGTTGGATTGCTTATTCATTTTTTTTCTGCGAAAAGAGTATAACTCAAAACGCTGTATTTTCCACGATAAAAGAAATTCCTGAAAAATTTAGAAGAAATCACACTTTCAATTCATCAATTCAATTCACAGAATGGACGACCGTTTGAGTTTCAGATAATTTTTTTAGCTCGAAAAAAGCGTTTAGATCATTATTTCAGTTAGAGTAACTTACATTACAGTATTCACTTTTTATTCGCTAGTTATTTTTCTAAGAAATCATAAAGCTCATTTGGCATTCTCAACCCTTCACTGAGATTATTCGAATTAAATGTCACGTTTCCAGTGCTTGTTGAAGCCTCGTCTTCAATAGGATGTGAATTTAACATTTCCTCAAAGTTGGTTTCAGTCAAATCTTCACCTTGCATTTCCAGCAAACCCTGAATGTCATCTGATTCTATCCGTTCGAACCCATCTCGTCCTATTCCATTTGCAATTTCGGTAATGTTTTCAGTTGAAGCTTGAATCTACACAGATTCCTTGTCATTTTCTACAATCAGAACAGGCCAAAGTTGTTCCAGCATGATTTCAATGTGTATGGGTTCACTTCTTGCACTTTTATGTTTAAGATACATTTTGCTATGTCACATTTCTTCCAGCATTCCATAGCATTTGTACCTGGATCATATTCCATATTATCCAATATACTTAAGAACGTTCGACTGATGTAATAGGGCCTAACGGCTTGTATTATTCCTTGGTCCATAGATTGAAGCAAAGATGTCGTGTTGGGAGGTAAAAACGTCACTTTTATATTTGGACGCATAGTTTCAAGTTCGCGAAGATGACCTGGTGCATTGCCCGAAACTAGAACAGCTTTAAGGCTGTAAACTTTTTTTCAATGAGTTTCACACTCTGAAAAAAGACAATTCCGGGATCAGTCACAAAAAAATAGTGCTTTCTTTTCAGCATGCCAAAACACTGGCAGGTCGTTCTTGTTTGGATCAATTAAAGCACGAGAATTTAATGTTCTGTAAAGCACCAGTGGTGTTATGATACAACCTTCAAATGCATTAGAACATAGCAGCAGTGTAACTCTATCGTTTGTTGCCTTAAATCCAGGAGTAGACTTTTTGCTTTTGATAATGAATGTCTTGTTCGTCATTTTCTTCCGAAACAGTGCAGTTTCGTCTGTATTAAAAACTTACTCAGGTTTCTATCCTCTATCAGCTACTAGTTTTACAGTTTCTTCTGGATATCTTTCAGCTGCAGCAGTTTTTGTAGATGGAGCTAACGATTCAAACGATATGCAATGATTGTCGTAACTGAAATTCATTAGAGCAACCTTTCGATGCTTGAAATCCTCCACTACCGCAACTACCGCCAAGTCCTTTGAAATATGCGTAGTGAAAACGTGAAGGTAGGAAGCGCGAATATTTCGGGTAAAAAACTACGGAAAACGGTATTTACCCTCCCATTATTGTTATTCTATTGTATTGAATGTATCCCCTTGATAAATTCATGGGTAAGACAAAAATCAAGCGGATACACACATGATACAAGCTTTTTCAATCTAATTGAAATAGTGCTCAAGCATTTCGACTCTATCAAGCAAGATCCTTAGATCGCGATGATCAAAGCGCAACAAGCTTATCAGATTCGAAAAGAATTTTCGAAGACATGGTTCATTCAGAAGACCGAAAACTCTTTGATGGAAGATCAATGAGGAAACGGAATTGAATATCTTGTTGAGTGTAAAATGTTATTCAGAAATATTTGATTTATAAATTTCTCCAGATACCGGGACGTCAGTGGCGATTGTTCAATCTATTCTACGAAAATACAAATTCGAGCACTACGTCTTTCAAAAAGTCCGAACTCTTTAAGAAAATGACAGTGTTAGAAGCTCAGTAGAATATTAAATATACCTCCCTGAAGGAGTTGGTTTTCTAATCCAATCTTCATAATCATTGTCAACCAAGGCCACACAGTAGTGAAACAATTTAGTCGGATGTTATGGAAATGAGCAAGAGACTGCAGCTTTGATCTCGTCAGTGTTGCATATCAATTCACAGCATCAAGCCAGACGTCCACCTACTCGTATCATTTCTGAATGTATCAAGTACATGTCTTTGTATACAAATGCAAGTGGCTTCCTCCAACGAATCGACACAGAAAATCATACAGAGAAAACTTCAAGAAGCTAGACCATTTTGACCATTAAAGAAACAAATAATTACATATTCGTTAATATGACTACATTAAATCGTCCAGGAACTCACTTTCTGAGTAGAACCGATTAAACGGCAAGAGTGTTCCCACCACAAACGGGATTTGGTTTTAATTGATATATTTCCAATATAGCTTGGGGTGTTTCTACTCTACTAAATGTGTGGTTTACAAATAAATGTGTTCTTTTTACCTGATATATATGATAATTGGAAGATAGATCATAAGTTTGATAAAGCAAGGCACTACTTCTCAATTTAAAAATGAGTCTCAATGCTCTCTTTCGTAAAATGAATATTCTGCTCCTCTGTGAGGTTATTCCAGAAACTCATCTACCTCCAGGCCCAAAAATCTGCTACCCTCAGATAGACTCAGGGTGGCTTAGTGGAGAAATTTCATTACATCTGGAATTGACTACGACTGTTTTTTCCATATTCAATATCAGTCTATTATATCAAAACCATTCAATGAAGGCAACCACCATCAACTTTGAGCTGGAGCTATTTCAATAGGAGTAATTTTAGACATAGGAGCCAGCAGAATCACGATGGAGCCAGTTTCGATTGAAGGAAATTTCAATCAGAACAATGAAATCCTTGTTCAAATTTCAAGTTAAAGATTATTAAGACAAAGGACAAACCGAAGCATATCACCCTGTATAGATAAATAGAAGAATTTATTAACCTATATTCATGAAAATTTTTAGTCTAAAAACGATATTATCCACAACAATATTTAAGGATACTTTGGGAACACTTTGTATATATCAGAAATAATTATTTTGCATTTGATGACTAAGTCATTATACCTGCAAAAACGCTTGAATCATTACGCATAAGATTACTCTGCCTATGATACACCCATTCAAGTCGATAGTAACAAGCCGACATGACCCTGAATGGAATAGAAAGACTGTAATCTTGATGTACAAAGCTCCTTTCAATAAATTAGCTGTCTCTTTTATTTTTCTTATGTTTCACATAAACGGAGAACGAATTATTTATATTTAGTATCAACCAATCTTTCTCATATATCAAATGTTGAAATAAAAAACTTATTCAATTTCTTTACAGTTCGTAGCTGCTCTTGCCCTTGTTGCCACCGCTGCCTATGCCGCCCCCTCCGGTCATGGAATTGGCGCGGTAGTAGCAGGACCAGCAGGTGTTGTCACCGGTCTAGGACCAATCGGCCCAGCTGGTCACGGCTTGGGACTAGGACTTGGACTTGGTGCTGGTTTGGGACTTGGAGTCGGTTTGGGACATGGAGTTGCTGTCGCCGCCCCTGTAGCTAGACCTGCCGTACTTGCTGGACCTGTTTCTGCTGGTGCTGTTATCTCTGGACCTGTCTCCGCTGGTGCTGTTGTTGCCGGACCCGGACTAGGTCTTGGACATGGAATCGGTTTGGGAGCTCCAATTGGCTTGGCAGGTCCAATTGGCTTGGGAGGTCCAATTGGTTTAGGTCTAGGTCTTGGACATGGAGTTGGAGCTATCACCGCTGGAGGGGGTTCTATCTCTGCTACCGGACACGGAGCTGCCATCAGAGGACCACCAACTGCCCCCGTTGTTGTAGCTGGACCTTCTGGAAAAGTTGCTGCTGATGGTCTCTGGGGACCTACCGCTAACATTGGAGGACCCGGTGCTCTTGGAGCTATTGGACATGTTGGTATTGCTCATGGTCATGGCTGGTAAACCAGAACAACATAGACCAATTGGTGTGCCATAGCTCAGGTTTTTCGGGAAATAGTTTTATATTTTCGTGTCTCGAATGTGGTCACCAAGAGTTTCATCTCATACACTCGCACTGCCTCACCAATGACTACGACTTTGTACATTTTTTCATGCTCATATTTATGTATAATTTATAAAAAAATATTTAATAAATGAAGTTGAATTATGATTCTTAATCTGTTCCAGTATATAAGTTTTAATATTCTTAAAATAGGTTAACCTATTTCCTTCCCTTACTAGTTATTATTGTCACCGACAAAAAATCATACTAGTCAAAAACCCAGAAGAAACATGTAGTACAAAATATTCTAAGCCTAAGTAATACTATATATTCAATACTGTCGAATCAATCATCACGAAAACTAAAAAGCCTCCCGATATTTACTGTGATGAATCTTCTTCATCACCTCCGTCCAAGACATTGAGATAGCAACTCTAGAAGTGATCACGAAAATCTATATCATTGTTTGCCGAGTGAAGTTGAAAGCATTAGCGAACAGTGTAACCATCTCGTATGAACCAATTTTCAACATCTTGCAAGAACAATTGTACACGAGAAAGCTGTCGTCAAGATTGTAGGGAAGTGATTATAAGTATGAAAAAGTGAAACTCTCCAAGATTAGTTTTCGGCAAACTGGCGCAAACCCAGGTGAATTTCTGTGGCCTTTTATAATGGTAGATGAAATATCAGTTCACTCCTACACATCCGAGACGAAGAAGCAATCTTAAAAGTGGGTAACAGTGAACCCAAGAAATTAGTTCCTTCGGCCGGCAAGGTGATAACTAGAACGCATATTATCTTCATTTATTGGGGTCCAACCATTAATGGACGCATCCCTATCAAACCAATTGAAGGAGGAGAATGAGAAGAAGGAAAAAGTTCTGTTGCACCACAACAACCAAGCTGAATGAAAATTGTTACCTTATCTACCATATCTTTCTGATTTAGATCCTAGTGATTTCTATTTGTTTCCAGACATGAAGGTATGGCTCGAAGATCGGAAAATTCTAACAGATTCGTTCATTTCAGAAACGAAAGCGTATTTCGAGAGACTGCTACAAAGATAAGTCCCTAAGCAAATATATAGCCTTCAAAAGATATTAGGTTGGAACATTAAATATATCAAGTAGAGAAAAATGAGTTATTGTTTCATTTTTACACGGCTAATCAATGCACCCTTGTACTCCAGCTTTTTGGCACCCCAATCCTATTGAAGAATAATTTATCAATATTTTTCAGAAGAAATCGCTCTTCCCTTATATTCCTCATACTTTATAGACTTTCTTAGTCCTCATCAAAACGTCATTAGATGAGGTATGATTCTAAAGAAAGAAAATGATACTCCTTTATCAACATTCTCTTAATTCAAATCGTAAAATCTAATCAATGCAGTAAATATATAAACTGTCGTCTACACAAGCATAAAATTGTCTACGTTGCGATAAGAGCTTGCTTTCTTCAACTTTGTCCTTGAATTAAATTACTTTGTTCATGGAGAAAGGATTTCAATGAGTCTTACACACACTTATAAAGTTAGGCTTTTTTGAATCAATAAATCGATTCATCAAGAAGGACAGAAGAACTATGCTATACACCACTGTCTGCTGGTTAATCCTAGAGTGAAGGCTTAGGTATTAACTGTTTTTAAAATACTGAATAGGACTACCTGCTATAGCTATAGTGAAGCCATTATCAGATAAGCTTATTCAAAACTTAAAGGAATGTACTAAGTTCTCATCAATACTTGACTAGCTGAAGACCGAATTTGGAGACAAACGAAACCATTTGTAGAAAAAAATGTCTTTCACCAATTTCAGACAATTTGCTGCTTACACCTCATCAATTGTCATGGCGAGAAATATATGATTTTTAGTTTAAACTGTCTGAATGACCTTCTTACCCACAAGATCCAGCCTCACTTAATTTTTTCTTCCATAGAGCCAACAATTAGCAATTAGTTGGGTAAGGTTAAGTTAGATTAACCAGCATCACAGCAATGAGATTTAGTGTTCAGATCAGATTGTACCACCAACTCGTAGTAAGCGGATTAGCATAAATCTTTGTATCATCTGAGTAGAAGAATTTGTGATATTGAATATGAATGAAAAGATTGCCTATGAAAATATTGAAGAAAAACGGTCCCAAATCAGAACCTATTACTCGATACTCTGTCGAAAACATTAACAATGTCGAAGTATATGACATTAGTTTGTATTTTGTCATGTCTCATGGGCTCCAGTCGTTCAAACGAGTCAAAATATTGGTAGTAGTTGATATTCTCTTTATCAAACCGTGCTGCTCAGTTGGTATAACAAAGTTGTTAGATGGAAAAATCGATTTTTAGTCTGCAATGATTGTCTTCAATACTTTGGAAGGTACTGAAAGAAGAATAATCGGTCTGTAGTTGGGAGGGTTGAATTTGTCACCCTTTTTTTATTTTTAACTCTTGGGAAGAGGCGATACCTATCACACCACGGGTGTTGCAGCCCAAGATAGTTTAATATGTGTGCTCGCTCGCTTCTTGAAGAGGTCCAAATTGTAAGTTATAGAAATGATGTTCGAAGGAAGCGAATTCTACAGCACACTAGCTCTGTAAATAAAAGATTTCATAGAGAGAGGTATGTTGCGTAGCTAGTAGGACCACCCGCCGATGAGAAACTTTCGAGACCCTGGTTTTTCTTTGGAACTGGATCCTTTCTGGAACCAAGCCTTTCAGTTCTTCAGAGCATTAACCATGGAAGTACCTGTAAAAAAGAGATCAGTAGCCTGCCTCCTTTGAGCGAGATGCTTGAAATCACGCTTTATCCCGGGTGGTCGATAAGACACAGTGCTCTCTTCTTGACACGATCCAATAGATGTAATGAGTGTTTAGGTGCGGAGCCCTTCACATGGGGACAGTATTCCAGGCCAGGTCAGACCTGTGCTTTGTATAACATCATCAGCTGTGATGACGTAAAGTACTGCTTAGTCCCAAAAAGAAAACTGAGGTTAGCAGAAGCAGATTAGGCAATGGCTGATGCAAGGTCATTCCAGCAAACTAGGGTGACGTCAAGAAGATGCATGCTTTTTCTGAGGAAATTCAATGTCCTTGCATGATTGGAGAAGGTTCTCCAGCAGTGACTCCACTGGAGAACGTTGTTGATTGTTTAATCGACTCCACTCTGATGTCTCCTCCGAGTCTGAATTCAGTGACTCTGTTAATGTCTTTGTCGGGTGATTTCTCAGCAGTTATAGGAGTCTGACCAGAGTACAGTCGTCCGCAAACCCAAATATTCTTTTCATAGAGGATTAGAGGTTGAGGAACCTATGACTAATTAAACGATGCAGCCATAATCATTGATAGAGATATAGTTCCAGCAAATCTACTTAACAACAGATAATTCCAGTCATCAGGTAAGGAGCAGCTTTTTGAGTTGAGACAATTTCCAGAATGAAATCGACAAGACATGCTACCGGCAGTCCTACAAAGAAGAGGTGTGGACACTTTTAATTGTATGTTGGCAGGTTCCTATTGTTACCAGCGACATCTATCGATTCTTCATAACTTGAACGAGCAGCGCGAGTGTAAGAGATATATGGTTGGGAAAGTTGCGATAAATGGAGAAATCCGCTTGACATTATTTGTTCTTATATCTTTTCCACATACGATTTTTGTGCTGAGATAGTCATATAATTTTTCCGTTCATCCAGGGTTTGGATGAATTTTTACGAACTACACTGCGCCAAGAAATAATACCACAAAAGAGAAAATTTAAATTTATTCAGAAGGAGTTTAGATATGTTGAAGAATTATTTTTCCAGTAATCCACCAGCATTAAGGAATGCTTGAGAGCAATCGAAATGAAGATGTTACTGGTAATAAAAAATGAAAAGAAATTGAATTGAAAGAGCAAAATTCCAAAATCCTGTTAATACCGGATATTTCCACCCCTGGAGAGAATGATTACATGACATATACGATTCATATTGAAAATCAATGATCTATCCCCACACTATTATTGACTCTCAACCAAAACCATGGGTAGGTAAATAGTTTCACTAAGCATATCTCTCATTCCGACGTATGTGCACTAGAGAACGTCGATCGCAATAAGAAAGAGAAAATCTCGACTCATCTGTGATCAGAGCTCCTTCCTAGTCAGCTTCTTTCCAATTGATATGTTCTCTGGAAAATCCAATCGGGCTCTTCGATGTGCTGAGGTCAGAGCTGGGCCTCGAGCTGCGATATGAAACCTCAAACCATATTGTCTGAGACGCTGTATCATTTCAGTGCTAAGTTTGACCCCACTGTTCTGTTAAAGCTGCATTTGAAGGTGCCTAGTAGTAACGAACCGTTGTCTCGACGAGGCAATTTTTAAATAGCGATTATGGCTCGCGGTTGTTACTCGAGGTCGTCCTTGCATAGGTCTCCTTTCATGACTACCACTCTCCCTGTACCTCCAGGTCACCTGCCTATTCTTGTATAAGTCTAACCTACGTCATGTAACACCACTGCTTCAGCAAATTCTGTCGGGGTTAAATTTCGTGATTCTCGTTGCATTATTATTTGTATATGTGACCTGCAGGGTTGCCAATCTGGGGGGAATTCCCCAAACTGCAGGGTTGCCAATCTGGGGGGAATTCCCCAAACTGCAGGGAAAGCAAAGTTGATTCGGGAATGTGTGGGGCGAGCTGAAATTCGGGGGAAATGGGGGGTTTTTATATATGAACACAAATATTTCATACAATACACAAATGATGAATACAGAATTTTTGATAGTCTTGGATGATTTCTTACAAATCATTGTTCGAAACAAGAGTTTATATTTATAGCCGTTGTTTCATTTTAATGTGATATTAGTAGTTTGTTACATCGCGACACCTGTCGTCAGATTTGGTTAGTCTCTATGGTTGGAAAACTTTATTCGGAATGATTTATTCACTCAGGGTGGAGCTTGACATAAAACGATAAAGAAGGTCATATTTTACGTAATTTCTACTTCATTTTAACTATCATCCATCTGTTATCTGAAGTTATCTGTGATAACCTAAGGCGCAGTTTTTTATTGAAATGGATAAGTTTTCGATTGGAAACATGCAAACAAAAAAAACGCCAGTAGATATCTTGCTACGTTTACTTGATTTCGTAAATGTAATGTCTATTTAGAATTTAATCCGAGTTCTAATGTTGAACAAAAAAGTTTGGCGCTAGAAATGTGTTAAGGTTTCAAAACTTTCTTTTGTTTTAATAAATGATAAATGAACTTGAGGACCGGCCGCAAGGAGAATACGTTTTTGATAGGTCATAATGAATAAGGTGAATGTATGTATTTGTATTTGCTTTCCAACGAAAAGGTTTTTTTTTCACTGGAACGTTTGGAAGCTGATTCGGAAGGTCACGTGATTTTCAGCGTTGAATCTAGAGAGTCTGAAATTTCCGAGGCAGACGCTGGAAGAGACAAGTGACGGTCTTCAACGGTTGTCAAAAAAAACCCAAGGTAACCAGTTTTCTTCGATACGGAATGCTATGTGTCCATTTTTTGTTGTCCAGTTATTACAACATATCACCTTTCAATACTCCCACCATATTGTTGCAGGTTTTGAAAAAAGGGTTTTGCCGTATAAAATATTTTGCGTAACAAAACATTGCAGAAATGATACCAAAATCAATACGAAATAGATTCATATTCCTTAATCAACTATTTTAACCTGAAATAAGTGACAAATGACATATTTTGCCTCTGAAAATGCCTTCTCATGTGAGCTTCAAAGTAGCGCCAAAACGCACCAATTAAAAGGCACCTTTGACGAATAATATAACTTTAGTCAATGTGACATTAGTGAGTGATATCTGACATATGTCAGAAATGCGTTTCTAGTTGTTTTATTTCTTTGGGGAATATGTGGGGAATTATCATTATTCTTTCCCCAAACGTGGGGAATTTCGACAATGCCTTTGGGATTTTAGCATATTACTGTCGGCAACCCTGGTGACCTGGAATACAGAAAGGTTCCTAAAGTTAGAAAACAAATTTTCGAGTGAACAGCTGCTGAAGATAACGCGACCAGTTGGCGCCTGTCGCGCGCATGTTCGTACTCCCACTTGTCTTTCCAATACACCTCGCACTTCATTGATACAAGTTTGCTTGTACGAGCAAATTTTTTGTCCATATCACATTTATTTCTAGATCGCGATCGGATCTCTTTCCGTGAATTCTTTCATAGGTAATAAATAATTTTGTTTCTAAAAGTGTTAAAATGAATTCAGAAGACGAATTCAAAGAGGTGGACCGACAATATTTCTTAGGATATACTGACCAAGATTAAGAAGATGATGACAGTGCAAACAGCGACACAGAAGATAATACATCAGAATCGTTTCTAGATCTATCTATTGTGAATATCGACCAAAAGATAGCGGTATCGGAATTTTTCAAAAATGCTTTTTGTATCCAGAAAGATAATAAGCTCATACAGTAAGATATGATCGTAGAATCACGAAACAATTTTATAGACTTGGAAAAAGAACAACAGGACGTCGTCATCCTCAGGCCCGCCGTAAGCGGGCGTGCAAGACGTGCAATGCACGCGGGCGGCGCATTCAGGGGGGCGGCAAATCAGACAATCATCGACTAAAATTCAGACATTGTCACCTCACAATACTAAAAAGATTATCCTTATAAAAATAATATGATGAACGGCTTTTATATCGTAGCATTACATAGCGCCATCTATTGAAATTCATGAGAACAAAGTTAATCCGTATCGTGCTCTATGCGAAATAGGGTAATCCCACAGATATCAGAGGAAATCCCCTTAAAACTATATACTCATTTCTTTGTTTTTATTTATTTAACACAAATGCGAAAGTGATGTGAGTGAACAACAAACTTCAATTATTTGGTTATAGCCCTAATGTCAGATCCGGAAACGGTCCAGGGTACTTAAAATTAATAATATTCTGTATATTTTTGTGCGAAGTGTGACTATAAAATAATTTAGAAAATTATTTATATTATCCGTCGGCGCAAAAAATCATAATTATGGTAAGTGTCTTTGTTTAATTAATCAGCATATGGGCGCATTCATATAAACAGCAGGTATTCATGTAAAATTTAAATGTTATTTTACTGAAAAAACTTAAAGTAAAGATTTATTAAAAAAATGTATTAAAATTAATACAGAGTGTAACAAAAGTAACTTAGTAACGAAAGGGGGACATTCCATCTAATCAATACGAACAACTTTTACTATGTGGTCAACTCTGAAGTCGCGAAAAAAAAATTAGTTATTCCATCACATTTGTGTGCAGTAGGTATGAACATTTTTTTTCGCAGTAGTATTGTGATTATTATTGTGATTTAAAGGGTATTTTTTTCTGTTATACAACTTAAGGGTGAAGATTTATAAAGAAAAATATTAAAATTATACCTATACAGGGTGTAACAAAAGTAACTTAAATCCCGAAAGGGAGTCATTCTACACATAAATACGAACAACTTTTACTATAGGGTCAATGGTGAAATCGCGAAAAAAAATAACTATTCCATACAAAATGTATGGAAAACCTGATTTTTTTTCGCGATTTCAGTGTTGACCCCCTAGTAAAGGTTGTTCGCAATAATGGGTGGAATGACGACCCCCTTTTGGGATTTAACTTACTTTTGTACAACCGTACACTAAACTTTTGGAAAAAATTCTAGGAACCGCAAAAAAGGAAAAAAATTTCAGGAGCTCAATTTCGACAGCAAAAACGAGAAAAAGATACAGAGAAAAAAAATAGCGAGATCTCTTGAGAAATTTTTTAGCAAACCAGAAAATAGGGACTCTGAATGTCAAGAGAATGTTGACGTAGATGTAGCTTCAACAAGCGCAGCTTTAAATCTAGAAGTTATGGAGGTATCTGAAGAGAAAAATGTTAGTCCTTCAGAAGGAGACTCCAGTGAAACTAAAAAAAGAGAAAGTAGTGCTAAAGAACCTGTAAGCAATTTATCGTCATCAAGTAGCTGTTTAGATTGTGGTGATGATCCCGGTTCGTGGCCCGCCAGTATGACTAATGATATTGTTAATATTTAGGTTAGCCGTGGTCCCGTGCAGCTGTTCAACCACAATTTTCCTGCTAATATCGATGGAAGAAAATTTGCAAACAGTAATTACTCTAGAAATCTTCCTAATGGAGAAAAAATTAACAGAGAATGGCTTGTTTACTCTACGTCGAAATATTCAGTCTATTGTTTTTGTTGTAAAATATTCAGTAAAACTGTAAGTAGTCTGTCAGCTCAAGCGGTTTTTCCGATTGGCAACATCTGTCATCTACCTTAAAACGACAAGTAACAAGCATTTCCCATAGAGAAAATTTAAAATGTTGGGTCCAACTAAATCATATGTTGAAAAATAAAACTACTGTAAATTAAATGCAACTGAGACTATTAGAATCTGAAAAAAAACAATGGTGTGATGTATTGGAAAGGATCATAGCTGTTATAACATTTTTATCTCATCAATGTCTGGCGTTTAGGGGCTCGTCCAAAATATTATATGAGCATGATAATGGTAATTTTCTCAAAGCAATAGAAATGATAGCATCCTTTGATTCAGTTATGCGGAACATATTCACAGAATTCAAGCCTCGAAATTCGATTCAACTCGCATGACTCACTATTTAGGAGATCAGATTCAGAATGAAATCATTGATTTACTCGGCACGACCATAAAAATTATATCCTGAACAAAGTCAGAGAATCAAAATATTTCTCTATCATATTAGATTGCACACCAGATGTAAGTCACACAGAACAAATTACAGTTATACTAAGGTATGTTGTTTTAAACAGTGAAACTAAAAATGTTACAATATGCGAAAGTTTTATTGGCATCTGTCCGATAACCAGCTCCACAGGTGAAGGACTATTAAATTTTGTTTTAGATTAATTTTCGCAATTAAACCTTGATATTAAAAACCTACGTGGCCAAGGTTATGACAATGGTTCTAATATGCGTGGAAAACACAATGGATTACAAAAAAAATATTGGAAATGAATAATCGTGCATTTTACGTTCCATGCTCGGCGCATAGTCTCAATTTGGTCGTTAACGATGCAGCAAATATAACGCACGACACGGTCAACTTTTTCAACTTAATTCAAGAAATTTACGTTTTCTTTTCGTCTTCTACCAAAAGGTGGTCCATAATTTGCAAGCATTTACCTGATTTAAAACTAAAGGCATTAAGTGCCACGCGATGGTCTAGCAGAATCGATGCAGTCAAACATTTACGGTATCACCTCGAAAAAATATTTGACGCTTTACTTGAAATATCAGATAACAATTCGTCGGAATGGGATTGTACAACAACTCACAAAGCACATTCGCTTGCTTTGAATATTCAAAATTATAGATTTATTTGCTTAGCTGTAATTTGGTTTGATATTTTAAACGAAATTAATGCTATTAGCAAAATGATGCAAAACCACACAATAAATACTCAAATCTGCATAAATTTGTTAAATAAATTGATTCACAAATTCACCGAATATCGCACAGATGAGCATTTCGAAAGGGTGTTAGAAGAAGCTACCACTGTGGCTCGGGAACTTAATGTAGATGCAGATTTTCCGCCTATAGATACCGTTCGTCCACGAAGAAAACCAACTCAATTTCAGTATGAACAGAGTGATGAAGTTTTACTAGACCCTAAAACAAAATACAAGGTAGATGTTTTTTTTAGGATCCTGGACCAAACCTTAACTTCTTTAAAACCTAGATTCGATGAGTTGGAAACTTTTACCGACGTTTTGGCTTTTTCACCAATAATAACTTGTTTAGTTACTCCAAAGATGATTTAATGAAACATTGTAAAGATTTGAATGTGAAGCTAAAAGATAGTTCAAGTAGTGACGCAGATATTGACGGTATAGATATGTTTAATGAAATCAATGCTTTAAAGTTGCATTTAACTGAAAACCAGTCTAATGATCCACAAACCCTATTGCAATACATTTTTGCTAATGAATTAATGTCAACATTTCCGAATACAGCAATAGCGCTAAGGATACTACTTACATTGCCGGTTTCAGTTGCATCTGGTGAAAGGTCATTTTCAAAGTTAAAAATAATAAAAAACTATTTGAGATCAAGTATGCACCAGCAAAGACTAAGTAATTTAGCAATAATTTCAATTGAACATGAGATTCTAAATAGACTAGACACCAAAAAAATTATAGCTGATTTTTCCAACATGAAGGCAAGAAAGGTGCAGTTTCTGTAAAATAACTTAATACCTATACCTACCTACATAATATGTATAAACTGCACCTTTCTTGCCTTCATTTTTTCATTTAATGTCGTATTAGTGTATCTATCTTGTATAAAATAACCTAATATAACATAGTTTTTCACTGTACAGCATTTTTTTTCACATTTTTATAAACACCTAGGTTTTGTAGTTAGATAGGGGCGGCACGATAGGAATTGCACACCGGCGTTCAAACCGCTAGCGGCGGGCCTGGTCATCCTCAGTATGAAATTAGACTGAATCAAAAAAAAATACGAAAAACGTACGAAAGAAACTGCTTGGAAATAAAGGTGATATTATTCAAACAGGTCGTTTCGGAGAATTTGGAACAAGTAGATCCCATTGATCACAGTAATGAAATCTGCGGATAATTTATGCGACATTTATAGAGGTATGTTTTTATTTACTTGAACGGTATTGATTATAAAACATTAAAATTATTCATTTTCTCTGGGGTTTTTCAGGGAACGTTAACGATCTCTCAGATGAAAAATTAATCTGACGAATTACGAGAACAAAAGCTGAACGCGTTTGCTAAGAATCTGCACGGAGCAAAAATCGAAGATCATTTCATCATCAGTACTGAAGTATCTGTGCAAGTGGTAGCATTTGATTTCGCACAAACTGTGCATTACCCTGCTAGTCCTCAACAGCCAGGATGCTCGTATTTTAAGGCTAAACGAAAGAGTTCGGTTTTCAGCGTAACAAACGAGAAGGAGAAAGTACAGGTAATAGTCATTATGAATCATATAAGAAATCTTGTACGACTATTTTCTACAACTTTTTATTATTTTCAGATGAGTGTTTTAGCCGATGAAAGCGTTGATATTGAGCCAAATTGTGTCATAAAATGAGATCACGTCACCAAGATACAGCTGCATAAAAAATTTCCCCCCTATTTAAACAAGAATACCATAAAAATTATAAAACAGAAAAATGAACAACATAAGAAATGGAAAAGGTACAATAATAAAGGCAATCTGAATAGATTTAAGGAATTGAGGACATTCCAAAAGACTCAACGCCTCAGACCATAGGAGTTATTTAGATAAGGTTCAGCACGGACTGCCGGTGGATTCAAAATCGTGTTTCAAGTATGTGTCTTACAAAAGGAAGAATAGTCGCTTCCCCAGTATCATGCATCTAGATGATAAAGTTGCGTCATCTCCACACGAGATTTCGAGCTTTTTCTCCGAGTATTTTGAGAGTGTTTTTGAACCTGCTGCGGGTGATCATGATTATGATGATAACGTTGATGATTTATATAGTAGTAACTATCTGAATACGGTTGTACTCTCGAAAAGGGAAGTAGCTATTGCGTAAACTAAGGGTCCTGGACCGGACAAAATTCCGCCAATATTCTTTAAAAGCTGCGCAGATCGTCTATCTGTTCCCGTGTGCATTGTTTTCAATAACTCACTTCGCAGCGGGATTTTCCTGACAAAGTAGAAGATTTCTTCTGTTATTCCCTTATTTAAGAGCGGCAAAAGGACGACATACTGAACTACCGACCAATAAGCATCCTGTCATCTATTCCACAATTATTCGAATCTCTTATATATAATTACATATCAAATCACGTTGAACACATAATCATCGAGCAGCAGTACGGTTTCTACAGGGGAAGAAATTTGGAGACGAATTTGTTGGATTTTACAGAGTACCTCCAGTTGGCTCTTGATGGCCGCATACAGGAAATTGCCGTTTACACCGATTTCAAAAAGAGGTTTGACAAAATAAGTCATTTCATTATGATCAGGGGACTAGCAGAGGTCGGTGTGGGCGGTGTACTTCTGAGGTGGCTTGGATCTTATCTGGTAGGAAGGTCACAATTTGTTTCGATTGAGGGAACGTCATCCAACATATTTAACAATACGTCGGGTGTCCCTCAGGGTTCTTATTTGTTTCCACTCCTTTTCATAATTTATATCAATAATATAAGCAAATGTTTCCACAATAGTAAATTTCTATTATATGCGGATGATTTAAAAATATTTAGAAGAGTTCAGGACCTAAATGAGAAGAATGGGAGAATGCAGAGAGATCTTGACAGACTTAATGAAATTTGCTCTGCGAACAGCTTATTTCTCAACTTCAGGAAGTGTTATAGGATGACTTTCACCAGAAACGTTAACGCAATTGAAAACGTTAACTCAATCGGTGATCAACAGCTCCAAAGAATTGATAGCATTCAGGATCTCGGAGTAACATTTAACTCTAAAGTTATATTTGATCAGCATATCGAAGGGGTTCTGAACAGCACTAACAGAATGCTCGTGGACTTTTCAGAAATTAAGCGGCATTTTTGAATCATTAGTATTTCTTTGTGTTGAGTAGACTGAATTTTGCGTCCATAATATGTTATATTTGTAGATTGGAAAGTGTCCAAAATAAATTTATAAGATATTTAGCATATAGAAATAATATCACTATTGAAGATCATGATTATATTAAGGCACGAAAAAGATTCGAATTGATAACTCTGAATGAACGTTGTGTTTTTGTACGAAATATTTAATAACTATTTGGTGGTGCCTGAGATTTGGAAGAGTATTCCGCGCAGAGTTTGTGATTTGAGGTTAAGATCATACGATTTATTCTATACTCTTTTTCATGCGGACGAAGAGTTCTCAAAATTCACCCATCTGCAGAATGTTGTGCAGCTACATGAAAAATTATTCGCGGTTGATATGTTTTTCATATCTTTCGGTAGTCTTAAATTCTTTCTCAAACATAGGTTTTTGTAAAAATATTATATTTTTGCTATTGTTTGTTATTTGTTGTTGTCAGTTTTTTCTTTCTTTGTCCTAGTTTTTGTTTTTCTCTTATTTTACATGATGAATGTAAGTTTCAATTTGTGGATACTGTCACTGGGCTTTGAGCCTGTTAGGATTCCCTATTTCTCAATAAACAATAAATAAATAAGTTTTCCGCATCATCATCTTCTAACTCACACCTCGGCCAATCTTGTTCTCTTCAGCGATAACTAAAAACAATGATACGATGCTTGGCTATCTCATGTGGCGAATTTCTAAGAAATTGAACACAGCTATACCGCTAAGCTTTCTTCTTATTGGTCATACCTAGTTCTCGCCACACAGATCTAAACAAGTGTGTGGTCGCTTCATCCCACACAGGTCACAACAAGGCAGTTTTGGCTAACGATGTTTTTTGGTACAATTTGGTGCAATTACTTGTAACAATTTTATAAACACTTGATTGGTAATACTTCATATCATCACTTCAGAATTTCAAGGGACGGTGTCGAAGCAAGATCATTTGCCGGTTCAGAAGATTCTGTTGAATTCAAGTTACAATTAACTTCAGGGGAAGATGAAATGTCGAAAGTGATAATTCCTGAGGGATTATCACTTGAAAGGCAATCGTACACTCACAATAATTGAAGAGATTTGATTGACGATGAAGAAAAAGCTGATTCAATCACTCCACAACCAGAACAGA
This sequence comes from Cryptolaemus montrouzieri, assembly GCA_013387265.2. NCBI lineage: Eukaryota > Metazoa > Arthropoda > Insecta > Coleoptera > Coccinellidae > Cryptolaemus > Cryptolaemus montrouzieri. The sequence continues at coordinate 31,434,329 of JABFTP020000001.1, forward strand.
AAATTCACCAAAAATCTACACCGAAGAATGCTGAAAAGACCACTCTCCAGAAGAGAAGAGCCGAACCGAAAGCCTCATCCACGGCCAAAAAAGAGAAAAAAACAGAAGAAGTAATACAAGAATTCGATAATATTCATTTTCTATTTGTTTTCCTGCATTTGTGTAATTTATGTTGAAAATGGAATGAAGGATTTATGGTTTATTCAATTGAATTTTCTAAAAAAAATTGAAATAGATACAAAAAATTAAAAAAAACAATTTTTGATTTTTTACTAAGTTCGATTTGCGTTTTTCATAATTCTTCTGTAACTTGGAGGGCGATTTTCAGAAAAGGTATCAGACTTCGGACCTTGCTGTTTATTCCATTAAAAAGACTGTTCAATATTACATGAATTTCGGTCAAAAAACGAAAATCGTTTTCACCGACCATAGGTAGGGTAGAGCGGGGCTAAAAGTCCGACGGGTAAAAGTACCAACATATGTTACTCAGTGTAGAACAGTGTCAAACTCTGTCAATCAAACTTCAATCGCCGATAAATGAATTGTCAAATTTGTGTCAATGTCAATATTTTCAGTTTCCTGCTAATCCCTTTTTTTGCGGTTTGCGCTCCCAAAATCATTTCCTTTTCAGGTGTTTCAGTTGCTGGTGTCTTCGAATTAAGTTTGGTAATTCTCTTGAAAGTTTATGGTGAGTAAATTGAATTTGTGAAGTTTTAGCTGATACTTTGTGCAGCTTGAGCTTTGAATGATTCTACGGTACCTAAATTGGATTATATCCGATTCTTATCGGTTTTCTTTCCAATTTTGGGGTTCACCCCTTTGGCGTTCTGCTGGAAAAGACTATACCATAGAAGAGGACCCCTGTGAATGGCGAGGAAAGAAAAGTTGTCGAGGAAGCCTTTTTTCGAGACACGAAGGGTTTAAGTATTTTGCATACGGTCCTTCAACCAGGATCCTTAAGAAAATTTATTTCTATTATTAGAGAGCATGGTGTAGAGAACACAAACCCTATTAGCCACCAATTTATTGCTGCTTTAAGAACTTCTGTCATAAATGGCTCAACATCGCCTATAATTAATGGAAATTGTAAAAGAGATGATTGTAAGAATTTGAATGATTTGTCCTTCTTCTGCAGACTGTCTCACAGAACATACTCACTGATTCTGATGATTCAGAACCTTCTGTTCATTAAGAATATAATGAGATCTTGGGAAATCTACCAACTCCTATAACTGACAATTACGCTACCCATTACGTGGCAGGATACTTTTTTAGAAAAATTACAGTCCCAGAATATCAAGTATGTAATTAAGAATTTTTTTGCGAAGTGCCCCAACAAGAACACACCTTTATTACATTCAAGGAATTTTGTGATAAGTTTAAGTTAACTTGTCCTTCAGTAAAAGTTTCTGAATTCTTAGAAGACATTCACAATAAACTTTACTTTTTCCTGAATAGTCAGGGGAATCAGGAAAATCTTGCAGTTATATTCGAGTCTCATTTTTCTCAATTCGATTTTTGTCAGTTACATTCGGTGAAAGATGAAATTTTTGAAAGAGCTACTCGTCTTCTAATTTTTGAATTCACTAAGGATAAAACGTAGGAATCTGGGACTGAAAACAAAACCCAAAAATTTCAGAAACAAGTAGGTTATCAATCTTTGATGGTTCATTTATAGGTGTTAATTGTGACTTTAAAGAGCGGGTTATCCACACTCTACCTTGTGCGTGTTATTTATTTACCATCAATCGTATACAATCGGTGGTACTACATAATTCATGTTTATTTTGTGATATATACATTGTTATTATTCCAAGATTTTCAAGATTAGTGATGAAATTGCTATTTTTACCATATTCAACAATTTTGAATGATCTCAAATTCATTTTAAACAAAAACTTTTTGAGACAGTTAGTACTGCGTTTTTTTCTATTCTCAGAAGCTGTATGGAGTAACTACCATGAAGATGGCAGTGAAGGTCCCACGCCAACGGGGGACCAATGGTAGCAATGGAGAACCAATATAAGTGACTGACAACAATATTCCAGAATTCCTTCTTTATTTCGAATGTTAGAATGTTCCTATTTTCCGTGTTATGTGATTTATATCTTTGATTCACATGTGTTAAGAATTTATTTTACTTAGAAATGTTTTGCTTCATTTTCTGTAATTATGGTTCGAGAGATTTTTTTATTTAAAAAAAAGTGTTATTGTGAAAAAATACTAATTATTTTCTCAATTTTTGAACAGTCTAATTGAGGCAGAAATAATCTGCATCGATTAGACTAGTTCAAATACCCCATTTCAGTCAAGTTAAATGCGATCGTGGGAAACCAAATAAAGCGTCATTCGGTTCAGTTTTTCATAAAGGCACGCGTAGCGCTAGTTTTTATGCTATTTTGGCCATATTATTTCCTATGCCGAGGCACTGAGTTTTTATTACCAATTAGGGTCTGTTCTGTGGCCACCAGTCTTCTTCCAACGAAGGTACGAGTAGGGCGATCATAATTTTCACTTATACGAAAGTAAAAAATGTCTGCTGTTTGTTTTCCTCTCAACTACGAAATCAGTGAACAAAGATGATTTGGGTGAGTTTGGAACGCAAGCTCATTTTTCTGGTAAATAATGAATAATAACGTTTTCTTCAAGTGTTTTTCCGTCTATATTTCATTAACTCAAATAACTCTTCAACTCTTTGAGGGGCAGTAAGTACATTGATTTTTTGCTCCTAGGTAGGACTTTCAACCCCTTAAACGGAATTTTCAACCCACATAAGAAATTACTAAATTCTTTTTCTACTTTTCAGGATACATCGTTACCAGAGAAAGACGGATAGAGAGACTACGCCTCTTAATATTTCGAACATGGCTGCAAATGAGGTCATCAGTGAACAGAGATGATTTGGGTAAGTCGGAAGTTATTTCAAGCTGCCCCAGACAATGTATCTCATGGATACGTATCCACCCACACGTCAATTTTTTACGGAAGAGCAGGAGAACAGTATTTACGATTACCTTGCCCAGATGTTGAGCAGAACTTGGGCCTGAGGATGTACGTCGTCTAGCAATTGATTGATTATATTTTCATCTAAAATACCTGATGCCTGACAAGAAAAGAAGATGGTTGGCAAAGACTGGATGACAAATTTTCTGAAAAGAAATCTAACCTTATCTATTCGGCAACCTGAAGCCACGATTCTCATTAGAGCAACTTCATTTAATCGTTTCAACGTACAAAATTATTTCGATGAGTTGGTAGAAATGATGAATAGGTGAAAATTTTCAGCCTCTTCTGGATGGAATGTAGGTGAAACCGGGGTTTCAACTGTATTGAAACCTTCCAAAACAGTAGTAATTAGCACAACCACTTAATTCGTGATGGTCCCCCAGACTGCGTTGGAAAAGCACACACAAGCGGATGGATAATCAACGAAGAATTTTATTGCTTTATTGAACATTTTATACACCATGTCGGACCTTCAAAAGAAAGTTCAGTCCTTTTTCTGTTAGATAACTATTCCTCACATTAATGTGTCAGAACAGTCGATTTTGCCAAAGAAAACGGATTGTTGTCGTTCCCCCCACACTGCTGTCACTAGTTGCAGCCCTTCGATATTTCTGTATTTGGACCCTTCAAGACCTTTTTGTCTGGTGCTCAAGACTCATGGATGAGAAGCAATAGCGGACACACTATGACAGTCTACAACATCCCATCTCTAGTCCAAACTGCTTTACCATTAGCCCTTTCACCTGACAATATAATAAAGGGATTCCAGGCATCTGGCATTGTTCCATTCAACCGTTAAATTTTCTGAGATGCAGATTATGCTCCAAACAGTGTGACAGATCGTCAAAACCCTTTCAACATTTCTAAAAACATAGCTCCATCTACAGACGATTCTGATATATTGCCATCGAATATAATTACACAGGAGTCTATTTCAAATTCTTCTCAACCAGGCGGATCAAAAGAACCAGTTTCTCCTGATGCCGTTATACCTATACCAAGAGCCGGACCCGGAAAAACGAACACCAGAAGATGCCTTAAGGCAATAATTTTAACTGACACTGCCGAAAAAAATGAGTAGGTAAAAGAGCAAGAAATCGAAATCAAGGAAAACAAAGACATACAACGAAAATAAGAAAATTTAGTTGATGAAGAAAAGAGTTGTGGGTGGAAATTTCCCTTCATCTTCCTCTAATAAGAATGTGAAAGGTTGAGAATCTGACGTAAGCAGAACAATCAACATAAGTTATAGGGGAAAGTTAATTGAAGAGAAAATACCAAGAGAACATATCTCCTCATCAGAGTATGATGGGGAGTGTTTTTGTCTTTTATGCTCCAAAGTTTTTTAAGAAAGCAAGTCAGGAGAGCAGTGATACAATGCTCAATCTGCAAGAACTAGGCCGATGAACGCTGTGCATCAAATTCCAATTATTATTTCATCTGCATCAATTGAAACAATAGTGTTGATGACTAAGAACATTTTGAAGAATATATGGAAATTTTAGCATATTAGGTATACCGTGATAATAGAAGGCGTATTTGTATTTTTTTCTCGATGTGTAGGTATCGTTTGTTTTTCCTCAATTATTTGTATTGCTTTGGTTCATTATCTCCCCCATTTCCACATGAATAAAATTTTCTGAAAATCATTATTTGAATGATTATTCGTCCCAATAATCATAATAGTTCTATAAGACGATATTAATCATGAATGGACTTTTTACCCCAAGCCTGGGACTTTGTACCCTGTGTACGGGGCAGAAAGCTCTGAAATTCATTCTGAATTTGTTGCTCCATTTTTCAGCAACTTCTTCAGTGAATCTGCATAAGAAAAAGTATGAAACTTTCAGAATGAGACGCTTTTGATCGCAATTTGGGACTATTAGACCCGTTCTACCCCAACTTTCCATCCAGGTCACAGATTATAATTCTCAAGAAGAACAAACGTTAAAGGCAAAAACGATCAACAAGTGATATTATCAATATATGATGGTTTCTTGCAAAATCTCAATTTAATTTTTCATTTTATTTCTCATAGGAAGGACATGTGCGCTAAGAAAAAATATCGAATTTTGTTGGAATATGTCCTGACACATCCGAAAAAATTGTGTTAATAACACTGTGCTAGTTCAAAATTCTAACACGCGGGAGACATACCTACTAAACCTATATCGGGTAATCTGAATCCAGTGGTAGCCACCGTTACATATTCGCCTTTGAAGTTAGCTCATTTTAGTAGGGTTCGTCGCTTATGACTTCAGTATATTATATGCTTGTAATTCCCAAACCGTTCGGAATATAGCTTTACTGTCTGCGGCAAAGTTTTAGCTATTGTCATGGACAACAACTTTTCTGGATATACCAACATAGAAAAACCTCATTCAAACACCGTTTCTTAACAAAATGTCTGAAAAACTCCATTTCTTTGCCATTGTTTCGTTAATTTTTGTCTAAATAATAGAGAAATCGAGGGAATTTCGCTTTAAAATCTCAAAATAAGAAAAGAAAACACATTTCCTATAGTTAAATCAAAAAATTTAAACTCACAATCATGATTTTAACTCAAATGTTTATTCCAATTCCAACAATTTTCAACAAATAAACATATAAATTCATGTTCATTCTTCTTCTTCTCCATCTTCATCTTGCTGTGAATTCTAGCAAATGTCTCCTAATAGAGAATCAAGTTTTTTTGCACTAAACCAGTGCTCAAGCCTAGTCGTCACCTGATGAAACCGTTCACCATGCTCATCTGATTCACATGGTGATTGTTCGGCAAACTTGTCTGCATGGTAATGTAAAAAATGAATTTTCAGAGACATTTTTACACCGATGTTACGGAAAGCAACGAGCATATTTTCAACGTGTATGCGCCAGTTTTCGTCACGATGAATTCCAAGTACATTTTCGATGACTCCTTTGACGCAATCCCAAGCAACGAGCTGCAAATTCGACAAACTGTTTTTAAATTGTTGGTCTCTCATCAAGCATCGAATATGAGGTTCATTGAGTATGCCTGTAATAAAATAATTCGAAAAAATATCTGTTAAATATTGAATGAGTTAGGTTGATTGGTACGTATATAGTTTCACACAAACTTTCTTTTATTTTCATTCTACTCAATCTTGGGAAAATTCGCTCATTGAATGCATTGCCTTCAGGATCTAGGGCCTTGATGAAATTTTTAACAATCCCAAGCTTGATATGCAGAGGTGGAAGCAACACTTTTTCGATTGGTACAAGTGGAATTTCAACGACGTTTTCTCGACGCAATCTGAACCCTTGTCTCATAGGCCAGCTTTTATTGCCATATTGGTCGCCGGCATATCGAGCATCCCATAAACATATAAAACACATGTTTTTCGTATATCCCGTCGACATTCCTCTCAAAAGAGTTATCACCTTCAAATCTGCACAAATCTTCCAACGATGGTCTTTATATTTCACCAAATCAAGGATTTTTTTCAATGATTCGTAGTTTTCTTTCGTTTTTGTGCTGATGGCAATCGGGACACTGTTTTTTGAGTTTGTGACATGAAGAAAAACCGCTTTGAGACTACTTTTGGACGAATCGATGAAAAGACGCCAGTCTTCTGGTTTATACTCATGATGAATTTTTAATACCAATTCCTTGATATCAGTGCAGTACGCGGATGAATTGTCTTCGATGGATTTGAATAAAGCAGTGAACTGTCTATGACGGCCGATTGCTCCATATACTTTCACATCAGGTGCTAAGACATTCTTTTTTTTTCAATTCCTGAGTCAAAATATTGGACTGACGCTGCGATAATTTCATTCGACGAATAATTTTATCCAGATCTGTTTGAGAAAATTTGGCATGATTATATTGTTGAGATACATTTGATGGTACATAAACCGATGCAGACGTTTCGCCAATAGTATCAAAAGTAGATGGAATGTACTCTTCTGTCGGACTGGGTCTTTTCGGTATTGGAATGGATTCCGAATGTGGTAACGGCAACTGAACAAATCGGGTTCCTCTGAGTTCAACTTTACGTTTTTCAGCTCTGTTCAATCCGACAAATTCATTAAGACAAGCAAAACAGTCATCTGGATTATGTTCTTGAGATATTGTCCAAATTACTGGAATGCCAAAAGGCATAGATTGGAATTCACCTGTAATAAAAATAGCTTCAATTGATATAATTTTGAAATAAATGATAAATCTTTTACCTCTTTTCCATCCACTCAATCTTATGACACAACCAGTACAAACGATTTTTGGAGCCCAGTTCACATCTTTGATTACAGTTTGGTTGAGATATTGTGTGTACGATTCAGCAATTTCTGCAGAAATTGAACGCTTGCTTGTCATTATAGTAAACTTTCCACAAATGTAGCAAAATTTATTAAATTTACTGCACGAATTCATTTTTGATATTTTTACCAAATATATAACTTGTGTAAACAAAGAAACTTCAACAAGAAATGTCAAATTAAGAAATATCAGAACTAAGACTATGAAAAATGGCACACAAATACATAGCAAAATACGTAGTAACATCAGTGACAATACTAATAAATACGTATTAACAGTGACATCTGTGAGAAATTTGAGTTAAAATCATGATTGTGCTTTTAAATTTTTTGATTTAACTATAGGAAATGTGTTTTCTTTTCTTATTTTGAAGCGAAATTCTCTTGATTTTTCTATTATTTAGACGAAAATTAACGAAGAATGGCAAAGAAATGGAGTTTTTTGGACATTTTGTTAAGAAACGGTGTTCGAATGAGGTTTTTTATGTTGGTATATTCAGAAAAGTTGTTGGCCATGACAATAGCTAAAACTTTGCCGAAGACAGTAAAGCGACATTCCGAACGGTTTGGGAATTACAAGCATATAATGTACTGAAGTCATAAGCGACGAACCCTACTAAAATCAGCTAACTTCAAAGGCGAATATGTCCTAGAGAAGAGCTAACTTTCAAAAACGGTGGTTACCACTGGATTCAGCGTACCCGATATAGGTTTACTAGGTATGTCTCCGGCGTGTTAGAATTTTGAAGTGTCATTTTCGCGCACTGTGTAATCAGTTGCCTGCCAAATAACAAATTTGAAATAATGAATTTGTACATAATTTTTTCGGCGCAGTTTATCTTTTTGCGTGTGTGTTTTATAATATTCCATTAAAATGGAATACAATATTCCCATATCCTTTTAGGGTACCTATTTCTATTCCAGAGAGACAAACAGAAACCAACTGTCCAAGAACCAAAAAAACAAAAATATCAAAATATTTCTGGATATCTTGTCGATTCCACAAATATCTTTTTCCCCTATATTTTGAAAATAACACCAGATATATTGACCAATGCTTTGCCTTTCTGAAAAATATACTTCTTTTCACTTTTGAAGATTGACAAAATGTCTCATACGGGCTAAAACAGCAATCATTCTAGTTTTAAATGTGCATATGATTTTCCTTTTGAGTGATACACTGGATGTTATTTTGGCTTCTGACCATAACAAAAAATTCGGAAGTCTGACCCTGCTTTAGGATAAAAATGACAATTACATTGAATGGGTCTAATGAAATGAATGAAACATTTAAATCTTATTATTATTCGGAAAAGCACGACTTGCACTAAACTGCCTGTATATTTTAAAGCGGGCTGGATGTCACCTCAGATATAACAACTCCTCACCCTAATAATTCACCCTGTATGATCTGATCTTCTGGAAAGTAGTCGAAATTCGAAAGTTAATTCTCAAACAACAGATACGAAAGAAAAAGATCTTGCGTAAAAGAATCTAAAGTATCTAATAACTTATGGTAATTTTCTTGTTGCAAGAAATCGTTAGATCTCTGGAATAATGTGTGATTCACTCAAAGCGATATGGACAACACCTCTTTATATAATGTGAACGAGCAAGGACAGAGGCGATCCTTCGTGACCTATATAAGAAGAAAAAACCAGAGGAGATATCATTGTAGTGACGATATTCAATTATTACCATCATCATGAAAATCTTGGTAAGATAAATAGAATAATAAATAAATGTTTGTATTTAAACTTTCAGATGAAAATTCATCTGTATTTAAGAAAATTAAAAACAATAACAGGTGTTTTATGAGGTATATATATATATATATATATATATATATATATATATATATATATATATATATATATATATATATATATATATATATATATACAGGGATATCCAGCGGGACCGTCCGTTAAAAACTTCTTGAGTTGCAATTACAATATCAAGCTGAAATTTTATACGCGGCCATAACTAGAGATTCCCAATTGAAGTGAAATATTTTCGAAGTGATACCATTTCCGGTTATACGGGAAGTGGGTCATCACTTTGTTATTTCGAATGGCAATCTACCTTTTTTATTATACATCTAGAGCCGACATTTGAGCAAGGCATAAAATACCCAAGTTGTTGGCACTTATCTGTCAAAACTTTTGACAGATTTAATTATTTTTGTTATAAACTCGATTTTTGAAGAACATTTAAAAAAATAGTAGCTCGTAGATCTTTTGCACTACAGACACAATTTTTGCTTGGGTGGATAGAAGAAGGATCAAGGAATTTTTTAAGCAGCAATAACTCAATTTTTTCAAATGGCACGTGCCAATTTTTATATCGCCATCAGATGAAGCGTCAAATTTCAGATGGAATTGTATCAGGATGTACTATACCCATCTCTTATAGTTCCGAAATAATTTGGGAATATATTGGGAATGAACAGAGAAGGCTTTGAAATATTTGAATCAAGTAGCTGAACTGGCTACGCTCTCCTGACAGGTGCCTAAAATTAATGTACTTGTAACTTCGTTCATTCGAATTTGATATTTCAAGAATTGTTGGTAATTTGAAGTGAAAATTTTTGAAAAACGCCATATTGATAATAATTCAATGATTATTCAAACGGGGATATGTTTAATCTCTTTTTAATTCATGGCGAATGTCAAAAATAGACATGCGCCTATGAATAAAACAAAATTTCGAAGGATTAGAAGCAATTTTCTGCAATTTGGAGGAACAAAATACATAGAAACTAGAAAAAAACCAATTCTCGAGGACGACGACAATCAAATTAATAGGCTAGCGTATTTTCGTGCCAATCCATATGCGTCCATTAAGTCAGCATCAATGGATATTGAATTGAGTTATACTTCCATTCAAAGGATCCTTAAGAAACATAACATTCACCCGTATTCTTTAATCAGACTACAAAAATTGAAACCAAATGACCTCCCCAAGCGGCTAAATTTCTGTGAAAATTTAATAATTCGGCTTTAAGAAGATGTGACAATTCTGCAAAAAATTATATCGTCTGATGAAGCCGAGTTCAATGAAAGTGGAATAACCAACAGGAGAAATCGACATTTTTGGGCCACAGAAAATCCACATATCATCGAGGTTATTGATTTCAAAAATTAATTCAGCGTGAACGTTTTTGCAATTTCAATGAAGGATTTGTTGGCTTATCACATTTATGAGGAAAATCTTAATGGACAAAGATACCTGGAAATTTTGAGAGGAACATTAGCAAATTTTTTAGATGGATTACCCCTTAACATTCTGAGGGATTGCTATTACCAAATGGATGGTGCACCAGCACATAAAATACGAGCTGTAGATCGGCAGCTAACAGAAATGTTCGAGGATAGAGGGTGGGGTAATCAAGGACCAAATTTATAGCCTCCGCGTTCTCCGGACCTGACGCCCTTTGATTTTTATTTATGAGGCAAAATCAAGAGTGAAATGTATCTTATTTCTGCAAGAAGTAAAGAAGAGTTACAAGAGCGCAATCATAATGCTTTTCGTAATATTGATCCTGAGGAAACTAGGAGGGCAACTCATCATGTTTGTATACAAGCTGTCAAGTGTATCAAGCAAAATGGGGCCCATATTGAACATTTATTCAGATCGTAAATCAGTTTTCTCCTATGATGTTTGCTATCATTTATTCGTATTAATGTAATTATCTTCGATGATTAGTTTTCGCTTAGTTCCTACAATTTTTATTCATCCGAATTGTAATAAATTGCTTTCAATGCTTCGAAATTTCATTTTACTCATAGACGGTAAATTTGGAAATTAGTTATTGAATTGCCTGCAATTTCTACCCGCTACTTTTTGACATTCTAAAATGAATTAAAAAAAGATTAAATATATTTTCGTTTGAATAACCAGCGGTTTTATTCCAAATGTGTTGTATTTTTTGGATATTTTCAATCTGAAATAACGACAATTCTTGTTGAAATATCAAATTCTAATGAACGAAGTGACAAGTACATTAATTTTAGGCACCTGTCAGGTGAGCGTAGCCAGTTCAGCTACTTGATTCAAATATTTCAAAGCATTCTCTGTTAGTTCTTGCAAAATCATCAAAATTCAATATATTCCCAAATTATTTCGGAGCTATAAGAGATGGGTATAGTACATGCTGATACAATTCCATCTGAAATTTGACGCTTCATCTGATGGCGATATAAAAATTGACACGTGCCATTTGAAAAAATTGAGTTATTGCTGTTTGAAAAAGGCCAAATTGAAAAAATTATACAAAACAACGCAATGAACATTTGACATGTGTAGACTGCTTAAAAAATTCCTTGATCCTTCTTCTATCCACCCAAGCAAAAATTGTGTCTCTAGTGCAAAAGATCTACGAGCTACAATTCTTTTAAATGTTCCTCAAAAATCGAGTTTATAACAAAAATAATTAATTCTGTCGAAAGTTTTGACAGATAAGTGCCCGCAACTTGAGTATCTTATGCCTTGCTCAAATGTCGGTTCTTGATGTATAACAAAAATGGTAGATTGCCATTTGAAATAACAATTTCCGGTATAACCGGAAATGGTATCACTTCGAAAATATTTCACTCCAATTGGAAATCGCTAGTTATGGCCGCGTATAAAATTTCAGCTTGATATTGTAATTGGAACTTAAAAAGTTTTTAACGGACGGTCCCGGTAGATATCCCTGTATAATGAAGATTATTCTTTTACCGTGAAAAAAAGGAGAAAATATTTTTATGAATACGGTAATACGATTTTAAAACATTTTTGAAAAATAAACTTTTCTCCATCCATAGTTATATCTGGATATGATTCAATCCATTTCGTGTTCACTTCACTTTAGGCATTTTCAAACCGTCTCTTCACTACTTGATTTCAACACTGAATGAATCGAAATACTAGTTGTGAAACTTAGAAAAAGCTATGCCGCTAATCTATCACCACCTGTCAAGTCATTTGAATTGAAGAAAAAGGTAAGATAGGTAATCGAATTATAGTTCAACCATCATTCCAATTTACGACACAAATGCCCAAAAGGGTTTTTTCACCGTTCAGCTCTTTGGATGACTCGGTGATGGATAATGTAGGTAGCTTTCAATTGTTTGATTCACAACTCTTGGGAGAAACATAATCTATGGAGTCTAGTTGAATGACGAGAATAAGCAACAATACCGTGAAATATGGATCTTTCATCAAGTTTGATAAAAATATTGTGAGATATGTAATTCACATATAATACGCACGTTATTTAGGTACACAGGACACCCAGTATATTATCTGATTCAATTTTTATACATTTCAGTTCATCGCCCTTTTTGCCTCTCTGGCAGTCGTAAGTTACGCCTCCGTTATACCTCTGGGTTGGGGAGGACTTGGATGGGGGGGATGGGGTGTTGGACATGGTGCTGCCGTTATTGGACCCGCAGCTCCCGGACCTGTAGTGGTAGCTGGACCTTCTGGTAAAATCATAACAACTGGAGCATGGGGTCTTGGACATGGACATTGGTGGGGTTAACAAGCAAAAACATGAAGATACCATCAATTGATATTCATTTGAATTTCAAGCAATTTTGCCGAAATCATCACGAGAACATGTATATTTTCATAAATAAATAACTGACGAACATCCTCAATTATTTTGAATTTATTTCAAACTAACGGACCCGGCAGACGTTGTCAAACGCTGGAACCCTATCGCAATGAACTCAATTTGCATTGAAACATGATATTCAATCTTATAGTTCATTAATCTCACTTGTAAATAACTAATACAGAGTATTTTTACGAAAATAGTTTATTCAAGATATCTCAGAATTTTTTGAGTGACAGATACTTAGAAATCATGTAAACTTTTGTTGTTTGGAAGCCAATTTATGGTTGGAAATTGAATGTTATTCAATTCACCCCCTCAACCGCCCGCATCGCAACTTTATTTTTAATTTAAATACTCCTCTTGCCACATTATATTGGATAGCCCATTTTTTACTGAATGCAATTATTTACACTGCGGCACAAAATCGAATTGTCAAATTTATTCAGAATAAGTTTAGATATGTTTAAGAATTATTCTTTCAGTAATCCACTTGCATTAAAGAATTCTTGAGAACATTCTAAGTGAAAATGGAACTCATAGAAATTGATAGTAAAAGCTCTTGGGCCCATAGAATTTTAGGCGTACCGATACCGCAACATGAAATGTTTTTCGGTTAGGTCGCTGTTCAGAATTGATGTGTTTTCTAAAATGGCCATGAAAATATCTGACAATAGGGGACTCGGTGCCGATCCCATAAGTTATCCTGAGTTTTGTTCAAAGAATTTATTTTGAAACTAGAAATAATTTTGGTCTATAAATTTTTTTAATGAATTGCAAAATTCAAAGGAGATATGTGGAAATGTGTTGGTTTTGGTGAAAATATCTTAAACTAAAGTTAGTCATTCATCTGTTGGAATGTTTGGGTACATGTTTTTTACATCAAAGGAAACAAGCTTAAAGTTATAACTGATTTTGAGTGTGTAGACTTTTCGTATAAAGTCGTTTGAATTTAAAATGGCATGTTGTGAGCGAAAGTTCGTGAATTCCATAAACTTATGGATTAAAAATTGGCTGAGTTATTCGAGGTGGTGTTAATGTAGGATACTACGGTCCTAGAAGGTTTATCTTCTTTATGTAGCTTTATCATTCCATACATTTTGCGTGATTGAGGGTTCATCCGTAAGAGTCTTCGTTTTTTCCATAGTGCACGCCCTAGATGAACTGCTTGTTCGAATACTTCACCCAAAATGAATAGACTGCCACATAAAGAAGAGAAATCTGCTAGGACTGTAGTATCTTACATTAACACTACTTCGGATAACGTTATCAAATTTTTAGTCCATCAGTTTATAGAAATTAAATAGAATAGATTAAAATTTAAATCAAACGACATTATGCAAAAACTTCCCTTGTTTAAAATCAGTCATAACTTTAAGCTTGTTTCCTCTGATGTTAAAAACATCTACCCAAACATTCCAACAGATGAATCTCTACCTTTAGTTTCAGATATTTTCACCAAAACCAATACATTTCCACATATGTCCTTTGAATTTAGCAAGCCCTTACATGTTTAGTCGGTGATATTTTGGATGAATTTCATTACTCAAATAGAAAATTAGATACAGATGTTCATATGAAATTCGGGATTGAAAAATTTTAGACCCTGAACATTCAAAGAGGAAAAGTCATAGAAGGTGAAACACAACTTCCAAATGGTGATATTATACAGTGCATGAGAGATGGCGAAACGTACAAATATCTGTGTTACCAACAAGTCAGATTGGTAGACCACAAACAGTCATAGGAGATGATTCGTTCAGAGAACAGTCAGCGTCTGAAGACTGTGCTGAAGTCAATGTTGGAACTTCCGGAATCTAGTCAAAGCAACCAACACCTACGCCATTCCAGTTGCTTCACTCAGTTGGAATAATCAGATGGACTAAGACGGAACTGGATGATATTCAAAGGCAGACCTGAACGATGCTGACGAAGTACAACAATCACCATTCAAAATCGTCTGTGACAAGAACAACTTTGAAGTGAAGAGAAGGAAGACGCGGATTGATGGATGTTGCCAACTTACATACTGAACAGATAAAAAATCTCAGAGAATTCTTCTCTGCAAAAGCTCGCACTTCTGGCCTCCCCAGAGTGGTATCGTTGGCTGATAAGGGATATAAACCTCTGAATCTTGCTACCAGGGATTACCTGCTGAATCTACGGTTCCTCTCAGATACTGAAAAAACAAGAGCAATGGTCAAGAAAAGAATTGCATGGACGACATCAAACAGTTAATCAACCACACATCGACAAAGAAGCTTCCAACAAATGGTTGGTGAAAGGAGAACTATTCTCGGAAAAAGAAGGATTCATTATGACTATTCAAGACCAAGTCATCGCTACAAACATCTACAAAAAAATTATAACTAAATAAGGAACATTACAAATAGATGTAATGTGCAGGAAATGTCATATAAGATCGGAGACTACACAGCATATTACGTCCGGCTGAGAGCAACTGGCCGATACGGACTATCTTCACAGGCATAAACAGGTGTGTAACATTATCCATCAGAAACTTGAACACAAGTACGGACTTCTGAATGTCTTCCAGCCATATTAAAAGTTTCAACCGGCGCGCGTATTGGAAAATGACTACAGATTATGCTACGATAGGCCTGTTATCACTGACAGAATGGTGACGAATAATAGGCCGGACATAGTGGTGTAGGATAAGAGACCCAGAACAGCAATGCTGGTGGATGTCGCCATACCGAATAATAACAACGTGCTAAATAAGTTCCAGGAGAAAAAGTCCAAATACACAGACCTTGCTATTGAGATCAAGCAGATGTGGCACCTTGATAAAATAGATATTGTTCCTGTCATCGTATTCTCGACTGAGTTAATACCCAAAACTTTGCATGATAGCCTTAAGAAATTAGAATTGCATAAGAATACCTATATCAAAATACAAAAAGCTGTAATTCTTAATCCATGTAGGATAGTTAGGAAATTTATGTTAAGTACATTGTAATCGAGCCTATTCCCTTTGATTGCTGAATCTGGGAAAGGTAAATTATATCCAGCTAACAGCTGAGATAGCGAATAAGTCCACGATAATAATAATAATAACATTATTCAGATGAATATAAAAAATTTCTACAGTATGCTGTGGTTAACCAGCAGTAAAAAAACTTAATCTCAAACAAAATAAAGTAATAAAACTAGTGACTTCAATTAATATACTATATCCACATTAGAGTAACATATTTTTTCTTCATTTCAACTTTCTCTTAGAAACCCATTGAAGGTTAAACCTTGTACATGGGATGGTATGACACAAAAAAATGAAATTCTTCTTGAGCTATTTACAAAACAACGACAATGTGATTATTCTTTCAGTAGCGACCGTTGTTTAACTCGATAACAGCTGAGAAAAAGATTCTTTGTTGCGAAAGCATCCACAGTTTCAGATTATTTTTGAATAAGTTTATGGATTCAACATGCCGTAATTCTGTAGGCAGAAAATTAAAAGTTCGTGGAGCCAAAAAATAGAAAAACCTCTCACCAACCGATCTGAGGACTCTCGGTACACAGTGTCTGCGAACTGAATATCCCGTGTCATGACTGTGAGCCACGAGGCTATGAGAACTTATATTTAAAGAAATGACACAGCATAGTGTAGCAATGAAGCTGTCTCATATCCAATAACTCAGACTCACCATACAGTTGATCAGATGGGTAAGTAAGACTTTTATCATATATTATTTTAATGAAGCGTTTTTGAATGACTTCTAACTTCTTCAGGTGGACTTTTTCCACAACCCCCCATACCGAAATTCCATAAGATAAGGTGAATTGGACCAGTGAGCAATATAAGGATCTGAGTTGAGCTAAATTGCAAAAGCCCTTACATATTCTAAGAAGGGGTAAGAGTCGCCTTAGTTTTTTAGTCACAGTTAATACATGTTGATCCCAACGGACAAATGGGTCCAACATAACACCCAGGTATTTGACTTTCATTGAACTTTTAATAAAATGTTAGAATCACTTAAGTTGAAACTCAAAGTTTCATAGTCGGGCATTCTCGTCCAGTACAAAAAGGCATATAAGAAGTTAATAATCTTGGTCTGTAAAAGTTTAATAAGGTACAAATTCAATTTTATTTTTCAGTGACAACGACGCGGATGCCGAATAAAATATGGCGCCATTATCCCGTCATGGGTTAGTAGAACATTTCGTCAACATATATGCAGAAGAGCTTCGGCCCCAGCACCGTGCCCTGAGGTACACCAAAAAGAACTTTCTTTCCCGAACTTCGACAACCCGATATTTCCACAAATTGTTTCCGATTAGTTAAATAATCGAAGTGTCAAAGGCTTTAGATAAATCCACAAAAATGCATATCGCCGGTAGCCCCTCATCTTTTGCTTGAGAAATTTTTTTCATGAGATTTTCTATTGCTTTATTCGTAGATTTCCTCTTTTGGAACCCAAATTGTTTCTTTGATAGAAGCTTATACTTATTGAAAAAATCCTCTCTTTTCAAAAGAATAGATATATATATATATATATATATATTTTTTTATATATATATATATATATATATTTTTTTTTTTTCGAATATCTTTCCTAATACCGAAATGTTCACTTCCTGTGTAGTAGTTTCATTTAACCCGATAGAGTTCACAGTTCTTCTTGGCACAGAAACTGGCAAAGTAGGTTTTCTGATATTGGCAGCCAAGTTTTTTCCACTATCCGTGAAATAGGTGACGAATTGCTCCACAATTTCCTGTCGCTTAGAAGTAAGCGTGCCGTTCTCCAACTTCAGTTCTTCAATACCCGTGTTACATGTTTCCTAGCGCAGGTCCTTGACGCATTTCCATAGGCCTCTATAATTATTGCGTTTTTTTTGCAATCCTCGATGCCATATAAGAAGTTTTTGTAGACTTAATTAACTCATGGAGATAATTCCGATATTTACTATATTCAGCCTTTAAATTCGAATCTAACGGCTTGGCCACTGTTTGTTGGTATAAGGAGTTTTCTTTTCATCTCCGCTTTTTTAAGTTTAATGCGTCTAGTGCAGAAGGCTATGTGCATTTTGAGTTTATTGACGAAATTATTAGAAGAATGTTTCAAATCAACACCGTTATACAGGGTTCTTCAACGAAAACTAAACAGAAGCTATATCTACCAAGATATTCATTTCTAATCAAAATGCAAAAACAAGTCAATTTTTGTTTCAAGGGGGACATCTTTTGGGGTACAAAACTTGCCTGAAATATTAATCCCCTAAGCGGTGGTTGCAATCCTTGAACATTTTGAATATGGAAGATGGGTCGAGTGATAACTCAAAAGAAAGGTGATATCTTTGTCTACATCGACTTGAACGAATTTCCATTTTTAATTGAAAACTGTAAGATCCACAGTGAGCAACTGTAAGATAGGGAAGACTATTTCCCTGAGACTATTCGAGTTTTAGTGAAGTAAAATGGAACAGATCCATGCTGACCAATGGCAGTCATCATCAAGTACCATCCTCATCTCAAATTTCAACCCCTAGAGCACGGATGACCACCCTTGAAAATCTGGAAGAGGGTGGATGGGTTTTATCGTTTTCTTTCAAGATTCATAATCATTCATAAGCATTCCGATGTTTCAGCTGGTCACTCAGTAATTTTAATGGAGAACGAAAACTTGCACGCCATTGTGGAGACAAACAAAAATCCTTTCTCAGAAGGTTATAAATGAACCTATCTTCTGCTTTAAAAATAACACAGGGTGGTCACCCCTTCTCTAGGGGTTGAAATTTGAGATGTGAATGGTGTTTCAGAAGATGA
Organism: Cryptolaemus montrouzieri; assembly: GCA_013387265.2. Lineage (NCBI taxonomy): Eukaryota > Metazoa > Arthropoda > Insecta > Coleoptera > Coccinellidae > Cryptolaemus > Cryptolaemus montrouzieri. Next base: position 31,453,006 of record JABFTP020000001.1, read on the forward strand.
CAGCCTTTGATCTGGAATGAATCTGTTCCATTTTTTTGCACTAATACTGGAATATCTCAGGGCGATAGATAGTCTCCTTTATTTTTCAGTAGCTCACTCTGTATCTTCTACAGTTTTCAATCAAAAATTAAAATTCGTTCACGGTGATGCAGACAAAGATAATACCTTTCTTTCAAGGTATCACTCGACCCATCTACCCTCTTCCAAATTTTCAAGGGTGGTCACCCCTGCTATAGGGGTTGAAATTCGAGATGAAAATGGTACTTGATGATGACTGCCATTGATCAAAATGGATCTGTTCCATTTCACTTCACTGAAACTTGAATAGTCTCAGGGAAATAGTCTTCCCTATCTTTCAGTTGCTCACCCCGTATCTTTTACAGTTTTCAATTAAAAATGGAAATTCGTTCAAAGCAATGTAGACAAAGATATCACCTTTCTTTTGAGTCATCACTCGACCCATCTTCCCTATTCAAAATGTTCAAGGATTGCAACCTCCGCTTAGGGGGTTGATATGTCAGGCAAGTTTTGTACCCCAAAAGATGTCCCCCTTGAAGCACCCTGTATATTATCTTGCCACTGTTCTGTGTCTAATTTATTCTTCAGCAAATCATAATTGATAACATCCTTACAATTAGTTTCGTTCAATCTTTCATCCGTTTTCTTATTTTTTCCAGAGTACATGATTCCGAGAAATACAGGACCATGATCCGTTATGCCAATATGCCACGCAATAGGCACGAAATAATTCAAAGGAAGCTTACGTTTGACAAAAATATGATCCAAACACGTCTTTGAGGAAACCTGAGCTCTAGTATAGACATTAATAGCAGGGGAGAAACACTCCTCAATTGTTTTGAATCTGCAAAAAAATGGGATTTCTAAGGAAGGTGATCTATATAACGATAATAATTGATAAGAAATGCCATAAGTGATGTGAATTATAAGTTGTAATACTTTTATTCTATCAATTTTTATAACTGTTTGCTCAAATTTCAATGTGTTTTTCAAGAATACAACCGTTCCATCATTTTTATTTATTTCTCTATCATTATAAATCATATTGTAGCCTTCTATCTTAAATAGATTAGGGTTTTCCAGTTTAAAAGTTTCAGTCAATATAATCAGATCAAATTTTGTTGCGAGAATGTTGAGAGTTACCTTCAATTCTTCCAGATTTTTCGCCAGACTTCGGATGTTGTTGTGGAATATGGAGAACATTTTCATGGATTTTCCAGGTGTTAGGGATAGGTGACAGTCCGCGCTATCCTCAAAATCTAAAATTTCGAAATGAAAGCTATCGAGCTCATTTATATAATACATAATTATTGTGGTGATGCGAAGTTATTTTCGCGAAATAAATCGAGTATTTGGTCGTTGAGATAGTAAGTTTGCTTCCTGTGTCCTTGGGCAATATAGTTGATGGCTCTAAAGGGTTCTGTGTTTGCAACTGACCTATAGTAAATGTTTTTCCATCAGCTATCAATTTTTCAACTCTAATTCGTGCCATCTGACCCTTATTTCTAGCGTCTCTCATATATTTAATGAGTAGCTGTTGCTTACTTCTTTGTTCAGATAGGAGATCCTTGGTGAAATAAATTCCAGAGGCTTTCGATGTATACGAGTTTTTTAATATTTCCTCTCTTCTCTTGAATGAAATTAATTCTACATGAATTGAACTTTTATCATTCTTTCCTAATGTATATGCATCATTTAAATCTCCCGATTCGACCGATACATTCATAGCATCACTGCTGTTTCTCCAGGGTTTTCGTTCTCCAAGGAGGCACCGTGAATGGTCAAGTTATTTTTTCTTTGTTTTTCATTCAAATTAGCCAACTGGTCACGTAGTTTTCGATTTTCATCATCTAACTTCTCTATTCTCTCCTCATATTCTTTGGATTTCTCCTCCGTGTCTGTCTTCACTTTGACGAGTTGTTCTTTTAATCCCGTCTCTAACGCATCAATTATGTCATTGATCGTTTGGCTGAAGCCAGTAACGAGTCTCTCTAGGTAGGCTTTTTGTGCTTCCGAGAATTCCATTTAAAACGAGATATTGCTGATACACAACTGAGTATATAGGTGTATGGTAGCCTTTACAAAGAATTGACCGGGTGACAAAACTGTGCAATATTATTGGTTTATTTAATTGATTCATTTCTACTTCCACTTTCTACTGTTAAAGTCACTAAGTTGGGGAGAGAATCTTGTCTCAGAGGTCATCGATCCTTTGAAAACTTTGAGATAATACGAAGAAAGGCGACGATAAATATCAATATTGTAACCGAAAGTAGGCTAGCGTATCATCCTTCCTAACCGTAATGCTTCATAATAAATCAAAAGAGGTTCGCCCTGAGAATCATTTTCATGACGGGACAATGGAAAATTAGGGGATGAATGGAAGGAAATGGGAGAAATTAGTGGTTAGATGTACAGGCTGAAGTCCTATGATACCAGCCGAGTACCACGGTGTTCATGAAGAAGTCCATTTCCTAAGGAAGAAACTACAAAAAAGATACTCTTCTGTTTTGAAGTGGGATTTCTATCAATCGCAGAATTCATTTCCATTTGGTTAACAAGCATCTGAATGTGAACATCTACGTGACTCGATAGTTTAACTCTCTGTTATAGCACATGCTGCAGCAACTTGGGAAAACTTTCTATTCATGCATGATAAGACCTCTACTCATACTGTAGCTGCTATTACGAATTTATTGAAACTGCGTGGAATGTTTCAGCTCAATCGCTTGACCTAAACCCAATTTAGTAGTTATGGCATACAAAAGGCGTTATAAATAAAAAAGGACATAACTTTCAATACCGATTGTTTTCTGCTCTCCAATTGATTGACACACTATCCACCACAGATTTCTCAAATACTTAATTTTGAGCAAGCCCAGGTTATAAGTAATCATCGACGTGGTCATATTCTTCTCTATGTTTAGCCTAAATTTAGAATTTAGTTATTGGGATTTTTCTCTCTGAATATTATTTCAGAAAATTTAGTAAACTTTGCATTGTGAACCTATAATTTTTTCCGGAAGAAAGGGTTTTGTTATTGTTGCTGGTTAATATGGCAAGACAAGTGTATATGACGAAACTGGACAAAATAAATATCAGAAAATTAATGAAAATTACCTAGTCCGAATTTATTAAAATTTCTACATTTCTGATGGCACCTCGTATGTTTATTAAAATTTTTTGAAAAAAATTTAATGGAAAGTTGCGGAAAGGAAAGCTCTCAAGACCAAGTTGATCCATTTGATACACTTTCTTCTTTTGTTATCTGTTAGTGTTATATATACTGCAGATATTGTAAAAGTCAAGGCAATCCTCTCTTATGTTATGGTGAAATATTTAAAGTAATTGCAATTGATCGAATGGAAAAATTGTATAACTATTACGATCAACCCTTTTTCATATCTGATATGATATATATCCATGTTCACATAGAAATTTAAATAATTTTTCTCTGCGATTTTGTCTTTTGATATTTATTCATAGGTACCAAGGTCATTAAATGCCTATAAAAGCAAGGCGTTAGGTTTGTACATTTATTCTCTTTAGTCTTTTGGCTTTTCAACATGAACTCATTAGTAAGTTTACTTCTACAATATTGTTTTCAGTTTAAATGTTTTCACTTTCCATATACAACTTGAAATTTTTTCGTCCATATACATTCTGCCAAAAATTACCGGGAATTGATTATTAAAAAAAAACCAGCTTGAAACGACTGTCAAAATTTTTGTTGTTGCTGATTTGGCACAACAGTTTTCTATACTGAACGCGATCAGTCATTTAGTTTGTTTACAGTGCTCGACATAGTAAGTTTTCACAAGTGTGTTCTGCGATTTCTTCAATGGATGAAAATATTGAAAAAATAAATTTGTCTCAAATTTTGTGTTTCAAATGAAATTTTGTGTGCCGAATCACTGAAAATGTTGCTGTGAATGGGTGTTATCAAAAACACGTGTATATGAGTGGTACAGTGCATTTAACAGCTGTCGAGATCTAGTGGAAGATCTGCCTCGGTCTGGTCGGTCATCAATATCTTCAACTGAAGTTAACATGGATAAAGTGAAGGAACTGATAATAGAGTTTGGAGAGATGTGCAATGAACTTTCTGTGTCTCACAAATCAATTCGTACCATTTAAAGTGATTGTTTGGGCATGAAACGCGTTGCCAAGAGATCTGAATTTTCTTCAATAATTAAATCGCGTGAAAGTTGCTAAAGACATGATAGAACGAGTCAATTCTGACCCCACATTCATAAAACATATTGTAATTGGTGATGAGAGATGGGTTTATGAGTTTGACATGCAAACTGCAGAACAAGCTTCGGAATTGCGCCTTCCAGCTGAACCGGAACCGAAAAAACCAAGTCAAAGTCGATCAAAAACCACGGGAATGTTGACTGTTTTCATCGATTATTGCGCTATTGTGCACTCGGAATCGTTGCAGAAGACGGTAAATAACGAATATTACATGAGCGTTATGGCCATTTGAAAGCAAATTCGTCGAAAAAGGCCAGATTTGTGGAGACAAACTCATGGATTCACACCACGATGATACACCATCGCACAAGACTATCATTGTGAACGAAGTTCTGACGGAAAACTCCCAACAAATACCGTCGAACAACCATTGTATTCAACTGATATGGCTCCAACCGACTTTTTTCTTTTTCCAAAACTCAAATTACCACTTCAAGATACACGTTTCGATTCGATGGAAGACATAAAAGAGAATTCACGGCTAGAACTGAAGTCGATTCTTGAAAAAGCGTTTTGATGATTGGATATTCGTTGGTGTAAATGTTTGCTTGTGTAATTCCTATAATGTGATCTATTTCCGCCTTTCGGCCAATGACACGCCGGGGAATTCTGTCACCTCACTAACCCTCTGTTAGACAGGAGCGACGGCTTCACATCTCCTCCAAAAGATAGATACTCAAGCGATTCCCAGAATCCGAAAAATCGCACTGACTTTGTGGGGATTGAACCCAGGTAACTCTGCGCAGGGGACGAGCCTCATATCCTCTACGCCACCGAGTCGGCTTGGTGTAAATGTATTATTTCGGAATAGACCTACTTTGAAGGCGATACAATAAATTTGGATGAAAAACAAATATTTTGTGATTCATTGACCAATCCCCGGTACTTTTTTGATAGAATGTACTATGTTAGAAAAGGAACTTGTTTTAACATTTATTGGGGTTATCGTATACTTTCTGCTGATGGTAAGGTTGGTTTCAATTTTTCTGCTCCTAATTCTAAAAAAATAACGAAGTTAAATCTGGGGAACATGCAAGCCACCATCAAGTTGTAACAAAGAGATTTTTCTCATGTTTAGCTGTAATTCTTCTCACGTGTTAACATGTTTTTGAATCACGAATTCTAAAAAATAAATTGCGACGAGAACGTAACGCACAGTTTCTATTCTTCCAATTCATTTCTACTAGGCAAATAATTATTAACACATGCCAATAAAATTCGGCGTTTTGCTAGGCGCACATGTTCCTCTCATGTAAAAGAACCTTCGTATTTTTGGCATATTTAATTTTCGGTAATAATGCAACGCAAATCACAAAATTTGACCCTGGCAGAATGTATTGAAGCAACGGTGTCAGATGACCTAGGTTGGACTTGAACAAGAATAGGCCAAAGGCTTGGAGTGTCCCATGCAAATGATCCGCAAGTACTGGGAGACTGCAGTGATGAAAGGAGAACTGGGAAGGGACGAGCTTGAGCAACAACGGCGATCCATGAACAATGATTTGAGAATTTCTTCGTAGAATTCCTGGTTCACTACTGCATGGCATCTTGAACTACAGCTTCGTCAAAACTGTGGAGTGCAAATTAGCACTGAAATTATACGAGAACGTGGATTCGTGTAACAACTCAAGACAAGCGCAGCGCATCGAAGAAACCTATTGAACTCTGCCAGAGAACATGTCAATTGCTCAGAAAGCTATTTGGGAGTGAGTTTTGTCTACAGATGAGTCGAGATACACGCAGTGCCATTTTTTACCTATCTATGGTTTTGGTGGACTTTAAATTATGGTGTCTGAAAGCTCGAACTGATCTTGATCTTAAATAATGGACTGCTCAAACAGAGATTCGTGACATACATTTTAGAAGAACATATTGTACCATTTGCGGCAAACATACGAAAAAACTCATACCGTTGAGAACAACCTTTGAAATTCCTGAATCACTTCAATGGTGTGGCATGTACGAAGTCTAGTCCTCAATCCCATCGAACATGACTGAATATTCTCTCAATATCAAGAAGCTATCTAAGCCAGCCAGCTTAGGTGACTGAAGTTCGGCACCGATTGATCGAAATTTGGAACGAAATGGATCACAATGCTATAGGACGGTTAATTTTGAGTATGAATCGCAGATGTCAAGCAGTACTCCTCGCCAGGGATGGAAATATCCGGTATTAGCAGATTTTGTGGGGACTGATCTTTTCTCCAGAAGTTTAACATTCTCCATTATAAATTCTAATGCAATTTTTATGATTAACATTTCGATTGTTCTCAAGCATTTCTCAGTGCAAGTTGATTACTGTAAAAATAATTATTCAACATTTTTACACCCTCCATTCCAAAAGTAACCGAACTTTTTGAAAATAGAAACAACCAGTATTAATTTTGATACAAATCTTTTCTATTTATGAATGTATTCGCCTTCTGCATTGATACACAAATTTCCACGCGTCAACAGGTTATCAAATGACTTCTCTAACCCCTCTTTTGGAATGGTCTTTAGTTCGTCGATCATCGCAATTTCAATGGCCTCAATCGAATCGTGCCGTTTTCCTTTCATCGTCAAATACAGCTTAGGGAACAGACAGTAGTTGCACGGAGACAAATCAGGTGAATAGGGTGAATGTTGCAAAGCAATAGTGTGATTTTTGATCAAAAATGTGATGGGGCATTATCGTGTAAATGAGTCTAACTGCCGTTTCGTCCATATTCTGGCAGAATACGACAAATTTTGCCAGCAATCGCCTCATGATGCACTAGTAAAGGTCTGGTGTGACTGTCTGGCCTCGTGGAACAAACTGTTTGTGGCTAATTCCTTCTACAAGCGACTTTTTTGGGTTTTTCTTCATCCAACGCTGTCCAGTCCGCACTTTGCCGCTTCGTTTCCGGCTCATACTGAAAACACAACGTCTCGTCACCAGTCACCATCGTTTTCAAGAAGTTTGGGTCCTTCCGAAAATTTTAATGATATCTTTACTCTACTCCATTCGATTAAATTTTTGGTCGTCAATGAGTTTGTGTGGTACAAACCTCGAATTAACCTTCATGAGGCCCAACACTTCGATAAAAATGTGGTATTCACTTGTCTGAGGAATGCCTAATAGTCTACTTGGCCGCACCTCTTCCAAGGTGTACACAGGTATGATTTTGTTACATTTATACACTCATAACGTATATCGATTAATTACATATATCAAATTAAAGCTGTTATTCTGTTAATTATGATATACGGTTGCCTTATTAAATCTGACTGCAAATAAGAATAGATGCTGTTAAAAATGGTAAATATTAAAGGTAGAGTGAGAGAAAGTTACCAATCAGACGAGTTTAGCGATTGCCAACTAAACGGCGGTTAAAAGCCATTGCGCAAGCGTCAGATGCTAGTGTTCTCAACTGAACAGCTGCCACATTCTCATTCTAAGTTACAAACAACGCTGTTTTGGAGTTCGTAATACAGAATGTTATATAATTGTCGTTTTATTTGTACATCTAAGAATTATCAAAATAATTATTGCGAAATAAAATTGATAAAGATGGAAGCGTGTTTTATGTGTAATGAAAAATCCAATTTACTGGATTTTGATAAGGCATCATTCAAAATTGTTCGCTAATGCTGTTGTTCTGCCGTGAAAAAAATATAGATATAGTGACACTCCATTAACAGTCGAATCTATCGATAATTTTGGATATCACTCAGAGTGTCTGGAAAATATTACAGTTTTAAAACAAGAAGATAAAGAAGAATTCGAAGATTTCTGCAGAACACAAATCGTAAGTAAAATTTCAATCGAACCTAAAAAACGTATAGGTTATAGTTACAATATGAATAATAGTGTGCCTAATTTTGAGGTTATTTGTTCGAAATTAGGTTTCTTTTTTAATTTTTTATTTTTGTGAAATAATATGTTTCCTGGAAGATTCAACTCCAACTCAGGTTGAGAGTGTCCTATGTGACTCCACGAACAAATCTTTCAATAATAATGACGATTCTGATATTTGTAGCGATGAAAATGATAGCTACTATGATAGTGAAAGTGAAAGCTCCGATGATTCACATTTTTAAATCTGATTAATTTAAACAATTAAAGTCATGGAAATGTAAGATACATTTTTTAAATTTCTGAATAGCTTGAATATAAATTAATATATAAAAAACGAATCAATACTTGAATAAAATCTAATTTCTATCAAATAGTACTTGAGCATAAAATTTTCTTTTAATCGAGTAATGTTGGTTTTGTTTTTCATCATTACCTATTTTTTTTGTAATAGTTTTTCTTTGCAATTTTTTAATTTATCAATTTCTTGTAATTTTTAAATTTGTCATTTTGAAAAAATAATGGATATTTTTCTTTGGAGCATTTAAGTGGTATCTACTATTGTTTGAACCAGTGGTTGACAACACTAGCATATGAAGCATGCGCAATGGCATTTAACCGTCATCGTCCTCGTCTGACAATATAACTGTCTTTCACTCTACTTTTAATATTTACCATCTTTACCTGCCAGCAACTCTTATTAGCGGCCAGATTCAATTAGGCAACCGTATATCATAATCAACAGTAAAAATTAGCTTTAATTTGGTTTATGTAACTAATAAATATACATTAAGAACGCAACGCAACCGTGATTTTTCTGCCTTTATATACATTGTCGTGAAGTGGACGATATATCATTAAAGTACCAAGTGAATAAAATTTTTCGGCCAAATTTTGATACGTAACCTAGTAGATATATATTCTCCTAACCATATATTTGCCTGAAAATTGGGTTTTTAGCGAACACTTGATGAGTGCACTGATTCTGCATAATCCAGTTTTAGGACGGCCTGATCTTTCGTCATCATTCAAAGACTTTCTTCCCGATACAAATCGCTTGAACCACTCTTTCATTTGCGCACGGGATAGACAATCATCACCATACGCAGTTTGTAGCATTTGGTGCGTTTTGGTAACAGATTTACCAAGTTTAACACAAATCTCACTTTCGGATCGATGTCTAAATGCACTAACAAACATGCCGCATATCAGCCGTCAATCAAGTTATCAACGTTTACAACAGGTGTTCACACATCCTTGTGAATGTCATGAACATTATTAGCAGCCGACTCAATGAAGTAAAAGAGGATCGCAAGTGAATATCAACGTGTACAATATTACAACAGGTGTTCACAAAGCTATCCTTGTGAATAAATTTCTGAAACTCAACAAATACCATTGAACAACCACTGTATTCACCTGATATGACTCTGGCCGACTTTTTTCTCTCCAAACCTCAAATTCTGAATCTATAGAAGACATAAAAGAGGATTCGCAGCAAGAACTGAATTCGATTCCGGAAAAAGCGTTTGAAAATGTTTTAATCAATTGATTTACCGACCTATGCCTGTACTTTTTTGACAGAATATACATTCGTTATCATATATGCAGTGGATTTCTCATTTCGTTTTGAAATATTTGTTCACATATAATAATCACAATAATTTATAACTGAAAATATAATACTTCATGCAACTAGAACTAAGGATACGTTTGCTGTTACGACTCACTAATAATCCTGATGTTAGATGCCATCTTGTTAACTACATTCATAAAAAAATCATTATTTTAAATAGTGCATGTTCCTCTGAACGTAATGACACCTTTTTCTCTGTTAGTCTGAAAATGCAACATATTATATAGTGACCATCAATATTCAACTAATCAGTCAGACAGAATACATCTCTTCCTGTTTTGTAAGAGACCTCTGCAGATTCTATTCTCATTTCTGATTTGTTTTCAGATTCTCATCGCTCTAGTCTGCGTGGCAACAGCTTCTGCCAACCCATCTGGACTAGGAGCTATAGTAGCAGGTCCAGCAGGAATCGTTACTGGTGCAGGCGCTCTTGGTGTCGGTACTGCAGGTCTTGGTTTAGGACTAGGAGCTGGTCTTATCGCTCCTAGTGCAGGAGCCATTGTTGCAGGACCAGCTCTAGGTGGATTAGGTCTTGCTGGTCCTGTTGGCATTGCTGGTCTGGGAGGTGTAGGTGCCATCACTGCCGGAGGCGGTGCTATCTCTGCAACTGGACATGGAGCTGCTATCAGAGGCCCACCAACTGCTCCAGTCGTCGTAGCTGGACCTGCTGGATCCGTTGCTGCTAATGGTCTCTGGGGTCCCACTGCCAATATTGGACACGGTGCTCTTGGGGCTATTGGACATCTGGGTTAAACCGTTCATGCTGATCATACTTCAAGCTTCAATCATTGTACATAAATGAATATTTCGCCAGGTATTCAATTCATTCTTTCTTAAAAAGACCATTTCAAGTCATATTTGTGTGTTGTTCAAATAAAAGTGTTCAATAAATGGGAATCGCATAACTGATTTAACTGATTTTGGTTTCTTTTATTCCTCATATAGAGCTATATATATATATATATATATATATATATATATATATATATATATATATATATATATATATATATATATATATATATATATATATATATATATATATATATATATATATATATAATTGAAAAATTGTTGCATCACCCTACTTTTACGACAATACTACATAAATTTTAGGTTGGTCATTCAAGAGTCGCTTGGTATTTTTCAGAAGTGTAAAATAAGGAGATATCATTCAAAAGAGATGAGTTTATGATGGAAAATATCAACAATTTTCGAGTGAATTAAAATTAAAAATTCTACCATCTTCAAACATTCGCGAAGAGACCAACTACTGCCAGTATACGTCTCGGAAGCCCCTCAAACAAATTTTGGATGTACTCTTGAGTCACTGAGTTCCAAATTTCAGGAAGTAGATTTTAGAGCTGCTGAATTTATCACCCCATGTTGTCCCAAAGATGTTCTATGGGATTCAAGTCGGGACTTCTGGTTGGCCATCTTAAAATATCAATTTCGACAGTTTGCAGAAATTCTGTAACTACTTTAGCTGCATGAGGCCGAGCATTATCATGCATATAAATGAAATGTTCGCCAATCAATGGGACAAAGGGTACAACATGGGGTTCAAGGATATATGCGATGTATCTGTCATTGTTCCATTATTCACTAGGACTAACTCAGTTCGACCATGGAAAGAAATGCCTCCCCACACTATTACTGAGCCCCCTCCGAAGTTTTCGGTGTGCCGGATATTGCATTGCTGATACCGTTCCCCAGGTCGTCTGTATATAGGCATGCGTCTATCATTTGATACTAGACAGAACCTGGACTCGTCGGAAAAGAGAACATTCGACCATTCTGGAATACCCCTATTTGCATGTTCCCTCGCAAACTCGATGCTCTCTGGTGAGACGCGGGCCGGTAGAAGCCACCCTCGGTCTGATATCGTCTTCTATGAGCCTGTTCCTAACAGTTTGCAATGAAATTTGCACATTTCTGGAGAGTTCAAGTTCATTTTGCAGTATTCTAGCTGTACAGTGCCGAACTCTTAGTGCAGTTGAACGAAACGATGCCAACGATCATCAACTGGTGTTGATATCCAATTTCGTCCCTGTACGGCCCTTCTTCCATATTCCCCTGTTTCGTGGTACCGAATAATTGCTCTTGAAATAGTGCTTTGGTTAACATTCAACAAGTTAGCCACGTAACATTGGCTTCGCCCCTCCTCTAGAAGTATTACAATTCTTACCACTTCATGATCACTCAAATAGCGTCCAGGACGTTCAGCAGACATTACAATAAATTCAAAGATCCAAAAATCAACAAGAAACACAAAAAACTTGCATTAATTCAGCATGAAAACTGAAGAGAAATTGAATGAATAGTGATAGTCAAATAAACTCATTGTTGTTCCAGACGTGTTTGCGATCATATGGAAACAAATGTTACTACATAGATAAGATTTTCTTCTCCTCATATGTCTAAAAACATATGTTGACAAAGAAACTGCGAGCGATTATATCACAGCCCAAGATGATTCAATGTGTGTGTTCACTCACTTCTTGAAGATGGCAAAATTCTAAGTTTGAAGGACCGAAGGTCGATGGCTCTTGTTGTATGTGTATGACAATAAATGACAGTTCTCTCTCTCTCTCTAAGTTATCGTCAAGGTGGAAGCGAGTTCAACAGCCCTGTGAACAGAAGAATTTTCATAGAGAGAGGTCGTAGCGTAGGTAGTTGGATCGCCCGCTGATGAAATTTGTCGCGAGCCTGGTTTTTCTTTGGAACTGGGTTCTATTTAAAACTAAGCCTTTCAGATCTTTAAAGCTTTTACTATGGAAGTACCTGTTGAAAAGTGGAAGATCAGCAACCCACCCCCTTTGAGCGAGATGCTGGAAATCACGAGTAATCTCCGGGTGGTAAATGAGGCGCACTGCTCCCTTCTGGCCACTATCCAATAGATGTAATGAATGTTTAATTGCAGAGCCCCACACATGGAAACAGTATTCCACACCAGGTTGCACCTGTGCTTTGTTTAGAATCATCAGCTGTGATGGCGTGAAATACTGCTTAACTCTGAAAAGAACACTGAGTTTAGCAGAAGCAGATTTGGGAATGACTGACACATGGTCATGCCATCAAACTGCGGCGTTGATTGTGACGCCGAGTAGATGCATGTTCTTTCTGAGGAAATTCGATGTCCCTGAATGATTAGAAGAGGTTCTCCAGCAGTGACTTTGCTGGAGAACATTATTGTGGGAGTCTTGTTCGCGTTGGAATTGACTAAGTTTCAAGTTCTCTGATATCTTCTCTAAGTCTTCTCTGTTAGCATCTTTGTCGTTGTGTCTCCTCAGCAGTTATGGGATGCTGTTTTCGGTGGAGTGCAGCATATCATTATTCTGCAACAGGAAGAAGTTTGGCGAGAGTATAAGCCCTGGAGTACACCAGAATTAACCTGTTATTCTGTGTTTCAGTTATACTCAGATTTCAGATTTTTTTTACGATTCTGTTGGTAACTCTTGTAGTTTTCAAGGGATCTAGCTTCGATTTGCAGAAAAAGAATTTTTTTCTCATCAATTCATCAGATGTATCCAGAAGTTACGAATATATACATATACAGGGTTATACTTTTTAGGGTCATACTACATTTCACCCCATCAAAATAAAAGGTTTTGAATTCTTTTGTCCCTTGTGCTGTTTTCAAGTAAAAAATGATTTACTTTAAAGGGCATTTCTTGAATCAACTGAAGTGAGTGTCGATAATCCGTAAATCAAAGGTGGGGGCGAACGCGTTTTCATAATTTTTTCCAGAAACTGGGTAATTAGAATGATTTTCACCTCATTCTGAGTTTGAATATATAGAGTGTTAATTTTATTCAGTAGAATTAAAACATTCGGTTGAGTATTTCAGAGTATTCTTCCATCAGACAAAAGTGTGTTACTAGGTGGGGTGAAAAGTAACCTCCTCGACCGCCAGAATGAGCTGCTACTGCAAAAAAGTTTATGGTGCCTTGTAGTCCGCTCATAGCGACAGGCCCTCCGATGCGGTTACAGAGGACAAAGACAAAGGAAAAATACATAAAATGATGTTGGCTAACCGAAAAGTAGAAGTACGCGAGCTAGCAGATGCCACAAAGATTAGTACTGATCACACGCCATATTTTGGGCGTGATTTTGCACAGTACAGTTATCCTGCTGCTGGGTACCGCGCATGCTGACTCCGGACCAAAAATACGAACACGTGAGCACTGCGAAAGAGTGATTGGAATTGCTGATGAGGAAACGGGCGCACCTTTGGCGTCGATTGGTACCTGTAGATGAAACCTGGATCCACTATCACACACTAGAAAACAGAATGAGTGCCCGGCAATGGACTGAAGCCGGCACGAGTGCGTCGAAGCGGCCGAGAAAGGCTAAATTGGTTGGAAAGTTTATCGCGTCGGTTTTCTGGGATTGTCATGGTATACTCTTCGTGGACTACCTCGAAAAAGGAAAAACCATCAACAGCGTGTATTATTGTGCACTATTAGAGCTATTGAAGGCCGAAATCGCTGCTAAAGGGCCTCACGTGAAGCGAAATAAAATGTACGCAACTACTGCTAAACTCAATGGTTTAGGGCTCCAATTGCTTCCGCATCAACCGTATTCGCCTGATTTCGCTCTCTCGGACTATTATCTCTTCCCAAACCTCAAAAGTTGGCTCATCCATAAAAAGTTCAGCTCACGCGAGGAAACCATCGACGCCGTGGACGAGTATTTTGTAGACGTTCCAGAAAATTACTTTTCGGACGGAATCAAGAAGTTGGAAAATCGCTGAAATAAGTGTATCGAGCATAAAGGGGACTAAATTGAATAAAATTAAAAAAAAAATTCATTCCCAAGGAGATTACTTTTCACCCCACCTAGTATAAGTATTTACATATGACTATGACGAAATGGAAGAAAGCTGATGGATAACGAAATTCGGCATATAACGAAAATAGAAGATACAAACAACAAAAGCTTCTTTTCTGAACTAATGAACCCAAGTAAGTGTTCGAAATTACCACCATACAAAGAGTCGCCGCCTAACGATGTGTATAGCATAGTGTTAGGTGGCGATTCTTCCTATTTCTTCTTATATTACATCCACGCAAAACGCGTTCATGCATTTCCTGTATGATAGCAGCAGGTAGCAACCCCAGACGTAATACTAGATTTCCGCAAGATATATATTATTTAGTCAAGGTTTGGGTTAGGTTTAGTTAGGTTCTTCTCTATAATATCAATGGAAAAACTCAAAGTTATTCAAAATTGCGAGTTTATTGGTTGTTATAAAACAAAAGAGTTACATATGGTGTTAAACTTTGATGACTTTGGATGTTGAAGGGTGGCACTGCATGTCCTCAGCATACTTTTCATGAGATGGTACGTAACCACTGAGTGCTAATCGCAAGCATGATGACATACAATCGTCAGTTAGTCGATTGCGATATTTTGACTTAATTATCTTCATTTCGGAAAATGCAGACTCGCACAAGTAAGTTGACCCAAACATTGCCGTCAGTGGAAGGGCGATTTGCCTTCGGATATTTATCTTCAGATATAAAACACCAGAAATTTGTATCAGATGCTGTAGCTTTGAGATGTATTTCTGATATAATCTGCACCAACACATTCTCAACAGAACATGAGTCCATATTAAACGGATTTGCTATTTCGATAGCCAATTCCTCAATGTTTTTACATGAAAAAGGATAACTCATAAATGATGCTTCATTTGCCATTTTACTGCAATTGTAAAAACGCATTTTGAATAATCCCAAAATATTCGATAATTCAACCTCATAGTATCATAATTCAACTGTGGAAATCTTGCTTTCAAAGACGGAAAATGTTTCAGATCCTTTCTTTTCAGTTGATCCATCATCAGTTGCAATTTACTTTTGTATGCGTTTACTGTGCTAATCATTTCAATAATAGTTTTACCTTTACCTTGAAGCTTCAAGTTAATGGTGTTTAAATGCATTGTAATATCAGTCAAGAATGACAAGCCAGTCAGCCATTTTTCGTTTTTCAATATTTTGTCTAGAAAATCTTTTATTTCGGGCAATAATTCTTGAAACCTTTCTAGGAACTTTCCGCGACTCAACCACCTGACGCCCGTGTGAAGAACTAAATCAGTGTGTTCAGCTGACTCCAACTGCAACTTGAAGAGCCGCCGTTTGCAAACTACGTGCATGGATGGAATTCACAAATTTTGTTGCAATGCCCATAATTTCCTCCGTGTTTAAAACTTTTGAACACAAAACTTGTTGATGTCTATTGCAATGGAATGAAAAAAATGAAGGGAAATCTTCATTAGCTCGACACAATACCGTTTTTGTTTCCAGTCATTGCTGGTGCTCCATCGGTTGTAATGCACACTAATTTATATATTGGTAGCTAGTAGTTTTTTACAAAATTGAAGAAAACGTCATATATATATATATATATATATGATTGACTACCATCTGAATAAAGAATACACAGCTGGGCTATGTCTGTCATATCGATGGATTCATTGAACTGTGAAGTATGTACATTTCTCGATATCATGTTTCAGTTTATCTGCCATGTCCTGACTCATGAGTTCAATACGCCTTGTGACAGTCAGACGAGATGACTGAAGTTCTCTAATAGTAGACATGATTTCTGTTTCATTTTTAAAATCTCCAAATAATGTCTCACCCACTTCAATAAATGCTTCTTTCATAACCGATCCATCTTCGAATGTTGTGTTTCGCCGATATATGAGATAT
Organism: Cryptolaemus montrouzieri; assembly: GCA_013387265.2. Classification (NCBI taxonomy): domain Eukaryota; kingdom Metazoa; phylum Arthropoda; class Insecta; order Coleoptera; family Coccinellidae; genus Cryptolaemus; species Cryptolaemus montrouzieri. The sequence goes on from JABFTP020000001.1 coordinate 31,469,453, forward strand.
TTTAAATGACGCGATCGGAAGAGCTTATGATTGTTTGGTTGGATTCGTGAACATGGTATGTTCTTTTTCAAGCAAGATATCAAATCACGTACTTTTCGTTTTCTTAATTCACTCTGTGGCCGAAAATCCTTTTGATAGTTTTTTGAATCGTTTTATGATGCCTTTCTAAGTTACCACGCTTAGGTATTACTAACTGACGCACGACAAATAAGACAAATGTACTTATCCTTAATCATACAAAAGAAAAATTCTTTCTCCCAATCGTTATTAACATGATACGTTTTAGATTTCTTTGCTGCACTCATTTTGTACTATTTAATAATAACCTTTGTATCGCCGTAGTATTGCTTTCAAGTTACAATTCAGAATGACTCCAATTCCTGCAGGCGCAACATTTATATCGGCGTGAACGAAAGTCTAGAATGTTCCCGTCAAACGCGCCGCCCGAAATTTCTAGAAAAGCGGCAAGAATGAAAAACGTAGCTTTTCTTTGACAAGTACCGCGAGTTCCTTTGATAAAGCCTTCTTTTGCCGCTAACAGAGTGTTATTTTATTACGTAATAAATTTTTGTAGTTTAATTACCTACTCATTAAATTTTGTTTTCACCCCTGATCTAGAGGTTTCAGAGATTTAACTGCCAACATTGCCGATATTACGAATGGAAAATAGAATGAATTGGATTCGAACAAATAAAAGCAAGTGATACTCAGAAATTGCTTGAATCGCAAGATGAAAATTTGACTGCACCAGACTTGGAATAAATGTCAAATTCACAGTCCATTGAAGGCTTCAACCAGCTCTGGAAACGTGATATTTAATTTGAGAAATCTTAGTGAAGGCTTAACGCAGATATGCCCATGTGTTTATTGTCGATTTTTTTTTGTTTTCGAATGGTTTAGGTCAAAAGTGATCAAAGTAAGACATTTTCATGACGAAAAAATTATATTTTATTTTAGAGGTTGAAATTTGAAGCCGTTCTATACAGGGTGACCGTGAATTGCGTGTACAACGTTATACCACAGATTCTTCAGATCGAAATAAGTCGATTAAGGCCAATTTACCAATATGAAAAGTTTCTTCGCTTGGCCGCTAGAGGTCGCCAAATCCAAAGATTTTTTTCTCATTTTTCAAATAATTCGAGAAACCATATTTGGTATGCGTAATCGGGTGCGTTGTTCACGTTTTTTAGTGATCCACTCAATGACCTTGATGTTTTACAAGTGTCCCTAAAACTCGAACGCGTTTTTAATCAATCATAATTTTTCAACCGTCTGTGTTTGAGCAAAAGAGTTTCAGACATTGAGTAGCTAGGCTAATTATCCAACTTTTTTGTCTCTTGAGAGATTTTGATATGATGAGCGGTTCAATCTCAAAAAAATAGTTCTATTATTTCATGATTTCATTTCTTCAACCACCTAGCAAGTCAAGAATATCACATTTGACCTTGTTGGCTTTGGATTGGATGGTCTGGCAGATTGTCATTTTATTTTGCTCAACAACCAATTGTTGACACAACAGTGTTCCTTAAGTTCTCAACTAGGTATTTTGGTGATTTTTTTATCACTATTAGGCACGGAGATGTACAGTTACTCTAAAATGGTTGATATGGTTAATATGGTTATGGTGTACGAATTTTGTCAAGGCAATGGGCGTGAATGCCCGAGAGTATATGCTGAAAGATTTCCAGATAGCATAGTGCCGAACCACCAAACGTTTGGAAATCTGGAGAGGCGCCTACGCGAGAATGGTTGCTTCAAGCCCAGGAATTTGCATCGAGGACGACAACGAACAGTAAGGACGGTAGAACGCGAAGAACAAGTTTTGGACATGGTTGAGGAAAACCCACAATTAAGCAAACGATGTTGAGGTTTGCAGTTGGTCGTTCCTAAACTTACTGCCGATTTATATACGAGAATTTTAAATGCGGCCAACTCCTTCAAAAATTACCCTGAAGTAATTTAATTTCTGAAAGAGGATTAACTCCTGTATTCAGCAAAATGTTGGAATTATTGAACATTTACTATAGTTGAATGAAATTTTGGGTGTAAATTAATTTATTGTTATTCTGAAGTGATTTGTTCTTTCTTATTAAATTTTTTCTTCGAATTTTTCGATTTTTTTTATACTACTGAACATTGAATTTCCTATTTCCTTGATCCGATTTAGCAACCTAGAAAACATCATTTTGTCAACAAGAGGTTGTCAATCATAATAAAATGACAATCTGCCAGCATGGTCGATATGTGATATTTTTGACTTGCTAGGTGGTTGAAGAAATGAAATCATGAAATTGAAAAACTGTTTTTTGTGTTTGAACCGCTCATCATATCAAAATTTCTAAAGAGACAAAAAAGTTTGATAATTAGTCTAGCTACTCAATGTCTACAACAGTTTCACTCAAACACAGACAGTTTCAAAATAATGGTTGATTAAAAACACGTTCGAGTTTTTAGGAACACTTGTGAAACTTCAAGGTCATTGAGTGGATCACTAAAAAATGTGGATAACGCATTTGATTACGCATACCAAATATGGTTTCTATCGATCGAACCGTTCTCGAATTATTTGAAAAATAGGAAAAAAATCTTTGGATTTGGCAACCTCTAGCGGCCAAACGAAGAAACTTTTCATATAGGTAAATTGGCTGAAATCGACTTATTTGGAGCTGAAGAACTTGTGGTATAACGTTGTACACGCAATTCACGGACAACTTGTATAGAATCCTTCACAATCCATGCAGGACAACTTGTGAACTCCAGTATTGTCAAATCTTTCAGTATTGACATATTTTGGCCCTATCAGCGAGATTGCAAATGTCATTTCAAAACAGCAAAAAAAGTAGCTTTCAAGACCCACATGAAACTCTTCCAAGAAAGATAAAACTGATAGATTTGACAATGCTGGAGGTTACAAGTTGTACTATATGGATTGTGAAGGCGTCTATATAGATCGTAGGACTGGTCGTTCATTCAGAACTAGATACGAATCTACTTTCGCGTCACATTGTATCGAAAATGGCCATCATTTATGGCCTAAAGGACGAAAGTTAGATTTCTTAGCATCCATCCAAACTTTCAAACCCCAAAAAACTCCCCATAGAGATCTTTTAAACGACCAGTACGTCCCGGCTTATTGGTCTAAGTTTGATATCTTCAAATAATAAAAACACGTTCGAGTTTTTAGGAACACTTGTGAAACGTCAAGGTCATTGAGTGGATCACTAAAAAAACTGAATAATGCATCCAATTACGCATACCAAATATGGGGTCTATCGATCGTGTCGTTCTCGAATTATTTGAAAAATAGGAAGGAAAATCCTTAGGATTTGGCGACCTCTAGTGGCCAAACGAAGAAACTTTTCAAATAAGTAAGTTGGCCTGAATCGACTTATTTGGAGCTGAAGAATCTGTGGTGTAACGTTGTACACAAAATTCACTGACACCCTGTATAGGTCAGACAGGTCGTTCATTCAAAACTAGATACAAAGAGCAGCAATCAGATCATAATAACCAGAGATCCGACTAATCTACTTTCGCTACACATTGTATCGAAAATGGGCGTCATTTTCCACCTAGAGATCAAATTCAAATTATTCACAGACTCTCTAAAAGACGAAAGTTAGATTTCTTAGAATCCATCGAAATTTTTCAAACGCCAACTAGCTCCCCATAGAGATAATCTCCTGAACGACCAGTATGGCCCGGCTTATTTGTCCATATTTCATATCTTTAAATAATACCTGCTTTTATAATAATTAGTTTATTACCTCATCTTTGCATCCTTATTAATTTTGTATCTATCTGTTTATGAATGTAAGTATTTTCAAATATAGTTGTGATAATACAATACATAGTTTAATTTCTTATTATCATCGAAAACATCAATTAAACTAATTTTTATATATTTATTTTTCATTTTGTCAGCGTTATAACGTATTCGTTATAATCCCATATAAATTACCATTCCATATTCACGGTTTCTGTATTCACGGCATTTCAACGGAACATATACCCGTGAATAAAGATCATATACTGTACCTTAGTTTCTATAAACTTATAGATTGACACCGTATGAATAAGAGCTAGCTAATTAAATCTAAATTGAATTGATTACAAGGAAAACTAGTGGGAGTAAACTTCTGTTTTGCCTATTTTTTGCCCAGAAATACATCCATACCATTTATACCTGCATCGCTTTTGCGAAGCAAGAAACAAGGAATTCATTGGCGCAAATTCCATGTGTTGCAATTCCAACGTTATACGCCACTAAGGCGTGGTAAGAAGGAAAAATAATGCAAGGTTGTTTAGCCATATAAAATAGAAGTAGTACATAATTGTCTCTGAAGTATATCCTTGTTACAGATCAACAGATTCAACAATGAACTCTGTGGTAGGTAATATTTTCATTTTTTTATATTTTCCATTTCGTAACTTGTAACTTCGATCTGTTATTGTTCTATGGGTCCATTTTAATGCTGGTTAAATACGTGGGACGTTTAAGAAAGGATAATGATAAAGATTTTTATACACTAAGAGTCGAAACTTTACCTCTATCTATACAGGATTAACTATTAATGTCATCATTTACCTTCCTATTGCAAAACTTCAATATTCTTTAATAGTTTTAAATTTTAAAACAACATTCAAATACTTTCATCTTTTCGAATTGAAATGAAAAATGTTCAGACCAAATATTAGAACCTTCTTCAAGATTTTCCAAGGAGAAGGAATTGTCCTACTTTTTGAAAAATTAATTGAAAAAAAGTCATTTAGTGTGACGTGTTGCCATGATTCTCTATTTTCTGAAAATTTTAAATGCATATTTGGTACAATAGAAAAAATATTTTAGGTGCTGTACAGGGTGGACCAAATTCGATCATGGAATTTTCGAGATTTCGACCATATCTCGAATCTTATTGAAGTTAAGCAAAACATATTTCCACGGTCTATAGGCACTTTTTTCAGTCGAATCCAGGGACGTATACATAATTTTTTTTTCGGTCAGTTTCTGAGTTATAAAGCAAATTTGTGTTTTTTCAAAGACGAACTATGACAAATTTTAGTATCAATAAAGATAATTTTTTTCTTTTCAAATTGATATCACATGTAGAATAATGAAGAATTTTATTCAAGGAACAATATTCAACCTTCCGTAGAATGTTAAATATCCTTTCTTGAAGCAGCTGGTTTTCGATCCACCCTTCAAATTCACCGTCATATTTAACATTCTACGGAAGGTTGAATATTGTTCCTTGTATAAAATTCTTCATTATGTCTACACATACAGCGATAATTTCGCGGTTTATGATTGATTAGATTTGAATTGTATCACATGCCTCATTAATTGCAACACCAGCCACTCTCATTGAAAAATTGAAACTTCATTTCTATCCACTCGAAATATCGCAGATCATTTGAATTCTATGATAAATGATGTTCTTCTATGTGCTTCAAAGATCCCATTCATACATTTATATGTTACAATAAAGTTCACCCCTTAGAACATAGATTTTCCTTCTTTCATGACACCACTTCCACTATTCAATCTTATTATGTGGATTGATTCAGTTCTGTTCGAAACAATTGCAATGAACCATCAATAGTATTGATTCCGTTACAAAATTTATGTCATAAGTTCATGTTCGTTATGGCCCTTCAATTCCAAAATTACGAAATGGATGAGATATTGGCATGTTATATACAGATTGAGATACTACGGAAGAATCTTATTTCAATAGATTCCCTGAGCGGAGACAGCCGTATAAGTCTTTTTCTAAAAGACTGAAGGGCATTCCAATTGCTGCAGGTCCTTTCAAACACAACGGAGCAAAATATATGACATTGTAGATAGAGAAGAAGCTATTGTCGACGTTTTAGAAGCACTTGCAGCCCAATCTGAAATTTCGAGCCGTCAAATGGCAATGGAAACTGGCATTTCGAAATTAAGGGGTCTCAGAATTATCAAGGAGAATATATTCACACCCTACAGGATGAGAAAATCGCAATTCCTCCATCTTGGTAACCAACGAGAGGTTAATTTCAATCACTGATACCTTCAGAAAACAGAAGAAAACCCAGAATTTTATCGACGCGTTATATGGACCGATGAAGTTAACATTAAGTGGCGGAATTTTCAATAGACACAATGAGCACTGTTGGTCCAATGTCAATCCCATTAGACAATTGAATATTCAACACCAAAGGCGATATCGTTTCAATGTGTGGTGGGCTTTGTTAGGTAATCGTATATTGCCATACACTATTTTCGACGACAACCTCAATGACGAAATTTACCATAGTATTATCTATGAGGATATAGTGGAAGGATATTTAGATGAATTGCCATTAGGGCAAAGAGGAAATATATATTTTCAGCCTCACCCGAAACGAATCGTATCCGAACTACTGGACTGGAATTTTGGTGATCACTGGATAAGAACTAGGGGAGCCTATGGAATAGCCAGCACGTTCCCCAGATATGACTCCCCTAGAGTTCTTCCTCTGAGTACATCTTGAGAGTTTATTGTATGAAAAAACGTAAAACATAGATGAGTTGAAACGAAATTTTTGGATTTTTTCAGAGAATGTAACGTTCATATAGGAAACGCATGCAGAAGTGTTGCCAGAAGTTGCAAGTCCTGCATTTTAAATAATGGATATCCTTCGAATTCATGAGATGGTTTTTTTATTGTTTTTTTATTTATTGATTTTTACTTTTGTTGAAACATATTTTCTTTTGAGTCCAAAATTAAATCCATGTTCTAAGAAATGAACACAGAATTGAATAAATGGGACGCACACAGAAAACCTATTCTACCATAAAATTGTGAATATCTCCTAAGTTCCGAGTTGATAGATATGAATTTTCGATTTTTTTAAGGCGTTAATTGAAAGAATTGATATAGTATATGATATATATATCTAGAAAGAAAAAATAATCATTCCTATTGATACCAAAATCACCAATAATTCGTATTTGAAAACACAAGTTTGCATCATAACTCAGAAACCGATCGGAAAAAAAGTTTCGAATATGTGCCTGCATCTTTCCAAAAAGGGCCTGTAGAATGTAAAAATTTTTTTATTGAATCTCAAATTCCAGAATATTTAGAGAACTATTAAAGTTAACTGAAGTTCGTTTGCACAATTTCGGTCGAAAATAGAGCTAGAAAGAGGGGGAACTTTTTTATCTATCTACGATATTTCACATAGCTGCCGTACTGAAACATCGAGTTTGGTCTGCCCTATACCACGTGGGTAATGTTTCAGAACGGCTGGATCAAATATTATCTATCTATTTAGTTATGCAAAAAAGTTTCTAATATCTGTCTGTTTTGTAGTTATTCAAATTCTCTCGAAGTTTGGGGGAAAAACCACAAAAAAAGGATTTTAACGTTCTCCAAGCTCTTTTTTGAGTCAAATTAGGTGGAATAAAAAAAATTTCGTGTCAGCGATTTGTGAATTACGATGTGAAAATGCTTGTTTCTAATTTTGCGGGATGAAGTCATTTTTTGATTCTCAAAAATATATAACAATTGTATTCTATTTTTGCATTCACGATAGGAAATACCTGAAATTGTCTTAATTTCATCCTTTCGGTGCATTTTATCAAGGATATAGTTATTCACATAAAATTTCGGCTTATAATTTATTGATACCACAGAGCATTAAGACTATCTCACAACAACGAAGTTGATCATGGCTTAGTTGACAAAATAATGCTACGAGAAGAATTATACATAGCTATTAACCAATTATATCCAATAATAAATACCAATAAATCCGAAATATCCATTTCTCATTTCATGTGAAAAATTCTATGGCGAATTTAAATGAATCAGGAGTTTTGAATTTATCTGGGAAGACTGCAATAAAATCTACATAAGTTAGACTGGTCGTTCCTTTAAATTTATATATAAGGAACACTGACAAACAAGGTGGCATTGTCACAGGTCTCCTCATTCTCATCCAGTTATCACTGAAAGACTGAAATAAAAGTTCTGAGACATTTCTTGTCTGTGTGGAGACACACAGTTATGCTAGAAAGGAACTAACCTTCTTTGAGCCAAGGAAATTCCATCCATAACGAAGTCCCCTACGTAAATTTTCATCACTCCAAAGCAAGAAGGTAGAACATTTACTTCCCGATGGGTATTGACATCGAACCAGTATTTTATTGCGATTGAATAATCCATCCCTGGTCACCCTTCTTCTTCTCTATGCAGATTTCCATATTTTGGTCCATTGTGCTTGCCGTGTTTTGTTGAGTTGTTATTTGTCTTGCAGAAACTTCCTGATGAAGCTCGCAAGACTGTTGTAGGGGGCCTCCTGGATCATCCGGGCGCTGGGTGTTTCAGCGCCCTAGGTGTCCAGTCTAGTTTCCTTATGAGCGGGACATTCGAAGAATATGTGTTCCGTTGTTTCGTCATTTCCTAGGCAACCACGGCACTGTGTGGTTTCCGATAGTTTCATGACGTGTAGATGTTTTTTGAGTTGGTGTCCTCAATAAGCCCACTACCATCCCATGATTGCGGCCGCTTTATGAGCCTTTTTGACTGTCTCAGTCCCGAGATGCCTGCCCAATAGATTTGAGCCTCGGTGGTGTTCTAGTTTTGAAGGAAAGAGAGCACGTGGGTCAATGGGATGGTCAGAATTGGTTTGTAGCACTGAGTTGTCGAGTGCTGTTCTGCATTAGTCAACCAGTTAGGATGTAACCCTCGTATCTTTCAGATATCCAAGGGCGTTTTGACTATCAGAGCATATGTAGATGTATGCATCTCTATAGTTCCTGTGTAGGTTTTCCTGTACACACCGGAAAATAGCAAATATTTCTGCGTGTGTTACGGTGACGTTCTCTCCCGGAGCAATCATATTGTTTGCCCTAGGGCCGTGAACGCCGATTCCTGTACCCATCCCGGTTTTGGGCCCGTCCGTAAACCAGGTGGGGCCCTGTAGGGTGAGTGAGGCGTGGGGTGTGGTCCAAATTTCATTTGGTGGAATAACGACTGTGTAGGGTTCGTCGAAGTAGAAGGTGGCTCTCGTTTGATCTCCTCTTGTGAGAAGGTCAGGTCGGAGTTCTCTGACTTTGTTCAGGAATGTGGAGTGTCCAGAGATTGGATTTCTGTCCCTCCACATATCAACAGTCTCAAAGAGGTCCCCATGGCCACATCCTCCACCATTATGTGTAGCGGAGGGATGCTCAGAAGACACTCCATAGAGGCCATTGGTATGGATCTCAAGACTCCTGTGACTGCTAGACATGCTTGCCTTTGGATCATGTTGAATCATTTGAAATCATAAACTCGCCGCCTACAATTCTATGGTCCCCCTCTCAATGCAAGATTCCAAAACAGAAATAAATACCCTGAAAAGAGAAGCCTCGAATAACAATATACCAGCGTCTTTTATTAATAAAATCATTAAACGCAAAGAACAAAGTCAACTATCACAATTATTATATTACATTCAAGAAAAACCCGAAAAAACATATGATAGTTTTAATTATGTCAGCCAACTTTCCCATAAAATGAAGAAATATTTTTCAACATTCAAAATAACCACCTCATTCTCAAGCGGTCCCTATTTCAGCAAATTACCTCTTATTGCAAAACAGAAAACAGATCAAACATAGACATTTTGAATGCAGGTTCAAGGAACGTATATCTTCAGACAAGAAATCCCCAATATGTGAGCACATTCAATTAACAAACTACACGATAGTTTTAGACAATCTCAGTCCAAATATGCAATAAAGGACGTAGAATGAATCTGTTGAAAACTTTGGAAATCAATAAACTCAAGAGAACCCAACATTATATTACTTTTAATATTCAATCAATGATTCCCCTACTAAACATATGAGGAAAAAATATCTTTATATATTCAGTATTATATATATATATATATATATATATAGTATTCGAAAATGATATAAGGGTCGATGCCGGTCGTTTATTAACAAAAAATAAACGTGGAAAACTGGCAAAAGTGTTTTTCCTCTTTCATATTGTGGTCTAATAGTCTGGCAATCACTTATATTCTTCATGAGTCTGTGATTCGTACTACATAATACTTTTTGGATGAAAATTACTTCCTCTGTAATTCTCGTTTCCAATTTCAAATTTTGGTATGAGAGTGAATACTACTCTACAAATGTTTTCAGACCCATACCACTTCCGGTTATACCGTACATCGACTACAACTTCGCTATTTCAAATGACATGGTATACTCTTTAATTTTTTTTATTGAAGGACATCCTTTTCCAATCATCTCTTGTAAGAATTTGTCCCATCTAAAATCAATAGTTAATGAACTATGATTTTTTTACTGAAATTTTCGGAATTGAGTGTCAATTCAACCTAACCTAACCTCTACCTTTTTTTTTACTTTATTAGAGCCGTATTTTGAATTGGTATTAATTGCTATAAGGTTTTCCTAAATGTAATTTTTCTTAATTTTTTTCTGCAGATTGATCGTAAATTTGGGTGCTTTTCATTAAATGCTCTGCAAATTGACTTATAATTTGTTTACATTGACCATAAATGCACATTAGCAATCTTTTTCCACTCCAATCAATAAGGATTCACTGTTCATTAAACTACGCTATCGCTTCACTCACAACCCCGAAAAATGAAACCGCCAAATTATTGAAAAATCAAACATTTTCAAACCTCTCCAATGAACGAAATTCGATCCCAAAGCCTCTTAATATTAGAGTGGAATCCTACTTGCATAAACTAAATTTTCCCATTCCGAATTTGCCCCCTAGAAATTTCAATAAGACGCCTTCGTGGACCCTTAAGTTTCCACCTATCTTTATCCCTAAAATTAAAAAGAATCCTGACAATCCTATTGAAACAAGAACTGTTTTCTATGAAGCTATGAGCAAGTACTGGAACTATGAGAGAGTATTTACAGACGCTTCCAAAATTCAACCTCCCTGGTTCCCTTTCCATTTTCAACTGAGAAGCCATTGCAATTCAAGAGACACTGAAAGTCGTTGCGAAAGATATCCCACAAAACTGCATTATTTTATCTGATTCCCCTAGTGTGCTAGTAGCCGTTCACAATGTAAAAAACAGTAAAAACCACGTAATACAGAATATAATAAAAATATATAATGATACAGCGACAGAAATAGTAATTGGTTGGATACGCTCAGGTTGGTTTTGAAGAAAACGAACAAGCTTATTAATTAGCCAAAGCAGCAACAAATGAAAACAACAAAAAACTCGACATTGAAATACTACCAACTTGCGAGGAAACAAAAACAGTCCTTAGGCACGAAATTCTGACAAATTGGAATAATCGTTGGAAAAAACAATTCCCCTCAAAACTGCATCGAATTCGATAAGATATAAAGCAGAAAAGTCCAGCCTTGTTATTGGTAGACGTGAACAGGTGATCATAAATCGACTCAGAATTGATCACCCATTTACATCTAATAACCAAAGAAGATCCGGAACACTGCGAGAACTGCAGCTCTGTGCAGTCGATCGACCACTTCCTCATTGCCCATTACACCAAGAGGCCAGGTCAAGGAACTTCATACCACCGTTTTTAAAAGACTGCGTATCAACTATTAACAGGTGCAAAAACACAATCAACTTCTTGAAAGATATTAATTTTATGTGTAGAGTATAGTGACGAATATATTACATTTTATATGAATTGGGATAGCCTTGAATATCAGTAATAAGTTTTGTTTCTTACCCTTTATGTTTAATCATTGTATATTTTTGTGTAGCTAATAACCAAAAAATAGGTTGACGCGACTTTAAATAAACTAAATAAAAAAAAGTTTTCATAGAGAGAAGTACGTGGCGTAGTTAGTTGGACCGTCTGCTGATGAAAGCTTGTCGCGAGCCTAGTTTTCCTCGGAACTGAATTCTTTCTGAAACCGAGCCTTTCAGTTCTTCAAAGCATTTACTATGTTTGTACCTGTAGAAAAGAGAAACATCAGCAATCTGCCGCTCTGGAGCGAGAGGCTTGACATCTCTGAGTCTCTGAGTTCTCTGAGTTTTTTGAGATCGATAAGGGCACTGCTCTCTTCTGAACACTATCCAGTAGGTGTAATGATTATTTAGGTGCGGAGCCCCACATACAGTATTCCATAGAGATTTCACCTGTGCTTTGTATAAAATCATCAGCAGTGATGGCATGAAGTACTGCTTAGCCCTGAAAAGAAAACTGAGTTTAGCAGAAGCAGTTTTGGTAATGGCTGACACATGGTTATGCCAGCAAACTCAGGTGTATATTCTGACTCCGAGTAGATGCATGTTCTTCATTGAGGAAATTCGATGAGCAGTGACTTTTTTGGTCAACGTTGTTGATTATGTCCTGTTCGCGTTGAAATTAACCAAATTCAACCGGCCCCAATCTGATATCTTTTCCAAGTCTGATTTTAGTGACAGCTCTGTTGGTATCTTTGTCGATGTAACTCCTCAGCAGTTATAGGACGCCAACTAGAAAATGGGGACACCTGGGTACAGTCGTGCGCAAACCCAAATATTCTGTTTTTGGTGGAGTTTTGAAGAAAAAGTGTTGGCGCGAGTATGGAGCCCTGGGGTACTCCACGCAACTACCACCCGAATCAATCTACTGAAGAGAAAGCTACTTATCCAAGCACGAAATGTTTTGGAGAGTCCATATGCGATTAGTTTACTCAGCAAGGCTGCTTTCCGTGATATTTTTACCATTTCTTTGAAATCGGTTGTTCTCTCGAAACTTTCCAACACGGACACGTGTGGCTCTCATACGAAATATGAAACAGACGATTAAAAACAAGTTCTAACTCTGGAGCATATTCCTTCAAAACAGTTGGTGGTGTTTCAATAAGACCCACTGCTTTCTCACAGTTAAGTTGTGGAAGAACGCGCCTCGCCGTACGCACTCTGAATTCTACTTCAGACATATTCGAATGAACATATGGGATGCTTGGTGTCTCTGCATTTGATGTATCTAAAACAGAATTTTTCGAAAAGATTTTTGGACTTTTGTCCTTTGCTTTAGATGATGATACGTTAGAACCGTCATCTCTAATCAAATGTGGAAGGAATGACTTGAAAAAGCTGTTGTTGGCTGCCTTCGCCATAGACCAGAACTGACGAGCTCCACTGGTCTGCTCCAAGAGTCTATTCCTAATTCATTCATAAAAGTAGGTTTTCGTTTCATCAATGGTGGAGTTCCAAATGTCCCTAAAACGTACATATTCATCTTTAGTTTCATCTGTTGACTTTCTTCAACACTTTTGTGCGGATGTGTTTTTGATGGAGTTTGGAATGTAGAGGTTCATGCCTGCAAAAATAACTTCAGTGTTGGATTCAGTGCAGACATTGGTCTCAGGATCTGTGAAACAAATGTCTGGGAGAATACGAGAAAAACTCAAGCAGCTCCTCCCAGCTGACTCGGTTGTAATGCCATATCTTACTGGAAGGCGTTGGATGTTCATTAAGAGGTTGTACGAAGTTACCAGTAGCAGAAATGAGGCTGCGATCAGAGTTACTTAAGGATGCTGAGACCTGTAAACGGAAATCATCTGGAAAATCTGCTATATTATCAGGAATTCTTGTCTGCTTATCGACAAGTTGCGGTTGATCACAAAGGCTTTCGTTGCCGTCCTGCCTGGTCGGTCCTATTTGAGTGTTGAAGACAGCTGATGTGGAGAACGAAGTCTCGCATTATGATGACCACAGCTGACGGATGCTGTATTTGGATCGTGCCTACCTTGTGGCTTAGATACTTTATCATAAGGATATCGATACTCACAAGAGAGAAGCTTGGTTTTGATATCCGGTACAACCAGAAGTAGTACCGCTATGAAAGCAATTGGAAATTATTGATCAGTATTCATTCAATCTAATGCCAAAATTTGAAATTAATCAATGAACCCATTTCCACGATATTTTCAATTGGCTTACAGCGCGATAACACTGTATTTTCGAAAAGGAAAAAAATACTGCACCTAACAGAATTAAAAACTTTGATAGTAAGCCGAAAACGCAAAAAGATATCCGAGAAAGATTGAACCACTATCTTGATCTCTGAGAAAAAAGGGGGAAGGCATTTTATCCATATTTTAAAGGCCACATGAGTCCCATTGAGAACGTTAAGTCAAAATTATAAATAATAAAAATAGAGTTTAGCTAGTCCAGACTTCTTCTATCGGTAATTTCATCTTTAACAATTTTGTTTATGGTTTCTAAATAATTATTAGTTTCTGAATACTTCGCGAAAAACTGAATACCTAATTTTTCAAAAGTGTTCGCTTTTTTATATGGTGGTACAATATAACAGTACTTCTTCGAAGCGTTATTTGCTGTATACAGGGTGCACATGAATAATGGAAACAATTAATGTGTTTTCAGGAATTTTACTGAATAATTGTGATTCGTAACGCGTTTCATTACACCGTAGCTTCTTCAGACGAATGAATGAACAGTAATTATACAGATAAAATGAGAATATAAATACAAATGTTCTCAAGTAATTAGGAGCTTGTTGGATTGCTTCTTCTTAAGTGGTTATTGATGACAGGTATATCCAATAAAATTAAGGAATAGATTGCTCCCTGAAGAGATTCAATAGAGGTGAAGGGCTTAAATCGACTTGTTCATGGATGAGTCTACCTGAGTGTTTGTGTTTCTGGATTTCTAAAGTTTCCCAAAGATCTACCTTCCAATATTTATTATCTGTATGCAAAATTTCAAACTGTGGTTCGAAAGAGTGACTATTTTTCAGGAGATGATTCTCGTAATTTGAATCTGAATTTTATTTGAGAAACTGCGTTTATGTTCGGATATTCTAATATTAAAATTTCTATATTTTCACCAATATAGAAATTATTACAGTCGTTGTAATTCAATCTAAAAACACCTAATTTATTATTTTCATCTGATTTGGTTTTGTTTCATTTTATCGACAGGGTAAACTTCATTCAATGCGATTCTACTTTGTTTTTATTCAAAATATTATTTATTATTTGGGGATTGTAACCATGATTTTTAGCTATTTGTTTAGTTAAATTTAATTCTTTGTTGAAATTTTCTGGTGATAACTGTTGAATGCTGACATTTTATGATACGGATGACACGACGAGTTATGTATTATAATATCTGTATGTGACGGCTTATTGTAAATTGTGAAAACATGTTTTCCATCTTCATTCGAAATTGTTACGTCTAAGAAATTTATTGAATTATTGATTTCTATTTCGGTTGTGAATTCAGTTTTTGATGTAATGGATTTATATGATTTTCGAACATTTTAACTGTCTATCTGTTCCTGTGAAGCAAATAATGATATCGTCTACATAGCAATACCAGTATAAACAATATTTACTAAGTAGATAATTATGAATTTATTTCAATTTTGATCTGAATAAATTTATAATAATGAAAGAATATCTGATTTAATGATCGTATTGACATGATTCTTTTCTAATGATTCTTCGGCTGAGTAGTACGTATCTTTCGGAGAAATGTTGGGAAATAGATTTTCAACGTCCAAAGAAATGTGTTTGGAATTAGGTGGTATAATGGTATCTTTGATATTGGCAATTAGTTCTTATGAATTTTTCACTGAAAATTCAGATTTAAAATTGCAATGTTTTATTAGCAAATCGTTAAGGAATTTTGAAGTCGACACCTAGGATTATCTTGATTGACTCTACAACAAGAAATGATAATGCGGTTTTTAAGTTTTCTACGTCTTTCACAGGAGTCCTGTAAATCAAAGTTTTTGAATATCACCAAGTAGAAAAGTCTATTGAATTCAGATCAGGTGAACGAGCTGGCCGAAATTGGGGTCCATCTAAACCTATCCAGCGATCTGGATATGTTTCGTTCGAATGTTGGCATATTCTTATACTTAAATGAGCACGAGCACCATCGCGCATTTACAACTTGCCCGCCCTGTCACCTAGGACTAGGCTCAAGTAGATCCGGCAGCTCTTCGCTTAGAAGCTTAGTATATGAATCTTCATTCAATCTAGGTGGAAGGAAGTGTGGACCAATAAGGTGATCTCCGATCATTCCAATCAACACGACGTTTAAAGAAAATTGTTTCTAGTAATGAGCTTCAAAATAGAATAGAGAAAAAATTAGAATACTACCAACCAGTTGAACAGACGGCATACAGGAAGAGTTTCAGTACGTGCGATAACTGAGTGTGAAGATACTGATAGAAAAAATAGCAGAATATAATCTCCCATTACACATGGCATTTGTCGCCTTCGAAAAAGCCTTTGACTTTATCAAACACTGGGCAATCATGGAGGAACTAGACAAAGCACGTATGGCCATCGCTACAAAAATTTAATAAAAAACATATACCGTCGGGCTACAGCAGCAATCAGACTACATGAAAATTCCGAAGAAATGATGATCAAAGGAGGCATAAGACAGAGGGATACAATATCGCCCATACTTTTTACTCTATCCTTGGAAAGAATCTTCAAAGGGTTGGAGTGGGAGTGTTTGGGCATGAACATAAACGGTGAATGATTGCCACATTTGAGATTTGCGGACGACATCGTTCTATTCTCTGAAAATGAAGAAGACCTACGGAAGATGCTCACAGAATTAAAACAGGAGTCAAAGAAAATCGGTCTGAAAGTCAATTTACAAAAAAACGAAAATAATGGGTCCACAACTTGAACGAAATATTACTATAAACGGTGAACATAAAGAGAATGTCATAGAATATATGTACTTCGGACAACAGATAGAGATTTGAAAACAAAATAAGGATAACGGAATCAATAGGAGAAGGCGATTAGGATGGGTGGCGTTCGGGAAACTCTCACATATATTGAGAAACAAAACAATCCCCCAATATCTGAGAGGCAAAATATTTGACCAATGTGTACTCCCGGTTCTAACATAAGGTGCACAAACGTGGACCCTCACGAGACAGTCAATAAACAAGCTGAAAGTAACGCAAAGATCAATGGAGAGATCAATGCTGGGCACCTCTTTGAGGGATAAAAAGCGAAACGAGTGGATAAGGCAGAGAAAAAAAGTAAAATATATAGTATACACCATTTCACATCTTAAATGAGACTACGCCGGTCATGTTGCAAGAATCAGAGATGAAAGATGGAACAGTAAGATCATTAAATGGAGACCATGGATAGGAAAAAAAAGAAGGGAAAGACCAATTATGCGGTGGTATGATGATATAAAAAGGGTGGCAGGACTGAACTGGATAGTGACAGCACGGAATAGGAAAGATTGGAAAGAGAGGAGGGAGGCTTATGCTCAAATTTGGGCGCGAGAAGGCTGATAAGAAGAAGAAGAAGAATGAGTTTCAAAGAAAGCACGAGGATTTTCTTCCGCCCATATGTGGTTGTTGAGATAGTTATGAATGGCATCTCTTGTAAAACTTGCTTCGTGTATGAATAAAATAAGCTGCATATGTTGTCTAATTATATTTAGCATCCAAAGCGAAAATGCAAGACGGTTAGGAAAATCACGAGGTAACAGGGCCTGGATTCGTTGAATATAATATGTATATAAGAGCTGTTCTTTCAAAATGGCAAATACCGTCATATGATTAACAAGTAATTGTTGAGCAATTTTCCTAGTAAAAAACGAGTACTGTGTTTTAAGGAATTTTACTCAATAATTGCGATTCGTAACGCGTTTCACTACACCGTAGCTTCTTCAGACGAATGAATATACAGAAAAATATAAATGAGAATATAACTATAAATGTTCTTGAGTAATTAAAAGCTTATTGGGTTACTTCCTCTTAAGTGGTTATTTATGACAGGTATATCCAATAAAATTAAGGAATAGATTGCTTTTGGAAAAGATTGAATAGAGGTGAAGGGTTTAAATCGACTTGTTCATTGATGAGTCTACCTGACTGTTTGTATTTATTGATTTCTAAAGTTTCCCAAAGATCTACCTTCCAATATTTATTATCTGTATGCAAAATTTCAAACTGTGGGTCGAAAGAATGATTATTTTCTAAGAGATGATTTTCGTAATTTGAATCTGATTTTTATTTGAAAAACTGCGTTTATGTTCCGATATTCTAATATTAAAATTTCTATGTGTTCTACCAATGTAGAAATTATCACAGTCATAGCAATTCAATCGATAAACACCTGATTTATCGTTTTTACCTGGTTTGGTTTTATTATTTTTTATATATTTGCCTAAATTATTATTAGTTTGGAAAGCTATGTTGAAATTATTGCTACTTAAGAATGATTTCAGTTTCTCACTTGTAATGCCAACGTAGGTTAAGGTGTTGAATTTTGTTTCAATTTATCGACAGGGTAAACTTCATTCAATGCGATTCTACTTTGTTTTTATTTAAAATATTATTTATTAGTTTGGGATTGTAACCATTATTTTTGGCTATTTGTTTAATCCAATTTAGTTCTTTGTTGAAATTTTCTGGTGATAACGGGATGTTAATCAATCTATGAATAAAACTATTGAATGCTGACATTTTATATTGATATGGATAACACGACGAGTTATGTATTATAATATCTGTATGTGACGGCTTATGGTAAATTGCGAAAACATGTTTTCCGTTTTCATTCGAAATTGTTACGTCTAAGAAATTTATCGAATTATTGCTTTCCATTTCGGTTGTGAAAGCAATTTTTGGATGTAATGAATTTATATGATTTTCGAAAATTTTCAACTGTCTATCTGTTCCTGTGAAGCAAATAATGATATCGTCTACATAGCGATACCAGTATAAACAATATTTACTGAGTGGATGATTATGAATTAATTTCTCTAAGTTATTCATGAATATTTCTGCTAACAAAGGACTTAACGGATTGCCCATAATCAAGCCGTCTTCAATAGTATAATATTTGTTATTGAAATGGAAATAATTTTGTTCTAAACAAATTTGTAATAATGAAAGAATATCTGATTTAATGATAGTATTGACATGATTCTTTTCTAATAATTCTTCAACTATAATACGTATCTTTCGGAGGAATGTTGGGAAATAGATTCTTAACATCGAAAGAAATGAGTTTGGAATTAGGTGGTATAGTGGTATCTTTGATATTGGCAATAAGTTCGTATGAATTTTGGACCGAATATTTAGATTTAAAATTGCAATGTTTTATAAGCAAGTCGTTGAGGAATTTTGAAAGTTTGAACGAAGGTGCCGTTACATAAGAAACAACAGGTCTAATAGGGTAATTAGGTTTATGAAGTTTTATCAACGAATATAATTCGGGGGATTGTGGATTGGAGTTAATGAATTTATATTTTTCGTGGTCTGTAATTAATGATTTTGCTGTCGAAATTATGTTTTTTACCACTTTCTGAAATTTTGCGGTAGGATCCTTAGTTGATGTTATATAGTTTCCGGCTGTTAAGAGTTCTTCAGTTTTAGAAATATAAAGGTAACACCGGCATCGCGATTAGTAAAACCGATTATATTTCTAAAACTGAAGGGGCTGACACGTGTCATCCGTATCAACATAAAATGTCAGCATTCAATAGTTTTATTCATAGATTAATTAACATCCCGTTATCACCAGAAAATTTCAACAAAGAACTAAATTTGATTAAACAAATAGCCAAAATAATGTTCACAATCCCAAACTAATAAATAATATCTTAAATAAAAAACAAAGTAGAATCGCATTGAATGAAGTTTACCCTGTCGATAAATTGAAACAAAAATTCAACACCTTAACCTAAGTTGCCATTACAAGTGAGAAACTGAAATCATTCTTGAGTAGCAATAATTTCAACATAGCTTTCCTAACTAATAATAATTTAGGCAAATATATAAAAAATAATAAAACCAAACCAGGTAAAAACGATAAATCAGGTGTTTATCGATTGAATTGCAATGATTGTGATAATTTCTACATTGGTAGAACACATAGAAATTTTAATATTAGAATATCGGAACATAAACGCAGTTTTTCAAATAAAAATCAGATTCAAATTACGAAAATCATCTCTTAGAAAATAATCATTCTTTCGACCCACACTTTGAAATTTTGCATACAGATAATAAATATTGGAAGATAGATCTTTGGGAAACTTTAGAAATCAATAAATACAAACACTCAGGTAGACTCATCAATGAACAAGTCGATTTAAGCCCTTCACCTCTATTGAATCTTTTCGGGAGCAATCTATTCCTTAATTTTATCGGATATACCTGTCATAAATAATCACTTAAGAAGAAGCAACCCAATAAGCTTTTAATTACTCAAGAACATTTATAGTTATATTCTCATTTATATTTTTCTGTATATTCATTCGTCTGAAGAAGCTACGGTGTATTGAAACGCGTTACGAATCGCAATTATTAAGTAAGATTCCTTAAAACACAGTACTGGTTTTTTTATTATTGATAATGGAATTTTACCAAGTAAAAGCCTCCCAAATTCAAAAAAATTTTCCTAGTGCTGGTATCGGGTTACTCGTCAATTAAATTAAGTACAGGTTCTTCTGATTCTCCTGTTTTAATATCCCGGTGGCGGCCACAATTATGTTTTCCAATTTTGAAGCTAGCTGTTTCTTGAAGTCGTTGATGAAGCCGCCCAAACAAACAAACAAATTATGACAAGAAGTGACTCATTGAGAGCATTTCTTCTCTGCTAAGGAATTACCGTTAGAGAAGTCGTAGACGAAATGCATGTCGGCCATTTCTGCATTTGAATAAACCTCTATCTTAATGAAAATTCGATAAAGTTATTAAAACTATCACTGCCTATGGAATATCAACGAAAGTGAATTGGTAATAATTAATTTAAAGATGTCGATAAAAGAAATCAACATGACAGGCTAATAGTGAAATAAATCACCCAACGATTATAATGTTTCCACCGTACACATGAAATTGATCGATTTTTTACACAAAAACTGTGGAAGATACGGAAATAATGCAAAATATAAAAATTTTAAATTAATAGATTTGAAAAAATTATTTAAATTGCTCAGAGCCTAGTCAAAAGAAGATATAGGGGTAAAAAGGACAGGTGACCTCCGAAAAAGTACTTCTTCTTCTTAGGGGTGCCTTATCTGTTCCGAACATTGGCTAACATCATGACAATTCTCACTTTGTTAACTGCTGCTCGAAACAGCTGAGTTGTAGTCAATCCGAACCAATCGCGCAAGTTCTTCATCCACTAGTGACGTCTTCTTCCAGGGCCTCTTTTCGCCTCAATTTTTCCTGAAGGATTAATTGTAGTAGTCGATATTATGTGGCCAAGATATTGAAGTTTCCGTTCTTTCAGTGTTTGAACAATTTCCCTCTTCTTGCCCATTCTATTTATGATCTCCTCGTTAGTAACATGTTGCGTCCATGAAACTTTGAGACTACGTCTGTAGCACCATAACTCAAAAGCGTTCAGTTTATTGTCTCATTGACAGTCCACTACTCTACTCCATACAACAAAACAGAGAAAACATAATACCTGAGCATTCTGATCTTAAGATTAAGTGTTAGGTCTCTGGCAATGAACATCTTTTTCATTCTTAAAATGTCGCTCTGGCCTTCTAAATTCGGTACAATACCTCTCCCTTGTAGTCCCACGAATCATACACAGTCGTTCCCAAATAGCTAAATGTGTGGACCTGCTCTACTCTCTCCCCATTGACAGGAGATATCCCTGTATGCGTATTCTTTTGGTTACGAAAATATATTTTGTTTTTGATATATTTAGATTCAGGCCGTATCGTTCTGAGTGTTCTTTAACCCTTTCTACTAGTTGTTGCAGATCTGTTAAGCTACTGGCTATGATAGCAGTATCATCTGCGTAGCGGATGTTGTTCATAGGTAGTCCATTAACTTTTATACCTTGTTGACCTTCTAGGGCTTCACGAAAGATTCCCTCTGAGTACAGGTTGAACATTGTTGGAGAGAGAACACATCCCTGTCGTACTCCACGACATATTTCCATTTCCTCCGAGATGTTCACATTATCCAATTTTACTGTCGCACGCTGTTCCCAGTACAGATTGGTGATAACTCTTATATCCTTTTCGTCGATATTAGATGTTTTTAATATCTGGATGAGTTCGTCGTGCCTGACATTATCGAACGCCTTGGAGAAGTCAATGAAACAAATGGGCACATCCTGGCCCATATCTCTGCATCTCTGGATTGGAACTTGCAACCAGAATATGGCCTCTCTGGTCTCAAGACCCTCACGAAAACCAAACTGCATCTCAAAGATATGTTCCTCGCATCTGCTGTATATTCGTCGGTGGATAACCTTCAGAAAGAACTTAGTTATATGATTCATTAAGCTTATTTGTCGGTAGTCGTCACATTTCCTAGATCTTGTCTTCTTTGGGATGGTCAGGAAAGTCAAAATAAGCCATTTTCTGGAAATTAGGCCAGTATCATAGACGCCGTTAAATAGTCCTGTCAAAAGATCCAGGAGTCCGTCATTGTCAGCAGAGAGCTTTAACAATTCTATATAGATGTTATTTGGGCCAGGCACCTTCCCACTTTTCATTGTCCTCAGAGCATGTAGTACTTCATCACGAGTTATTGATAGTCCCGTGGTTGCTTGTGGTGCACGTATTTCAGAACGAGTGTCTCCGAAGAGATTTAATATGTAGTCTTTCCATATTTCTAATTTATCAGCGTCGTCTATAATAACCTTGCCGTCGTTGTCCAATAATGTTGCTGTTTTATATCTGCTTTTTCCCACCATCTGTTTTACTTTTTTATGTACACCAGCATAGTCGTACTTTTGCTCCAGTTCTTCTATTTCCCGGCACTTTTGGTTCATCCATTCCTCCTTTGCTTGTCTTATTTTGATTTCAATGTCCTTGTTGATATTTTTATATTCTTCTTTACAGTTCTTCTTCTGTCCATCATGTTCTTAATCTCATCCGTCATCCACTCCCTGTCTGGTCATTTGTCCCTCTGTAAGTACTGCTTGCATGTTAAATCCATTGTTTTGGTTAGGTTTTCCCACTTGTCTCCTGGAGTTGTTTGTTGTTCTTCCTCTAGTTTTCTCCAGCATGTGCCAATTGTATTTCTGACTTGTTCTCTGATATTTTCATCTCTCAACCTTCTGATGTCAATGCGGTTCTTTGGGAGAGCTTTGCTCAGCTTTTTGAGTTTAATCTGAAATTGAGAAATAACAGGGTTGTGGTCTGACGCAATGTCTACACCAGGATAGGCCTTCGTTGATTTTATTGCATTACGAAACCTTTTGTTGATGATGATGAAGTCAATTTGATTTAGTATTATGTTATCGAGCGAATAACTGGGTGCTTTCCAGGTGTATAATCTACGTGGTGACAACCTGAAAAATGTGTTAGTTATTATTAAATTATTCTTTTTGCAAAACTGAACAAGTCGGTCACCCCTTTTATTCCTCTCACCGAGACCAAAGCATTCAACGCTATCTCTATCCTTGCCCTTTCCTACTTTCGCTTTCAGTTCTGCTATTATTAATGTTGGTTCACGTGTTTTTATAGATTTTAAGAGAACTTCCATTAGGGCGTAAAATTGTTCGATCTCCTGATCATCAGCTTCGGAGGTGGGAGCATAAACCTGAATTATGTTGGTATCTATGGGTTTGGTACTAACCTTGATCATTGCCATTCTGTCTGAATAAGGCACATAACTTTTTACAAACGGTTTTATTTGTTTGGACACAACAAAAGCGACCCCGTTTCGGTGATCTGGGTTGTCATCGCCTGAGTAATATACTGTGTGGTCATGTATCTGGCAGTTGCCAGAGCTTGGCCAGCGTGTCTTGCTAACTCCCATAATGTCGGTCTTTAGTCGATCCATTTCATAGATGGTACTGTGAACTTTGCCACTCATAAACATACTTCTTACGTTCCATGTACCTATTAGCTTCACAGTATGTTTGTTCTTGTTTGCGTCACTGGGGTTCCGCAAATTGACGACCTGGAAGGCCCTGTGTGTTGTATGTAGTTTCCCTCCCCTGCCGGATCTTGGTTTCCAACAACCATGATCAGTACGTATGTCTATTTCATGTTTCGTTGCCATGATGAATGTACTAGGGAAAATAATGGAGTGGTTTCCCGTGGCCTTCCCCATCGCAGTATCATAGCCGGTTGAGTCAATATGTGACAATCGCCTGTGGGTTTCTGATATCAAACCTTTAGGAAGATCATTTCTGGATAGCCTCGATTCAGTAATGGCACAGCTGCTGCTCTATGCCATGCTCCATTTGGTCCGCGGGTGCAGTCTGCACCTACCCTCCATATTTGGAGAGCATTCCCCTATCCGCCACCCGGGGACGCGCCGTGTTGGAGTTGAACTTCTCCTTCCGTAATGTCTCTTGTCCAATTGACACTCTCTCCCCACTCAATTCAGAAGCTGTCTCAAACAAGAGCTGATCACGGACACGGGAAAAAGTACTACTCTGTAGATTTTCATAATTCTTTCTGCGATCTGATTATGTAGATTTTAAAGAGGCGTCTATGTGCCGTATTTGAACTGAATATCTGAAAAACTGTAGTAATCCTAAGAAAGTGAAATGAACATTTCACCATTTTATAAACAAAATACAAAATCAAAATAAAATGGCTTCTATACTTTTTCAAACTCCCCGTTTCGGTGATCTGGGTTGTCATTGCCTGAGTAATATACTGTGTGGTCATGTATCTGGCAGTTGCCAGAGCTTGGCCAGCGTGTCTCGCTAACTCCCATAATGTCGGTCTTTAGTCGATCCATTTCATAGATGGTACTGTGAACTTTGCCACTCATAAACATACTTCTTACGTTCCATGTACCTATTAGCTTCACAGTATGTTTGTTCTTGTTTGCGTCACTGGGGTTTCGCAAATTGACGACCTGGAAGGCCCTGTGTGTTGTATGTAGTTTCCCTCCCCTGCCGGATCTTGGTTTCCGACAACCATGATCAGTACGTATGTCTATTTCATGTTTTGTTGCCATGATGAATGTACTAGGGAAAATAATGGAGTGGTTTCCCGTGGCCTTCCCCATCGCAGTATCATAGCCGGTTGAGTCAATATGTGACAATTGCCTGTGGGTTTCTGATATCAAACCTTTAGGAAGATCATTTCTCGATAGCCTCGATTCAGTAATGGCACAGCTGCTGCTCTATGCCATGCTCCATTTGGTCCGCGGGTGCAGTCTGCACCTACCCTCCATATTTGGAGAGCATTCCCCTATCCGCCACCCGGGGACGCACCGTGTTGGAGTTGAGCTTCTCCTTCCGTAATGTCTCTTGTCCAATTGACACTCTCTCCCCACTCAATTCAGAAGCTGTCTCAAACAAGAGCTGATCACGGACACGGGAAAAAGTACTACTCTGTAGATTTTCATAATTCTTTCTGCGATCTGATTATGTAGATTTTAAAGAGGCGTCTATGTGCCGTATTTGAACTGAATATCTGAAAAACTGTAGTAATCCTAAGAAAGTGAAATGAACATTTCACCATTTTATAGACAAAATACAAAATCGAAATAAAATGGCTTCTATACTTTTTCAAACTCTAAGTCATGAATGGTATCATTCCAATTACCAATAATTTCTTCCACAGATTTTGTTGACAGCACTATGTGCTGTTGCCATCCAAGCTAAACCAAGTCTTCCACCTCTTCCAGTCAATCCAGGAGGAATAGGTGGTTTATTCAGAGGGCCAAACTTAGAAACTATAATTAAAGGTCCAGATGGTAGTCAGATAACTTCAGAACAAATTGGTGGAGCCGTTCAAACTGAAGCTAAACTGGAACCTATTGTTGTACCAGAACTTGTAGGTGACCAAGTAGCAATATCATCTCCTATCGCACCTTTAAGAATTGAGGCCTCCCCTGCTCCAATTTCTTTGCAATCAGATATTGCAGTGAATTCTGTACGACCAATTGAAACAGTACCGATTGATGTTGAAGCCCCAATTCCAATAGCAACAGTTCCAGTATTAGCATCGCCTGGAGAACCTCACATCATTGAAACTGAATTAGTAGATGCTCCCGAAGTTGAACCGGATCAAAGTTCGGACCTGAAAGGTCCATCTGGGACAATTTCGGTGAGAGGATCAGCTTCTATAGTTTCTGGACCAGCTTCAACAACAATTTCTGGTGAGTTATATACATTTGATGATTGAAAAATAGAATTCCAAAATTTTTCTTTCAGAACCAGTGAGAAAAATAGAAGTGGCAACGATTCATGTTCAAACTGTTGGAGTACCTACTGTTCAAGCTGTTGCAGTACCTAGTGTTCAAACCATTGCAGCACCTACTGTTCAAGCGATACAGCCTGCTGCACTACCAAATATTCAATCTGTTGCACCATTGCAACCTGCCACAATAGGAACACCACAAATAGCAGTTCATCCTATTTCCCCACCCACATACCTCACTCCACCAGCACAAAATAGCGTAAATTATTTTCAAGCTGGTCCATCTCCTACCATCAGTACTGATTTAATACCTCCATCAGCCACTGGAGCTCAAACACCTCTAATATCACTTGGGGGTACTTCTGGAGCTGGTATTGCGGATGCAGCTGTAAGACAAAATCTTCCCATTCCTGTGCTTCCTTCAACACAGGTCCCACTAGTGACTCAGAATGGTATTGATTTAAGACAGAGTGTAGTAACTTCTACGCAATCACCTATTTCAATCAGTCCTTCAGCAGATATAGATGCAAGCAGAATAAATTTGGGTGCATCCCAAATTTTAAACACAAACTTGGCCGTACTGAATACGCAAAGAGATATTTCTTCAACGGGATCACCCATAATATTGAACCAGGCCCCCTTAATTTCATCAGATATTTCTGCTGATAGATTGAGTAGTCTTTCTTCAACACCCAGAATATCAATTCCACAGGCAATCGGTCTCACAAATGTCAAAGGACCTGTTGAGCTCCAAAACGAAGCAATTTTAACGAATCAAATTGTATCTACCACTCCTAGCTACACTTCAATAGACGAAAGAGATGTTATAAGTTCTCAAGATCAGGTAAACATTAGAGAACAATCTAGACCTTTGTTGAATATTGGACTTCCTTCCCAACATTTTGTATCTTCTACAGCTTTACCCCCACTTGCTCAAAGAACCCAAAACCAGAATTTGGGTCCTATTGCTTCGGTTCTTGATACAGTTCTAGTAGAGCCAACTGATCCAAGAAATAGAGAAGTTATAGAATTTGGTGGTAGACAATTAGAGAATGTTGGTAACATTGTGCCTGTTGTGAGACAACCTGTATTGCTTCCCGTGGGTTTGAATAACATTCAACATATACCTACCGCGTCTGTCAGTCAGCTTAGCTCAAGAAATGAGTTGGATTCGAGTATATATGGTAGATATGGAAGGGATACAACTAAGAAAATTCGATGAAATTAGTTCTTTTAATGATTGAATGTTAAAGTATCTAGTCTTCTTTCCTGGGTTGTGTATAACACCACAGATTCTCTTTTATGCATTAGTGAATTATATCTATATTTTATTTCAATAAAAGTTTGAATTTTTGATGTAATTTTTTTAAATTTTGATTGCTTATGAAGAATAAAATTGAGTCTTACATCACAATTTATTCTATGTCTAGATCGGGTGAAGGTTGTAGGTTGAAGAGACCGCCGTGTGTACCTTCATTAGTCTCTGGAGCTCAAAGACCTCTAATATCACTTAGGGATATACCTGGAGCTGGTATTGCGAATACAGCTGTCGGACGAAATCTTCCAATTCCTGTGCTTTCTTCAACATAGGTCCTACTAGTGACTCAAAATAGTATTGACTTAGGACGAAGTATGATCACTTCAAAGCAATTACTTATTTCAATTAGTCCCTCAGTAGATATAGATGCAAGCAGAATGAATTTAGATGCATCCCAAGTAATAAACACAAACTTGACCGCACTGAATGAACAAAGAGTTATTTCTTCAACTGGACGACCCATAACATTAAACCAAGGCCCTTTAATTTAACCGAATAATTCTGCTGGTAGATTGAGTAGTCTTTCTTCAACCCCCAGAATATCAGTTCCACAGGCAATCGGTTTCACAAATGTCAAAGGACTTGTTGAATTTCAAAACGTGGCAATTTTAACGAACCAAATTGTATCTACCACTCCTAGCTACACTTCGATAGACAAAAGAGATGTTATAAGTTCTCAAGATCAAGTAAACATTATAGAACAATCTAGACTTTTGTTGAATATTGAACTTCCTTCCTAACAGATTGTATCTTCTACAGCTTTACCCCCACTCACTCAAAGAAGCCAAGATCAGAATTTGGGACCTATTGCTTTAATTCTTGATAAGTTCTAGTAGAACCAACTGATCCAAGAAATAGGGAAGTTATAAAATTTGGTGGTAGGCAATTAGATAATTTTGGTAACATTAAGCATGTTGTGAGACAACCTGTATTGCTTCCCGTGGGTTTGAATAACATTCAACATATACCTACCGCGTCTGTCAGTCAACTTAGCTCAAGCAATGAATTGGATTCGAGTATATATGGTAGATATGGAAGGGATACAACTAAAAAAATTCGATCTAAATAGTTCTTTTAATGATTGAATGTTAAAGTATCTAGTCTTCTTTCCTGAGTTGTATATAACACCACAGATTCTCTGTTATGCATTAGTGAATTATAACTTTATTTCATTTCAATAAAAGTTTGAATTTTCGATGTGATATTTTTATATTTTATCAGCTCATTAAGAATAAAATTGAGCGTTACATCACATTTTTCTATGAATGAAGGTTGAAGTGACCGTCAGGTGTATCTCCATTAGCCTCTAGAGCTTAAACACCTCTAATATCACTTGGAAGTATATCTGGAGCTGATATTGCGGATGCAGCTGTAGGACAAAATCTTCCAATTCCAGTGCTTTCTTCAATAGAAGTCCCACTAGTGACTCAAAATAGTATTGGCTTAGGACAAAGTGTGCCATTTCAAATCTATCCCTATTTTAGTTAGTCCCTCAGCCGATATTGATGCAAGCAGAATAAATTTAAGTGCAACGCTAGTTATAAACACAAAATTGGCTGCACTGAATGAACAAAGAGTTATTTCTTCAACTGGACGACCCATAATATTAAACCAAGCCCCTTTAATTTAACCGAATAATTCTACTGGTAGATTGAATAGTATTTCTTCAATCCCCAGAATATCAATTCCACAGGCAATCGGTTTCACAAATGTCAAAGGACTTGTTGAATTTCGAAACGTGGCAATTTTAAAGAATCAAATGTATCTAGCAGTCTAAGCTACACTTCAATGGACAAAAGAAATGTTATAAGTTCTCAAGATCGAATAACCATTAGAGAACAAGCTTGAGCTTTGTTGAATATTGAACTTCCTTCCCAACAGATTGTATCATCTACAGCTTCACCCCCACTTGCTCAAAGAAGCCAAGACCAGAATTTGGGACTTATTGCTTCAGTTGTTGGTACAGTTCTAGTAGAGCCCACTGATTCAAGAAATAGAGAAGTTATAGAGTTTAGTGGTAGGCAATCAGAGAATGTTGGTAACATTGAGCCTGTTGTGAGACGACCTGTATTGCTTTCAGTGGGTTTGATTAGCATTCAATATATACCTACTTGTATCCAAAGAAAATAATCTGGTCGTCTGGTCTTTTCTGTACTGAATTTAGGGTTATTCTTGGTGAAATGCAATCAACATTTATCGTGAAGAACCTCTATGTAGACTATGCAACGAAGAGGAAACAGCCTATCAGATTGTAAACGAATACAAAGCTCCAACTTGTAAAAGGCGAAAAATTTTAAGGGACAAAGAAACCTTGAAAGAACTAGGCCAGGAGTGCTCAAACTTGAACTGCTGGCAATCTACCTCAATATTTTTAGACTACTTACGATCGACTCTGAGAGGCTGCAAGTATGTGAGATGCAGGGTTGTCGTACATACACGATACACCCTACCTACATACCTACCTAGGTAGGGTGTAACCTTAGCATATATAGATATTAGCTTTCCGCACAATATACATTATTTTAGTCAAGCTTTGGGTTAGGTTTAGTTAGGTTCATCTCTATGATATCAATGAAAAAACTCATAGTTATTCAAAATTGCGAGTTTATTGGTTGTTAAAGAACGAAAGAGTTACATATGGTGTTAAACTTAACTAAGGGGTGACTTTGGATGTTGAAGCGTAGCACTGCATGTCCTCAGCCTACTTTTCATAAGATGGTACGTAATTAGCTGAGTGCTAATCGCAAGCATGATGACATATGACCGTCAGTTAGTCGATTGCGATATTTTGACTTAATTATCTTCATTTCAGAAAATGCAGACTCGCACAAGTAAGTTAACCCAAACAAAAATTCTTCCTTAGTCAACATGTCATAGTTTGTTTTGCCGCTAGCAGTGTTATTTTATTACATAATAAATTTTTGTAGTTTAGATACCTACTTATTAAAATTTTTTTTTCTCGAGATCTACTCAAGAAGAAAGGAACCGGATAAATGGGATTCTAAGCCTTGTTAAAGAGTAAACCAGGACATTCAGGAGGATGCCATCGAAAAAGCACAACAGATAAAAAACTGAAATTATTCTGCATCATGACGATGAAAGCTTACACACATCAGCGCATACGATGAAGTATTGCCTTGTTAAAGAGATAAACCTGGACATTCAGGAATGGATGCTATCGAAGAAGAATAACAGCTTTAAATGGCTGCATTGACACTGAACTCTGAATACACTTGGCAAAATACAAATACAAAAACAATACCCTATAGAACGTCGATCGCAATGAAAACGACAAAATCTCTACTCATCTGTAAACAAAACTCTCTCTCAATCAGCTTCTAACCAATTGGCAAAATAAATCTGGGCCTTGAATTATGAATAAAATATATATATATATATATATATATATATATATATATATATATATATATATATATATATATAAATATATAAAAATATAGGAATTAATTATTATTATTTTAAAAATCTGCTTAAAACGATTGTTAAAATTTTTGTTGTTGCTTAGATGGCACAACTGTTTTCTACGCTGAGTTTGAAAGCTATCTGTCATTTAGTTAGTTTGCAGACCTCAATTTTGTCAATTCTCACTAGTGTGTTTTGCGATTTCACAGTGGATAAAAATATTGAACACAAAATTTGTCTCAAATTTTGTATCGTAAATGGAATTTCGTCTGCCGATTCTCTGAAAATGTTACAGAAGGCTTACGGTGAATCGACTATATCAAAAACACGTGCATATGAATGGTACAGTGTATTCAACAGCGGCCGAGATGTGGTGGAAAAGTTGCCTCTTTCTGTTCAGCCATCAACATCTTCAACTGAAGTTGAATCGATTAAGTGAAGGAAATGGTAATCGAAAATCGTCATTCAAGCTTGAGAAAGATACGCAATGAACTTTCTATGTCTCACCAGGGCCCCGTGAGGGCTACTGGCGCTTGTGTGCAAAAAGGATTTTGGCGCCCTTGAGGCATTTTGGATCATGTTTTTTCATTTTATTTTTTGAAGATAGGAGGTAGGAAGGTATGTGCTTGAAGTAAAGCAAAAAACTGAACTTTAGTAGTCATATTTATTTGAGACTAAAATATCAAAATGAAACAAACAGAACAAAATCATAACAAAATAAATTCTTGTTCACAGCCATTTTAAACCATTTACTTAAGTAATTGGATACAGACACGTTGACTTTTTGTTTATAAATACTAGAAAATAACCTAAAACTGAAATTCATATTTTTTTAGGAACAAATAACAGAAATATTGCCTAATGTCTACATATGTATAAGTACTACTTTCTATTTATACTTAGATATTTTCAAAAATATGCAGATATTTCTAATAACAAATACCTAGGGAACTTCCTTTTAAAATCAAAAGGATAGCTAGGTCTAGGTGCAATAGAAAAATGAAAGATAGCTATTGTAGTAGCCATGTTTTCCGAGATTTTGCTGTTGCAAATTCATTAATTACATCGCTAAAATTTATACCGTCAAAAATTTCTTGTTCAATTGCTAATATTGTTAGCCCAGACAATCATTCTTGAATCATTGTCGATCTTAAATAATTTTTAATTATTTTTAACTTTGAAATGGATCGCTCGCCAGAAGCTACAGATAAAGGCAATGTCAGAAGAATTCTTAGTGAAATGCTTACGTTTGGAAAGGTGGAGATTAAATTGTTTTCAAATATATATTGTAAAATACTTAAGGGGTCAGTATCATCAGGTAATGAAAATAACTTCAACGCTTTAATTCGTTAAACAGATTATTGAAGTCTATATCCTTATTATCCTGATCAGTCGCTCTTCAAGAATAGAACAATGTTTTGAAAGATCGCTGTCACTTAATTTGATTATGTCGCTAAAAAATCCGAAAATATTATCATACTCATCAAATAAGTCAAATCGGTTTTTTAGAGAGCTTATAGTTTGATCTATAATTTTTAAGAAAAATCTAATTTTAAAGGCGGTCTCATCTCGGTGTTCATAGTCAAACAGTTTTGGTTTAAATTTCCTCCTAACCGTTGGTAATGGTGGAAAGTCTCCTTCAATTTCGAGAGAGGATGCTACTTCTTTCGCTTGCACAATAATTTCGTGAAATGATTGGTTAGATCTATATTGCTGGAAGTGATCAACTAAATTTTTTAGGTAGGTTTGGCATACTTTAATATTAATTGTAGCACTTTGCATTTGTTCACTGACAATATTTATATGAAATAAAGCGTCATGCCAAATAATAATTCCACAAATAAATTGCAAATTTTGTACAGACGTTAAGAGGGAACTCGCTTTATGTCTAGCATCAATGTGAAAGGAATTATCTACAGCCACTTTTAGAAGACTTTCGCAAACCTTAATTGAATAAACTTTAAGGGGCTTTATTGCGTCAATTCTGCTGGACCATCTTGTCTCACTTAGAGGCCTTAAACTTAACCCGGGACATTTTTTCTCAAAACATACCACCTTTTTGTGGATGACGAAAAAAATTTTATATAACTCTTGCACAAGATTAAAAAAGTTTATTGTAGCACCTGACGCCATAGAAGCGTCATTTACTGTTAAGTTCAAAATATGAGCCGCACAAGGTACAAAAAGGGCTTTCGGATTTGCATCAAGAATGCGTTTTTGAAGCCCAACATGTTTTCCCTTCATATTTGTCCTATTATCATAACCTTGTCCCCTGATGTGTTTTAATTCTAGATTTAATTTTTTCAAATTTTCTATCACAAATGTATATATCCTTTCTCCTGTAGAGTCCAGTATTGGATTAAATGCAATAAAACTTTTCTTAACTTCAACCTTTTTTGATGTGGTGTTAAGGACAACATACCTCAGAACAAGACTAATTTGCTCCATATGACTAGTGTCTGGTGTACAATCTAATGTTATTGAAAAATATTTTGAACTGCGAACCATTTCTAAAATATTATTTCTTACTTTGGATGACAATAATTCAATTATTTCATTCTGTATTTGCACTCCTAAATAATGAGTCATTTTAACAGATTTTTTTGGGAGTTATACACTCGGCTAACGTGCTGTCTCATCACTGAATCAAAAGAGGCAATCATCTCAACAGCTTTTTGAAAATTTCCATTATCATTTTCGAAAAGCAATTGAGAAGAACCTTGAAATGCCAAGCATTGTGTAGATAGATACTTAACAATAGCAATAATTCTTTCCAACACGTCCCGACAATATTTTTTTTCCGTTTCTGAAATCCGCAGATGATGAGCCTTAATAGGCATAGATGTCTCCAACATTTTTTTTTAAATTTAAAGTGTTTATATAACTGTTGTAGAAAATTGACGTTTCGTGTCTCTTAATTAGCAAAGACAAGTGTTGCCAATCAGATACTCCATTTGTATCACAAAAAGCGTTAGCAATTTTACATTTACAAAACAACTTACAACAAAAACAAAATACAGAATCTTTAGAAATAGAGTAAATAAGCCAAGCCCTTTCGACTTTTTCTCCATTTGCTAGATTTCTTTCAAAGTATTTGCACGAAATCTTTCTCTTATCTTTATTACTAGGAAAGCTAAAACTGATGTATATCAAGAGCGGACCACGTTTAACAAATAATCTAGCCATCTCATTGGTGATTCTTTCAGGCCATAAACCGGGGTAGGACGGAATTATATCGATACTAGCCTCTTTACAGCCTTCATCGAAAGTGTCACTTGCAGCAGGTATTTCGGTAGCTGACATTACCGAACTTTTTACACAAGCTGAATTACCTGAAGTGGATTGTTCAAGTGCTGTAGACGAGGATTGTGTCATCGCTTCATCGGGCTGTGCATCAGTAGAAGCTGTTTTGCTGCTACAACCGCTGCCACTTATTGCAGGACTGTTGAAATTTCAAATGGTCCACTCACGGTTATTGATATTACGGACTTAGAATCTTGAGATTCGGACGATTCGGTCGCACCAACATCGATAGTCTCCGTGGAATCTCGATTGTTTTGCAAGAAATGCTTTAAAGATAGAAACCATTTTTCCCTTTTCTTGTAGTCTCAGTTTCTTTTGCTCGCGAAACGAAAAAACAAATAAATAATTAGTACTCATGGAAATTAGGAATTAACTTCTAAAGTAACCACAATAATAAGCACCATGTGGGTAGGGTTAGAAATATTCTTAAAAAGTTAACTAAGTAGCCAATAGTTTTTAACCCTTTATAAGGCAGATTATTATTAAGTAAGATATGGCCGATTAAAGTTTGCATGTTTGAGTAAAAAGCAATTTGTTCGAGCCCTTCCAGCTTAAATCCTTTCAAAAATAAAGGCAAAAAAGATATTAAACTAATTTGATCTTATAGCCCTTAAAACCCTACAAAATGGTTCTTTAAAAACATCAATAGCATAAAAACTAAGCGAGTTATGGATAAAACCAGTAACTTTCTTAAACTCGTACATGACATTTCAATTAATAAAAGATATTTGACTAAAAAAATCAATTATAACCAGTATCCTATAAAGGGTGAATGTTGATAGAATAAAGTAGGAAACGCTTACCATTTTATAAAAAATCAAACCGTTGAAAATGCAGTCAGCAGGTATTCGGCACTTAATTTAAAAAAAAAGTAGTAAAGAAAATATTACACAACACAACACCACACTTTACAAAATAAAAATAACTTTATACGTAAAAATTAATAGGAATACTTGTTTTTATTCACTTGTTGCACGGTCCAGTGAACTAACTGATTTAAAAACGCCTGGGGCGATGCATCGCTTTTATAGCGCTCCAGGCGTTATTCATGTCTGAACAGGAAAAATCAAGAAATTGCCGCCTGACATGTTCTCGCCACATAGGAATCGGCAGTAACTGGATGATATACTAATGAAATTTCGTGTGTATTTATACCTAATCCTATTTAATTTCTCATCTTTTATTTTAATATTTTTTTTTTGGCCCTGTAAACTAACCTAACCTAACCTAGCCTGGGTTTTGGCGCCCCTAAAGGACGGCGCCTTGTGCAATGCACAATTTGCACATATGGTTCGGGGGCCCTGTGTCTCACGAATCAATTTGTACCATCTTAAACGATTGGTTGGTCATGAAATGCGTTGCCACTCGACTAGTTTCAAAAGGTCTGAATTTTCTTCAAAAATTGAAACGCGTAAAGGTCGTAGAAATCCGATCACACATTCATAACACGCATTATAATTGGTGGTGAGACATGGGTTTATGAGTTGGACATACAAACCAGTCAACAAGCTTAGGAATGGGGCTTTACAACTGAACCAAAACCGAAAAAAACCACGTCAAAGTCGATCAGAAGTCAAGGTAATGTTGGTTGTTTTCTTCGATTATCGCTGTGGTGTGCACTCGGAATTCTTGGCAAAAGGTCAGACGGTAAATAAAGAATATTACCTGAGCGTTATGCGGCGTTTGAGAGAACAAATCCGTCTAAAAAGGATAGATTTATGGAAAGAAAACTCATGGATTTTGCACTACGATAACGCACCATCTCACAAGGCTATCATTGTGAATGAATTTCTCACCAAAAACTCAACGAATACCATCGAACAACCAACGTATTTACCTGATATGGCTCCGGCCGACTTTTTTTCCAAAAATCAAAGAGAACTGAAGTCGAATCCGCAAAATGCCCTCGAAAAATGTTCTGACGATGGAATTATTCGTTGGCGTAAATGTATTATTTCGGAAGGGGCTTACTTCGAAGGGGATACAATGAATTTGTATGAAAAATAAATATTTTGTGTTTAATTGACCGATTTCCGGTACTTTTTTGGCAGAATGTAAGTCCCGACATATCCGAAAAAAACAAGTATTAATAATTAATTACCTACCGAAAATTTGAAATTGAGCAGTGTATCTTCAATTTCAATTTTCAAATGAAAATCAAACTCTTTGCCTCGAAAATTAAATGAAATGCAAGTCATGGCCACATTCTACTTAAGTTGCAACATAAAATAGAAAAAAATATTAATTGATTCAAATAAAAACTCGGAATAAAGCTATATTCATACCAGTCGCATATTATTTCCTCTATCCTGGGTGGAGTACCCACATATTTCATCAAGGCAATTGTTGCAGCACTCCTATTTCTCAATTTTTTCCTTTAATGACAACGCTAACTTGAAGAACAAATCGCAAAATGGTGGAATGACGTCAATATTGATAGTGTTCGAAGAGAATATTCATCAAATATTCGACGTTTATCTGCTTTGTACCACGTTCTTTTTTACATAGCACTTTGATTGAGATAATAATCAATGATATCTTAAATGTGAGCATCCATATTATACCAGTTTCAAAATATCTTTAACAGAAGTTAATAAATTTTTTGTTTCGAAATATATTCTTGAATGGTATTCAATAAACCTAATACAATGAAAAAATTTCACATTTAAATTCAAATTCAAATTTATTCACGTATGTGAGTACAATAACATATCAGTACCTACAATCATCATACTTTAATTTACAATACTTATAACTGAATAAAATTGTGATCAATAAGATAATATGTAAATGAAACTCACCGGGTCTGACTCCTCAATGAAGGATTTGTGTGTGTCTGACCAATCCAAAAAACAAAAATGATTGCAGGTAACTGAAAAATTTACTTGCAATAATGAACCTAAAGCATAAAGAAACTTCTGACTGATGCTAGTGGAAAATATATATAATATATATATATATATATATATATATATATATATATATATATATATATATATATATATATATATATATATATATATATATATATATATATATATATCTACAGGCCAAGTAGGCCCATGGCTTCATTACACGTTCTTCTCCATTTCATTTTATTCATAACTGCTCCCTTCCAGTCCTTCACTCTTAGCTCTTCAATATCTTTCTCCACCATCTTGATCCATTCTGTGCGTGGTCTTCGCCTGCCTCTTCTTCCCGTTATTCCCCTTGTCAAAACTTGTTTTGTTGTTCTATCTTCTCCCAGTCGGAAAACATGGCCAAGCCATCTCATTCATTGTGCTCTAGCCACATTTGTTATTGAGGGTTTTCCATACAATTCTTGAAGCTCGGCGTTCGTTCTCCTTTCCCAACGATTTTCTACCTTTTTCCACCATATATTCTTCTGAGTATTCTTCTCTCGAAAACTTCTAATGTATATTTTTCCCTCTGATTCAACTTCCACAGTTCGCAACCGTATGTTACCACAGGCCTGATGATCTTCTGATAAATTTTCTTCTTCGCGTTTTTCGACATATTTTTGGACCTGAGCACTGAGCACCTAAGCATTTTGTTCCTTTAGCTATCCTTTCCTGTATTTCTACTTTCTCCTCCCCTGTTCTCGTCAATGTTACACATAAATAGTTGAACTGTTCTACCTTTTCAAAGCAGTATGTCCTATCTTCACTAATTATTTGCAGATTTGAGTGCCTATCATTTTCTTGTTGTCCTACTATCATATACCTGGTTTTATTTTCATTTATCATTAAACCCTTTCTTCTTGCAGCGGTTTCTAACTTCCTGAATTCATTCACCAAATGTTCTCTTGTTCTGGTCACAATAACTATGTCGTCTGCATACGCTAAAACTTGTGTCTTTTGACTGTATATTGTACCTTTGCCAGCTATACTGCTCTCTTCAATAATTTTATCCATCACGATATTGAAAAGTGTAGTAGAAAGGGGATCTTCCTGTCTCAGGCCTTTATCAACACAGAATGATTCCGACAAATGTCCGCTCATCTTAACTTTATAGGTGGTATCCGTCAATGTCATTCTCACCAGCCTTATTAGTTTGCCTTTTATTTTTAGTTCATCCATTGCTTCATATATATATTTTCTTATTATTCTATCATAAGCCTGTTTATAATCGATGAAAAGCATATGGAGTATCATGTTTTGATCAATGGTATTATCTATAATTTGCTTCAACACAAAAATCTGATCCATGACTGATCTATTTTTTCGGAACCCACACTGATACTGTCCTAGCTTTGGTTCTATTATTTCGTTTAGTCTATTTTTGATAGATATCGCCATAATCTTGTAGATAGTGTCCATTAAGGCAATCCCTCTATAGTTCTCGCAATTGGTCGTATCCCCCTTCTTGTGCAACGGACATATTAGAGCTTCCTTCCACCTACTTGGCATTTTCTCCTCTTCCCAAACTTTAGATATTATAAAATATATATTGTCCTCCATTTCTTGTCCCCCTATCTTCAACATATCCGCCGTGATGCCATTTCCACCTGGCGCTTTGTTGTTTTTAAACAATTTTATGATTATTTCTTCCTTATTTGGTGGTTCCTCATACGCTTCATTTAGGAACGCCCCTTCATCGTTCGCATTTTCACTAGTCTCTTCACTTTCCCCGTCTAACAACTCTCTGAAATACTCACTCCATCTCTTCAAACTTTCTTCTATTCCTCCTACCAACTGCCCGTTTTTGTCTTTGCAGAATAATATTTTATTTTGCTGATAGAGCCTCCTCTGATATTGTATATTTTTATAGAATTGTCTCGTCTGTTTTCGCATATAGTTGTTTTCCAGATTTTCCATTTCAGTCTCTATATATTCTCTTTTCTTTCTCCTGCATGTGCTTTTTGCTTTTCTTCTCTTTTCTCTATACAGCTTCTGGTTCTCTTTTGTGTTATTTTTCATCATATTCATTCTGGATTCTTCTCTTTCAAGTACTGCTCTCCTGCACTCTTCATCATACCAACCTCCTTGATCTGCTTTGCTATCATCTTTTAGCAGCATATCTGCTCCTTCTTTCATCATCTGTTCCAACTGTCTCCACTGATCTTCAACGCTTTCCTCTTTATTACTGGAAATTCTTTTGTTAATTTTGGTCTGAAACTCCTTCCTAATATTCTCATCATTCAATTTTTCCACTGCATATTTGATAACTTTATTTCTTTTACTTTCCTGATGTTCTGGTTTCCTATATTTTATCTTGGCTCTTACGAGCATGTGGTCTGTGTCCAATGAAATAGTGAGAAGTTAAAATCTTGAAAATTCTTGAAATGAACATAGTGTAACATAAGATCATCAACCAAAGGTTTAGTGAAAAATAAACATAAGTGAGCATTGTTTCTGGTAATAAATTCACGGCTTACCGACGAAAATCGGAGCTTCTTTTGTTTACATTCGGAAGATCTTATCATAATTTTTCGTTTTAGCAGAAATTTTCGAAAGCATGGTTTTTGAGGTATATTTCGGTACGTCAAATGAAAATATCTCCTTGTAGAAATGAGTTTTTACATTGGTTGTCTTTTAAATTTTGCGCCTCTGGCACTTTCACTGTTGCCAGCTCTCATCCGACAACTGCGTCCTGTATTTTGACATTAATTAACCTAAACGTACTCACAATACTTTGACGTACGAGTGAGTTTTGTTTTGTTTGTAGTCATTTGATAACTTCATCTTGGACAAAAAATGGAATTGCGATCGAATTGCTTCGACTTTTGGTGATGAAGCTCCACACTTGGCTTCTGTGAAACGCTGGTATAACGAATTCTATCGGGAACGTGCTTCACTCAGTGACGAGCTTCGTGAAGGTCGTCCAAAATCAGTTGTTTTGCCACAAACAATCGATGCAAGGCGCCAAATGATCACGATGATCTCCGTGTGAGTTACCGTGAGATTGAGATAAACTTGAACATTAGTTCCACCAGCGTACATTCAATATTGCTGTCGAAAAGATTTGTTCGCGTTGAATCCCACACAACTTAACTATTAGTTACAAAATGGCGCGTGTCGTTTGGTGCAAAAAAATTTTGAAAACATTCGACCGCGGTACTTCAAAAGACGTTTCCAAATCGTTACAGGCGATGAATCTTGGATATTTGAGTACGAGCCCGAAAGCAAACAACAATCGACAGTATGGGTCTTTCAAGAAGAGCCAATCCCAACAAAAGTTTTTCGTGCATGAAACATTTCCAAGCAAATGGTCGCCTGTTTTGAACGATCAATTCTGAATGGTATACAATTATAAGCGCAAGCAAAAGTTTATCGATCTCCATGGAGAATACGATTCAAAAGGCAAACCACATATACTGTGTGTTTCAACGAAAATTTTACCTCTCAAAACTCTTGTTAGAATAATTCTAGCCAAAATTTTTGAAATATTCATTTGACTGAAGCAGAAAAAAACGCTAACAACACCAGGAAAATGTGAAAATACATAAACAAGAAGCAGAACAGGAATCAGAATAAGAACAACAATGATATTGATCACATTTTAGTGGATAATACTAGTTCATAGGTTAAATTCGCCTAATAAACTGAACGCCTAATATACTAAATACTAATCTACTAAAAGCCTAATATACTGAATGCCCTTCCATATCAATCTATATAGAACGCCTCATTTTCACTGGCAGTAATATTTAATTGCTCTTCATGTTATATTGAATCCTTTGATATATTACCTAACACATTCTTATGGTAAGGAAGGCTGCTTCGAGTTATAGATACTGGCTTATGTTCAATAAGAATTTTAACAGTATTCACTACTTGCCATTCAAAGAGATACATTCAATTTCAAAATCTCAACTTCCCTCTCATTGAGCTGTTATTGGATAAAATTAGAGAGGTCGAACATATTCAACAACGAATCGTTTAATCATACTTTATGCATAGAAATTCAATTGTCGAGAGTTCTCATAGTATTCAAATCAACTATTATTATACAGAGTGCTTCAACGAAAACTAAACAGAGGCTATACCTACAAAGATATTCATTTCTGATCAAAACGCAAAAAGAGGTCAATTTTTGTTTCAAGGAGGACATCTTTTGAGGTACAAAACTTGCCTGAAATATCAACCCCCTATGCGGGGGTTGCAATTCTTGAATATTTTGAATAGGGAAGATGAGCCAAATGATGACTCAGAAGAAAGGTGGTATCTTTGTTTACATCGCTTTGAACGAATTTCCATTTTTAATTGAAAACTGTAAAAGATACAGGGTGAGCAACTGAAAGATAGGGAAGACTATTTCCCTGAGACTATTCAGTGTTTCAGTGAAGTAAAATGGAACAGATCCCTGCTGATCAATGGCAGTCATCATCAAGTACCATCCTCATCTCGAATTTCAACCCCTAGAGCAGGGGTGACCACCCTTGAAAAGTTGGAAGAGGGTAGATGGGTCGAGTGATATCTCAAGAGAAAGGTATTATCTTTGTCTGCATCCCCGTGAACGAATTTTCATTTTTGATTGAAAACTGTAGAAGATACAGAGTGAGCTACTGAAAAATAGAGGAGACTATCTATCGCCCTGAGCTATTCAAGTATTAGTGCAAAAAATGGAGCAGATTCATTCCAGATCGAAGACTGTCATCTTCTGAAACACCATTCACATCTCAAATTCAAACCCCTAGAGCAGGGGTGACCAACTTGTGTTATTTTAAAAGCAGAAGATAGGTCCAGTTATAACCTTTTGAGAAAGGATGCAAGTTTTCGTTCTCCATCAAAATTACTGGGTGAGCAGCTGAAACATTGAAATGATTATGAACGATTATGAATCTTGAAAGAAAAGATAAAACTATCAGTCATAGTAACTCCATTGATCTCTGAACATTCGTTTTAGGATATGCGAGCAATACATCTAGAGGTTCACATGTTCATGCGTTTTTATCAGTTGATTGAAAGAAAACTTTTTTGTTTTCACAGGTGATACTGTATTATTATCGTCCTCATGTGAAATGACTCTTATTGGACGATACAAATCAACACTACGAATCAAAAAAATTGATTCTCAATGTTTTCGTACTTTTTGTATTCAGTTTCATTCCACATTAGTTGTGAAAATTCTGTAGCATTCATCACAATACTTTCTCTCCTATTCGAAATTTAGTTTTCTTAAAATCGTCATGGTTTACTCGATAGCTGAGAGGGTTGAATTGATTGAACTATTTTTCAGTTCTGATAGTTGCGCGAACAGAACAGCCAATATCTTCAAACAACGCCACGAAAGTGCTAAAGTGACTTCGAAGTATGTACTAGAATTAGTTGCCAAATTTCGTGAAACTGGATTGGTGCAAAATAAGAAGCGCGTAATTGGGCGGCCAGTTAGAAATGATGCTGTGGAAGTGGCGGTGCTTGGTCAAGCGATGGTTCATCCTACCCTAAGCCTGCGGAAATTGGCAGATGTAAGTGGTGTAAACCAAACGAGTATTTTCCGCATTCTGAAGGGGCATAAGTTTCATCCATAAAAAATCAAATTAGTTCAAGAACTGAACGAAGATGATTTCGATCGAAGACTTCAATACTGCGAGACCATAAGTGAGAGAGTCATGAACAATCCTCATTATTTATTTCACTTGTGTTTTTCGGACGAACGTACATTTTTTCTGAATGGAACCGTAAACCGCCATAATTGCCGTTATTGGGCAGATTCTAAGCCGCAAATATTCCACGAAATTCACACACAGCAGCCTCAAAAACTAAATGTTTGTGTTGGTATTTATGGCGATCACCTCATTGGCCCGTTTTTCATTCCTGGAAATCTTACCGGAGAGTTGTATTATCAACTATCGGAAGAATTTATCGACCCAACAATAACGGAGATCATTGAGAATGACCCCCGCTATTCAGAGAAAGAGGTTGTATTTCAGCAGGACGGAGCGCCCGCATTTTGCACAACAAATTCGAGTATTTTTGGATGATCATTTTCCTGGTCCACTCTTCCAAATTTTCAAGGGTTGTCACCCTTGCTCCAGGGGTTGAAGTTCGAGATGAGGATGGTACTTGATGATGATTGCCATTAATTAGCATGGATCTGTTCAATTTTACCTTACTGAAACTTGAATAGTCTCAGGGAAATAGTCTTCCCTATCTTTCAGTTGCTCACCCTGTATCTTTTACAGTTTACAATTAAAAATGAAAATTTGTTCAAGACAAAGTAGACAAACCCTGTATCTATTACAGTTTTCAATTGAAAATGTTCAAAACAATACCACCTTTCTTTTGAGTCATCACTCGACTCATCTTCCATATTCAAAATGTTCAGGATTGCAACCCCGCTTAGGGGGTTGATATTTCAACAAGTATTGTACCCCAAAAGATGTCCCCTTGAAACGAAAATTGACATGTTTTTGCGTTTTGATCAGAAATGAATACCTTGGTAGATATAGCCTCTACTTGGTTTTCGTTAGGAATCTATAACAATGAATAAAGAAAACCAACAGAAAAATATTTCAACAATCATACTTCTTATATGTCTAAACAAATCTAAGAGAAGATTTTACATAGCAAATAACCGAGAAGGATAAGATTAATTCCAAATTTTAGTTGGACCATGTCATATCAGAAGTTTCAATTTCAAGATTTTATCAACATTTCATAATACTTGAACTGAACATCAGTCTCAAAGAGAGTGTAAATTTTTCTTAGAAAATTATGATCATTCTTTGAGTTCTTGAAGGTATAACACATTTCAATGACATATCGGCATTAAAAGACGGGGATCGCCCCGTACATGGCATTCTTTGATATAATTTGAACTAAAAATATATATAATATTAGGATTCTGTCAGATACTATTACTAATTTGAAATTCTCGAATTAATCCATAACAGGCTTCTCAGAAAAACCTTGGAAATTCCAGCATTCTGTAGAATTTAATTCATTCCATTTTCTATGGTCAATGTATACTCAATCCAAACTAATTGGAACTCAACAAACTGAACACTAGCAAATTGTTCGGGAATTTAAATTTATTTGACAGTTGCGTCAGCTGCTTCATAAAATTTAAAATTTTTCGATTGCAAATTTTCTGACATTCTTTCAGAATTGATAGTTTTCTTGAAATTTATTTAAAAGTTTGTGGATTAACCCTATCCTTTATATACTTGAAAACTCAATTCACATTCATGTTTGAATTGAAAGATATTCAATAGCGTTCTTTCAACCCTTCTTTCAAGAAAGTTGAAATTTTAATCCAAATATTGCAAGAGTGTTACAACATTTCATAATACTTGAGCTGAACATCAGTCCCAAAAAGGGTGAAAATTTTTCTTAGAAGATTATGACCATTCAAGTACTTGAATCTTAATCACATTTCAATGACCTAACGACACATAGAAGACGGAGGATTGACCCTGTACATGACATTTTTCGATATAACGAACTGACAATATATATATATATATATATATATATATATATATATATATATATATATATATATATATATATATATATATATATATATATATATATATATATATATATATATATATATATGTAATATTAGGCTTTCGAAACTCATCTACAAATCTCTTTGAAAGAATGTGAAAAAGTATCTATGTTAATGTATATGCCAATTTTTCAAACCACTATTTTACCCATCCTCCATTA
This sequence comes from Cryptolaemus montrouzieri, assembly GCA_013387265.2. NCBI lineage: Eukaryota > Metazoa > Arthropoda > Insecta > Coleoptera > Coccinellidae > Cryptolaemus > Cryptolaemus montrouzieri. The sequence continues at coordinate 31,514,204 of JABFTP020000001.1, forward strand.
TCAATATTCTTGAGGAATGCACAACTATGCATAAGTTAGCAACATTAATTTTCTAGGATAGTCTTGACTGATTCTATACAGTATACTTACTATTTGAGTTCAACATTCCAGCACCCTCAGAATTACAAAATCAGTTAAAGTAACCTCAAATCGTAAACGTTAAATGAAAAAATTGAATGAGAGATTATTTCTTCGCAATGCTAAAACCAAATAATCATCAAAATGGACGAAAGAAACATCAAATTACTTACCTTTGAAACTTCAAGTTTCTGCAATAAAAATATCGTTATCATATTGTGATATTCGGAATAAATACATTATTCTGATAGAACGAATGTTATTATTTGACTCAAGCAAGAGTACAGTTAATGTAGATATTACGTTTACGTTTGCCTTCTCACTATTCTCCTTCAAAAGAGAGAGACCACTATATTCTCGATATTCTTCTACTAACTTTCCACAGACCATGGCTCATAAGGAGACTGAGGGGAGGACTCCATGTTTCAGATTCTTTCTTCGAAAATATAGGTCTCTAAACTGGTCCCATATTCAAAAATTAAGTCGTGAAATGGCGATTTCTATTCACTAATCTTTTGCCGAGATATGTACGAATCTTTTGGTACCCGAATTAAAGCTTCCGGTAACCACATGTAAGTAGGACGGATGAAAGAAAACCCGCAATTTTGACAGCTCGAATATTGTTGATCTCGTAATTTCTTGCCGTTAGTTTGGCGAAACTGAGTGGCGGGAGTAAGTTTAAACCGCGATCGATTTCTGGAAGAGATTACTTTGAACGGAAGCACCCTACACCCGGTGCAGCCCCCCTTCGCGTTTTTTCTTTTGATTTTTCGAGGGCTTAGCGCCGCCCTCGAACGTCGGTAGGACTCGAACAGTCGTTGGACGGACAAAACCTCGATCTCCCGGTGAAAATTGCCCACTTTTCGAGAAAAATTTTTCCGCCGAAGAAATCGCCTCCTGATACCCAAAGTATTAACTAGCCGAATCCTCTCATTTGTCTGCGCCCATTCCTTACGGTTTTAGTATAGTTAAAAAAATGATAATTGAACGCAAGGATGAAATAGCGGAAAATTTCAATGACTTTTTCTCTAAAAGTGGCTCCGATTTCTCTCGTAACATCGTTGTACCCCAAAACGTAGTTATTAAACTACCTATATGTGTCACGCCACTGGTCAACAATCTGATGCGCATATCCGCGTATGATAAGTACATGTGCTACGAGCATTCTTCAATTTTGGCGTTCTTTTCTTTGCAGACCTTCAAGCGAATTAGTTGAACTTGAAAATCCTCCTAAATTGTAGATAAAATAATTAAATTATATTAAAATTCATATCTTTATCTCATATACTGTGTAGTGACCTATATCAAAATATAGGTCCTAGGTGAGGAGCCCTAGACAGACATTCCTAGGTGGAGACCCATAGATAGAAAGTCCTAGGTGGAGACCCCTAGATTGCTAGGTGAGGAGCCCTAGATAGAAATTCCTAGGTGAGGAGCCGTAGCTAGGAAGTCCTAGGTGAGGAGCCCTAGATAGACATTCCTAGGTGGAGACCCGTAGCTAGTGAATCCTAGGTTGGGAGCCCTAGATAGAAATTCGTAGGTGAGGAGTCCTAGACTGAAATTCCTAGGTGGAGATTCCTAGGTAGAGACTCGTACGTGGAGCTCAACAGCTGAAATAGAGGTTTTCCGCAAAGGCAGCAGTAAGTCTCATTGCCTTCATTACCATATGAAGAAGTATTTGTGACACTATGTATCATTATCATAATTTATGTAATTGATTAAATATCTAAGCAAAACTTTCTTGACTTTTCTTCCAAGATTTCAGTGACGAATATTGAATTAGAGTCTCATTGCTCATTTTTCTCTGGGCTTAACCAGAGTAGAAAAGTTAATTTTCTTACACTTTTCTTACAAGATAAAGATATGAATTTTCATATAATTTAATTATTTTATCTATAATTTAGGAGAATTTTCAAGTTCAACTAATTCGCTTGAAGGTCTAAAAAGAACGCCTAAACTGAAGAATGCTCGTAGAACATGTACTTATCATATGCAGATTATGCGAATCAGATTGTTAACCAGTGGCGTAACACATATAGAGGGTTGACTGGAATCAGGTGTTTTAACTCAAATTGTTGTGACGTGATTTTGACACGTTATTTTTTTTTTTAATGAAGCTAAATGAAGAACAGATAAAACAAACCAATCAAACTGCATATTGAAACTATAAGTGACTAAAAAACAATGTATGAACCAATAAATATTATAGCTAGTAATATTAATAAATAATGAAATAATTAAACTAAAATTTACGTATCTACAATTGAATCTATAAAGGGTTGTTCCAGCATCAGGTAAAAATCAGGTGAGCTAAAATTTTCAAAAATGAAAAAAAATAAAAATTTGACCAGAAATTGAGCAAAAAAAACTAAAAAATGGGCGCCAGTAAGCCAGCAACGACTTACAACTTGCAACAAAGACATTAAAAAAATGAAATCTAAAGTCAATATCAAACCAGAAATACTAAATACCATATCAAAATTTCAAAGCTATCAAATAAAGTAATTGTTGCCAGGTTTCCCATGGTTATAAGGTTAGCTTGAAAATATTGAAAATCTACGACGGTGAGACAAAAATGGCACAAGTCCGTTACTCTAAATTCATAAAAATTTTACAATATTTCCAAAAAAAAACAAGATGTCAAGTAGCTGTGTCAATTTCATCCTATAGCTCCAGAAAATTCAAACGTATACAGAAAGATTGTTCTTGCTTTTATACTAAACGTAGCAGACGTAAACAAGGGTGGCTACTCATAACGCCACCAGGCAACTAAATATATCTTCAGTACAACCTAACATAGCAGTCCTAAGCAAAGTGTGCTACAACAAACGGCCACCTGGCAACAAAATATACCCAAGATATTCCTGAAACCATACCTAAATAAGAGTAGATCTAAACAAATAGTATTCTTACACAAAAATGCAAGTACCAACCTAAAACAGTACTCAACAAGAATAACTACGCCTAAAAGAAACTTAAATAGAACGGCATAGTCTACCGTAAGCCTATAACTTGACTAAAGGAACCTATTAAAACAAAAAACTATGAGAAATTCAAAAGGAAAAGTTATATGAATGATAGAAAAAAGGTGATTGAAAAGTTGAATTCTGAAACTGACATGATGCAAGACGGGTGAAGCCCAAAAATTAAACAAAAGAAAATTGAAAAGGTTCGAAAATCCAAAAAGTAGAAGAAGTGAAGTTTCTTTTAGGCGTAGTTATTCTTGTTGACTGGAATCAGGTGTTTTAACTCAAATTATTGTGATGTGATTTTAGCACGTTACAGCATAGTAAATTCAATTTATCTGCACCACACCAATGAAAAAGAGGTCGAATTAATGATTGACAAACTAAAAATTACTCATGTGGAATAGATAAAATAAACACCAACATTCTTAAAATAACTAAGAAATTTATATGAAAACCCTTAGCCCACATTGTGAACACCTGTATAGAATCATCGGTATGACCAGACACGCTCAACATAGCTGAAGTACATAAATCTGGAAATAAGTATTCGATGACAAACTATAGGCCAATATCTCTGATCTCTGTTGTCGCTGAGGTATTTAAAAGGTTAATGCAAGGAAGATTATACTCTTTTTTCATAAAAAATAAAGTCTGGTCTAAATTCCAATTTGGTTTCATGAAAAACCAAGCACAAATAATGCACTAGCTTCTTTGACTAAATCTATATATGAGAATTTGGCTAAATCTTTACCTATTATCGTGACATCTTCGGATCTGGCGAAGACATTTTATACGGTGGATCATAAAATTTTAGTCACTAAACTCGAGAGATATGGCATTAGAGGAGCCGCCTTGCAACTCATGAGAGGTTATTTACTGCACCGAAAACAAAGAGTTTAACTATCTGGGCTCAAAAGCACAGAATGCTTCTTTACAACAAGTGTACCGCAGGGCACAATTCTAGGCCCTCTTTTGTTTTGGTATATAATAATGACTTCTTGACAGAACTTCCTGAGAAACATATTTTTTCTTATGCTGACGATACAGTTATTCTGGGTCATGGGAAATCATGGGTTTCTGTGCAAAACACAATGAATGGTTACTTGAAGTCTATTAGTGACTGGTTATCAGTTAACAAAGTTTTTCTGAATGTTAACAAAACAGTTTTTATTCCTTTTGGTAATTCAGACAATCTGAATATTATTTGGGCGTCCACTTTGATAAAAACATGAGGTGAGATATTCATATCCAAAAAATTATAAAAACCACAAGATATTTATTATTCGTTTTCTACAAATTGAAAAATGTATTACATAAGAAATGCATCATGAGTATTTATTTTGCTTTATTTCATAGTATTGTTAGTTATGGTATAATTGCCTGGGGTGGAGCTTACGATAATGCTCTAGGACTATAGCAGGCCATTCAAACACGTCTGCTGAACTTGGTTCAACTTGACAATAATGAAAAAAAACTCTTACCCTGAGGCAGTCATTTATTCTAGAGTCTATTCTCAAAAACTTTTTACCAAATCTGCTAGTGTTACAAAAAATAAAACTATCTGTCTTCCAAAAAAAAAGCAAGAGAATCAGTGATAAGAATAGTTTCTATGTGGTAATAAAATATTTTAATATTTTACCTAATTCACTCAAAATTTTGAGTTACAGTAGGAAAATATAAGGACTAAATTAAGGATATGGATTCAGGGGTGTGCAGAGGGGGGCTTAAGATGAAATTTGTTTTTTTTTCTCTTGAAAGTTTGGGACTCGAATCTTTTTAATTTCTTCGTTTTTTAAATGAGGGGAAGTACTATGAGATAAGGGTCGGAGGGTCAGAGGGTGGTTGCGGTGAAATTGATTTGATGGGTTCTGGGGTTAAGGCTATTAGTTTATTAGGTTAGTTTAGGTTTTAATGCCAGTCTATGTACAGGTACCATGTGTATCTCTATAGCTTTGTATACTGGTTCTGAATGAAAACTATTCGAAGTCTGTCACCCATGTTGACCCATTTGATTTTTTTTGATTCAACCATTATTTTTCACATTTTTAATATCTGAGAAGTAACGTTGAAACATGATAAACAAACTTTTTCTTCTCTTCAAGCCATACTAACAAAAATTGATAAACTCATTTGGGTTCACTGGGACATTTAGGGGTCTAGCAGAAAATTCTTGTTTAAAAAAGGTCTTTGAAGGTCAACCAAACAAGTCACAACAGATAATGACGGGTAATACCCCGAACAAAACTTAACAAATCGACTCTACATTCACAAACTACTGTATAAATTTGAATGAAATCTAAGCATTAACGGCAGCCACGTTGACCTTATGTGTGAAAAGAGACCACCACAATTTTCCCCTGAATAGATATTTTGAAGTTGTTAACACTTTGATCCGGGAGATCAGCATCCCCCATGAAAGTATTACAGTAGAATCCGGTTATAACGACAGCCAAGTGATATTACGTCGTACTAACCGGAAGTTGTACAAAAAGAACAGTTTCTTTAAATTTTTATTCATTTAAAATAATTACATATATAACGTACATACATATTAATATCAAACATTCAACATTTTCAAACATTAAAACGATTTTACATTTACATTTCTATAGCAATAAGTACGGACTGCATTATGCAAACGATACATAACACTTCTCATAGTGTCAATAACAAAATTAGAATGCACAAATAGATTCAATACTGCTGCAGCTTTCAGAGCTTCAGATACACTTGGAGTAGGACAAATTTCTTCTGGGTCGTCGTTGACAACATTATCGTCGCTACCTTGGCTGTTGACGATAACATTTTGTAGAATATTTTCGTCAGTTGGTTCCTCACACGTTGCGATATCACCATCAACAGAAGAATATTGTTCAAGTTTTTCAGAGCAAGAGCTCTGAAGGAGCTGCCCATAGAGAACGACGCATCATCATCATTGTCGGCAGCAACACTGATACTGTCTGCAATACCAGGACCGTCTCGGACAAATCCAGCATGGTGTCTTCATTTGAATCAAGACTGGCGACAAGTTTTAGAATCAGGTTTTTACGAAAATTTGATTTTAACGCTCGAATTATTCCCTGGTCCATAGGTTGTAATACAGATGTTGTATTGGCGGCAGGAAAATGAGAATTATGGTTTTTAAGTCGCAGCTTGGGGGATAAGATGGACAATTATCAACCAGAAGCAGGATCTTTTTCTTCGCTTTAGTCAGTTCACGGTCCTAATTGCGTACCCATTCAATAAAAATATCAGATGTCATCCAGGCCTTGCTTTCATAATCTACAGGCAAAGATCGCACAATTTTAAAATATTTTGGGTTCTTGGACTTTCCGATAATTAACAACTTCTTTTTTATCATGTTAGCAGCAACCATCACCGCTATTCTTTCTTTCAAAAGTTTTCCTCCCGAGCATTTCTCGCCTCTAAATTTTAATGTCTTATCTGGCGTTAGTTCATAGAATAATCCAGTTTCGTCCGCATTAAATATTTCGTCATCACAAAATTTTGCGCGCAAATTTCTTTGCCACTCGGTCACATCGCTCTGTTTAACCGACAAAGACTCTCCAGCAATTTTTCCGGCGACAATATTGTGTCTATTCTTGAAACGGTTAATCCAACTGGCCGAACAATCAAAATTGAGAATGTTTAGCTCTTTAGCAAATAAATTTGCTTTTTCTTGAAGCATAGATCCATTTACGGGTATTCCCCGATTACGTGCCGCTTAAACCATTGTAAAAGTGCCAAGTCAACTTGTTCATGACACGACACCCTCACGCGTTTAGGTTTCAAAACGTTCGCATTAAGCAAAGGTTCTGTCTTGTGTTTATTTTTCTTAATTGTGGATATTGTCGAATGACTTACTCGACGGCTTCTAAACGTTGTATTATAATATTTCTTTCTTCAATGAAGAAAGTTTTTCGTTTCATAGAAGCCATTTTCCAAATCTAACCTAACCTAACATCACTCATCACTGGCAAGTCATGCATGCACTGATGTGAAATAAACAGTCGCGACCGATGATTTCTCACCAACGATTTGTTTATTTGTTAACACGTAAACGCTTGTCGTCGGTGTAACCGAACATTTTTTTGTGTAATTTCGTCATTAAAAGCGGTCGGTCGTTGTAAGCGGAGTCGTATAAAACGGATGTATTTACGATAGCGGCTGATATTGACCAAACATATGTCTATAATTACGTCGCTAAAAACGGTTGGTTATTTCATGCGAAGTCGTACTAATTTTCAGTTGAAGATCATCTCTTTACATTTGCCAACAGTTCAACAGAATCGTAATTCATTTCTGTTGTAACAATATTATTGTCTTTCAATCTGCCGAACAACAATTTATTCGTTGAATCGTAAATGTATTAAAAATACCCAGATTTTTCTTTTTTCATTTAACGATCTGATGGTAAAGAGCACTTTTTGAAGCGATTATCCCTAATCTTGCCTGTTGCCCTAAAACCTCTTTCTCTCAATGTTTTTCAATGGTCACGACAGGTGAAAAAATTGTCAGATATAATGTGATATATTATATTGCAAGATATAATGTGATCAGACGGATCAGATACTCACTCTAATAATTCTAAAAAAGTCTAGAACTGAGAGGTAATGAATTGTTTTCACTACATTTTCCTCGCTTAGAGTAGATGGTTTTGCACCACAGTTAGGTTTTAAATTTGTAACAATATTCAGTGGATCTGCACAGCATACAGGTTTCAAAAGCAAATCACACATGTTTTGCTCTAATAAACTGTTTTGCAGAATGATGACTAAAATATTTGTTCATAGCTGCATCTATACAACTGAGAATGAAAAATCCCTCTGTTGGGAGTTTCTATTCAGAATCTCTACAAGAAGTCTAACTTTGTACATTTCATCATTTCTATCAAGTTTTGAATTATTAGCAAAATGCAAGAATATTTCTATTTCCTGAAAGCGATTTCTTGATACAGCTTTGGACACTAGTGATATAGACAGATCCTCATATGGACTCCAAGTTTTAAAATGTCTTCATCCATCAGCTTCTTAAAGATTTTTACCAGAGTTTCGTTTTTCAATTGTTTTTTTTTCAACTCAAATATAACCATGCGTTTCATTCATACTAAGGTCAATTGTATCCTCATTCTAGGTTGGTTGAACTTCTGGAGTTATTTTTTTTTTAGATGAATTAGATTCGAAGTTTTTGTTTTGTTTTATCCATTCCGAAAAGAGCATTGTCTTCATCGTCGCTGTTTTGAAATTTGTCAAAGTAAGCATTTATTTAAAAGAAATTTTTATTTTCTTCCGAATCGATGTCATCGCCTTGAAAGTAATCCCCTCCAGATATAAATTACTTATGCCAATGGATTTTTCAATCTTCGTTTTCCGGGATGGCCTTCAGCACTCTCTTCAATGCGGCTTGTATCTCTTCTATTGACTCAAAACGGTATCCCCGAAGCGATCTTTTGAGTTTGCTGAATAACCAGAAGTCACACGGTAACAAATCAGGTAAATACGACGGTTGTGGAAAAATATGGGTCCAGACTTTGTCGAAATGATCTCGACTAATTCAGTGTGAGACGCTGCATTATCGTGTTGTAAAAACCAAGAATTTTCTCGCTACAATGAGGCCCATAACATCCTTCAAAATGGTCTTCCCTGATTCTTTTGAAATGCCAACATGATAAGCATGATCTGTAATTGTTAATCGACGATTTACAAGCTCCAAATCTTTGATTTTCTGGATGTGAGCTTTGTCGGTCGAGGTTGATGGTCGACTTTCCACATAACATTATCATCTAGGGCTTTTTGCACCATCCTCAATGAATCAGCAGCAGAAATTTCATTCCGCAAACAAAATTTAAGGCAAACTCTTTGCTCAACAAATGCAAAAATCATAAATATCGAAAAATTCACTTCTAGAAGATTACAAAACGAAGCGTATCTCCAAATGTGATGAATATGTTGATGTGAACCTTGGCACATATATCAAAGATAGTCTAATCAACCTAAAATTATCAGCACTGCTACAAATTAATTTTCGTGCGCACCCTAATTTCAAACGTTACCTTACTTTTTGGACTCAGTAGTATATCCTCTTCATCCGTTGGTTCATCTACTTTAGGGGGGGGGGGGGTACTTATCACAACAATATCTACGTTATGATAAGTGTGATAACTAATATCTTCAAGTGCTGTGTCAAGCCTTTTGATGCGCTTGGCATAAAATTGATACAATACTAAGCGCACCAAATTCATCAAGATCTATTATAAACTGAGTTTACAATTAATTGAATTCGAATTACAGTTAGACCCCACAGAAATCCGTTGTCGTCAAACGAGGACAGAATCCAAATACGAACAGAAACATTATAGAAAAATAAAAGTGATTTCTAATTATTTACAGTATTGTACTACATAACTGAGCTAATGTCTACAACCCCAAAACCAAACAAATATAAATAAAGAATAAGCACAGTCGCTCTACTCAATTAGCTGACTCCTTTACCTTTCATGCCATAGAGGAGCTTTATGACAGTGATCACTTCCCCTTACTGTTAAAGTATAGGTCAACAGAATCGTAATTTATTTATTTCTGTTCTAACAATATTAATGTCTTTCAATCTGCCGAACAACAATTTATTCGTTGAGTCGTAAATGTATTAAAAATACCCAGATTGTTCTTTTTTCCATTTGAGGATCTGATGATAAAGAGCACTTTTTGAAGCGATTATTCCTAATCTTGCCTGTTGCCCTAAAACCTCTTTCTCTCGATGTTTTTCAATGATCACGACTGGTGATAAAATTATCAGATAATATAATGTGATCTGACGATACTCACTCTAATAGTTCTAAAAAAGTCTAGAACTGAGAGATAATGAATTATTATCAATACATTTTCCTCGCTAACAGTATGTTTGCACCACAGTAGGTTTCAAATTTGTAACAATATTCAGTGGATCTGCAGAGCATACAGGTTCAAAACTGTTTTGCAGAATGATGACTAAAATATTTATTCATAGCTGCATCTATACAACTGAGAATGAAAAATCCCTATGTTGGGAGTTTCTATTCAGAATCTCTACAAGAAGTCTAACTTTGTACATTTCATCATTTCTATCAAGTTTTGAATTATTAGCAAAATGCAAGAATATTTCTATTTCCTGAAAGCGATTTCTTGATACAGCTTTGGACTGGACACTAATGATATAGAAAGATCCTCATATGGACTCCCAGTTTTAAAATATCTTCATCCATCAGCGTCTTAAAGATTTTTACCGGAGTTTCGTTTTTTAATTGTTTTTTTTTCAACTTAAATATAACCATGCATTTCATTCATACTAAGGTCAATTGTATCCTCATTCCAGGTTGGTTGAACTTCTGGAGTTATTTTTTTTAGATGAATTAGATTCGAAGTTTTTTTTTTGTTTTATCCATTCCGAAAAGAGCATTGTCTTCATCGACGCTGTCTTGAAATTTGTCAAAGTAAGCATTCATTTAAAAGAAATTTTTATTTTCTTCCGAATCGATGTCATCGCCTTGAAAGTAATCCCTCCAGATATAATTTACTTATGCCAATGGATTTTCCAATCTTCAAAACAGTTCAAGTCGATTTCCGGTATGGCCTTCAGCTCTCTCTTCAATGCGGCTTGTATATCTTCTTCTGACTCAAAACGGTATCGCCGAAGCGGTCTTTTGAGTTTGCTGAATAACCAGAAGTCACATGGTAACAATTCAGGTCAATACGGCGGTTGTGGAAAAATATGGGTCGAGATTTTGGCGAAATGATCACAATGACTAATTCAGTGTGAGACGCTTCATTATCGTATTGCAAAAACCAAGAATTTTCTAGAATTTTCTCGCTACAATGACGCCCATAACATCCTTCAAAATGGTCTTCACTGATTCTTTTGAAATGCCAACATGATGAGCAAGATCTGTAATTGTTAATCGACGATTTACAAGCTCCAAATCTTTGATTTTCTGGATGTGAGCTTTGTCGGTCGAGGTTGATGGTCGACTGGGACGCTCTTCCTCTTCTACAAGTTCTCAATCTTTTTGGAACTCTTTATGCCACTTGTAAACATTTTTTTCCACATATCGTTATCACCTAAGGCTTTTTGCACCATCCTCAATGAATCAGCAGCAGAAATTTCATTCCGCAAACAAAATTTAAGGCAAATTCTTTAATAAAAAACAAGTACTGTGTTTTAAGGAATTTTACTTAATAATTGCGATTCGTAACGCGTTTCACTACACCGTAGCTTCTTCAGACGAATGAATGTACAGAAAATAAGAATGAGAATATAAATATAAATGTTCTTGAGTAATTAAAAGCTTATTGGGTTGCTTCTTCTTAAGTGGTTATTCATGACAGGTATATCCAATAAAATTAAGGAATAGATTGCTCCCCGAAGAGATTCAATTGGGGTGAATGGCTTAATTCGACTTGTTCATTGATGAGTCTACCTGAGTGTTTGTATTTATTGATTTCTAAAGTTTCCCAAAGATCTACCTTCCAATATTTATTATCTGTATGCAAAATTTCAAACTGTGGGTCGAAAGAGTGATTATTTTCTAAGAGATGATTCGCGTAATTTGAATCTGATTTTTTATTTGAAAAACTGCGTTTATGTTCCGATATTCTAATATTAAAATTTCTATGTGTTCTACCAATGGAGGAATTATCACAGTCATTGCAATTCAATCCATAAACACCTGATTTATTGTTTTTACCTGGTTTGGTTTTATTATTTTTATATATTTGCCTAAATTATTATTAGTTTGGAAAGCTATGTTGAAATTATTGCTACTCTAGAATGATTTCAGTTTCTCACTTGTAATGTCAACGTAGGTTAAGGTGTTGAATTTTTGTTTCAATTTATCCACAGGGTAAACTTCATTCAATGCGATTCTACTTTGTTTTTTATTTAAAATATTATTTATTATTTTGGGATTGTAACCATTATTTTCGGCTATTTGTTTAATCAAATTTATTTCATTGTTGAAATTTTCTGGTGATAACGGATGTTAATTAATCTATGAATAAAACTATAGAATGCTGACACGTGTCATCCGTATCAACATAAAATGTCAGCATTCAATAGTTTCATTCATAGATTGATTAACATCCCATCACAAGTTCGACAAAGCAGATTGGCACAAATTCCAAACATTAAAAAAGTCAAGAGAAAGCCTTCCTCCACTAATGAATGACAACGAAATGAATACAATTAGTGTGGTGAATGATTTTGACACGCTGTATATTAGAAGCGGCTGACCAGGTTATTCCGTCAACGAATATCGCAAATTCGCGAAAAAAGAATTATTTATCCACTCTGAGTAGCACAACTTCGAGCAAAGAGGTATAGAATAAAATAAAATCATTATCCGGTAACTCTCGCAAAAATCAATTACATTCCATAACAGACTCTAATGATACCCTTATTACTGACCCATTTGAAATTCGGTCAAATGTTGTCGAAAGACTAATCTGATGAAAAACTCCCAGATGATTTTACTAACCTCAACCGCAGCCAAAGACGCAGTAAAATTAAATTTCCTTGCTGAGATCCCAAGTCCTCACAAAGATTGGCAACGAAATTCACAAGCTGAACTGAATCTTTCTTGGAATAGAGAATGGACCTCCATGGCAAATACTTACTCAAGAAAAATAAGATATAGATTCAGCGATATCAATCCCGCTAAATAGTTTACCAGAAGAGACCAAATCGTTATCAACATGCTAAGAAAAGCAAATGTACCTTAATCTTTCGATAGTCGCTTATACTCAAATGAGGCATACGACTCTAAATAAAGAAATTGAAAAAAATAATAATAAGAAAGACTCCTCTGATGAAAAACTCCCAGATGATTTTACTAACCTTAAACGCGATGAAGAGCGCAATTTTGTATGGCCTACTGATAATGATGAACGGAAAAATTGAGTTACACGAACTAATGGGAGCATTAAGAAATACAAAGAACACAAGTGCCGTACCGGATAACGTCCCATACGTTTTGATTAAGAATATGCCCGAAAATGCATTCGCTCATCTTCAAAATTCATACAATTTCTTCCCCGATGAATGGCTCAAAGCAATAGTTGTACTCATCCACAAACATGATAAAAAGCTTTCCTTATTGACTAGCTACCGGCCAGTGGCCGTCACTTGCTGCTTCTGCAAACTTCTTGAAAAAATCATAAGCAGAAGAATTGAATGGCACCTTGAGACTAAAGATCTATTATCTAATCTTCAAAATGGTTTTCGTAGAACAAGATTGACCACTGACTGTCTCGTAGCCCTTGAATCCACAATTAGTGACTTACCAAACAATGGTAGAAATTTCTACTCGCCGCATTAGATATTAACAAGTGGTTCAATATGCTCTGGATGCACAGAATAATTGAACAATCATATAAAATGGGTATCAGGGGCAATATTCTCCACTTCATAAACAATTTTCTCCAAGACAGATCTATCAACGTGAGGGTAAATGGTAGATTTTCCGAGCAATTTAGCATAAATAACAGTGTTCCTCAAGGCTCCGTACTCAGTGTCACTCTCTTTCTTATCACGATGAATGAGATATTAGAAAAAATTGACAAACCGTTATTTGCCACTATGTTTGCGGATGATCTCACCATAGGCATTTCGGGGGTAAACCTGTCCACTTTCCCTTGTACCAATATTTCCCAAGATACTAGAAAAAATTATGTGCACTCAGGTTTTGGATTATTTCGAATCTCATGAACTTTTTTTCAATAATCAGTATGGCTTTAGAAAGGGCCGAAGCACCGCAGATGCTATTGTGCAATTCATTAATAATACAATGCATTGTTTTGAAGCAGGGTTGTACTCACTCTCACTGTTTCTTTTCCTCATCAGGGCCTTCGTCTGCGTGTCTCACCCGGCACTAATGCGTAAACTGGAGAAGTACAAATTCGATTCGAGAAGTAGAGAATTAATATTATCTTTTTTAACTAATGGATTTCAGGCAGTCTGCAGTCAGACTGTTGGTCGGAGAGGAAGGAAATCACGATTGGGGTACCTCAAGGCTCAATCATGGGGCCAGTGCTTTTTCTCATCTTTATTGATGATTTTCCTGATTACTTGAAAGACTACCTGACCCTTCTGTTCGCTGACGATTCTACCATCTCGGTCGATTGTACGGATCTGGTGCATGCGGCGGAGCTGTCTGAGATTGCGCAGTCGAGGGCTCTGGATTGGTTCGCGGGAAACAGGCTGTGCATGAACGAAAGTAAAACAGAAAAAGTGGTTTTTAGTCTGAGACGCGTTGAATCTTCGAGTGTTAGGTTTTTGGGAATCTATCTAGACTCTCGTCTTACCTGATCCATCCACATAAGTCACCTCGCAGCCCGGTTGAGCCAAAACATATTTGTCCTGCTCAACCTGGCATCTTCTGTCTCAACAGATGTCTCGAAGATTGCTTATTATGCCTTATGCAAATCTTATGTTAGATATGGACTTTTAGTCAGGGGTGTCTCCGGCGAGATTGAGAGAATTTTTAGGTTGCGAAGGCGTGCTGTAAGAATAGTTAGTCGATTGGGGTACAAGGATTGTTGTAAAGACGCGTTCAAGTTAAATCGAATTCTTACGTTGCCAAACCTATTCATATTCGAAAATCTCATGTATGCGCACATAAATGTTGACTCATTGTTGGTCAATAGGGACAGGCACTCTCATAATACGAGGACCAGAGATGATATCTACATACCTTACCATAGACTGAGTAAGTAGCAGAATGGTCCTGGATTCTTGTCTCTAAAGTTTTTTAATTTGTTACCTCTAAATGTTAGACATTCATCACCTTCAAAATTCAAGTCTTGTTTGAAAGTGTTTTTGACTGAAAATATATTTTATGACAAAAAGGAATTCCTGAGCAAAAACTGGTCAGTTCATAATTTCAATATTCGTGTAAATCCTGTTGTATAATTTATTTGTTATGAATTTCTTCTTGATATACTTTTATCTATTTTCAAGTGTATAAAAGGTAAGAAGATGTATAATTTATAGTGTAATACAATTTACCTTTAATTTTCTTTTGACATGTACAAGTACAAAGATTTTATACAAGCATGAATAAACTATTCACTTCACAGTCCATACTACAAGCTTGTCTAACTGATATAGTTAATTTTTCACACCGAAATGCTATGAAAATATCTAAAAGCAAATCCACGATTACAGTTTTTGAACGTCGCTGCAGTTTCGCTTCGCCGCGCCTATACATCAACAGTTCGCAACTGAAAATCGTCGACGAGGTGAAAATACTAGGTATGACATGGGATGAATATCTACGCTGGTCCCCGCATATTCGAAAATAGAAACATGATTGGACCAAAGAATGAACGTATTGAAAATTCTGAATAGTAGAAACTGTGGAGCTGACCAAGATATTCTTAGAAAAACCTATCATGCATTTGTGATTAAACTGGATTATGGTAGCTTCGTTTATGGGACAAGTTCTGATTCTTAGCTAAAAACACTAGAAGACATCAATAATAATGCTGCAAGTTCAGTTCCTGGCATTTCAGCCTATGCGAATTGTGTTCCTTTGAAAATTCGCAAAAAAAATCTTCTACTGAGATTTCAAAAGCTGCCATCAGCTCTAAGCATCAAAACTATGCTTGCATCTTAAATGTTAGTAACTTTAAAGGAATATTCAATACTTTACAACACAATACCTCAATGATACCACCCTCGACAGCATTTTTACCAAGAGTTGATCTACACTTTGTTGGTCGTAAAGCTGTGCTTAAAGGTAATATTCCTTTCTATTTCAATGAATACATCGCAAACCACTATAGTAATTCGACCACAATCTATACTGATGGCTCAGATATTGATCATCATTATCAGTAGGCCATACAGAATTGCGCTCTTCATCGCGTTTAAGGTTAATAAAATCATCTGGGAGTTTTTCATCAGAGGAGTCTTTCGAAAACATTTCACCGAATTTCAAGCGATATTTCCAGCTGACCTAGCCGGATGAACACGTGTTCGATGATGCACATCACTAATTTGTCCGCAACGTTCAAATTTGTGGATTGAATTCACTACAGATAGGCGAGTAGGTGCTTGATGATGACCAAAAGCAATACGAACGTTTCGAACTGTGTTCGCGAAATTTTCACAGGTTTCATAGAGAATTTACACTATTTCTTTGTGTTGTGCGAGGGTCAATCTTTCCATGATTGTAATTCTTCCAGTTTTCACTTGTTAAATCTCCATGCAATGACAGTTCTATGTTGACAGTTCAGAAATGGCGGCAGATTTAAAATGAAACCTGCCGATGGAAGACCCTTTATTACTAGATACATCTACTTGTGAAATTTGATATAAAGGACTTCTAAGATACATACTAAGATAACTTGTGCGTTTATACATTGTATGGCTTCATTTAATTTCTCCAAAAACAGAAAAACCTGGGATTCCCAACTGTAAGATTTTATTGTGTATGTTGGGGGTGACTGTGCATATTATTATTATTATTTTCAATTCCTTTATTTAGAGTCGCATGCCTCACGAACTAATGGGAGCATTAAGAAACGCAAAGAACACAAGTGCTGGACCGGATAACGTTCCATACGTATTCATTAAGAATATGCCCGAAAATGCATGCGCTCATCTTCAAAATTTATACAATTTAATAATTGACAAAAGGTTCTTCCCCGATGAATGGCTCAAAGCAATAGTTGTACTCATTCATAAACATGATAAAAAGCCTTCCTTATAAACTAGCTACCGGCCAGTGGCCCTTCACTTGCTGCTTGTGCAAACTTCTTGAAAAAGTCATAAGCAGAAGAATGGCACCTTGAGACTAAAGATCTATTATCTAATCTTCAAAATGGTTTTTGTAGAACTAGATCGACCACTGACTGTCTAGTACCCCTTGAATCCACAATTAGTGAAGCTTTCAACAATGGTAGAAATTTCTACTCGCCGCATTGGATATTAACAAGTGCCTCAATATGCTCTGGAGGTACAGAATAATCGAACAATCATATAAAATGGGTATCAAGGGCAATATTCTCCACTTCATAAACAATTTTCTCCAAGACAGATCTATCAACGTGAGGGTAAATGGTAGATTTTCCGAGCAATTCAGCATAAATAACAGTGTTCCTCAAGGCTCCGTACTCAGTGTCACTCTCTTTCTTATCACGATGAATGAGATATTAGAAAAAATGGTCAAACAGTTATTTGCCACTATGTTTGCGGATAATCTTACCATAGGCATTTCGGGAGTAAACCTATCCACTTCTGAGTCCATACTACAAGCTTGTCTAACTGATATAGTTAATTTTTCAAACCGAAATGGTATGAAAATAATATCCACGATTACAGTTTTTGAACGTCGCTGCAGTTTCGCTTCGCCGCGCCTATACATCAACAATTGGCAACTGAAAATCGTCGACGAGGTGGAAACACTAGGTATAAATGGGATAAATATCTACTCTGGTCCCCGCATATTCGAAAATGGAAACATGATTGGACCAAAAGAATGAACGTATTGAAAATTCTGAATAATAGAAACTGGGGAGCTGACAAAGATATTCTTAGAAAAACCTATATTGCATTTGTGAGAAGTAAACTGGATTATGGTAGCTTCGTTTATGGGACAAATTCTTATTCTTAGCTAAAAACACTAGAAGTCATCAATAATAGAGTTGCAAGACTAATAACAGGAGCTTTCAGAAGCAGTCCAGTTCCTGGCATTTAAGCCGATGCGAATTTTGTTCCTTTAAAAATTCGCAATAAAAATCTTCTACTGAGATTTCAAAAGCTGCCATCAACTCTAAGCATCAAAACTATGCTCTGATCAACTCGCTTCCGAATAATCATCATAAGAAATCATTCAGGAGTATGATTCGAAATTGCAGCTCAATTGTTAGTAACTTCAAAGGAATATTCAATACTTTATAACACAATATCTCAATGATACCACCCGGGACAGCATTTTTACCAAGAGTTGATCTACACTGTGGTCGTAAAGCTGTGCTTCAAGGTAATATTCCTTTGTATTTCAATGAATACATCGCAAACCACTATAGTAATTCGACCACAATCTATACTCAGGCTCAGTACAAGAGAGTAAGGCGGGTTGTGCCATAAGAACTCCTGAACTGAATTACACCCAAAGTTTTAGATTACCGGATGATTACTGTGTTATGTCTGCCAAAGCTTATGCTATCCAATCCGCATTAAAACTAGTTGAAGAACGAGACTTTCATAGCACACTTATTTATTCAGACTCTATCACTTGCCTTAAGGGCATACGTACTGGCATCAGTAATAATTCTCTCATTAACGTCATAAGAGACCAATTGTTCAGCACACAGAATGAAATTACCTTTCTGTATACTCCGGCTCACTGCGGGATTTAGGAAAATGAAGAGGTCGACACCGCAGCCAAAGACTCAGTTAAATTAAATTTCCTTGCTGAGATCCCAATTCCTCACAAATATTGGCTACGAGATTCACAAGCTGAACTGAATCTTTCTTGGAATAGAGAATGGGTCTCCATGGCAAATACTTACTCAAGAAAAATAAGATATAGATTCAGGATAACAATCCCGCTAAACAGTTTACCAGAAGAGACCAAATCGTTATCAACAGGCTAAGAAACGGCCAAACTAACCTGACTCATGTTTCTCTTATCACCAAAGAAGAGAAGCCTGTGTGTTAATTTTACCAGCTGAATTTAGACGTCAGTCACATATTGATAGAATGTGACTGGTTTGAGAACGACCGCAGGATCTTGGAGATGACAAAAGATCTGAAATCATTGCTAAGCACCCACTCTGGCTGTTCCAAGGTTATATCCTTTCGCAAAGCATGTAACCTTTATAATACAATTTGATTTCTTAGTGACATGTAATCTATATAAGTGCTTTCTTTCACTCATTTTAATGATATGTAAAATCTGAAATTTACTTAATCTTTCAGTAGTCGCTCATACTCAAATGAGGCATGCAACTATAAATAAAGAAATTGAAAAAAATAATAATAATATGCACAGTCACCCCCAACCTACACAATAAAATCTTACAGTAGGGAATCCCAGATTTTCCTGTTTTTGGAGAAATCAAATGAAGCCATACAATGTATAAACGCACAAGTTATCTCAGTATGTATCTTAGAAGTCCTTTATATCAAATTTCATAAGTAGATGTATCTAGTAATAAAAGGTCTTCCATCGGCAGGTTTCATTTTGAATTTGCCGCCATTTCTGAACTGTCAACATAGAACTGTCATTGCATGGTGATTTGACAAGTGAAAACTGGAAGAATTTCAATCATCTAAAGATTGACTCTCGCACAACACAAAGAAATAGTAAAACCTGTGAAAATTTCGCGAACACAGTTCGAAACGTTCGTACTGCTTTTGGTCATCATCAAGCACCTACTCGCCTATCTGTAGTGAATTCAATCCACAAATTTGAACGTTACGGACAAATTAGTGATATGCATCATCGAACACGTGTTCATCCGGCTAGGTCAGCTAGAAATATTGCCGCTGTAGCTGATAGTGTGACTTAAAAGCCAAATTTGTCCATTTCGAGGCAATCACAGGAATTGGGCATTTCCCCAATCCTCTCAACTAATTCATATGAAATAGTCTACAACAGGTGAAAATCCAAGAGCAGCACTAATGCTCAGGAGGAATATAAATTTTGCATCTGTACCAGAATTCATCACTAGAGATCTAGCAACAGCTCTAGTAGAGGTGCCAATGATAAGGGGTAAGAGGCACATTATCATGGCCTCAGCATATTTCTCAGGAGAAACATCCTCCCCACCACCAGAAGAGGTACAAAAACTCGTAAGCTGGTGCCACAAGGAAAATAAACATTTGATCCTGAGCTGCGATGCGAACGCTCACCACACCGTACGGGGCAGTACCGACGTCAATGAAAGAGGTGAATATCTTCTAGAATACATCTGCTCTAATAACATAGACATTATAAATAGGGGTAATGAACCAACCTTCATAAATGCGGTTAGGCAAGAGGTCCTGGATCTCACCCTTGCCTCGCCATTTATACTACAATCAATTAAGAAGTGGCTGGTCATTAGACGAAATATCTATTTCGGACCGCCAAATGATTGGTTTCGAAATTGACTCAGATATGATTCAAAAAGTGGAATATAGAGCACCAAAAAGGGTGGACTGGGATCTCTTTGAAGAGAGGTTAAAGTCTGAACTGGATGGTCTTGAATATTACATGACCACAGTAGAAGAACTACAAAATGATTCTACTCACTTAATCCAAACACTAGTATCAGCATTTGAGGAGAGCTGCCGAATGAGGAAAAAACACTTCTCAAGGGATACGCCTAGAGCCAGAAAGGCATTCAATAGAGCGTAAACAACAGGTGAATGGGACGCCTACCGAGAAGCTCTAACTAAGTACAACAAAGAACTCAGGAACTCCAAACGAGAATCATGGAAATCCTATTGCGAGGGGATCAATGATCTTGCCCCAGCTGCATGTACTTGGCCTTAATAAGGAGCATGGAGGAGAGTATTCTGAAGACTTCGGCGGAAGCTTGAGGGTACTTCAAAATACCCACTCCCCAGGCTCGAAAATACTCTCCATCAATAGCACCTAACAACAAGAGATAGAACTGTATAGCTCCAGTAGGGAAACCAAAAATCTAGCGGGCTGAATCTTCACACTAGATAGGGTGAAGTGGGCCACCAAATGCTTCAAACCCTACAAATCACCAGAGGCGGACGGAATCTATCCGGTCATGTTGCGAAAAGGCAACACATATACAGCCCCATGTCTGAGAGCTATACACAAAAAACAATTTGCCTACCAACCGGGCAAATCTACAATTGATGTTCTACACGCTCTAGTCAAAGAAGTGGAAGGAGCACTAGAGGTTAAGGAAATAGCCTTAGTTCTATTTGGAGACATAGAACCTTCAACAGTACCTTCTATACATCCATTAGCAATGATGCAAACAACAAGGGAGTCGAAACACCCACCATCAAATGGATCAGAGAAATGCTCAAGGGCCGGATCATAACGGCCACTTTTGGAGATACTGAAATATCGGTATCAGCAGTGAAAGGATGCCCTCAGGGAGGTGTTCTAACTCCTGTACTATGGTCAGTAGTTGTTGATGGCCCCTTAGAAAGACAGAACATCGCTGGCTTTAACGCACAAGGCTATGCTGATGATCTAGTCATCATCCTTAGGGGAAAGCATGATGGAATTTTATCGAACCTGATGCAAGAAGCCCTCTATATCGTAAATGAATGGTGTGCTGAAGAGTGGCTCAGCATCCATCCAGACAAAACCATTCTAATTCCATTCACAAGACGTAGAAAGTTGAACTTGAAGCCCCCCTTTCTGAATGGACATACTCTGACATTCTCGGAACAGGCTAAGTATCTAGGGTTAACCCTAGATCAGAGACTTAACTGGAATTCACACATTGACAAAACTCTTTCCAAGGCTACATCGTGCATATGGGCATGCCGTAGACTCTTCGGAAAGACCTGAGGGCTACAGCCAAAAATAACCTACTGGTTATACACAGATATAATGCATAATAGACCCATTGTCACATATGCATCGTTCGATTGGTGGACAAAAACATCAGAAATAACTACGCAAACCAAGCTGCAAATACTGCTGCGGCTAGCGTGCGTGGACATAACAGGGGTTATGAGAAGCACCCCGACTATGTAACTCTGAGTTACATAGCGCCAAGAAACTTATCACAACCATCGGATATAATGCCGCTTAAGTTTGATTTTCATACACCCTTCGAAGTGGCCATAGAAGACGGCGCGGCACCATCGTAAAGGGAAAAATAAATCAATTAGGCCAAAAATCCTCCATATGGTACACGGACGGATCAAAAACGATTGATGAAACAGTAGCAGGCATATATATACCCAAGTACTCGTCATTAGTGCCTCTGGGCTCTACTTCCACAATCATGCAAGCAGAAACACTTGCTGTAAATCTGTGCTGTCAGGAGGGACTACGAAGGAAACTCAAAGGTCCACAGATTCACATTTTAATGGACAGTCAGGCAGTGATTCAAGCTCTAAACTCTTACAGTTATCGGATCATCTCTGTCTGGGAATGCCGTCAGTCCTTAAAGCAACTTGCTGAGGGAAACAAACTTTTCCTGTGGTGGGTGCCTGGCCACGAAGGCATACAAGGAAATGAAGCCGCTGACGAACTGGCTAGATCAGCTGCTGGAATTCCACCCATCGGACCTGAAACGTTCTGCGGTCCAAGCAAGCCGCACAGACCACAAGAACTGGAACGGTGTGAAGAATCTAGCAAAAAAGAATACTGAAGGAAAACACCAGACCAAAGGCAAGCGAAAAAGTTTATTGACTATTCGCCAAAGAAAACAAAACAGCTTCTCGACCTCTCTAGGGACGAGCTGAGGACTATAACAGGCCTCCTTACTGCCCACTGAGATACCATCTCAGTAAAATAGGCAAATCGGAAACAGCAACATGCAGAATGTGTAAAGAGGGCGATGAAACAGCTGAACATATTCTTTGCAGTTGCATCGCAACTTCCCGTCAAAGACATATAAATTTCTGTAGCGACAAGCTTGAGCCACACGAAGTAAAAGCGAAAGCTCCCAGAGAGATTCTCAGTTTTGTAAGGAAACTAGATCTACAGGGAAATGAATAAATAAGGGTAACGAACAAGAGACCAACTTGGTCGCAGTTCGGGAAGACTTGCAGAGCCAAGCGACCCCCTCCAACGTAATGTAATGTAATATAAGTGCAGTTAACACCATAACTGAAGTCAAATCACCACGAACAATGCGGTAAATTTGCTAATTGGGCGCTGGAAATGCATTGTGGAGACCCTGTTTCTTCGAACCGAATTATTCTGAATAATGAGGCCTATTTTCAACTGTCTGGGTATGTCAATAAACAAAACTGCCGCATCTGGGGATCCAAAAACCCAAAAGAAATACTCGAACAGCCTCTCCATCCAAAACGAGTGACTGTCTGGAGTGGTTCTTGGCCGAGAGGTTTCATCGGGCTACTTTTTCTCGAATATGAGGCTGGCGCAACCGTTTCAGTGAATGTAAACCGTTACAGAGCGGTGTTGACTGACTTTTTTGGCCCTAACTGGATGCTCATGGCTTGCTAGGTGTTTATTTTCATCGAAACGTGAATTGGCCCCTATAACACCAGATTTAACACCATTAGACTTTTTTTTGGGGTTACGTCAAAGATAAGGTCTACGCTAACGCGTAGACAATATTCGAGCTGTTATACGCGAAATACTACCGCAGTTATGCGAACATGTAATGAAAAATTTCCTATAACGAGGCCCGAGGTAGACACTTTCCAGATATCGTGTTTCATTATTAACCACAGAGTTTATACTTTGCATTAAAATAAAAATATCACCACTTTTATCAAATAAATGGCGTTTTATTAGGAATGAAATCTGCCGATAGAAGACCCTATATTATCTATAAAGAGTCCCTATTTGAGTTCAGTCAATCGCTCTTTCCAGAAAACAAGACATAGAGTCAAATTTTCATGGAACACAGCATATCAGATATTCAGGCAAAACCCACATATTTCTCGTCTGAAAGAACGAAAAGCCACTCTCATGTTTTAACTTTTCCATTTTTTATTCAGTGCACACTTTCGTGAAAAATACAACCATAACTTCAATTTACGATATTAATAATAAGATATGCATTTCAAAATTGCTTTATTCCATTCAAAAGACTAGGACATGGCAGGTAATAGAAGAATATCACGTTAATGATGCATTGAAATAGAATAAATAGATAGTAGAGAGAAGAGGTATAGAAACTTGGCAGTACTTTTAGCGTAAGACTATAAGATTATTTCTAATATCATCTTAACAGCATTTACCGGCTAGAGCTAGACCTGGAGCAGCTAGTAGGGCACGAGCCGGTCCAGCGATGGCAGTTTGTCCGATAGCGTCACGAGTCACAGAGCCTGAAATGGAATAATTCCATTTGTTGTTGTTTTCATCATTTTATAATTCATATCACTCACCAGACGGTCCAGCTAAGACAGCAGCTGGCCCACCACCGGTAGCTCCTACGTTGAGTGGAGCCGCAGCAATAGCAGCAGGAGCAGCAATAGCTAAAGGAGCAGCCAGCGCTAGTGGAGCAGCCAATCTAGCAGCTCCAATACCGAGACCTAGAGGAGCAGCTAATCCAGCGGCACCAATTCCAAGACCTATCGGAGCAGCAATAGCAGCTGGGGCAGCTAAAGCAATGGCTGGGGCTGCAGCGGCGATTAATCCAGGAGTAGCAGCGGCAGTGATAGCTCCAGCAGCTCCAGTACTGGCCAAAAGAGCGCCAGCTTGTGCAGCCCCAGAAATAGCTGAACCATCAGGTCCAATCACTGTGGCTTTCGCTGATGGACCTTGTAGAGTTGCTGCTGGACCAGCAGGTCCGATTAGTGTAGCTCCAAGTCCAATGACCGAAGCGCTCACTGTTGAAATCAGGGCAAGGGAAAGGATTCCGAAAGCCTACAAAGAAATAAAGCAATTAGAACGGAAATAAATATCATTTGAAGTTTTTGAAATATATCCGAAAATTATCAAGAAAATAAACTTGAATAAATTCGAGAATGACTCACCAAACTGTTCATCTTGGTTCTTGATAACTGACTTCTTGCAAGAGAATTATGATTAGAAATTAGCCACCCTGAGTTTATATAGTTCTGGAAGTCCTTCATAAATACGTATGTCAAAATTTCCATAAATAGAAATACCTACATATTCCTGTAAGTTGTCCACCCATGTCTTGTGGGGTATTGCATCATGCAAAATCGTAAAAAGTGCGTGATGTTTGATTAAATAAATCCATTTCCTCATGCGATACGGATTGGGAAACAAGATTTACTGATGCGTGAAGAAAAATTCTTCGAAGAATTTAGAATAAATTTGATGATTTTTAATATGGCAAGAGTATGAGAGCAATTTTTATTTACAATTAAGAGTGAAATGAAACCTGGAGAAACATATGATAATAATTGAATGTTTTCAATGAAAATATTAAATTTCCTGCATTCTCACGATGTCATTGCCAATGTCAGTGTCATGCGGTTACCACTCTCTACAAAGAAACATTTGTTCACAAATCAATGACTTTGAAGTATAAACCAATTCTTAGTCTCTTCGGAAACAATCTGTAATTATACAAAATTTTCATAGAACAATTTTCACTAAAGTTATTCGAAGAAAGAAAGTAGCAATTTAACTAACCATCAAGAACTTGACGATATACCGGATGTTCATTTGATGTGTAAGCGATCCATAACTTTGTTCCTATAGAATATCTTGAAGAACTATATATGGAAAAAATTTGGACGCTAACTTTCTGCTTGTTCTGAAGTTATTTCCAAATTATACAAGGTGTTCCATTAGAGAGATTCATATCAAAGTTTCGTTTTTTCTCATTAACTATCTATATTAATTCGCTGAAATGTATGTACTATTATATATCTAACCGAACGACTGCACCAAATTGGAAATTTCTTTTCTTTATGTTTGTTAATGTTAGGAGGAGATTTGTACAGAAGAAAATGGAAAGAAAATTAATCTAAACAGAGGAAAATTGACAAAATCTATTTCAATAACAAAACCATGTTTCTCTGTTGTCTGTATCGATCTCCTAACGATAACTACTACCCTAGATTGGTTCAGTACCTAGGCGATAAGGTAGACATGATCCAAATACAGCATCCGTCAAATGAGGTGATCATAATGGGAGACTTCAACGTCCTCAACATCAACTGGCTCCAACACTCAAAGCACAAGGCGGGGCCCTTTGCGCTCAGCCGCAACTTGTCGATAAGCCGGCAAGAATTCCTGATAATATAACCCATTTTCTTAATACCCTCGATCTCTTTCTTGTTTCAGATCCAGAGAATTTCCGTTTACAGAGCTCAGCTCCCTCAGACAACCCCGACCGCAACCTCGTTTCTGCTACTGGTAACTTCGTACATCACGCAATAAAGATGCAACGCCTTCTAAGAAGATATGGCATTAGAACCGAACCAGCTGGGAGTATCTGGGCGAGTTTTTCTCGTCTTTTCGCTTTAATGACGTCTGTTTCCCAAATCCTGAGATGCCTGCACAGAGTTCGTCACTAAAGTTATTCTTACACATTCCAAACTCTTACACATTCCAAACTCGAAAAAACATCCATTGAAATGCTCGGTTCACTAAAATCTGTCAAGACGCTTTCACAGTTAAAAACAGAGCTTATAAGAACTAGAGAAAATCCAACAGATTAAACTAAAGCTGAATATGTGCGTTTCAAGAACATTTGTAAATCAACAATTGATAAAGCGAAAACCTACCTCAATGAAAGAATAACCAATTGAACTCGTGAGATCTAGTCTATAGCGAAGTCATCCTTCCCACCTATGATTACGTACTTGTAGACATCAACAATGGAGAAGCGTGGCGAATCAATATATCTCAAAGGCCTTTTACAGGGTTTAGCGCACAGTCTTGATGGACTTCTTTTCAGTAGATCGATTTGAGTGGTAGGTGATGGTGTAACGAATGAATGTGTTCAGGTTGAAATAGGAGTACCCCAAGCTTGCCAACTATTTTTTTGTTGCAGATTAATGATCTGCTCCATTCCACTGCAGACAGAATGGTTATAACTTCATACTAACCTTTGAACAAGACAAGGTTTGACTGGCTGCCAATTAGCTGAGGTTTACATGTTTTGCATAGCAAATACTACAATTGTTTTTGAGATTTTGAGATATCTTGGGTAGACATTTCTCAAAAAATTAATCTGCATTATTAATTACAACACTTCAAACTGGGGTGGCTAAAATATGAAAATGAAACTAATGTTTCAATGCAAATTGTGGTCGTTGAGATAGGCGTCCAGGTTGAATAAGCCTGTTATCCAAGAAACAACAAGTAATTGTCAATACAGCTTCAAGGGGTGTTCGTGAAAATTCTAATTTTCGGTAATAATGCAACGCGAATCGCGAAATTTGACACCTGCAGAATGTGCTGAAACAGTGGTGTTAGATAAGCTAAGTTGCACTTATACAAGAATAAGCCAAAAGCTTGGAGTGTCCCATACAATTATTATCAGAATGATTCGCAGGTACAGGGAGATTGATAGTCATGGAAGAGATCTGGAACGTCGTAGGCGATACATGACCATTATTAATGAATTTGCTCTTTGAGACAATGGTTCGCTTCGCGCCTCAGGGTCACTTGTCGCAGCTCGAGATCCAGCTCGAACCGCAGCACGAAGAGACCGATTGAGTTTTGCCAGGGAACATGTCAATGTAAGCTTGGGGTGTCCCATACAACTATTACCAGAATGATTCTCAGGTACAGGGAGAGGGTAGTTATGAAAAGAGACCTGGGCAAGGACGACCTCGAGCAACAACAGCAATCCACGACCGTTTTTCAAGAACTTCCACATTGAGAAAGAGGTTTGCTATTGCTAAGCACCTTCAAAGTAGCTACGACAAAACAGTGGTGTGCAAATTAGCACTAAAACGATACGACAATGTCTCAGGGAATTTAGTTCGAGGCCACGCGACGCAGGTCGAGGCCCAGCTCTAACCGCAGCACATCGAAGCGCCTGATTGAATTTCGCCAGAGAACATGTCAATTGGTTAATAGCTGACTGGAATAGAGTTTTGTTTACAGATGAGTCGAGCTTTCGTCGTTTTCTTTGTGTTCTGTGTGAACAGACGTCGAAATGAGTGATACGCCTAGTGCAATTTGTTACCTACCTATAATTCTGGTGAAGGTTCAATAATGGTATGGGGAGGAATTTCTTTGGAAGCCCGCACCGAGCTGGTGATCATGAATAATGAAACCCTGAATGCTCAGAAGTACGTTACAGACATTTTGAAAAAAATGTTGTGCCATTTTCGTTCATGCATAATAACAACAGACCTCTCCGAGCTCATATCGTTAGGAACAACCTTGAACATCAAGAAATCATTACAATGGAGAGGCCTATGCAAATTCCATACATCAATTCCATTGAACATATCTGAAACACTATCAATAAACCATTAAGAAGCCAGGAAAACCAGTAAGCTAGCTTTATTGAGGTTGGGAACAGACGGATCAAAATTTAGAACGAATATGATCAGATTGCTGTAAGGTCATTGATTTTGAGTAGGAGAACCCGGGGTAGAACGGAAAAGGGGTGGGATACGTGCTGCAGACGCCATATCTAATCGAAAATCGCCCGCAATTTTCAGTGGGATATAATACGTTGAATGGTACGGTCGCTGTAGAATGTTTGATTAGGGTTTTAATTCGACAAAACACCCTGCAAGTTCTAATTTTTGACGCGCAACACCTAGGTAAACATAATTTATTCAATTTTTGTTCTTATAGCATTTCACAGGTTGATTTAAACATATTTTAATGTCGCTAATAGGGTAATTATAATATAAATTAAAAATATTTAACAAGTCATACTATTCGAGTATACGTGAATCACGCTTAGGGGCAGAATGTGGTATACATTGTTCCGCCCCGATAATATTGATAGATTATTCTCATTCACCCAATGGAATATTTATATTTCGTAGATGGTGCGAACATATAAAAGAGAAACCTGTAGTCAGACCTGGTCTGCGAATACCATGAATCAGGTGGTTAATGCAGTTATTAGTGAAGCAATGGGATACAAGGCGGTATCTAATAGATTTGGAGTACCCCCAACAACACTGGAGAGGTATGTTAAAAAAAGGGGGAACAATTCAGAAGCTTTTGTTGAAAGAACGCGTGATAAGTGCCACACTGTTTCATCTATGCTCAAAAGATGGATCTTGTAACGTAACTCAAGGACATGTAAAGACAACTCTTCGGAATGACAATCAAAGAACTGTGCCAACTGGCATATTAGCTGGCACAAAAAATAATTGCCACCATAATTTTAATAGGATTATAGAAATGGTAGGGGAAGATTGCGTTAAAATTTTCTGAAACGACATGGCGATTTAAGCATAAGGAAACCAGAAGCAATTTCTTGAGCAAGGGCGATATAATTAATAGAGTAGCAGTAAACAGTTTCTTTAATTTACTTAATGAAATTCTGGAAAAACACAAATAAGATGCTACCACAATTTGCAATTAGGATGAAATGGGTATTAGCGTTGTTCCAAAACAATTTTCGCAAATAATTGCTACTAGGGACCGTCAAATGGGCGTCCTTACTTCGGCCGAAAGAGGCACCACTTTTACTGTAGAGCAGGGGTGCTCAAACTTGAACTGCTGGCGATCTACCTCAATATTTTTAGACTACTTACGATCCGCTCTGAGAGGCTGCAAGTATATGTGATGCAGGGTTGTCGTACATACACGATACACCCTACCTACCTACCTAGGAAGGGTATATAGATATTAGCTTTCCGCACAATATACGATATTTTGGACAAGGTTTGGGTTAGGTTTAGTTAGGTTCTTCTCTATAATATCAATGAAAAAAACTCATAGTTATTCAAAATTGCGAGTTTTTGGTTGTTACAAAACAAAAGAGAAACATATGGTGTTAAACTTAACTAAGGAGTGACTTTGGATGTTGAAGCGTGGCACTGCATGTCTTCAGCATACTTTTCATAACATGGTACGTAACCACTGAGTGCTAATCGCAAGCATGATTGACAAATGTTAGTCGATTGCGATATTTTGACTTAATTATATTCATTCCAGAAAATGCAGACTCGCACAAGTAAGTTGACCCAAACATTGCCGTCAGTTGAAGGGCGATGCCTTAGATTCGGATATTTATCTTCAGATATAAAACACCAGAAATTTGTATCAGATGCTGTAGGTTTGATATGTATATCTGATATAATCTGCACCAACACATTCTCAACAGAGCATGAGTTCATATTAAACGGATTTGCTATTTCAATAGCTAATTCCTCAATGTTTTTACATGAAAAAGTATAACTCATAAATGATGCTATATTTGCCAATTTACTGTAATTATAAAAACGCATTTCGAATAGTCCCAAAATATTCGATAATTCAGCCTCATGCGTATCATAATTCAACTGTGGAATCCTTGCTTTCAAAGACGGAAAATGTTTCAGATCCTTTCTTTTCAGTTGATACATCATCAGTTGCAATTTACTTTTGTATGCGTTTACTGCGCTAATCATCTCAATAATAGTTTTTTCTTTGCCTTGAAGCTCCAAGTTGATGGTGCTTAAGTGCATTGTGATGTCAGTCAACAATGCCAAATCAGTCAACTATTTTTCGTTTTTCATCATCTGAGTGTCATCACCTCTTATGTCTAGAAAAGCTGTTATTTCGGACAATAATTCTTGAAACCTTTCTAGGAACTTTCCGCGACTCAACCACCTGACGTCCGTGTGAAGAACCAAATCAGTGTGTTCAGCTAACTCCCTATCTACCAACTACTACTTAAAGAGCCGCCGTTGCAAGCTACGTGCAAGGATGGAATTCACAATTTTTGTTGTAATGCCCATAATTTCCTCCGTCTTTAGAAGTTTTGAACACAAAACTTGTTGATGTATAATGGAATGGAATGAAAAAAATGAAGGAAAATCTTCATTAGCACGACACAATGACGCAAAACCGTTTTTGTTTCCATACATAGCTGGTGCTCCATCGGTTGTAATGCACACTAATTTATATATTGGTAGCTTGCAGTTTTCTACAAAATTGAAGAAAACGTCATATATATCATCGCCACGAGTCTTTTCCTTCAGAGGAATGATTGTCAATAATGCTTTCTCAGCCAACATATCATTGAATACCATCCGAATAAAAATACACAGCTGTACAGTGTCTGTCATAACGGTGGATTCGTCGAACTGTAAAGAAAAGTATGTACATTTCATGATATCATGTTTTAGTTTATCTGCCATGTCCTGACTCATGAATTCAATACGCCTTGTGACAGTCGGACGAGATAACTGAAATTCTCTAATAGCAGATATGATTTCTGTTTTATTTTAAACTCTCCACCTTCAATAAATGCTTCCTTCAAAACCGATCCCTCTTCGAATGGTTTCTCGTGTTGGTCACAAACTGATTTGGAATATTATATAATTTGGTGATGACTGATTTGGAATATTTGACTGACATCACGATGCACTTAAACACCATTTACTTGGAGCTTCAAGGTAAAGGAAAAACTATTATTGAGATGATTGGCGCAGTAAACGCATTCAAAAATAAATTGCAACTTATGAAAGATTATGAAAAGAATCTGAAACATTTTCCGTCTTTGAAAGCAAGGCTGAATTTTCAAATATTTTAGGACAATTCGAAATGCGTTTTTATGATTGCAGTAATTTGGTAAATATAGCATCATTTATGAGTTATCCTTTTGTCATGTAAAAACATTGAGTAGTTAGCTACTGAAATAGCAAGTCAGTTTAATATGAACTCATGTTCTGTTGAAAATGAATTGGTGCAGATTATATCAGATATACATCTTACAGCTACAGCATCAGAGAATTCTTGAGTTTTCTATCTGAAGATAAATATCCGAATCTAAGGCTAATAGCACTTCAACTGACGGCATTGTTTGGGTGAACTTACTTGTGCGAGTCTGCATTTTCTGAAATGAAGATAATTAAGTCAAAATATCACAATCGACTAACTGACGATCATATGTCATCATGCTTGCGATTAGCACTCAGTGGTTACGTACCATCTTATGAAAAGTATGCTGAGGACATGCAGTGCCACGCTTCAACATCAAAAGTCACTCCTTAGTTAAGTTTAACAGCGTATGTAACTCTTTTGTTTTGTAACAACCAATAAACTCGCAATTTTGAATAACGGTGAGTTTTTTCATTGATATTGTAGAGAAGAACCTAACTAAACCTAACCCAAACCTTGACTAAAATAATGTATATTATGCGGAAAGCTAATATCTATATATGAAACGGTACACCCTACCTAGGTAGGTAAGTAGGGTGTATCGTGTATGTACGACAACCCTGCATCACACATACTTGCAGCCTCTCACAGTCGATCGTAAGTAGTATAAAAATATTCAGGTAGATCGCCAGCAGTTCAAGTTTGAGCACCCCTGGCTAACGGTAAATCGACTTTGTAAAAAACACATGCATATGAGTGGTACAGTGAATTCAGCAGCAGCCGAGATGTGGTGAAAGATTTGCTCGCGGTGGTCGACCATCAACATCTCCAACTAAAGTTACTATTGATAAAGTGAGGAAAATGGTAACTGAAAATAGTCATTTAAGTTTGAGAGAGATAGGCAAACAAAAGCGTTTTGAGAATGTGAGGTAGGACATAGAAGGTTCTATGTCTCAAGAATCAATTCGTACCATTTCAAGCGATAGTTTGGGCATGAAACGCGTTGCTGCTCGATTTATTCTAAATGACCGTAAATTCCTTCAATAATTGAATCGCGTAAAGATATGCTAGAACGACTCAATTCCTACCTCACATTCTCAAAACGCTTTGTAACTGGTGATGAGACATTGATTTATGAGTTTGACATGCAAACCAGTCAACAACGAAACGAAACACAAAAAAACCGCGTCAAAGTCGACCAAACGTCAAGGTAATGTGGAATGTTTTTTTTGATTATAGCGGTGTTGTTCACTCGGAATTCTTGCCAGAAGGTCAGACGGTAAATAAAAAATATTATCTGAGCACTATTCAGTGTTTGAGAGCAAATTTGTCAAAAAAAGTCAGATTTGTGGATAGAAAACTCATGGATTTTGCACCACGATAATGCAACATCTCACAAAACTATCTTTGTGAAATAATTTCTCTCCAAAAATGATAATATAATAACAGATAATGGGTGATAGATAATGGCCGAGCTCGGCGAGGTCGTCAGCGGCGTCCCGCAGGGATCTGTATTGGGTCCCTATTTATTCATTATTTTTTTTAATGACTTAGTAGAATCTGTGCGCGCTGCAGATCTTCTGTTGTTCGCGGATGACACTACCGTGATCGAGGAAGACTCTAGTGAGATAGAACTTTAATCTAAAATGAATACCACTCAAGCCGCTCTCTTTGATTGGTTTCGTGCTAACGAACTAAGTGTCAATATTGTAAGACCTCTAAGATTATTTTTACCCACAGGAAAGTCAATTTTGTTAGTCCACCAAGTTCCTTGGGGTACGACTCGATTCTAAATTGGGCTGGGAGCAGCATGTCGATTGCCTAGCGGCTCGGATTTCTGGAGGTATTTTTCTGCTTCGAAACCTGAGTAAGATGCTCCCGGGTAGTGTGATTCGTTCTGCCTATTTTTCACTTATTCAATCCCACATATGTTATGCTTTGTCAAGCTGGGGCCATTCAACACATGCTAGTAGAATTTTTGGTTTACAACGCAAAGTCATATGAATTATTTCAAATAAACAATACCGAGACGATGTTAGAGACACTTTTGTCTCTCTCAAAATCATGACATTTCCTTCATTGTATATATTACAATGTTTATTGGAGGGAAAAAGAGATAAAAGCCATTCATTAAATAGAGATTTTCATAATTATCCTACCACGAGTGTCTGTGACATACGTGCAGACTTTCTACGCCTGGAATCGAGTAGGTTTAGTAGAAACTATTATAATAAGATATTTCTTAACAAGTTGCCGGTGACTATAAGATCACTTTCATTCGATAATTTCAAGAAAATCTTTAAAAAAATTTTGCTTGTGAACCCCTTTTACTCCACTGTTGAATTTTTAAATTGTCCGCTTACAGTAAACTCTTTTGAGTTGTAATTTTTAATTGTATTTGTGTTGTCTATACTTTTTTTTATTTTTACACTAATTATTTGTAGCTTATGACATGTGCAAACTACTTTGTGAAACCAGTGCAAGCACGCAATAAATCTATTCTATTTATTCTATTCTATTCTATTCCATTTTGGGCTTCCGAATGTAACTGGACGTCATTTGACAACCGTTTGATATTTCGGGCTACCGAAGAGACGTATGGTTAGTTGAATGTTTACCGTTTGTGAATATGGATTGTTATACCGTCGCTCAGCGTGTTAATTTTGTAAAAATTATATTACAAAAATGGTTACTCTCCGGCGCGTGTATTTCGCGCATTACGCAATGAGTTTGGTCGTCATGGACGCCCGACAGAGCACACTTTAGCAGATACAGTGCGTAAATTTGAGCGAACCGGATCCGTGATAGACATTTTGAGGCCAGTGATCATCGTACAGTCGAAAATATTGCGGCTGTAGCCGCTAGTGTTCAAGAAGACCCAAATTTGTCGATTCCGCGGCGCCGGCAGGAATTGAGCCTATCCTATTATGGCGTATTTTGCATTTAGATTTGCATCTTCACCCATATGAAGTCAGTCTCACGAAAATCTACAGGAAGGTGACCACCCCATGCGCCGCGATTAAGTTGATGGGATGCACGAGCGACAGGAATGAAATGCTGAATTCAAGCATCGAATTTTTCTTCAACGGCGAAGCCCATTTTGAGCTTGGCGGTTATGTTAATAACCAAAATTATCGTTTCTGGGGCTCATAAAATCCACATGTAATCTTCGACAAGCCACTGCACCCACCCAGAATCACTGTTCGGACATTGTGGTCCGGCGGCGTCATCGGGCCGTATTTCTTCGAAGATGACAATGGGAACAACTTTACCGATAACCGAATATTTTTGGCCGGCAATTAAAGATATGGAACTGGACGATATGTGGTTCCAACAGGACGGCGCAACTTCGCACACAACGCCAGCGATGATGACCGATCGAAGTTTCCGGGCCGAGTAATTTCGTTTCGGCGATGCCCTTTGGCCATCAATATCGTGCGATTTGAACCCTTTGGACTTATTTTTATGGGGCTACGCCAAGAAACGTGTCGATGCCGACTCTCTTCAGATGCTTGAGCAGTTAAAGGATAACATTCGTCGAGCTATGGCCGAGATACCGCCCGAAATGTGCCGAAATGTGGTTGAAAATTACGATTTCAGAATCGAGGTCTGCCAGAAGGTACATTTGAATGATGTTGTATTCCACGCATAATGGCATAGTCCAAATATTATTTTGAAATAAAGACCTCATCGAAACTAGAATTATAAGTGTGTTTAATTTTAATTTACTTTCAGTATTCTAAACTGGATAACCCTGTACCTTCGAAAAACCACCGTATTCAACTGATATGGCTCTAGCCGACTTTTTCTTCTTCCAAAACTGAAATTACCACTTCAAAGTACCCGTTTTGAATCGATGGAAGACAAAAAAGAGAATTCGCGGCGAGAACTGAAGTCGATTCCGGAAAAAGCGTTTGAAAAATGTTTTGATGATTGGATTACTTGTTTGCTTCATGTCAACGTGTATTATCTCCGGCCCACTCTGAAGCCGATACAATAAATTTGGATGAAAAATAAATATTTTGTGTTCATTAATCAATTCCCGGTACTTTTTTGACAGAATGTATAGGGTGTGCAAATTTCGATGTATTTGTACGGCAGCTATGTGAAATATTGCAGATAGAGAAAAATAAACCCCCCTCTCTCGATCTAATTTTCAGAGACTAATTTAGTGGTGCCGAAATTTTGCTGATATCTCTTTCCGTTCTAGACTTATTCAAAATTCCTCGAATTTTGGAAAAATCGTCTTTCGCGTATCTCGATCATCATCAAAGTTACATAATAATAAGTTAGACATTCTACCAGCAATTTTTTGAGTAAAATACAGTGCTGTATTGAATCTTTTTTTTTAGTTCAGCGGTTTTCGAGTTATAATGCAAACATGCTTTTTTTCAACACGAACCGTAGGAAATTTCCCCCCTATTGAATTCAGTAATTTTTTTCCTCTTCAAAAATATATAACACTTGTAGTCAATTATTGCATTCAATACCTTTTTTCAGGAAAAAATCTGAAATTACCACAATTCCATTCATAAGGTTCATGCCCATCAACGATTCATATTATTCTATGACTAAAAACCACAGATTTTAAAGATGCTATCTAAGATCATGCTTATTTCTATGGTTCGGCTCGATTTAGACCATAGTAATTAAATGTGGTCTTAGAGTTTGACACTTACGATTCCAGTTTCAGTATAGGTATTACTGTTTATTGAATATCGAAATAGCTGCTTGTTAGTTGTATGTTCCAACTATTACATCTAAGAATTTGTTCACCTGAGACTTTGGTGGTTTCAAGATGCAGAATAGAAATCATAACTATGAAAATTATGAAAAGTTCGATATGATGGAATGTTATATTATTAGTGGGTATGATTCAGCAGCAACGGCCGTAACATATTTCAATCGCTATCCTGGAAAGCACCGGCCAAATAAATCTATTTTTCAAAGAATGAAAGAGAATCTTATCAATAGTGGCTCATTCAGAAAATCAAGAAATAAAAAATATCATGTAAGTGATAGAGAGGAAGCAACGATCGAAGTTATAGGTGCTGTAACGGCCAAACCTTCAATTTCGAGTAGACAAATAGAAGCAGAAACAGGAATTACGAGACGTTGGGTGCTCGGCATTCTGAAGGAGAACCAGTTTAAGCCCTACAAACTGCTAGACAATTTTTGCAGCCAGGGGATCCCCTCGACGACTAAATTTCTGCAATTGGTATCTAGAAAATATCCAAGAACGCCCAGACTTTTTAGAGAAGGCATATGGACAGATGAAGTCCGCATCACTATCGATGGGATATTTAATCGCTTTAATGAACATTTGTCGTTCGATGTGCATCCTCAACGCCAAATTGAAGTGCAGCATCAAGGAAGATATGGTTTCAATGTATGGTGTGCACTGAAAGTGAAATTTTTGATGAAATTTGAATAGAGCACGTCATGAAGAAATCGTCAACAATAATATCATTGTAGGATTTCTCGATCAACTTCCGTTAGTACAAAAATCAAATATTTTTTTCAACACGATGGTGCCCCTTCCCATCAAACAAGGGCCATCACTGATCTGTTGAATTTGAATTTTGAACATAATTGGATAGGGACTAAAGGTCCTGTGAGATGGCCACCTCGTTTCCCTGACTTGACGCCACTAGATTTTTTTCTTTAGAGTCATGTTGAGGATTCACTCTACAAAAGGAAATATAACAATTTAGAAGAGTTAAAACGGCATTTCAGGGAATGACTTGCTTCTGTAAGCAATATTCATATTTGCAATGCCTGCCATAGTGTTTCTCGGCGATGTAATTTATGCATTGAAAGCAATGGCAATATTTTTGAATATTTGCGATAAAGTAGTTTCAAGACACATCTTCCTTCAGTAACGCCCTTCTTGTTTTATGCATTTATCTCTATCATTTGTATCGTTAGGACTTTTTTATCACATCGTTTCTGTTAAAGATTATCGTATGTGTTGTTGGTTTGCCTTTGAGAAAAAGGTTACGTGCCTGAACAGTTTAATGTCATAGGTCTTGTTTTTCATAATAAAGAAGTATATTTTTATTGTACCCACATAACTTTCTAATCATTCCAATAGAATACTACCAAAGCAACGTGCATGGACTCATATGTTACGTAGATTCCTCAGGTTGGCAAGTTTCGAATTTCAATTCAATTAATGTTCATCTGTAATTCGATTTATGGAGAGTAGAAGTGATTATCGAACTGTAAGACCACAGTTAATTACTAAGGTCTAAATCGAATCAAGCTATGGGAGTAACCATGATCTTAGATAGAATCTTTAAAATCTGTGGTTTTCAGTCATAGAACAATATGAATCGTTAATGGGCATGCATCGCATTGTGGAAATTTCAGGTTTTTCTCTGAAAAAAGGAATTGAATGCAATAATTGCCTACAAGAGTTATATATTCCTGAAAAGGAAAAAATTGCTGTATCCAAAAAGGTAAAATTTCCTATGATTTGTATTAAAAAAAAACTTGTTTGCGAAAACCGCTGAGTAAAAAATGTTTTCACGCAGCACTATATTCTATTGAAAAAAGTGCCTGTAGAATGAACTTATTTTTATGTAACTTTGATGATGATCGAGATATCCGCGATGGATGATTTTCACAAAATTCGAGAAATTTTGAATAAATCCAGAACGGAAAGAGATATCAGAAAAATTTTGGCACCACTCTACTAGTCCCTGAAAATGAGATCGAGAGAGGAGGGTTCATTTCTCTCTATCTGCAATATTTCACATAGCTGCCGTACAAATACATCGAAATTTGCCCACCTTGTACATCACTCGAAATTGAAAAGAAAGTTTTATTTTTGATTACACCTTGTATAAAGTAGAACCATACATTCCTGATTGAATAGTTATTCAAATGAAAACAAACTACACCTTGTTATTTATACTGTTTATGAAAATTATAAAATAGATCTAGAATAAATATCCTCTACACCCAAAGACCTAACCCATATATTTGTCGCGAAGCAATGCAATATTGTCTAATGGTACGTAAGACAGGCTGAAGGTTAACATTTTTATGGAAAATAATCAAACGCATAAATAGCAGGGTGTATACACTTAGAACTGCAGTTTGTAATCAGTAACTCCACACAACAAAATGAACTCCGTGGTAAGACATATTTGTAAAATACGAAAATGAAAAAAATTCATTATTACCTTGTCCCATAGCTTTTAGCTCTTTGAAAACACATTAAATTATTCATTCTAATAATTTTTCATAATAAAAATGATTTCAGCTGAGCACTGTTAAGAAATTCATAAAACAATTGGGAACATTCAAAGTTTTAAGTTAAGTAACTGTTAAAAATTGAACTTCAAAGTACTTTCACTTCTAGATGGCTACACAGAGGAATACAATTAAAATTTATATACTTTCTTACGCGTTTTATTAGCTTCATCTGTATCTATGTATCTATCTACGTAACGGAATCTTTTGGAATGTTGTTTTAACCCACTTTAGTACATTAGATTCAACTGGAATTTTGTATACACTATAAGCTCTTTATTCGTATAAATGCGTTCATGTTCCGTAAATATGCAGAATCCGTGAATATGGAATGATCATTTATATGGAAATAGAGGGATAAAATAAGGAATAAACCCATAAAAAATTAATTTGATTGAAATTTTTGACCATATTGATCAATTTTCATATTCAGGCTCAGGCAATAGTTCAAAGAATTTTGTAAATTTTTCTTGTTTGGCAGTTTTTCAAGATTCCTTCAGACTGATATTCAGTAGTGTCATCAGCAATTCACCTCTTGAAAATAAGACTTCGTTCCATAAACACAAGGCTCATTTACTATTCTTGAACCTTCACTAAGAGTTTTCAAATTGAATGTCACTTACTTTTTAAAGCCTCGTCTTCAATAGGCTGTGAATTTAACATTTCCTCCAAGTCAGTTTCAGTCAAGTCTTCATATTGCGATTCAAGCAACTCCTCAATGTCAATTGATTCCATCATTCAAACCCATCTCAACCTATACCATTCGCAATTTCGGCAATGTTTGCAATTAAAGTTTTGCATAGATTCTTCATCATTTTTTGCAGACAAAACAGGCCACAGTTTTTTCCAGCATAATTTCAGTATGTATGGGTTCACTTTTTCCATTAATTCTTTTATGTTTAAGATACATTCTGCTAAATTTCTTCCAGCATTCCAACATTTAAATCAGGATCATATTTCATATTATCCAATATGTTTTTGTAGGTTCGTCTAATGTAATAAAGCTTAAAGGCCTTGGTCCCAATGTTGGAGCAAAGACGTCGTGTTGGGAGGTAAAAATGTCACTTTTACATTTGGATACATAGTGTCAAGTTCGCATTGTCCAAAAATAGAACAGCTTTAGAGTATAAATATTTTTTAAATAAGTTTCAACGCCGGAAAAAAAACAATTCCGGAACCAGTCACAAAAATAGCTCTTGTAACCACGCTATCCCATTAGCTCGAGAAACACTGCCAGGTCCTTCTTGTTTTAATTTCTTAAAGCACTAGGATTAAACGATATATCAAACATCAGAGGTTTAATGACACAATCCTATAGCAGTAACTCTATACTTTGGTGCCTTAAATCCAGGGGCAGACCTCTCGCTTTTAGAAATTAATATTTTGTTTCACATTCTCTTTCAAAGCAGTGCAGTTTTGTCTACATTAAATACTTGGTCAAGTTTGTATCCTCCATCAGCTACAAGAGTTGCAAATTCTTCTGGATATGTTTCTGCTGCAGTAGTGTCTGGAGATGCAGCTTCTCCAACGATTTTAATGCTATTCGTTGATTGTCGCACCTTAAATGTGTTAAACCAACTTTCCGATGCTTAAAATCCTCCATCACCACAACTACCGCCAGGTTCTTCGTAATGTGCGTGAAGACGCTTTTCCTTCTCCCGGATAATTAGACCATTCAGGAGCACTATTTCTCGGTTGGGTTAGAAGGACAACTCCACTTCCATTTTTTCTATTACTTGATCACGAACAATTATCACTGACAGTTAAATTGAAGCTACAGATGACCTTATTTTATCTTCGAATTTTTCTTGAATGAGCGTGATAGAGACGCAAACAACTCTCCAAGGCGTAAACGATCAAGTATTTCTATTTTCATTTAAGCGGTAACACTGACCTTTTTCCGTATCGAAACTCGTTTTTCAATTTTGCATATTATAAATTAGGAAGACAACGGTAGATCACAATTTTTGTAACGAATGGAAAAAAGAAACAAATAAAAAGCAGCTTTCACCAAAGACGGAATGTCTAACAAGTGGAATTTAACAATATACTTCATACCCTGAGTAATTTGGT
Organism: Cryptolaemus montrouzieri; assembly: GCA_013387265.2. Lineage (NCBI taxonomy): Eukaryota > Metazoa > Arthropoda > Insecta > Coleoptera > Coccinellidae > Cryptolaemus > Cryptolaemus montrouzieri. The sequence continues at coordinate 31,554,956 of JABFTP020000001.1, forward strand.
CGCCTTACTTAAACATTTTGTGATCCGCAAATGAAGAAATCTTTTACCGCGAATATAGGACATTTTTTTATCTGCGAATAGCGAAACGCGAATGTAGGAAGCGCGAATAAGGAGCTTTTACTGTACTTTTGAAGGTCCGATAATAATAGAATAATTCGATAAGGTTGTCAGAATATCCGATACCAAAAATTTAAAAAATAAATAATAGTATAAAACATCAGTGATAGAAGAGTAACTAAGTAATAAAGTGAAAAATTTAATACAAAATGCGTGGTGTGCTGAATATAAGTTGTTAGTGATATTTCAGTATTATTTTCAAAACTTAACTTAGTGTAATATACAAATTAAAACACCTCACTGTTTTTGTATTGAAATTTTTCAATCAATTTGAATCATACCAATTTTATACTTTTGTACCTTAAAATTTCAATGATTTTATAGATAAGTTAATGATGATATATTTCAGGTTGCACTTCTTCTCGTCTCATCATTGGCTGTGAGCCAAGCTTCCCTTATTGGGTTAGGTGGAGCAGCTACCCTGGTAGGACCTCCAGCTCCTGGAGTTCTCCTAAATGGTCCAGCAGCTCAGGCCGGACTTGTTGGTCCTGACGGTAGTCATATCTCCGCCGCTGCCCAAGCAGGAGCTGTAGTAGCCCCCCCAATACCAGGTGGCGTAGTCAGCGCTGCAGTCGCCCCCGGAGTTGTTGCCCACACTGGAGTTATTGGTCTAGGAGTTCCTGGATTGGGTCTTGGACTATTGGGAGGATTACATGGACGTTAATTCAGGAAAATCTAAATAACTCATTCGACTCTCTCTTCAAATTTTCTCTTGTTTCCATCTACTTCTTCAAATCTCTGGTTCAATAAAGAAAATCATTTATACCGGTTTTTTATTAAATTTATTGGTGCATACTCGTAGAATAAATGTTTTTACTGATATGAAATTGGAAGAATATTTTAATATTTATGTATTCGGTAAAGCCGTAGAGTAATAAATCTTCAGGTGACAGGATGGTCATAGGCGTGCCACTCGGATAAGGGTTACAGAGTATTATTAATTATATTTTCTGAATTTGATCCTCACAAAGGTAATTATTAGGGGAAGTACGTCCAAAATGACATAGCGTTTTATTAATTATCAATAACTTTTATATTATTCGTATTAGGAACATATTTTTTCCTACAACTTTGCTTATATTAATTGGTTATTCACATCTTAAAGGTTATCTCAAAAAATCAACACTTACAAAAATACTAAGTATTAAATGAATTTCAAGATACATCCGTTTTGTCCATACCGTATGGGGAAAACGACACAAACCTTATGGAATAAATGACATGCACAGCCATCAACATGTATAAAATGTATAATGACAAAAATTAATTGCACAATTCGCAAGCAAATACACTCCCCACAAAAATAGTCGCATCACCCTACTTTTACGACAATACTATATAAGCTTTTAGGTTGGTCATTCAAGAGTCGCTTGGTAACTTTCAGAAGTGTAAAATAAGAAGATATCATTCAAAGGAGATGAGTTTATGATGGAAAATACCAACAATTTTCGAGTTAATGAAAAATTAAAAAATTCTACCATCTTCAAACATTTGCGAAGAGATCAATCAACTAGCATCGAATGGTTACTAATCATTTTCAAAATCGGGTGTTTCCTCCCCGGGCCCTAATTACTGCCAGTATACGTCTCGGAAGCCTCTCGATCAAATTTTGGATGAACTCTTGAGTCACTGAGTTCCAAATTTCAGGAAGCAGATTTTCTAGTTGTTGGAGTGTTCTACAAGGCATTCTACGTTGCTGAATTTGCCACCCAAACATGTTCTATGGGATTCAAGTCGGGACTTCTGGCTGGTCATCTTAAAATATCAATTTCGGCATCTTGCAGAAATTCTGTAGCTACTCTAGCTGTATGAGGCCGAGCATTATCATGCATATAAATGAAGTTTTCGCCAATCAATGGGCCAAAGGGTACAACATGGGGTTCAAAGATATCTGCGATGTATCTGACCGCTCTCATTCTTCCATTATTCACTAGGACTAACTCAGTTCGACCATGGAAAGAAATGCCTCCCCACACCATTACTGAGCACCCTCCGAAGTTTTCGGTTAGCCGGATATTGCATTGCTGATACCGTTCCCCAGGTCGTCTGTACACAGCCATGCGTCTAACATTCGATACTAGACAGAATCTGGACTCGTCGTAAAAAAGAACATTCGACCATTCTGGAATACCCCAATTTGCATGTTCCCTCGCAAACTGAAGTCTTTCAACTCGATGCTCTCGGGTGAGACGCGGGCCGGTAGAAGCTAACCTTGGTAGAGGTGCTCGATGTGAATCGATATTCCATAACATATCGATATATACTTGCGGTATATCGATTTTCTCCGATATTATCGAATCTTGTGGTATCGTATATACTATCGATATATTTCATTCGATATATCGAATATAGTGAGAAATAAAAAGGTTCAATTTTGGGCCCTAGATTTGAGATTCAATCACTATAGTATCTGCAGTGATCGCCATAAACTGGAAGTGGAAATCAAATAAAACGGAAGAAAGTCTTTCAGATGAGTTATCGCTATAATTGAGGGTTCCAGTAAGTAGCTTTATCAAAAACTCTTTGAGAGTTTGGTAGACTACAAAATACAGTTCACCAAGCTTTAGAATATAGCATGAATATACTTGACAATGCTAACTACCTCCGTTCCATCTGAAATACTCTTTTCAACAGCTGCACAGGTATTAACCCAGCAGAGAAGAAGACTCTAAACAAAAATAATGAACAAAATTTTATTCTTACTCAGAAAAGAAATTTTGGAACTTTGATGAAATTAAATTTGTTTTTCAACCCTGGCGGTTTTCCATTATTTTTATCATCTCAACTTATTCCTATACATATATATATATATATATATATATATATATATATATATATATATATATATATATATATACTCTTTTGACAAGAGAGGGTGCTTATATCTATAATTTTAGTGTTGAATGTGATTCAATAAACGAGTGAGAAAACCTGAGGAAAAAACTCGTTTCCCTGTCGCTATTGCACTAGCAATAGCTTGTCTGTTTATGTTGTGTTAGTGTCATGTGTACATAAAGAGTACCAAAGATTTTTCTGCTTAGCCACTTCATTCTCTCTTGCATTCCATGATTTCCAAAAGAAGACAAGGGTGAAAGGAAGGGGGTTTGGGACAGGAATCTGTAACAATGGAAAAAGAAAACCAGCAGAAAAATATGTCAACAATCATACCCCTTATATGTCTGAACAAAACTAAGAAAAGATTTTACATAGCAATCAAGGCCGTAAAAAGGACTAAGGAGATAATCAAAAAGTACATAACCTGCGATCCTCGTTCGGGAGATGTTCTGCAGTCGCAGTGTGAGTCTCCTGAAACATAATCACTTCCTTGTTCTTGCTTGATAATTTGGAAGTATAATCGCAAAAAAAACGCTTCATCATTCAAACTCAACAAAACAATTCCCGATGGCCAGGTTCAGTGTTCCAAGTGATGCCGATTAGGATCTATAGATGTTTTAGAATCATTACGGACCCAATAATTTGGGTTGACATCACCCATACATTATTTCTTCGTTGATCTTGTTTAATTTAAAGATAAATTTGCGAAAAAATTTTGACAGTCGTTCGAAAAATATGACAAATGTCATATGATATATTTGCATCATAGACTAGTTAAATACAAATTATTCACGATATATCGAAAATATCGATATATTTGTATGATATATCGCAAAACATCGATACAACATTACGATATATCAAATCGAAAAAAATATCGATATTTTTCACACATGAACATCCCTAACCCTTGGTCTGGTATCGTCTGCTCTGAGCCTGTTCCTAACAGTTTGCAATGAAATACGCACATTTCTGGAAAGTGCAAGTTCATTTTGTAGCATTCTAGCCGTACAGTGCCGAACCCTTAGTGCAGTTAAACGAAGCCAACGATCATCAACTGGTGTTGTTATCCGATTTCTTCCTTGTCCGGCCCTTCTTCCATATTCCCCTGATTCGTGGGACCGATTAATTGCTCTTGAAATAGTGCTTTGGTTAACATTCAACAAGTTAGCCACGTTACGTTGGCTTCGCCCCTCCTCTAGAAGTATTACAATTCTTACCACTTCATGATCACTCAAATAGCGTCTAGGACGTTCAGCAGCCATTACAATAAATTCAAAAATTCGAAAATCAACAAGAAACACAGAAAACTTGCATTAATTTAGCGTGAAAACTGAAGAGAAATTGAATGAATACTGATAGTCAAATAAATTCATTCTTGTTTCAGACGTGTTTGAGATCATATGGAAACAAATGTTACTACATAGATAAGATTTTCTTCTCCTCATATGTCCAAAAACATATGTTGACAAAGAAACTGCGATCAAGCTGCTTAATCGATTGTGGAATTCAGAATACCAGGTGATGCGACAATTTTTGTGGTGTGTGTAATTTGGTACACTTTGGCAAATTACCAGAGGCCGCGTGAACTCAACGACTGGTTTTGAACGTGAGTAAAGATCGTTGCAGTATATACAGGCACAATCGTCTTCTTCGCCTTCTTGATCAAGGCCATCTTCATCCAAGTCATCATTCACATAAAGCGATCTAGTGAATGCCTGTCGTTTTTTACGAGTTGGTTTTTTAGCTTCAGTCTCTCGTTTGAGTTTTAACTCTGCCATATTTGATGATGACGTCAGTAGGAATGTTGTCGTTCGTTTCTTTGGCTTTCGTTTACCCTGCCTTTTACGAATTTACCACTGGGAACTGGAGAAATTTCATCAACTGGAACTGCTAAAGAATTTGTCATTGGAAAGGAACTTGTAGATGGTTGAGAAATGTCTGAGTGGCCAGTCAGTGTGTTATGAATATCTTTAGTAACTGCTATTGAGACGGAAGAATCCGATGAATTAGATGGTTTAGATAAACTAGTGGATGGGTTTATCGAAGATACAGGGGCCTCATTCTATTCCTGTGTCTCGCCAGACACCGGGTCAATTCGCAACGATGGAATAAGCTTCTGATCTTGGATTGAATCTTGGTTATCAGCTAGGGAAGCTATTGATATATTTGTTGTTTCAGCTGGTTCAAAAAAATCTGGAAATATGTCTGGATTAAATGGCCACAGCCCAGTGCTTTTAAAACCATTGCATGCATTTTGAACAGAAGCAGTTTTTCCATAAGCTTGATCGAATAAATATCCGATCTGAAAAGATGTCACCACTCTTCCTGGATGACTTCTCAGCCATACAGATCTCTTGGTTAAAATAGGTCTTGAGCGGTCCATTAAAGCACACGTCGAGAGGCTGCATACGATGGGTGCAGTAAGGGGGAAGACAAACAATTTCGATTCAATTTTCCCATGAAATGACTTCAGCTTTAACCTCCTTACATATTGCCGTGTCTTTTTTCAACACCCTGTATATTATAGAGCCTTTTCCATTTCCCTATCCATAAGAGACTTTCATACGGAAAACAATATCATTAAGAAGTTGCTTCAAATAATAATAATATTCCACTCTCCCACATAAACAGTTTTATTACATGCAAAGGACAAAATTTCTCAATTTCTATTACCGTCATAGAAAAACTAGAAAATAAATACGCATATCTAATTTACATTGGCTCCTCTCTAATAATATCAGCAATTATTATTCTTCCAAATTTAGTATAACAGCAGCAAATTACCATTCAACGCAAAACAAAAAACTTATACACTCAAACAGCATTGAAAGCCATAAATGCCCAACGGCTTACGTAGGACAAACAGATCGAAATTTGGAATCTAGATTTGAAGAACATGTCTCTAGTGCAGGAACGCACTACGGAATTTTCTTCACATAAAACTTTCTTCAAACTTTTACTTTTCAGAATAACACAAGCGAATCTGTAAAGTAGAAAATTCTCTATTCACTTTAGTTGTTCTTCTTTCCACTCTCATCAAAACACTACACAATGCTGCATACGTAACTATCGAAGCTTGGATCGTCTTCTGATCCTTGAAACAATCTACTCCTTCTTTTTACTTAGGAATGGTTGTTCCAGTTTCTAAAGATATTTGATGTAAAAGTACGATTTTCTACTTATCTGCTGCCGGTTTCGACCAGGAGGATACAGCTTGAGTAGGACAAACAGATCGAAATTTTGATTCTAGATTTAAGAAACATCTCTCCCCAGTTACCAAATCCGCAGTTGTTGAACATATCAAATCAACAAATCACATAGTTACATCAGATTATTTGAAAATTCTCCACAAATACAATAAAGGATGACAATAAAACTGTTACAATGTTTGGAAATTTACAAACTTTGTAAAATTCCAAACTCACCACTCTCAATAATCAACTAGCATTAAATCACTCCCAACAATTAAACATTCGAAATAAGTATAACATAAATCCATTAGTTTGCTCAAAAATGCACAATCTCTTCGAAACTTGTCTGGAATAAAACTATTTTAAATATAATTCAAAATTCTTTCGTCAATATTCTGGTTTTCCAAGAGGCCCACCACTCAGTCCACTCTTAGCCGATATTTTTAAGGACCATTTCGAAAACACAAATGACCGGACAAAAAAAAATACAGGGATATCCACCGGGGCCGTCCGTTAAAAACTTTTTAAGTTCCAATTACAATATCAAGCTGAAATTTTATACGCGGCCATAACTAGCGATTTCCAATCGGAGTGAAATATTTTCGAAGTGATGATTGAGTCTAGAAAGTTAGTTCAACCGTTCGAATCAATTTAGGAACTGAATTCATTTTTTTATGGATAGTGTTTAAGGAATATAAAAATTGTTGTATTTGCCTATCCGTTCCTTGAAACTCAACTGAAATATCATCTCCGTATCTATACCAGAAGATTATACAGGGATATCCACCGGGACCGTCCATTAAAAACTTTTTGAGTTCCAATTACAATATCAAGCTGAAATTTTATACGCGGCCATAACTAGCGATTTCCAATTGGCGTGAAATATTTTCAAAGTGATACCATTTCCGGTTATACCGGAAGTGGGTCATCATTTTGTTATTTCAAATGGCAATCTACCCTTTTTATTATACATCTAGAACCGACATTTGAGCAAGGCATAAAATATCCAAGTTGTTGGCACTTATCTGTCAAAACTTTTGACAGATTTAATTATTTTTGTTATAAACTCGATTTCTGAGGAATATTTAAAATAATTGTAGCTCGTAGATCTTTTGCACTACATACACAATTTTTGCTCGGGTGGACAGAAGAAGGATCAAGGAATTTTTTAAGCCTCTTAATACTAGGGTACGTACACAACAACATAATATAATTACGCGTGCTTGTGCTTCAATATTGACAGCTGAGGATGAAAACAACCGTTTCAGCATATGAACTAAAGTTTTTGATGAAGAAATGTTTCAATAAATTTTGACTTGGACAAACAACAATATCTCCTCTTACAGGTTACAGTTTGCCCGAGAGAATAAACCGGAACTGAAAGAAATGGATATTTCATTTCATTTATTGTTCATCAAGTCTAGAGTACAACATTAATTACATTAATGAACAATTTGACCCATCAAAAAAATAACATGGGGAGTCAAAAAACAAAGAAATATCATAAAGGAACGGTACACATTTTAACATATTGACAAACATAACTATTGAAGAAATAATTGAATAAGTTTTTCTAGAAATTTTTGTCATTGAAATATTCATCTAGCGTGTAGTAGGATTTCGATATGAGTTTTTTTGAGGTTTTTCTGCAACAGTGGTCTCTTCATTTTCTTATACTCCTCTGGGAGCTTGTTATACAGGGATATCCACCGGGAACGTCCGTTAAAAACATTTCGAGTTCCAATTACAATATCAAGCTGAAATTTGATACGCGGCCATAACTAGCGATTTCCAATTCAAGTCAAATATTTTCGAAGTGATACCATTTCCGGTTATACCGGAAGTGGGTCATCACTTTGTTATATCAATTGGCAATCTACCTTTTTTATTATACATCTAGAAGCGACATTTGAGCAAGGCATAAAATACCCAAGTTGTTGGCACTTATCTGTCAAAACTTTTGACAGATTTAATTATTTTTGTTATAAACTCGATTTTTGAGGAACATTTAATAAAATTGTAGCTCGTGGATCTTTTGCACTACAGACACAATTTTTGCTTGGGTGGATAGAATAAGGATCAAGAAATATTTTAAGCAGTCTACACATGTCAAATGTTTATTGCGTTGTTTTGTATGATTTTCTCAATTTCTTTTTCAAACAACAATAACTCAATTTTTTCAAATTGCACGTACCAATTTTTATATCGCCATCAGATGAAGCGTCAAATTTCAGATAGAATTGTATCAGCATGTACTATACCCATCTCTTATAGTTCCGAAATAATTTGGGAATATATTGAATTTTGATGATTTTGCAAGAACTAACAGAGAATGCTTTGAAATATTTGAATCAAGTGGCTGAACTGGCTACGCTCACCTGACAGGTGCCTAAAATTAATGTACTTGTCACTTCGTTCATTCGAATTTGATATTTCAACAAGAATTGTCGTTATTTCAGATTGAAAATATCCATAAAATACAACACGTTTGGAATAAAACCACTGGTTATTCAAACGAAAATATATTTAATCTTTTTTTAATTCATTTTAGAATGTCAAAAAGTAATGGGTAGAAATTGAAGGCAATTCAATAACTAATTTCCAAATTTGCCGTCTATGAGTAAAATAAAATTTCGAAGCATTAGAAGCAATTTTCTACACTTCGGATGAATAAAAATCATCGAAGATAATTATATTAATACGAATAAATCATAGCAAACATCATAGAAGAAAACTAATTTATGAGAACGCGGAGGCCATATATTTGGTTCTTGATTACCCCACCATCTATCCTCGAACATTTCTGTCAGCTGCCGATATACAGCTCGTGTTTTATGTGCTGGTGCACCATCCATTTGCTAATAGCAATCCCTCAGAATGTTAATGAAATTTGCTAATGTTCCTCTCAAATTGAAAGATTTTCCTCATAAATGTGATAAGCCATCAAATCATTCATTAAAATTGCAAAAACGTTCACGCTGAATTTATTTTGGAAATCAATAACCTCAAAGAAATGTGGATTTTCTGTGGCCCAAAAATGTCGATTTCTCCTGTTGGTTATTCCACTTTCATTGAACTTGGCTTCATCAGACAATATAATTTTTTGCAGAATTGTCTCATCTTCTTGAAGCCGAATTAATGAATTTTCACAGAAATTTAGCCGCTTGCGAAGGTCAGTTGGTTTCAATTTTTGTAGTCTGATTAAAGAATACGGGTGCATGTTATGTTTCTTAAGGATCCTTTGAATGGAAGTATAACTCAATCCAATATCCATTGATGCTGACTTAATGGACGCATGTGGATTGGCACGAAAATACGCTAGAGTATTAATTTGATTGTCGTCGTCCTCGAGAATTGGTTTTCTTCTAGTTTCTATGTATTTTGTTCCTCCAAATTGCAGAAAATTGCTTCTAATCCTTCCAAATTTGGAAATTGGTTATTGAATTGCCTGCAAGTTCTATCCACCACTTTTTGACATTCGCCATGAATTAAAAAGAGATTAAACATATCCTCGTTTGAATAATAAGCCATTTTATTATCAATCTGGTGTTTTTCAAAAATTTTCACTTCAAATTACCAACAATTCTTGTTGAAATATCAAATTCGAATGAACGAAGTGGCAAGTACATTAATTTTAGGCACCTGTTAGGTGAGCGTAGCCAGTTCAGCTACTTGATTCAAATATTTCAAAGCATTCTCTGTTAGTTCTTGCAAAATCATCAAAATTCAATATATTCCCAAATTATTTCGGAACTATAAGAGATGGGTATAGTACATGCTGATACAATTCCATCTGAAATTTGACGCTTCATCTGATGGCGATATAAAAATAGGTATGTGCAATTTGAAAGAATTGAGTTATTGTTGTTTGAAAAAGATCAAATTGAAAAAATCATACAAAACAACGCAATAAACATTTGACATGTGTAGACTGCTTAAAAAATTCCTTGATCCTTCTTCTATCCACCCGAGCAAAAATTGTGTCTGTAGTGGAAAAGATCTACAAGCTACAATTTTTTTAAATTTTCCTCAAAAATCGAGTTTATAACAAAAATAACTAAATCTGTCAAAAGTTTTGACAGATAAGTGCCAACAACTTGGGTATTTTATGCTTTGCTCAAATGTCGGTTCTAGATGTATAATAAAAAAGGTACATTGCCATTTGAAATAACAAAATGATGACCCACTTCCGGTATAACCGGAAATGGTATCTCTTTGAAAATATTTCACTCCAATTGGAAATCGCTAGTTATGGCCGCGTATAAAATTTCAGCTTGATATTGTAATTTGAACTCAAAAAGTTTTCAACGGACGGTCCCGGTGGATATCCCTGTATAATCTTCTGGTATAGATACGTAAATGATATTTTAGTTGAGTTTCAAGGAACGGATAGGCAAATACAACAATTTTTATATTTCTTAAACACTATCCATAAAAAATTGAATTCAGTTCCTAAGGTGATTCGAACGGTTGAACTAATTTTCTAGACTTAACCATAACTAAAATCAATAATGATATCAGTTTTAAAATATTAAGAAAAGCCACATTCACAGATGCCATAATCGCTTTTGATTCATTTAGTCTCCTAAATCATAAACGGAAAGAAACTTTAAGCCAGAAATTGATTTAATCAAACAAATAGCCATGAACAATCATTCTCAAACACAACTGATTGAAAAAACTATGAACAAACATAATAATAACCGAATTTCGAAACTTCTATACCCCATTATAGACAAAGAAAAAGTCAAATATATCTCTCTGAGTTATAAAGGACATTTATCCACTAAAATACTGAATTATTTTTCCAAATTTAATATAAAAAAATTCCTTCACCAGTACACCTAACTTATGAAAATTATTATAGTATTTGTTTGTTCGTCTTTTAACAATATTCTCGGGAACTTTGCCACAGATGGAGCTACAGTTTATAGTGAATTTCGAACCACTCTCCTAGACCTTGCAATGATAACTGACACCACAAGGATTACAAGTTATCTGGTCATCAGATGTTTATGCCCTCTTTAGGCGACTCCTTCAAATTCAATAATTTTTTATTCAAGGACGATATCCATAACTTGAACTCCGATTTGAACCAGACACCTGGGCTTAGCATATCCTGCGTACTTGCGCACTAACCGTGAAGCTACCAAGGCGGTTTTATTATTTAATTCAAAAGCCAAACTGATTGAATTTAAAAAATCTGATGTTTACAAAATCGAATGCTGTGAATGTACTTCATGTTATATAGGCCAATCTGGTAGAGAGTTCCAGACTCGTTTTCGAACATATCACAAATACCAATCATATTATAAATTCTAAAAATATTACATATCTATATTAAAAGGAAGAAGTTGAACCTCCCGGAGTGTTTGGAAATTAACGAAATCAAAAAAAATCTACGGTATCAAACACTTAGCAATCAATTAGATGGAAATAATTCTCCATTACTTAATCGATAATCACCTCTCCCAAAGATGATTTATATACTATTCTTAGTCTATGCCTCGCCCTCTCCTCTAATCTAACCTAGTTGTAATATAAATACCGAAACTGTAATCTAGTATAAACACTTGAAAATGAAGTAATATTCGAAACTAGCTGTGTAGAAACAGTAGAACTGATTCAACGTATAGACAGTTGATTCCATAACATCTATCAAAAATCCTCAATGATAATAAAACTCGAATATGAGACAAACCCGATAAACATCCAAAAAGGCGTACGACAAGGAGATGTTCATCACCCTAGCAATGGAGGACGTCTTCAAATCTTTGAACTGGAAAGAAAAGGGAATAAACATAAACGCAAAACCTCTGAACACAATTAGCAGATGCATTAAGCATCTGAAAAAATAAGCTAGAAAATAAGCATGAAGAAGATAAAAACAATTACTAATGACTGTGTTATCAAAGATTTGAAGACGTTCTCCATTGCTAGGGTGAACAACTAACTTCGGTGATAAAGATATAATTGATCGATGAAGCCTGAACTACGTGATAGTTGATATTCATAATGAATAATAAAATAAAACAAGTTACTATGTTTTAACTATCACTTATTTATTGATGTAAAGAATAACAAAATTTGTACATTGGTTGAACCGGTTTCGGACATACGTCCATTATCAACAACAAGCTAATGAATTTATATATAAAATTCGAAAAATAAGGAGTATACCAATTAACATGTTCTGAGTGGAATTCCTTTTATATAGGTCAAACAGGACGCTCTTTCAAAGCTAGGTACAAAGAACATTTCCGGTCATTCCTACATCAGAAATATGATTCAGCTTAAGCTGCACATTCTCTAAATGAATGTCATCCTTTTCCAGAACTTCAACAGCTAAAAACTCTTCATTCCTGTGATAAATCTTATAAACTCAATTTCTTTGAATCGATGGAAATTTTCAAGGCATCTAGGGTAGAGAGGGTTAAGCTAACGACCAGGTAGAGTTAATTATCAACCAATCACCATTATTCAAGTTACTGTGACCTCTACTAGCATTTTATTGATGGTAATTCCTGTATTGTACAAGAGTATTCAATTTTCATTAGCTTGTTGTTGATAATGGACGTATGTCCGAAACCGGTCCAACCAATGTAAAAAAAAATTTTCATCAATAAATGAGTGATAGTTAAAACTACTTTTATTTTATTATTCATTATGATAAACATATCCCTGTCGTACGCCTTTTCGGGTGTTTATCGGGTTTGTCTCATATTCCAGTTTTATTATCATTGTGGATTTCTGATAGATTTTCTGAAACAGCTGTGTTTACCTTGAATCAATTCTACTGTTTCTAACGACCTAACTAAACCTAACCCAAACCTTGACTAAAATAATGTATATTGTGCGGAAAGCTAATATCTATATATGCTACGGTACACCCTACCTACGTTGGTAGGTAACGTGTATCGTGTATGTAAGACAACCCTGCATCACACATACTTGCAGCCTCTCAGAGTCGATCGTAAGTGGTCTAAAAATATTGAGGTAGATCGCCAGCAGTTCATGTTTGAGCACCCCTGCTCTTGAGAAAGCTCTTAATGCTATCAGAATCTGTTGACATTACGAGCAAACTTCTCGAAGACCTGATATCTCTTTGGAACACTCTCAAAAAAAAAACAGAAATCAAAGCACGAACAAAGTTGACCGAGCAACTATACTGTCTGCTGCCGAAGAAATCCGTTTATTAGAAGGACCTTATGTGCCAGCGGATTGGGGATTTCCCCTCACAACAACAGGCCTGCAGGAAGTAGTTTTCGCATATCTAAAGAACCGTTGAAGGAATGAGAACCATTTCAAATTGCAGAATAAACCAAGTGGGGATTGGGTCTACAATTTTCGTGTTTCTACACGACTAGTTTATAATATATATATATATATATATATATATATATATATATATATATATATATATATATATATATATATATATATATATATATATATATATATATATATATATATATATATATATATATATATATATATATATATATATATATATATATATATTCCATTTGAGGAAATGGAATTTTAATCGAAAAATGATTTTGGAGAATATTAATCTGGCCTGGACAGAGCAAATTTGAAATTTTGACGTCAGTTGCTTTTTGTAGGTGTTGCTTTGATCAATAATTTTTTTTCTTTTTCTTTATTTACAAAATTAAATTACATCGTACCAAATATTCATATTTATATCACAGGCAAGTAGAAAAGAAATTGAAAAGACTTAAATCTATATTGAACAATTTACTAGCTAGGCTTTTAATAAATGATTGGAAATCTCTGAAAAAATTATTGTAGTGTTGATTATCAAATATGAATTCAATTGACTCTACTACTACCAATGACACAAATCCATTTATCTTCTTAATGGAAACGACTCTCACGATTTTCTTTAAATTAACATAAACAAGAACCACGAAGAAATAATATATGGGAGATGTCAACCCAAATTATTGGGTTCATAATGATTCTAGAACATCTATAGATCATAATCGGCATTACTTAGAAGACCGAACCTAGCCATCGAGGCTCTCTCGGTCAAACAGGAGGGAATTGTTTTGTTGAGTTTGAATATAGAAGGGATTTTGCAAGATTATACTTCAAAATTGGCAAGCAAGTACAAGGAAGTGATTATGTTTCAGGAGACTCACACTGCGACGGAAGAACATCTCCGCTAGAGAGGAAATATCGCAGGTTATGTACTTTTTGATTATCTCCTTAGTTCTTTTTTTTGGCCTTGCTTGCCATTTAAAATCTTTTCTTGAATTCAAGTGTGTTTAGTCATATAAGAGTAAGGTATGATTGTTGAAATATTTTTCTGCTGGTTTTCTTTTTCCATTGTTACAGATTCCTGTCCCACCCTTATCTTCTTCTGGAAATCATGGAGTGCAAGATGAGAATTGAAGCTGCTAAGCAGAAAAATCTTTGGTACTCTTTATGTACACACGACACTAGTACAACATAAATAGACAAGCTATTGTTAGTGCAATAGCGACAAGGAAACGAGTTTTTTCCTCTGGTTTTTTGACTCGTTTATTGAATCATACGCAAGATAGTATGCTTCCTGTTACATTTCCCTGAGCTCACACTTGTGTTTGTTCTGACACACACCAAAATGATAGATATAAGCATTTGTTGAAAATACAATTATTCGAATTTTTATAAATCCTCTCTTTTCAAAAGAATATATATATATATATATATATATATATATATATATATATATATATATATACTGGAAAAATTGAACTCAAAATTCAAAAGTGTGTCTAGAATAACCTGTGTTTTTGTAAATTTTCTTACTATGTTAGTCAAATAAATGGACGACAATTTGGCTTGATTGAAACACTGGAATTTATGTGCGAAAGTGTGTTTTTTTCTGACACACACCAAAATGATAGATATAAGCATTTGTTGAAAATACAATTATTCGAATTTTTATAAATCCTCTCTTTTTCAAAATAATATATATATATATATATATATATATATATATATATATATATATATATATATATATATATATATATATATATATATATATATATATATATATATATATATATATACTGGAAAAATTGAACTTAAAATTCAAAAGTTTGTCTAGAATAACCTGTGTTTTTGTAAATTTTCTTACTGTGTTAGTCAAATAAATGGACGACAGTTTGGCTTGATTGAAACACTGGAATTTATGTGCGAGACTTTCCGTTTACTGCGAGCACACTCTACACAGACTTTTAGGACGTTTTTTGCCCTGAAAAAAGCAGGTGTAAGTCGAAATATTTCATGAAGGAGCATATACGCCGTGCTCTTCTGTTTATGTGACAGGATGTTTCTGTTAATATTTTCAAATACAGTTTTCCACATATTCGAACTTTTATTACTTTTTCTTATTATAGCCGGTTCTTCCTTCATTTTCCTCAATATATGAGCATACTAGAAACGTGATCACTTTGTATAAGTTCTTTTGGAATATAGGCCGCCTCCCTAAGAAACATTCTTATGTGTGGTGCGTGGTGATGAGCTATCTTCGGATACGGGGGATTTTGAATCTTTTCGAGATTGACATTTTCCAAACTGTCCATTTTTATTGATTGAACTGTATTCTTAATGAAAAGTGCATTTGATTTATGCAGAACGACAAAAATTGCTAGTCCTCTGTCTCCTATGGATCTCACCACCGTGTCACGTGCTACCCTCAAAATTGTCCCTGACCACAAAAACCACCCTGAATATCGATATATCGTATCCAGAACGATCAATATGGATGATTTTCTTAAGAAATGAACACCTGCATCAATTTCTCACCAAATTATGTAGAGTGCCTCAACAGATTTCAGTTTTTTTTATAAAAAACTAAAAATGCAGCAGATGCGACGCTGCTTTATAATCATTTCATGTATTCTATGTTTGAAATCAATTAGTTGGCACTTTGTTTCTGTAGTAAGCACAAATAAAAGATTCAAGTTTTGTGATTCGACCATGGAAAGACGACATTTGACTAGAGAAGAGATGTTACGATCCGTTGGCATGCTCCAAGCTGGGAGCTCACAACGGGAAGTATCCAGGGTTCTGGGAAGTAGCCCAAATGTCATAAGCTGTTTATGGTCGCGTTTCAATGAAACAGGTAGCGTAGAAGAACGCCATACAGGTCGTTTCAGGATTACTACAGTCGCCCAAGACCGGTTTTTGGTTAGATTTCTTGGTGAAAGAACTGACCTCGTTTTCATACACAACAACCTCACGGGAAATTCTTACGCAAATAAGATAGTTTTACCTGTAGTGGTACCGTATCTCCAAACAATGGGTCAAAATCCACTCTTCCAACAAGATAATGCCCCCCTCCTCATCGTGCAAGAGTTGCCTTGAACGTTCTTGAAGAGAATGATATCGATCTTCTACCGTAACCATCCTGCTCCCCAGATCTGAATCCCATCGAGCGTGTGTGGGACACCCTAAAAAGAAATCTCCTGCGTCAAAACGTCTTCCATCATGAACAGAAGCTTCGATTAGCTGTTCTTGGAATGACTTAGGCCAAAATGTAATAGACAATTTAATATTGAACATGCGGCGACGATGCTAAAGTGTCATTAATAACAGAGGTGGACCTTCTGGGTACTGCAAAATATAAGTGCTTCCATATCGTTTCGAAAATATTAGTTCAGAATTTTTTTTGTGTTTTACCAAATTTGGTCATTTTCAAATTTCAAAATTTTTTTTTATAATAGGTGCTTTGGAGATGTCAAATATTATTTTGTTTTCTTGAGAATACATTATATACAATACATCCTAACAAAAACCGAAAGATTTCTATAAATTCGAATCATCAAAATCATATTTTAAAGATATTGGTAAGTGTTCCCTAGACTTTTTTGAGGTGTTTATGGAATAGATCTTTCTAGCAATAGTTTGATTGATAGATAAAATCTGCGCAAGAAACCAAGCTTTCTATGATGCGAAAGTGTTTATGAATATTGCCCTGTGCTTCAAACTGAAGGATCGGTGGATGTTCTGCATTATTTATGCACGAATTTTATCAGTAGTATTGTACCAGTTCAAATTTACCATGCTATGAATATTCTGTGAGAATACTATCCCAAGAATTTTCGTCTGATTTTTCAGACTGCACCCATTATAATTACAAGTGAGTTCTGATCTATTGGAGCTCGGACCTAATAAAATTGCTTCACATTTTTTTGAATTTAGTTTTTCTCCAGACACGGACGCAAATATATCAAAAGTTTTTTTACATCGTCTGATTTCCCTGTCGTTTTTCAGAAGTACGCTCAAATCATCTACATAGACGCTTATATCCAATCCTTGATTTTTCAATGCGTTTATCAATATTTGAAAGACAATAGAAAATAAAAACATCCTGTCGTACACCATTCTCAATACTAACTCTTGTCGACAAATTTCGATTTATTTAAAACTGAGAATGCGCATTTTCATATAGATTTCTGATTGCTGTTATAATTTTCTGATCGAAGTTGAATTCCCTTAATACGTCCCAAATGAACTCATGTCGCAGTCTGTCGAAAGTGTGATCAAATTCCAGCCCAAGCAATAGACTGTTTTCCTTTTCGATATTTGCGTTTGACACCCACTCCCTCATTCTAGTGAGAGCTGAAATTATATTATTCGATTTATAAATTCACGTTTGTTCTTTCGAAATTATTTCATCCAAGTTGGAACATATTCTTGGTTTCAAAATTTTCATACAAATTTTGTAATCGGTATTCAAAAGAGAAATTGGTCTGAAATCATTAACAGTTTTCGATTTCACTATTTTCCGTATTAATATTATTATACCAGAGTTGAAGTTTTCTAGAATTTTCTTACCTTTCTTAATTTCATTATACATTTCAACCATTTCATTTTTCATTGTTATCCAAAACCGTTTATAAAATTCTGGGGTCAGTCCATCTGGACTAGGAGATTTATTTTTAGGAATATTTTCGATTTGAGCTTTGACTTCTTCGTCTGTAAATTGTTTCGTCATATTACTATTGCTCTCAGGGCTGATTTTATTTTGAGTCACATTGCAAAAAAGTGTCAGATGTGAGTTGGTCTGGGTATACGGTTTTTTGGAAAAGTCAGTAAAGAAGTCAGTTACTACACGCATAAAATTGTCTTGGCCCTCGACGTGATTATCGTCGTCAATAATTAATTTATCAATATTCTTTTCTTTACACATCTTTTGTTGACGCATAACATGAAAAAGGGATATTTCTTCACTCGCAAAATGATAATTGATAGTTTTAGTTCTAACTTTTAAAGCCCCTGAAAATCTTTTGTGTTCTTTCGGTATAAGATCTCTATCTTATCTAATATCAGATATCGTATTGTTATTGTAAACACCCGAGTTCACTACGTGTGTCAGGCATTAGTTGTAAAATTCTATTTTCCTTTTTTTCTCTCTATAGATTGTTGCTGACCTCCATTTTAGTTACGATTGATTTTTGGGATTCGCGTATTTACACCACCAATCTATAACATGTGGATAATACTTTTTAGATTTGGCCCAGCTTGCCCAGTTTTGTCGAAAAAGATGACACGTTTCTTCATCATCCAGTACCGTACTATTCAGTTTCCATGTATTTCTGTGTACGAAAAAGTTCGGATTATTCTGAATATTGAATTTACAAGAGAAAATGATCGATCTATGATCAGCAAAGGCTGTTGTAGATAATTTACATGACCCTAACCTAACTACTGTAACTTTCGAAATATAAACTCTATCTATATGAGATGCCCCTTGGATGTGAAAATATGTGAATTTATTAGGGTGATTCAAATTTTTCTCGAACCAAACATCCTTCAAATCCAATGTTCTTATCAAACTACACAACTGCTTTGAAATGTTGTTAGTTAAGCCTATGGAATCTGATTAATGAGTGACACAGTTGAAATCACCTCCAATGATCCAGTTTTCATTCGTTTTAAAAAGTTTTAGCATCTCAATATTGAAGAAAATTTCTCTTTCTGCGCGGTGTTGACTTCCGCTTGGGACGTAAACATTTACAAAACGCATGTCATTCATTTTCATTGAAATTCCACGTGACGATTCAAGCACCATTATGTCCTCAAATTCCAGTGTATTTCTAACAAGTATTGCCGTCCCTCTATTATTGTCATTAACATTTACAATAGCTTTGTATCCCTGGATGAAGCTGAAGTCTTGGATGGCTACTTCTTGTAAAAACAAGATATCAAATTTTTGATTGTATACATATGATTTGAACATATTTAATTTTACGTCTGACGAAATTGTACACATATTACGTGACCCTATTATATATGCTACTTGCAAGTTAATAACATTTGTATTAGTCATGACCGTCTGCAAGATGATATAAGCAAAGATTATAAGACCCTATGATGTAGGATACTTGCATTTTTAAATTATTTGTTTTGTTATATCTACACGTCATTTTCTCCTACCGCAAAACCTCGGAAAGGTTCAGGTGATGATAAGGGTTCTTCTTGGTCTGCTCAGGCCGGTCTCTTGTGCGGTAGCACTTTCCGCCCCTCAATATATCCTTCGCTGGAAGTATCACTGATCATCCTTTCTAAATTTTTTCTTTTTCGTCCTTCCCCTTCCAAGCTTATTTCTTGTGTTTTTTGGATTTCTATTTCCATCGATTCCAAGTTTCCTGTTACGTTACTACTCTGATCTACGCATTTCTCTCCTTCGCAATGTCCTAGGTTTGTGCCTCCATCATTAATTTCTGTTTCGTCTCCGTTTTTTTCCGGTTCTTCCTATCTCTGACTATTTTTCTTTACTGTAGAGAGTTTCACATCTTTGGTACGTACGGTTTTAACCAATATGTCACTAAAAATTGCTTTTGCCTAATGGATATATATGATGGAATAGGTGTTTTGATTTCCATTTTTACTAGTTACACTTAAAATTTAGATCGTGCCATTGATCATTTTTTATATTCTCGATGCGTCCATAATGACTGAGTACTGCCTTTATTTCTGCATTGTCCATTTCGATGAACTTTAACTATAATGTTTGCGCTTCCATTTGCCAAAGTGACAGGGGATTTTGACCCATCTCCGTTTACATATGAAAGTTTTTCTTCATATTGTTCAAAAACCTATTCGAATATTTCTTGGTTTGTTACCTTGATGCATACTTTCGCTCCATATACCCCGAAGGATACCACGTCTTCATTCCTCAGTTTTAATTCATTTTCAATAAACTTATGACATTGGATTACTGTTAACTTTTCTTTCACTTCTAAAAAACTTAAACTGAAAGTATTTACTCTCATTGTTTACTTATCTCACGTACGCACATGGGTGAAAAAAAAACTTTCGCTCACTTTCCACGTTCGTTCCCGTCTACCGCTCGCTGGCTGTGTCTCACGTGGACTGTCATTTATGGTAAATTGGCAATATTCATGGCACCCTAGATTGAAAAACAAAAACCGAACCAAAAATAATTTTGAAGCCCAAAATATCAATTGTGAGGTATGGTTGAAATTGGGAAATTATTTGGAAACCAAATATGCAAAAATATACAGGGTGTTCCATTTGAATCATCATTAAAGGCCATTTCCGGCGACACCGGAAGTGGAAAAAAATTGTTTCAAATGTCAAAAGGTGGTCTGTCATAATCTCGATTGAATCACAAAATTTCAATTACCTGCAGAAATATAGAAATGAGAGGGGTGTACCATGATCTTGACACTTGAAAATGACGTAACTGTCAAAACCGGTCGTGTATATTAAAAATGAATATTGTGGAAATTAGGCAAAATTGTTTCATTTTATTTATATTAAAATAAATTTCCATGAAATAAAACCATCAACATCAATAATTTGAAAATTGTATGAGTTATAAAAATTTCGTTGTGGGCTGCCAGAATGGCATGAAATGGATTGCATGGAGTAACGGCCACTAGCGTTCAATTTCTTCGAAATTTTTATGAAAGTCAGTTATAACGAGAATGCTTTATCATGAAGTCTTTAAAATAACAACCATATTGACCCCTCCAGTTTGGAATAAAAGTTAGTAAAATAAAAGACAACTTTCACGAATTATTTATTTTCTGAATCATAACACACCAATTTCCCTGATCATAATAATTTGAAATAATTTCAACATTATTCAAATTTTCACATACTTTTTCCAACTCATGTTCTGCATAAACATGATAAAATCTCAAGAATGTACCTTTATTTTCAGAATTTCTCTTCAGTTTCCAAGGTACTAGTAGATCTTTATTTTTGAATTGTGTCCTGTTTGTATGAACAGGCAAAGGAACGCCTTCAACTATAGAAATTTCGCTCTGGAAATTTTCAGTATTTATTTGAACATCTTGCTTCTTGTCATCTTTAATATAATTAGATTTTTGATTGTTGGAAAATTGATCTTGGGCCCATACATAAATGAGAGCACTTCCGCCAGGCTTAAGTATTCTCACGATTTCTTTGATAGCTCTTAATCTTCTATCCTGAAATATGAATGAACTAAGAAGAGGAATGGAAATTGAAGAAAACTTACTTCAGTGGCCAAATGATGAATAACAGCTATACATATGCAAGCATCTGCTACGTCGTCCCTCAGCGGTACTGAAAGGCAATCACATCTTAGAGATTCGAATCCTCTTTCTTTGCATACATCCATTAATCCAATACTTCTGTCACTGCCTAACTTGAAGAAAAAAAATATGGTTACGACATTTTAATAAACGACTGTTCTTTCTTTTGATTAAAAATTTTCCGATATTTCATTACACCAATCTACTGTAATATAATAGGTATAAGTATATTGATTTCATCAATCCGCTCTGATATTCTTCGGTACAAATTCAAACAGAGGATATTAAATATCCATTTGACCTCGTCAGTATTACACACCCATTCACAACACCAGGTCAAACAGCTATCTACTCATCTGAATCCGTTGGTGCGCATCAGACATGATGTATGTGATATTGCGGTAGATCTAGATCTACTTTTTGTTTTCACCATTTCCAGAGGCGCTGCTAGTAGCTTCTCTTTTCGTTGACAGTTCTTTAGGCAGAGCCCAATATATATACATATACATGTACTGGATGTCTCCAATGGAATGAGATGACTAGGTGGCAATCTGATGTGGTGTTGTCAATGGGTGTACAATACTGACGAGAGCAAACAAGTAGTCCGTTGCTCCTATTTAGACTGCAACACTACTGTGTGGTCCTGCTGACGATGATTGTGAAGAGTGGATCGAAAAACAAGCTCCTTCAGGAAGGGATATTTTACATTCTACGGACGGTTGGATATTGTTTTTGACCATATTGATTGATTACTGTCTTCAGGCTTGGGCAATGGTTTAAGGAATTCTTTCTTACTTGGCAGTTTTTAAAAGCTCCTTCTATACAAACTGATATTCAGCAGAAGTATTAGCAATTTGCCTCTTAAAAACAAGAACTATCAACTTTCTTTAAAATTTCACAAAGCTCATTTCCCATTCTTGCACCTTCACTAAGATTTTTCAAATTAAATGTCACGGGTGCAGTGTTTCTTGAAGACTCGTCTTCGAAAGGCTGTGAATGTCACTTTTATTTTATCTGTTCAAACCTCGCCCTATTCGGTTCGCAATTTCGACAATGTTCGCAGTTGAAGTTTGAATTTGCACAGATTCTTCATTATTTTTCGCAGTAAGAACAGAACACAGTTTTTTCCAATATGATTTCAATGTGTATGGGTTCAGTTCTTTCACTGATTCTTTTATGTTCAAGATATCTTTTGATATGTCAAATTTCCCCAAGAATTCCATAACATTTATATCAGTACCACATTCCATATTATCCAATATGATTTTGAAGGTTCATATTATGTAATAGAGCTTATGGGCCTGGATTATTTCTTAGTCCATAGACGTAATGTTGAGAGGTAAAAATATCACTTTTTATATTTCGCGAGGATGACTGATGCATTGTCCAAAACTAGAACAACTTCACAGTCTAAATTCTTTTTTTTAGATAAGTTTCAACTTCTGAAACAAAACAATTCTGGAACCAGTAACAAAAAATTGCTTGTAACCCACGCTTTCTTATTAGCACGCCAAAAAACTGGCAGGCCGTTCTTGTTTTGATTTTCTAAAGCACGAGGATCCCACGATCTGTTAAGCATTAATGGATTAATGACATAATCTCCAGATGTATTAGAACATAGCAGCAGTGTAACTCTATCCTTCGTTGCCTCAAATGCAGAGTCAGACTTTTCGCTTTCGGTAATAAATGTTTTCTTTGGTATTCTCTTCCAAAATAGTGTAGTTTCGACTGCATTAAATACTTGCTTAGGTTTGTATCCTCCATCAGCTACTAGGTTTGCAAATTCTTCTGGATATCTTTATGCTGCAGCAGTGTCTGTTTATGCAGCTCCTCTAACGATTTAAAGCTATGCAATGATTATCACACTTTAAATTTATTGAACCAACCTTCCATTGCTTGAAATCTTTCACTACAACAACTACCAGCAGGTTCTTTAAAATGTGCGTAAAGACACTTAGCCTTCTTGAGTTGGACCACACAGGGGCACTCTTTTTTGCTTGCGGTCTTCGATCCATAATGACAACGCCAGTTCTATTTTCTATATCTTTTTCAATTTCTGTGAAGTTGGAGATACGGACGATCTTATTTTATCTTCGCATTTCTTTTTATCGTTCGTACAGTTGAATGAGCGTGATATGGATACAAACAACTCTCCAAGGCGTAAACGATAAAGCATTTCTGTCTTAAATTTAAGCGGAAACACTGATTTTTTCGTATCGAAACTCGTTTTTCAAATTTTTTAGATGCCATTAGGAAGACAACGGTAGAGACTTATTACTCGATCACAATTTTTGTAACGAATGGAAAATGAAACAATAAAAAAAGTAAAGTGGTTTTTACCAAAGGACGGAACGTCTAATAGGTGGCATTTAAAAATATACTTTACACATCGAGTAAGAAGGTCGCTTTACTTAAACATTTTGTTTGTTTACATTCACAAAAACAGCGACCGCGGCGAAGGCGGCTTACGTCAAAGGAAAAGCCGGACCAGTGCAGCGGCGATATCCTTTAAAAACATACTTTGGTTGTAGTAGTATTCATTTGACGACACGTTTACAAAGTATACCGAAGCCTTCTCACTAATACATATGTATGTACCGATGTACCGATTAGATAATAAATAAATCTTTAGCCGCAAATATAGGAATTGAGTTCCCTTTTTTTTTATCCGTGAATAGTGAAAACGCTAATGTAGGAAGCGCGAATAAGGAGCTCTTACTGTATTCGTTTTTTTTTTCAACCCAAACTTGGAAATATTTGACTACATCTACGTTGAAAATTTAACGTTCTAGCATTGGTTTTCCAGATACAGAGTTTGATTTACTAGGTGTACCAGTATGAAATCAGCGTTTTTTGTGAAAATTAAATACTAATTTTGAATCGGAAAGTAAAAAAAATTATTCGAAATATCGACCATTGCTTTTTACACATTTTGGCCACCTTTCTGGCAATTTGTGGATACCATGCCAATAGAAAAGTTCGTCTTTTGAAGCAAACCGATCAGACACCCCATTTTCGACTGCTACGTAGGAATCGAATTGCTGCTCAGCCAATGCGTGACGCAAATGGTAATCGGAATTGGACAAGTCTGGTGAATACGGCGGATGGGGTTGCAGGTCCCAGCCAAGTACTTTCATTGTATTCCGAACCAATTTTTCTTTGTGTGCATTGTCATGTAACAAAATTACTTTGCCGTGTCTTCTGGTCGTTTTTCGATCGATGCCTGGTCCAAATTGATTATTTTTGTCTGTAGCGATTAGTATAGACAGTTTCACCAGGTTTTAGAAACTCATGATATACCACACCCTTCTGTTCCCACCAAACACAGAGCATTGTCTTCTTACCGAATCGATCTGTTTTTGCAGTCGACGTCGATGATTGTCGCGGATTAACCCATGATGTTCTCCGTTTTAGATTCTTAAAATAAATCCATTTTCCATCGCCAGTGACAATTCAATGCAAAAGTGATTTTCTTTCGTCTCTTTGTAGCAAAATTTCACAAGTGTGTTTTCGGTTTTCTATTTGTCTTTCATTCGATTCATGTGCCACCATTTTACATACTTTTGGATCTTTCCCATAGCTTTCAAACGGTCTGGAATTGTTTGTTATGCAACATTCAACATGACTGCTATTTGCTTTTGACTCAAAGTATCATCTTCATCCAATATTGCTCGCAGTTCGGCGTCTTCAAATTTTTATGGTGGTCTTCCACGTTCTTTATTTCTCACATTGAAATCATTATGTCTGAACCGTTGAAATCATCTTTTGCACGTTGCTTCTGATAGAGTATGATCACCATATGCCTCGACAAGCATTGGATGCGATTCTGAAGCACTTTTCTTCAAATGGAAACAAAATATTAATGCTTCCGCAAATCAGCTTCCGCAAATCATCTGTTTCCATTACAAAATTTAACATTTTCAACAAAATGAGGAAAAATTTTTGTTTTCAAAATACATAGTGTGTTTTAATGTTTTAAAACATGTTCTAACCAGGTTAGAAAGATCTCTTCAAGATAAATGTAGTTCGTTCAAAACATTGCATTATTTTATCTTACAAATTCCAACAAACGTAAATTTCAAAAATAAATATAAATAAAAGCATTAATCTCCTCAGATTACTTGGCAGCGCAGTCAAAATCAACATCTTAACGTCTAATGCAAAAGACTCGAATTTGAAGGAATTTTTTTTATTACTTTCATTGATATGTAAGGGCTGTTTTTGTTTTGATAGCCTAGTATTGTTTATTTTGATGGTATCTCTCAGTAAATTTTTAAAACTGTGTAGTGAAAGTGTTACAATTCTTTTCTAAATAATACATCTAACCAAATCACATAAAATTAAAATTTTCATGTGAATTGGTTATAGCGACAGAAACAAGCTGGGGTTTTAAAAATTATTCATGAATCTACAAAATGCAATTTTTACAGTAGTAACTTCAGCCTGACTCAAATCAGTGAGTGGTATTTTGCAAATACATGTAGATCATTGAAGACAAGTAAACAAAGAAAAGTGATAATCTTGCTGTTTACGCTGACCATTTCGCGCAACCAGTATAGAGTCCACGGGAAATCTCTTCCGAACGATCTAAATTTCAGCCAGTGTTGTCAGATCCCTTTTTCTGGTGTTCATTTCAATTTCACGTTCAAATAAGAGAATAAATGTTTGATCTCGGTCGTCCCACCCTTCAGTTTGTTCAATACTTGTGTTGGATAAACATCATATGCGATTGGAGCTCTATTTGCGAGACGAGCGAATTATTCAAGTGATTTGGAATTTGTTGATTTTTTTTTATTTTTGGGATTGATGAACCAATTGGTTTTTCTCGACAATGGAGACCCACACTGTAAAGTATATCCAATTTTGGGAGCCACTTACGGTATCTCTATTGTTATTGACACAAGTGAAATGGGGATTTTTTCAACTTCAGTGATTTTTGAGTTATTCAATATCTCAGTTATTATTGAAGTTACGTTAAAAGTATTTTCACATTGTTGAGACACTTTTTTGAATAGATTGCAGTGGCAGAGCCGAATTGTTTCTTCTCTTTGGCTTGACATAGCCATAAAAGTGTAATTTCAATTTCATTGAAATTCTGGTTTCGGACTTGTTCACGATTTTCACTTGACATTTAACCCCCAGCTGAGGATAGCATTTTTCGAGCCGATGCAGAGAATTTTATTCGGAACTCTACTACTCTCTTTATTTCAATACTGACAGAGGTGTTGATGCTCAATTTTTACCCCATCTTGTTATGCAAAAAAATCTTCCCCGCGAATTGATAACTTTCCTTTTTTGAATATTTGTTGGTCTAAAAAAAGTAGCCTTCACAACCATAGAACATTGAGAATTATGTTATTGCAATGAGAAAAATAATGCAATAAATGCTTTAATTTCTATTGGACAGTGAAAAACAACTCAGTCCACGAAATATCGCAAATTGTATCATAACGATCACCATCCATTGAAGAACTCTCAAAGTTCTATGGTTCGAAAGTCAACATTTGATTCTGCGGAGGAAATGCGAAAAATATTAAGTTTTTTTATGAAAAATATGTGATAAGAATAAGGTATGTTAGATATTTTTTGAATTAGTGTGTTCTCAACAAAAATGCAAATCTATGCCTTTATCTGTCATACAAATGGGGGAAAAGCAATTTCAGCAATTTACAAAAAAAAGTCCAAATAATGTGAAAACATTTCAAAACCCAGATATCTAGTAGTGGTGAAACCAAGAAATATTCAAAATTCAGGAATAACTCAAAAACCTCATCAGAAGATGTGAAAGGTCAGATTCGAATATCATATAAATATTTTGGAAATTCTAGGTTTTGAGAACATTCTGTGCTATACCGCACTACCCTGTCTGAAAGAAGTCAAAATATGCATGTGTTTATTTAGATAATCGAGAGCAGGTTCCTGAGCCCACTTATGAAAAAGTACAAATCACATGTTTATTCCGCTCCCGAGAAGTTACGCCCCTGATTTGGAGTTTTTTTGTATCGATTTCACTTCAATAGTATATCTTATCCTTGACTATTTCATTTCAACGATAGGTAATCAAATCACCGATGTAAAATAAATTGTTGCAACACTGGCTACAATTCGAATACTTTTAGGAAACAGATCGACTCGATACTGGAAAGTGGTCAGCGTGAACAGCATGATTAACGAAAAAGTTTTAATGTGCAAACTTAATGAAATAGAATAACACTTACATTAAATATATGTTTATTAATTCCCAAGTATTTTCCATTTCCACAACCAACATCAACAAGAATAGACCCTTTCGGCAAAGAACATATAAATTTCAAAATATTCGGCCACGGTTTATGCCTAGTTTCACTGAAATGTTGGGCAATATTATCATAAACTTCATGTACATGAGTTTTCTCCAATTTTGCAGCAATTTTATCATCCTCCAAACTGAATTCTCCTTTTTCCTAACAGAATCACACTTACTTACAAATCTGCAATTACAATCTCCTTTTCTGATTTTTCGAAAAGTATATGAAATCCTTGTATGTCTAATAGATAAATTGCATCTATCATTGTTTCTTATTACATCATACTTTCTGGGTGTTATTCCATGCGTCCATAAATACCTACTTTCTTCAGACATTATTATTAGAGATCTTTGAGGTAACATAATGCAATAATGTGAACCAATTTCATTTTTAAAATCCATTACAATTGGAGATCCTAGAGATAGAGACATTAATGGATCAACAAATGCAGAATGTGTATCTACATGTGATGGTATTCCTTGACCAGGAAGGTACTTATTCACTGTTAGCTGATCAGGAACAAAATCTGCAAATTTGTCACATTTTTTTCTCAACCTAGTAAATATAAAATCACATTCACTAGGTATTTTCATAGGTAGAGGATGAGACTTGTCTACATTATTTATATCATATTTAAATTCGAATCCAAAGTGTTTTACTTGCCGGTTTTTCATACTACCTATGCTTGTTTCATCAAATTTAGGTAAATCCATTAGAAGTTTTTCTTCGTTTTCCGAAATGAAATCATTTAGGATGATTAGTCCAGGAGGAACAGAATCCCAAGTTTTATCATATACAATTTCAGGAAGAGACTCAATGAAGCTAAGCAATATAGGCTTTTTATCCTGTGCAATATTGAGTTGACCATTAGAAGATATGTAACATTGGTTAGAGCTCTTGATGCTCGCGAAACATACAAAGCAATAAGATTTTCCTGGGGGCATTAAAATATTTGATATTTCGCCATATTTTTCAAAAGAAATAATTAGTATTTCTTCAGAGAGTCCATTCACTAAACCAGCATTACAAATGGCCAATATCTGGAATGAAATATTTGATCACACGGAGAGCTAAACGTTATGATTTGGTGCTTACCTTTGTTGGCTGCTCACTAGTTACAATTCCATCTCTTAATAAGGCATGTTGATGTCTTTTGATTTTTCTTTCTAATTTTTTCATGATTCTCGTTTAATCTTGTGCAAAGATAATTTATATACTTAGTCAAAGATGATTTATACTTAGCAAAGATGATTTATATACTCTAGATGAGGAACCCAATTCAACGTAAAATTTCCACACAGTATAGTGAATTTGACGTACAAAACAGTCCGTCTGCTGGCGCCCTCTTTTATAATAGACTATATGTGCGGTACTATATCTATAAGTGCAGTGTTCTGCACTAATACGACAAAATAATGAGTGAGTTATTCTGATATGGCACATAGATGGCGCGTGAAATCGAAAGAACGTATGATATTCAGCTGACATGAGCGTAGACATGAATAGGAAAAAGGGTTTTACTCATTTTTTACATTTCGTAGTCTAGGATTGAATGAGAAATGCAGAAAGAGGAATATGTTCAATTATTTATCAATAGCTTTCAATATATGTTTTCACAAACCCATAATTACTTAAACACAAAATATTATAAATATCCATCTACTTTAGCATCTCTTTTCAGAGATGCAGACAATCTATAAATGTTTGATTTTCAAATAGGAGGAAAGAAGAACAGACATCTATTATATGACTCCATTACAAGTTACACCCATTTTAATTTAAATTTATGAAGAGTGTAGCACGCTTTTTTCAAAATAGGAATGTAAAATAGAAAATTCGAATTCAGACCCAGAACTTTGCTTTGAGAATAATTTTCAGTTTCGAAAGTGCAATGCCCGATTTTACCTCCAGAAAATTGTATTAAAACATCAAGAATATTCATATCATTAGTTAAGTGCATTTTCGAAAAGAATGATTAATTTTGTTTAAATAAAACAAGTTTTGAAGTAATTCAATACATAAATGTGATATTTTTTAAATAATTGTTTAAAGGTGATGTATTATTATGACATCATCTATACATTATGAAAATGAATAAATTGCAGATATTGTATCAGTTAGGTATTTACTGTGCATTATATTAATGGCAAATGCAATTTCGACAACATTCTTGACAAGAAGTAATCGGAAAACCAATGTAACAAATATAAAGCGAAATACGAAATATCTGGTAAAAAGTCTATTCGATTCATAACAATTCCGAAACAAAACAACAATTCATTTATCCATAAATAAATCTGTACAGAGACGAAAATAGACAAACAATTTGACGCTATCATGTTCTATGTTCGCATCTCCATTTTCTACCAGTCAGTGTCGCAAAGCATGCAATAGGTTGCATAGTGCTTACGATGTACAAAAACTAAGAAAAATTGAATTTTAACTCATTGCAAGGGGTTGAAGTTTTAATTTTTGCAGAATTCATTGTCGAAGCCAACTGGCCATCATATTGAAAATGCAGATTGATTAGAGGAAATTGCAGTTTCCCAGCTATTTTAACAGAATTATTAAAAGTTTTGTAAGCATTCACCAGTTATCAGGATCGTCTGAATACGTTCATTTTTGGTATATGTGTGAGTTCCGCTATTTATAATTATAAATATGAGGAACATAGGGTTGAACTAAAACTGATTAATACTAGTATTTTCATGAGTAGTAACCAACTGTGAAATTTCTAAAATTAGGTTCCAATTCTTCTAAGAGACTACAAATGAACACAAAGCTAGGAAAGTTCTTGGCATTTATTTGTGGTGTTAAATTCGTATTTACAATCTTAATCAATTATGTACATTATTCCATAAAAAAGATTTCAGATAAGTAACTATATTATATTCCACAATGGGATTATATCTTAGCAAATTTTTGGGCGGTTTCCATATTTGAACCCAAAATTTTGCTTTTGAAGAAGCATTTTCCATCTAGTTGAAATTCCTATTTGATATCAGTTTGGAATCGATTGGTTTCGAGTTCTAATGTTGGCAATTTCTATCATAGGAAAAATTTTATTGCGTCATCTTCCGAAGATAATGCTTCGGAATGTTAACGGAGAAATTTATGAAATACAAACTTTCGAAAGAACGATACATGACTATAGGCATTATTGGAATGGTTTTTTATATGGAGTCATAATACCATCGTGAATTTCAGAAATCGTTATGAAATATACTGTATATTTTAGAAATTGAAACTTAATCAACACTAAAATGAAACGTTATAAGAGGGTGAATTTAAAAAATTTGAGTTTTCGGAAGAGCGAAAATTCTCAAAACAGGTGAAATTTGGTGAAGAAATATTTCTGTACAACTATGAAAGAAATGATGCCATCAAAGTTACTCTTTCACACTGTAACTAACTCATAAGAAGCTTCTCATAAAAAGGAAATCAAAAGAGAAAGAGTCCCGGAAAATTATGGATATTTTTGAATTTATTTAATAAGAAGCTATTGCGAAAACGTTACAGATTATTGAATTCGCCAAAAATGTGATTAGTTCGGTAAATTCTGGTGGAAATGAGTTGATGAATAACATGGATTTCTGTCACTCTAGTCGAAGTTTTTACGATTTATTGAGAAAATTGGGTTTCAATAAGTCCACCCGCAATAATTTCTAATTTAATATTATCCAAACAACTCAGTACACTGTTACAAGTGAAGCTGAGAATTAATTTCTACAGTACAAATTGAAAGCGTATAACGGCCGATGTTCAGCACGAAATGTCTAGCTAATTTCTGTCGGACGGTGGCCTCTCAAAGGAAACAGCGAAAACCCCAGTATACTGTGTACTGTTTATCAATTATGGGTTTTATTATCATTATTACTATTTGAATGATGAAAATATTTGTCTTAAAATTTAGGTCAAAAAAACTGAAAATCTAATTATATTTATCGTTAATATGTATATAATATATCAGATTTATTATGATTACATAATTGAAAATTATGGCCAATAATTATTTTTTTTGTGCTCGTAGAAATTCATTAAGTGGTAAAGTGTACCAAATTAATTTATGCAAATGATCAAGCTCATAACGAGAAATAAAAATTGACAACAGACGTTTGTTTTATTATACACGTGGATATCTACATAAATATACTTCTATTAATAGATTTCAAATGTTAATTGATAAACAAAAATTATATTAAAACGATTATTGAGTTAGATATGAATATAAAAATAAGATGAAATATTTTAGGTAACATACATGAGATATTACATTTCAAAGGAAACTAAATTCCTCATCAAAACCTCCAGCTTACTGAATGACTGAAAAAAAATGTTCCAATGGGTCCTGATTGAAACGATTCGTTAACAAATATTCCACGTTTTCACTTTCCTGTTTTATAGACTCCCAAAGATACAAAATGCCTACCAATATTCCAATTGATTTAAATTTTGAAATAAGGGTTAACAGTATGGTTTTTATTTCACCTCCGCCATATTTCCAGAAACGACGAAATAACTTAACGGAATTTTGTAATACGCATAAAGTCCTCGAATCATAAAAACAAGAACGTGATTTCCAAAATTTTGTTGTCGACCGAATTCTCCATAATCTGAAACTAATCAATTTAGAATTGTAACTAATACTCCTCTTTATTCCGATTTCATCAAAAGTATAACACAGTTTTTTCTGCTTCGGTAGAACCGTCAAATTTCAAACGCACATGTTCGAAAGTAAACGCTATCAAGGAAACCCGTCTCTAATTTAATCGAATTGAACCAATTCGAGATTGTGCTTTATGCGGAGAGTGAATCCTGACGAACTCGAAGGAAATTTTATATTCCTGGGCTTCTATAAAAATTGTGGAGCAAATTTTTTCTTCTTCTGAATACTCCGTATGCGGCTTATGTTCCGTTTGGAGATCTATGAACGTTTTGACACTTCGTAATGGTTGCTTCACTCTTTTATGTTCTTTCTAAATGATCTGGTCTTTGGCGCGCCCGCGACGTAATCAACGATTATTTTGACGTAGGACATCAATACATTTCCTTAATTTATCGTTTTGTTTTGTTTCGCAGCTAATTTACGTTTGAATTGAAAAATTCCGCGGGAGGAACATGAAGAATCTAAGTTTGCCGTAGAAGAGGAATATGTCGATAGTGGACTTCCGTGTAGTTTTCCAGTCACTTCAGCCTCACAGGGGATACGTAATTATGTTTTTATTTTTATCAGAATCAGCGCCGAAATCCATAAAATCGAGTTGCAGAGTTGGTACTGCATGAGAGCGTAAATAACGTTTCGAATGATCAGTAAAACACGAATCCGCAAAGTGTATGCTACCAATTCTTTTGTACCTGATGTCTTTACGCGGAATAAATGAAATTAAATCCCGCCGATCGATTGCCCGAGGCCAATCACCTTGTCGTGAGTCCAACGGAAATCTGAAAATGAAACATTTGAAACCCCCACGGCGATATTTATTTTCACAATATTTCACTGAACACCTCTATTCACCATTGCTTGGATGTTATTGATTTTTACCATCGCCATTACTGGGAAAGCTCTTTCAGTAAATTCAGTAACAAAAATTTTCAATCGACAGCGACCCTATATAAAATAAACCTGCTCTAGGCAAAATCAATCAAATAGAAACAAACATTTACCCAAAAGTCAGACCAAATATTAATTCTCGTTTCAAACTACAAGAAATATACGAACTCTTAAAAGTGACACCCCCTTCACAATGTACATCCTACCCATTGAAATATAGATGGAAAATCCAGAAGACACAGGATAATTTTATTGGTTCGATTCAGTTGCATATGAATGCTATGGTTTTCGGTAAACAAGGTTGCCAGATTGTGATCTATCCCTAACGAGTAAGAGAATACGGAACCAAAGAACTTTAATTTATTAATAAATCAAAATATACAGGGTCATTGACAGAAATTATTCATAATTTTATGATCAGAGTGTCGATAATTCGAATTAAGAACTTGCAGTAGATTTAACGAAATATACTCAAAAATATAATCAATCAATCAGCAGTCAAAAATTTAAAAGAATACAGTTAAATTTTTAACTTATGGAAAATAGGATACTGAATATTGTGAATCGAAGTACATAACAAATGATGCATGAGAATAACATAATGTCTAAAATTGCACGTAATGAAAATTCGATAAAATTATTCACAAATATTCAAACTTCCTCCCATCATTTTCTAAACAGTTCTCACTCAGGGTATTCAACAACTTCACTCTCGTACGTTACTTTTCAGAAGAATTTAAATGTTTAGGGAATTGACGTATTTTTTTTACCACAAATGTATATTGTGATTTCGGAAATTCGAACATAGATGATCCTACGATAATCGTAGGATTGCAGGATATATCCCGACTTCTATTTTTTCAGTTCCTATTCTAACAATACTTTGTTCTCCTTCCATTCCATTCTTGGTGAAATAGATTTCTTTCCAAATTGAGACAAAAACATGGAAAATTTAATAGAAATTATCTTGATTTAAAAAGAATTCAATAATCAATTATTTCATCACGTCTTGGAACTCAAATGGTTTTCTTCAAAATAATCCAGAGGGGGCTACCGAAAACCGAAAGTATAAAATAATATGAAAGCTCCAATCTATTTTATTAATAAACGATATGATGAAACGTGCATTTTCAGGTACGTAACTTTGAAATCTTAATGGCTTCGAATTATTTACAAAATTTTCCATTTTCGTATTCCATATAATATGAAATTTGAAAGGAATTTGAGGATTGATTTGAGGAATTTGAAGATTGCACGTCACTAATTTTCTTCATCTATAAAATAATTGATATTTTCTATCCATAATCAATCTGACAACACTGTGTGTTTAGTCTGACTCCTCTGGCGGTGCCCGAAAGTAGACACCAGCAACAAAGTTACGGACAACAATCATCGTTCGCCGGGTTGGCGTGGTGACACTATAGATTGTAGAAAGAAAACAAACACTAAAACTCTCTGTTGTTCAAGTGGGCGAAATATTGGGCTTACCAAAATTTGCTTCAACACAGGGAATCATGGCCACAGTTTTTAGGGTTAACCGTTTCGAAGGGTTGTTTTAATGAATAATTTTATGCATTTGAAGTAGTTTACATTTCAGAAACTGAAATTATATCTTATGAGAACCTAGAAGATCACAACACTCTCGTAGGTATTTAATAAATATTTCGATGGAAAACTATTCATTGCATGTTACTTTTCCTATATCAAAATTGTCTTGTAGTTATTGTTTCAAATGCTATAAAAATTCCGATTTAGATTGTTGGTGGCACTTATCAACGATATAATGCTCCCATCATCGCCAGCATATCTTTTCTCAAGAAAAAAATATCCCATCTTTAGAATGCTATGAGAAAGGTCCGAAAATCTTAATTCTTCAAAAACACTGGTTGCCTTTGGTTGCAGGCTCTGTAGCAATAAGCAAAGACATTCAAGTAATAGTTTTTCCAGATATCATATATTCTATGATGTTCTGGAGTTTGTCTACGAAGTTCGAATCAGTTTAGAATGTATTTTTAATAATGAACGCAATATAGAATTTAAGTTTTTCGAAGATATACAAGTGTTCTTTAAATATGTAACCAAACATCAGGAGCTAATACTTTCAGTGAATTGAAGATAGAGAGTTCATATGAATATTGGTCTAGAAACTCTTCCATCAAAAATACGAGATATGTACTAAATTGTTATATATCGTGCAATGCGAAAAAATTTGGCAATGATAAATGAATTCGCTACTTGTCTGATGATAAACGAAAGCTCGAATTAGTTATAACGTTGAATAAACTTTTCCATCTTAAACAGTGATATTTTTTACGTTGTAATATTCGCAATCTTCATAATGAAACTATTTTGAATTTTTAGAGTTGACTTCTAAAAATGTATTGTTATAATTTTCTTAAAAAGTCATATCTCTATTACTGTAATAAGAATCTAACTATTCACAAATAGTAATCTCTTCTATCCACTGTATAAGAAAAAGTACGCCCATGGATTATCATTCTAAGATAACTTTGAAATTTTTAGCAGCCATCTGATAGTAGTAACTGAAAATAAAAATTATAGTATTCTGTTTTATCAAGAGCCATTTATGGACCATCTATGAACCTCATCTCAATCTTTCAATCCTGACCTATCCTAACCAGCCAGGATCGCGATTCTGGCTGGCGAATAAGCTTCATTTTATTCTATGGGTGCTTTGTCTTCCTTTATACTTGGTCTATGTGGTCTATGTACTTAGTCAATGCATAGACCAAGTATAAAGGAAGACAAAGCACCTATAGAATAAAATGAAGCTTATTCGCCAGCCATATAAATATAATCATCTTTGGTCAATGTCATAGACCAAGTATATAAATCATCTTTGTCAATGTCTTCTGCGACAATTCGTCCTTCAATTTTGAGGTTACTTCGATAATTTTTTCGTTTCTTCTTCATATTGAAAGTTAAAGTTATAGATTCCACTGGAAATATTTACCCAACTACCAAACGATGTAGACAGTAGACACGCAATAAAAATTAATGCTTCTAAGAGAGGCTATTTCATTCAATGAATTTGGAAAAAAATTTGCAACAGCTATTCAACTGTAATAACATTAATTGTTCTTCTTCGTACATTTGCAGGTCCATTTTGCAGTGGTTTTAAACCTTTTTGAATAAGCGTATCACTTGAAGTTATTTAGTTGAGTACAGTAAAAACTCGTTCGCGTTTTCACTATTCGCAGATAAAAAAATGCGACCCAATTCCTATGTTCGAGGCTAAAGATTTATTTATTCGCGGATGTAATCGGTAGATTCATATGTATTAATAAATATAATTCGGTATCCTTCGTAAACGCGTCATCAAATGGACTAATAAAAAGGTAAATAAGACCTTATTACTACTACACCTAAAATATGTTTTTAAATGATATCGCCGCTACATCGGGTCGGTTTTTCCTTTGACATAAACCGCCTTCGCCGCGGTCGGTGTATTTGCGATTGTAAACAAATAAAATGTTTAGGTAAAGCGAGCTTATTACTCAATGCATAAAATATATTTGGTTAAAGCCGATTTGCGTATTTTAGTTTAATTTTTCTATTCGTTCCAAAGGATAAAATTACAAAATTCTTTAAACTGTTGCCTAAGCCTGAAGATTTCATTATCTTCAGGCTTATAGGTAATACGTTCCTAGGTGACAAACTAAAAATAAATATATAAAAACCAATTTGATTGAAGTTTTTGAACATTCTAAGCCTGAAGATTATTTTCTTCAAGCTTAGTATGGTCGAAAACTTCAATTAATTTTTTTATATATTTATATAAACGTTTTCCCTACAATCCCATATAAATTACCCTTCCATATTCACAGTTTCTGTATTCATTGTATATTTACGGTATATATATTCAGCGAATAAAGAACTTATAATGTACTGCCGCTAGAATAAAATAAGTTATCTGCTTTTACATGAGATTGAAGGCAACACGCGTATCACCAGTGGTATGTATGCCACCAGTTGGGAATTGACGATTTCGAGATAACATAATCTGAAATCTTATCATTATCATTCACAAGTAGTGAAAGTAATTGTGATTCAGTCAATTCATACGATTCCATAAAAAAAATTATAATCAACAGGTTCATATAATATTTATTCTTTAATATATACAAAACAATTTCCACAAAGCGGAGTTGAAATGATAAAAATTTCTTGTTCTTAAAGAAACCCAGAAGGAAAAATTTAAGCAAGGCACAATTTGTTTTGAAATTTTTTTAACTGAAACACGCTGGTATCCAGTATTTTACGGCGTAATTCAAATTACTCAACGTCGTAAAATAAAGATGCTAACGGATATCTTATCAGAAAAGCGATTCCTGAACAGAAAATTTGTATCAATATGAGAACAGTCGTTAACTTAGCTTCGTGCATAGGTCCAGAATATAACAACACAAGATTAATCAAAGTAAAATTATTTGAAGTTATATATCCATCTTTTTCTTTCCATTGTATCAGTCTTAAGAATTTAAATAAGTTAACGAAAAATTTTCCTAGAAAACTCAACTTGGAATATTGAAATTTGACTAAACTACACTCTAATTGATCAGTCTCTGCATTAAACTTTGGCAACCGATGTCTTGGACATTCTATGAAATGGAACAATTGTGGAACAGAAAATAGAAAATTAAAGACTTGAGGAATAAAAAATAATAGAGTTGTTTTGCTGAAGTGGCCTAGGATTCCTACCACTGCAAAAGTCATACCTGAGAAGTAACAGAAGGTATCGCCCACGAATACTCGAGATGGATACCTGAAATTCAGAAGATCTTCATAAAAAAGTAATATTGCATCTCAAATTTAGATCAATTATAATGTTTACATAGAATATCCACATATTCATCATAAATGAATTAGAAATTCATTTTGTGAACCAGAAAATGTGGTTATGAACTTATATGACTTACACTTACAAATATGGCCGCCATGCAAGCATAAACCCTCGCTCTTTTTTATAAATACTTTGTTTCTATGACTTCAACAAAATAACCATAGAAGAATCATAACCAAGAAATAAATTCAAAAAATGGTGCATGAAACAGGGTAGGGCGGGGTAACTCAATTCATTTGATTTATAAATTTGAAATTCCAACGAAACCAGGGATATATTTAGCACAAAATGAGACAGCGGAGGTCAACGATAATCCGGTAACAAAGTCTCAACATCGTAATGCCGATAGCAAGTTTCAAATGTATTTTTGCAAAATAAATTACAGAATACTGATACTATGGATTTTTGTGATAATTCAAATACTTCTCATAATATTATACTATTACGTCCAAAAAGGTGAGACAACAGAATTTTATAATGGTAGAATTTCATTTTTGAATTCTGAACATTTCGGTATACACTCTAACAAAACATATCATAAGGAAGGAGATATAATAAAACTTCGTAAGCATAGAGTTCGAGATAAATTCGTTGATTTTAACTCGAGTTTGTGCTTTATGAATGGCACAGACCTCAAATCAATGAACAGACTGAAAAATTCATGGGCATGTAATTGTAAAACTGGATGGCATGGTCTCGAATGTGGACAACCTGAAGTTGTATGGAGAGCATTACTAACATACAGAAAAAAACTAAACATAAAAGGTCCAAGACCTTTTGCAAGAAGAATATTATACATTTCAGAAGTTGATGAATTCGTAGAAAATCTTATAGAGGTGAGAGTAAATGAGTTATACGAAGTTGTAGACATGTTTATACTAATAGAAAATAATGGAAGTAAAATAGAAAAATTGTTGAACAATGACTTTTTGAAGAAGTATCATAAACAAATATTTTATCTGCAAAACCAGGAAAATAAAGACGTATGGTTAACAGTTTCTTCATCTGTGCATGATTTAGAAAATGACGACATTATTTTAATGAGTAAATCCTTTGAAATACCAAATAAATTCACTCTGACTTTCATAAAATATTATGACAATTGGCCTGAACCGATTTCATTTCGACTACGATGGTCTGTATTTGGATTTTTTTGGAAACATCCTGATAAAACCAGAACAGAAGGCATAGCCTGCTCTGTTAAATACATGAAGAAAAACTTTGATGCAAATTTCAAATATCTTCGCAAAGGTAAAACTGAGCCAGGTTTAATCTTTGGAGATCTCAATCATTATGGAGGATGGTACTGCGAATATTGCATGCAACCATATCAGGTAATCAAATTTGCCAATCAGAACGAAGATGTCAAAATTCTGAAGTGGAAGGAATTGAATAAAGTGATAATTGATACTAGCTACATTGAGGACCTTATTGAGAATGGTTTGTATATCGATGGAAAGACTGAATTGGGAAGAAGCAGGAAATACCAGGATAACTATTTTGCACCTGGCTATGTGTTGGATAATTCCATGAAATTTGATTATTTATTAATCAATCTTTATACGAAATTAGATTATTATGAAGGTTGAATTTTTGTTCCAAAATTTTTATTTAAATTATTCAAAAGTTTGAACAAATGAGGTTGATGATAAACTAATATTCTTCCATATTCTCTTTGTCTTCAAATACTGGAGATTAATGAAACTTTATGCACAAAATATGAATTCTTAATTTCTTTCGCATTCTTTGTTCATTCATTTCCTACACTAAAAAACAAACTATTGTTTTCTAGTAGCATATAGACAATCAAGTCTAGTTGGAAACAAAGTTTTCCTAATAAGAGGGTACTACAAACTCTAATTAATTTTCTGAAATAATTTAAATATTAACAAGCTCTATTAGTTTAAGAGCTAGCCATGTTTGCCAGAAAGAATTCTGAATTTAAAATTGCGACAAAAATGGTTTATAAGAAATCAGTGTTCCTAAAATTCTCATTCTGACATTTTAGCTCTCATACTATTAGGTATTTTCATTTATATATTTTAAAGAAAGCAAAAACCCTTCTGTATATTTTCTTCATTTACTACTTCAAACAACATTAAGTATTTCGAATGTTCTGTTGTGAAAATATTTAAACTTGATCTACTTTTACTGCCTAATGTATATAAACCATTGTTATAAATGGATTTTAATTAATCTAACCCTAAATTGGAACTTAAAGAAGCTTTAAGCTGTAAAATAGATCATTAATTCTACAGAATTTATATTATATGTATTTTGAAGATAAATTACGGTAAGTAATTTTAGAATTTTTTGATGATATATTTGTGAGTTTAATATTTAAAATACTTGGTAATACAATTTTCAAGCTAGGGAGCATGGAAGAGCGCCTATGCGAATGCTTTCCTTTTGTACTTTGTGCAATAAAGTCATTATTATTATTATTAAGTATTATATAACAAAAATTATTAGGTAAAATTCAGTTTTTAAGTAACCTACTCACCAGTTGTATTTCAATAATGCTAGAGATGTAGCAGTGTAGGGCATCAAAAAATACAGACTGAACTGGTGAGCTTTCCATGCATGCCCTGATAATTCGACTAAATTGAAAAGCATTATCGAAATAGATATAACAACACTCTGCCCAACTTCTAATCCATTTACACCAGCTAAAATGTTGATTGCATTTGTACAAAATACAGCTAGCATTCCCATATAAACATAATATAGAATTCCAATATCTAGAATGTTTCCAAAAATTCCTCTCATTGGTTTGGGAACAACTATAGTTGTAGTGTTAAAATTAACATAATATACCATCAGCAATGGTAGAGAAGCTATTGTTGGTAACAATAGTTTATGTCTCCATCGAAGATCTAGTACATCGTCAGCAAAGCCAAGAAGAAGCATGCAGCATATAGATAATAATGCTGCAATCAGCTCCACAAACTGCAATGAAATAAAAGGCGTATAACTGTTCTTGAAGAACCCTTTTGAAAATTACCTCATGAGGAAATTTTTCAGTTCTCCCTCCATGTCCAAACGAAACTGGAATGAACAGGAACATAGTAATTAAGAAAATACATCCTGTAACAACACCTAAGGATTCCGGCCTACAATAAGTGAAATAAAGTTAACAAATCCCTAATATTATTGACATAACCTACACTTTATGATTACTTTTCTTGCTTTTATCAATACCGAACAGATTAGCCTGTATAAACATATCCTTAACTTTGGGAATCAATTTTATTGATAAACAGAAGGCAGCAGAAGACATAATAACGTTAATTATTATAGGAACCCACATTTTCATTTCAGTTTGATTTTCAACAAACAACTTTGCCGCCATTATTCAAATTCAGTCTAGAAGACGAAGAAATGAAACGTCAATTTCAGAACAAACTCATCTCCAAGAACACTATACCCAGTACCTCAGAAACTTGGACATCAGCAAAGATGATTTATATACTCTAGACTTCTATACTTAGTCTATGACATCAGACAGCCAATAGAGGCCAATTGGCTTTTATCATAAGATGTGCGCAAGTGTAGCCGCCATGTAGAAATTTTAATCATCAATGGCTGGGCAAGGAATATTATCTCCACAAAAAATGAATTATTGGAGAAAACTATTGATGGTGTTTCACTTATTTATGATTCAGTAGAAGCTCATAATTCTGAACAATTGAAAAGGTTGCTCAAATGTCATGGGCATGCGCAAAAAGGAAGAAAAGTGAGCTGATTGAGGGGTAAAGCGTCAACGTTTGTTATTACTATCTAGAAACTTATAAACAAAATTAATATTTGCTATTGATAATGTAAATTCATTTGTAGTAATTGAAATTTTGAGTAATATTTCTGGAAGTAATTAATATTTTAAGGCTATATATGACATTATTAATTAGGCAAACGTGAAAACTGAATTGAATATGTTTAATAGTTTTTATCATAAATGAAATGTTTAAAATGAGACTATATAAAAATCTATGATATGTACAGAGTCAAAAAATGCAATTAGGAATAATGTATCAGTGGACCAAACTGTTGACAAAGAGACACACTCAACCAAAGTCCAAATGTATTGAGCCAAATAATAAATTATCCAAACATTTGGCAATTTGATGTGATTTGATTATTTTTCTTCGATATTCC
Organism: Cryptolaemus montrouzieri; assembly: GCA_013387265.2. Classification (NCBI taxonomy): domain Eukaryota; kingdom Metazoa; phylum Arthropoda; class Insecta; order Coleoptera; family Coccinellidae; genus Cryptolaemus; species Cryptolaemus montrouzieri. The sequence goes on from JABFTP020000001.1 coordinate 31,597,528, forward strand.
AGACAAGGCTTTTAGAAATATATAAAATAGTATGTTTGGTTTTGTACCGTGTATCACTTTTACACACTTCATAACAACACCGTTTTGTTGTTCCTTTTCGTACAGACAACATAGTTATGTTATGTTGAGTTAGTAGTTTCTTTTAAAACTATTCAAGTACTGCAGCAGGGTTGTTTACAAAAAACAATACGAAAAAGATGGCTGATGCTAACGCATACGCACAAAAAGATGTTGTGTTGAAAAGGTGTGTAACATGTCGGCCTTGTGCACGAGGCCTACTAGGGCCTATAAATGAAATATTGTTGGACTACCTTTCAATTGTTATAGGGCAGACATGTTATATGTATAAAAAATAATAAACTGAATTGTTTAAGAATAATCTTGAATGGTTTCCATTTTTCAAGACAAAATTTAGAAAGAATTAATAATTCATTTTTTATATTGACATCATAATCTCCGACCAAATCGTCGCTTCTACTGTACGAACGCCAGAAAAAAGGAAACATAAGCATGTTGACTTATTAAGCATCTTCAAGATTCAAGATGTTGATGATATACCCAATATCCACTTAATTGTGAAATGTATCCGGCAAACTTCAGTCGCCGAAACACTATATAAAATCGAAATACAAGTGAGTTTGCAAATCTTTCATGAATATTAATAGAGGTATGTAGTTATAGAATTGACAAATATATTGAGTAATAAGAAAACTCACTTTCATTTTACTATGGCTGTTTCCCTTGAAAGCGGGACATTTCATCATTGAAAACCAATAATATTTTCACAAAAATTACAACGATGTCAAAGTAATGTATGGCACCAAACCAATGGCCGCCAATAATAAATACACACACATCCATAGAACGAGAATAACGTTGCCTTTCATTCCCTCATATAATGGTCCGGTACATCCATAAAGCCTAGTAGATTCTAGTTAAGAGTCTCGAGCTCATCCCGCAACATCGTCTGTCAAAATCAAACAAGATGTAATTCAGAGTTTGCTTAGCCGAGGTGTCTGTTTCAAATCCGGATTTAAGTTATGAATGTTGTCCTTGAACAAAAAAAGTGAATTTGACTAAGAAATCATTATCGAATTTGGATACATAGATTAGATCTGAGTCCATAAAAAACCATTGAAGGCCAGATAAATTGTAATCCTTAATGGTGGCAGTTATCATTGCAGGCTCTACGTGAGTGGTTCAGAGTCCACTATAAACTGTAGGTCCCTAAAAACAAATAAACAAAATAATTCTGAGTTCGGACCAAAGATAATTTATATACAGTATACACAAGATGAAGAACCCAGTACAATGTAGTGGTAGCTCACATAAGAGTGTATTTCGCGGGAAAAACAGTCCGTCTGCTGGCGCCCTCATTGATAATAGACTATATGTGCAGTACTATATCTACTACAAGATAATAAATGAGTTATTCTGATATGGCACATAGATGACATGAGAAATCGAAACAATATATGATTTTTCGCTGACATAAACGTAGACATGAGGTTTGTTCCAAGAGAGAATCACAGACCTGTTTCTGATGCGTTCCTGACATTTCTCAAACAGTAACAGTGCCAGGCGTAAATATTTATCAATTTCAAACTAGTAAGGAATTCCTCTTGGAACACACGGATTCTGTGACATAACAATAAACATTGAGTAAAGAAATCAGCTTGTGTAGATACTTTTCGTTTTCATTAAATTACCACTACAAAAAATAAACGTCATGGATCACGAATGTAAGTATTTAGTTTTTTATATTTTACTCCTTGGTCCTTAGCCATTTTATTTTATATGGATCGAGGTTGCTCAAAAAATATATCATCCTTTTCAATATTCTATGAAGACAGCTAATGCTGAAATTGAACCTATCAGCAACATCACGAAAGCTTGCAGTTTGGTGTCCTGCAAACCACAGGAAAATATGTGTATGTTGTTGTGGGTCGATTTTTCCATTAGGTCCCGATTGCGTATGGAAATAATCACTGATACTCAATCGTTGAGCAATATCTGCAGCAACTTCCCTGCTCACTCGAAAGTGTTCCATAAACTCAGCATTATCCATTAGGGGAACTATTTCTTCTAAATAATTTTCATTTTTCGGTCTCCACCGTTCTTCAAGTAGATCTTCCAGATCACTTTCAGAATCACTCATCTCAGATTCATCATCTGAAGATGATGAAATATCGCTAATTTCGACGCCAATAAAATACCAGAAAATGAACACTAATCAAACCCCAAAACTACAACACAATAATCAAGTTTATCACTCTTCCCGAAGAAAAATTCTACCACAGAACAAATTTAACTTGTTGCACTGCTCATTGCGCAGGTTTACGACACTTGATTTGCTTTTCGTCAGCAAACTCGTCTGACAGTCATAATTTAGTCCGAAGATTCAGTTGGAACACCCATTTCATAGTTTGAGCCGAGTTTGAGAAATACCAGAAATGCTCTTGGACCGTACTTTAACACGCTGCGCACAATCGTGACAGTCCATGACTGTTTCTGATCGCTGTAGGAACAAACCTATAGATAGAAAGAAAGGATTTTTACTTATTTTAGGGGTGTCCACTTAAAAATATATCGGTATTTATATTCGATGTAAAACATCGGACTCCAGCATCGATGTTTATCGATATATCGCTAGAAAATGTCGATATTTTTCTTCTTCTTCGAATACTTTCCACAAAACTTCAATATTACCTTTTTCCAGTGAAATGCGCAAAATTGGTGGTCTTTGATTTTGCAGGTGTGAATGTAGAATCATAAACCAGAGTAACATAGCTAAACTAGTAGTGTAATGATGGTGAATTTATTTGAGAATCACTATAATTACATAGTTACTTAAATAGAATTGTAATACTAAGATAATGGTGGGATGACTGAGATGTGTTATACCTATATTTGCAAGAGAAATTAAAACGAAAAATTAGTAGAAATATTTCATTACATATCACGTAATTTCAAAACAGTGAAAGAAAACAAAAGACATATTTAATACTAGCTTTAATCTAGGTATATGCCTGCCAAAACTTACTTTCACTTTACCTATTTCATTAAGACCAATGCTAATTAAACAAACTTTTCAAAAATAAAAGTTTACTCAATCTATTACCTTTCATTCTATTTCTTTGTTGATTATGTATTTGAGCACCCTTAGAAAATAAACGTTCGGATGAAACAGAAGTCCCCACAATAGTTAAATATTTGAAGGCAATCTTATAAAGCTTAGAAAATTGAATTTTTAGATCCTGCCAAATCTCTAGAAGACTCTCATTGAGCCTTCCTACTACTGGATTACGCAAGTACATTAATAATTCATCAGAAATTCAATCATCTGATTGTGATGATTTCCAACTCTTGCTTACTAGTTTGTGATGATTATCCCATGAAGAAAAGCTCTCTTCTAGTTTTTCAGATTGATCAGAATCTAATTCGGACATTTCAATATTTTGTGTAGTATTTTTCATAAAGTTTTTAATTTTTGTAACTGCTGTGGAGCAACCAAGTGCATCCCGGAAGTGAATTTTTTTATACATGGGATCCAATTAGTTGCTATGGCGAAAGGAGTTACCCTCTCGATAGCGCCCATTCTTTTTTCAATTTCATTAAGCACAATTGATTTCAATTCATTGGCAAGCGAAACTTCGATTTGGGGAGGTTGGATTTTTAAAGCTAAGCAATGAACTAAAACATCAATCCGTTTATTCATAAATAAATATATACGTAGACGAAACAATTTGACGCTATCTCGTTCTATGTTTGCACTCTCCCCCCCCCTGCGAAGCATGCAATGGGTTGCGTTCGATGTATAATAAATAAAATATCCTACATTTTCTCACTGAAAATCTTTCAAAGCGCACGGCAAAAAAAACACTGCAGATAAGTGAATTTCACATGAGACATGACTTATAGAAAGAAATATTCCCAACAACTTTCAGTTAGAATTTTTTCTTTCATCTCTTGTCTTTCACAAGATATTTAAAAAAACTGAGCAAAAATTGAATTTTTAACCCTTTGCAAGGCGTTGAAGTTTTTATATTTTCCAGAATTTATTGTCAAAGCCAACCGGCCATCATATCAAAAATGCAGCTTGATCGGAGGAAATTACAGTTTCTGAACTATTTTAACTGTAATATAGAAAGTTTTCTAAACTTTCACCAGTTATCAGAAGCATTTCAATACGTTCATTTTTGGTATGTGTGTGCATTTCATATTTATAAAGAGCAACATTATAAATGTAAGGAACATAGGGAACTGAAGACTGATGAATAATAGTATTTTCATAATAAGAAGTGTACATACCTACTCTGAAATTTCTAAAATTGGATTCCCCTATGAGACTACAAATAAACGCAACGCTAAGAATGGCGATAATATGTAGGGTTGAAAATTGCCTACTATTTAAGTTCTTGAGATTCATTCACAATCTTCATCAATTATTTACATTTTACCATAACATTATTTCGGGAAAGTAACTGTTGCAGTCCACAATAGGATTATACCTTAGTTGGTAAATCGTTAAGTGGTTTCCATATTCCATTCCCAAAGTTTTCGTTTTCATCTAGCATTTTCCATCTACCTGAAATTCCTATTCGATATCAGATCGATTCGTTTCAAGTTCTATCGTTGGCAATATTTATCATTGTTAAGAAAAATTTTACTGTATCATCTTCCGTACATGATTACTTTAGAAAAGCGATACATGACTATAGACGCTATTGAAATGACTTTCCATATCGAGTCATAATATACGATAATGTGCGCCATTTGAAAAAATATTTCATAGTAAGCTTTGAGACATGGTGAATTTCAGAAATCTTTATGGAATATACTGTATATTTTCAAAATTGAATCTTAATAATGAAAAATTGAATTGTGTTTGAATGATTAGGTGAAATTTTATGAAGAAATTTTTCCTCGTAACTAAGTAAGAGATGATGCCATCAAAGTTACTTTTTCAAATTGTACCTGACTCATGACAAGCTTCTCCTGAAGAAAAGATATAAGAAAGAGAAAAGTAACGGAAAATTTTGGATATTTTTAATCTATTGAATTTGAAGCTATTGAGAAAAAGTTACAGATGATTGAATTGATCAAAAATGTTCTTATCAGTTCCTGATTCTGATAGGAACGAGGTGATGATTAACATGGATATCTGTCATTTTAGTTAAAAGTTTTGAGATTTCTTGAGAAAATTAGGTAATGAAAATCCTGTTTCTAAAAGTCCATTCGTAATTAATCCTAATTAAGAAATATCTAAACAACACATTTCACTGTTAACGGTGAAGCTGAAAATTTATTTCTATTTTCTAACACAACATGAAAGCGTATAGCCGATGTCGAGCACGAAATGTCCAGCTGGTTTCTATCGGATGGTGTCATTCCTGAGGAAATGACCAAAAAAACTTCAGTAGACTCGTGTTTGTGTCTCGAGAAACCGCCTAAACAAAACCCTCGTAGTCTTAAAATACCAATCGGGTCTAATCTAAGCTATACTTTGAGAATGTTTCTAACGAATCTTCAGATCTTAATTCCAATCGAGTTCCCACAACAGTGAGGGAGTGCCTATCTGGGGCTCATACCCGATGATTTCGTCAAAAAAATAATTCCAATAATAATACTAATAATAATTGGTACAAGAAGTTTAATAAGCTCCATGGAGCCCTAGCGACACAGATCACGTATGCTCTTCAACATCCCACCCAAACACCCACTTTCCTAACACAAGGCTTAAGATAACATACATACTACCTAAGAGCGATAGAACACAAGATCCGTCTCAGTATAGACCAATCACTTGTCTGCCAAAATACTCACCTCATGCATATCCAATCGAATATACTAACACCTTGACGACAACAATATATTAGCTAAGAAGCAGAAAGGATGCAGAGACAAACACCACGGGTGCAAGGAACAACTCATCATCGATTCTGAGAAAATGAAACAGGCACACGTAGGGCATCGGAATGTTCATTCAGCTTTTCTCGATTATCTGAAAGCATTCGATAGTACCGCCCATTCTTGGCTTGTTGAAGTATTGAATAGGAACTATCACACAATCTCCCACCCGCTGTATATGGATGACATCAAATTATATGCTTCGAACAAGAATCAATTGGATGATCTGTAGAAAGCTGTCAGTAAGTTCTCGGTAGATATTCATATGAAATTTGGGAGTGAAAAATGTAAGACCCTGAACATTCAAAAAAGGAAAGTCATAGATGGTGAAACACAACTTCCAAATGGTGATATTATACAGTGTATGAGGGTTACGAAACTAACAAATATCTGACAAATCAACAAGCCAGATTGCTATACCAAAAACAGTCAAAGGACAAGATTCGTTCAGAGTACAGTCAGCGTCTGAAGACTGTGCTGAAGTCAATGTTGAACTCGGGGAATATAGTCAAAGCAATTAACACCTACATTCCAGTGTTGCTTTACTCATTTACAGAATGAGTAATTCATTAATATGAAACCGGCTATGGACTCATAAAATACCATAAATAAAACACTTCGATTCGTCCTGTTGTCTCATATACCAGCGCCCCAAAAGAACTCAACGATATTTTCAAGCATCTCACTAAATTTTCCCCCAAGTACTCAATAAAAAACTCACTTGAACTCACAATAAACTGCAGAATATTTCTGATCCTCCAAATTCCTTTTTGATGTCTCTTGACGTAGATGACATGTACTCAAACATACCTAGTACTGAATGCCCAACTCTAGTCTCCAAAATTTTAGAAAGCGCTCGAGTCAACCCGCTTGTTCATAGTGATTTAATCTTTTATTAAACTTATGCCTCAATCAGAATTATCTTCAATTTGACAATATAATTTTCGAGCAAACTGGAGGTCCGGTTATGGGTTAGGTTAGGTTAGGTTAGGTTAGATTTCTAACCTAACCCCTTAGTCAACTCCTAGCATAAATTTTCATGGATAACATAGAAAATATAATTTTTCAATCACCTATAGCGTCTCATATAATGTTTTAGTATCGATAGGTTGATGATATTTTTGCGTGGTTTAATGATTCTTCAAGGCAATTAGACATTTTCCTAAACTTTGTTAATGATATTCATACAAAAATTAAATTTAAACTAGTAAAAGAAATTAACAATCAAACTAAATTTTTAGATTTAACTGTTTTTAGAGAAAACAATCTTCTTACGTATGCAAATGTCTTTCACAAGCATTTGCATTCCTTCTGATTGCTCTCATCCTATAGACCAGGGGTGCTCAAAAGGTCGACCGCGAGTGCGCTCTGAGTAGATCTCGAGAGGAAAAAAATGTTTAATAGGTAGGTAACTAAACTACAAAAATTTATTACGTAATAAAATAACACTCTGCTAGCGACAAAAGGCGGCTTTGTCAAAAGAACGCGCGGTACTTGTCAAAGAAAAGCCTCGTTTTTGATTTTTGCCGCTTTTCTAGAAATTTGGGGCGTTGCATTTGACGGAACATTCGAGACTTTCGTTCACGCCGATATAAATGTTGCGCCTGAAGGAATTGGAGTCATCCTGAATTGTAGCTTGAAGGCAATATGTTACTACGTCGATACATAGTTTATTATTAAATAGTACAAAATGAGTGCAGCGAAGAAATCTAAAACGTATCATTTTAATAACGATTGGGAGGAAGAATTTTTCTTTTGTATGGTGAAGGATAAATGCATTTGTCCTATTTGTCGTGCGTCTGTTGCAAAACCTAAGCGTGGTAAATTAGAGAGGCACCACAAAACGGTTCATAAAAACTATGAAAAGGATTTTCCGCCACAGAGTGGATTAAGAAAACGAAAAGTACGATATCTTGTTTGATAAAAGAACAAACCATCTTCACAAGACCACCCAAACAATCAAAAGATGCTACGATCGCGTCATTTAAAATATTTTATATATTGGCGAAACACAAGAAACCATTCGAAGATGGATCGGTTGTGAAGGAAGCATTTATTGAAGCGGATGAGACTTTACTAGGAGATTTTAAAAATAAAACAGAAATCATGTCTGCTATTAGAGAACTTCAGTTTATCTCGTCCGACTGTCACAAGGCGTATTGAAGTCTTGAGTCAGGACATGGCAGATAAACTAAAACATGATATCATGAAATGTACATACTTTTCTTTACAGTTCGACGAATCCACCGATATGACAGACACTGCCCAGCTGTGTATTTTTATTCGGATGGTATTCAATGACATGTTGGCTAGGGAAGAATTTTTGACAATCATTCCCCTGAAGGGGAAGACCCATGGCGAAGATATATATGAAGTTTTCTTCAATTTTGTAAAAAACTACAAGCTACCAATATATAAATTAGTGTGCATTTCAAATATCAGGTTTTGTGGCATTGTATCGAGCTAATGAAGAATTCCCTTAATGTTTTTCATTCCATTGCATTATACATCAATAAGTTTGTCTTCAAAAGTTTTAAACACGGAGGAAATTATGGGCATTGCAACAAAAATTGTGAATTCCATCAGTGCACGTAGTTTGCAACGGTGGCTCTTTAAGTTGCAGTTGGAAAATAGGGAGTCAGTTGAACACACTGATTTAGTTCTTCACACGGACGTCAGGTGGTTGAGTCGCGGAAAATTCCTGGAAAGGTTTCAAGAATTATTTCCCGAAATATAACAGCTTTTCTAGACGAAAGAGGTGAAGACACTCAGATGTTGAAAAACGAAAAATGGCTGACTGATTTTGCATTTTTGACTGATATCATAATGCACTTAAACACTATTAACTTGGAGCTTCAAGGTAAAGGAAAAACTATTATTGAGATGATTGGTGCATTCAAAAGTAAATTGCAACTTATGATAGATCAACTGAAAAGAAAGGATCTGAAACATTTTCCGTCTTTGAAAGCAAGGATTCCTCAGTTGAATTATGATACGTATGAGGCTGAATTATCAATTATTATTAATTATTTTAGGACAATTCGAAATGCATTATTATGATTGCAGTAAACTGGCAAATATAGCATCATTTATGAGTTATCCTTTTTCATGTAAAAACATTGAGGAATTAGCTACTGAAATAGCAAGCCAGTTTAATATGAACTCATGTTCTGTTGAAAATGAGTTAGTGCAGATTATATCAGATATACATCTCAAACCTACAGCATCTGATACAAATTTCTGGTGTTTTATATCTGAAGATAAATATTCGAATCTAAGGCAAATCGCTCTTCAACTGACGGCAATGTTTGGGTCAACTTACTTGTGCGAGTCTGCATTTTCTGAAATGAAGATAATTAAGTCAAAATGTCGCAATCGACTAACTGACGATCATGTGTCATCATGCTTGGGATTAGCACTCAATGATTACGTATCATCTTATGAAAAGTATGCTGATGACATGCAGTGTCACGCTTCAACATTCAAAGTCACTCCTTAGTTAAGTTTATCACCATATGTAACTCTTTTGTTTTGTAACAACCAATAAACTCGCAATTTTGAATAACTATGAGTTTTTTCATTGATATTATAGAAAAGAACCTAACTAAACCTAACCCTAACGTTGACTGAAATAATGTATATTGTGCGGAAAGCTAATATCTATATATGCTACAGTACACCGTCCTAGGTGGGTAGGTAGGGTGTATCGTGTATGTACGACAACCCTGCATGACACGCACCCCTACTATAGACCTTTTAACAACATTTTATTTGTGCGCATGCGTTTGAATCAACCATCTTTTTCGTACTGTTTCTTGTAAACAACCATGCTGCAGTGCCCGCTTCTCGTGTATCAGAAATTAAAATATTACAATAAGTTGAATAGTTTGAAAAAAGTGAAAAAAAATCAAGTACTAAGTACATTATAATGTTGTCCGTACGAAAAGGAACAACAAAACTGTGTTGTTAGAAAGTGTGTGAAAGTGATACACTGTACAAATCATTCAAAACCAATACATACTATTTTATGAATTTTCTAAAGCCTTGTCTGCAATATCGGAGAAAAATAATCAAAACAAATCAAATTGTCAAACGTTTGTATAATTTGTTTTTGATTCGATACATTTGGACTTTCATTGGGTGTGTTTAAGATTCCGAATTGCATTTTTGACTCTGTAAATATCATAAATTTTTATATATTGGTTTCATTTCATAAAATAGTATGTATTGGTTTTGAATGATTTGTACAGTGTATCACTTTTACACACTTTCTAACAACACAGTTTTGTTGTTCCTTTTCGTACGGACAACATAATTATAATGTACTTAGTACTTGATTTTTTTTTCACTTTTTTCAAACTATTCAACTTATAGTAATATTTTAATTTCTGATACACGAGAAGCGGGCACTGCAGCATGGTTGTTTACAAAAAACAGTACGAAAAAGATGGCTGATTCAAACGCATGCGCACAAATAAAATGTTTAAATGGCGATCTACCTCAATTTTTATTATATATTTAGACTACTTACGATCGACTCTGAGAGGCTGCAAATATGTGTGATGCAGGGTTGTCGTACATACACGATACACCCTACCTACCTACCCACCTAGGAAGGGTGTACTGTAGCATATATAGATATTAGCTTTCCGCACAATATACATTATTTCAGTCAACGTTAGGGTTAGGTTTAGTTAGGTTCGAGAAGTTTATTCAACGCTAGCTAATTCGAGTTTTCACTCATCATCAGACAAGTATAGGTTGGACACTAGAATACAAAGTTAGCAACTTGCCAAACGTTTGTATTATAGTGTCCAACTTATACTTGTCTGATGATGAGTAAAAGCTCGAATTAGCTATAACGTTGAATAAACTTCTCCATCTTAAACAGTGATATTTTTCACGTAGTAATATTCGCAATCCTCATAATGAAACTATTTTAAATTTTATAAAGTTTGTATTTCTGAAAAAAAGCATTGTTATAATTTCCTTAAAAAATGCATACCTCTATCTTTGTAATGAGAACCTAAGTATTTACTCATCGGAATCTGTTGTATCCACTGTATAAAGTTAGGTTTACATTAGTCAAGCAGTGAAGCAAGTAACTTGAGCAAGTAGCTGGAATCAAGTCGAGGCGTGTTCAAGTTGATGTTTATATTTGCGATATTCATGGACAAGTCATTCGAATCAAGTAGGTACCGTTTCAAGTAAGAAGTAAACTTTATGCGACGAAATACTTTGAAAAATACCATTCGAAAGTTTACCTTCATCTTATGTGAGCACTTGGAAAGTTGGAAAGCCTGATTAAAGATGACTATGAACAGAGTTCGAAAGTGGTTACAGCGAAGGGATATCCATGGAGCTTCAGCTCTGCTCCTTACTGAACTAGCACTAGAGCAGGGTTTCCCAACCTTTATTTCACTGAGCCTCCCCAATTCAAAAATAATATTCTCATGCCCCCTTAAGCTTAAAAACATTAAAAACACACAATTTTTTTTTGCAACTATATTATTTATTTGAATTAAAATTAAAAACAAAGAGTTCCATACAGATATTTGTAGATATTTATGTTTTAAGGATCTAATAAGAGAAGATATATGTATATACACCTGAAAACCATTAATTACTTTCACATTTAGGTAAATATATTAGTTTTATTTTAATTATTAAATACTAATGAGATACTTGAGCTTGCATGTTCTGTACCAGTATGTCGATTCTGGATTCAGTCTTTGCTAGAGCAATGGTTAAATCGCTATCGACGGCAAGACGATTTTGCTGTTTAGTTTTTATTAAAACCAAAGCTGAAAAACCTGTCTCACATAAAAATGTGGTCGAAAATGGAATAATTATTCTCAAAGCAAGTGAAGCAATTTTGAGATTAACAAGGAATCGTTTGACCCAAAATTTCTCTAATGTCAAGAGATGGAAGTCATCTTTCATGATCGAGTCAGCCTTCATTTCTAGAAATTCTTCCTGAACATCTTCAGGCAAATCTGAGACATCGACAACAAATGGGTTTCTGGTCATGCGCCATATTGGTTACTCGGAATTAACATCTCGATAGTACAGGTGAAATTCGTTTTCCAATATTTGTAGATGAGTTTCTATTTCAAATCATTATCCAGTTTTTGATCATTAATCGCTTCGGATAGCCGTGAAAAGGGAAACGTGTTTTCAGCAGATACCTTATTTTTCCAAAATTGAAGCTTTAATATGAAACCTTGAATATGATCATAGTTACTAATCAAATTGCCATTTCTGCCTTGAAGTTTCAAGTTTAGCTGATTCAGGGCCTCAAAAATATCAGCTAAATAGGCCAGCTTCCACTGAAATTTTTCATCTTTGAATAGTTGCATAAAATTATAATTTTCTTTAAATTCAAGAAAGAGGATGACCTCTTCTCTTAATTCATAAAGACGAGCTAACATGTTGCCTTTTGACAACCAGCGCACTTCTGTGTGGAATAGGAGGACCTTGTGATCAGAATCGAGATCCTCGCAAAGCAAAGTGAATAGCCGACTGTTCAATGCACTACTTTAGATGTAGTTAACGATCTTTATGGCAGAGTTTAAAATCTGGCATAAATTCTGTGGCAGAGTTTTCGAAGCCAAAGCTTCCCGATGAATAACACAATGTCATTTTCTTCGATAAAGTCCGATATTAAATTGAATATATCTTCAGATTTAGTGCCTGCTGCTAACGATTGGGAGTGAAAAACCTCTTCCTCAATGTGATCTCCGCTGACATATCTAATATAAATGATTAGTTGTGCACAATTAACGATGTCTGTGGACTCATCACAACTAATGGAAAAAATGGTGATAGTTTGACTTCATTTATAATTTGTAATTTTATGTCTGATGCAATATCGTCGATTCTTCGCTGGACAGTGTTATTAGAGAGAGATATGGAATTCATTTTTTGCTCTGATTCTTCTCCTAATATTATTTTCGTGGCTTTAAGGATACATGGTTTGATTGAATCCTCCCCGATGGTGTGAGATTTTTTTCGTTTTGCTATCAAAAAAGCTATTTCAAATAAAGCTTTGAGATCTTTTGATACTCCTGCATGATAACTTCCAGACTTATCTAATCTCATGCGCTTGAGTGATTCTGCCTAGGATGAAAAAAACTCTTTAGATTTCGAAACCAGAGTAGGATGTTGCTGGTTCAAATGCCTCTCAAGGCGAGTGGGCCTCATGCTATCATTGCTCAAAACTTTCATGCATATTACACACTGCGGCAATTGTAGCTCGTCTTTTTCTATGAAAGTAAATCCAAATTTAATATAATCTTCCGAAAACTTTCTTTTTTTCGATACCATTTCTAATCTGTAACAATTGTACATACACATTTATACTAGGCTTGAGTGACGTACCTAGTCGCGAATGACGTTTTGAAAAACATTTTCACTGCCTCATACGTTCGAATCCTTAAAATCGAAATTCGAAAACATCATGTGGCAGTGAAAATGTTTTTCAAAACAACGTCATTCAAGCCTATGATCATTCGAACCTGTGTGGTTGTGGGAAAAAATATCGCACCAGCGCGGTGTATTTCGCAGCAGCGGCGTTCGAACCTACATAAATGTTCAGAATGTAACCCATTCCGTACAAATAATTGCGAGATAAAATTAAAAAAAATAATTACTTTATTTATGAATTAGGTATCTCAATCTCAATACGAAATTTTATCGCCCCTGTCAATATGGTTGAATAGATAAAAAAGTGATTAAAATAATTATTTGAATACTATTGCGATTTAATGACACAATAACTTAAGAAACTTACCTTTTATTAAAGTGAAGACACAATTTCACTTCTCAATATCTCACAAACAACAATTTCACATTTAAATATATGTTAACAAAAACGCAACTTGGAGCTAACGAACTAAGTACTGACAGTACGAGTACGATCCGCAAATGCACCATATTGTTTTACGAGTGATAGATGGATGCAAGGGGTAAGGTAGGGCGGGGGTGAGCGTGAGTGTCGTGTTGTGACTTGTCGAAACTTGTATATGTAGAGCGCAATACACACTGAGTCCGCCGGGCCGACTACATATGTCGGAACTTTTTGTCTTTGATTTGATTCTTTTCATACTGGCCGACGGGTTGTGTCGGCGGCCCGGCGGGCTTAGTCTGTATTGCGCTTAAGTACTATTTCCGGAAATTAAACGTACCGATTACGCCCCTCCTGGTATTCCACTACGCCCCCCTGGTTGGGAACTCCTGCACTAGAGGATCCAAAAGAATATAAAATGTGTTTATGAATGACGCCTGAAAATTTCAATGAATTGCTAGACATAGTCACACCTTACATTCAGCGCTCAACAACATTTATGAGAGACCCTATACCTGCTAGAGTTCAACTGGAAACAACACTATGTTTTTTGGCTACTGGCAACAACTATAGAAGCCTTCAATATTTTTTTCGTGTATCTAAATCTGCTATTTTTATATTTTTGCCAAAAGGATGTGATGGTATTTGTGCCTGCCTCCAAAGGAATGAAAGTACACTTGAACGACTGTCTACATAAATCGAGTAGGTCGTTCTTTTCAATCATGCCAGTAGTAATTCACGGGGTGGGGGTACAATTTGATTCCAGTAAGTTGAGCTACATTCAAGTCACTCGACTAGATGCGTTACTTGACCAAGCGCTTGAATTAATGTCTATACGATGCAAGTATCGACTTTCTAGTTACCCGTTCAAGCTAATTGACTCCGTTACTCGATCCATGTAAACCATAATTAAAAAAAGTACGCCGATGGATTACCATTGTATATTTTTGAAAATTTTAGCAGCCATCTGATAGTAGTAATTGAAAATAAAAATGTATAGTATTCTGTGTTATCAAGAGCCATCTATGAACTTCATCTCAATCTTTTAATCCTGACCTATCATAACCAACCAGGATTGGCGATTCAGGTTTTTGGTTGGCTTAGCTTTAAACTTCAACTAACTAAATATAAGGGAGCGTTGTCTTCCAGTATATTTAGGCAATGATTGTTGTTAAACCATTTTCATTGTAATATGTGTAATGTTGTGACGTACAAAGAATATATAAATTATAATATTATCGTGTAAAACTTAATTGTGTGTTGGACAATCCAAGATCCTTCAACTGATTTCCCAATTAAAACAGAAATTGAAGCGTGTGTAAATTAGCAAAGTTCTCTTGCAGATTGTTAAAGGAATTTAATGAATGAATGATAAAGATTTTTTAAATCAATTCGATTCAAAATGGATTATCTTTCTGCAGCTCTATTTGATACTCCTGAAGAACATCTTGAAAGTGCTAGACATTACAGACAAATTGGCGAATTTACTAGAAGTCTGGAACATTACTTCGCATATTGTGAAAGAACACCCACAGAACAAAGAGCTGAGAATAGTGAGGATGAATGCATTGAGCTTTTATGTGATATAGAAGCTTTGATTAAAGAAATCACAAGTGTGGAAGAACTAATGAAATGTTTTGTATATGGTTTACAGTTGTTTCCGAACAATTCAAAGTTTCATAATAGATTTGGAAGTCTACTCATAAAGTAAGTGGTTTTAAATGTGATGTAGGGTAAGACCCCCAATCATTGGCACTTTGAGGATAATTGAACAGATTTCTCATTAAAAGTGCAAATAGCACACTTGAATTAATCTACAAACATGTTGTCTTATCATGGTTTAATAAGCGCATCTATTTATCTATCTAATAGAATCTTCAAATGTTGTTTTAACCCATTTCAAGACATCAGATTTAATTGAAACATATTAAAACATAAAAACCAAATATAATTAATTTATTAATTGCCTAATTAAACGAATGTTTTCATTTTGCATGACATGTCAGATGTCAGATCCTGTATATCATGTGCAATGATTTCATTAACTGGTTTTTTATTAGCTTCACCTGTGTCTATGTTAGGGTGGGTCAAAAAAAAACGAAAATTTTTTTTCTTGCTTGGTACTCTCAAAAATAGTTTCCTAGACACCTCTAAGCTCTCCAGTCTCTCCAAGTATGAGCTCTTAATTGTAACGGAAAGATCCTCTGCCTTACAGTTTTCTATTGTTTTCTTATCACATAGAAAAATTGATATCTGGCTTCCAACTACTTGAAAAAATATATCGTTTTATAGACTTTGTGGGAAATTGAATGTTCTACAAAAAACCTCTCACGATTTTTCCATAAGCCTAACTGTTTAAAAGATATTAATAGTGGAAGTTTGATTATTTGAAGGTGGATTTTTTCTTTCCTTATGAATCTTATAACTCAATGAAAAAATCATTATAAATCATAAAACTCATAGTTTTGTAGGAAATTTACTGCTCTACATAAATGGTCTCTTAAAATTTTTTATTAAATTAAGCTTTTACGAGATATTCATCATCAAACATCTATGCCTATCAATTTTTCCAGTTTTTGATCAATAATTCGAAAAATTTCGATTTAATTTATGAGTTTTGGGGAAATTTACACAAATTTGAGGTTTATCATAAGTAACCCCTGTAGAAGTTTTATACTAATAATAATCTTTATTTGCTGCAAAGGACTCAGATATGGCATACAGCGTGTCAATAAATTAATTTCAATGTTAGATAAAACAAAATATTCACACAAACATTACCTTACTTTCAATAGAACTGTATAGATTGTACAGGTATGAATAAAATAAATAATTCTGATGACTTGAACACTGTTTTACAGAATCTATTGACTAGAGAAATACTCTTTAAGGGTATAAAATATATTTTCTCTCAAATACAGAAGTAATTTCTTTTTCAGTTTATTTGCTCGCCATTTTCTTGCTTCTCAGAGAACATGGTTATATATTCTTAGTACCATGTAGGGCGCAGTATTTTGTATGTAGGCCAGACCAGTGCGAAGTGGCCTGAGATCACATTACCCTCTTGTTTTATATTCATGGGAACCCTCTTGAAAGAGATGTCCATTTCTTACTACAATCATTACTGACTCATATATGTAGAGGTTTGTGATAGTTGGAATTAATCTTTCTTTGAAATGCGACCTACAGGAATGTTACTCAGATTTAAAATTGCTCTCAAGCATCTTTTCTGAAGAATCAAGAGTCTCGAAACACACGCCAAAAGATAACACCATAGCGCAACAGACTTCCTACATATGCTCTGTAAGATAAAATAGCAGTTTCCTCATTTATATGCGTTGATATATAACGTAGGGCGAAGATGTACCTCGCCAGGCCTGTCGCCAGATAATCTATATGCTCAGTCCAAGTTAAACGGTGATCTACTCTTAACGCCAAGGAATCAAAGGTGCTCTGAGGTGGTAACTGCCCCATTATGGTAAGTATACGTTTCCTTTTCCATTTCTCTGCCATAAACAAATTTTATTATTTGTGTTTTTTCTAAGTTTACTTTGAGGCTATTCCAAGAAAACCATCCATGGAGGTCGGACATCACATTTCTTACCTTTGGATCTATTGATTTAGGATTTGACAGTATCACTGAGGTGTCATCGGCAAACTAAACCACCGCCACCGAGACGACTTCAGGTAAGTCATTAGCATAGACAATATTTAGCAGGGATCCCAGGATTGATCCCTGTGGCACTCCATTAGGAGAGGGAAGTGTTTTTGAGGTAATGGTATCACTAGTTTTGGGATGGTTACCTACAACACACTGAGTATGTCCAGTCAGAAAAGATTTTATTAGGCTTAAAGGAGCAACTCTGACTCCCAGCCAATATAATTTCTCCAGCAGCAGGTCATGACTAACACTATCGTAGGCCTCACTGATATCCAGACACATGAGTGCTGTCACTTTACCCTTATTCAAACTGTCTAGTATATAAGTTATGGCTTTCAGTGTGGATTTTCCTTTCTAAATCCATTTTGGGTTTCAGCAAGCACCCTATAAGTTTCAAAAAAATTAATAACTCTGTTATAGATAATATTTTCAAGTATCTTATCAATATTACTTAGACAGCTATGGGCCTATAGTTCTCAAATAGGTTTCTACTCCCTTTCTTGAATATGGGTCTTATTTTGGTTATCTTGAGCTCCTCAGGATATACCCCACTGTCAAATACAAGATTAACAATGTGTGCCATAACCGTAGCAATTTCCCCAGCAACAAACTTCAAAGCTTTTATAGGAACCTGATCCATACCGACTGATTTTGTATTCGTCAAAGTCCTAATGACTCTAACAATTCCATCTGCTTCAACTTGTCTTAGTACCAGACTATTACGGTGATTTCTTCTCTCAGGTTCATTTTCCCCACCAGTAACAGTAACCGATGATGGGGGAGGTCCAATAAACATTTCATTCATCTTATCCACCGTTTTCTCATGTCTCCTTCGTCCTGTAAGTTAACTAGCACAGAGACCACCTTTCTGTGATTCTTCGTGTATGATTTAATTAAATTTCAAGTTGCAGAACTTTTGTTTTTTGAGTTAATTATATAGCTCTCGTTGAGAATTATATTGTATCTTCTATTGTATTCATCAGAAATCATCCCTTGCGTCTTCATTTGGTAAAGATGCATCTTGCGTTTGGCGGAGGTGCGAATAACAAGTGTTATCCACTGTTTAAGTTTGTTGGTCGAATTGATTGTCTTCTGCGTCAAAATGCGCTGGCTGAATGAGAAATTCCAAAGAAGCCATTTTAAGCTTCAATCGGATCTGAAATGGCAGTAATTCTGGACTAATCCTCTTTTTCTAATTCTGCTTTTAGGCCAATCAGTTTCACCTGAATAAATTCTAATCTTTTTGGAATCAACATCATTCAAGGTTGCCGAGGACTCCACCGGCACTTTAACAGTTTGAACATCATGTGGCGATAGATCACAATGGACAACCAATCCACGGCAGACTTCAGAATAATTTACGAAGATATTATCAATCATGGAGCTATAATCCCTCACCCTATATGTGGGCTCAAAAATTGGTTCCGAAAAGCATATTCTCTGTCGAAGTGAATTGAATCCATCACACTATGTTCAAGAATTTATTTGAATGTTTTTATTCTAATAATACTTTTTTCAATTTTATCTTTAATAATTCAAAATCTCAGTTGTGTTGTTATTTATTATTATGGCGTTTATTCAGTGAGTATTTTAAAATTTTTCCACAAAATATACATAAAAATCTTTTTCGAGGGAATTTTCATTTTTGAAGTCCAATACTTCTTCTGTTTGCCTTCTGAAGCTAACACCATCTATGTTTTTTAACTTTCAACTATCTTCAGTATCTACCCGTTCAATACCGTATTTTCAGTGATCCTGAATCTGAAAATCTTGCATACGTTATAGAATAATTCATTCCAAATAAGTTTTATATTCATCACATAAATTTATTCATCATTAATTAAGCTACAAGGAATAAAGAAATCCGTTTTATCGGTATACCTATACACATCTAACCTAACCCAACATGCTTATGACTGAAAAATCAATGTTAAAAATAGTTCATAACATTTTTCTGTTCCTAAAAACTCAAATTTGTGTAAATTTCCCCAAAACTCATAAATTCAATTAAAATGTTTCGAATTATTGATCAAAAACTGGGAAAATTGATGGGAATTGATGTTTGACGATGAATATCTCGTAAACGCTTAAAAATTATAAGAGACCATTTTCGTAGAGCAGTAAATTTCCTAAAAACTAGTTTTATTATTCATAATGATTTTTTTTTCATTGAGTTATAAAGTTTATAAGAAAAGAAAGAATGTACCTTCAAATAATCAAACTCCAACCATTAATATCTTTTAAACGGTTAGGTTTACGAAAAAATCGTAGAAGGCTTTTTTTTGTAGAACATTCAATTTTCTACGAGATTTATGAAGCGATATATATTTTCAAGTAGTTGGAAGCGAGCTATCAATTTTTCTATGTGATAATAAGAAAAAATAGAAAACTGTAAGGCGGAGGACCTTTCCATTACAATTAAGAGCTCATACTTGGAGAGACTTTCTTAGAGGTGTCTAGGAACCTATTTTTCAGAGTACCAAGCAAAAAAAATATTCGTTTTTTTACCCACCCTAGTCTCCATATGAAACAAAATCTTCGAACATTCCGTTAACCCTCTTTAAGACATCAGATTTAATAGAAACTTTGCATACTTATCAAACACCGATGATAATACTATAATTTGGAAAGGTTGTTTCAATATCCGACACTAAAAATTCAGAAACTAATACAATTAAAATAACTTGGTTGTACATCTTAATTCCCAGGAATGTGAAACTGTTCTGCGTTTTTTGGATTTTCTGCAGAGGTTGCAGAGCCTTGGTATCCTGTCCATGAAGAGATGAATGCCTTGGAAGTTTATTTTTACCAGGTGGGCTGAAAGGTTCGTAGGCTAACATAGTAAAACCCCGAATGGACAGTACACTGGCTCTGGTAGAGAGACGTTGGAAATTCTTTTGAGAACTTATTCCCAGATTGTCGGTTTCTTGATATCAGTGACAGCTATGACACCGTCGCCCTGAAGTGCCTTGCTGAAAGGCCAAAAAAGGACGATTGGAAGAACGCAAGAACGATCATCAAGCCCGGAGCAATGAGGTGAGCGATTCGTTTATTTAAGCCATTCAAGGCTCCTGGGGAGGGTGTCATCATGCCTGCTCTACTACAACAAGGGGTTTATGTCCTCCTTCTATATCTCATTAGGCTCTTACAATCAAATGTGGCCTGGAATGTTGTCCCGACTAAATGGCTGAAGGTTAAGGTTGTATACATCCTGTGCGTTAATCGAACTCACAACCTAAATCGTTTAGATCGATAAGTCTTATGTATTCCGTTCTGAAAACCCTGGAGAAGGTGTTTGATGGATTCATCAGGACCGAGGTGTTATCGCTGAAACCTCTGAGCGATCATCAATATGCCTTTCAAAAAGGTAATTCAATTGATCTGGCACTTAACAACTCAGTCAGCAAGGAGACTGCAGCCGCAGCCTTCAGGACATTGAGGGGGTGTTTAATGTGACCTCCACTAGTTCGCTATGTGGGGTGCGAGAGCCAGTAGTACCAAATAATATCACGGAATGGATTAGTAACACGCTAAATGCCAGAGTGATCAGCACTTCAGTTATGTGGCTGGAACTGGCTGCCCTCAGGGAGGAGTAGTATCCTCCGTGTTGTTGTTCCAGCTGGTTGATTACATTCTGTCAATAATTGGATGTTTATGCACAAGCGTACGCTGATGATATAGTCATTTTGGCTATCGGAGGTGATAGCGATGTCTCCGTCAGACTTCAGAAGGCTGTGTCAGCTATTCAAGGGTGGTGTGTGGGTGAGAAACTTAGCATAAGCCTCCACAAAACCCTTATGGTACTATTCACCAGGAAAAGGAAGATATTAGTTTCTCCCCCGACCCTGGGTGAAGTGTTTATTCCAGTTGCTGAGAAGCAATCTCAACTCAAGCTCTCTAAATTGCAGAGAACGGCCTGCATGATGGTTCCTGGAGCTTTTCGCTCGACACCCACTGCGGCCATGGATATGATATTGGGCCTTGCCCCTCTTCACCTGGTGATTAGAGGAGCAGCTAGAATGACTTCCTACAGATTCCATCAGCTTTCCCGAAATGGAACGGTTATGTTCGGCTTCGTGTCCGTCGCTGCATAGTCTGATATCGAAGACAATTAGTTGCTGAGTATGAAGTCTGAAATAGCAATACCTAAAACCAGCATGGAGCGACCATTCCAAATCATTCCTAGCAGACACGAATGAACCATCTCCAAGGATCATCTACTTGAGGGTCTCTGTTGGTACACAGACGGCTCAGAAACTGCAAAAGGTGTTGGAGCTGATGCTCCAAGAAATAGTCGATTTTTCTTGGCGGGCTTGCGTCTTTTTTTCAAGCAGAAATATTCGCCATTGACCACTGTGCTAACCTCTTGCTTGCGGGGAAACAAAAACATCACTGATAGCCAAGCTGCTCTGAAGGCATTGGAATTCTATACCTGTACGTCACTTATGGTGCAGGAATGTCGTTCCACCCTTACCAAACTGGGAAAACGGAAGAGGCTGCATCTGATGTGCGTACCCGGAGACTAGGGCACTGATGGCATTGAGAAGGCGGACTCATTGGCCGCTCGAGGAACAGGCCTGGGATTCATCGGACCAGAACCTAGGCTCGGAATTCCCCTGGAGACTGCAAGGATGGAAAAGAACCGATGGTTGGACCTGAAGGCTCGTGAGCGCTGGATGAGTCTCTCAGGTCTCAGACACTTTCGACTTGCCATCAGTGGACCTTCCACTACGAGAGCCAAGGATTGGCTTGAACTCTTCAGGCTGGAACTAAGAGTTCTAACCGCCATACTAATGGGTCATTGTCGCCTCAGAAATCATCTTAACAAATTAGGTTACTACTTGTGGTTTTGGTACAATGATGTGATGTGATGTACGATGACATAATGGTATGGTCATCGTAAATAATGGAACCCTGAATGTTCAGAGGTTAGGTACATGTACATATGGTACCATTTGCGGCAAACATGAGTGGAATTTTTCTGTTTTTTGTCCTTGCATGATAACGCCAGATCCCACCAAGTTCATTTCATAAGAACTACCTTCAAAATCTTTGAATCACCTCAATGGAGTGGCCTGCACAATGTCCAGTACTTAATCCCATCTAACATGTCTGGGACATTTTGAATAGCAGATTAAGAAGCCAGCAAAAACCAGCCAGCTACTATGAATGAGGTTCGAAACAGACAAATAGAAATGTCATTGATTTTGGGTATAAATCGTAGATGTCATGCAGTAATTTAATTATTATTAATTCTAAAATTTCTATAAGTACCATTTCATTTCGATTGTTCTCAAGCCTCCTTAGTGCCGGTGGTTTGCTAGAAAACTAAACTTCTTCTGAATAAATTTGAATTTTCGATTTTATGTGTTAATTTCTTGGCGCAGTGTATCTGTTCAGATCCATGGACGGATGCCCTTGTCATTGTTACAGTTATTCGATGGACAAACTTAGGCAGGCGATGTAGAAAACTTTCATACCAGTGCCTGCCTGGGGTATTCTCTTTAAAGGGGTATGGGTAGCTATTCATATCAAGAAACTATTTTAGTATGGCTTCCATATGTCTCTTTTTAAACAGGAAAACTTTTCGATAATTTTCGAACGTCCAGTTTATAATCTTTTTCATTTTATTTTTTGTAAAATTTGTAGACAGGCCTCTCCCAATTTCAGAGAAATAAACCTTCAAGCTTTCACTGAAAAAAATTAGAGCATATTGCCTATGTGCACGTCTTATCGCTTCAACTTCATTGCAGCCATTTTTAACGGTAGAATCATGCGCAATGAGGGAGAATATTAGATTTATATAAAAATACACATGTACCAAATCTGGCATAATGTCATACAATTAATCAAAAAAGTGATGTCAACCACTGGGGGTCTTACCATATTAAGTTCTTAATTAAGTTTGAAATCAAAGTAATATGGTTTTTATTTTTAAGGAAAGGTGATTACGACCACGGTGTGGAATTTATTCATAAAGCATATGAAATTGCAAAAAAAAATAGAGAGCCTTCCCTCGCCATTGAAAAGAATATGCTTCACTTAAAATGGAAAGCAATGCCAAGATGGCATTTCAGAATGTTGAATGGAAAATTAAGAAATGAATCGTACAGAAAAGCTATCCAGAAAGCATTACATGAAGGTCTTACGAGTGTTGCTGATATAGGGTCTGGTTGTGGGCTTCTTAGCTTATATGCTGAAGGAGCAAAAAATGTAGTAGCTTTTGAAGCAAACGCCAATTTGCACAAAAAATGCTCAAAACTTATGTCGAAAAATTTTCCGAGAATTGATTACTATTGTCACAAGAATTACTCTTACAAGTTGGACAATATGGAAAAACCACCAAGAGATTTGATAATAACAGAAATATTCGATGTAGCGGTTTTCGGAGAAGGTATATTGAAGACACTAAGTCATGTTTATTACAAAAACTGGGTGAAGGATAGTTTCCGCATTATTCCTGCAAAAGTTACTTTATATGTCACTGGCATTGCTTGTGCAAGTCTCGATAAAAAATATAGACTTTGTAATTCAATTCCTAGTCTACAACTCGTAGATATTTGTGCAAGAAGCGAAAATGTTTCTTATGATGCTGAATCATTAAGGCATCATGAGTACAGGTTGATGACAGAGACTGAAGAACTTATGACAGTAGATTTTTCTGATAGGTCTCTTGTGAATGCCCTGTTAGCTTCGGATGAAAAGACATTTTCAAATATAGTATTAGAAGGAGTAAGAACTGGACATATAGATTCTTTAGTTGTATGGTTTGATTTACATCTAGATGACGAAATATTTATTTCTACTAATCCATTTCATGCTCTATATGAACCATGTTGGGAACAAGCGATTTTCCATTGCCATAATCCAGTAGAAATAAGCAGTGGCGACAAACTATCACTTAATGTGTTAGTTGCAAGGGAAAAATTAGAGCTTAATCTAGTGGACAGCATTTCTTGCCCTCTTAGCAGTTGTTTTCGTTTGAGTGAACAATGTATCAGATTTTTGAATGATAAAGAATGGATTGATTATCTGATGTCGTTTTCCGATTTAATCTTGGAAAACAAAAAGTTGACCATTTGCGATTTTTCTACTTTTCCTCTATTAGGATTACTTTTCGCAAAGAAAGGACATACAGTATATTATTTTTGCAAGAATTTCTCTGATGCTGTTTTTGTTAGATACTTAATCACGAAAAATGATATAGATTTTTCTCATATCATTATTGTGGAGTATAATTTGTATCATGTGTG
Organism: Cryptolaemus montrouzieri; assembly: GCA_013387265.2. Taxonomy (NCBI): domain Eukaryota; kingdom Metazoa; phylum Arthropoda; class Insecta; order Coleoptera; family Coccinellidae; genus Cryptolaemus; species Cryptolaemus montrouzieri. The sequence goes on from JABFTP020000001.1 coordinate 31,622,198, forward strand.
CATTTCAAATATAAGTGAAAAGCTTGATTACATACTTTATGAACCAGTTTGTTATGATGGCTCATTGAATACTGCTCCAATTAGTAACATTATGTTGGGAAAACAGCGCTTTCAGACACAACTGGTTTTTGAGAATGTCACCATTCATTTCATGCTGATTTACTCTAGTTATCTGGATTATTGTAATAGAGTTGATCCGAAAAATGTAAAGCCTTTTGATGATGTCGCCGAAGAAATGAATGAATATTCAGTAAGTGTATATTAATATAATAATAAAATGACTTTGACATTCTACAGACATATTTTTGAATAAAATTCAGTGTTGTGGATTAAAGAGTCGGCTCAGTGGTTTGCGAGTTATAATGCAAACATGCTTTTTATAAAAACGAACTGTAGGATTAATGATAAGATGAAACACCAATGCCTGATTTCCACAATGTTAATTTTTAATACACCCGACCGGTTTCAACAGTTGCGTCATTTTCAAGTGTCTAGATCTAACAGTTATGAGAAAGAATGTCCTATCTACACTAATCTTAAATGTCGAGTAGTAGGGAGGGACCCAATTGGTGAATTTTGGATTTTTACAAGCTTCCAACAGATTCATTGTCATTCCTTTATTGCATTCGTGAAGAATTTTTAAATTATCTAACGTCATTATGTGATTTATAGATTTAATATGTTCGAAAACTGTGGAATTGTTGTCTGAGAAGATGTGTTCTTTGAATCTAGATTCAAAATTTCATTTTGTTTGTTCTACGTAAGCTGTTGGGCATTTATCGTCCATTTCTGTATATTCCAGAATATTTGAATTTATTAATTTTTTGTTTGACATTGAATAGTAATTTCAACGAAGATGAAGTGAAATATATTTTTTACTTTCCACAATTTTATTTTTACGAACACGACCCGTTTCGACCGTCAGGTCATTTTGAAATGAATGGAAATGAACTTATATAGATACAAGCTTAATTCAATGTCAAGTAATGTTGAGGTATTAATGTCTAATTGGATATTAAGGGTGATTTCACTTGAGTTTTTACAATGTTTTTGATTTCCAAACATTCCAACAAATGAATTTTCTTTCCTACGTTGCAATTATGAAGAAATTTGATATTACTTATTGTTATTGAATGTTTTATGGTTTTTATATGTTCACTAGGGTATGTCAAAAAAATAATTTTTTTTCGCTTGGTTCTCTGAAAATAGGATCCTAGACACCTCTAAGAAAGTCTCTTAGAGTTTTTTATTCAAGAACAATGTTCAACCTTCCCCAAATTGAAAAGTTTGATATAAAACATCCTATCTTTTATATGGTCGATTTAGGAAAAGCAAGTATTGATAAAAATAGTTTGAAAAATTATTCTCTACAATAGAAAACAATGAAAATTATATCATCCCATTTGAAATAACAAAGTGGGATTTCGTAATCGGTATAACCGGAATTAGTAAAATACTGAAAATATATTTTAAAGGTCCCTTTTTTATTTCTATTTGCTTTTGATTTACAAGATTTTCTTTTCTAGGGTTCAGAGCATCCCGATTTACCATTAGATTTTCCACATGAGAAAATGTCGAATGAACACATATGGAATCCAAATGAAAATCCTCGTCATATAGAGTCAGTGACAATTTCGAAGTATGGAAAAGTTAATGGAATTCTGACTTGGTTTACGATAGTTGGAATGAATGGAAATAAATTTTGCACCAAAGAAAGCTCTTATTTCAACAAAAATGTCTTGTTTTTGCCAGATACTTCTGTAGAGCCACAAGAAATTAGGAAAATGCTTTGTCAATACGAAAAAGGTCCAGTCTTTAAAATCGAATTTTCCCAAGATGATTTCTAAAAACGAATTTTGAAGGAGTAGCAAATGGTGATTGCCTTATTGAATGTTTAAAAGAAGTTGTACTTGTTTCAAATATTGAATAAAAAGTAGTTTCATTAATTTGGAAATTAATTATTGCTTTTATCTTGTGAAGGTGTAAATTTAATAACTTGAAGCGAAAAAATCAATGATAGAATAGTGATTTAGAATGCTCTGTGCGCTCAAACTTTTGCAGTAAAAGCAAAGAGTAGTGATTTTATAAGAAGTGGACTATAGACCTTTTCATCACAACATTTTTTTGTGCGCATGCGTTAGCATCAGCTATCTCTTTCGTACTGTTTTTGTAAACAACCTTACTGCAGTGCCCGCTTCTCGTATATCAGAAAGTATTATTGGTTTTTTAATGATGAATTGTCCCGCTTCCGGGGGAAACAGCCATGGTAAAAAAAATTGAGTTTTCTGATTACTCAATATATTTGTCAATTCTATAACTACATACCTCTCTCAATATTCATGAAAGATTTGCAAACTCACTTAAATTTCGAATTTATATAGTGTTTCGGCGACTGAAGTTTGCCGGATACATTTCACAATTAAATGGATATATATATATATTAATATAATCTTGAAGATGCTTAATATTGCAAAATGCTTGTTTCCCTTTTTCTGGTGTTCCTACAGTAGAAGCGACGATGTGGTCATAGATTATGCTGTCAATATAAAACATGAATTATTAAGTCTTTCTGAGTTCTGTCTTGAAAAATGGAAACCATTCAAGATTATACTTAAACAATTCAGTTTATTATTTTTTATTCATATAACACTTGAAAGGTAGTCCAACAATATTTCTATTTATAGGCCCTAGTAGGCCTCGTACACAAAGCCGACATGTCACACACCTTTTCATCATAACATTTTTTTGCGCGCATGCGTTAGCATCAGCCATATTTCTTGTAAACAACCTTATTGCAGTGCCCGCTTCTCGTGTGTCAAAAATTAAAATATTACTTTAAGTTGAATAGTTTGAAAAGGAGTACTAACTCAACATAACATAACTATGTTGACTGTACGAAATGGAACAACAAAACGGTGTTATTATGGAGTGTGTCACACACCTTTTCATCACATTTTTTTGTGCGCATGTGTCAGCATCAGCCATTAGTTGAATAGTTTTAAAAAAGTACTAACTGAACATAACATAATTATGTTGTCTGTACGAAAAGGAACAACAAAACGGTGTTGTTATGGAGTGTGTAAAAGTGATACATGATACAAAACAAAACATACTATTTTATAAATTTTCAAAAGCCTTGTCTGGGAATATCGGAGAAAAACAATCAAATTGCCAATTGTTGAGATAATTTATTATTGGACTCAATACATTTGGACTTTAATTGGGTGTGTCTCTTTGTCAACTGTTAGGTCCACTGATACATTATTCCTAAATGCATTTTTGACTCTGTATATATCATAAATTTTTATATATTGTCTCATTTTAAACATTTAATTTATGATGAAAACTTTTAAACATATTTAATTCAGTATTTACGTTTGCCTAGTTAATGTCATATATAGCCTTAAAATATTAATTACTTCCATAAATATTACTCAAAATATATTTTCAATTACTACAAATGAATTGACATAATCCATAGCAGATATTATTTTTGTTTATAAGTTTCTAAATAGTAAGTAAACGTTGACGCTTCACCCCTCAATCAGCTCACTTTTTTCCTTTTTGCGGATGCCCATGAAATTCGAGCCACATTTTCAATTGTTCAGAATTATGAGCTTCTACTGAATCATAAATAAGTGAAACACCATCAAAAAAATTTTTCAATAATTTATTTTTTGTGGAAATAATATTCATTGTCCTCCATTTGATGATTAAAACAGTACGAATATTTTGAATTACCTGTTTCAACATGGCGACTACGCTTGCTCAATTCTTGTGATGAAAAGGCCTATTGGGTGATGAAGTGAGAGGATACGTACAAAGATGATTTATATACTATACTTAGTCTATGATACGTATTATTATTATTATTTGAGTGAGGGCTTCTTAGAAGCGACATACGATACGATACGTATCTCTTGTTCTATAGAACAATAATATAGAATTATGTGGCGACATAGACTAAGTATAAAAGTTTATGTAGTATATATGGGTTTGAGAAAACATATATTGGAAGCTATCGATATATAATTGAACATATTTTCCTTTTCTGCATTTCTCGTTCAATCCTAGACTACGTAATGTAGAAATTGAATAAACCCTTTTTTCCTATTTATGTCTACGCTCATGTCAGCTAAATATCATGGCTTCTTTCGATTTCACACGTCATCTATGTGCCATATCAGAATAATTCACTCATTATATTGTCGTATTTGTGCAGAACACTGCACTTATAGATATAGTACCGCACATATAGTCTATTATCAAGGAGGGCGCCAGCAAACGGAATGTCTCGTACGTCAAATTCGCTATACTGTGTGAAAACTTTACGTTGGATTGAGATCGTCAAGAGTATATAAATCTTCCTTGGTGGCGAATAGTATTGATGTCCATTGATTTGGTGGCACACGTAATGGTGACATCATTGTTATTTTTTTTCGAATATAGATGGTTTTTATTTTTGAGGACATGATGAATTGTAAGGCTCTTAGGTATAATAGCCAGTCCGAAGAAAGTTCCTCCAATTACTTTTTACATGTAAATAATTGAATTAGTCTATAGTGACTGATGCAAATATTTCTAACAGAATTTTTATTGCAACTACTAGGTTTTGAAATCAAAATGGCAAAACAGTGAAATATTTATGTTCATGTAACTTAGAAAATGTAGATTTGAAGGAATGAAATTCTTTCATCAAAACCGGGTTTCATATCGCTTTGGATCCATGGGCGTAACCAAAACATTCTTTCAACAGTGATGGATTTTCAAACAATTATGTCATAATACAATCATTGGTTTCAAATAACTGAAATCAAGATTTCATAGAAAAATTACATATTGGTAGCAATGCTCAACCAGGTTTTCATTCATTATAATCGATTAACAGGATTAATAGATCCACATAAGAAAACACATATCAATATATTAATATTCCAAATTGGAGTCCAACTACTTATAATCGAATCTGTCCGTTCATTTTGAGAGAATTTTTTTCTACCAAACAGATTCACAGAAAAGATTATTTGGTAAAGCTGCCAGTTACTCACAAAATAAAAAGGTAAAATATATAGAATTTTTTACACAAAATATTTCTGTAACAAATGATATCCTCATTTCAAGAATGATTAAGGATGAGAAAGAGAACTACAGATAGAGCTCCAGAGCTTTCTCCAAGTACTTCTGAGCAAGCTGACAATAAAACTACTCCTAGGAAGGCTATGATGAAAACCAAATTGTTTAAAGCGATAGCTGAAATGAAATGAAAATCAATAGAGTTTAAAACTCTGAAGCAAGCAGAACACAAACACATTTACTGACAAGTATGAATGTATTTATTGTTGAAATACATTCTGCCAAAAAAGTACCGGGAATTGATTATTTAAATAATCTGCTCAAAACGATTGGCAAAAATGTTTGTTGTTGCTAAATTGGCACAACTGTTCTCTACACTGACGCAAAGTTTGAACGCGATTGGTCATTTAGCTAGTTTACAGTGCTCGATTTTGTCAGTTCTTACAAGTTTGTTTTGCGATTTTTACAATGGATAAAATATCAAACAAAGAATTAGTCTCAAATTTCGTATTGCAAATGGAATTTCATGTGCCGAATCGCTGAAAATGTCACACCAGGCTTACGGTAAATCGACTTCATCAAAAACACCTGCATATGAGTGGTAGCGGCCGAGATGTAGTGGAAGATTTGCTTCGCTCTGGTCGGCCATTAACAACTACTGAAGTTAACATTGACAAAGTGGAGGAAATGGTGATTGAAAATCGTCATTTAAGTTTGAGAGATATAGGCAATGAACTTTCTGTCTCACGAATCAATTTGTACTGTTTTGAACGATTGTTTGAGCATGAAACGCGACTAGTTCTAAGAGACCTGAATTGTTTTCAAAATTGACTCGCGTAAAGGTCGCTGACGACATGCTAGAACGAGTCAATTTCGACCCCACATTCATAAAAGGCATTGTAACTGGGGATGAGACACGGGTTTATGAGTTTGACATGCAAACCAGTCAACCAGCTTCGGAAAGGCACCTTCCAACTGAACCGAAACCGAAGGAAACCACGTCAAAATCGATTAAGAGACAACGTAATGTTGATTGTTTTATTTGATTATCGCGGTGTTGTGCACTCGGAATTTTTGTCAGAAGGTCAGACGGTAAATAAAGAACATTACTTGAGTGTAATGCGGCGTTTGAGAGAGCAAATTCGCCAAAAATGATAATTTGTGGAAAAACCACGATATTAATTTGATATGGCGCCGACCGACTTTTTTTCCAAAACTCAAATTACCACTTCGAGGTACCCGTTTTAATTGGCTAGAAGACTAAAAAGAGAATTCGCAGCGAGAACTGAAGTCTATTCCGGAAAAAGCGTCTGAAAAATGTTTTGATGATTTAATCATTCATTGGCGTAAATGTATTATCTCGGAAGGGGCCTTCTTTGAAGGCGCTATAATAAATTGGGATGAAAAATAAATATTTTGTGTTTCATTGACTAATTCCTGGTACTTATTTCACAGAATGCATTGTACATTACAGTAAGTAATATTTGGTGTAGGTCATAAAAGTGAAAGGTAAATTTATTTTATTTATACATTTATTATTCTATGAATTTTTTCAATATGATATTTGTTAATCCTATAGTTACATACCTCTCTCACGCAACTTTTGAATCATAATTTCAATTTGTTCCAAATACACGTCTAGGATCTGTATCTTTTCAATTTGTTAATACAAATGAATTTTCTTTCTAAAGAAGAAATATAAATAACCCAATGATTGCTGAAACAGAAGTTCCATTTATAGATCGTGTTATTTTCATCACAGAAATGTTTTCCGATTAAGAGTATTTATTCGTATTTTATTTATTTGTAATTTCCTGCTAAGGTTGAGTTTATTTTATTGAATAAAATGTAAGTATTTCGAAACATAACTACCTTCTTGAGGGGACGCTACTGCAGATTTACTAATAGTGGCCAATGAGATCACGACGATGCGGCTCCAGTATTATACTTGATCTAAGAGGAAAATATAATTCATTCAAAAAGTAATTGACTTATCAAATAGCTATCGTATACTATTATATCCTAATACTGTAATAAAGTTTTAAAATTTCAAGAATGAAGAATTTTCGAAAAAGCAATAAACTGGGTAATATTTATTTATGATGTGAACATATTTCTTTGCAGAGTATGGCTAGACTATTCTAAAATTTTTAATAATACTTTGACAGAACACAGAAACTAGTAATTATATTTCAAAGCACTCTTCTGTGACAGAATGCTTCACCTGCTTTTGCGTGGTGTATGATTATCGAATTATTAAAAATGAAAAAACCTTATTTATTTTTTCAAAAAAAAATGAAGTAGTTTTTGTTAAATCAATTAGGGAACTCCTTTGATCAACAAGATGAATGGTAATGATTTTGTATTTTCACTTAGCGAAATAATTTAATAACTTTGTCTACTGCACCTGCATGCCTGCCCGAATTATTGTTTTCAGTCAAATATTTATAAGTTTATTTTTATCGTAATTAACCTTTAACTATCAAACTATAAGACCTTTTGGAATTAAGAAAATTCAATTCTTTTGTAGTATATACAATGCCAGGAGTATCTGACATGGGTATGGTTTGGATGGGGGCTGGACCAGCTTCTGGAGATGTTCCTATGGGCTTAATGCCTGGGGAACACCAAGATTTATTGATGGAACAAGAAAATCCCTATTTTACTCCATCGCATCATAGTATGTCAAATCAATCTATGGAAGATATGAATGTGTCTCACTCTACTCATATGGTAAGTGCATTTGAAGAAATTCTTTAAATGCCTAAAGCTCGATTTTTGTCCTAGGTGGAAGGAATGGAAAATTTGGACATGATGCATTTTATAGATATTAAAAATGAAAGTAATGATTCCAGTTATATTGATGATGACAATTCGCAGCCTGTTTATATTACAACAGCTACACAGACGATGTCAAATGTAACTCGAAAAATCAAGCCTGTTAAACATCCTGGATTAGTATTGAAAACTCCTATTGCATATCAGAGTGACACCGATCCTTCCGTTATTCCCATTCAGAAGGATGGTATAGGTAATTATTTAAAATTGTTTTTTATATACTTTCTTCAGAATGTTAAAATGTTTCGAACGTATGAAGCTTGAAACTAATAGAAATCAATATTTCACAATTATTCTGAGTGTCCATTTAGTGCTTAAATGATCCATAACTTTGTTGTTCCTGTTAAATATATTGGAGAAGTACATATAGCAAAAAGTATGATGCTTATTTTTGCATGTAGTTATAATTTAGTGAAAAGTCATCTCAATTAATTCAAAATCTGTCCACAGTTGAAAGCATATTTTGATCTGAAGAAATTCACCTTATTTCGTAGTATATTCAAAATGATGAGAAACAACAATTTCGGATGAGAAACAACAAGGGCGTCCCAGTTAGTAAATTTTGTTATGAATCTAATGATTATGAAGTAATTTTGGTATGAATCTATGTAATGGAACACCCTATATATCTGAAAATAATTTTAGAACATAATATTTCAAGGTTGAATGTCCTAACTTGCCTTGAATTAAAATATTGCATTTATTTAAATTTTAAAATCTGAAAACTTTTGTGTGTTGTGAATTCTACCTTCTAATTTCTCGTCACGTTCTTCAAGAATAATTATCTCCATATATTTTTGACTGCTTGGCATTAAAAATTTTTGAAAATATGTCTAATGATACTGCATGTACTTTATGCGGAGAGGAAAATAAGTCTTTGAAATTAACAACAAGGATGATAACATTGACCAAACCTATCCTAACCTCAATAATTTGTTGATTAATGAACTAATTTATTTTTTCATTTCAAAAATTTTTTAGCTATTCACCTATAAATTTATAGGAGCTACACCAAAGTTTCCTCTTGAAAATAAATTTGCTTATTCAGTAACTACATATAACACACTAAATATGCAGTATTCTGATGATAATTATTGATTTCCAAACATTCCAACAGATTCATTTTCTTTCCTATATCGCAATTATGAAGAATTTGATATTTTCCAATGTTATTGAATGACTTGTGATTTTTATATATTGGAGAATTATTGTTGGAGGATAAATGTTCTTTGAATCTGGTTTCGAAATTCCTACCTGTCTACCCAACATAAGCTACCGTACACTCATTGTAACCAATTTGGTAAACTCTTGATTTTTTTAATTTGACTGTAATCCCTTATTACATCAAGTTAACATTTTTTGTCGAGAATGGAACAACAGACAATAAAACCAAAAATCAGACGACTTTGGTTGAAGGAACAACTCAAAATGCTGTATTAAGTATGTGACGATATCAAAATCTACATTAAAGTTGTGGAAGATGAATTATTATTCCACACCCTACATAAGATCAAATTTGATTGTGCCAAATATAAAATCAATGGGCAAATTATTCAGATGTCCAAAAAGAAATAAGACAATTTGCAAGAAAAAGTTTCTACCTAAGAAAACAAGAAATACGGTAACCAAAACACCCAGCAACCAGTCACCGATTCAACACGCCCCAAAAAAGGGGATACAACCTTTTCCCCAAGATTTGTCAACTTATCAAACAGTGATTTCAATGGAAAACAAAGATTTGTTAGAAAAAGGTCCAGAATTTACTCTAGAGAATAACCGAATTAATCAATTTAAGAAATGATTGCAGTCTAAGCTGAACTGAATATTCAGAAGCACAAAAATATCATTAACAATCCCATTCTCCATAAACATAACATTGCTGAAATAATTAAAGAATCTAACATTCTACCCAAAAAACAAAATTACATGGAAACAATAAAATCCATATAAAAAATCCAAGAAGAAGACCTCTTTTTGACAAAAGCTGGTAAAGGCAACATATGCCTTAGTGAAGACCAATATAAAGAAAAAATGCAAGATATATTGGAAACACTGAACATAATGGAAAGCCTAAGGATCTGACCAAATCCTTTATAACAGACATAAAACAAGGATTGGAACATACAGATTTTCTAGCACATACAGAATGGGGAAAAAGAAAACAGATTCCAATGAACGCTCAATCTCCAAAGTTATACAGACTAATAAAACTGCATAAATAAGAAAAATCTACTACACCAATAGTAATATATTCAAATACACCTTCAGGTGAATTAGCTAAGTTGTTAAATCAGACATTTATTGATCTCACAAAATTCCGTTCCAAACGCACCATTTGGATAGATCTCTTTATTTGCCCATTGTAATACAATATAGCCTGATAGGCATAGGACTCATCAGTATACATATAAGCTATGTTAATTACTATATATTAATATTTGATAAATTATTCAATATTTGTTTTAACAGACAGTAATTTGTGACAAACAACAACCAACAAACAAATATATAAATATAAGTCAAACTATAATTTTAATTTCACTCTCACTAAAAAATGTCCTGTGAAAAGTATTCATTTAGGGTGTAATATGCGAATTTCTTTAATCTTTCCTTCAGTTTAAATTTCAATTTATTTGCCGTTAGATTTTATCTTTTTTGGTATCTTGTTGTGAATGGGAATACAGGAATATTGAACAGAGAGAGAGAGAGAGAGACTGTCATTTATTGTCATACACATACAACAAGAGCCATCGACCTTCGGTCCTTCAGCTCAGTAAATTAAATATCATTATTTAACAAAAAAAAAACTATTTATGTAAAGTATGCTTAAGTTATCTATTACTTCTATATTCCTCCCTGAGTTTTTGGAGTAGTGATTTTGATGGATACTTCCTTGTTGGGTTGTTGTTGTTGGGGTCCTCATGGTACAGCTTGATGACATCTGCCATACCTTCCAATCTGCCGTAGAATTTTGAATTTAATTTTTGAAATCTGTCTGAAATAGGTTGAATCATAGTTTTTTCGTATAGTAATACATTTGGAGGATTGTGCAGTCTGTTGCGTGGATGTCTAATTCTTGATATGGTCCTCAGTGCTATTCTTTCTGCTTTTTGTATATTTTGGACTGCTGGGTTCCTGCAATTGATCAAAATTGGGTGGACATACTCCAAGATTGGTCTGCATATGGTCTTGTAGATTTTGGCTGCATTCTCCACTGATAAGCCTTGGTTTCCAATAACTAGCTTCGAGAAGTGTTTTGCTCGGGATGTTGTTTTCTTCTTCATTTGACTTGTATGCAGATTGAAATTCATTTTATTGTCTACATAGACTCCAAGGTATTTTATTGCCTGCTGTGGATTTTTTTGCTCGTTACATATGGATATTGTTGGAGAGCTACTTGATATTCTATGATTGAAGATTATGAACTGAGATTTTGTTGGATTCGCTTCAATCTCCAAGCACGGAACCACACTTCTATCTTCCCCATTAGTTCTTGAAGTTGTTCTATACATTTCGTTAAGTTCTTCTCGTGCGATATCAAAAGAGTGTCATCCGCATACTGTAACACATATTGAATTTGGCTTTCAGGATTAAATATGTCCGCACAGTAGAGGTTGTATAGTAGCGGTGAAAGTGGTGAGCCCTGTGGTGTCCCTTGTTGTGGTACAAAAATATATGATTTGCTGTTCTTAATTCTTACCCATAGTTGTCGGTTTTCCAAGAAGTCTCTTATAATATTTAGTAAATATCTGGGAGTTTTCATCGAGTTTAGTTTGAATAAAAGACCTTTGTGCCACACACTGTCAAAGGCTTTATTTATATCTAGACTAATTGCCGATGTTTTAAAATTCTTCAATGTGGCGTTTTGCGTGTTTGATATCAATATAGTCAGTGGATGTGTTGTAGATTTCTGATTTTGGAAGCCGAATTGAAAGATGGGAAGTTGATCTTGCAGATTTTCAATTAATTTCGTCCTTATTATTTTTTCATAAATTTTCCCCAAAACTGGCAGGAGGGTTATCGGTCTGTAGTTTTTTGATTTTGAGTGGTCCATGTTCGCTTTAGGTACTGTTATTATACATCCTTTCTTCCATATTTTTGGGAATATTTCTTGATTGAGGCAATATTCATAGATACTTATAAGGTGTTCATGTATTCTATCACTGAGTTTTTAACTATTTTTCAAGGTATGTAATCGACACCTGGGGCACTGTTTTTGGAGCTGTTTACTATTTGAAAATAGGTCTCTCTGTCAATTTTTATTTTTCCTGATGGAATTTTCTTGGAAGTTGAGAAGAATTTTTCATGCCACTGATAACTTTCCTCTCGTGGGTTTTATCAAAGTTATCGTCATTGTCGTAATTGAAGGCATTTTCGTAGTGTTTTGCAAACACTTCTACTTTTCTCCATCTTCCGAGTAAGATCTTCCATTCTCTATTAGGGTGGGAATTTTATTATAGTGTTTATATTTTGAAAGTTTTTGGTTTCTTGATAGAATGATCTCCTTTAGATTCATTTATTTTATTACAAGCCCTTATCCATGTGTGTTCTCTGTATTGGTGAATCATTTTTGGACGTTTTTGTTGTACTCATTTATTTTCTGTTTTAAGTTAGGACTTATATTCCTGCAGTATTCTCTGTATATTTTCCTTTTGTTCTTGATCAGTTTTATTATATAAGGTGGTAGTTCATGAAGGTAATGTGTATGACTAATAGAATATTGAACATTTCTCTGAAGAAAGCTGAAGTTATACCTAACGTTTTAAAGATCACTTTTTTGTGGAGTGTTATGTACATGATCTCTCTCATGCTGGGCAAAAAGATCAAGATTTTGTTTCACAAACATAACTGCTTCTAGGATGTAAATAGAAGTCAACGTCAGAATGCCGATTTCTCTGAACAGTGGTTTGCAGCTACTTGTTTGCTTTAGGCCGAAAATCGTCCTCAAGCACCTCTTCTGTATGAAAAATTCTCTCCGCCTCCACGCTGTTTCCTCAAAATACCACCTTGATCAAAAAGTTCCCGACTTTTATTAATAAAATCAAAAATACAAAGTTATTCATCAAAATCGATATTGTCTCCTTCTAAGTACACTCCATCGACTGCAACGCACTTATACCAGTGCTTGATCCAATCCTCAAAACACTTTTTTATATTCGATTTGTGGTATGACCTTTAGGGCCATCTTCGATTTTTTTCATTATTTCCTCTCGGGTGCTAAAACGCGTTCCCCGGAGCGGTTTCTTCAGTCGACCGAACAGGAAAAAGTCACAGGGAGCGAATTCAGGTGAATTTGGTGGTCGTTGAATGGTATTGATGCTGTTTTCAGCCAAATGGTCACGGATAATGAAGGCATTATGAGACGGCGCGTTATCGTGGTGTAAAATCCATTAGTTGTTTTGCCACAATTCTGGTCGTTTTTGGCGAACAGCTTCACGCAAAGCCTCATAACGCCCAAATAATCAATACTCCTTGTTGTTAGTTTAACCTTTTGGAAGGAATTCATGGTGCACAACACCATGGTAGTCCATGAAAACCACACGGTAACAAAGTCGGGAACTTTTTGATTAAGGTGGTATTACTTCATATTTCAGTAGAGAGTGGACATGGGCATGATAGGCAGATAGAGCAGCCAATATACCAATATTCTGTTTAATCACGCCGAGTGCAAAACAGCTTTTAGAGATTGAGTTACAGACTGTATCTATATGGTCTTTCCAGTCTAGTCTTGAGTCGATAGTAAGGCCGAGAAAATTGGTTTTTTGTATGGTTGATATTCTAGTGTCTGTTGGGATCCAGGCTCCCCGACAGGAAAAGCTTATACATTTGGTTTTATCTATATTGAGCATCAAGTTATTCGAAGTGAACCAGCCCTGCAGCGCTCTCAAGGCTTGATGAACCTCAGCACACACCTTTTATTCATTCTGTTCTGTAATAACGACAGAGGTCATCAGCAAACTGAACCAAGCGGTCCCAATATCGTGGGTAGCTAGTTGGTATAAATTATGTAGAGGAGCGGTCCTAAAATTGACCACTGAGGTAGACCTTTTTTCACTGCCATCATTTTCGATTTTTCATTGTCAACCACGATCTCCTGTGTCCTGTTTTCTAGATATGAAGTGATCAAATTCAATGGTATGCCTCTTATTCCAATTCTTTCCAACTTAGCCAGCAGTATCTTGTGGTCCACGCTATCGAAGGCGATAGATCAAGGTACATAGCTAGTGTTCTTCTTCTCAGGTTTATAGATTTCATGATGTAATCAAGTGCATGGTACACCTCACGAGTTGTAGATTTTTTCTTCTAAAACCATTTTGATAAGTAGAAAGTATTTGTTCCTCTTCAAGAAAGGAAATGAGTTTTGTCTCCCTTCTTATATATAGGGATTATTTCGGCTACTTTCAACCTGTCTGGAAAGACTCCTGTATTGAGGCTGAGATTTATAATATGGGCTAATGGTTTCGCAATAAACTCTGTGACACTTTTTAAAAGCCTTACCGGGATTCTATCGTTACCAACTGACTTTTCATTTTTCAGTTTCAGAATTACCCGCTTGACTTCTTCTGAACTAGTTGTAGAGAGAAAGAGGCTCTTTTCATTTATTGATATATTCTCAGAGATCTGACGTATGTCTGTAGCAAGGTCTGGACATGAATTTATGTAGAATTTATTTATCTCATCTAGAGCCTTTAACCGTTCCCTATATCCCTGCATCCCATATTTGGAGAATTGATTCTTTCTGTTTCGCCTTAGCACCCCTTAACCAATTTATTAAAGTCCACATGGCTTTTCCTGGATTTGTTGAATTACCAATAAAGCGAAGGTGTTCCGTTTTTTTTTTGATTCTGCTTCAACTCTCTTCAATATAAAAGAATAGCTTCTGAATTCCTCTCTTGACACTAGCCCTTGCTTCATGTTTCTGTAGATTTTCTTCTTGTTTTTGAGCGACTTCATGATACCCGGAGTCATCAAGTCCTGCTTGTTCTTTCTCTGTGATTTAATGAGTTTTTCTGGAAATATAACCCTCAAGAGGGAGATGAAAGTTTCATGAAAGATATTGTACGCATGTTCAGTATTTTCACAGGAAAATATTTCGTGCCAATCTATTGATTGTAATTCTTGTTTAAGTTGGATTATTTTATTTTCAGAAAATATAAGTACTTTTTGAGGAACAAACTCCATCTTTGCATCTGGGACATCTACGATCTTCAACAATTGTCCCTCATGGTCACTCAGAGCTGTCTCCATTACCACCCCTTGTGATGAGTTAATAAAATTTATGAAAATATCATCTAGCAACAAGGCACTCGATTGCGTTATTCTTGTTGGCTCTGTAATGGTTGGAGTAAAATCATATCCAACCAGCAAATCTCTAAACTTCTTTGTTTGAAATGACTGATCCAAAAGATTAATGTTTAAGTCACCCAGTAGTACTGCTTTATAATTCCTGAATCTATTCTGACACAGATCTAGTACTTCAGCCAAAATATCGTAGAATACATCCTTGTTGTCCTGAGGAGGCCTATAAATAGCAATTATGATAAGTTTACATTTTCTATTCACTTACGATGAAAACTCGATAATACCCTCAACACTCTTCTGTACAACATCTTTCACTTCTTCAACGTCAACTATTCCTTCTTCTATAAAAATACTCGAACCACCATGAATTAGAGTCTCTCTAGCAAACGCAAACAATCGTCTGTATCTTTTGAGATTCATGCATTGTACTTCAGTGTTTGTATACCAGTGTTCAGTTATTGCAACATAACTTGGCTTTTCATCCATTGTGGAGAGCACAGCTTCTAGTTCACCCACCTTGTTTTTCAAGCACTGAATGTTTTGGTGAAAAATACACTTTGAGTTAATCTTGTTGGATGTCACCTTATCTTCTAATTTATTGATTATATTACAAGTTTTATTATTCTTCATATAGGTCACGAAAAAATGTTTTTTGTTCTGTAATAATTGTTTTTAAAACTAAGGTTTGAGACAATATGGGTGGTGAAAAAATTTTGTTTTCAATGAGTTCACAATATTAGAGTTGGTTCTTTTATAATCGAAAAACCATTTTACGATACAATTATTGGTCCTGTTCTGAAATTTCTTGATGAATTTAGCGATCTTTATAATACGAAAGCCTTCTGGCATTTCTTGGTCAACAATGACTATTAAGTTTGTCATCTTTGCTATAGGTATTAGATTCTTCAGACAAGCATTCAGCGTCGTATGGTTGCTAACGTTACGGGTGCTAAACATGAATATAATATAATCCCTTTCAGTGTAAAACTTTGTTATTTCAAATAGTTGAATCAAGGATACCTCTGAAGCTCTATTGATCTTGTACAAAAACTTTTTAGGCTCGAAAAAAAATCTTAAGTTAGTTCCATTTGATATAAAGAACATGTATTTAAATTTTCTAACAGATGAATGCCCTCCTATAGTCAGAGAAATATTTACCAAAAATAAGACACTACTACTAGCTGTAGAGTTTTTTAACTTTCTAAAACCTGCCTATCTCAAAATTATTTTCAATTTCAATCAAAATTTTACCAACAAACATAAGGACTTCTCATAGAATCACCTCTTAGCCCCCTTTTAGTCGATATATTCATGGATAACTTGGAAAAAAAGTAATATTAAATAGTCACTTATCGTATACATGTATGGTATTCTGGTGCCGATAAGTATATGATATCTTAGTAGGTTCCCAGGGCTCAAACAGGCAAATTCATAGATTTCTGCAATTTCTGAATGAATTTCATACCAACTTGGAGTTTACAGCAGAATTACAAATTAATAACTCAATAAATTTTTTAGGTCATATCTCAACATTGATAACATGCGAAATTATCGCTATATGTAAATATTGTAAATATGTCTATGGAGACTGTTGTTTTCGCAAGGGTAGAGCAACACAAGATGCGTGGGCGTATTTAACATCGAATATATATGAATGCCTAGACTTATCAAGACCTTGCCTAGCAATTTTTCTAGATCTTGCAAAGGCCTTCGTCTGCGTGCAACAGAAGATGCTCTTCGATATGTTGGACAATGCTGGTGTCCGCGGCCATGCCCTGACCTGGTTTAGGAGCTATTTCAGCGGGAGAATGCAATGTGTTAAAAAAGGAGAAAAGTACAGGTGCTCTATGGTGTTCCGCAGGGGACTGTTCTCGACTCTTTATTGTTCATAGTGGACTTTTTTCTCTCCCCACAAGAGGTGACCTTATCAGTTTCGCGGATGATACTGTGGTATTTTATAAGGGTGACTCTTGGGGCGTCCTAAAGGATTTCGTCGAAAAGTACTTCCACCTTATGGTGGATTTTTTAGATAGCAGGCTTATGACGATAAACACTGATAAAACTGAATTCATAGCGTTCTCTAATCATGCATCTCACCTTGCTGGTTATCCTTCTCTCTATGTTAGGGATGGTACTAACTCGTTCTTATATATATATATATATATATATATATATATATATATATATATATATATATATATATATATATATATATATATATATTTCCTCAAATTCCCTCTCTGTTTGACCAGCTGATAGAGTACCTGGGTGTCTACATTGATAGAAGTTTAATATGGAACGCTCATATGGAGTGCATAACTAAAAAATTTCGTTCCTAAATTCAGGAGGCTCTACTGTCTGTTCTTCAAACATATTGAAAAAAGTATATTGCACATTGGTTTTACCTTACTCGACCTATGGTATTCTATCATAGGGTGGAGTTACTAATTATTATATTAAAAAGTCATATAGCGAAAATTCGCATGTTATCATTGTTGAGATATGATGTATACCTGGTTGACAGCTAGACAAGAAGCGTTAGTCTTTCGACAGATCACTTTCTTGCAGGCATAGTGTGCAGCGTTGCGGTAAAAAGTGGAACTAGTGTGACTTCTTGAGGTTTTCTATTTGATATCTATCTTTGTTTTCATGGCGATGGCGAGTGACATCTGTGTCAGTTGATTGGAGGGCGTAATAACAATTACATGTTCAGTTGCGCTCCAACGGATTGGGATTAGTAGGTGGCAGTCAGGCCTGGTGTTGTGAATGGGTATGCAATACTGACAAGGTAGAATGAGACCGAAACTACAGTCTATTGCTTCTATTCATGACATCCGACCGAGCTGTACCACTACTGGGTAGCCCTGATTGACAATGTTAAATATCCTTCCCTGAAGGATATTTAACATTCTACGAAAGGTTGAATATTGTTTTTGAATAAAATTCTTCAAATTTTTCAAACCCGACAATAACGAAAATCGACTAACAATTCCATTTATAACATCTACAGAAAAGATACCTTCACAGATTCAACTATTTTCATGGACTCATTCAATCACTTAAATCACAAACCAGCAGCTTATAATTCAATGATTCACAGGGCGTTTTCCATTCTACTGTCACCGATAGACTTCCAACTTGAAATAAATACTATCAGAAAAATTGCCTTAAATAACAAAATTCCCCTGGGTTTTATAGACAAGATTATCCAACGTAAAGAAAAACATCAAATAACACAATTATTATATTCCATCAAAGATACTTCCTTGAAAAACATCCTAATTTCAACTACACTGGTCCTATCTTCAATAACTTGAGCAATTATTTTTCTAAATTTAAAATAACCACTTCTTTCTCTAGTGGTCTGAACTTGAACAAATCATCATTCAATCTTAAACAAAAAACAGGCGAATTCAAACAATCAGGAGTTCACGAAATTGCTTGTAATGAATGTATGGTAGCTTATGTAGGGCAGACAGGAAGGAATTTCAAAACCAGAATCCTCTGACAATAATTCTCCAATATGTGAACATGTGAAAAACCACAAAACATTCAATAACATTAATATCAAAATTCTTCATAAATACGACGAATGAAAGAAAATGAATCTGTTGGATTGTTTGGAAATCAATAATCTTTGTAAAAATCCCAGGAAAATCACACTTAATAGCCAGCTAGACATTAATACCTCTTCACTACTAAGTATCAAATTAGGCTAGTAGCTCTTCCTGTAGTTAACCACTTGAAAATGACCTGACGGTCGAAATCGGTCGTGTCTGTAAAACTAAAATTGTGGAAAGTGTAAAATATATTTTACTTCATCTTCGTTGACAATGAAATTCCATAAAATGAATAAATTATCACTATTACTCATACAGGAATATTGCTCTAAACAAGCAAATCATTATAAAAATAGCCATCGTAAAGTAATGTTTCAATAATTGTGGGAACATACCATCAAACCCTGCATCTTTACATACCCTAATTGATTTTGAAACATCTCTTAGTTCTTTGAATAAGAATGGTTTAGATAAATTCATATTAGGAAACAAAGGGCTGTGTTAATTAATAATGTATTCACTACGCTTTATATCATTCTTTTTCATCTGTTTCAAACTACTTTGAGTGCTTTAGATAATATTAGATTAGGAAGCGAATACTGAATCTTTGATTGTAATGGATAAAGTTTTTGAAGGCTATTTTAATTAAATCCTTTGTCTTTCAGCGGTATGTGAAAAATGTGGTGCCATTGGAGTGAAACATGCTTTTTACACCCGTGAACGTAGATTTTGCAGTATGGCCTGTGCCCGAGGCTACAGTGGCTTAATCAGCGAACCTATGCCCCAACAACCTCAACAAGTAACACCAAATATACCAAGCGAAAGTCAGCAATACGCCAAGTACAAATTTACTTTGAAACAAGAAGATTATTTCTCTGACGGATACGTGGACCAACCACTACCTCAAATTATGCCAGCTCCTCCCGATTCCCCCACCGATTCTATCGACGACAACATCCCCCTAATCCGAAGGAAACCCCCAGGACTCAATAATTCTTACGATTGGGACGCCCAACTGAACGATCAGTATTTCATCGCTGCTCCAGTTACTTGCTTCAAGCATGCGCCTATGTTCGACATGTGGGACAACATTATGGTCGGAATGAAGGTGGAGGTTGAAAATACTGATTGTGATAATGCCTCAGATGCCTTTCCGGACTCGTTTTGGGTCGCTACTGTTATAAGGATTGTAGGATATAAAGCTCTTTTGAGGTACGAAGGCTTTGGTTCCAATGACACCAAGGATTTCTGGGTATCTCTTTGTTCGAATCAGGTAAAAGTTTCATACACCTCAAATAAGTATTTCTTCAATGGGTTTGTTAGTGGGTCACGCAGTTCTGGGAGTTTTAATAACGATCCTGCGTTAGCGGCTAAATCGATTCGATTCATACTTCGGAATTGGTTTTAGCAGCCCTGAAAATTTTGTTTGTGATGAAGACATGGAAGAGATATTAAATCTTTTCAAAGGGACTAAAATTACCACGTATTATCAGGAAATACTTCAATTAGTTAATTGATTCTGCCGTTAACAAGTGATGGTTAATCATGACGTAAAATTAAACTAAGTATTATATTATCAGAAGGGTTTATTGAAATTCAGGATTGCAATTTCGGTCTCTCAATCATCTTCCGCTAACAACAAATACTGAACTGAAGTTGAAATACATACATAAACAGGTAGATACAAAATTAATGAAGGTGCAAACAAGAGGTAATAAACGAATTATGTTAAAAACATGTATTATTTAAATATATCAAATATGGAAGAATAAACCGGGGCAATTCTGGTCGTTCAGAAGATTATCTCTATGGGGAGTTTGTAAATTTCAATGGATTCTAAGGAATCTAACTTTTGTCCTTTAGGTATTCTGTGAATGATCTATGGGTGGCAAATGATGGCCATTTTCGATACAATGTGAAACGAAAGTAGATTCGTCGGTTCCCTGGTTATTTTAATCTGATAATGCAAAAAAAAATTTTGGAAATTCGTTAATCGGGAAAATTTAAAATGAAAAAGTACTGAAAATTGTTTGGCAGAAAGTAGGTCAGACTGGTCGTTCATTCAAAACTAGGTACGAAGAGCATTAATCAGATAACAATAATCAGGGAACCAACGAATCTACTTTCGCTTCACATTGTATCGAAAATGGCCATTATTTTCTATCCGTAGATCAACTTCAAATCATTCACAGAATCCATCGAAATTTTCATACTCCAACAAACTGCCCATAGAGATGATCTTCTGAACGACCAGAATGGTCCAGCTTATTCATCCATTTTTGATATCTTTGAATGATACCTGTTTTTATGATCATTCATTTATCACCTCTTGTTTGCAGTAACATTAATTTTGTGTTATTCACATTCACATATTCTTCAATTTTTATTAGGGATGTATGTACATACATATTTTGATATCATGAGTTTGTATATATTCTGTCAAAAAAGTACTGGGAATTGATTATTTAGAAAATTTGATGAAACGTTTGTCCAAATTTTTGTTGTAGCTAAGTTGGCACAACTGTTCTCTATATCGACACGGAGTTTGTCGCGATCTGTCATTTAGTTTGTTTACAGTGCTCCATTTTGTCAGTTCTCACAAGCGTGTTCTTCCATTTTAACAATGGATAAGAATATCGAGCAAAGAATTTGTCTCTAATTTTGTGTTTCAAATGGAATTTCGAGCGCCGAATCGCTAAAAATATTACAGAAGGCTTATGGTGAATCGACTTTATTTAAAACACGTGCATATGAGAGGTACAGCGCATTCAACAGCGGCCGAGATGTGGTGCAAGATTTACCTCGCCCTGGTCGGCCATCAACATTGATAAAGAGCAGGAAATGGTAATTGAAGTCGCCATTTAAGTTTGAGAGTGATAGGCAATGAACTTTCTGTGTCTCACGAACCAATTCGTACCATTTCAAACAAGTGTTGGGGCATGAAACACGTTGCCGCTCGACTAGTTCCAAAAGACCTGAATTAAATCCCGTAAAGGTCGCTGAAGACATGCTAGAAAGAGTCAATTGGCACCTTCCAACTGAACCGAAACCGAAAAAACCAAGTCAAAGTCGATCAAAAGTCAAGGTAATGTTGACTATTTCCTTTGATTATCGCGGTGTTGTGCACTCGGAATTCTTGCCAGAGGGTCAGACGGTTAATAAAGAATACCTGAGCGCAATGCGGCGTTTGAGATAGCAAATTCGTCGAAAAAGTCCAGATTCGTGAAAAAATAACTTATTGATTTTGCACCACCATAATGCACCATCTCACAAGGCTATCATTGTTATTGAATTTATGGCCAAAAACTCTACAAATACCATCGAACAACCACCATATTCACCTGATATGGCTCCTATCGACTTTTTTCTTTTTCCAAAACTCAAATTACCACTTCGAGTTACCCGTTTTGAATCGATAGAAGATTCAAAAGAGAATTCACGGCAAGAACAACACCATTGTTACAAATATACAGGACTTGTTAGAGATGAAACACCAGAGTAATCGTTATTTGCCTACTTCTTGCATTCAGTTCTTAATAAACGAATTATTAAATAGTCATTAGAATCATTAGTAATTGACACTATTTTTTCAAAACACAAGTTTCCTGAGTTCAATGAAATTCAGTTTTTCTATACAGATCTTAGAAACAACCTTCTTCACACATATAAGAATATTATAAAAAATTTCGATTATATATGCTTTTTTCCAAAGATAAAATTGAACGAGGAATGAAGCTAAATTTTTGTTTGATGAATACTAGAGTTCTATGCACTTCTCTGTTTCCTAATAAAGTTTTAGATGATACTACAGAGGAAGAATAATCTGATGTTTCGTTCATGACTTTTCTGATGCCTCCGAAATTTTCCTTGTAAAAACCTGCCTCACTGAGTCACGTTTCTTATCGGGTCAAAACTGATTGGTGGTAACTGCAGATTGAGCAATCTTCCTTTATATAACTTTATTCGAAGAGGAGCGTTGAGAAAATATTTTTTAGGTTGCTTATTGAGTCATAATTTCTACTACTCTCTTAACTCCTTGAGCTAAGCATGTGATGTGAACTACAATTTCATAAAATATTTTTGAATTTTGCCCTATCTTTACTATATAAAGTGCAGCATCTGATAAAAAATTTAAATTTGTTTGTTGGAACTGCATTTGGTAGGAAAAACAAATGGTCTTGTATGAATCTTGTAACAGTTACATTATTCGCTTTTTCAAGATGCTTAGGGGCTATTAGGAATGAATGCACTGGAATATTTTATTCCAGTGCTCCAATGAGCAAATGAACTATGTACCTTTCACAAGCATCTGTTGTTTTGTCCACAATAACAATGTAATTTACGTCATTCATTGTTGTTCTGAAAATACATTCGATGCTTGTTTTTCTTGATGTATATTCGTCTGGGATATTGAATTTCCAAGAAAGACTTAAGATTATTGTTATTTAACTTTTTCAATGGAATATTTGAAGCAACCAACGCGTCATATAAATTTGACTGTTTTTTATTGTTTATCATTTTTATAAGAGATTGCTGCCCTTTTCCTCCGTTCCGTAATCTTGCAATACTCCAGACATGCTTGGTTCTTCTGACATGCTGGTCAACGTGAAATTTGGTATCTATTCTAATCTGAAATAATAAATTCAAACTATTTGAAGGCCTTTTCATTAACAACAAAAATTTCATGGGATATTCCTCTTACTTCTTGAATATTCCAATATACTAGTACTAGGTAATGATTGAAAACTAACCATTGCAATCAAAAAGGCTTTTCACCTCCACAATTAAGGAAAACGTACAGAGAAAGGGAGATGTAATGAAGAGTATTCTTTTACCCAACTCATATAGGAAAAAAAAGAAGGAAAATATTTTTATGACTCTGTACTTATGATGTCCATCCATGGTCATTTCTGGATATGATTCGTTTTATTTCGCGTTAAACTTCACTTTCGGCTTTTTCAAATTGTCTTTAGACTACTTGATTTCAACACTAAATGATTCGAAATATTTATTGTGAAAATTGAAAAAAGCTTAAATATGCCTTTAATCTATTACCACCTATCAAGTTATTTGAATTGGAGAAAAAGGTATGGCAGGTAACCGAATTATAGTTTAACAATTATTCTTATTTTCGACACAAATGTCCTATGGAGTTTTTTCTCCATTTAGTTCTTTAGAAGATTAGGTGATGGATAATGTAGGTATCTGGCTTTCAATTGTTTGATTAACAACCCTTGGAAGGTACATGATCTATGGACTCTAGTTAAAATGACTAAAATATGTAAAAATAACGTGAAATATAAATCGTTGTTCAGATTTGGTGAAAATATGTAATCCGCTCTTTAATCATATACAGTTTGTTAAGTAAGAGCGTATATGGCATAATTTATCCAAATTTTTTTTTTTCAAGAAGACCTCTCGTTATATAAATTTATTCTACACGTTACGAAGCATACCGTAATTACATCAATAAGGTATCCTAGCACCGCCAGCGTCTATAATCGCTTGGCATCTTCTTGGCATACTTTCCACCAAATTTTCAGCATATTCGACAGGAAATGATCTCCAGACGGCCCAGATGTTCTCAAAGGAATTAATATCAGGTGATTGTGCAGCGTAGTCTAAGGTGGTAATGCCTTTTTCGCTTTTCTAGTCGGTACAGAGGCGGTTGCGCGGTGCTTGGGGTAATTGTCCTTCTGTAGGATCCAGTCCCCGTTTTTCATCAAAAATTGACTTTTGCCAGTCGGTACTAAAGCTTTTTCGTATATTTTGACAATCCCAGCAGCATTCAGGTCATCGGTAAAGAGGTACACACTTCCGAAACCCTTTTTCGAGAGCATCCCCATTAATGAATTTTTATGGGATGCTTGACGGTGCGCTGGACAAAATTACTCGAGGAGGAAGACCAAGCCCGTGGTACAATAACGTAACCCCAAATAGAAGATTCGTCGGAGAAAACTACGTTATTCCAATCGCGATCAATGTTTTCTGTTGGCCAAGCTAGGCGTTTAGTAACGTGCTTTTTAGACGACAGCGATTTCTTCATTGGGCTTCGCCATTTCAAATCATTTGCACTCAAATAGTTTACGTGCATCAAATTAAAACTTTTTCGATTCAATTTCGCTCGCCCTTCTGTCAAGCTCAAGCCTGGGTTTCGCGAAAACAAACCTACGATCGCTTTTTCATCCTTCTTCGTCACACTCCCTGTTGAGCCATGATCGAGAAGGTCATCGACGTTTTCGATTCCTGTAAGCCTTGCACCTACTTTTGAACAATATCCTTCAACTTTTTCAAGTACTTTGTCGCCGCTGCATAGGACATAAGTGCGTCAAAGGTAGAGGTTATGTCCACTTGTTGACAGAATATCAGGGTTTTACTATTTACCAACTGAAAAAAAAAATAATGCGTTATACGTTAACATACTGTATATCATTAGAGGTATGTCATTTTCTATTTTCACTGTAGGTTCATCCTGTAGGATGGTGTGCCACAAGAGGCAAGCCTCTGATACCACCAAAAACGATCGAGGACAAATACAGCGACTGGAAAGATTTCCTCAGGAAACGTTTGACGGGAGCGAGGACACTACCTTCGAATTTCACCAACAAAGTAAACGATAGCATGAAATCGAGATTCGTTCCAGGACTTTACCTCGAAGTGGTGGATAAAAATCGTATATCTCAGGTTAAAGTAGCAATAATACATAAAATTGTGGGAAGGCGACTCAACGTACGTTATTATGACATGGCTGCCGACGATCCCGGATTCTGGGCTCATGAGGATTCTTCCCTGTTGCATCCAGTGGGATGGGCTAAAAAGGTAAATATAAATATGAGCATGAGGTGAATAATTTCTATAAGTTTTAGGATTTCTTACGCCTAAAAAAAAGAACCTTATAGGACCACTTCACTCTTTGACTGTCACATTGTTGGTATGCGCGCGCAGATACCCAGTGTGATATAAGCTTTCTACACTATTCCCATACACGTATTTTAGGCTCGTTCTTTCAGTACAGTACAAGAATCTACTCGGTGCGCGAAATGTAGTCACACTTGTCGAATTTTTTTGCGTGATGTTAAATGGAAAAAAAGATCATGATCTAACCTAACCTAACCCAACCGTCTAGTGGGTGCAGGTAAAGCAAACATATATCGAGTTTATTGAAATAGTTTATCGATTCTTCAGTTGTTAACAGGAAGGCCCCGGATCACCATTATAATCCCTCACCGAACAGTACTCAACAATGTAACCATTGAAATCTGTACCCACGGCCTCCATGGATGTCTGCTGGGGCTCCCCCCTCTACGCATAATGGAGGAGGGGACTTTATTGAAGCTGTGTGAAAGAGGCATGTGGTGGTACACAAATCTGATTTCTGGAATAAGAAAACTGTGACCTTGATGAACCTTTTTTAAAAGCTGCTTCATTTCAGACTGATGTTCAGCAGTGGCATTATCAATTTGCCTCTTGAAAATAAGACTTTGTTTCATCAGTTTTCATAAAGAAATCACAAAGCTCATTTGTCATTCTTAAACCTTCACTAAGATTTTTCAAATTAAATTTCACGTTTCCATGCTTGTTGAAGCGTCGTCTTCAATATGCTGTGAATTCAACATTTCCTCCAAGTTGGTTTCAGTCAAATCTTCATTTTGCGATTCAAGCAACTCTTGAATGTCACTTGATTCTATTTGTTCGAATTTGCACAGATTCTTCGTCATTTTCCACAGTCAGAACAGGCCACAGTTTTTTCAGCATGATTTCAATGTGTATGGGTTCAGTTCTTCCACTGATTCTTTTATGTTTGAGATATATTTTGCTATGTCAAATTTCTTCCAGCATTTTATAACATCTATATCAGGATCACATTCCATATTATCCAATATGATTTTGAAGGTTCGTCTAATGTGAGAGAACTCAAAGGCCTGGATTACTCCTCATCATAATCCTTTATTTTTTTTTATTACCCAAAATAGAAAAAAGTACAAACTACGAATATTTATGCCTTAACTAATGTAACTCAATAGGGAATAAATCACTAACTATTGAGTTAGTCGTACAATCCTTATCGGGCAAATACTCCATTTCAACAATGTGTTTCAGGAGTTGGATTCTGCATTAAGTTGCCTGTGGTTCATCAAGAATTCCCCCGGTTTTTTTCTGAATTCTTTGAGATTTTTACTGTATTTGATCTCTACTGGTAAACTATTATAAGCTTGTGAGCACTTTTTTATAGGATTGTTCAGACCAACCTGGGTCCTCACTGGACATAAGTGTAAGTGAAGATTTTGGCTGGACTTGGTATCATAACCATGTATTTGAGAATTTTTCAATAGAGACGTATTCCGTTTATGATTTTATCTTGTTACTCTATAAATTTGTTTACACTGCTCACTGCAGCAGGGACTTTAAAGGTAGAGTTCTGTAATTTAAATTGAACAATATTTTCAAGAATTTATTTTGTAGCCTCTGAAATTTACTGAATAAAATATCTGAGCAATTTCCCCAGATTGTTATCAAGTATCTTATCTTAGCAACAAAGTAGGCGTTATAAATCCTGTATTTAGATTCACCATCAAGGTATTGACGCAACGAAATATTGCTCCAATCATAGGTATAATTTTATTGCAAAGATCTTCATAGTGCGCGTGCCAGTTCAGCTTTTCTTCAATTGTAATACCTAAATATTTAGAACTGTCCACTCTTTTAATGATACAGTCATCTATCTTCAGCTCAATAACTTCCTCATGTTTATTTTTTTGCATAAGTAATATATAATTCGTTTTCGATGTGTTAAGTTTAAGTTTATTTTGTACAAGCCAAGCATTATACTCCAAAAGATCCTTGTTAATAATTTGCTCAAGTATTTTCAAGTATATCATCAGCAAATGTGAAGTATCTAGCATACAGACCCGCGATTTTTAGACTCAAGACGTAAAGTTTATACATCCAGTAAAGCTTCTTCAAAAGTAACTCATGGTGAACGACATCAAATGCCTTTTTCAGATATATTAATATACATATGACATATTTGTTTCTATCTAACTCCTCTGAAATTAGGTTGGTTAACTTTAGAGAATAGGTACACGACAGATATAGGTCTATAGTTCTCTTTTTGAGCTTGGGATCCATTCTTATAAATCGGTATTACTTTGGTAATTTCGAGAATATCAGGAAATTCCCCTGATTGCATGACATTATTAATCAACTTACATAATATAGGTAACACTTCCGTAGAAATGCATTCAACATAAGACTTCTTTATTCCATCGTAGCCCGCCGCAGTGCCAGCTTTCACTTCCGAAAGAGCTTTTTTGATTTCGTATTCATCTACAACTGTCAAAATAATGAACTGAGATTATGAATTTCTCCAAAGGGAGCTTCTCTGTTGGCGTTTTCTTCCTCTAACGTTTGTATTATAACAGGACCAACACCAACAAAATATTTATTGAATTAATAATTTCTATAGGATCGGTCAGTTCGTTATTTACTTCTAACATTCTTATTTCTGTATAATTTTTATTATTTTTAGATGGTATTAATTTATTTATTATTTGCCACTGCTTTCGCGAATCCGTACCTGCCTTATTTATTTCTTTTTAAAATAATGATTTATAATTTGAATTTATCATGAGCTATTTTGTTTTTTATTTGTTTAAGTTAAGATCTAAATTTTGGTCTTGTGGATTTAGTTTTTTCAATCGGTATATTTTATCTCTTTCTTTTAGCAGCTGCAGGAATTCTTGAGTAATCCACATGTTGTTATTTTTTATTTTTATTGAAACCTCCCTTGTTGATTTCAATTTACAATCATTCATCACTACTATCAGTTGTTCAAAGGATTCAATATTACATTGCTCTATAGCCGTCCTGAAACATGATTTGAATTTGTTTTTATCAAGAACTTTTCTCGTTACATTACTTTTAACATTATTTATTCTCGCTACAGTTTTATGCAATGTAATATTCATTCATTCGTGATCCGAAAGGATTTTAGGCCTTATATCTATACTAACACTAATAATTTTTTTCTTTTGTTTTAAGATTACATGATCAATTAGAGTCTTTGAAGTTTCTGTGATGCGTGTTGCATATTCCTCACTGATTTTATTCATTATTTTGAATCAATTCATTTTTGTTGCATTCCTGTATTCACTCACACTTGTTGATGTGTTATCCAACAGATCAATATTCATATCGCCAATAATCATTACATCCTTATTTTGAAACTCACCGAAAATATCATTCATCGATTCACAAAATTTTGAATATTGAATTTCAGAGTACCTAATCTAACCTCAACTCTTATTTGGATGCATTGTTTCAAGTTCACGAGGATGACCTGGTGCTCAGTTGAAAAGTAGAATAGCTTCAAAGTGTAAATTCTTCTCTTTTTTAATAAACTTCTGAAACAAAACAATTCTGGAACCTGTCACAAAAAATAGCGCTTGTAACCGACGCTTTCTTATTTGCACGCTAAAACATAGGCAGTCGTTCTTGTTTTGAGTTTTCAAAGCATGAGGATTTAACGATCTGTAAAACATCAGTGGTTTAATGACACAATATCGAAATGCATTAGAACATAGCAGCAGTGTAACTCTATCGTTTGCTGCTTCAAATCCAGGAGCAGTCTTTTAGCGTTTGAAAATTAATATTTTGTTTGACATTCTTTTCCAAAACTGTGCAGTTTCATCTACATTAAATACTTGCTCAGGTTTGTATCCTCCATCAGCTACTAGATTTGCAAATTCTTGTGGATATCTTTCTGCTGCAGCAATGCTGCTTTCTTCGATCCATAATGCCACTTCCATTTTTTCTATTGCTAGATCACGAATAATTTTCGCTGACACGGAAGTTGAAGCTACGACTTTATTTTATCTTCGGATTTTTGTCCATCGTACAGTTGATTCCTCAACATTGAATGAGGTTGATATGGATGCAAACAACTCTCCAAAGCGTAAACGATCAAGCATTTTTATTTCAACTTTAAGACTTTAAGCCGTAACACTGATTGTTTTCGTATCGAAATTTAATATTCAATTTTTTTAGGCGACATTATAAATTAGAAGACAACGGTAGAGACGTATTACTCGATCACAATTTTTGTGATCGAGTGGAAAAATAAAAACGGAAAGCGGCTTTTCCAAATCACGGAACGTCTAATAAGTGGCATTTAACAATATACTTACTTTACTCAAACATTTTGTTTGTATAAATTCTCAAAAACACCGACCACAGCGAAGGCGGCATATGTCAAAAGAAAACCGAACCAATGCCGCGGCGATATCATTTAAAAACAAACTTTAGACCTAGTACTAATAAGGTCTATTTTACTTTTTCATTAGTTTATTTGACGACGCGTTTGCAAAGGATGCCGAATCCTATTTATTAATACATATGTATGTACCGATGTACCGATTAAATTCGCGAATGAAGAGATCTTTAGCCGCGAATTTACTAATTGGGTTGCATTTTTTTCTCCGCGAATTGTGAGAATCGCGAATGAGCTTTTAAAGTTTATCTAGAACTCGAAACACAATGGTATCTACCGGATTTCTATGCAACCTAGATGTCAAACGATGCTAAAGAATTGTATTGATGAATTATTCTACACGTCTATCTAACAGGAATTCATAGAACTAAACAATAAATACACACTATAGTAAAATTAAAATAAAATTTGTAATAACACTTATAGACGTCGAGAATTGGGATTAAAATTATCCTATCATTTGAGTTAAACTAAATTGAAAATAGTTCCGGCATTTGATCAAAATTGGTTCAGTTGTTTCGGAGTTTATATCGAACATTCATCGTGACACAAGATTTTATTTATAATTATTCATAATTGCGACAAAGGAAAGAAAATGAATCTGTTGGAATGTTTGGAAATCAATAAACTTGAAATCACCCTTAATAACCAGCTAGACATTGATTACTCTCCACTACTTGATATCATATTAGCCTAGTATCTATATAAGTAAGTTCATTTCGTGTAGTTGACCACTTAAAAATTACCTGATGGTCTAAACTGGTCGTGTTCGTAAAAATAAAATTATGAAAAGTATAAAACATATTTCACTTCATCTTTGTTGATGATTGCATTTCCATAAAATAAATAAATCATCTATATTACTCATCTTGAACGTCTCTCCTACTCCCACATCACTATCGTTTCTAGTAATTCGACAGAGAAATATTCACTTCTTTTTTTATATTCAGTTTTTCTAAAAAATTGATCTTGATTAACATTGCGACATATGTTTCAGGTGGGCCATCATCTTGTTGCCCCCGTGAACTACCTGGAACGTATCAATCAAGGAATCTTCGAAGACAATGATGCGACAGACGACTTATTCACGCCTTTCCAAGCGGGTTCCATGGTGCACCCTCGATGGTCGGCTTCGTGATTGGCATGAAACTGGAGGCGATCGACCCTCTAAACTTGTCGTCGATCTGCGTGGCCACCGTTATGGACGTGCTTCGATGCGGTTACATCATGATACGCATAGACAGTTACGAATCTGATGCGACAGGCGCCGACTGGTTCTGTTACCACATCAAATCGCCCTGTATATTTCCTGCCGGTTTCTGCGACCGAAACAGTATTCAGTTGACGCCGCCGAAAGGTTACGAAGCCGGTACTTTCACCTGGAATCGGTACATGGCCGAGACAGGAAATATACCGGCGACGCCGAACCTTTTTAACCAATACGTGCCGTTGCATGGGTTCGTAACGGGAATGAAGATTGAAGCTGCAGATTTGATGGATCCTCGATTAGTATGCATAGCCACGTTGGCTAAGGTCGTTGGGAGGTTGCTTAAGGTTCATTTTGACGGATGGGAAGAAGAGTACGATCAGTGGTTGGATTGTGAGAGTCCTGACATTTATCCAGTCGGCTGGTGTCAGAGCGTAGGGCACAAGTTGGAAGGACCGCCAGTTCCTGCGAAGCCGCTTCCGAATGCTGCAAAGTCGACCAAAGGTTTGTTATTGTCTTTGAGGTTATATTCAATTTCAAATTCGATTTTTTTTCTGACCTACAGAGTATCCATACCGACCAAGAAATTAACGCACAAATTCGAAAATTCAAAGTTTATTCAGAAGTTTAGATATGTTGAACAAACAATTATTTTTGCAGTAATCCACTATCATTTAGGAATGCTTGAGAACAATAGAAATGAAAAGGATACTCATAGAAATTGAGATGAAATTAATAATCAAAGCTTCTGGAAAAAGTGCCCAAAAAACATGTTTATACCGGATATTTCCACCCCTGTAGAGAATTACTGCATGACATCTCCGATACATACGCAAAATCAATGTCCTAATCGCATTCTTATCCATTTCGTCCCAGCGAAGATGAAGTAAAATATATTTTATACCTTTCACAGTTTTATTTTTACGGCCTGTTTTGACCGTCAGGTCATTTTCAAGTGGTCAACTACAGGAAATGAACTCCTACTGTCGGAGAATAAATGTTCTTTAAATCTAGTTTCGAAATTCCTACCTGTCTGCCCAACATAAGATACTGTACACTCATTTTGAGTAATTTTGAAAATTTCTGATTTTTTGAATTTGTCAGTTTTTTGTTTAGTATTGATAAAGAAACTTTCACAGACTCAACTATTTCCATGAACTCATTCAATCATATATCACAAACAAGTAGCTTATAATGTAATGATCCATAGAGTCTTCTTCATTCCACTGTCACCATCAGACTTGAAAATTGAAATAAATACTATCAGAAAAATTGCTTTAAATAACAGAATTCCCCCGGTTTTCATAGGCAAATTATCCAACATGAAGAAAAACATCAAATAACACAATTATTATATTCCATACAAAATACGCTAGTTTCAACTACTCTGGTCTTCTCTTCATAACTTGTACAACTATTTTTTCTAAATTTAAAATAACCACCTTTTTCTCAAGTGGTCTGAACTTGAGCAAATTATTATTCAATGCTAGTACGGTAGCTTATGTTGAGCAGGTTGGAATTTCAAAACCAGATTCAAAGAACATTCACCCTCTGACAATAATTCTCCAATATGTGAACATACATATAAAAACCACATTCAATAACATTAGATCAAAATTCTTCATAAATGAAGCTGTTGGAATCTTTGGAAATCCCGAAGTGAAATCAGCCTTAACAGCCAGCTAGGCATTAATACCTCTCCACTACTTATTATGATATGCTAGTATCTATATAAGTAAGTTCATTTCCTGTAGTTGAACACTTAAAAATGACTTGACGGTCGAAACCGATCGTATTCGTCAAAATAAAATTGTGTATAAAATGTATTTTTCTTCATCTTCCTTGAAAATGAATTTTCATAAAATGAATAAATCATCAATAGTACAGTTTTGTTTCAAATTTCGATTAGTCTGTTCTGAACCTCATTTACCGTAGTTGGCTGGTTTTACTGGCTTTTAATCTTCCATTCAGAATGTACCCGATATGTTCGATGGGATTTAGGTATGGACTTTGTGCAGGCCACTCCATTGAAGTGATTTCATGATTTTGGGGGTAGTTCCTAACACTATGAGCTTGTTGCGATCTGATGTTATCATGCTTGAACAAAAAGTTTTCACCCATGTTTGCGGCAAATGGTAGAACTTGCTCTTCTAAAATGTCTGTGAGGTTCTTCTGAGAATTCAGGGATTGATTATTTACTATGACCTGATTAATACGGCCGCATATATGAGGTATATAATAATGAAAAAGTAACCTTATTTCTGGTAAAATTTTCTCTAATTTCCAAACACCATATAAAACCCAGAATTGATTTATATTTTGATTTATATTTTTGCTTTTTAAAGGAATTGAAATCAATCAATGACTACTACTTGGGTGAAAATATAATATGTACATATATATTTTATGATGCTTCAAAATAAGCACAATAATAACAATAAGAGCTCTTAACTAAGATTTTATTAACTTAAGATTATTCTATTCTTCATTATGAAACGAAATAACTGAATATTTTTCTAAATTTTCTGAAGTGAAATTATGACACTTATCACAAAACATATTTTTATATAAAGGAAAACTTCGTTCTACATCTATTGAGGTGATAGGAGCATGTTTTAATTTTAGCAGCACGTTTTCGGCGAATTTGATTTCCAAGTTCTCAAATCACTTGTTGGGGTAATGCTCCTTAGTACTTATTTAACAAAATTCAAAGAACTCAAAACAAAGGGGTCAAAGCTATATATTCAATGAATTACTATACGCCAACAAACCAAGTATACACCAGGACAGGAATCTTTGATATTAGTAAATTAAAAACACTGGAGCAAGTCAAATTCATTTATTGCGTCAAGAACAATATTCTAAAATCTGAACTTAAAAATAAAATGACTGAGATTGGTCAGTGTCATAATTATCATGTAGGAAGTCAAAAAACTTTGCAAGGACTGAAAAGTTCCGTGTTTCTCCTCTTAACGGTTACATTTCAGCTTATAACACTATACCAACTGAAATATTAGAGTCAAATAGATATCAAACAGTCTTACATAATCCCAAACAATTAATTATAATGGATTAAAGTATTTGTTGTTTTTGATTAGTTAATTTATTTAGGTAGAAAATGAGGATTTCATTTTTTTTCCATTGTAACTTTTAAATTTGTATGGCTTTAGGCCCAAGTACCAGCAGATGTTTGCTGTTTATTGGTCAGAAATAAATTCGATTTTGATTTGATTTGAAGTTGAAATTTCCTTGCACAATCTTCGTAACTTTTCGAATTTCTTCAAAACCTTCATTTATTTAACCGTTTTCAATTTGCCGAACACGATTTTGCCAATTTCACATCAAACTTTGCATTAATTTTTAAAATTTCCATTTATTCCTACAGAATCGGTTAAACACTGATACTTTTTTTCCAAAGATAAAATTGAATGAGGAACAAAGCTATAATTTTGTTTGATAAATACAAGACTTCTATGCACTTCTTTATTTCCTAATAATATTCTCGATGATACTACAGAGAGGGGAGAATCTGATATTTCGTTGATGACTTTTCTGATGCCTCCGAAATTTTCCTTGTAAAAAGCTGCCTCACTGAGTCACGTTACCCATCGGGCCGATACTGGTTGTGTTGGTAGCTGCAGATTAGGCAATCTTATATAACTGTATTCGAAGGGGAGCTTTGAAAAAAATTGTTTTCAATTCTCGAGTGGAAAATTTCCTCCAATAATTTCTGCTACTCTATTAACTCCAAGAGGCAATCATGTGATATGAACTACATTTTCATGAAATATATTTAAATTTTGTCCTATCTTCACCATAAAAGGTGCAGTATCTGATAAAAAATATAATTTTTTTTAATTGAATTGCATTTGGTAGAAAAAAAATGTCAATGTATCTTGTATGTTACATTATACGCTTTTTTAAGAAGCTTAGAGGCTATTAGGAATGAATTCCCTGAAATATTTTCTTCGAGTGCTTCAATGAGCAAATAAACTATGTATCTTCCACAAGCATCTGTGGTTTCGTCCACAATAACATAAAAGTGATTTTCACCTATAGCTTATCTGATTTAATTCATTGTTGTTCTGAAAATACATTCGACGCTTGTTTTTCTTAACGTAGATTAGTCCGGAATATTGAATTTACAATATTTTTCAAAGAAAGACTTAAGATTTTTGTTATTTGACTTTTTCAACGCTCTCTACACGACAGTTCATGAACTGTTCCTTATTATTCGTTTCATTTTTAGAGAAATCGTTTGAGAGGTTGTTGCCCTTCTACCGTTTCTTAATCTTGCAATACTCGAAACGGGCTAGGCTATTCTGACATCCTGGTCAACGTGAAATTTGGTATCAGCTTCAACCTGAAACAATAAATTCAAATTATTTCAAGGCCTTTTCATCACCTACAAAAATTTTACGTTATATTCCTCTTAATTTTTAAATATTATAATACACTAGGCAACGATTGAAAACACCGTCGCAATCAAAAGGGTTTTTCACCTCCACAATTAAGGAAAACATACAGAGAAAGAAGAGAGATATAATGAAGAGCATTCTTTTACTACCTATATAGGGAAAAAGTAAAAAATATTTTTATGAATACGATGCATTTA
Organism: Cryptolaemus montrouzieri; assembly: GCA_013387265.2. Taxonomy (NCBI): domain Eukaryota; kingdom Metazoa; phylum Arthropoda; class Insecta; order Coleoptera; family Coccinellidae; genus Cryptolaemus; species Cryptolaemus montrouzieri. Next base: position 31,658,062 of record JABFTP020000001.1, read on the forward strand.
CGAATTTTCAGCAAAATAATCTTTCTCCATTCTTGGTCATCTCTGAAAATAGTTCGATCCATTTCGCGTTAAACTTTACTTTTGGCATTTTCAAACTGTCTACACTACTTGATTTCAATACTGCATGATTCGAAAAACTTGTTGTGGAATTTAGAAAAAGCTTAAATATGCCTCTAAACTATTACCACATATCAAGTCAATTATAGTTTAACAACACTGCTATTTACAACACAAATGTCCTAAAGGGTTTTTTCACCATTAACTTCTGTAGAAGATTAGGTGATGGATAATGTAGGTACCTGGCTTTCAATATTTTCATTCACAACCTTTAGAAGGAACATGATCTATGGAATCTAGGTAAAATGAGGAAAATATGTAACTTCTTCTTCATGAGCAACAATACCGTGAAATATGGATCTTTGTTCATATTTGGTAAAAATATGTGATTTACATATAATCCGCTCTTCAGTCATAAGTATGCAGAATTATGATTCATGAAGTAGAGCTCAACGAAATGTTGAACAGTATTTTTAAGAATTCAAAGAAAAATTGAAACTGTGATATATATTTCAATCAACCAAAGCGTAATAAGTTTCAACAATATGCATTATTTTATTTAATATCAACTTTCTTTCTATTCAGGTGTTAAAAAGAAAAATAGAAAAAAGAAAACCAAAGATCAGTCGAGTTCGCCGAAAAGCATAGCGTCATCGACGAGAAGCGTGAAAACTGAAAAGAGCGTCGATTTATCGACGTCCCTGATCAAAGACGAACCCGAGTCTTCCCTGTGCGAGGAAAATTTGGAACCGGAACCCGCCGAAGAATCCATCGGTCCGGATCAGAATCTGCCGGTAGCGACGGAGGCAACGCCGCCTCCTGAAAGGAAAGTAACATCGTACGTCAAAAATGTGAGTATGGTCGATTTACATTCTGTCAAAAAAGTGCCTAGGATTGGTCAATGCAACACAAAATATTTATTTTTCATCTAAATTCATTGTATCGCGTTCAAAGTAGGCCTTTGCCGAAATAATACATTTACGCCAACGAATAATCCAATCATCAAAACATTTTTCAAAAGCTTTTTCTAGAATCGGTTTCAGTTCTCGCCGCGAATTCTCTTTTATGTCTACTATAGATTCAGAACGGGTACCTCGAAGTGGTAATTTGAATTTTGGAAGAAGAAAAAAGTCGGCCGTAGGCGTATCAGGTGAATACGGTGGTTGTTCGATGGTATTTGTTGAGTTTTTGGTAAAAAGTTCATTCACAATGATAATCTTGTGAAATGGTGCATTATTGTGGTGCAGAATCCATTAGTTTTCTTTCCATAAATCTGACCTTTTTCAACGAATTTTCTCTCTGATGTTTGAGACGCTCAGGTAATATTCTTCATTTACCATCTGACCTTCTGGGAAGAATTCAGAGTGCACAACACCGCGATAATCTAAGAAAACAGTATACATTACCTTGACTTTTGATCAACCTTGACGTGCTTTTTTCGGTTTCGGTTCATTTGGAAGGCGCCATTGGTGAAGGAAAGGGTGATTGAAAATCGCCATTTAAGTTCGAGAGAGATTGGCAATGAACTTTCTATGTCTCGCGAATGAATTCGTACCATTTTAAACTACTGTTTGGGCATGAAACGCTTCGCCGCTCGAGTAGTTCCAAGAGACCCGAATATGCTCGAAAAATTGAATCACGTTAAAGTCGCTAGAACGAATCGATTCCCCACATTCATAAAACGCATTATAAATAGCGATGAGAAATGGGTTTATGAGTATGCCATGCAAACCAGTCAAAAAGTTTCGGAATGAGGCCTTCCAACTGAACCGAAACCGCAAAAAAACACGTCAAGGTTGATCAAAAGTCAAGGTAATGTATACTGTTTTCTTAGATTATCGCGGTGTTGTGCACACGGAATTCTGGCCAGAAGGTCAGACGGTAAATAAAGAATACTAAATGAGCGTTATGCTGTGTTTGAGAACAAATACATAGAAAAAGGCCAGATTTGTGGGAAGAAAACTCATGGATTTTTTACACCACAATTATGCACCATCTCACAAGGAACAAGTCAATTCCGACCCCACATTCATAATAATAATAATGCACCATCTCACAAGGCTGTCATTGAAAATGAATTTCTGACCAAACACTCAAGAAATACAATCGAACAACCACCGTATTCACCTGATATGGCCCTGGCCGACTTTTTTCTTTTTCCAAAACTCAAATGACCACTTCGAGGTACCCATTTTGAATCGATAGAAGAGATAAAAGAGAATTCGCGGCGAAAACTAAAGTCGATTCAGGAAAAAGCGTTTGAAAATTGTTTTGATGATTGGATTGTTCCTTGGTGTGAATTAATTATTTCGGAAGGGGCCTACTTTGAAGGAGATACAATAGATTTGGATGATAAATAAATACTTTGTATTTCATTGACCAATTCCTGGTACTTTTTTGACAGAATGTAAACTCCTACAAGAAAGTTAGGATACAGATAAGTGAATGGCTGTTGTGAATTCATCTGTTAGGCGTTTTTCTTCGATATCTTGGCATCTCGACCCATTTCACCCCAAAATTTGTAGAATACAGGACCAAATTCACAAAATACCCTGTTCAAAGGAAAATTGCGCCGGCGCAAGCAATGGCAAACCACACATTGGTAATTCGGTGAGTGAATGGAAGAAAGTTTTGAGTGTCAAGATATACAGAGTACGCTTCAATAACCTGTAGGATGATTAGTATATTTTTAGGGGCATGACTCTTAGCCCTCGTAATCCCATTCACCTCATTTTACGGTAATGTGTAATAGATTCATATTTATTATAACTCTGCCTGATAACACTGATAGCTAATTCTACGGAGCTTTAGTCAACCACAATTGTTTTACAATATTATATGTTATGAAATTTTTCTTCAAATATGGTAATAATATTCTAGTATTTTCCGTTACAAAATCCATAGTTTCAGATTATTCAACTATAGTCTATTTGGTAAAGACATAGAGTAATAAAAGCTCATTAAGTATGTAAGTCCCTTAGAAATGTGGTACGTGGGCAAATTCAAAGATAAATGTAGTGTCTATGATTTTGTCTGATTACGATCTTATCTGCCTTCTTTGTTGCTTTTGAATATTGCTGTCCTCGTTTTAAATGAAAAGTTTTCTGTATTTGTATCTGAAACGTATTTGTAGTCAGTAACATAGACGAATATGTGTTTTAGGGTTCTCTTCGAAAATGTCATCATCAAGTACCATCCTTACCTCGAATTTCAACCCCTAGAGCAGGGTTGACCACCCTTGAAAATTTGGAAGAGGGTAGATGGGTCGAGTGATACCTTGAAAGAAAGGTATTATCTTTGTCTGCATCTCCGTGCACGAATTTTCATTTTTGATTGAAAACTGTAGAAGATACAGAGTGAGCTACTGAAGAATATAGGAGAATATATATCGCCCTGAGATATTCAAGTATTAGTGCAAAAAAAAGGAACAGATTCATTCCACATCAGAGGCTGTCATCTTTGATCTAAATGAATCCATTCCAGTTTTTCGCACTAATACTCCAATAGTCTTGGGGCGATAGTCTTCTCTATTTTTCAGTGGCTCACTCTGTATCTTCTACAGTTTTCAATCAAAAATGAAAATTCTTTCACGGGAATGCAAACAAAGATAATACCTTTCTTTCGAGTTATCACTCGACCTATCTACCCTCTTCCAAATTTTCAAGGGTTGTCACCCATGCTCCAAGGGTTGAAATTCGAGATGAGGATGGTACTTGATGATGACTGCCATTGATCAGCATGGATCTGTTCCATTTCACATCACTGAAACTTGAATAGTCTCAGGGAAATAGTCTTCCCTATCTTTCAGTTGCTCACCCTGTATCTTTTACAGTTTTCAATTAAAAATGGAAATTCGATCAAGGCAATGTAGACAAAGATACCACCTTTCTTTTGATTCATCACTCGACCCATTTTACCTATTCAAAATGTTCTAGGATTGCAACCCCCGCTTAGGGGGTTGATATTTCAGGCAAGTTTTGTACCCCAAAAGATGTCTCCCTTGAAACAAAAATTGACCTGTTTTTGCGTTTTGATCAGAAATGAATATCTTGGTAGATATAGCCTCTGTTTAGTTTTCGTTGAAGCACCCTGTATATCGATGTAATAATCACCTTTCTTGGGGTTAAATTCGGAGAATATACTTAATAATATACTTTAACCCTTATCCTAGTGGACATTTGTCTCAAAATATCTGGCAAGCAGTGGTATCTGTGTACCACTAAGTAATCAAAACTGATTGTTCATTGTAAACCATTCATGTTACTCATCAAAGTTACATCTATAATAATCTCATATACAGGTTATTGTGTAAGATGAGAATGGTTTCCATATCAGTTAATGGGTATTCAACTAAGTGCTTATGAGTTTTTGAGAACTCACCTGAATCGCCAATATTATACCCAGGTACCCCAGATTATAATATGTAAGAAAAATATAATTAATGGCACGCCTATGACCATCCTGTCACCTAAATTTTCATTACTCTACGGCTTTACCAAATCGACTATAGGACCTGATTACTCTCTTGGGGATATGTTATTATCTATTCATTACTACTTCATTTAAAAGTCTGTCTAATTTATGAGTTATGGATTTGTCAGATAGGCGTGTGGTCCTCTAGCAAAAGCAATGTTTCCAATGTTCCTCTGTCTCTTTTGCTATTCCCATAGAAATATTGAAACTCATATCTTATTCTTACAAGCCTGAATCTGCTGAAATTTTTGTATTTTAATCATTACTATAAGCTATTTCATTCTTACCATCTTATTCAAGTATAATTTTTTCAGACCTCAAGCCCAACAAGTCCGACCATTATTCCCCGACTTATAGACAATTCAGGGGGTAATTTTGACCCAAGTGTGTTGCATCCTATTGAATGGAATGTGTTTGAAGTCGCACAATTCCTAAGGGTAAATGACTGTGCCAACTATTGTGATGCCTTCAGTAAACAGGTACCACATAAGCATTGAAATATTTAATTTGGAGTAACATAATGGAGCATTTAATATTTTTTAATTAAATTGGTAATTTTTTTTTTCAGAAGATTGATGGTAAAATGATGCTCAATTTGAACAAGGAGGACATTCTCGAATTTACAGGGGGCAAAGTTGGTCCCTCTTTGAAAATTTATGATCTCATTCAGCAATTAAAAATCAAAGTAAATCCATCACAGTCCCGCCAAATGAAAGCAAATATCAAAAAATTCTTATAGTGCCTATCGAAATCATAGTCTATTTATACTAGTGCATTGTATATACAATGATATTTGGTTTATTTACTTTTCTTTTGAAGTTTTTATGTATCTTTGACTAATATGGAAACTAATCATCCAACGCTGTCGACAAGGATTATTATTGCACCAATATTTGGTAATAAAGCATTGAAACCTATGCTACAATCTTTTATATGGGAGGGTGTTCAAGAATATCTGGGTTTCGTAAGTTTAATTAGTGGAATATGTAAGTTTTGTTTAGAAATAAATCATTCTAATTTGTTGACACTATTAGTGAAGAAGATTTCATTTTCTGAAGTCCTTCATGTTTATCAACTAAATTTAATTACTTGAAATTTCTTAATTGTAACGAATTGAATTAAATGTAATAAGCTGCCTATGAACCAGGGTGTCATGCAGGTTAGTCTCTGCTATTTTTAACACCTCAATGTACATTTTAATTTCTTTTTATTACATATAAAACTTTAAGAGTGTAATTCTACATTAGAATTGAATCAGTCTAGACTAGTTGTACATTCTGTCAACATAGTACCTGGAATTGGTCAATCAAACACAAAACATTTATTTTTCATCCAAATTTATTGTATCGCCTTCAAAATAGGACCCTTCCGAAATAATTGATTCACGCCAACGAATAATTCAATCATAACAATCATTTTTCAAACGCTTTTTCCAGAATCGACTTCAGTTCTTGCTGCGAATTCTCTTTTATGTCTTCTATCGGTTCAAAACGTGTACCTCGAAGTGGTAATTTGACATTAGACAAAAGAAAAAAAGTCGGCTGAAGCTATATCTGGTGAATGTGGTGGTTGTTCGATGGTATTTGTTGAGATTTTTGTCAGAAATTCATTCGAAATGATAGCCTTATGAGATGGTGCTTTATCTATTCTTAAATATGGCCTTTTTGACGAAATTGCTCTCTCAAACGTCGCATAACGCTCAGGTAACGTTCTTTATTTACCGTCTGACCTTCTGGAAAGAATTCCAAGTGCACAGCGCCGCGATAATAAAAAAAACAGTCAACGTTACCTTGACTTTTGATCGACTTTGACGTGGTGTTTTTCCGGTTTCGGTTCGGTTGGAAGGCGCCATTCCGAAGCTTGTTGACCGGTTCTCATGTCAAACTCATAAACCAATGTCTCATCTCCTGTTACTCCTGTTACAATGCTTTTTATGAATGTGGGGTCGGAATTGACTCGTTCTAGCATGTCTTCAGCGACCTTTACGCGATTCAATTTCTGAAAAAAATTCTTTTGGAACTAGTCACGCGGCAACGCGTTTCATGAGACACAGAAATTTCATTGCCTATGTCAAACTTAAATGACGATTTTCAATTACCATTTCCTTCACTTTATCTATATTAACTGCAGTTGAAGGGGTTGATGGCCGACCAGAACGAGGCTAATCATCCACCACATCTCGGCCGCTATAGAATGCACTGTACCACTCATATGCACATGTTTTTGATAAAGTCGATTCACCGTAATCCCTCTGTAACATTTTCAGCGATTCGGCACACGAAATTCCATTTGTTCGAGATTTTTATCCATTGTGAACATCGGTAAACACACTCTGTGAACAAACTAAATGACAGATGCGTTTGAACTCCGCGTCAGTATAGAAAACAGTTGTGCCAACTTAGCAACAACGAAAATTTTGATAATTGTGAGCAGATTTAAAGAAAAATCAATTCCGGGTACTTTTTGACACAATGTAAATTTTGTCAAAAATGTACCGGATAGATTATTTAAAAATTCTGCTTAAAACGATTGTCAAAGCACAACTGATTCTTATATTGACGCGGAGTTTGAACGCGATCTGTCATTTAGTCAGTTCTCATAAGTGTGTTTTGTAATTTTTACAATGGATAAAAATATCGAACAGAGAATTTGTCTCAAATTTTCTATTGCAAATGGAATTTAGTATGCTGATTCGCTGAAAATGTTACAGAAGGCTTACGGTCAATCGACTTTATCAAAAACACATGCATATAAGTGATACAGTGCATTCAACAGCGGCCGAGATATGGTGAAAGATTTGCCTCGTTCTCGACGGCCATCAACGTCTTCAACTGAAGCTAACATCGTTAACGTGAAAGCAATGATAATTGAAAATCGTCATTTAAGTTTGAGAGAGATAGACAATGAACTTTCTGTGTCTCACGAATCCATTCGTACCACTTTGAAGGATTGTTTGGGCATGAATCGCGTTGTCGCTCGATTAATTCCAAAACACCTGAATTTTCTTGAAAAATTGAATCATGTGCAGGTCGCTAAAGACATGCTAGAACGAGTGGATTCCGATTCCACATTCATGAAACGCATAGTCACTGGTGATGAGATATGGGTTTATGAGTTTGACATGAAAACGAACCAACAAGCTTCGGAATGGAGCCTTCCAACTGAACCGAACCGAAATTCTTGCCAGAAGGTTAGACGGTAAATAAAGAAGATATTACCTGAACATTATGCGGCGTTTGAGAGAGCGCATTCAACGAAAAAGACCAGATTTGTGGAAAGAAAACTCATGCATTTTACACCACGATAATGCACCATCTCACAAGGCTATTATTGTGAATGAATTTCTGACCAAAACTCAACAAATACCGTCGAATAACCACTGTATTCACCTGATATAGCTCCGGCCGACTTTTTTCTTTTTCCAAAATTCAAATTACCACTTCGAGGTACCCGTTTTGAATCTATAGAACATATAAAAGATAATTGGCGGCAGGAAATGAATTCGATTCCAGAAAAAGCGTTTGAAAAATGTTTTGATTTGGTTATTCGTTGGCGTCAATGTATTATTTCGGAAGGGGCCTACTCTGAAGGCGGTATAATAAATATGGTTGAAAAATAAATATTTTGTGGTTGATTGCCCCATTCCTGGTACTTTTTTGACAGAATGTATATGTATGTCCAACCTCCCTTGAAAACGTTCATAGATTCAACAAATTTTGGGTTCTTACCAGATATTTAATTTGCGATTCATCGAAAATGCCTGCAGATAAACCAAACATTCCCCATTTCAATTGAGGGCTTCAACAAATTGCTTCATAATATCAAGTTATATTTGAAATGGTGGTAATATAATTAGATATAGATTGATTAACCAAAGGTATATTTACTATAATTTGCTTCTCAACAGTCACTTTCTTAGTGATTACACCTTTTGAATCTAATGGTTGTTTTCGTTGCGGCTGCCTAACAAACAGGAATCACGAGTATTCAGTATAACCTACCGGTTGTCTTGAAAGGAAATTAACCATTTCCAATTCTACACAAAATATTCAGCTATGATCTTCATACTCCAGTTTTTCTTACTCTGAAGAAATATTTCCATATTGTTCTTTCATAGAAGTTGAATGCCCCATGGATAGAGAACCATACCGTTTTGTAACAGTACACACTTCAGATTTGTTTTACTGCTGTCAATAAAAAGACGCCTATTACTTGATTTATAGTTTTGTGAACCCATCTTTTGCATTTTTACAATGAAAGTAATTCTCTTCAGAGGAAAGATATAAGAGTAAATTTAGTGTGTAATATAATTTTTATATCTGACGCAAGTAGATTTTTTATTTCAGACGAGATGCCAAAATTGCAGGACTTTCGACAGATTTGAATCCTTACTAAGTCATTTTAACTCGCTTTGATTGAATGCTTGAGGTTTTGTCTTTGGATTACGTATAAACTCTAGATTCATGATTTTTTGAAATTCCTTATCAGAGTATCTAAGAAACCCCTGAGCAGATGAAAACTAGGTTGGATACAATCATTCATCTCGGTTTGTAGAGCTTATGCCCTTAATGTTAACCATACAAAAATAGCAATTATCATAATGGTTATGACGTTTCCCCCATACATGGGTGTGTTGAACTTAAGAGCAGATCTTCATCCACGTGATCATTGTCGCAGAGGTAACATACGTTACATGGATTCTGAAGATCGCAAATATTCATTCCAAAGTGAGCAAAACACGTAAAATCCGTTGCATAGATACAAGTGAAATTTTTTGAACAAGCACACCAAAATACATTAAACGTGATAATAATATTTTTCGAAAATTTTATGAAGTAGTTGGGTAATGTTATTGTTGATTGTGAAGGAAATGGTGCATTTCACAGTTATTTTGTGGGTATAGTGATGATCTGAACAAAATATGTTTCAACAAAAGACCGGATTATATGTAAGGCAGAATGTTAAAATATGTACATATATATGTGATGATTCTTCCAAAATATGTGAAAAATTTTGGAAAATATGTGAAGTATAAATATCCTTTTGACTGCTGTTTTCAAAGCATATAACAACAAGAGGTCTTAACTGAGACTTTATTTATCAAACTTAAAATTATTCTATTCTTCATTATAAAACGAATTAATGACTAAATGTTTTTCAAAATTTTCTGAAGTTGACGCTTAATCGCTAAAAATATGTTTATATAAAGAAAAACTTCGTTCTATATCTACTGAGGGGATAGGAGTGTTTTAATTCTATCCACGTTTTCGGCGAATTGGGCTTCCAAGTTGAGATTTCCTTGCAAAATTTTCGAATTATTATTAGAATTATTTTCTCTAACAGTTTTCAATCTACCGAACACAATTTTGCTATTTTCACATCTAACTTTTTCGCATTTATTTTTAGAATTTTCATTTATTCCTACAGAATTGGTTGAATCCTGGTACTTTTTTCCAAAGATGAAATTGAAGGAGGAATGAAGCTATAATTTTGTTTGATGAATACAAGACTTCTATGCATTTCTTTATTTCGTAATAAAGTTCCAAATTTTCATTGTAAAAAACTGCCGCATTATCCCTATCGAGTCAGTTGATTGTGGTGGTAGCTGCAGATTAAGAAATCATTCTTTATATAACTCTATTCGAAGCGGAGCTTTGAGAAAAACTTTTTTTACGTTACTTATTAAGTCATTCACGAGTGGAAATTCTTCTCGAATAATTTCTGCTACTCTGTCAATTCCACGAGCCAAGCATGTGATGTGAACTACATTTTCATGAAATATTTTCAAATATTGTCCTGTCTTTACCATATAAGGTGCAGCATCTGAGAGAAAAATTACAAATTTGCTTAAAAGAACTGCATTTAGTAGGAAAAAATGTATCAATGCATCGTGTAACTGTTACATTATACGCTTTTTCAAGATGCTTCGAGGCTATTAGGAATGAATGTCCTGGAATATTTTCTTCCAGCGTTCCAATGAGCAAATTAACTATGTTGTATCTTCCACTAGCATCTGTTGTTTCATCCACAATAACATAAGAGATTTTTGCCCATAGCTTCCCCGATTTAATTCATTATTGTTCTGAAAATATATTCGACGCTTGTTTTTCTTAGTGTAAATTAGTACGGAATATTGAATTTACAATATTTTTCAAAGAAAGATTGAAGATAATTGTTTTTTAGCTTTTCCAATGGAATATTTGAAGCAACAAATGCTCTACACAAATTTTCATTAAACTGTTTCTTATTCGTCTCATTTTTATGGGAGACAAATTGTTTGAGAGATTGCTCCCTTTTCCTTCGTTCCTCAATCTTGCAATACTCGAAACATGCTAGGCTGTTCTGACAGACTGCTCAACGTGAAATTTGTTATCAGCTTTAATCTGAAACAATAAATTCAAATTATTTGAAAGTCTTCAATCAAGTACAAAATTCCTCTTAATTCTTAATTAATCCAATACACTAGGCCACGATTGAAAATTAACCGATGCATACAAAGAAAGAAGAGTTTTCTTTCACCATACTTATATGGGGAAAAAATGAAAAAGATTTTTATGAATACGCTGTACTTACGATACATGCTTTACAAAATTAACTTTCTCCATGCAATGTCGGAAATCTAACCTATCAAGCCCTTTGAATTGAAGAAAAACGTTTGTCGAATTATAGTTCAACAATCATACTTATTTACGACACAAATGTCCTAATGGGTTTTTCCACTGAGCTCTTGTAGATTAGGTGATGGATAATGTAAGTACCTGACGTTTAATTGTTTGATTCACAACTCTTGGAAGGAACATGAATCTAGTTAAATGACGAAAATATGTAAGAATACCGTGAAGTATAGATCTTTGCTCAAATTTGGTGAAATATTTAATTTACAGATAATCCGCTCTTTAGTTGTTACTAACATTTTCATAAAGTTTTATCAAAATTCTGATTCAAAATAAGGTAAGTATCATTTCTCATGGGTTTATTCAACTAATAAATGTGATATTGAAGAAATATTCAGGGACTATAAAGTTAAAAGCAACGTTGCAAAAATACTGTATTCAATAAAATCAAGAAATATTTTTTATTCACTAAAGAAGGTAAGTGAATGAAAACAGTTTTTCTAATAAAATTTATTTGCATATATCATTATTAGTATTATTAGTACATAAAATTCAAGATTATTAAACATATTCGTGAAACTTGATCGTATAAAACGCCAAAAATTATCAAAATGTCTTGAAAAAATTTGAAATATAAGTATCCCCGCCACTGGCTAGCCTATAAAATTGGGAGGTATCAGTAAATAATACTTCAAATTGTCAGAAAATACAAACTTCGTCAAACTAATTACTTCCGCAATGCAATTACTGCAGCTTATTTTGAAGGTGCAGAATTTACTTGCGATTCCTTCGAAGTACAAGTACCCCAAGATAGACGATCTGCAAAATTCAGATATCTAGTAAGCATAAAACGAAGGAAGGGAAAGTCATTTCTACGAGTTGGATACGTGCGGCGTTTGGCGGGAAGGACGAATCTTGTGTACGCTCTTTGGGCGGGGCTTTACGCCAGCTGGCAGACGATCAGCGCGCCAAAGACCCGATTCCTCCGCGTCGTTAATAGTACGTGCATGTTATTCGACTTATCTCCATTCCTAAATCAATAAATTACAATACTTTATATGATTCACATATTTATCCCGATTTCCATGTAAACTGACGTGATTGTCAATCAAAATCGATGATATTTGGTAATATACGTTCCAATGTTAGTCCGCGTAGGAATATCGCAGTGGCGTCAGCCAGGCCTCAGCTGTTTCCCGCCAAACTCCTTTACCAGAAAACCGCTGTGAGGCGTAGCGTATGTTGCTCGTCCCGCGCTTCTACTTTGTATTAGAAATTAGTGATAAAACAAAACTTTGAAATTTGTTTTGACAACCCTCCGTACTTAGTGCATTGGAAATGTCGATTTATTCCGGCGAGGAAAGAATTGTTTTCGAAGGTAGCGTCGACGTGAAAAAGGACATACTGAGTGAATTGTCAAGGTAAGAAATTTTTGTAGTTTTACCGCCTAACGTGACTCGTACACATGATTTTGACGTACAGTTTTGATTTGACTTATGAACGTCATCGTGAATAATCGTTTCATCATACTGCAGTGCATGTATCGAAATTTTATTTTCATTGTTTTCCGGTATTGATAATGCATGCTCTAGACGCAATGAACTGCTGAAATTTGCCGGCCTCAGCTGTGCTACCCATTCGCCATGTTGTAACACTGCAGCGTGGGATTGCGAGATAATCGAACTGGGTTTTAAATTTTGCACCCGGCAGAACCCATTACATCTCATGGAATTTTAATCATGATTCATATTTAATTTTCGAGTAAGAATTTTCAGTTGAATCATTCAATTTGAATTTCATTTCTTATTAGGTTTTTCTATGATTTTGTCGTTTTCTATACTTTAATATTGAACATGGTCGATTCGTTTACTTTCATAAGTGATTGATAATTAATATCCAATAATTTGGAATGTGAGGTTAGTAATAAATTATCTGTTGGCTTTTATTTGTTGTATAGTCGAATTGCAATAATACATGGAATTTTTCATGATGTAAGTACGTATATACATATTTTGTGCTTACTCGTTCCCGTTTTATAAAAATTCAATCACTGATACATATTTTTGATAATTATTGCTTGTAATTCCGGTCATGTTTGTTTTCAAGATTTTTATTTCGGATTCATGATTCTCAATCATGTGTTTGAGGTTATTGGCAAATATTTCTACCATATTCGAGTTGTTATTTGATTGTTTTGAAAGTATCAAAATTGTGCATTCTAACTTCGTCTAGATTTTCTATTTAATTTCTAGCTAACCTAGCTACATACCAGACTTGAAGTTACGATCAAAACATATCTGGATATGTTTTCGAATATGATTTTTGGGGTCATTCGTGTAATTCATTCGCATATGGACCACCATCTCCGCATTCTTAGAGAAGATATTTGATTCTGGTCTTGATTCGTAATCGTCTACAGATAAATGTCACCAGACCAATTAGATCAGGTATCTTAATTGGCGGCTTACCTTTGTTAAGATAAACATCCCGCGGCAATAGCTGTTCCAAATTGAATGATTATTGTCTGAAACAGCTGTTCGTTACTGTACCTTTTCTAGCAATCGGTCAAATACCTTTACTAGAAAGGCTTGAACATAGATTTACATCCGGTAAAGAATGTAGATATTGAATTTTCGATTTTAACGTATTGTTTGAGAATAATAGTAATATTTTCAACGTCAAACCAGTTAGTTGGAATTATATGAAATGTGACAGTTGATTGGTTAGTGAATAACTCATACCAGTTTTATTGAGACTTGTATATAACAGGTGTCCTCCGAAAGCTACTATCGCTTTTATAATCCTCATGTTATTGGAAACAGAACTTTTGGGAACATGGCATTCTTTATGGTATATTTTAATAAAACACAAATCACACATCAGATTTGATGTATTGTTGTGTTGTGTGTTGTGCTATTTCAAATATCACATTAGTATTTGTATATCAGCTCTGGTTTTAAAACATCTTCAATGAACCCACATTAGGATGACGGTGGTGTATATTAAATTAAGTTTTAAGTAGTACATTAAAAAATTCCTTGATCTGTATTCATCGAGTTGGTTGTTACCATTAAAATCGACCATTTCGTCATTTTGAACCGGAGATAAGTTGAGAACTTTTCAGATCGTTATAAGGTACATTTCCAAGAATTTTCAAAATGAGAATCGTGATGGTAAAATTCATCAGGTGTACGAGGGATGTCTTTAAAGCTTTGCATATACAGACCTAGAATGAAACAATTGAGAACTTTTAAAGACTTTATTGTTTTTTTCGAAGTAGTCTCTGCGAAGATTAATACATTCCTGCAATCGTTCGAACCAATTCTGACCGCGCAATCCGTTCTTAGAAATGCTAATGTAACAATCGGCAGTAACTATTTTTTGATCTTGTAAAGAAATTGTTACTATATTCCTGTTTTTGAAATAAACGTTTCGACAATCTTTTTGGAAATACTTCGGTCACGGATGATTTTTAGCCTTCTTATGGCAAGGTGGAGCTCTATGAAAAGCTGCTTCATACTTGTGATTGGATTGAAAAGGAAATGCCGGATTTTCTAGCTAATTGCTTGATCTCATTCTGTTGCAGATGGGAGATTATATAGAACGTTAGAGACGCAGCGCAAATACTGAGCTAACCTCTTTTATTTTCGTATTCACAGCCTTAAAGTGGAATCTTTAAAAACATTCGCAAAACTTCTGTGATGTTGGACATACTATGCAACAATTTCTCTTTTGTTCGGCTTGTCCATTGTCCAGTAGCTCAAGCTGAATATCAAAGGTTTCAAATTCCTAGCAGAGATACCTTCGCTCTAGTAGCGAGCTGGATTATAGGAACTACAGAGTCCACTCGAACTCGTTGACATCGACCAGGAATATGATGATTGAGTTTGAATTTACACCAGCTGGCTCGAAAAACCGGAAAGAATTCTTCGAATACATTTGTTCCTTTATGAATATGAAGGTATCACTCCCGACTGTACGTAATACTGAAGATTGAAGGAGTGCGAGTGCATTCGCCTCTCCCCCAGTTCAAAAATCCTCGGTGCCCTTTTGGCTAGAGTGAACTTACCCTCAGTCCTAACGTTGAAATTCAGATATGTACGTAAAAAAACAACAATGCCCCAGAACTTGATGGACTTTTTACTTTGGTCCTGAAACATTATGCACACAGTCTATCTCATTCACTTTCTATCATCTTTTCTGAAACGCTTCGTTCTCACTCCCTTCCAAGCAATCGGCTACTAGCATCTGTAACACTAAGCTCTACAATACTCCTCTCGATAATGCTGACACTCTCCAACGGGATATTGACTCCACCAGCAATAGTGTATCGACTGGTCCTTGTCTTTGAATGTGGATAAATGCAGGGTTCTTTACTTGGGTAAGAGCAACCCTCTCACTCGGTATACTTTCGATAGCACGACTATAACCAGTATTACTTCTCATCGCGACCTGGGGTGTTGATTAACAAAAATTTAACGTGGTCCGATCACATCCATGATGTGAATAAAACATCAAAAGGCGTATCCATGATCAGGAGAACTTTCAAGAACTGCCATCCTAGGACTTGCAGTTTGCTCTAGAAAACACGTGTCAGGCCAATCATGTAGTTTGCAGGTCCAGTGTATGAAGAACGACTCAATATTTTCGAGTAACCATACTTCTCCAGGCGCTCGCATAGATACCGGATAGTCAGCTACAGAATCCTACACTACACGTTCAATTGTGACCGCTCTAGGCTATTTGATCTGGATCGAATAGACTACTTCGCGGTCACAGGCTAAAACTCTATAGAGAGAAGGCAGCATTTCTTACCAAATAGGATTTTTGAGTTGTGAAATAAATTGTCTTGACGAGCCTGAAAGTACATTTATTGTTCTAGCTTTATCACTAATGCCTAATCAATTTCAAATATTGTTAGACTTCCTTATCCATTTGATTTTCAATGGTCTTGCTTCTCGCTGTTGCTTTTGCGATTTCAGTCTTGTGATTTCAAATTTGAGGTATCATTTTTCTTAGACCTCTGTTTCTTATTCCAAATATAATAATGATAATAAATGGATTCAAAATCAGAAATGTGCATGACCATAACAACAATAGCAACCTGAAGTCGCTTAAAGGAAACAAAATCAAATTATGTCCATGAGAATCGCTTCAACACAGCGTCACAATCCAAAACGAAGAACTGAATAAGGTTCTGCAAAAGATGCCATTTTGTCAGCAAGTGAAAAGACTTGTAAGTGTTGGCTCGTTCGCCAAATTTCAAGTGTGTGGACGTGTTCCGGGTATTCACCGGCCTCGTCGTCGAACTCCAGGACCTTGGTTGATAAACCGCCAATGAAAATTCGACACGAATCGCAACTATCGACTTTACAACCGAGTCGTTAAATCGCGGATCGGTCTATTGCGATTGCCGTAAGTTGCGCACATGCATCGGCAATAAGTATTTACGACGACTACAAGTAATTCATAGACGACCCCCTTTGCCCCCTCCCGAACACTTCATGTGAATCGTTGTCGGTAATATTTCTCTGTCGAACAATACCTCGTAAATTCTCATCATTTCGGTTTATTGCAACTTTGAACATTGAAATTTTATGTGCAGACTCTTTACGAGCTTTGTTCATCATTGCGCCAAATAATAAAACGGGAATATCGACGATGCGGCCATGATTATATGTAGAAGTGAATAACTACGTGGAATGGGAGATATGAGAGCTACGTAACCTGGCGATGGTAAATCGCCGTTTTGTTCCTGCAGGAAAGGTAGGATAGGAGGAATAGCACTGATATGCAAGGTGTTCAGAAAGAGTATGTAGTATGTCATATAGAATTAAGGTTTTATTAAAGTAGCGAAAGGAAAGTGATATTATTGAATTACTATCGAAGATAGAAAAAGCGCGCTTCCACCAATACAATGCACATGTCTTCAGTCGAATAACATTTGTCTCGCCTTCCACCGTATCAGTCAGATTTAGCCACTTAAGATGATTCATAAGTGGTTGTTGTTTTGCAACAGTTGGCCCGTAAGGTGATGGCCACCGTTTTTTGGAATGCACAAGGCATACCTTCATTGGTTTTCAGCGAAAAGGTGAGTTCTACAATCACTGCTAGATCAATTGAACGAGGAGACCAAAACAAAACGATCTCATCTTGCCATGAAGAAAATCCTATTTCACTACGACAATGTTCTTGCCCTTTCTTCTGTCAGTGTTACGATATGAATTGTTATCTCGTACACCATATTTTCCTGATCTGGCTAGTAGTGATTTATTTTCGTTTCCAAACATAAAGAGATGGTTCGATGCAGATGTTCAATAAATTCTGCTTATATCTCACTACTACATAGAGGGTATCATAAACCTCCATCATCGCCTAGGCAAGTGTAGAGAAAAGCGAGTTGTTCAAATTTACCTGACCTATCTACCTTGCAAATTCCTCAGTCCAATGACGCAACTGGTTATTCGTTGAAGCGTCCAAGAGTATCTGCAGTGAGCAAATTTCGTAAAACAGGTTGCAATAAATCAGATTTGAATGTGAAACCTTGTGATGTATATACTAGTACTCTAGCGTGAAAAAATAAGATAAACTACCTCAGTAATAATGAATCAATGGAAATAAAATTTCTTTCTCAGAAAATTTTTGCATAACCAGAAACAGTGCAAGTATTAAATTCGAATTACAACGATAAATAGTAAATAGCCTTTATTATTACACCACATAATAAGCACCTTGTCTTATCTGGGCGCCAGTATTTAATAACAGCGTATTAGATATAATGATATATGATGTTCGCGTAACATTGATAGACAGATAGTATTCGAACAACCCGCTGTTTACTTTTCATATCATTCCAACGTCAGTTTAATAGTTTCTGATTGGTGACTGGTGTCCTATCGTGAATAATGCTGGATCGTGAACAGGTTGCATTGAGTGACTGTTATTTATGCTAAGATTATGCGGTGTGAATTGTTTATGATTGTTGTTGGCGAACGCAGAACATATGGAATTCAAAATCTTAATGTGTTCCTGTATGGCCTATGTCGTTCCTATATCAGAAGTGGGATTATCTGTGTAGCTCTTATTGGTGTATCACAATTGAATGGCTTCTTATTGTTTTAACTCGATTTGATACAATTTGATTGACATTCTTTTATTAATAATATTTTTTTATTCTCAACTTCTGGGAGGAGGCGTGTGCTTGTCTTGCCACAGCTGTGGTCGCCAAGATAATTCAATGTCTGAGTTCACCCGCTTCTCGAAAGGGGCCAAATTGTAAGTTATCGGGAAGATATTCAATGGAAGCACCCTCGCCCTGTAAACAAAAGAAGTTGGACCGTCCACTGATCAGAGTTTTCCGTAAACCTGGTTTATTTGGAACTGATTCTTTCCGAAACCAAGACGTTCAGTTCTTTAGGGCATTTGCCATGGAAATATCTATAAGAAAGAGAAAGATCAGCAATCGTTGAGAGGCTGAAG
Source organism: Cryptolaemus montrouzieri (assembly GCA_013387265.2). Classification (NCBI taxonomy): domain Eukaryota; kingdom Metazoa; phylum Arthropoda; class Insecta; order Coleoptera; family Coccinellidae; genus Cryptolaemus; species Cryptolaemus montrouzieri. Next base: position 31,676,685 of record JABFTP020000001.1, read on the forward strand.
ATCACCGTGATCCCTGGGTTGTCGATGAGCTATACTGCTTTTTCTGGATACGAACCAATAGATTTGATGAGTATTTAGCGTTCCAAGCCCCTCACATGGGAACTTGTATAAAAGCATCAGCTTTGATGGCGTGAAGTACTGCTTAGTCCTGAAAGGAAAACTGAGTTAAGTAGCATCATCGAGAAGTTATTAAATCAGTGATGTTTTAAACAGGTATACGTCTTGGTGGATGAAGTGATCCCATTTTCATACAAAACAACCTCGCGGGAAATCTTTCAAGGATGGGTAAATAGTGGTACATGAACTCCCAACAATGAATCCGACTTCGTTCCTCTAGATTAGATTACTCGTCACCGCTTGATAATTTCGAAATACAAGGTTGCCTATATTCGAAGCGCCCATCAGGCAACACTGTAACTTTTGACAGCGATATCAAATGGGCTAATGACATACCGCGTTTAAAGCGTCATTCCATGGAGATTTTTAGTATGGAACAGTACATGCCAGGCGCGAGTGAAATTTACAAAAACAATTTATCGTTTGTATGAAAGATATACAACTGGTCATGCTCTTGCTAACCCAAAGAGGCCAGTGTTGAGGAGTCTCCATAGAACATCCCGAAAACGCCGTTCTCAGCAGCTTGGCTTTCCCCGATCCATTTTACAACGGATTTTACGTCTTAATTTGCATTTGTTTCCGTACGAAATTCAATTGTCACAAAAATTGTTGCCTGCCGATAAGTCACGTCTATTGGAATTGGCCCAAAGAGTCATTGAGATGGCTGAGCAATTTTGGTAAAAATTATTATGACCGATGAAGCTGAAAATCCACAAGAGATTCAAGATGTACCTCTTCACGATGCAAAAGTCACTGTGTGATGCGGCGTTTGTGCTAAAATTGTAATTGGGCCGTTCTTTTTTCAAAGATGATAATGGCCGCACGGTTACTGTCAATCAGGAGCGTTATCGCGCTATGATAACCACTTTTTTCATTCGCCGAAAGCGTATGGGGCACTACTGGTTTCAACAAGACAATCGATTTTTGGAGCAATTGTTCCCTGCCGCCAAGATCATCATTTAACGCCTCCATACTTCTTTTTGTGGGGATATTTGAAATTAAAGGTTCACGTCAATAAGCCAAGGGCTCTAGAAGTGCTGAAAACCAACATGCGTCATGAAAAAGCCGTCATTCCGGTCGAAATGTTGAAAAAAAAACATGGAAAATGCTGCCGAAGAGGCCAAAGGCGACCATTTACGAGATATATTCAAGAAATGATGTAAACAAATCTACTTGAACCTAATCAAATGGTTTTCATGACGTACAAAAAAAATGGTGTTTCTTTGGTTTATTTACAAATAAAATGGGCGCTTCGAATATGAACAACCTTGTACTCTATAAGAGAACATAAACTAATAACGTTCCTTCCAGATCATGCTGCTCCAGTCTATTTTCTGAAGACATTTGTTGTACTTTTAAGTGGCAAGCAAAATATTTGTGTCAAACTGAAACGTTTTATTCGCCGATCGCAGAGTACGTCCTAATCTGTTAATAACTTTTACAATTTATTTATTTGCTAGAAAACATTTGTGTGATTTGTTCTCTAGAATTAGTATCTGAAAGATAACTGAACATATCGAAAAATCAATTAAATTATATTCAGTTCACTAATAATGACGACTATTTCAGCTATCTAGGCGTGTGAGGGTGAGAAACTTTGCATAAACACTCACAAAAGCCCAATGGTACCATTCAGTAGGAAAAGGAGGATACTTGTTTCTCCCCCCGATTCTGGGTGGAGTGTTTATTCCAGGTGCGAAGGAAGCAAAATATCTGGGGTTTACCATGGATAGTAAGCTCACGTAGAATTCGCACCTAGAAAACAATACATAGGCTAGACATTCCTTATATGCGTGTCAAATGAACTGTGAAAAGAAATGCAGTCTTGCCCCAAAATAACTTCAGTGGCTATGTGTGATGGTGGTGACATCACGTATCACATACCGCTTCATTACATAGTGGGAGTGCAGTATAAAGAAGCAATCGCAACTCAACCTTTCTAATTACTGGATTACTGGAGCTTTTCGATCTACACCTACTGCTTCAATAGAACTGATACTTGCCACTCTTCACTAGAATGGCTAGATTTCTTCATCTTTCTCGAAATGGAACAAGTATGTTCAGCTTTGTGCCCGGCGCTTTATAGTCTGAAATCGAGAACAACGAGATGCTGAGTATAAATTCCGACAGTAATACCCTAAACCAACATGGAGCTGCCATTCCAGATCATCATTCCTAGCAGACGGAAATGAACCAGTTTCAAGAACCGTCTACTGTTGGTACACACCAACAGGGTCCCTCAAGTAGACGGTTTTTGGAACTGGTTCATTCCCGTCTTTGTAAAAGGCTCCAAAACTTCAAAAGGTGTTGGAACTGGTGTATATGGCCGCGGTGCAAAGGAACAGTCGATCTGTCTTGGCCGGTTTGCAGCTGTTTTTCAACAGAAATATTCGTCATTGACCATTGGGCTAATCCCTTGCTTGCAGGAGATCAACAACTGTTCAATAAAAATCATCACCGATAGTATGTTGCTCTGAAGGCTTTGGCCTCTGACAAACTGGGAGAAAGGAATTGGCTCCGTTTGATGTGGATAGCCAGACACTCGGCCAATGAGAAGGCGGACTCATTGGGCGCTTGAGGCACAGGCTTGAGATTTACCGGACCTAGGCTCAGAATTCCCCTGAATACTGCAAGGATGATTTCGACCTGCAGGTACGAGAGCAATGGCAGAGCCTCGCAGGTCTCGAACACTCTCGATTTGCCACCAGTGGTCTTCCACTGCGAAAGCCAAGGCTTGGGTTAAACTCTTCAGGCTGGACCTAAAAGTTCTAACTGCCATATTAACGGGGCCATGTCGCCTAAGAAATCACCTAAATGAATTAGGAGTGATTGAGGACGTGGACTACGTGAAGAAGAGATGGAATCAATGGAACGCGTTATGTGCGACTGCCCAGCTGAAGACAGAGTCTGGAACTAACAAACTGAAGCTGTCTCACCCACAAAACTTATATCCTTTACAAGAAGGATGGAGCTTGTGGGAGAAATGTAGGACAGCGCGGGCCACAATAGACCACTGGGTGGCATTGGCCGGGCTGTTAGGCAGCCCTCATTCATTATCCATATCTATCTACTAATACTGACGTCGGTATCTGGTCGCTTACCGCATTGTTGCCGCTGCTTGTTTTTATATGCGAATTTTTTTCGAAATGTAAGATTTATATAAATTCTGTCGTGAACTATCAAATTTGCCTTCGCCAGTTACCTGTAGCTCACCTGTCTGGAACTTCGTTCCAATATTACGAAAAGTCTCAACGATTTAAAATTGTAATAGCAATCTAATTGGGTGATTTCAACTCGTGACCTCATGAAAATAAACATCTACGCGTATTACTTATCTACATCTTTAGATCACAATATTCTCTTGAGCAACGAACACCTTTCCAATTGGAAATTCAAACGTAGACTGTGGGATTTGTCCCAGTTCTGTCGACACCAAAAATAAAAAACCCTTGCATCGAGCCGTGTTTCTATTGACTTCGATTCGATTAGTCACAAGGAGAAATGAAGTAATTATTATTTACATCGCCATTAGAAATTACAGTCTACGAGCTATGGACAAGGTTGTCCATAATGGTTGAGCGGATATAAGTACGATCGGTTATTTACTAGAATCGCAAGGCCGATGAAGGTGATTTGCCGGGCGTAAGTACTATTTATATTCGAATCCATTGAATAGGTTTGGATTTATCGTGGGATACTTGCTCTCGTACATTTTTAGACTCTCATCCTTCTATTCAATGATGAACGCAATTTTTAGAAATATTGCCTAGACGTTCTGAAACGTTAAAGTGGTGTAGTAACAACGCGCCATCATACAAATTTATATATCAAACATAACGTACATATCGTTGAGCGGCACCCCATTCACCCGAGATAGCTACGTGCGATTTTTTTATGAATTACAGCTGAAAAAAGATTTGGATCTCTGGTTACCATGAAATATAATGCAATTTGCAGGACATTCGGGCGACCGAAAATGCAAGAATCATTGGATCAAGCGTTAGTGTATGTTTGTTACTTCTGTCATTTAGTTTGTTTACAGTGCTGGATTCTGTCAGTTCTCACAAGTCTGTTTTGCAATTTTCACATGGTATATACAGTCTGTCTCAAAGTAAACAGGACTTTTCAGACATAAGGAAAGCAAATGTTTTTTTGAAAATTTCATTTTTCATTTCATTTTAGTCGAAATAGTCTCCTTTCGCTTCGATACACCGTTTTGCTCGGTTAAATAACATTTCGAATGAGCCTTTGAGGTCCTTGGCTGGTATAGCTCGGATAATGAAGGTACACGACTTCTGGATGGCAGGAATGTCAACAAAACGCATTGTTTCATTGGCAAATGAAGTTTCCCGAGCAAATAAAAGTCGCACGGAGCTAGGTCTGTCGAATATTGGGAATGGTTGACCGATAAAATTCGATTTTTGGTCAAAAATCGGTAATTAGCGTCGATCCGTACAACAAATGCCAGATCCATTCTTCACGATATTCCGGTCGATTGCGACGAATACGATGCAACAAACGTCTAAAAACAATAAGATAATAAACCGCATTATCCGTTTGGCACGTTGGAATGAACCTATGATGAACAATACCCTTAGAACCGTAAAAACAAATGAGCATTTTCTCCTTTTTTGACTCAAATCAAGGTTTTTTGGTTGCTGGTTCGTATTCTGGCTTCCATTCGACACTTTGCCGTTTCGTTTCCGGATCGTATTTGAAACACCACGTTTTGTCACCAGGAACAATGTTCAAATGGAAGTTGTCGTCCTTTTTTGCCTCCCTAACGATGCCCTTACAATGTTGGATTCGGAGCAATTTTTGATCACCGGTCAATTTGTGTGGCACAAAATGAGCACACACCTTCCGATAGCTCAAATGCTCGGTCAAAATGCGATGTATCGAATATTTGGACATTGCCAATTCCATTACCATGAAACACAACGATGGTTTTGGTCGAATTTCAAGAAATTCGTGCACTCTTTCGATGTTCTTTGGCGTAATAACGAGTCTCGCCTGGCCGACGTGAGGGTCGTCATTAATATCTTCCAGATAATTTTTGAAACGCGTTTGCCACTTATGAACTCTGCCACAGAATAGACAATGGTCACCATGAATTTCTTGCATCAATTGAAATGTTTCGGTGAACGTTTTACCGAGTTTTAAACAACTTAATATTGGCTCTTTGTTCGGTGTTCATTTTTGTACCGACTACAGAAACATACTGTGACTTTAGGCTCAAGAACTCTGCTTCTAGTGAACGAAATGTTATGAAATTTTGACTGGAAGTCTGGAGTCAAAAATAAATTCAGCGTGAACCTTTTTGCAATTTTAATGAATGATTTGTTGGCTTATCACATTTATGAGGAAAATCTTAATGGACAAAGATACCTGGATATTTTGAGAGGAACATTAGCAAATTTTTTAGATGGATTACCCCTCAACATTCTGAGGGATTGCTATTACCAAATGGATGGTGCACCAGCACATAAAACACCAGCTGTAGATCGGCAGCTAACAGAAATGTTCGAGGATAGATGGTGGGGTAATCAAGGACCAAATTTATGGCCTCCGCGTTCTCCGGACCGGACGCCCCTTGATTTTCATTTATGGGGCAAAATCAAGAGTGAAGTGTATCTTATTCCTGTAAGAAGTAAAGAAGAGTTACTAGAGAGCATTTATAATGCTTTTCGTAATATCGATCCTGAGGAAACTATGTGTTGTATTTTTTTGGATATTTTCAATCTGAAATAACGACAATTCTTGTTGAAATATCAAATTCGAATGAACGAAGTGACAAGTACATTAATTTTAGGCACCTGTCAGGTGAGCGTAGCCAGTTCAGCTACTTGATTCAAATATTTCAAAGCATTCCTGTTAGTTCTTGCAAAATCATCAAAATTCAATATATTCCCAAATTATTTCGGAACTATAAGAGATGGGTATAGTACATGCTGATACAATTCCATCTGAAATTTGACGCTTCATCTGATGGCGATATAAAAATTGGCACGTGCCATTTAAAAAAATTGAGTTATTGCTGTTTGAAATAGGCCAAATTGAAAAAATCATACAAAACAACGCAATAAACATTTGACATGTGTAGATTGCTTAAAAAATTCCTTGATCCTTGTTCTATCCACCCAAGCAAAAATTGTGTCTGTAGTGCAAAAGATCTACGAGCTACAATTTTTTTAAATGTTCCTCAAAAATCGAGTTAAAACAAAAATAATTAAATCTGTCAAAAGTTTTGACAGATAAGTGCCAACAACTTGGGTATTTTATGCCTTGCTCAAATGTCGGTTCTAGATGTATAATAAAAAAGGTAGATTGCCATATGAAATAACAAAGTGATGACCCACTTCAGGTATATAAATGGTATCACTTCGAAAATATTTCACTCCAACTGAAAATCGCTAGTTTAGGGCCGCGTATAAAATTTCAGCTTGATATTGTAATTGGAACTTAAAAAGTTTTTAACGGACGGTCCCGGTGGATATCCCTGTATATACTGTTTATACAAAGTGTTTCAGGTATTAAGTTCTACAAAAGAGTTGTAATCAAAAAACATGAAAAAATACCCAGGAACATTTTTCCAAAATTCCTCCGTTGTTTCTGTTGGTAACTGGTAGTTTCAAGGGATCTAGCTCCAATTTGCCGAAAAGGAATTTTTTTAGGTTAATGCTACATTTGACTCCATCAAAATCATAGTCTAGTGTGCAATTGGTCTTCTAAAAAATATTTATTGAAAAGATCTTCTTTTATGTCTTTTGAAACATTTGTCGTAATAGCAACTGTTTTCGATTCAAGAAATGATACACATGAGAAGGCATGCGTTTTTTGAATCATCTGTACGTCAAAGATGGAAGCGAAATTGTTTTCACAATTTTTCACAAAAACTGAAATATAGCAAGAGTTACCAACCGAAACGTGAAAAAAATCTGAACTTTAACCCCCTGTACTCGAGAATTGAGGACTTTCGGACATGCTTATAGGCATTTTTTTCATAATTTTTGATGATAATTTTCCTGTAGAAATTCGTGACTGCATGCCTAAAACAACCCGTATAAGATTTTGTTGAGGAACGAAACGACTTTTTGCCGAAAATATATTTCATTATAAATGTCACTACTTATCAAACTGCCTACATCAATTTTTTCATTAGTTTTGTTGAAGTTCTTCAACCCAGCTGCGATGCATTCGAAAGGAAATTCAGTCTCAAACTTATCAAACTGTCCTCGTGCTTCATTGTGAAATGAGCAAAACAATTCTTTTCAATCAACATAAACGAACAAAAAAAAATGGATTTCTGTCTCGGGTGTTATCGGGAGCAATTTGATTCACTTCATGATTTAATGATAAGCCGATAACATTGGTGTATGATTATGGCGCCTGGCGTAATATGTAGAGAAAAAATGGCATTTGCCGAGTGTGACTCGTTTGTTTTATACTGTACTATCGTCGCATGCCGATAACGTATTTATGCATTATATCTCATGAAAAAATGGTTCACTACATTAAATTACATAATAAAACAAATATTTGCTAGGAAATAGTACGAATCTGACGTAAACAGGAATTAGAATCGATACGAATTGAATAATGGACGTTGATATCTTAATGGAAATAGTGTTAAATTCCTTGTTTTTCTTTATCCGTTCGATTGTACTGTCTTATTTGAGTGGTATATTCTGTTTTTTTGTACTGTCAGACTTTCTCATGGTGATTAGGGCAAATTTGCTACTTTACGCCTTTACGGTTATTTTGTATTTTATATCTGGTATTTTAACGTTGTCCTGTTTTCCTTAATTGCTTGCTTGGCGTAGCTGAACAACAATTTGTGTTTTACTATGGTCTATTTACATTCGTTGTTTTGATAGACTAAATGAGTAGTAGTAGTAGGCGGTTTCATCTTGATGTAAAGTATTTTTCGCCTCATCAATTATTATTATTATTATTATTAGAGAGCCCAGCAGTGGGCGAAAAAATCCGATGAAACTGCATACAATTTTTTTTGCAGTGCCAAAAAAAATTCTTAAACTAACATTATCACAGTTAAAGAAGGCTACAACTAAGTACATCACAGTATGTCTATCACAGAACAGATTGCACATTCTGATCACATATGGAGGATGGAAAAACATGGTCAGAAGTAGTGCACCAGACTAAGGTCTCGCAGCTACATCTCTTTGTCTAGTCTATTCTTGAAGGTGTTTAGTGACGGAGCAGTCACTGTGGTTTCACTAAGTCCATTCTAAGGATACACAACACGGTTACTGAGGAAGTTCTTTCGTGGAAGTTTAGCATATCTTTCTTTCTTCCACCCAAGGCCGTGTCCTCTGAAGATAGTATTAGTGCTGCGATGGAATATGTCCACTTCAACATGATAGTGGTTGTGAAAAATCTTATCTTAAATGTCTCGATCAAGTCACCCCTGAGTTTTCTGTGCTTGAGAGTTGGCAGGCCAAATACTTTAAGTCTCTGGAGATAGGGTAGCTGCTTGGTTTCTGTGGGTATTCTTGTCACTCTTCTTTGAACTCTTTCGATTAACTCTACGTCAATGTAAAAGATCTTTTTAATCTAGTTGATTCAACATTTCTTTAAATAATATTACTATATCACGCGAGAGGCACGCGTGATCTCCGGGTGGTTGATGGGGCGCACTGCTCTCTTCTGGACACTATCCAATTGATGAAATGAATTTTAGGTGCGGAGCCCCACACATGGTATCAGCTATGATGGCATGAAGTACAGGCAACTTGGCGATGACTAGTATATATCAACACCGCCAAATTCCAACTATCCGTTGTCCAGTTAAAATAAATGATTAATACTACGCTGTGTGGCACATTGCACTATCCGGATGAAAGCAAAGCTCATCCAAATCTTCCAGTCGTGACTACTTATATACATTCTGTTAAAAAAAGTACCTGGAATTGGTCAATGAAACACGAAATATTTATTTTTTATCCAAATTTATTGTATCGCCTTCAAAGTAGCCCCCTTTCGATAAATACATTTAAGCTTATGAATATCCGAATCATCAAAAAAATTTTCGAACGCCTTTTTAGGAATTGACTCCAATAGGGTGGTAATTTGAGTTTTGGAAAGGAAAAAAGTCGGCCGGAGCCATATCAGGTGAATGCAGTGGTTATTCGATGGTGTTTGTTGAGAAATTCATTCACAATGATAACTTTGTGAGATGGTCCATTATCGTGGTGCAAAATCTATGAGTTTTCTTTCCACAAATCTGGCCTTATTCGACGAATATGTTCTCTCAAACACGCATAACGCTTAGGTAATTATTATTATTGTATTTAGAAGAGTTTAGGTGTGAACCTATAAACTCACTCTTACACCAAAGAGAAAAAAATATGATGTGTAACAGATGAAAGATTAACCTAATAATCAATTTAATTAAACATTGTGCTACTTAATTATAACAGAAACAGAAACATTTTGAAAAACGCAATCAGACCGAACCAACCCGAAACAAAAGAAAAAGGATGATAAAAACCATAGTCAGTTCACTTCACCACTCCAAGCATCCAAGCATTCTTGAAGGCATTCACTCCCGGCGCGTTAACTATAGTCTCCGGTAGACCGTTCCATAAACCAAACACTCGGTTCGAAATAAAGTGCTCCCGACATGAATGCTTAAAACTCTCCTTACTCAACTTCAGATAATGGCCACGAAGGTGCTGGTCCAAGTTGAGGTGAGAAAGATTTCCGAGATCAACACCGAATAGCGAATGCAGAGCACGATAAGTTATTATTAGGTCTCCTCGAGAGTGACAATCGGCGAATGAGGGAAGGTTGAGCAGATTCAACCGCTCGCTATAACCTGGACGTACATACGTTTTGTACAATAAAGAACACGTTGCAAGATCGCATCCGGAAAATGACATCCGCAACAGAAAGAGGATCCGCTTGGCTATCGCAATGGTATGGAGAATATGCTCTGATGACGAAAGGTCATGTGAAATTATTACTCCCAGATCAGAATGATTGTTATATTTTGGCCTGAAAGTGAGTACACGGGGGTTGTTCTTGCCTAGATGAAGTACACGACACGTCGAGAGATTTGATGACATGGCAAGAATTTTGAGTGCACAACACCGCGATAGTCAAAGAAAACAGTCAAAATTACCTTGACTTTCGATCAGTTTTGACCTGGTTTTCTCGGTTTCGGGTCAGATGTGTAAGGCGCCATTCGGAATTTTGTTAACTGGTTTGCATGTCACACTCCTAAACCCAAGTCTTAACACCAGTTACAATGCGTGTTATGAATGTGGGGTCAGAATTGACTCGTTCTAGCATATATTCAGCGATATTTACGCGATTCAATTTCTGAAGAAAATTCGGGTCTTTTGGAACTAGTTAAGCGGCAACGCGTTTCATGCCCAACCAATCGTTTGAAATGATACGAATTGATTCGTGAGATACAGAAAGTTCATTGCCAATCTCTGTCAAACTTAAATGACGATTTTTAATTTATTACTTCCTCCATTCTATCGATGATACCTTCAGTTGATAATGTTGATGGTCCATCAGTGCGAGGCAAATCTTCCACCACATCTCGAGCGCCGTTGAATGCACTGTACTACTCGTATGCACGTGTTTTAAAAAAGTCGATGCACCGTATGCCTTCTGTAACATTTCAGCGATTCCTTACATGAAATTCCATTTGCAATACAAAATTTGAGACAAATTCGTTTTTCGATAACTTTATCCATTGTAGAAATCGCAAAACACTTGTGAGAACTGACAAAATCGAGCGCTGTAAACAAACTAAATGACAGATCGCGTATAAACAAAAATGTCGACACTTGTTTCGAGCAGATTTGTATGTATATCCTGAGTTAGCATACCACAAACTTTGTTTACGATAACGTGTCAGCATCTCACGAGAATTAGATAAAATTCGGCTTTTTATGCGATAAGGCTCATAAATAACGACCACCCTCGCTGAAATACTCAAATTTTTCTTTTCAGCCGGATAAATAAAGGCGGCGAACCGCCGACGCAATCCATGGAGGCGGAAAAACGTATCCGCAGAGAGATCGCGAATAGCAATGAGCGCAGAAGGATGCAGAGCATCAACAACGGCTTCCAATCGCTCAGATCGTTGTTGCCGCACCACGAAGGGGAGAAACTCAGCAAGGTAAGAAAACTTTTATTCTCATTATACGGACAGATTTTCGGAAAGTAGAAGGAAATTTTATATATTTTCTATCAAAGGAAAAGGAATGATAAGTTAATAGTCTGGATTGCTATTTATAACATATACAGGGTGTTTCTGGAATTCAGTCTATGATTTCTACAAGTAATTTCTCATCGAAAAACAAAAAAAATGCCTATGAACATATATTCATACGAAACTGTTTTCACAAGAACTGGGAGAGTGGGTCATTGAAGTAGTTTTCACCTCATTTTGAGTTTTAATATATAGAGTGTTCATTTTATTTAGGGGAAATTAAAACACTTGGGTATGTAATTCATATATGGCAGGAACAGATTGAGAATATAAAGGTCTTCCATAGGCAATTTGATAATGAAAACTAGGGGAAATAGTGAAAATTCACTTCAAAACGGTGAAAATTTCGCGAACACGGTTCGAAAAGTTCATATTGCTTTTAGTCATCATCAAGCACCTACTCGCCCATCTGAAGTGAATTTAATCCACAAATTTGAACGTTGCGTCAGATGAAAATATCGCCTATAGTTTGGCTGAAAAACCAAATTCGTCAATTTTGACACGATCACAGGAATTGAGCATTTCCCCAACCACTCTGCACCGTATTTTGCATCTTGATCTTCATCTCTATCGCTATAAAGTGCAGTTACACAAGAATTGAAGTCCACGAACAACGCCGTATATTTGCGTTGACTCGTTCGCAAACTTTACGCGATTCAATTTTTGAAGAAAATTCAGTTCTTTTGGAACTAGTCGAGCGGCAACGCGTTTTATGCCCTAACAATGGTTTAAGACGGTACGAATTGATTCGGGAGACACAGAAAGGTCACTGTCAATCTCTCTCAAACTTAAATGACAATTTTCAATTACCATTTCTTTCACTTTATCGATGTTAATTTCAGTTGAAGCTGTTAATGGCCGATCAGAGCGAAGCAAATCTTTCACCACATCTCGGCCGTTGTTGAATGTTCTGTACCACTCAAATGCATGTGTTTAAAAAAGTCTATTCGCTGTAAGCTTTCTGTAACATTTTCACCGATTCGGAATACGAAATTTCATTTGCAATACAAAATTTGAGACAAGTTCTTTGTTCCATATTTTCATCCATTGTAAACATCGCAAAACACACTTGTGAGAACTGACAAAAACGAGCACTGTAAACAAGCTGAATAACAGATCGCGTTCAAACTCCAAAAAGTTACAAGGTTATTTGAATTTCCACAAAACAAAATAAACACTCGGCATATTCAAACTCAAAATGACGTGAAAAATAAACAAAATTATGGGGACAGGTCTGATTCCCCCTTCGTACTACTGACTATGGACCCTCACTTCACTTCGTTCAAAAACCGCGTGTCTTCTCATGTAAATCATTTTTCAACTCGAGAACGGCTACGATTCAAAAAAATTAAGTTTTTTTTTGAAATTGAAAGATGTTTTCAATGGAGATTCTTGAGAGACCAGTGGCGCACTACCCAATGATTTTGCTGGGGGTTAAATGTAGCATCACTCTGAAAATTTATCACCCTGTAAATTTTCGCAACTACTGGACACATCTAATGAACTGATGAATTTAAAATATTCCTAGCAACAGAAACTAATCTGAACTTCAACGCCCTGTAGCTCGAAAACGGAGGACATTGTTGAGAAATCTCCTGTAGAAATTGACTGACTACTTGAAATACACTGTATAGTTCTGCGGATATGCGATATTCAGTGAAACCTGGAGTTATAATAACTAATTAGCATTACTTGATAAACAAACCGTCTCCGATACGGTTGTATCTGGTGGAATTTCAATCGATCTCGTATTGTTCGCGTTGCGAGCCGCCAAACTGCAGCTGATTCCGTCTATTTAACTCGACGCGGTCCATTACAAACAATTACCATTCCGGATGGCGACCTACTCGACGGGCCGTTTCTTTGTCTCGTTTCCACGGCGAGATGGATCCGCGCATAAAAAATTCTAGGGATGGCCGTCACACTATCGCAATTCGGCCAGCGGCGGTCTCAAGACCGGCGACCTTGCCGCCGTCGCGAATTTTACACGGGCCGGTTGGCGGGGGACCGCCGGCCGTTCGATATGTCAATGATTCGGAAACTGGAATTATTATTCTAGACCGGTGAACCTTCGAATTTGGTATCGTTCCGAACAAAGAGGTCTCGGCAGGTAAACAACAGCTGTTGAGGCGGCCGCGTGCTTTATGAAGGTTAAGCGGAGTTGCTGCCGATAGTTTTTATGGCGTTAAGATCATTCTTGAATCACGAACCAAAACGTAGCGTTAAATATTTTTGAGTTTCGGTTGAAAAAAACGAATACCGGAAAAGCTCCTTATTCGCGCTTCCTACATTCGCGTTTTCATTATTCGCGAATGATAAATATGCAGCCCAATTCCTATATTCGCGGATCAAATAGCAACATCAGTACATACATATGTATTAATAAATAGGATTAGGTATCCTTTGTAAACGCGTCGCCATATGGACTAATAAAAAAGTAAAATAGACCTTATTACTATTACGCTTAAAGTATGTTTTCAAATTATATCGTTGCTGCATTGGTTCGGCTTTTCCTTTGACATAAGCCGCCTTCGCCGCGGTCGGTGTTTTTGAGAATGTAAACAAACAAAATATATAAATAAACCGACCTTAATACTCAATGCATAAAGTATATTGTTAAATGTCACTCATTAGACGTGGTTCAATTATCCGAGAGAAGGCAATGCGTCTTTACCCACATTTAAAGAACATGGTGATAGTTGTGGTAATGGAGGATTACAAGCATCGGAAGGTTGTTTTGATAAATTTGAGGTGCGACAATCATTGCATAGCATTAAAATCTTTGGAGAAGCTGCATCTGCAGTCACTGTTACATCAGAAAGATATCCAGAAGAATTTGCAAACCTAGTAGCTGATGAAGGCTACAAACCTGAGCAAGTATTTAATGCAGACGAAACTGCACCATTTTGGAAGAAAATGCCAAACAAAATATTCATTTCCAAAAGCGAATAGTCTGCCCCTGGATTTAAGGTAGCAAAGGATAGAGTTACACTGCTGCTATGTTCTAAAGCATTTGTGGATTGAGTCATTGAACACAAGGAAGAGCTTTACTGTATAACTCAAAAATGAATTGGCATATTGGAATGCAGTTACATTCTGCAAAGAGTTCAAAATTGGTGTTTAATTATTTGGCAGGTTCAATCCATGATCATTATGTGGTAGTTTCATTATAATTTGTTGGGTTTTTGATAGTTTCTTATGTGTGTTCAGGAGCATCCCTTGACAAGGACCAACAGTAATACGCGAGCATTGCACCATTCCAACGAACCTTGGGGAAAATTAGTTTTGAGTGATAAATTGTATACGACTTTTGATAGAAGAATTGTCAACAATTTCATAAAGTCATCATCTCTCAAGTTCCCCAAAAACCATCACCAACACCACCACTAGAAGATTACAAACTCAACTTTCCATCGCGCATAACGTCCTCGCTAGTATTGAAACTGTTGGAAAATGTCTTGCACAACATAAGCTTCATCTTCATCTGACACAAGCCCTAAGCTCATTGCAGAGCACTGTATGGTTGGAATTCAGTTTGTTTTAGAACAGGTCCTTTGGAAAAATCCCTGCTGAAAACGCGTTCCATCTAGCGATGAGTCGCACAAGAGTGAAACATTGCATAAACCGTTCCTTTCGGCGGTGGATCTGTTGGTTTGGGGAGGAATATATTCAACAGGAATACATAACAACTCTCCAGAAACCAAGAAACGACCAAATCAGTAGGTTTTTCCAAGGCAAGGTCTTCCCTAAGTACGACAAGTTGTGTGTATCAGCCTACAAAGTCCTGGCCACAATTTTTTTGAGATGCACGCGGTATCATTCATGTTGATTATCTCAAAAAGGGTGGAACGATCATCGAATATGCAGAGGTTTTGGACCGATTCAACCTTTCAGTGATTTCGTATATTCGACTGTTTTTATGGGGAAAAACAGAATTGATGAACAAAAAGTTTATTTTATATTTATTCAACTCGAACTCACATAAAAAAATCAACACTTTGGAAAACATTATAAAATTTCTCTCGGATGTGGTAACTCAAAAATGAATTGGCATATTGAAATGCACTTACATTCTGCTAAGAGTGCAAAATTGGTGTCTAAATATTTGGCAGGTTCAATTCATGATCATTAATTATGTGGTAGTTTCATTAATTTGTTGTCTTTTTGATTCTTATGTGTGTTCCCCTGACAAGGACCCACAGTAATACGCGAGCATTGCGTCATTCCAACGAACCTTGGGGAAAATTAGTTTTGAGTGAAAAATTGTATACGACTTGTTGATGTTTTGATAGAAGAATTGTCAACAATTTCACAAAGTTATCATCTCTTCAGTTCCCCAAAAATCTTGATTGCATTTCAAGCATCTTTTTCTATCCCCTTTAAAGCTCAATCAAACGCAAGATCTTTTACGATTTGTGGCACCACAAAAACATCTTCACCGCTGGCAGCGGTGTCTCGAAACCTCTGCTAATTTCTTTGTTCTTCTTGGTACTATCATCATATTATTTGTTCAAAATTATGAAAAACATCATCTGGACTGATTTCTTATGGCGACGGAAATATGTCTGAAATGAATTGGCAACAAGGTTGCCTTCTGTGGAATCCTCTCGACAACAAACTTGGCAATAAAGTTGACAACCAAATGGTTGTCTATAGGACCCTTTAGAGAATGATTTCACTCATACGTATTGCGTGAGTGAGAGAGTGAAAAGAACTTATTTGGAGCTTAAGCTTTTCAAGCATGTATTTCCACTAGATACCTGACCTTCCTGGCTCCTTATACACTCGAGAAGCCGAGGGTCCAGGGGTAGACAGGTCGCTCTAGTGATACGTGCATCTAGTTCGGACGCGGTATCAATAAATCTGGCTATCTCTAGTTAAAGAGTAAGAAAAACTATATTTCCCCCCTATACCCCTATGAAGCAAGCTGGCCCTAT
This sequence comes from Cryptolaemus montrouzieri, assembly GCA_013387265.2. Classification (NCBI taxonomy): domain Eukaryota; kingdom Metazoa; phylum Arthropoda; class Insecta; order Coleoptera; family Coccinellidae; genus Cryptolaemus; species Cryptolaemus montrouzieri. Next base: position 31,692,993 of record JABFTP020000001.1, read on the forward strand.
AATATATATGTTTCTTCATCAGCGATTGAATAATTTATATATATTCATAGCGGACATGCTGGCTATTCCGCATATTATCTCTTTCGATATCGAGATAGAATTATGTCTGTTTCTTTTTAATTGCCCAACGTCGTAATTAGCGGCAGTAATTATCGGCCATTTTTTTGGTAATTAGTGCGTCATTAAGGTTTTTTTCGGTTTATCCGATATTTGTCCCCAATTAACGATGCTCATATCCTCTTCGTGTTTTCGATTGAATCCGAAATTGCGATGCCCGGAAGTGCATTTCCAAATACGGCGGCGCCACTGACGGAACTAATGCCAGGTTCCCGGTTTTTGCCGTCACTAATTGACGAAATTAGTGGTATATGGTAGTAATGGGCAATATGGAATTGCATTCTGAACGGCTGGCGTTGTTTGATAAGTTTTCGGTTTTTGCTAGAAAATAGTTTTGGTAAGACGGTATTTCTGTTTCGAAGCGTGCATAGCTCTGATAGATGAAAGCCTCTTTCGGGCTTAGGTAACTCCTCAAATGATGGGAAATCATCATTCCTGAAAATAATCCAGAACAGTCCTCCTTGGAATCTGCTCTGGGCAAGAAATTTGCATATGATCAACTAACGATAACATTGTGCAGTACCCACAAGGATTAACGATCCTTCGAGATAACTCCCGCTCTGGCACATGAAGCGAACATCTCATTCGTTTATATGTATACTTCCTGATGCTCATCTGAACCTCTAAATGTTCTTCTAGTACTCCATTTAGCGTACGGTGCTTGCGTAGAAGTTCATGAACCTCCCTGGACGAAAATCACTTTCATTCATCTCATCGTCGTTCACTGACACTATCATTCCTCACTTCAAAAGGGCGAGAACGAGTTTGACTCTTCGAAACCTGGATGGCCTTGAGGATCTTCTTTGATGCCGCCTTCTATTAACAGTGTCAGAATGATGACCACGAAATATTTCGTTTTGAGTTTTGGGTCAGCAAGTAGTCACAGAGAGTCAAATCAGACCAGCGAAGCGTAGGGTAGTCTGGGTAGCAGAATTAATCTAACCTGCCAGTCTGCGGCTTGAAATTCTGAGTCCAGCTAAGTTTCCTTGTTATTATGAGATGATTTGAAGTTTAACAACTACTTGGCGCCCTGGGATCCTTACAAATATTGATGGGTTGGTGGAGATTTTAGACACCATTGACAGCGATTTCTATAGTTCTCCTGCTCTAAAGAAGAACTTCTGATATGTAGCCGTATGTGAGGTAGATGGTATATGGATGAAAAGCCTTCGCAGGGGCAACGATATGCTGCACGATGTTTGGGGAGCGTCTGATAATATCTGCAGTACAGTGATATACCTAACTTTCTAGATGTTTAGTTCAACCAACCTGGCGATTTTCCTTTTGTAGATAGAGTCAAGAAAATCACAATGCTTGTGCGTAGAACACCAAGCGCCGAGTATTATTTCAGATCTGGCCTTACCTGTAGTCTGTAGGAAAATAAGAGCTGCGCGGTTGTTTTGCTATGAACAGTTAGATCAGCCTCTTGGAGAACGATTCTGTTATCACTATGGAGTGACTGTTTGGCCCGCATGTTGAAAGTAGCATCACCAAAATTTCTATAACTGGTGACACGTTCGATTTTTGAATTGTGGCCATTATACTGGATGTCTCACGAACTTATACAATGAGTGTTACAAAATTTTACCATTTGGATGAAGAACGCTTTCAAACTCAAGGCATTCGGAAGATCTTTCCGTTCGCGTCCCGCAAAACGGCAACAAAAGAGATGATTCCGATCGGATCGCGTTGTATGAAAGTTGGATGAAATTACGGAGGCGGAAAGATGATTCCGATTGCTAATCCGAAAATACATCGTCTAGACGAGTCAGATATTCCGTCAGGTCGGGTGCGTGACGATGAAAACTTATTTATAGTAATGGCAGAGAGCAATCAGCTGTTTCTACGATGAGAGCCCGGCAATTGATTAACTGACCTCATAGTTTTGTGTCGGGAAATTTTAACAGAACGAAAGCGGGGTCAGATCGAATTATAACAAGACAACGGACTCGGCGTTTTTATTTGTTTGAAATTACGTGCAAATGTACGCCGAAGATTCGGGAAATGTGCTGCGAAAGTCGTAGGGAATGTATGGGATTAAATAGAAAATAGTATTTGGTTTGAAGTAAAAATTGAAGCATAGTTTTTTCTTGGCGTGAAAAGAGAAACTATCCTTCATTTATAAGGGTTTGATAAAAATATATGATCTTTAATAATTCATGTGTAGGAAAATTAACCTTGTCTAATGTTTCCTAAGATCTGTTGAGATTTTTTGAAATGAATATATTGCCGTTACAAACGAACGCGCTTTTTTTATTGAACTTGACAGCTCAGAACTCTTCTTGACCTGGGCCATAAATTACATATTAAACACCTCGTAATCGGTGCAATATTGCACTATTTGCATCGGTTCGTCTGTATATAATCGAAATTATACGTATTCTACTTACATTTTAAAGAATCACATTATGGCATCTATGAGGCCCGGCATTGTCGCCGACAAAAACAATATTATCATCTATGGCGCCATGAAAATTAGTTATAATATTGTTGATTATTTCACGGTCATAAGTGAGTTTCCAGGTTGGGATCAGATTGTCCATCGTACCAAATTCCTCCTCAAACCATTCTTGAGCCTCCTCCAGATGGGTGAACCTCTTGAATTGAATTCGTGGGTTTGCCAACGTTGTTGTCTTAGAATCGACAATACCTGGACTCGTCAGTAAAAAAATACCAAACGCCATTCATTACTTGCCCACTCGAATCTTGTGTTCTTGAGTAAGAGGAACACGACGCATAAGACGTCTAGACGCAATATTAACGTCTTAGAGACTTCATGAATCGCTTTAATCAAGATTGAAGCTCCTCTGTTATTTGAAAGATGATCAGATACAACCTGCATGTTGATAAAGGCTCTCTCCGACGTGATAGAGCTATTAGGCGCTTTTGAACCAATTTTGTTTTCTTGGTCCTACTTGTTTGGCGTCTTTCTCAAACATTTCCAGGGTTTTAAAATCTTGTTAAGAGCCTGGAAAAGAGATCATCATCAACACCACTACTAGAAGATTACGAACCCAACTTTCCATCGCGCATAACGTCCTTGCTAGTATTGAAACTGTTGGAAAATATCTTGCACAACATAAGCTTCATCTTACAAGATCTGACACAACCCCTAAGCTCACTGCAGAGCACTGTATGGTTGGACTTCAGTTTGTTTGAGAACAGGTCCTTTGGAAAAATCCCTGCTGGAAACGCGTTCTATCTAGCGATGAGTCGCACAAGAGTGAAGCATTGCAGAAACCGTTCCTTTCGGCGGTGGATCTGTTAGTTTGGGGAGGCATATATTCAACAGGAATACATCACAAATCACCAGAAACCAAGAAACGACTAAATCAGTGGGTTTTTCCAAGGCAAGGTCTTCCCTTAGTACGACAAGTTATGTGTATCGGCCTACAAAGTCATGGCCACAATTTTTTTGAGGTGCACGCGGTGTCATTCATGTTGATTATCTCAAAAAGGGTGGAACGATCATCGAATATGTAGAGGTTTTGGACCGATTCAAACGTTCAATGGTCGCAATAATTTCATAACATTGGTCGCACCCGGTCCAGAATTCCAGGTTTCGTATATTCGACTGTTTTTATGGGGAAGAATAAAATTGATGAACAAAATGTTTATTTTTTTTATGACATATTTATTTGTCATGCTAGACATATATTGCTTCATCTTCCTCAGAAAGCGTCAATTTCTCATCGACTGTGAATTCAGAGTGGGAGTAATTTTTTTTTTAATTCTTGTTGAATTTCTCAACAAGAGCCAGCTCATCTATAGTCGGACGCTCTTCACGAGTTTCCAAATCATTGAATGATATATTTCTCATCAAAAATTTAAACCCTTGTTGATTCATTGTTGAGCAAAATGCTTCAATGACAATACCATTTGTTTTCCAGAAAACTATGCAATTCAAATGTTTGGCATGCTTTATGCCTGCCAAGCTAAATAGCCTTAAAAGAGCCTTCATTTCCACTATATCTATTTAATTTTTCTTATTCGTGAAATGAACTATCGCTTGATACATTTCTCGATCGAAGAAACACGACCATATATCTGAAGGAGATTTCAAGGATTTTGCTAGTCCTTTACACCTCGTAATGGTTTGATGACATTTTCTCTCCCAGTTATCACTTTACTTGTTGCATGTTCCATCCATTTGGTTATTTCATCCTTCCCAATGAAAAATGGGCCAGAAATTATCTCGTTTCCTTGCTCTTCCCCACTGTTTCGTGCCTCACAGACTTCTTTAGTTTATCCATATTCGTCGAATTCTTGCTCAGTAGCAAGTTGTACTTGATTCTGGTTCCTCAATTAAGTCTTGCCCGTGGTTTTCCTCTCCATTATCAGTATACCTAGCTGTGGCGATGTTTTAAGGTTCATCCCATAACCGTTGTAGACGAGATTGCACATCTTTAAAATACATTCTTCTCGAACTAAATAATATATTTCACTCAAACGAATTTCAGAACTCAATTACTCGTTATAACATCCGAATTGAAGATTGAATCCGAAGAAGAACTCGCACACGGAATTCTAAACCGAATCAATCTAAAACCAGCACCTGTCATCCAAAGGAGGTCCGACGCTAAACTGAGGTTTAACAGCACAAATTATGAGGACATCTGGGAGTAAGATGACATCTGGCGCTTAGAGACAACTTCACAGCGTTTTATTGCATAGCCTGGAATTCTGAACCATGGTGCGACCAAAGAAAGGTTTATATTGATATGAAGCAAAAATGTCCTCATTTGTGAGAAGTTTCTGAAGCAAATGTCCATGAATTGGACAAACTGTTATTTGGTGTTTGACGAGACAAAGCGATGTTAAACACTACTGTTACCCCAACCAGCAAATTCTCCTAATTCAGCCTCCTGCGACCATTTCCTGTTTCCATATCTGAAAAAATGGTTGCTTGGTAAGAAAACCTATTATTTGAAAGTATTGAGTTAATAAGTTGGGAAATAAAACGTTTTTGTTGGAAAAGGTATTCTTTTACTGAATCAGAAAATTCAATTTGACTTTTTGAACTGTCTCAAAGAAATGGAAATATAACTTCGTTTGAAACCTCTGGCCCAAGTTGTGCTGCGCACATCCAGCAATCGGCAAATCGTGCGGCAAACCAGACAGACGAACTGAACTAGGTCATGGTATTTCAATAGACTCGGCGCTAATACGAATACATTCTGATCTCCTCGAACCGATCTCTCGTTTTGAATGTTGACTGTAAACGTACGTGTACGTGTATGTGTGTGTTCAGGGGGAACTTTTGAGGTTTCGGTGGATAAAGGAAGCGTGACGAATTTTATCGATGATATAGGAGAAAGGTTAAAAGGGTAGCTTTCGGGAGCATGGTATTCGTGGGGTTATTCGAGTGCCATAAAAGGATTACTGAAGGATTAAACGTACAAGTTTCCACAAAGGGAATATCAGAAATTTGATGTAGAGGAATTCGGTTATTTCGATAGTTTTGAACATTTCATCTATGTCTATACAGGGTAGTTAATTGATTCCTCCGTTACTACGTGATAGTTAATCATGATGGTAATAAGAAATTAAATTATGTATTATACTATCACAAGATTATTGAAAATCATTGCGAGAACTATCTTCAACTGACAACAAGTACTGAACTATTAATTGAAATACATACATAAACAAGAAGATACAAAATTAATAACGGTGTGAACAAGATGTAATAAACGAATTATTTTAAAAACAGGTATTACTTCGAGATATCCAATAGGGAGGAATAAGCCGGACCATTCTGATCGTTCAGAAGATTATCACTATGGGGAGTTAGTTGGAGTTAGAAAATTTCTATGAATTCTAGAAAATCTAACTTTCATCCTATAGATATTCTGTGAATAATTTGAAGTTGATCTATGGGTGGAAAATGATGGCCATTTTCGATTGTGAAGCGAAAGTAGATTGGTCGGTTCTCTGGTTATTGTAATGTGATCGATGCTCTTTGTATCTAGTTTTGAATGTGACCAGTCTGACCTATATAAACGCCTTCAAAATCTATACAGGAAATCCAGTATTGTCAAATCTATCAGTTTAATCTTTATTATTGAAAAATTCTTGGACTAGTTTTCCAAGAACCTATTTGTGTATGTATGTATTTCAACTTTAGTTTAATATTTGTCGTCAGCTGGAGATGGTCTAGAGACCGAAATTGCAATCCTGATTTTCAATTAAACTTTTGTGGTAGTATAATACATTGTTTAATTTCTTATTATCATCTATAAGTGGTGATCTACTTTTTTGTAGTAGGATTTTAACAAAAGAGAAAGTTTCATTTTTCTCAAAGTAAATATTCATGAATAAATAAATAACTTGGCGATACGTTTTGAACATACCTACTATATTTCACATTGATATTAGAGAAGTTAGAGAATATTCCAGTAGTATCGAGTTCAGCGTACGATAGACAGAACCAATAATGAGAACCAAAGAGACCATGCTCGATTTAAAGATCCAAGCCAGACCACATGAATCATGAATGTACATAGACCGTTCTAGTGGGCGGCCAAGCTAAACACGGTGCCGCGTCTGGTCGGAGGAGGCCTAGAGAAGGCTGTCTGTCCGCACATTACGTCGTTTGATTGTTTCATGCACCGTGTGACTCACGGCTACCGCGGACTAATTATTTCCACTCTTTTTCTCCACTCTTCTTGTTCGTGTTGAGCGCGAGAATTCGACTGAGATCCCACGAGAATGCGAGAAGGTGGAGGTGTACGAGAACGATTTAGGATGTTCTGTTATGTGTACGAAAGACTGCTAGTATTTTCCACGTTTCTTGAATGTGGTACTTTTGCGTCTGTTCTGACTTAAAACGAAATTCAACATTGTTGTACAATCAATATTGATCTTGAAAATTTTACCTGATCAATGAAATGTATTGAGAATTCGTTTGTCTTCACTTCTATGTGCGACCTTACAATCTCTTGGGAAATGATAATTCGTCCTCTGGGTTTTGTTTTTCGATGCTTGTCAAAAATGGGTATATTTTGTAGTGGAATAGTGGCTACGAGGCACGCTTTTGGACATACCAAGTACGCTGAAAAGTTCATAGGCTGATATACAGATGGCTTTGCTAAGGTCAAATTCACATGACTTTACAGTTTGTACTAACCTTAACTAGACCCGAGCGAAAAGTTTTCAGCTATCCGAACGTTGGTTCGCGAGTTATAGCTTTGAAAGTGAATCAACATTTGAAGTCAAAGCATGGCTTTGTGGTTTACAAAGGTTAAACGAGGTAATATGAGCATCCAAGACGATGAACGCAGTGAATGTTCCAAAGAGGCTTCTTCGATTAAAGCATTTACAAGTACACAAAATTGTTTCGAATAATCAAAGAATGAAATTGTCCGAGATAGCTGAGACTCTCAAGATATCCAAGGAATGTGTTGGTTTCAGTTTCAAAGAATGTTTGAACATGCGAAAGCTGTGTGCGAAGTGGGTGCCGCGCTTATTGACTCTCGATCAAAAACAACGAGTCGATGATTCTGAGCACTGTTTGAAGATACTTAACCGTAATGAAACTTAGTGTTTTCGTCAATACATCACAATGGATGAAACATGGATTCATCACCACACTCTAGAAAGCAATCGACAGTCAGCTGAGTGGACTGAACGAGGTGAACTGCATCCAAAGCGTGCAAAAACACAGCAGTCAGCTGGCAAGATTATGGCACTGTAAACAAACTAAGAGACAGATTGCGTTCAAACTCCCCGTCAGTATAGAAAACAGTTGTGCAACAACAATAATGTTAACAATCGTTTCAAGCAGATTTGTTGAAATAATCAATTCCCTGTACTTTTTTGACAGAATGTTTGTTGCGATCATATTATTACAGCACCAAACAGCCTGAATATTTCACCCTATTCCAAATCGATACGTAAAAACAGCGCTCGAAGTGTTCAATTAAAACACAAAAGATACATTTTCATGAAAGCGTAATTAGTTTGGCTGCTATCGTAGAGTTCTTCAGTTAATGAATTTAACAAAATTATTGCTAACAATGGAAAACCGTGAGTAATAGATGTAGGAAAAGGCGGCGGATGCAAAAGAGATTAGTGAATTGGGTTAGATACCTACACCAAGTTTATCAAGAAATAAACAAAAATGGATGAAAATTTACTATCGATTAACAATTCAGTAAATTTTCAGACTTTTTCCTTCTATTTCGAAATGAACAAATTCTACCAATCATGTTGGACAATTACCATCAGAAGCTAGCTTGTTATGAGAAGTTGTCGCAAATGTTTAAAGCACCAATCAGTCTTCTTCTTGTGGATTCGCTGCAGGAAAACTGACGATGATAGAGAACCACATACTGGTTGTGCCGGAGCAACCACTGCAGCATAAGAAAGAATTGTGGGATATAATTCCTTGGAAATTTCCCTCACAATTTCAACTGAAATATCCACCTGATACAAATGGGTAACCACACTACATGCCAGAAGGCATTCCAGGATCTCCACCTTGTTAAGAAGAAATCGAGAGGCAATAGTAATTTGGATTACAGGCCATCTGGATTACTGGACCCTTTTGTTACTGAAGTTTTGGATATAAGATCTACTTACTTATGTCTAAGCCTGGTGATGTTTGAAGACTGAGAAAAGCTCTGATAGGTCACTACTACTAAGGAGGTACAGTAATTGTGTTTGTTTGTATAAGTGGAAGAACTCGTTCTGAAAAAGGGATTTGTAAACCCTGTAAACTACAAGTATTTAATTTTTGGGCCATTCGTTTTCACATAAACTATTTTTTGGATCGTTTTAGGTAGACAAATTGTTATCTCATAACATATTTATTGGCAACAAGCATTCGTTTTTACACAAACTATTTTTTTGGATCGTTTTAGGTAGATAAATTGTTATCTCATAACATATTTATTGGCAACAAGTTACATCTGTGGAGGCTGAAGAAGCGGATAAGATTCAGAAGAAGAGGGGTGTGCGACAGGGATGTGTGCTGTCACCTACATTGTTTAAACTCAAAAAAAGCCATGAATGAAGCCTTGAGATACGCAAATGTCACTGCTTTCTTGGCTACGGGTTCAGAGCAGTTCAGGTATTACGAATAAGTATTAAATGGAGGAGAACGAAGTTAATCTTCAGCTGAAATTGATATATCACAGGAATCTCACTGGTGGAAAACTGATCGTTCGAATATCTCGGGTATACAATAGGACGTGAACGAATTGAACACCCGAAGAATGTTTGTGTAAGATGAAGAAACTGTTGTCATCAAGAGATCTTATTAAGGACTTGCATATTCAAATAGAGAGGTTCTACTTGCATTGACAAAATCCCTCAATAACTTCTCTCTGTCAAGAAAAGAAAGCTTTATTCCGGCCCTATAATGAGAAACACCAAATATCAACTACCACATCTCATAATCCGGGGATAAATCGAAGGATGAAGAAAAGTTAAAAGCTAAAGATATCGATTGCGTTCTTGTTCAGACATTGATAAATGAGTTATTCTTGAAAGTGAAGCTTGGAAGTTTTGCAATTATAGTAAAAAGTTATCTAGGTGGATATGAAGCACCAAATTGAGAAGAAATTTTGTAGATGTTGGAAAGCTTCAAGATTTTGGAACAAAAGCATAAAGCTGAATTTTTTCCTGAGAATCTAGAAAATTGTAGTGAGGAACGGGGAGCAATTTTTTCAGAATTTATTGAAATTTATGAAAGAAAGGCATCAGGATCGAAAGGATCCTCACTCGATGGCAGATTAACAGGTGTGCTGAAAAGTTAGCAGGCTAACAGTAAAACATATGTTTTTGGTAGAATTCAATCTTTGCAACATCTACTGCGTTTATCGTCTTGGATGCTCATATCACCTCGTTTTTGAACTTTGCAAACCACTTTTTCATCGTTGATTTACCTGGCGCTGAGTCCGAATAATGTTTATCAAGTCATGCTTTGGCATTTTTCTAACAATAACAGAAGTTGATTCATTTTCAGTGCTATATCTCGCGAACAAACGGTCGGACAACTGAAAACTTTTTACTCGTGTCTAGTTAAGGTTAGTACTAATTGAAAACCATGTGGATTTGACCCTAGTATATCAGCCTACTAACTTTTCCGCTCACCGGGTACTGCTGATCTTTGAAAAAAGATTTTCTTAAAGAAAATTAGTTTTTTACTTAAGTGAATGAATTTTTCTCTATTTCAACTTTGTTGTGAACTGAATAAACACTAGTGCAAAACATTTTGTGTCAATTTTCATTAAAAATCTAATATTTAAGAACATATTTGCTACTCAAGAGTACAGTATTCTTGTTTGCAGCCGCCTTATGAAGAGCTTGACTGGCAAAGATTATCGTCAATTTTCAGTATTGAAGTGGCATTTTAAGAAGAAATCGAGTAGTCGAGGCTCTGGTGTGATTCATATTTCGTTCGTTGATTTCGGTTTACTTTGTAAAGAATATCACAAAAATAGGTGAAAAATATTTAATTAACAAATGTAATAGCTATTTCGATATTTACATCATCAAATTGTGAGCTAAAACTTAGGTACAGTTGTACAATTTGTTTTAAAGATAGAAAAACAGGTATGAATCATAAAGAGATAGAAAAACAACAAAACAAATGACAAAGTTTTCTATCATTGGAATATAAATAGGTATTTAAAGGTACAGTCATAGTTACTAGGAAATCCTAAATATTGGGGAATAACAGGTCTGTATTGTAGTTAAGAAGAGTAAGATTGTTTCTATTGTGTTTAGCTTTGAAAATTTCCAGAGATTTTAAGTATTTGAGTTTATTGCTTTTCGGGGCTCGATGAATAATGTTGAGATTATTTATACTAGGGAAGCGGTGGTTGTTATCTAGGCAATGCTGTGATATGGTGGAGTCACGTTTGTTTTTACAAAAGGAAGAGTGATGTTCTTTGTATATAAATCGAAAAGATCTTCCTGTCTGGTCTATGTATACAACGTTGCAATCAGGGCAACATAGTCCGTTTACTCCTGAATTGTCTTATTTGTGAGTTTTGTTTTTGGCATTGAAAAATAATTGTGATAACTTACATGTTGGTTTGAAGGCAATTTTTATGTTGTGACTTGACATTTGATTCACAACTTGCTTTGAAATTGGACTACAATATGTTAAGGGAGATAATTTTTAAATATCGGTACTTGGTTAATCATGGGATATATACTATTGTAAGCTGACTGTGTTTGTTTTTGAGGATATTCCAACAATAGAAAACTTTGTTTTTGTTTTCTTGTTTTTCTCTCTCTTTATTATTCATACGTGTTTTTCTATATTCAAGACAAATTGTACAACTGTTTTGGTTTTAACTCACAATTTGTAACGTCTGACGATAGATAGAATGATATGAAATGATAGAAATATCGAAATAGCTATTACGTTTGCTAATTAAATATTTTTCACCAAATTTTGTGATATTCTCTACAAAGTAAACCAAAATCACCGTATGAAGATCAAATACCACACCCAATATCATTCATACTTCATATTTAAAATGGAGGAGAAAATTAATTTTCATCAAATAATATTTTTCATCCAAATATTCAGACGTTTTTTCAATTTTACATCGTTTTCTTTTTCCTGCTGCAAAAAAAAAACCACTCGGGGTTTATCGATAGTTGATGCGATGTATCCCCCCATCCGCCTCCATCATATCTGCCCTACCTACGTTGTGTGCGTACCGAAAATGGCGTAAGCGAAATTGCCGCGACTTCGTCGAATAATCTAGTGGGCACAGAATGGAATATGAATGAACTTGATTCAGGTTATGTAGGCGACCGTTGCAGTTCGTGTGATTGTTCTACGTTCCGTCCGTGTGCAGTACAAAAGCATCGATCTTGAAACAATGGGTAGACAACCTCAACATGGAGGTTACTTTTACTCCGCTACACTACTAGCTTTCGATTATCCGCGCCCAGAATCGCGACGGCCACGCCGTCACTACGTTACTGGCTTCCGGCACGGTGCTAAATCTGTAAACAACTTGTGTTTACAACCGTTCATCGATACATCATAAACATACGCTCTGACAAGACGCGGCATCGCGCCGGAAATTTACAGGGGGCAGCGTTGAAATCGACTTTTCAAGGGACGTTGGGACTGAGAAAGAGTCTTCTCTTCCCATCTGGTTACTGAGGTGACGGAGGACTAATTCGGGGGAATCCGAATTTTAACGACAGAAAGAAGAACATAACTTTGTTTGATTACAAGAGTTTCGAATAAGTTTCTTACAATTTTTTTCAGTTTACTGATGATAGTCTAAGCTTCAGAACGTTCTTACAAATTATCATCGAAGAATTTCTCACGTCAGCGTGCTTTGAACTGTTTTGTGAGCTAGCCGATAGTAGGTTTTGAAGTAGATATTGAATAATTTATGGCGGTAGTTTCTTGAAAAATATTTGTGTGTTAGAAAGTACACAATCTACAAAGCATATTATATGTATTATATTTGGATTAAGTATAACCTATGGATGCCTGAAATTAGAAATTACAAGACTGAAATCGTAAAAGCAACAGCGAGAAGTAAGACCATTGAAAATCAAAAATGAAATATTTCACTCTTATATAAGCTGTGATGAAGACCATAGATCGAATCTGTTTTTAAACGCATTTACAGATGGCGCGTCGACAATGTCTGAAGACAACTCATTCCACGGCTCAGAAATCCTATTTAGTAAGAAATGCTGCCTTCGGGATATCTGGAAATTTTCTATATAGTCTCAGCCTGTGACCTCGAAATTGTCTATTTTGATTCTGATCAAATAACCCAGAGAGGTCACAATAAGGATTCTGTAGGTAAGTGACTATCAGGTCTCCTCGCGAGCGTCTGAAGGAGAAGTATGGTAACTCGAAAATATGGAGTCGTTCTGCATACGGAAGACGTGTGGTGCCATAGGGGATTCTTGTGCCGACTTCAAAAGAACTGTGTCTCGTTTCAGGATGGGAAGCCACACTCGACGTGCAAACTCTATGATCTGTGTTGTAGAGCAGACTGCAAGTCCTAGGATGACAGTCTTCTTGAGCATGGATGAGCCTTCTGATGTTAATCCATCACATCGGGGATGTGATCGAAACACGTTGAATCTTTGTTAATCAAGACTCCCAGGCATTGATGAGAAGTAGTGCTATTTATAGTCGTGCCATCAAAAGTATTCCGATTAAGAGGGTTGCTCTTACTCATGTGAAGAACCCTTCATTCATCCAAATTCAAAGGCAAGCACCAGTAGATACACCACCGCCAGATGGAGAGTTTCAGCATCATCGAGATGAGTATTGTAAAGCTTAGTGTCATCGGCAAACATTGAGCAATTAGACTGAATAGAAACAGGAAGATCGACAGTATATAGAAGAAAGAGCAGGTGACCTAGAACAGTATCATATCTGTAGATGGGCTGCTTGGAGAGCTGCTGGATGTTTGTGGGGCGACTCAAACACAAATTGAGCTTCCACCAAAGTTCCTGGACCTATCAAAACCATTTGGCTATGGTACCCTCCGATACTTTTGGGTTCATAGAACAGGCCCATGTGGAACACCACTGGTGACAGGTCGCTTTATAGGTACACGATAAAAATCCAAATTGATTATGTCAGCAAACACCTTTGACCAATCGCCCACACAGAGGGGAAGATTCCTGAGAGCCGATCTCGCTGGTAGAAATCCCGGTTGTGTTATACGAATCAGTTCATTCCGAAGAGCAAACTTCATCACTGATTCGAAAATGATTTTTCCGCTGCTATGGAGACCAAACTGATTGGACAGTAATTAAAGACAGATAACGGGTTATTTTTTGTAGATTAATGTCACAGATGCTAGTAAGCAATGTTTCGTTTCTGAATGCGCTACATTTTGTATTTGTTTGATAGTGATCAGTTCCTTTATCATTGAAAAAATGTAGTCATAGAATATTTTAAGGTCTGACCCTAACCGATAGAAAAGCTGAACTAGAGTTCACCCTGGGAGAGTATGCTCCTTCGTTTGCATTGGTAACAGAGTAGCAGAGTTTTAACGAGGTTGTACGAGTTGCCAAGACAAGGCAGAAATGGTGAAGAAAATCCACAAAGTGGTATGAGATGATCGTTTACTGAAAATGCGTGAACTAGCAGCAACAAACAGCATAGTTGAGATCTTTCAGTCGAGTATTTATCGATATTTCGCAGCAATTGAGCAGAATTTTTTTCTTGTTTCATTAGCGTGGATGAAACATGGGTCCATCACACCTGAGTCAATACTGAAAGACTGAAAGAGTCAAAAACTTTCCAACAATGAAGAAGTGAAATCGACAGTAGAGGCTACTTGAAGGAGCTCGACAGGTCCTAGTGAAACAGGGTATTAAACTCCTTTGAGATCTCTGAAAAAAGAGAAAAATGAAGATAGTTTTTTACAAAATTTTTCTTTGTTAAGCGAGGTACTTCTGGACCAATTTTGAAGTTGTTCAATATGGGTGTTATTTTTGTGGATGACTGACTATCAATAAACAAAGCCCACATCTACAACAGTCCTGCAAATCCACTTGTTGAAAATTCACTTGCGGTTAATTAAGTCAAGTTCAACAATAGGAAAAAAATCTACAATAGATTCTATATGACAGTAATGCCTTGCGGTTAATGCAGAATCAATCACGAAGGCCATGACGATTCATGTAGGAATGCACGGTGTGGCGCCCGTGCCCTCGCTACAACTGCCGTCACAGAAAGCGGTGCGCGAAACATGAATGACGTCCAACCTTGAACGTTTTCGATTAATTGAACGTTTGTGCATTGTAAAACTAAAAATTTAGATTTCCTTATCGACATGAATGGAACGAGAAACTTTTCACGCGATTCTGTGGCGCCCTATCAATCTTTCATTCTTCGCGCTAACACTACGATCAGAACGATAGTTGTGGACGATTTTATTCTCGAGTGCACTGCGTTCGTATATCGGGTGTATCAGCGAAATGGAGTGAAATCGTTCATGATTGAAGAAACGTTCGATTCATATTTTTATTTGTGCAAGAGCAAACGCTATTTTCCCTCTGGTCTTTTCCGGCTATACAGTATAATCTCTTTATTCGCGGGGTATTTGTTTCGTAAATATGCCGCTAATACAGAACCGTGAACAATTCCGGTACCAGTCACGAAAAACAGCCCTTGTAAACCAAACTTTCTTATTAGCACGCCAAAACACTGGCAGGTCCTTCTTGTTCTGATTTTTTGAAAGACGAGGATTTAACGATCTGTAAAGCATCAATGGTTTAATTACTCCAGATGCATTAGAACAGCAGCAGTGTAACTCTATTCTTTGCTGCCTTAAATCCAGGTGCAGACTTTTCGCTTTTGGAAATGAATGTTTTATTTGGTATTCCCTTCCAAAACAGAGTAGTTTCGTCTGTATTGAATACTTGTTCAGGTTTGCATTCTTCATCAGCTACTAGATTTGCAAGTTCTCCTGGATATTTTTGCTGCAGCAAAGTTTGCAGATGCAGCTCTCAAACGATTTTAATGCTATGCATTGATTACATTTATTGAACCAACTTTCCGGTGCTTGAAATGCTCCACCACCACAACTACCACAAGGTTCTTAGAAAACTGCGTAAAGACGCTTTATCTTCTTCCGAATAATTGGGCCACTCAGGGGCACTCATTTCTGGTTGCGGTTTTCGATCCATAAAGATAACGCCACAGTTGATTCGTTAACTTTAAAGAAGCGTGATATGGATGCAAACGACTCTGCAAAGCATCAACGATCAAGCACTTCTATTTTCAATTTTAAGCGATAGCACTATTTTTTCGTTACTCAATTTTTTTTAGGCGACATAAATTAGGAAGACACGATCACAATTTTTGTAAGAAATGGAAAAATGAAACAATTAATAACGCAAAGCGGCTTTACCAAAGGACGGAACGTCTAATAAATGGCATTTAACATTTAGCATTGAGTAACAAAGTCGCTTTTCTTAAATATTTTGTTTGTTTACATTACACCGTTACACCGACCGCGGCGAAGGCGCCTTAAATCAAAGGACTAATGCAGCGACGATATCATTTCAAAACATACTTTACGCGTAGTAGTAATAAGTTTTTTTATTATTCCATTTAACGAGGTGTTTACAAAGGATACCGAATCCTATTTATTAATACATATGTATGTACCGATATGCCGATTAGATCCGCGAATGCAGCAATCTCAAGATTGTAGGAAAAGGGTCGCAATTTTTATCCGCGAATAATAAAAACTCGAATGTAGGAAGCGCGAATAAGGTGCTTTTATTATATAAGTATACAACTCCATACTTGTGATACATCACCATTAGAAAAAGTCTAATAACGCCAAATCAGAGGACTATTTCATCTATATTCGCATTTCGATCCAAAGAAATTTTCGAATGCTGTATATTAAATTGGTGATGAACCGAGCGTTTGTGGGTTTGCTGAATTAAGATAACTGCTCGTACAAGTTTCTACATCATTGAACATTCAGAATGCTGAATATTTGTCACCAATCATATTGCCATTGATTCAAAAGGGCCATCCTTATATACTCATCCCCATGTTCAAGAATATAAAGCAAGAAATAATCGACAATTCAATTCTTCAAATTTCCAAAAAACAGTCGCAGAGTTTCTCGCATCCCATATTAAAAAAAATCAAAAGTTCTTTGAGTTTTGAATAAAGATGACAGCCACTGCTGACTGACGAGTCGTACTTTACTAGTCTGAGAGTATCAAGCACATGAAAACCAGAGTGCTGTTCGTCCCTGAAATTTTCATAATGAATTTTATATTTATAGACTTTGAGTTTATATAGATCACTATATTGAAAGCTTTTTCCGAATAAATGGTGAAGGTACTAAGTATTCGTGATTCATGAACATGCTAATATGAATTTAAGAGAAATCGCGTGGTTCCAACTGAATGGATGTCCTGCACATCATATCAAAATATAAGAAATTGGCTAGATGACAGATGAATAGGACTGGGGAATGTGCTGACCCATGTCGTAGTCAGCGCATTCCCCAGATCTAACTCCGTCAATTTTTTTTTGCTTCAGACAGTAGTGACCCGTAGAAATACGACAAAAGTTTTCAGCTTCACCTCCACCAATCCCAGTTTTTGGATTGTGTTATGCTACTACGCTATTTAAGATCCAGGGATCACAACCCAGATTCAGCAAAGTATAACCTCAATCTGCCTTTATTCTATTTCCCAGTTCAGTTTGAGCTGAACTCAACATGTTTCTGGCGCAAATAGAGCAAGGGAGGCACCGTTCAAGTCTGTTTAGTAGCTGCCTGACTATAAACATATCGCTGTGTCCAAAATGTAAGGTGACTCAGCATTTACTTCCGAGAATCTTTATTATTCTTTCACATCTATATCAGTGCCTTCGAAGTAATACCTTCCAGATACAATGCACTTATGCTAATGGATTTTCTAATCTTGATAAAAGTTTACAGTTGAAGCCGAATTTCGGAATGGTTTTCAGTTCTCTTTTCGATGCAGGTGAATACGACGGTTGTGGAACAATATGGGTCGAGTTTTTGGCGAAATGGTCACGAAAAATCAATTCAGTGTGACACGATGCATTATCAGTGTTTTCGGTAACGATCAAGATTTGACGCGTCTGAGCCCTATAACATCCTTTAAAATGGTATTGACTGATCCTTTTGAAATGACAACATGATCAGCAAGATCTCTATGGCAAATCGACGATTTACAAGCACCAAATCTTTGATTTTCTGGATGTGAGCTTTGTCGGCCGAGGTTGATGGTCGACCGGAACGTTTTTCGTCTTCTACACGTTCCCGACCTTTTTGTAACTCTTCATACCACATAAACATTTTTTGTCGACATAATTTCATCACCAAAGGCTTTTTGCACCATCCTCAATGAATCATATAAAAATCGAAAAGTTCACTTCTTAGAGAATACAAAACGAAGCGTATCTCAAATACTAATGGATATTTTGATGTGAATTTTGGCACAGATATCAAAATCAGTCCTATCAACCTAAAAATGAAGAGCACTGTCCCAAATCTGCGTGCAGTTTAAATTCAAATGTCACTTTACTTCTTGGACACATTAGTATTACAGTGACGACAATGAAAAGTTTTGCCTGGAGTATGGTCGCATATAGCCTCAGGCCAAATGATATATTGATTCCAGTAGTACAACCATATATTCCTGTTTCCATGCCTTTAGGAGTTCTGGCATCACTAGTAAGAAGCCTCAGATCGGCCTCCTATAGAACACCAACTTGCTGGACCGAATCCTTTCAGGAATTATAGGCATAGCTAAAATGCTTTGTAACAGTACCTCAACCATCAGTTCTGAACCCTTCATCATTATAGCTTTCGGAAATTTTAAGGTAATCTGCATTTATGCAAAATCAATCATAACCATAGAAATTCAATGGTTTCATGAGTGGTTAAAGCAACGTTGGTCTAAAAAGAAACCATTCATTCTTGATGACTCACATCAATGAATTAAGATAGGAATGTCTTTCGTTTTTTTCTGTTGCGTTATCTTGTATTGTTCGGTAAACACGATGTTCCGATTAAAATTCATGCGTTGAAGCTAATTGTCGTGTAAAAACCGCGTCGACCCGGCTTCGGTAATGCTGAATTTTGTATATACTCGATCGGGGATTTAGTCTAGATGTGAAACTGCGAGAAGGAGCGTACCCACGCTCGGAACTGCGTCGCTCGACAATGACATCAGAAGAAAGACCGACTAGGAAACGGGGTCAACCACACTTTGTCATGTTAGTTTTCATTCAATTAAGTGATTCAGGTTGATGCCGTTTTTGATAATTATAACGCGTTTATTACCCTGTTGTCGTTATTGATGTATAATTAATGAAAAAATCATCACAAACTTAAGAAAACGGCAAATCTCGCAACTGTCTATGCTACGTAAAAACTCGTGAGATCTCCCGTAAAATCTAGTCAGTTATTTTAGATTCTGTCATGACGTAAGACTATTTCTCACTTTCCTTCAGATTCATTTAGGTTAACCCATATAGGCTATAAATAAGATTTTGAGCGCTGATGTCTCTAGTAATTTCATGAGGGAAGGTCCTATAAACTTACATACAGGATGTTACATAATAGTATGTCACAACTTGAGGGGGTAAATCTACGTGCAATTTTAAGAAAAAAGTTCATGTAAACATAGATCCGCAAAAGCTTCGTTACGGAGCTACGAAAAAATTACAAGTGTCTAAAAAGTTTCTAAATTGAACGAAGATGACGAAAATTGATTGTACGCTGGTCAGTGGCGTACTGCAAAAAAGTTTGAAAGAGCAGAAGGAGACATGGCCAAGGAAAAGAAAACACCTTGTGAATTTCAGTTAAAGTCTAGGACGTGTAATGATGGACGCTGTAAAAAATAGCTTGCATTTCAAATTTGGGCTTAATATCTCAAAAACTGCAGGAGTTTTGAAGACAACCAATTTTTTCCGAAAATTTCAACACCCTGCAGCTCCGTGACGAAACTTTTGCTGACCTATGTTTATATGAACTTTTTTCTTAAAATTGCACGTAGATTTACCCCCACAAGTTGTGACATACTATCATGTAACACCCTGTATATCCGCAAACGCTTCGTAACCGAAATACAGGGTGTTAAAATCTTCAGATGTTTCCGTATATTTCTTTCTGGTAATTACAGTTTTTGAGATATTCAGTTCAAATTTTAAACACGGGTGCCATCTGAGGGTCTACATTATAAGAGCACTGAAGCGGTTATGGAAATGAACAGGGTGATATTTTTCTGGGGTCACGTACTTTCTGACCCTCGAACGCCGATTTCGGGCCTTTTTTGTATTCTGCATTTTTTTCGTATCTGCTACCATTTTCGTAAAATTGACTAATATCAGGTGTGAGAATATTTCATGTATTTAAATAAATTTATGGACCCGAACATCTCGAACGGCGGTCATTGACAACTAAGATTGAGTTTAAGCGGAATTGACAGCCGGATGAAATCAACGTCAACATTTATACGAAAACGCTTGGAAATCGTGTCAGACAGTCTCTTGCTTGCTGTGTTGTTTGTTTACAGCCACAGCTGGCAATTTAGAGTGTGGGAAGGTCGACACACAATCGATTCACAAGTTATTGGAAAATGTAACTATTCGGTCCTATAATAACTAGTGGAAAGGACAGTCATTTATGCGGGTCTGAAACGGGAATGTTGGGTCAGGTTCCTTTGTAATTGAGTTGGGTTCTGAACTGATTTTTGTTGGTCTCTAGTTATGATATATACAAGAATGAATGAACGATGGATGGATAGGGCTTATTTAACGACTAGTTTGAAATGTTATTGTGATCCTCTTACGTTCGCGTATAATTTTGTTCGAGGTTGCGGGTGGAAACAGTTTTCGCATTCTTGTTGAAAATGTTAGAAGTTGATCTTATGAAAGTAGTTAATTGATTCCGCCGTTATTACGTGATATACTATCACAAGAGTTTTTCGAAAGTCAGGATTGCAATTTCGGTCGCTCGACCAAGTAGTGAACTAAAGTTTGAAATACATACATAAACATGTAGATACAAAATTAATAAGGCTTTAAACAAGAGGTAACAAACGAATTACGATAAAACAGGTATTATTCGAAGATATCAAAAATGAACGAATAAGGCAGGCTATTCTGGTCGTTAGGAAGATTATCTCTATGAGGAGTTTGTTCGAGTTTGAAAATTTCGATGGATTCAAAGAAGAGAAGGAAAACCGTTTTTCTTCTCTTCTATCAGCATTCATCATGTAGTCAACTAAATGAAATTATAATCTAGATTTCTTTTAACTTTTAATATGTACACAATAATGTAACTGACAAAAATTTCAAAGCCTTTGAAATGTAATTTTCCTGAAGATGGCCGAAATATAGAGCCGAAACGTCGAAAAATTTGAATGTTTAATTTCTGAAGTCCCTTCTATAAGGAAAAAATTAAAGTATATTTATTCTAAGTATAATATTTTTTGTTGTTGTTGGATGAAAGATGCGACAGTTGTCTACTCATTAATACCATCAGAATCCTCATCTGCTTGTGTTTGATCCAATAGCAATGTAAAATTACCCTTGGCGTATCTGCAAACATAATAATCCTTTAGTTTTACCTTAAATTCACATCAATTTCTTCGGAAAACTCTTTGATTGGGACATGAAATATTTATAGATGAATAATCATCCAACCTTCAATCATAAGTGAATAATTTCCACCACATATTCCCTTACAATTATCCCGGAAAACACCCTCGAATGTTTTCACACACGAAAAATCACAACATTCGCAATCGGGTCAACCGTACGTGGCCTACCAGCTGAGTTGGCGTGACCACCTCTGCCTTATTTACGAGGTTATGATTTTTTTATCAGCCCCGAATTCGATAAAACCTGTAATTTGGCCATGGTTTCTCCTCGGGACCTACCCCCTTGCGTATTCTAATTTTTCTTTTGATTTATTATTCATTTCGTTACCGGAAAGGAGAACGACCTCCCAAGAAAAACCAGGCCGGCGGCGGTTTGATCTACGCAATCGTAAAATATTTAGGACCCATAAATTCTGACGTGGAGAAACAACGGGTCTCTGATGGAAAGCGATGCCGTGTCGTTGGCTATCGACCACGAGTAGGAAATTGAATGGTTTCTTCGACATGTGTTACATCAATCGGGCCTACGGATGAAATATACCGATTGACGCGAAACGGCTGAACGGGGAGAATTGCGAGTTCGAGTAAGTCGCTTATTTTTCAAAGGGTTTTTGTGTTAGAGGTGGAACCGTCAGAGTCATAAATTCAAAAAGACGCAATGTTGACCATTTGATACAAATTTAAGTTGAAACTAAAAGTCCAAGAGTAAATGAGATCAAAATATGCTTCAATTAAAGCATTGTAGTTAAGCAATTTCAGAAAAATTTGTTGGATTCAAAACATTTCAGAGGCGAAAAAATTCACAGACCAATACACTTTTCGAACAACATGCTAAGTTATTGCACACTGTCGCCAATTCCATATTGGAAAATCATATTTCAGAGACAACAAAAATTCAAAAATCAAAGGACTTTTCGACTCTTGTTAAGTTATTGCATACTGCCTTAAATTTCGAATGAGAAAGTTTAAGGGATGATGAATTATGGCTCTGAAATTGGTTGGATTTAAAAAAATTCAGAGGCAACAAAAATTCAGGCTCCAAAATGTTCTCGTATTCTTGCTGAGTAATTGCATACTTCCTTCAATATCCAATTAGAAAATTACAAGAATGATAAATTTTCGATAGGAAATTAGTTGGATTCAAAACATTTCAGAGGCAAAAATTGTCTCCAAATTTTTATTTGTAATTATAATGAAACTTTTTCAATTTTTATTTCAATGGTGTCCTTTAAAAGTTCTCAGGATTCAAAATTTCAGTTATGAAAATTTGATTTGAATGTGATCTTTTGGTTTGGGAAAGATAGGTTCCGAAAAATATGAAATTTCTCCGCGAAGCGCGTTCACAATTATTTTAATTTCCACAGTCTATTCAGAATATAAACGTGGAAAACCCTACTCTGGAACAAAAATTGGGGATTCACTATTGAATTCGATCTAGATCTTACTTCACAGCTTCAGAGATAATTTTTTGGAGTCCAAACATTTCATTGACTGAAAACTCTCTCTCTGAAAACAGGCGGTCACCGTGTAACCTCGGAAATTTGAAAGTAGCAATCAGGTATACGTTTTTTTTACAAATTGGTTTCTTTCACGAAGCTGATATCATTCGAGCGTCTTCACTTACTGCTTCAATATTCGTTAGACGGTCGACCCTGGCGTTCACTCTATCAATGTGCGGCAACATGAACCCTGTTTATTACCAGCTAATTTGCATCAGGTATCTTGTCGATACCGGCAATTAGAATTCAGGTCTTTCCCTTCCCAGAAATATTCTCAACGCTAATGTCTTATGCAAATGCAACGCATCATGCAAGGGAATCATTAACTCTTCTTCCCAACTTCCTGTTTTTCGTAAAATCGGTATATCGGCTCCAAGAAGTTTCACCGCCTATCGTCCGTGACGGATTTCGTCTAATATAAGCCTTCGTGACGTGACGAGACTCTCGATTAAGGGTTGTGCAAGTTACCGTAATATTGCGATAATAATATCCCAGATTGGTCACAGGGTTCAAAACTATTGTCGAACATATATCCCGCTGGGGAGAGGGCAGACGGCGTCTGTGGTACAGAGTAGCTACCGAGATAGCCTTTTTTCCAAATGGAAATTTCCAGTTCATCTTTGATGCACTGTCATCCCCTTACCACATGATGAAAAAGAGATCGCTTCTGAAAGAACTATCTAAATTACAGAGATAATTCAGAGAACATCAAAGCAGGATGTGTGGTGTGCTCGATTGTCTCGATCCTACAATGGAAATGGACTATGGACTTGGTCATAGACCTGGCAGGTCGCCATGGTGATATTCGAAGGAAAATGGGAGTAAAACCATCAGTATTCACTCACAGTGGAGAATCATTACTATTATTGCGGATATATCGAGTATCTTCCAAGCTAACATGGAAATGCCAAAGCATTGGCAGAAATTGCTCTCTTAAACAAGATTTCAATATGTTGAGTGAAGGGACATGAACAGCGTAAGCCAATATCAAACTGGACTAGATGGCTAAAAGGTAGACTAGGAGATGTTAGGTCCGGTAACAAGATAAACAAGAGCTCAAATGCTCCAAGACCCTAGAAAAGTTCATAACGCTATGGGATGAAAAGTTGGGCAGGCTAAGGAAGCTACTTCTGGAGTGTCCAAAGAAGAAGCTGCAGCGAAACTTATTCGAATTTGAAAGCGCAGACTAGAACAGATAACATAGCATATAGTGGACATTGTTCACTAACGAAACATCCCTGTCATAGGAAAAAGTCACGTTTTCTCTATAAAGGGTGCGAGCAGGACGTTAGATTTTTCCATGTACGGGCAGAATTGGCCAATCCTAGGCCACCTGTAGAAATGCCGGCTGGGTAACATTGTCATCTTCGTGGAGTTGGGTTTGCTGAAAGTGTTGCTCTCTGCAGGGTGAAGAGGAGGCAAAAAGGGTCATCATACTCTTACATATATACAGCACATTCCTGAGAAAAGTTCTCTAACCTTTAATTGATTGGTTGATACCAATAAAGTAGAGGAAAGCTCGTATCTTAAAATCTATGGTTGTTGAATGGACAAAAAGTACATTTCGCATCACCTAAAATTCTATTGTGATTCAAAACAGGAACAGCCAGAATTTTTACTTTTACGTTTTCTTAATGCGGAATATTCTATGCCGCATCAAGTGATACATCATTGCTATTCCCTCGCCAGAATATTTGAAAGTTATTTCATTACTAGATAGCTCTCCAATTTGATGTGCTTCAGAGTAGGTGGATGATACGCTTTTCTAATTGTTGCTCTCGAGACGAATTGGGCATCTTCTTCATTTCATTTAGCTTCCACGGCAGATACTCTAACTTTTCATGTAATGAACAGAGACAGGCGTTGCACAAACGATGGGGTCTAGTCCGAAAGTAGTTTCGCTATTGATGGCTAGGTATAGAGAAACAAGGGGTGAAACAGAACGACAAGGAAGTAGATATCGTGTGGCATGTAGAATGAGTGCCTGAAGACTGGTCAAAGTGCGACTGTTGAGACACCTTGGTAATGCTCGAACGCTTACAGAAATCCTAGAAGTATACAGCTACGAAGGAGTAATTGTGATGGTTTGGGGTTGAACTATGTTTCGGTTAGCACTGAAGGCAACTTTCTACGTTTACCAGATTCCTCAACCTTCCATGTTACCATGTGCTGCACCCATTGAGGAAAACTTTCTAATCATGCATGATGATGACACTACTCACGCTGCAGCTGTTACGATGAATTTCTTTAATGGAATTAATTGGCCTTCTCAAGCGCCTGACCTGAAGGGACTTGGCCCACTCTTCCCAAAGAATCTCTTAATGACTCAATTTTGGTATACCTAGAAGATGTAAAGCTGCAATCAGTCTACGAGGAAGCCATATTCTTTAATAAGATCACTTGGTATTCTTATGTTTCAATATTATTTCAAGAAAAATCGACAAAATTTGGATTTCGGAATGGTCAACGTTATTTTATGCGAACAAAGTGGTTACACAAAGTATCCCTGTTTTCTCTGGTTGTGGGATGGTAGAGATGAAAGTCAACACTGGGTTTTAAAGGATTGGCCTACTCCAGAAGCGCAAACTCCAGGACAACAAAACGAGATGGAACATTCAGATCAGCTCGCTGACTATATCTGCAAGATAATCTTAAAAAGAAAGTTTTTTCAATTCAAGAATTTATCAAAATGAGATCAATTTTGAAGAAGTTGTGTTTTATTGTAAAATTCGCCATGTAACATATTTTCTAAACTAAAGCTGATACAGAAGTTTTAATCACGAATATGAAATCGTCATTAGGAATTAAGCTTATATCATGTACCATAACTCTATCATCATAATTGCAGTGTGGTGAAGTGTTATTTTGGTCAAAGGTAAAGAAATGTATAGTTAGCACATTCTTTCTCACAATTGTTAACTCTAGATCACTTATATTTCCGTATCCGTCTGCCACAAATGTTTTTTCCAAAGAAAGTAACGTTTTAATTGGAAATTGTGATAATTTTTGATCGGGATGACGCTCATTTTGAAGTAATGCAGTTCTCATTCATATTTCACTCGGTTATGGATGGTATAAAAACCACCATTATTGCGCCTTATCACCTGTGCGATGGGTATCGCTCGCGTTCAATCTGGGCCGATTGCGTGGCCACGTACCGTGAAAAAATATTACAGGTCTGACCCTTCTCCGGTGCAGGTGAACCGGCCAAGTCGATCGCCAAAGTGCTCATTAGACAAGCACGTCGTTTAGTGCTGGGCACCCAGGCATAACTTTCACGGTCTGTGCGCGGTGCACCCCCCTCGTTCCCTGGACGGTAGGTCGTTGTGCCACTGTTATCGTTTCCTGGTCCCTCTCTCTCTCTCGTTCTTGGCTCTCGTGTACGACGGAGGAGACTTTTAAATCGAGAATCCAAGGTTCTCTTTTCCCGTCATACCCGTCACAAAGTTCAGCGGCCTTTCTCCTTCGGCTTGATAGATAAAGAACCGATGGCTTCGTGTTGAGGCGAAGAATGCGCTAGTTTCCTCGTCGAAGAACTTGGGGATATTGATGTTGTAGTCGTCCGGTTGATTGCAAATTAACTGCGCGAGAATTTCAATCCGCGGGTAATTTTTCGATTGTCGTCAAGCTTCATAAAATTCGAATATAAATATCGTGGAATATTTACTCAGCGCTTGATGATTGTCTGG
Source organism: Cryptolaemus montrouzieri (assembly GCA_013387265.2). Classification (NCBI taxonomy): domain Eukaryota; kingdom Metazoa; phylum Arthropoda; class Insecta; order Coleoptera; family Coccinellidae; genus Cryptolaemus; species Cryptolaemus montrouzieri. The sequence goes on from JABFTP020000001.1 coordinate 31,719,427, forward strand.
AGGAAAATGTTGATGTCTCGCAGAAAGAATTAGTTCTGCAGCTGAGAGAACACTAGTTTGGAGGATAAATTCAATGTAGAAGCATTGTTTCTTTCAAAAGTATGCAGAAGGTTCTTCCATCAAGAGTTTTCCGTTTTCCCTTTTAAATTTCCCAATCGAAATCAACCCTCAAGAAGACAATGATATCTTTAGGGCTAAGGTGAGACATTGATGAAATGTTCAGGTTATTTGTTTATTCGTTGAAAAGATAAAAGATAACATCATCCAAAACAACTCTACCTCCGTGCTGCCTTCAAAAGTTCAAAAAGTATATAATTCAGGATTGAGCATGCGAAAGTTTTGATTGCCTTAAACATATTCTTGCTGTTAATATTTGTAGGTCTCCCATTCGATCATTGCGGCAATATTTTAATCTTCTCCGATCTCATCTGCGGTTTCCTGTACTTGTCCTCTAATTGTACTGAAGATGCCACATTTTTCCAGTCCGAAACGCATTCCTATGTCATCGGAGAACTCTTCTACAATTTGCAGCATTTCTTTTAGTTGGTTCTTGGTGGTAGCCATCAATTTTCAGTCGTCCTTGCAGAGAAATTGGTTTGCTCTCATCATTTCTGCGTTCTTTAGGCTAAATCTGTATCTTGTCGAGTTCAATCGTTGCGATAGTGGATTCAGCAATACAGAACCATAGTGGACTCAATGGTTTTTCCTTGAAACATTCTTCTTTTTATGGGGATAGTTGTTGTTTCCAAATTGACAGTGGCCGCATTAAGCCGTATCTTAGTTCGCCATATTGATATGAAGTATTCTGAAAATGACACTAGATTAAGCTCTATTTTATACGTTCTTAGGATTTTCATCAGTCACTCATGCGGTACTGAATCATAAGCTTTCTGGTGGTCTAAGTAAGCCGTGAAGAGATATCGCTTGCTGGAATGAGGTTGGTTGCTGATAACTGAATCTACAACAAGTTGTTATTTTCATCCCATGGCATTCTGGATGGTAAAAGGATGGATTCTGGGTGTTCTGGATTATTATTATTCTAATTATATTGAAATGAAACAGTTGTCAACAGGTACAAATAACATCCAAATCCCCAATGTAAAATTAGTCTACAAATCCACAACCAAACTGATCAAATATATTTTTCAATGCCAAAGATAAAACTCAAAAATTATACTGGGTGATTCACCAGTGGCGCGGTGCTCTGTAGCTCGTACACTCTTGAAGATTTCATTTTATTCGAACGGTATTGTATTTAGAAAGTAAGAATCTACTTCAGCAAATTATTTTGCAGTAAACAGGGTGTCCCAATTTTCTATGAAAAAATGTTGGGTGGTTTTTTCAGATTGGAAAACCACTTTTTTGTTCAAGATTCAGGAGCGGCCTAAACTTTGCTATGATGTCTTTAAGTAATAAGTTTTTTGGTGAGTAGTTTCGTCTCATTTTTTTTCGTAAAAATTCATGAAAATAAGCTCTCACATCATCGCATGCTCCTTCGGCCAGATACGGTGAATACGTTTTCCTTTCGTTTTCTTATTGCCCAAGGATAGCTTTATTGATGAATTGACATAGATTATCCTCATTTTATACAGGAGTGACTCAAAAAAATTATTGAATATTGTAATTTTGAAAATAATATATCTTGATTCTTTCAAATGGAACACCCTGTATTTTAATATTCATGTCAACGCATAAAATATTGTGCTATATTTTTGCAGAAGTAACTTTATCTTTATCTTCGATTATTCTCGAAATATTCGATTATTTGTAAACATTTTTGAGGAAAATTCTACAAACCGTATCAGACTCATCAACATGCATCATTATTCGCACAGAATTTTGTTTTCTGTAATGATTCAAGTAGTAAAAAATGAAACCTAAACAAGATAATTCTTTCAACGAATGATAGAATCAAGGTGATTAAAACTTAAATCGGGGTATGTGTTGACATTTTTTTTATTTGTGCCTTTTGTCAGGTGTCCGGACATATCATATTCTGCATTTTACATGGTGAACTTATCAGTGTTTCATTATTAAACATTGTTTAAGTGAGGTTTGAACCCAATTTTCTCAATTGACTGCCATGAAGTTCTCCAAAAAAGAAATGGTTGATTGAAATGATGAAATGATTTTTATTCTGGGTGAGTGTGATAGAAATTCTTTGTTGGCAAGTAGAGTTTATGCACGAAGATTTCCTGATAAGAGGCATCCTGATGCAAGATGCTTTCAAGAACTTCTAATTAGATTTATCGAAACGGGTAATATCGCTTACAAAAACATGAAAAACCAAAAACGCTACAGTTGAAGACAACCAGTTATCAGTTTTGTTAACAGTGACAGAGGACCCATATAAAAGCCAAAGAGAGATTTCTCAGTTAACAGATATAAGTCAAACTTCCGTCCAGAGAATTTTGAAAGTGAATAAATTTCATGCATATCATGTACAGCTGCATCAGGAACGGAACAATCAAGACTATGGAAATCGAGTCAATTTTTGCAATTGGGCAAGTGACAAAGTAGTGAAAATCCAAATATGTTTAGCAGAGTTCTTTTCTCGGACGAGGCAACTTTCCACAAGAATGGGTTTGTTAAGAGGCACAACTTTCATTATTACTCCACGGAAAATCCACACCTCATGAGACAAATAGATCATCGGCATCGTTGGTCCTTGAATGTATGGGTGGCTATAGTAGATGGATATCTAATTGGGCCGCACTTTTTCGACGGGCACCTCAATAGTGAAATGTATTTAGATTTTCTGCAAAATCATCTACCAATGTTAATTGCCGATGTACGAGAGCATATAAGACAAGATTTGAGGTTTCAATAGGATGCAGCACCGGTACATTACTCACATCAGGTTAGGGAGCATTTGAATAATGTATTTCCAAACAAATAGATAGGGCGTGGCCGTCTTGTTAGATGGCCAGCTATGTCTCCGGACCTTACAAGTCTAGATTTTTTTTGGGGTTATATTAAAGGCATCGTTTACCAAATTCCTTCTACAACACAGTTTGATATGAGACAGAGAATAGTCGACGCCTTTCAGTCAGTTAATCCGCAAATGTTGTCGAGAGTTCAACGGTCTTTCCTCAGGATTGAGTTGTGTTTACAAAGAAACGGGCAACATTTCGAACACTTATTGAAATAGTTCAACACCTTGTAGACCATCTCATAAAAAACCAATCTATAACGTATTTCATACACGACTACCTTAAAATATCTCCATTTCTCGGATCAAGTATAATGATATGTACTGAAAAACTCTTCTATCGCAACCTCTGGTTTCATTACTTTAGTTTATTTTTTTTTATTTTGAAAATGGTCGAAGATAAAGATAAGGTTACTTTTGCAAAAATATGGCACAATATTTTATGCGTTGACATGAATAACAATATACAGAATGTTCCATTTGAAAGAATCAAGATATGATATTTTTAAAATTACAATATTCAATGAATATAAAATGAAGATAATCTATTTCAATTCATCAATAAAGCTATCCTTGGACAGTAAGAAAACGAAAAGAAAAAAGTAATCATCCTCTCTGGCTGAAGGAGCCTGCGATGATGTGGGAGCCTATTTTCATGAATTTTTATGGAAGAAAAATTTTGACCAAACTACTCACCAAAAAAACTCATTACTTAAAGACATAATAGCAGAGTTTAGGACCCTTGACTCTTCAACAGAAAAGTGGTCTCCCAATCTAACCTAACCACCCAAAAAAATTGGGATACGCTGTCTACTTCAAAATAAATTGCTGAAGTAGATTTTTACTTTCTAAATATAATACCGTTCGAACAAAAATGAAATCTTCAAGAGTGTACGAGCTACAGAGCACCGCGCCACTGGTGAATCATCCAGTATAATTCAGGAGTGTATAAACTAACATGTCCGAATTCTAACGGAATCTATATTGGTCAGACAGGCAGGTCGTTTAGAATTTGATAAAAGGAACATCATTCACATTTTTGTAAGAACAAAACAGATTCCACTCTGGCACAACATTGCATAGAAAACAACCATATTTTCCATCAATAGACAATCTACAGTTACTATTCCAAGCACAAGAAGGTATAAAACTCAATTATCTTGAATCCTTAGAAATATTCAAAGCCAAATACAACACGGACAATAATCAAATATTAACGAATTGTGTTATTCCCCAATATTTGGGATTTATAAGTAGTTCCCATTTATGCATTAGTACCCAATGTTAATTTCTGATATGTATTTTATACATATCTTGGGTTCTGTTAAACCATTTCTCTATACCTATATGTGTCAAAATTTGTCTGGTAAAGATTTTGAACTTTGCCTGAAAAATTTTTTCAAAGAAAACGTTTTTATAGCACAAAACATTTCCTAAATTTTAATGTCTGTAGTCAAATTTTAGAATTTTTAAATGTGCTGGTTGAATCTTAATTTATTTTTATGATAACTCGTTCTCACTGTTGCCAAACTCTTTCTTACTTATCGTTTTACTAAGTAAGATGTTTGTGAATTTTTCTCTCTATTTTTGATAATGTTTGTGGGCAAGTTTTAAGTAAGGTTTCAAGTTGTCTACTCATCTCAATAAATGAGTTAATTTTTATATATACCACTAATTAAATGACGACTGCAAATGCACATGTATAAAGGCATAAATAAAGATAAAATTGCTAACTGCATTTAAGTTTTGAACTCATACTTGTCTGGTGATAAGCGAAAGCTCGAATTAGCTATAATGTTTTACGTATTTATACTCGCAATCCTTATAATTATGTAGACAAATTCAGACCAGAGGAATGTTGAACGAAAATTATTTAAAATTGAATTGTGAACAATTATCTGGAATGAGAGTGGAAGTTTTCCATTTAAATAAGAACCGCTAGAACAGGAAGTGGTAGATTATTGATAACATTGCAAGTTCGCGAGAACAACCCCTTCATTCGAACCAGTCCTGACAAATTTCTACTGAAAACTTCCGATGGGACACCCTGCATACTAAGAGTTTTTATTAAATAAGAAAGTGTCGAACGATTTGAGACCTAGGAGAAAATATTATCTATGAAATGATTCATTATGTCCCGTACAAGAAACGGGGGGAAAACACTCGAAACTCCATCCCTCAAGAACAAGACGCCGCAAAACCGTCGTCTCACTAATTAGCCAGAGTGCTCAAGCGGTCCGGACTCCGGATCGTAGATCCGTCACGGGCAGGCTGCGCATTCATTAGTAGCGTTTTTTAATGAACCCCCGCCACTGTATGACGTCTCCACGTACTCCGTTGAACGGGAGAGTGTCGCCTCTTTCAATTTTTTCTCCCCTTTGATATTTTGTTTCTGGCACGGCATAAGGACGACAGGAGTGGATTGATCGCGACAACGTTGCAACTGCGGTAGTATTAGTAGTAGTAGTAGTAGTAGAAGTAGTGAATTAATACGTAATACGTAATCTTCTGTCTCGGCCGCTCGGCACTTCAACAATATTTGACGTCAGAATATGAAGTTCGAGCCTTGTAGTTTATGGAAATGCAGGCCCTGTCTTTGGTCTTTTTTGCATTTTGCACGTCTTGAAGAGGTGTCGGCAGCGCCTCTAGAAGTGCCGAACTTTCATTCATGTAATTATGATTTCGATGCTGGAGTAATTCTGCAATTATGTGTGTATTATGGGCGGAAGAAATTGAAGAAAATGGAAAGGGTTGCGGAGTTCTTCGCTGACTAATGAAAGAATGAGTTTTATGTTAAAGCTTCGGTTTTCGATTCATTGTTCTGTTATCATAATCGTAATTATCTCCATGATTGTCAAATAACCTTTTTAAAGTCTCAGGCTACTTTGATCATCTAAGAATCGTAGATGTTTGAAAAAGTGAAGGCAATTTTTATGCTGCAACAACGGCATGTCACATACGGTTCAATAAAAATGAAAAATAGGAAAAAAGTGACGCATCATTTCAAACAGAATATTTTCACCTAAAATTGCATTTTAAATGGTAGGCTTACTTGGACTTCCTTTAATAATTGAAAGTTTGCAACTCAAATTGCAAATTGTTGGATATCAATTTCCATGAAGGGTGAAACAACAAAGTGCAACACTAGTGCAATTTCTTTGAAATTATCGTTTAAGTTAGGAACTATTAATACCTGAGATTTACTATCATAGGGTTCCAATGTACACACACCACAAAAATATCAGACATTGGAGCCAGAAGAATCTGCATAGTACTCACACCACAAGAATTGTCGCATCACCTGGTATTCTGAATTCCACAATAGATTAAGCAGCTCGATCGCAGTTTATTTGTCAACATATCTTGGATATTCTTGAACATATGAGGGGAAAAAAAACTTATCTATGTAGTAACATTTGTTTCCATATGATCTCAAACACGTGTGAAACAAGAATGAGTTTATTTGACTATCAGTATTCATTCAATTTCTCTTCAGTTTTCACGCTAAATTAATGCAAGTTTTCTGCTGAATTGCGAGCGCACAACACCGCAATAATCAAAGAAAACAGTCAGCATTACCTTGACTTTTCATCGACTTTGAAGTGCTTTTTCGATTTCGAAACGGAATTGAATGTCTTGTTCGACAAATTTCTTCGAAAACTTGGACAACAGTGATGACTGTTCAAACTGTTTTACGAAAACATAAATACAATCCTTATGTTTTTCAAAAGAAGAACATGAGAGTGTTGAACGGCTCAAGTTTCCGAATTTCTCTCTCCAGAACCATGATTTGGTCTGATGAGTTTGCTTTCCATAACAATCTTCATTTCTATAAAAAAAAATAATTACAGACATTGGAGCCAGAAGAATCAGTATAATACTTACACCACAATAATTGTCGCATTACTTGGTATTCTGAATTCCACAATCGATTAAGCCGCTCGATCGCAGTTTCTTTGTCAACATATGTTTTTGTTTGTTTGTTTCCATGTAATCTCAAACACGTCTGAAACAAGAATGAGTTTATTATTTCAATTTCTCTTCAGTTTTCTGTGTTTCTTGTTGATTTTTTTCGAATCTTTGAATATATTTTGATAGCTGCTGAACGCCCTGGACGCTATTTGAGATTATGAAGTGGTAAGAATTGTAACACTTCTAGAGGAGGGGCGAAGCCAACGTTACCTGGCTAACTTGTTGAATGTTAACCAAAGCACTATTTCAAGAGCAATTAATCGGTACCACGAAACAGAGGAATGTGGAAGAAGGGCCGGATAGGGAAGAAATCGGATAACAACACCAGTTGTTGATCGTTGGCTTCGTTTAACTGCACTAAGAGTTCGGCACTGTACGGCTAGAATGCTACAAAACGAACTTGCACTTTCCGGAAATGTTCATATTTCATTGCAAACTGTTAGGGACAGGCTCAGAGAAGGCGATATCAGATCAAGGATGGCTTCTACCGGCTTGTGTCTCACCAGAGAGCATCGAGTTGCAAAACTTCAGTTTGCGAGGGAACATGCAAATTGGGGTATTCCAGAATGGTCGAATGTTCTCTTTTACGACGAGTCCAGGTTCTGTCTAGTATCCAATGATAGACGCATGCCTGTATACAGACAACCTGGGGAACGGTATCAGCAATGCAATATCTGGCAAACCGAAAACTTCGGAGGGGGCTCAGTAATGGTGCGGGGAGGCATTTCTTTCCATGGTCGAATCCTAGTGAATAATGGAAGAATGACAGCGGCCAGAAACATCGCAGATATCCTTGAACCCCATGTTGTACCCTTTGGCCCATTGATTGGCGAAAACTTAATTTATATGCATGATAATGCTCGGCCTCGTGCAGCTAGAATTTCTGCAAAATGCCGAAATTGATATTTTAAGATGGCCAGCCAGAAGTCCCGACTTGAATCCCATAAAACATGTATGGGACAACATGGGTGGCAAATTCAGCAACATAGGATGCCTTGTAGAACACTCCAACAACTAGAAAATCTGCTTTCTCAAATTTGGAACTCAGTGACTCAAGAGTCCATCCAAAATTTGATTGAGGGGCTTCCGAGACGTATACTGGCAGTAATTAGGGGAGGAAACACTCGATTTTGAAAATGATTCGTAACCATTTGATGCTAGTTGATTGGTCTCTTCGCGAATGTTTGAAAATGGTAGAATTATAATTTTTCATTAACTCGAAAATTGTTGATATTTTCCATCATAAACTCATCTCTTTAGAATGATATCTTCTTATTTGACACTTCTGAAAGTTACCAAGCGACTCTTGAATGACCAACCTAAAAGTTCATATAGTATTGTTGTAAAAGTAGGGTGATGTGACAATTTTTGTGGGGAGTGTAGAAGAAGAGAGTGAAGAATAGGAAATTGTTTGACATTACTGTCGATCAGGATTTATTCCCAAAACTCATGCTTTTTGATTTATGCATTGATATTGGAAATCATTTCAGCTAGTTCTTCATCCTTCCCCTTGAAGCTGAAAAAGTTCGTTAAGTTTCAGTAATGTCCACAAGACTGTTGTTATGATACTCAAATATCTTGCTTCGCTTAATCCTAACGATGAAAATCTATCTCATCACCCATCCACATCAGTGCAACGAATTCGTCTGTAGGACCATTTTAACCTATATGGCGGGTTCTGCAGATGAACCAAGGTCATTTTTGTTAACATCTAACATTCTGTCAAAAAAGTACCAGGATTGGCCAATGAAACACAAAATATTTTTTGTTTAATAAATAGTTCAATAAATACTTTATTAACGAAATACTAAAATAGTAATAGTATACCCTTAATAAAAAAATACATAAAGAAATAACAAAACTCAATAGTATAATGGCAATAATGTAAAATTAATTAAGTAATATCCCAATAAAATATTGACAACTAATTATTCAAAAGAGACAACTTGAGTGTAGTTTGAAAATTAGAAAGTCTAAGTAAAACGATCAATATGATCAACTACTGAATTCACCCTACTGCATTCTCATGAGAGGGGAGCATTGACCATTATTTGTTCGATGGAAGTCGACATGCAGCAAATTTCTGCGTCTCCCAGTACGACATGGAATGTGCAAAGAAAAAAGTATACCAGGACAATTCATATAGGAGTTCATTACCTGGTATGCAAACATTACATCAAAATAGACTCTACGACATAGAAGGTGTGGCAAGTCAAAGTGAGTCAAATGATGTTCATAAGTGACTCCATGGCACTCCACTCTCAAAGCATAATAGCTTAATGAACTTTCTCTGCACTCGCTCCATTCTACCTATATGAGTGGCATATGTGGGTGACCATACAACACATCAAGAATGAAGAAAAAATGATTTAGTCGATCTTGAAACAAAACCAAGTAGCTTGTTTGCTCGAGCAATTATTGAATCGAAATGAGGGGTGAAAGATAAATTTGTGTCGAGGTAAAAGCCCAAATCCTTGAAAAGTGAAACGGGAGTCCCATCTAGTGTATATGTATAATTCAAGGGTTGGAGCTGCCTAGTAAATTTGATGTGTTTGCACTTTGCAATGTTTAAAGCGAATCCATTTACCCTACACCAATCGTGGAATGAGTTAAAACTATCTTGCAGAACAATCTGATCATCAGTCATGCGAATGCATTCGAATATTTTGCAGTCATCGACAGAAATGAGGAACAAACAATCCTCAAACGCCTCTTTAAGATCATTAACAAATAAGAGGAACAGAATTGGTCCAAGGTGAGTACCGTGACCAATTCCAGATGTGACATCAAAAGGATCAGAATAGAAGCCATTACAAGTAACCTGCTGAGATCGATCGGAGAGATAGTCCCTCAAACACGACAGAGGGGGTCGTGAATACAATACAATCGCTCCAACTTGAACAACAGGTAGGAAATCAGTACATAATCGAATGCTTTTCTAATATCAGTATATATGCAGTGAACTCCATAACCACTCTCAGTACAGGCGTTAACATAGAAAAGATTAGACTCAGTCGATTTGCCTCTCATGAAACCATGCTGCTCGTCCACTATCACTGACTCTACATGAGATGAAAGAATTTTGTCGAAAACTTTAGAAAAGAAACTATTAATACAAATGGAACGGTAATTGATGATGTCAGATTTCGGACCTGTTTTATGGATAGGAATCACATTGGAAAGTTTCCATATAGATGGAGAACGACCAACGGACACGCATTTATTGAATATGTAGTGAAGAGGTTCTACAAGGTTATTACTACTTTCAATCATAAAACGAGCTGAGATTAGGTCCGGACCACAGGTAATCTTGGGTTTTAATGATAGTATGGTTTCAAAAAATTTGTCTTAAGATATATCAACTAAGCATAAATTATCGATAACTTTAGACACAAAATGATCACAGGGGAAGACTGGTCATAAGTGTCAGCAACGTAGTTACTACTGAAGGCCTCTGCAAATGATTCACAAATTTTCAGCCCACCAACTTGTTATTATAGGTCATAAAACTTGGAATACCACTGTTTTTGAGATATTTATAAATTTCCAAAACTTACTGGGATCATGTACGATGTTAGACTCAGTTTCAGCAATGTAGTAAGAATAATCCTTAGATAGTGCACGCTTAACCATGTGCCTAACATGAGAGAAACGATCATAATCCATCGGCAACCTAGTTCTCTTATATATTTTATGAAGGCTTTTTTTCTCAAAAATTAAAGACCTAGTTCTTAGACTTATCCAAGAGGGAAAACTCGAACATTTACATTCGTTGAGAGGAATATAAGTGTCGAAAATTTCATAAATAAAATCGTAAAATAATGAAACACTATCCTCTTAATCTAGCACATTAAAAAAATCCCAATTAACAGTATCAATAAACTCATTGATTTCTTCATATGGGGCATTGGTAAAATCGTACTTGAAAACCACATTATGTTTCAGTTTATCGAACGAGGCGTCCAGAGGCATTACTAATAGAGGTGGATGATCCAAATTTATTGTATCGCCTTCGAAGTAGGCCCTTCCGAAATAATACATTTACGCCAACAAATAATTCAATCATTAACCATTTTTCAAACGCTTTTTCCAGAATCGACTTCAGTGGTCGCTGCGAATTCTCTTTCTATCTTCTGTCGATTCTAAACGGGTACCTCGATTTCATTTAGTTTGTTTACTGTGCTCGATTTGTCGTTGCTCAGTGCGTGCCTTCTTTGAAGACGATACAATAAATTTGGATGAAAATATATATTTTGTGTTTCATTGACCAATTCCTGGTACTTTTTCGACAGAATTAACTTTATATTGAAACAAGAAGATTCGTTTGAATACGTTGAAGTAAATAACGCTTTCACTTTCAAGGCAACACGACATAGGACTGAATATTTGATTTACTCACTTAAGACCAGATACATTTTGTACTTGAGACATTTTACGGCCGTCACTTTGAAACGCAATCCCTTTCATTTCGGATACAGCGATGTCTTCCCCAAAGTTTTGCATTACACAAGTTGCAAACTGTTGGATATCAATTTCCATGAAGGGTGAAACAACAAATTGCAACACTAATGCCATTGCGATGGAATCCTTTGAAGTTATCCTTCAAGTTCGAAACAATTTCTACCTGAGATTTACTATCATAGGCTTCAGATGGAATTTGAGATGTTATCTGAAAGAATAGGAAAATATTTGGTATTGCAGTCGATTAGGTCTTGTTTCCAAATCTCATGCTTCAACTGTGACATATGGGATAAAATTAAAGCGTTTCAGCACTCTTCCTCTATTCAAGCCGCGGACATCAGAGTGAAGAATTAGCTATCACTGATATGGAGTGCAGAAATATAAAAGTTTCCTTTCTCACTACCTCGTAAGAAGTTCAGAACAACCATCACCAAGCAGTGGCCTTAATTACTACAACAATACTCGAGCTGATTAGTAGTTTGTAGAGAATCAAGTCAATCTTAGATACCACACCAATGTTTGAAGCTGAATTCGATGCAGTAATTGCATATAAGAAGGTTACCTCGCTAAGAAAGATCAAGGTTAACAAACCAGAATTATCGTTGACGGTTAAACAACTATAACAGCTTTGAAATATAATAAATGCTAACTAACCCAAATTAGTATGGGTATGTCGTTGCCTGAATGTTCAAGAAAGAGTCAACGATAAAGTGGGCTACCAGAAATCGGATGCTCTAGAGGAGGAGAAGAAAATGTATACAGCCAAACAGTGTGGCAGATGATCTAAAAACTTATTAGGAACTAATACAACTGAAAATATCAGATGCTAGATCATTGATCGGCCTAGTCTCCGAAATTATGAAAGATTTCGTGTCTCATTCCTCAAATTGCTTTCTAATAACATGTTCGCTGTTTGCATTTCCTAGCTATTACTTCTCTCGGCGCAACAATAAACCAGGCTTTGTTATGATTCGTATCTCCTACCTTCGTCACTTCGTCATTGCTCGTATAGACGGAATCTACATCTTATTTACCTACTGTTTCCAATGTCAATGATACCCAAAGGGAATAACCAAGGTCAATGCAGACTCAACCCGAATGAGAAATGAATATGATACCATATGTGGTGGAAACCATCTCGAAATCTCCCCACTTGAACAGCATATTTTCAGGAAGCCGATGATATGTTGAAGCCACACAGAATCTTTCTACGAACATTTAAATTAGAAACCTTCTGAGCAGAATCTTTTATGAGCAATTTACGGAAAACAACTTCATTCCATTTGCTTCTCCAGAGATCTAACGCGTCGAGAAGAGTTCAAACTTTCCCTGTCTGAATCAATAACTTGTGGATGCGATTGATGAAAGATGAAGACTACTGGACAGGGTCAGAAGTTTTAACTCAATTTGCTAAACAGGAAAAGATGGCTGTGTATGTTTGTTTTCAGTGTCTCGTTTCATATTGGGAAATCAGTTATCGTTAGGATGAAATTCGCTGGTAACATGCGGATCTGTGTTATCGAAAGCAATAATCAGACTGTTCCAAAAAGATTTCTAAGGAGTAGGGTGATAGATAGAAAGACCGAGCCTAGATTCTTCATCAGTATTTCTTGTGCTACTCAGTCCAATAACTGCATACATAGAAGAGTACCTGGCAAAGACTTATCGACAAATAAGTATTAACACCAATGGTGAATTAACATTAACAGCTTGAGTACCTGGCAGTCACTTATTAACAAATAAGTTAATTCACCCATGGTGAATTAACATTAGCTTTGGACTCTTGCAAATTCAACTCATTACTGGATGGGAATGAATGTTTTGAAGGCAACAAGTTATGTGGACTTCCAGTCATGAATGCAAGAGAATGCAGGGATCAGACACTTTCGAGGAAGAGAAGAAAGCTTGGAACCAAGAGAGCGTGAGGTGTTCCTACTCAAGATCTGTAAAACTCAATGGAAGGATCACATAGAAATCTCTTACCTATTGTACCTATGAGTGGACTCCTATCCCACATTTAAAAACGATGTTGAGTGGCAAGTATGGCTCACCTGTAGGAGATTTTAATAATGAAAGATCCTGCGGAGATGGAAAAAGAGAGCTCACCATCTGATCAAATGTGAGAACTTAGCTCGAATGACAATTCTAATGCTATTTGAAGGCATGGCCATTGCACCTCATGAGAATCTGATGTATCATACTCTGTAGCTGACAGGAATGTATAACATATTTCTTTACTAGAACAAATGGAAACCTGCGAGTATTATGATGATGCTCTTATCCGAGTTAATTTGAGAAATAACAAGCAATAAGAATTGCTTCTCAATACGCTCCCGCTAAAGTGTACACAGTATACCTTTCATTTAGCCCTGAGAAAAAGGCCTTGCCCGGACTATTGAGGAAATGCCGCGGAAGCTGCATCCCCTCCGTCGTACTATGATCCCTCAGGTATCAAAATGTGTAAACTTCAACAATGTACACCACCTTTGCAGAGGAACGCCGATATTTCCGCGGGATCGTAATTCATCTGCACAACTCGCGTAAGATGCGGGGGAAAGGCGGAAAGGGGCGTCGGAGGGGTCGTCGGGGCGGAATAGAGATGACGGTCAGTCGATATTTCCCAGCATCCACTGCGCAGGGTACGTGGGTGCAATCGGGAGACGGGGGAGGGCGAATCCGGGCGTCACCCCGACAGGAGACAACCGTTATTGCATCATACTGTAATAAAACCGTCTCCTGATGTCGAAATGATGAATCTGTTGGTGGCGTGGTCGGAATCGAACCGAATTTTCCATTCGGGGATAATCAATAGACAAATATTGGATCGAGTGTGTTGCCGACTTAATTGACAAATATGTAATGATGACATCTCATTTCGAATATGTATTTGTTCGAGGGAAATATTGGCTATTGTTGATTAGAACAATATCTTCGAAGAGAGGAAAAATGATTTTCCGGCTTCGATTTTTGTCGATAAACTTCGAGTAAGATAAACTTCGAGTAAGATCACCTCTATATTTCATTGTGGTGTTATTCGACGTTCTCTGTTTCATGGAATTTCTTAAGGTACTTTTTATTGGATTTAACGAAATGCTTTCAAGAATTTTTGCAGTTCGAAAAGCAGTCTTGGTTCTCATTTCTCAAAAGTCGCAAGGATTGAAGGGACGCCGATAGTTGTAAGACCTTGTGCCTTGCCAAATATTGCTGTAAGTTAGATGAGTGTCCTGGCGCGTAATCTTGATAAAGCAGCCAACCAATGCATGGTTAAAGCTGTAGACGTCTTTTTTTCTTTCACTTATCAGAATTTCGACGTGATATCCTTGTTGACGCAGTACCATCAGGATGTTCAAAAATTCTACTGTGTAAAAGAAGAGGGGCCAGATCAGAACCCTGCAAAACGTCACGATGCATGCCCTTCATGGATTCTGCATCACGATAATCCACCATCTCACAAAGCTATCATTGTGAATGAATTGCTGACCAAACCACCAAAACCACCTTATTCACCTGATAGGACTCTGGCCGACAATTTTCTTATTCCAAAACTCAAATTAACACTTCGAGGTACAAGTTTTGGACTGATAGAAGACATGAAGGAGAATTCGCGGCGAGAACTGAAGTCGATTCCGGAAAAAGCGTTTAAAAAAATGTATTGGTGATTTGATTATTCGTTGGCGTAAATGTATTATTTCGGAAGGGGCTTACAATAAATTTGGATGAAAAATGAATAGTTTGTGTTTCAATGACCAATTCCCGGTACTTTTTTGACAGAATATATGAAGGGGTTAATCTTTTCCAAGTTAATTTTCGACACTCTGGTTTTTGGCATCATTTTATTATGGTTGGATTCATTTTCACATACTTGAGGCAATCAGCGGGTGGAGGTCGGTGGCAATACACCCAAGAAAACCATCTGTTGGCTATCGTGTATTGGAATGTGCAGGCCATTATTTTCATTGATTTTCCCCAAAAAGGAAAGAACTTAAATGGAGAGTACACTGTTGGATTAATTGAAGTGGTGAAGCGAAAGAAATCTGCCACATCTTGTCAACAAGAAATTCCTTTTCCAGTCCAGCCAAGCTGGCTGACTTAGCTCCCACTGATTTCTATTCCCTACCTGAAAATATTGTTCGGATGAAGGATATTATCAGCAGGCCAAAACAAAAGTTTAGTGTTCTGGTTTAGTTTTTTCTGACTCATCAATTCGCCTCCGTATCAGGGAAACTAATTTAGCTCTGTTATTGGTGGAATCATCGATTAGCGCTTGAGAATTTCCTCAAGCGGCCCTATCGATTGAATTCGTTACAGATTTACTCCAATTTCGTCTATCTCAAAAAGTACGTGCACCCACGAATCGAATCGATCAGTCGAAGTCCTACGGCGATAACTTCGCTTGCATCTCTTCCTTTGGACGAGATGGCGTTTCGGCGGTTTCAATCACTCAATTTCCCCGAGTGCAGTTTATTCTCGTTCGCTAATCTATTCAGGATGCCGTAATAAAGTCTGGACAATTCCCGTCGTAACTGCTGCATTATTGATGAAGTGATTAGCCGATCCACGATGCGGGCGTCCTGCATAGAGTCCGTCTCATTTCGGCACTTGGTGCATACAACCAGGTCCGCAAAATTCGAATGTGAACGTAATACGGATTGCACCAGGGAGTTTCCGTTAGGGTAGGTCAGTCGGAATTGAACTAGTTTCACCAAATTGACAGGTCGATGTTTGTGCAGAACCGAGATTGATTGTAAAGAAACAAATATGCGGACGAGTGTTTTTCTAGAGAAACTTGGAATTAATTTCGATCGAAAATTGGACCACGGAGTGTTTTGGAGGAAATAGATTTACAAAGTTGAGAAATATATTACTGTAAGAAATTATCGAACAACTTTATAAATGTTGTTTCATCAGGGTATGTTCTTATGATTTTCTTTGTTGCCTGAGGGATGCAGAACGGGTGATTGTCGCTTTTACACCCTCCATTCCAGAAGTAATCTAACTTTCTGAAAATAGATACAACCAGTATCAATTTTGATAGAAATCTTTTCCATTAATCGAAGTATTCACCGTCAGCATTGATACACAAATTCGCACGCGCCAACAGGTTGTCAAACGACTTCTCTATCTTCTTATTTTGGAATGGTCTTTAGCGCGTCGGTCACGTCACTTTTAATGACCTCTATCGAATCGTGCTGCTTTCCTTCCATTGTCAAATGCAGCTTAGAGAACATGTAATAGAGCGGGTGTCAAATGAGGAAAACAACTTATTCTCATTTTTTTATATTAACTTTTCACTTACACTTATATTTATAACTACTTTTAATTATCTCATCAACTAATTTGGTTGATATGATCTATAACCGATTGATTTTTTCAGATGAATGCTAGTAAGTACCGTGGTAGTTAAAATTCCCTTCTCGATTGAATCAAATTTATATGTTTTTCTCATGTTATAAATCATAGGCGTCCCTTCCGCAGACATCACAAACGCTTAACGTTTAGTGCAGTTTCTTCATTTCAGTTAAATAGTAAGCTTTATCGATGGGAACGACATACTCCGTTCTTCGATAACTGTCATTATTTATATTGAAAATAAATTATTTACTGTGGCTTATTGGGAAGAGATATTGAGATTTTTATGCGTAAACGAGCTAGTAAGTTCAGTCCATAAATATTAAAATAACGTGGAAATTTTGGACTACTGTATTTCAGGGTTTTTATATTACTTAGGCATAACTTCAGTATGAGGTGTGTACATGAATATTGGGTAGGTACATTACAAACATATAGTAGTCGCACGGAGCCAGATTATGTGAATAGGATGAATGTTGCAAGGTAATAATGTGATTTTCGAATAAGCTACTACGCTCATGGACATAGTTTAGGCATGATGAAATAAACCAACGGGCAAGGTAAGTGGACGATAGTTAACAAACAGATTTCGGCAACTTTCAAGTTGTGGATCTCCTACAAGTATTTGCAGTGCTTTCTTTTGCTTTATGAAAACATTCGGCACCTCCCCACAGAAGGATACAAATATTGCAACCTCCTCAATAACAGAGGTTCTCATTCTACGAAACGCGTAAATCACAGCTGATAACCGCTTTCCATTTCTTTTATATGCGTTCGCCATCAGAGTGAACTGTCTGTTTCAATACCAAAGAGCTTCATGGTGTCATCAACTTGTATATTGTTCTTTGTGGTGACTATCAAATTTTGCGTTTTTTCTAAATCTAATCGTAGATCATTAGCTTCAAACTAGTCCCGGGCTATTCGCATAGAGTGTTCAATTATTTTACTCATTGCAGTTCAATGGGGTCCTCATTCAGAATCGTTATGTCATGAGCAAAAATGCACAGTCCATTTGAGTTTGAATTCATCGAAAGATCGTTCATGTACAAAATAAGGAAAACCGATCCCAGGATTAAGCCTTGAGGAGCTCCTGTATTCGGCTCTTCTAGGCGGCTCAGAGTTGTTGTGTTATAGAGACTGATACCTTCCAGTTGGAGTGAAAAATAAAAAGTTAAGTCTAGGTCAGTTCTCAATTGTAGAAAATACCATTGCACATTAGTTGTACTCGTCTCATGACTATTAGCAGAAAGTTTCATGGATGTTATACCTGAAACCATCTCGTTATATTTCTCAAATTGTCAAATAACGAATCTGCAGCTTCTCAAAACGCGTTTTTAATTTCTTCATCTCGATAAAATTTCTCATTTTGTGCAATAATCTGGGACACATCGTATGATGCTACATTTGCAGCCTTATTTTCGTCAAATGCTGTCCCATTAACTGATTCTTTAATTGCTTCAATTCTTTCATTTCGATGGTAGAACGTAACGGAAATGATTCTGCGAAATTCGAATATACAGTTTTTTCTACATCTCAAGGTCAATCAAGATAATCTCGAAAAGAAGTAACAACGAATTTCTCCCATATACTACTGCGTTCGAAAAATAAGGTGACACTTGAATTTAAACTGCACGCGTAAATGGATTTGGTGCAATTCTTTTATTTTTAGGTTGGTAGGACTGTCTTTGATATCTGTTCCTAGGTTCACATCGAAATATTCATTCGTTTTGTAAGCTCCTAGAAGGGAATTTTTCGATTTTTATGTCTGCATTTGTTGAGCAAAGAATTTGTATTAAATTTTGTGTGCGGAATGAGTTTCTGCTGTTGATTCGTTGAGGATGGTGCAAAAAGTCTTTGGTGATGAGGCTTAGTCGAAAAAAAATGTTTACAAGTGGTATAAATAAGTTGAAGAGCGTCCCGGTAGACCATCAACCTCGACCGACGAGCTCACGTCCAAAAAATGAAAGATTTTATGCTTGAAAATCGTCGATTAACAATTAGAGACCTTTCTGATGATTTTGGTATTTCAAAAAGATCAGTCAATACCATTTTGAAGGATGTTATAGGTCTCAGACGCGTCAAACCTCGATTGGTACCGAAAACATTGAAGTGTATACAACATTGCTTTCTGACTATCAGAACAAAATGACACGCATTATTACAAGAGATGGGACGTGGATTTATGCTTACCAGAACTCAGAAACAACCGATTAATCAAGTGAATATCGTGCTCAAGGCAAGACTGAAAACGCCTTACAAAATCAAGGTCATAATGACTGCTTTGTTCGACTATCCCGGTGTTGTGCATTTTGAGTTACTTCTGCCGGGTCGTGCAGTCAACAGAGAATATTTTTCGAGCGTTATGCATCGTTTGTGTGAAACTATTCGCCTAAAGAAGCGGGAATTGTGGCGAGATAATTCCTCGTTTTTGAACCTATATTGTTCCACAACCGCCCTATTCACCTGATTTGGCACCCTGTGACTTCTAAGGATTCAGCAAATTCAAAAAACTGCTCCGGGGCACCGTTTTCAGTCAATAGAAGAGATACAAATCGCATCGAAGAGAGAGCTCAAGACCAAGCCGGAAATCGACTTCAATAACTGTTTTAAAGATAGGAAAATCCGTTGGCATAAGTGCAATGTATCTGGAGGGGATTTCTTTGAAGATGATTTAATGAATTTGGAAGAAAAATAAAGATTTTTCAGAATAAATGCTGAGTCACCTTACTTTTTGGATACGGCAGTATATATTAACCCATTCTGTATAATACGACCGAGAAGATACGAAACTTACGTCGATACCCAAACGTTTCCACAATACGATGCAGATATGACACGAATCCTTCGTCCTAAATTGCTAGACCGCCTGGCATTTCCATTCCGTCTTGATAATATTGTTTGGGTTCAGCGTGTGCTGTTCCGTTATGATTGATTCGGGCAACATGAATAATATCGAAGGCATGTTGATAGATCGACAAATCACATGTTTACGTTGTAGGTATCCCAGGTGGGTGGTATTCGAACTTAAGTACGATTTCCTGTTTACGCTCTACAAGACGCAGTTCACTGCAGCGATCTCTTCGGATAAGATTGCGTGGGTTTGCCCTACAATGCGGTCGATCTACTCTCTTTGAGAGGAAGTTATATCGGCGACAGTATTTCGGAAAATTTGAAAATGCATTAACAACAAGAGTCTGAGATATCAAGAAACGCATATCACTAGTACCTTATTCATTACTAACCTTAAACTTGTTTTACAGAGTGGACAGATTTCGGTGATCTAGTTCTTTTTTGCCCAACGTTTTTTGAATTATAATGCAAACTTCCGTTTTTTTTTAATATGAACCATAGGCAACTTTGATTTCGTTAGATAGTTTTCTTCATATCCAAAAATACATTAACGCCAACAAATAATCCAATCATCAGAACATTTTCATTTTCATACGCTTTTGTCTCCTATGTCTTCTATCGACTCACAACGGGTATCTCGAAGTGGTCATTCGAGTTTTGGAAAAAGGAAATCGTTGGCCGGAGCCTTATCAGATGAATACGGTGGATGATGCTAGTTGTTGAGTTTTTGTTCAGAAATTCATTCACAATGATAGCCTTGTAAGATGGTGCCTTAGTATGATGCAAAATCCAGTTTTCATTCCACAAATCTGACCTTTTTCGACGAATTTGCTCTCTCAAACGCCGCATAGCGCTCAGGTAATATTCATTATCTACCTTCTGGCAAGAATTCCGAGTGCACAACACCGCGATAAACAAAGAAAACAGTAGACATTACCTTGACTTTTGATCGACTTTGACGTGGTTTTTCGGTTTAGGTTCAGTAGGAAGGCGCCATTCCGAAGCTTGTTTGGTTTGAATGTCAAATTCATGAACCCATGTCTCATCACCAGTTACAATGCGTTTTAAGAATGAATTGACCCGTCTTAGCATGTCTACGCGATTAAATTTCTGAATACAATTGTTTAAAATGGTATAAATTGATTCGTGAGAGACAGAAGGTTCATTGCCTATCTATCTCAAACGTAAATGACGATTTTCAATTACCTTTTCCTTCACTTTATCGACGTTAACTTTAGTTGAAGATGTTGATGGCTGACAAGATCTCGACTGCTGTTGAATGCACTGTACCACTCGTATGCATCTGATTTTGATAAAGTCTGCCAACTTGACATCAACAAAATTTTCAGTCAATTGAAATAGCTTGAGTATGTTCTGTGCTCTCATTATAATATTTTGAAAATTAATTCTTGCAATGACAATTCAAGTAAATGATTCAACGATTTTTCATCTAGTTACAACTATTTTGTGATAAAAACATAAGCATAAAATCGTTCATTCCACCTCTTTGAAAGAACTCGTTATGCTGCTGCATGATTCAAGGCATTCTTTTGCTCCGTCCCACGACTAATTCTTTCATTTTGAGCACCAGCCTGGGTTTTGCGATATGCGATTTTCGTCGTCCCTCCGTGTATACTGTTTTTTTCTCAACTATTAGGAGGAGGCCATGCCTGTCATACCATAGCTGTGGATGTGATTGTTCACTTGCTTCTTGAATATCAAATTGTAAGTTATCGGAAAGATGTTCTATTGAAGCGAGTTCCACAGCTTACTAGCCTTGTAAGCAAAGGAATTGTTATAGAGAGAGGTACGTGGCGTTGATATACTTAGACGGCATGAGGATGAAAATTTTTCCACAAACCTGGTTTTTCTTTGGAACTGATTCTTTTCGGAACCAAGCCTTTCAGTTCATCATTACCATGGAAGTATCTGTAAAGAGAGTAAGATAACCAGTCTTTCGCCTTTGAGCGAGATATTGGAGATCTCTGAGTGGTCGATGTGGCACACTGTTTTCTTTTGGACACTATCCAATAGATGTTATGAATGTTTGGGTGCATGGAAACAGTGTTCCAGATCAGGTCGCACCTGCGCTTTGTATAAAATCATAAGCTGTGATGGCGTGAAATACTGTTTAGCCTGGAAAAAAAACTGAGTTTAGCAAAAGCAGATTTGACAATAGCTAACACATGGTCATGCCAGCAAACTTCAGTTTCACATCTAAGACGTTCAAAAATAACAAAATAGCCAAACTCAATCCGTTGAAGATACTACCAGCAACATTCGTTGCTTTTTCTACTATTTTAGCATCAGCATGATAGGATTTTGGAACTCTCAAGCGAGTTGATTATAATTCTAGTTATTGTTTTGCTTTTGCTTGTATCCACTAGCACAACGTTCCAAAAGAACATTGTTACTCAAATCTTCGTACATATGCTTCGTGGCTTCCAAAACCGTCAGCTAGCAGTGTGCATACTGGAAAGATTCCAGTGCCTAAAAAGCCGCAGCTTAAACGGTCCTAGGAACCGAGCGCCCAGAGACTCAATGGTTTATTACTAAGAAAAAAGTTTTCGAGAATATTTCTTGTTGTAGTATCAGAAAATTGCTTCAAGGTCTCTGTCTCTAAGATGACTCTTGTTAATCTCCTTGCTACGATCCTTATTTTCATATTTGGGGACGAATGAAAATCATAGGAGACAGGTCAGGAGAATATGGTGGATGAAGTTGCAATTCATTTCGTAACTCCAGCAGATAATGCCTTGTGCATTTCAGAAGACTTCACCTTGCCGGCTGCTTCATTTCACACTTGTAAAAATATATGACAGAAGTCTACACTCTT
This sequence comes from Cryptolaemus montrouzieri, assembly GCA_013387265.2. NCBI lineage: Eukaryota > Metazoa > Arthropoda > Insecta > Coleoptera > Coccinellidae > Cryptolaemus > Cryptolaemus montrouzieri. The sequence goes on from JABFTP020000001.1 coordinate 31,741,827, forward strand.
TTTTTTTGATGCACGCTTCCCAGGAATAAGCGAACGTGTTACACCACATGAGTGATAAGAATTGAGGTGTCTGAAAACATCAAAAATTCAAAAGTACGCAGGCTGTTGTATTTAAATTGAGGAGGAATTAATTGGTCATTGTTACATGACGCGCCTCGTAGAAAATGTTTTTGTTTCAAAACATTGCACGAATACACACAGTATAAGTCAGTGTTGCTCAAAATCATTTGAAATGAAATTTCCGATTTTCCTGCGTTTTCGGTAAGATTTTCCGCCTACATAAAAGACGAGCCAGTGTCATCCGTACGAATTTGGAAGCGTTCGAAACGTTTTCTTCTTCAATGAGAGAAAATCGCACCGGGAAATGTCCTAGTAGTACACACGGTCCCCCACCCCGGCACCTGCGGTCGATAAACGTCGTTTCGGTCGCCGTAGCAACCGTCAACAAGCTGACGTCAGGGCGCGGAGCGCCCCGATCGATCGACATAGCGCCGAGGGCACCACCGTAACACCGTTTCGGTAGCAGCGCGCCACTGACTACGCCAAACTATTATTGCGTCGCGAAACTGGGTCTAGACCTAGAACGGGCCGTGGCAGAGAAGTAGATCAAGTTTTTGAAATGTCGAGAAATGGGAGTTCACTGGCCCACTCCCTCGTAGGGTTCCTTTTATCAGACACGAAGGATGCATTCGAGCACTAACTTGAAACAGATGGAGATGCCTTTTAAAGATCGTAGTTTCATTGACATATGTACTAATTGCACTAAAACTCAGCATTTTGGTTGTGGTTTTCCTTATGGCAATCGCACCGTAAGGTGCTGCGCTGATGCCGTAATTTATTATGTAGCGTTTCTTGTAGAAAATTTATAGATCATCTTAATTATAAATATCTTGGTTGAAAGAACGGCCACGTTTGTTGAAAATTACTTCAAATACTGGGCCTTACTTACATTGACAATTCGCGAATTCTGATTGTGGATATATTGCCGTGCGATTGCTAAGTTATTATATCTGTTATAGAAATGAATATGTCTAATTGGGATATGGCACTAATCCGTAGGTAACAAATTTGATAATTTATAAAATTGAATTATTTTTTTTCAAAAGTTCGCTGCGCAAGTATGTCTGCATGCGTGTTATTAATTCACGACGTTCCATTCCTCAAAATGAAAATATTGAAGGTTATCTTCCGAATCCCGATACTCCCGATTCGAGCAAATCTTTTTCTACGCCGTAGAATTGTCTGCGCGTGACGGTTTGCGCGACGAATCGATTCGCAACCACGTGTTCTAAGGTGGAAATTCTCCGCATTCCTCTTCCATATCGATGCGTTTTCGCGGTTTCATTATAATCCGAAGCGGCGCGCTCTTACATCGCGAGATTATCTTGAGGATGCGCTGGCCGGGGAAAAGAACGTCATTATTCGTGTGGTTTTTTTCTCTATCATTCGTTATTGCAGGACATTGTTGTAGAGATATTAGAAAGATTCATTATTTCTATTTCTGTAGAATATATTTAGACAAGAGCAACAGTTCGATGAGTGTGAAGATGGACTCAGCTGAAATATTAAAAGGATGATGAAAATCTTAGGAATGAGTTGAAAGTTTGAGGGGATTATGAGTTATGTACAAATCCATCGATTACGCGAAGTGTTCCAAGACCAATTCCCTCAATAGGGATTATTAACCTCACTGGTAGCCATCGTTTTTATGAACTGTCAGAGATGTGTTAAATGTTCCTATTATTGATTCTAGTTACCATGTGGGAACAACACCATTAATCAATCACTCCGTGGTTACAAAGCCTACCCATGGTATATTCATTAAAATCCGATAGCAGGAAAGAAATCATAATAATGCTTCTTGATCGAATGAAATTGGATTCCATATCAAATTGGATTGGTTTTAAGAATATTAAGATTTGTATCAACTTATAAGTTTTGAAAACAGATTCAGTTGGATCTGATAGGTCAGCTAAAATTCAAACAAGAACTCATTTTTTCTACTAGGTGTCATTTATTTTTCAACATAAACTAAAAAAATCGAGCACTGTAAACAAACTAATTGACAGATTGTGGGCAAACTCCTCATCAGTATAGAAAACAGTTTTGCCAACTTTGCATCAACAAAAATTTTCAGTCAATTGAAATAGCTTAAGTATATTCTGTGCTCTCATTATAATAGTTTGAAAATTAATTCTTGCAATGACAATTCAAGTAAATGATTCAATGATTTTTCATCAAGTTACAACTATTGTGTGATAAAAACATAAGCATAAAATCGTTCATTCCACTTCCTTAAAATAACTCGTATGCAGCTGCTGCATGATTCAAGACATTCTTCTGCTCCGTCCCATGACGAATTCTTTCATTTCGAGCAACAGCCTGGGTTTTGCGATATGTGGTTTTCGTCATCCCTCCGTGTATACTGTTTTTCTTTCCTCAACTATTTGGAGGAGGCCATGCCTGTCATATCACAGCTGTGGATGTGATTGTTCACTTACTTCTTGAAGACCAAATTGTAAGTTATCGGAAAGATGTTCTATTGAAGCTAGTTCCACAGCTTACTAGCCTTGTAAGCAAATGAATTGTTATAGAGAGAGGTACGTGGCGTTGATACTCAGACGACATGAGGATGAAGGTTTTCCACAAACCTGGTTTTTCTTTGGAACTGATTCTTTTCGGAACCAAGCCTTTCAGTTCATCAGAGCATTTACCATGTAAGTATCTGTGAAAGAGAGAAAGATCAGCAGTCTGTCGCCTTTGAACGAGAGACTGGAGATCTCTGGATGGTCGATGTGGCACACTGTTTTCTTCTGGACACTATCCAATAGATGTTATGAATGTTTGGTTGCGTGGAAACAGTGTTCCAATCAGGTCGCACTTGCGCTTTGTATAAAATCATAAGCTGTGATGGCGTGAAATACTGTTTAGCCTGGAAAAAAAAACTGAGTTTAGCAAAAGCAGATTTGACAATGGCTAACACATGGTCATGCCAGCAAACTTCGGTTTCACATCTAAGACGTTCAAAAATAACAAAATAGCCAAACTCAATCCGTTGAAGATACTACCAGTAACATTCGTTGCTTTTTCTACTATTTTAGCATCAGCATGATAGGTTTTGGAACTTCCAAGCGAGTTGATTATAATTCTAGTTATTGTTTTGCTCTCACTTGTATCCTCTAGCACAACGTTCCAAAGAACATTGTTACTCAAATCTTCGTACATAGGCTAGAATGAGTTGAAAGTTTGAGGGGATTATGAGTTATGTACAAATCCATCCATTACGTGAAGTGTTCCAAGACCAATTCCCTCAATAGAGATTATTAACCTCACTGGTAGCCATCGTTTTTATGAACTGTCAGAGATGTGTTGAATGTTCCTATTATTGATTCTAGTTACCATGTGGGAACAGCACCATTAATCAATCACTCGGTGGTTACAAAGCCTACCCATGGTATATTCGTTAATATCCGATAGCAGGAAAGAAATTATAATAATGCTTCTTGTTCGAATGAAATTGGATTCCATATCAAATTGGATTGGTTTCAAGAATATTAAGATTTGTATTAACTTATAAGTTTTGAAAACAGATTCAGTTGGATCTGTCAGTTAAAATTTAAACAAGAACTCATTTTTTCTACTAGGTGTCATTTATTTTTCAACATAAACTCCTTTGGGGTTATACATTCATTCGAAAAAGTACCGGGAATTTGTCATTTGAACACAAAATATTTATTTTTCATCCAAATGTATTGTATCGCTTTCAAAGTACGCCCCTTCCGTAATATGTGTCTTTTATGTCTTCTATCTAATGAAAACGGCTACCTCGAAATGGTAATTTACGTTTTGGAAGAAGAAAAAAGTCGGCTGGAGCCATATCAGGTGAATACTGTGGTTATTCGATGGTATTTGTTGAAAGTTTTCCGTCAGAACTTTGTTCACAATGATAGCCTTGTAAGATGATGGCAAATCCGAGAGCTTTCTTTCCACAAATCTGGCGTTTTTCGATGAATTTGCTCTCTCAAACGCTCCATAACGCTCAGATGAAATTATTTATTTACCGCCTGACCTTTTGGCAAGAATTCCGAGTGCACAACACCGTGATTATGTAGGAAAACAGTCAGTATTACCTTGACTCTTGATCGACTTTGGTTTTTTCGGTGTTGGTTCAGTTGGAAAGCGCCATTCTGAAGCTTGTTGACTAGTTTGCATGTCAAACTTATAAACCCATGTCTCATCATCAGTTACAATGCGTTTCATGAATGTGGGGTCGGAATTGACTCGTTCTAGCATGTCTAGCGATCTTTATGCCATTCAATTTTTGAAGAAAATTCAGGTCGTTTGGAACTAGTCGAGCGGCAGCGAGTTTCATGCCCAAACAAATCACGATTTTCAATTACCATTTCCTTCACTTTATCGATGTTAACTTCAGTTGAAGATGTTGATGGCCGACCAGAGCGAGTCAAATCTTTCACCACATCTCGGCTAGTGTTGTAACGTTTTTTGTTCGAAATTTTTATCCATTCTAAAAATCGCAAAAACACTCGTGAGAACTAACAAACAGTTGTGCCAACTCAGATAGAAACAACAAAAATTTCGACAATCTTTTCAAGCAGGTTTTCAAAAATAAACACCTGGTACTTTCTTGTAGTTCTGTAGTCCGGTATTTTTCGAGAAAACGGTTGTAGCTTTCAGAAGTGCGTTCTCTCCCATTTTCATTACGAGGTGAACAATCTCTCGGGCTGAACTCTCCCCATTCTATCGATTCGTAATCTATGGGACAACTTTCTCCGAGCGGATAGGATAATTGAAACTTGTCAAGTCTATGATTAATTATCGAATACATTGTTTATATTCGCTTTCCACGCTTTGACATAAAACGACTTTTTACAATGGACTCGGAGACGGCAAATTAGTTCGGAAAATGATGGCGATTTCAATTTGTAACGTCTTGCCGCGATGAACGACAGATATAGATTACTGTCACGACAAGGGAGTTTCTATCACAAATGTTGATTGTAGGATGTAACATAAGTTCCGATTAAAAATGATATATTAAAAATGACGCGCCATTTACACAAATTATTTGCTGGTATGAAATGCATGTTCGATAAAAAACCCAACACTCAAACTTTTCGATGATTTTCTCAATGTTTGGAGTATGAGATATACTACAACGAGTCAGTTCCGACTCCATATTCGTAAAACGCATTGTAACTGGTGATGAGACATGTTTTTATGAGTTTGACATGCAAACCAGTCAACAATCTTCGGAACTAAACGGAAACCGAAAAAACCATGTCAAAGTCGACTGTTTACTTTGATTATTGCTTTATTGCGCACTCGGAATTCTTGTCAGAAGGTCAGACGGTAAATAAAGAATGATACTTGAGCGTTATGCCGCGTTTGTGGGAGCAAATTCGTCGAAAAAGGCCCGATTTGTGGAAAGAAAAGTCAAATGCCTGAAATGACTCCGGTTGACTCTTTTCTTTTTCCAAAACTCAAATTACCACCCGTTTTGAATCGATAGAAGACATACAAGAATTCGCGGCCAGAACTGAAAACGATTCTGGAATGAGCGTTTGAAAAATGTTTTGATGATTGGATAATTCGTTGGTGTAAATGTATTGTTTCATTGACCAATTCCCGGTCCTTTTTTTTACAGAATGTGTGTCACTTTAGCATAAGCATTAAGCCAATATTTCAATTCAGGAAATATTTTCTATCAAATATCCTAGTCATAATTTTCTTTCCTGAAAGTCGCCGTTTGCGTTACACTATATTACAAGAAAAAATAATCATCGTGAAAGTTTTTCAATAGTATTCTGGTGGGTTATACATTAATTACGTCGTAACGCCAGGAGAAAAATAAAAGGGGAAATACATAAAATCGAACGTAAAATGTCGCAATAAACGTGCGCCCCTAGATTGGCTGGGGAACGAAGGAGGACGTCGGTAATTACATTAGGAGATTGTATGACACGTGAACTTTGCACAAATGGCCAATGGACCAACAAGCACCTCGAATCGGCAGTAAAAGAATCAGGCGGATGGTGTAGGGGCCACCAAGGTGCTGGATACCAGCGTTTCCTAAAATGCGGGCCGGGGAAATGATCGAAACCAGGGGTTGAATTCTTAATTTATTTTAGAGCGAATTTCGGCAGATAATTCAACGGGTTTACGTCGACGGAATGTCCAGAATATAATTTATTGGTTTCTCAACTATTCATGAAAGATATACGAGTCACATAAGTTTTAACCAGGTCGAAATCTATGTCACCCAATTCGTGTAGAGCTGAAAATTGCAATGTTGAATGTTGAAGACCATACAATTATTATTGAAAATTGTCCCCATACTTTTTCTTCTGCGAGGTGTACCGGTATGAAATGATCGTTGAGATACAAATGTGTTGGTAGGGATTATTTGTTGTGAACGACCCTTAATTTTTTTTTCTGTTTCAGTCGGCATGACATTTGTCAAACATATTCAATAACCTTACAGTCATTGAACAAACAATATCATATTTCATTTTGTTGAAAATGTCAAATTTTCAAAGTGATTTGCGGAAAGCATTGATTTTTTGTTTCCATTTGAAGAAAAGTGCTGCGTAGTCGCATCCAGTGCTTGTTTGTGGTATCAACGGTTCAAAGATAATGATTTTGATGTGAGTAATGAAGAACGTGGAAGAACACAAAAAAGTTCGAAGTCGCCGAACTGCAAGCAGTATTGAATGAAGATGATACTTGGAATCGAAAGGAAATGGCAGCCATGTTAAATGTTGCACAACAATTTTATACCGTTTGAAAGATATGGAAAATATCTAAAAGTGTGGAAAATGGGTGCCACATGCATTGAAGGAAAGACAACTGGAAAACCGAAAAGACACTTTTGAAATTTTGCTTCGAAGACACGAAAGAAAATCAGTTTTGCACCGAATCGTCACTAGCTATGAAGAATAGATTTATTGTAAGAATCCTAAACGGAAAAAATTATGGGTTAATCCGGGACAACCATCAACTTCGACTGCAAAAATAGACTGTGTTTAGTGGGATAAGAAGGATGTGGTATATCATGAGCTTCTAAATCCTGTTGAAACTGTTAATACTAATTGCTACAGACAACAACTGATCAATTTGAACCACGCATTGATCGAAAAACGACCAGAACGGGCCAGAAGATACGGCAAAGTAATTTTTTACACGACAATGCACCTGCACACAAAGCCAAATCGGTTCAGGATACAATCAAAGTACTTGGCTTGGAGCTGCTACCCCACTGCCGTTTTCATCAGACTTGGCCTTTTCCGATTACCATTTGTTTTCATCGAAGGGACACGCGTAGGCTGAGCATCACTTTCATTTCTACGCAGAAGTAGAAAATTGGGTGTCTGATTGGTTTGCTTCAAATGACGAACATTTCTCTTGGCATGATATCCACAAATTGCCAGAAATGTGGTCAAAATGGGTGAAAAGCAATGGTCAATACTTTGAATAATTTTTTGTTACTTTCCCATTCAAAATTAGTATTTTATTTTCACAAAAAAACGCTCATTTCATACCGGTACACCTGGTAAGACTCCACTTCTGAGATATATGGATTCAAAAAGTTGAAGATTCGCATAATTTGTATATGACCTGTTCAATTGATTTTTGATTTTTGAAGCAAGAGGAATTCTTGATCAAATCCTAATATATACATATAAATACTGGATTTTTCCGGGAGAAAGCCTCTGACACTACTCGTTGGTATATTGATGTCATTGTCTGATAATGCTATAATTTGTATATATTCTGGTAGATTGATATGATTGATATATTCTCATAACATTCAACGTTATCCTAATATATAATGATTCCAGGATATGTTTTGATTATAATCATTGCCTGCCAATGTTATTAATTACCAGGTGATGAATTTATATTTTTCATGAAATCAGTTTGATTGCATGAACAGATATAACATATATATATATATATATATATATATATATATATATATATATATATATATATATATATATATATATATATATATATATATTTTCTTTTGTCTTGTCTAGGGATCATTTGTGCTCGTCTTTTATTCTCCCGAATTCGGAGAACGTGAAGGCAGATCTCATTGTTTGAAAATGTTTTGTCGTTGATATTTGATAGTGTCATTTTCAATTGAAGTTGCACGACTTCAACTATGCATCTTATAGAGATCTTACGATAGCTAAAATATGTTCTATTCTTCGTGAAAAGATATATTTGCTACAAATTATTTTTATTTTCTCCCAAGCCTGAACAGTATACATTATGTCAAGAAAGTACCTGTAATTGATTGATTAAGCACAAAGTATTTATTTTTCATCCATCGCCTTCCGAATTGATACAACTGCTAATCCAATCATCCGAACATATTCAAACGCTTTTTCCCAAATCTACTTCATTTCTTGCCGCGAATTCTCTTATATGTCTTCTATAGATTTGAAAGAAGAAAAAAGTCGACCGGCGCCATATCAGGTGAATACGGTGGTTGTTCGATGGTATTCACATTGCCTTGTGAGATGATGCATTAACGTGGTGCAAAATCTATGACAACAAATTCGCTTTCTCAAGCGCCGCATAACGCTCAGGTATTTACCGTCTGACCTGACAACAACTCCGAGTGAACAACTACGCGATAATCAAAGAAAACCATCACTTTTCATTGACTTTGACGTGGTTTTTTCTGTTTCGGTTGAGTAGGAAGGCGCCATTCCGAAGCTTCGTGACTAGTTTGCATATTTAACTCATAAGTCCATGTATCATCACCAATTACAATGAGTTTTTTCAATGTGGAGTCGGAATTGACTCGTTCAAGCATGTCTTCAGTGACCTTTACGCGATTCAATTTCTGAAGAAAATTCTTCTGTCAAACTTAAATGACGATTTTCAATAACCATTTCCTTCACTCTATCGACGTTAACTTCATTTGAAGATGTTGATGGCTGACCAGAGCAAGGCAAGTGTTCCACCACATCGCTGCCGCTGTTGAATGCACTGTACCTTTCATATGTGTTTTTGATGAAGTCGATTCACTTCATTTGTGAAACATTTTCGGCGATTCGGCACACGAAATTCTATATGCAATACAAAATTTCAGACAAATTCTCTGTACGATATTTTTATTGATTCTTAAAATCCCAGAACACACTTGTGAGACCCGACAAAATCGAGCACTGTAAACAAGTAGTAGTTTAAATAAATACTGCAATGACTTAGTTTTCGAAACTTCCTGTCATTGATACACTGATTGATTCAGCAGTGTTGGGGCCTTAATACTAGAATTTTCATTTATTTTCACGACTTGACTTGAAAATCAAGTTGCTTTACTTGACTGGAAATCAGGACAAGCTTTTCTTTTCAAAATTCGAGTCAGGTCGAGCTTAATTCTCATAAAAACTTGAAATTTCAAGCTTTTTCAATCGCAAAACTTGAAAGCTTGAATCAGAACACAATTGCAATGTCGCTTATCTTGAATCAAGATATTCTTTTTTTATATTTATATATTTTTTTTATATATGACTCTAACTTTCTCCAAAAGCGTTTTACTGACTATCGCCAAATATGATAAACCTTATGCGATATATTATTATACTCACACTTTTGGCTGCTAGGTGACGATACTACATAAACTTCTTGCAGTGTTCTATATATTATTACAGGATTTCAACGAATGATACGAAAAACCTCTGAAAGAATCATTTAATTTGAATCTATTCTATATTACGAAATGGGATGGGTTGAGTAGAGTATTCATCTATAAACCAATATTACATATATCTTATTAATCAATATGATTTAAAGTATGCATCTACAGCTGCAGAATAACATCTAAAATAAGAAAAAAAAAACCGTTAAGTTCATAAAAAAATGAATGAAAATAAATTTCGAGAATAACAGTAAGAGGACAGCCACTTATATATGTAAGTGTGAACGGAAGTCTAGAAATTAAAAACGAGTGACTGATTAAAAGTTGACAGACTGGTCAAGAACTGTAAGGAGCAAACTGTTCCACCTATCGAAAACTCGGTTTATTAAAAAGTGTTGTCTACTCGAGATGCGAAATTCTTCCCCTTTTCAGTTTATACGAATGTCCACGCAAGCGATGGTGGAAATTAAGCGTAAATACGTATTTGAGGTCACGGTGATCTCCGCACAGAATTCGATAGGTATAAATTAGAAGACCCCTAATAATCCTCTCGGCTAGGCTGTCCAGATCTGCGATGCGAAGTCGTTCCTCATATATTGGCCGAACAGCACCATACCTGAGCCTAGTCGCTCGGCGTTGGACCGACTCCAACAGGTTTCGGTCTCTAGCAAGACTAGCGGTGCCATACTCTACCACCAAACTCCAGCAAAGGCCTGACATAAGTTCGGTGTAGATCCGCTAACACTTTCGATGAAGCCTTGTGTGTTCAGAATAAACAATACCCAGATCACTGCTAATAGTTTCGCTAAGCTAATGTTATTAATAGTATAGTCGAATTTTTGGTTTGATTTACCAGCATGGAGAACCACACATTTCTCCACATTCAAAGGCAACATCCCGTCTTCACACCATTCGGAAACGAAGTTTAGATCTCTTTGAACTTGGGACACATGATGACGAGACTCCGCAGTAAAGCTTCGTGTTGTCAGAATATGAGGTAAAACTTGGGCGAATCTTCAGCAAATAGATACAGTCTGTTAAGTAAGAGCGTATACGGCTCTTTTTTCAGTTGGTAAATAGTAAAATCCTGATATTTTGTCAACAAGTGGACATAACCTCGACCTCTGAAAACTTTTTGAATAAATACATGGCGAAAAAGGATAGCTTCATACGCCGAATGCTTCAAGATAGTTTTCCTCTGCACCCACTCAAAAGGACCAAAAATGTCTTATGCAATGGCGGCAAAATTCTTGAAAAAGTCAAAGGCTTTTCCTCAAAAGCGGATGCAACGCTTCAAGGAATCGAAGAACGTCGATGACCTTCCCGATTGTGGCTCAACGGGGAGCGTGACGAAGAAGGATGAAAAAGAGATCGTGAGTTTGTGGAAAATATGCCAAGCGATTATTGCCGAGTGATTGGATACCTTATTAATGAGATTGCGACATGCTTCGTAAAATGTTAAATAAATATATGTAACGAGGGGTCTTGTTAAATAAATTCCTGGATAAATTATGGCGTATACGCTCTTACTTAACAGACTATATAAGAAAGAGGATGAGACCCAATACCGACCCCTGTAGAACCCCACTCATCACCGACCTTTCCCGCAATACCGCACCACCTACCCGAACAGAAAACTCTTGTTGCGCTGCGAAATGAATTGAATAGATCGAACGTACTAAGTTTTTAAATCCCAGTGTGTCGCATTCTGTATGATTAGGGATACTACCTACTTCTATTGCTCCTGTACGGGTACGACTACGAGCTATTAGCAAATTAAATTAATTTTATGCTCTTACAAGTATCAAGCTTTCAAGCAGCTTCAAAAAGCTTGATGTCAAATCAAGTTTTTATGATACAAAATCGAGTCCAGTCAAACCTCTGATTTTTCAACAGCTTGAATTTCAAGAAAAGGCTTTTCGAAAAATTTCCAATCTGCTAGACTCGATGAAACCCTACATAAATCCCATCCATTCTGAGGAATATGGTGCATTCACCGAAATACATGTAGCAACAAGTGACAGCAGCTGACATCGTGCTCTGATATCAGTGCCAATAAATTAGCGGAAATGAGATTATTCGTATTCTATCTAAGGATCCAGGAAGCATCCCGTCGAACCGCGCATAATAAAGCGCCTGAACCTCTTCGAGTAATTCGCGGGAATTCAATTGAAATTCTTAGTAGTAATTGGTAAAATTTTGGGAACTCCTGTACCCTCGCTGCGGGTACACGGCGCGGATTTGATGGAACGCAAAGGACTAGGCAGCCAGTATAGACTCAAGAGGGTGCGATTGTCATGACAACCGAATACGTGGCGGGAATAACACAGACTCGCAGGAGCCCCGCCGGCTGCTGGGTATTCCCCCGCCCCGTCGCGCTTCTTCGAGGCCTTCGGGAAAATACCACACCCGGTCCGTATCGCGGGCACGAGCGGGCCACGTGTTCCGGAGTTTCGTGAGCGAGGGCAGAAAAGATGGGATGATAAAGGGTAGCCGTTCTATTCCCTTGTTCCGAAATTGGGATATAGGCCGGTCGTCGTATTTGATGGAAATTTGGTTGAATGCGTCCGTTATAATAGGCGAGCATAAATATTGAGGGGATACGCTAATTTTCCAACATTTGTTGGATATAATTTCCCGCTCTATGGTTTTGATAATTTATTTGATGGGACTTTTAATTGGTCGAATAAAATAACCATGAAGCGAGTAATCGTTTAGCTATGTCATGGTTATAACCCATCAGGGTTTGTAAATTGCTTGCGAGGGGGTGGAAGGATCAGCTGGACGAAAATTAACACATTGACCTTTGATATTGGGATAGAGTAGACGTATTCTTTAATCTAGAATAATATGGGTTAGTATTTTGACTTTTCATTTAATATAAGCTCTTTATTCGCGGGGTATATGTTCCGTAATTATGCGCGAATACCAAAACCGTTAATATGGGATTATAGGGGATACGTTCCTATTAGTCGATTTGGTAAAGTCGTAGCGTAATAAATCTTTGGGTGACATGATGGTCATAGGATTGCCATTAACTATATTCTTATATATTATAATCCGGGATGCCAGAGTATAATATTGGCAATTCATGGTGTTCCATTTCTATTTTTCTCAAGAACTCATGAGCACTTAGTTGAATACCCATTAACTGATATGGAAACCGTTTTCATCTTACACAATAACCTGTATATGAGATCATTTTAGATGTGAATGAGTAATTCCTATCATGAATAATTTACAATGAACAAAACAGTTTTGATAACTCAGTGGTACACAGGTACCACCGCCCGCCAGATACGTTAAGACAAATGTCCACTCAGATAAGTATTAAGTATATTCTCCCAATTTAACCCCAAAAAAAGGTAATTATTACATAGATATATATCAAGAAGAGTTCTTGAAGTAGTTTTATCATTTGTATGCATCAGTTTACTTTCTGTTTCTTTCAAAATTTTAGAAAGACTTCTTTATCAGAGGTTAGAACCAATCATTGACAGAACTCTGTCCACTTCTCAGGGAGGTTTTCGAAAAAACTGGAATTGTTCTGATCAGGTTTTAGGTTTATCCACTTTCATTGAGACAGGATTTCAGGGTAAACTTAAAATAGGCGCTGTATTTGTAGATCTCTCTTCGACATATGACACAGTTTGGAAGGATGGTTTAGTTAATAAACTCTTTGAAGTAGTTCAATGTGGAAAAATTGTAAAGTCGATTGAAAATATGTTATCTGATAGAAGACTTCGAGTTTTCATCGGTGAGAAGAGCAGTAGATTTTACACTCTCAATGATGGCCTACCTCAGGGATCTGTTCTTGCACCTCTTCTCTTCAATTTATATATGTCTGACATCCCTGAAACTTCTACAAAGTTTATTTATGCTGATGATATCGCTTTCGTTTTTCGACACTAATGCAAATTGAGCATACACTGACTTCTGATTTAGATATTCTGAACATTTTCTTCAAAAAATGGCGTTTATGTCCTTCGAAAACTGAGGTTTCTTGTTTTCATCTGAATAATCATGAGAAGGATCTACTCTATACCGTCACAATCGTAATGTAGTATGACACTCAAATGAAAATAGTTTCTCCATTTGTCATCACATAAATAATCAATTTTCGAAATATTTCTTTATATTTATGAGTTTATCGTATGTGGTACAATATTATCGCCAACAAGTCACCCGAACGTCCTTGACATTTATTTCTGAAATAAATGTGTGAGCAGTTGAGGCACCATATCATGTTGTTTTGTGTCAGTCATTCTATAATTTTTCAATTTCAAATTTCATGAAGCTCTATCGTTGTTCGTTCAAGTAAATATAATAATATAATTGTGCCAAGGCACTTGGAATTTAAAGGAAATGCTGTTGTTTAACGAATTTATCATTTCCTTGATTCATGTTTTTTGAAAGAAATGAGACTAGGCATACATTCTGTCAAAAAGTACCGGAAATTGGTCAATGAAGAAGAAAACATTCATTTTTCATCCAAATTTGATGTATCGCTCTCAAAGTAGGCCTTTTCCTAAATAATATATTTACGCCAATGAATCAAAACATTTTTCAAACGTCTTTTCCGGAATCGACTTCAGTTTTTGCCGCGAATTCTCTTTTATGTCTTCTATCGATTCAAAACGGATACCTCGAAGTGGTAATTTGAGTTTTGGAAAAAGAAAAATGTCGTCATATCAGGTGAATATGGTGGAAGTTCGATGGTACTTGTTGAGTTTTTAGTCAGAAATTCTATCACAATGATACCCTTGTGAGATAGTGTATTATGGTGGTGCAAAATCCATGAGCTTTCTTTTCACATATCTGGCTTTTTTCGACTAATTTGCTCTCTCAAACGCCGCATAACGCTCAGGTCTTATTCTTTATTTACCGTCTAACGTTCTGGCAAGAATTCCGAGTGCACAACACCGCAATAATCAAAGAAAACAGTCAGCATTACCTTGACTTTTCATCGACTTTGAAGTGCTTTTTCGATTTCGAAACGGAATTGAATGTCTTGTTCGACAAATGTCTTCGAAAACTAGGAAATCAGCGATGACTGTTCAAACTGTTTTACGAAAACATAAATACAAGCCTTATGTTTTTGAAAAAGTTGCTTTTGAAGAACATGAGAGTGTTGAACGGCTCAAGTTTTCGAATTTCTTTCTTCAGAACCATGATTTGGTCTGATGAGTTTGCTTTCCATAACAATCTTCATTTCAATAAAAAAAAATAATTTCAGACATTGTTGCCAGAAGAATCTGCATAATACTCACACCACAAGAATTGTCGCATCACCTGGTATTCTGAATTCCACAATCGATTAAGCAGCTCGATGGCAGTTTCTTTGTCAATCTATGTTTTCGTTTGTTTGTTTCCATGTGATCTCAAACACGTCTGAAACAAGAATGAGTTTATTTGACTATCAGTATTCCGTCAATTTCTCTTCAGTTTTCTGTGTTTCTTGTTGATTTTTTTCGAATCTTTGAATATATTTTACTAGCTGCTGACCAGTTTTCATTGAAGGAAACTTGAATCCGAACAATTTTAATGAAATTCAGTTGGAAGGCGCCTTTCCGAAGCTTGTTGACTGGTTTGCATGTTAAACTCATAAACCCATGTCTCATCACCAGTTGCAATGCGTTTTATGAATATGGGGTCGGAATTGACTCGTTCTAGCATGTCTTCAGCGACGTTCACGCGATTTGATTTTTGAAGAAAATTCAGATCTTTTGGAACTAGTCGAGCTGCAACGCGTTTTCTTTTACCTGAAACGTAGGATGTTTACAAATTATAACTTCAAAACACACTTAAATATTCAATTTGTAACTCATTCAAAGTAATCGTACAACAACAATAAACAAGATATCACAATCAAACAGTGATTTCATCAAATAAGTCATACGAATAACTAATTAAGTAAATACCTATGTCTCTTAAACTTAAAAGACGATTTTCACCATATCCTTCACCTCATCGATGTCTACCCACCGTAGTAAGCCTTCTTAACATTTTCAGCTATTCAGCACACGAAATTCCATTTGCAATATTCGTTGTTCGATATTTCTATCCGTTGTAAAAATCGCAAAATGCACTAAATGACAGATCTAGTTCAAACTCCGCGGCAGTGTAAAAGACAGTTGTGTCAACTTAGCATCTACAAAAATTTTGACCATCGTTTTGATCAGAATTTTTGAATAATCAATTCCCGGTACTTTTTGACAGAATGTACAAAATGATGATGTCAAAATGAATGAATATATGTACATCCCTAATAAAAATTGATGAATATGTAAATTCGTTGTTTATTTGATTCGTACAGTCATTGTTGTGAACAGGTTGAACATGGGAAGTGCCTCGAATTTTTTGGGGTCCACAATATCGCGTTTCTGGAAACTTCAAATTCTGTTGAATTACATTGTAGGTCTCCTCTCCTTGTATCAATCTGCACCCGATGGGATAATCGCGAATTTCTTTATAACGGTGACAACTGCTTCTTGCCTGGGTCCCAGCATCTTCTGTTCTTTCTAAATAAACTGCATCTGTTATCCAATCCTGGAATATTCAATACTTAATAAAAGATATACTGAAATTATTTGTTACAGACATCAGAAATGGGATTTGGTAGTGAAGTAGCTCATTCATTTGCGTTTGTATTGGGATTAAATAATATTTTCAGTTTAATTCCTAGATGAGATTACTCTCATGAAAAACTGATTGATGTTATCGAGCACATTCTATATATCTGTGTCTGCACGGCTCTAAAATTTCTATCCAAATCAAAACTTATATTAATTTTTGTTTCAGGTAAGAAGCTTCTTCCAATTGCCATGTATTTGACGATTTGCATGTAAGTAATATTTCCGGTTAGAAGCAAATTTATGTCAGTTTTAAGTTGAATAGTTTCTCAACTCTTGATTGATAACCTGACTGGGCAAACTTGTCAGAATACTTCGAATTAAATAGGAAGCCCGTCTGGTATTATGTCCCAAAACTTGTGATAAATTGTTTGAAATCAAAGTATGCCTCAGACGAGATACAAAATCATTTTTTAAAGGACTTGACGAAAATTAGTATTCAGTATTCAGTATTCATTGGTGCTATTATACAAAAGTATTTACACACGTCATATCACAGAACAATATCACTAACAAATTACACCTTCAAAAGCAAACAAAGCGAATACCATAGAGTTCAGATTGTCAATTCTGAAAAGTTGAGTTTAAAATAATCATTAGTCTTATACAAACATATTCTATAATTAAAAATTTCTTGATTTTATTTTTGAATGATGCCACAGAAAGTCTACGCATACAAACAGGTGAAACATTATATAATTTGTAACAGTTTGGTCCATTCTGCGATCTCCTCAACCTATAAAACGGGATTCTTACATTATCTTTGCCTTTGGTACTATAGGAATGAAACTGGCTATTTAAAGTTACTAATTGTTGGTTTTTATGAGCATAGAGTAAACATTCAAGTATAAACAAGGTAGGATCAGGTTTTTCAGTTCCGTGAAAGAATTTTTACAACAATCGCTATAGCCCACTCCACCATCAATTCTCACCGCTCGTCGTTGTATTCGGAAAACACGATCAAACTCACTGCAATTTCCCCACACCAGCATACTGTATCTCGAATGTGTCTCAATAAGGGCAAAATAGTCAGTTCTCAGTACCTTCCCAGACAAAGAGCATGCCAAACTACGCAAGAGAAATGCATTCTTGCTGATTTTTTTAGCAAGCACATCACAATGAACCCCCCAAGTGAGACGCGAATCCAAATGAACAGCCAAAAAAAGAACACTTTTAGCCCCAAGAACTCTAACACCAAACACAACTCTCTCAGTCTTGTTGTTTTTCATGCTCAATAAATTACCCGAGAACCATTCCAAGGCCCTCGACTCCGTATGCGCAAACTTTTCTTCAGCTTCCACCAAATTATCACTAGGTACACATACAGTAGTGTCATCAGCAAACAGAATGTGAAGGCAGCCGCTCAGGTAATCCGGAAAATCATTAATAAATATGAGAAATAATAAAGGACCCATCACAGAACCCTGTGGTACTCCAACTTCAACTCTCTCCTTACCCGAGAAACAGCCATTTCGTTACCTAGTGCTTGTATCATTTTTTGTTTGCAATTTAAAGCAATTTCGTCATCGAAAAATGCAAACGATACGAGCTCCCCTGACAAGTACCACAAATGTCCTATAATTTCATTTGAAGCAACTTTGGATAGTACTGGATTTATATTTTCTAATATAATCAGATTTCTTAATCGCTGCAAGTCATTTCTCGGCGCAGACGAAGCAACAGAAGCTTGATACCAGTATCATATCATGACTGGAATAATGCAATAGTTTTTAATTCCATTTTCTTATTTTTGGTAATTTGAACCGGTGGCTAAATGATAAATACATAGCTTCTGCCATCCAGCGAATCTGCGATCCAGCGTGTATCTCAGGAAGTCCTCCTAGCTGAACAATGTTGAAGTTGAGCAGTTTTTTATAATCATCTCTAGGCTGATACTGGTTTAGTTGATTTTGACAAAGCTAATCATATCCTGAGCTACGTTTTGGACAAATTCCAGTAAATGAGGATCAGATTACTGTTTTGTAGTCGATCTGGTCAACTTTACTCCAGTAATTATTGAAATATTTTGAAAATTGTAATATCGGGTCTACTTGAAGGACCTAATGCTGTGCTTACGACAGCTCCTAACATTATCTCTAGTATATGATGGCGACATGCAAGGCAAAGCATATCTTTCTCCATTTTGTTGCTCCAGTAGTATGCATGCATTTCTTAGTTCCGAGTTGACTGTCATTGTATCAAAGCACACGCACTTTTTTTATCTCTCAATCCTCATTGCAGTGTTGTACCATAGACAGCTGACGCACATTCCTCTCCTGTTGCAAGTTCCAATTTTGGGACCGATAGTAGCTGAACGATTCCTTGCCTTTTCCAATATTGCCAAGACGTCGCAAGCAGTCAAAGTCGCAGAATCTCGAGTGCATTTATTGTTTTCATTTCTGTAGTTGAAAAACAACTGTAACACTTCTTTGATTGATGGCAACTTTGTTGCCCTCGAATTTGTCGTCATTTTTTTGTTTTATTTCTTGTGGAAACAGATCCACTTTCTCCCTTGTTCGAAGGCATAACATAATAAGCGACGAAAACGAAAACGATGACTAGCAGTCTCACTTACGGTCGAAACGGAACTAACTTGAGCGGGTTGCGGTGCGTGCCCTTGAGAATGTTGGGCAAGAGAGGGGTGAATGTAGTCAAATTGGGAACAAGTGCTCGTTAACGTGTCGTATGAACAAACAAAACTCATACCCAGTTGTGAATTCCTTCATGAAAATTTTTTTTGATCGTTGTTGTTAATGGCCATACTACGTCACTGATTTTATTCTTCGAAAGTTGGCATAGATCCTAATTTGCTTTCTAAAGACGAGCAGATTTTGAATTATCCGAAAGTAAACACAATTTTTTTTAATCTACTTATACCTTCTGTATCTTGGAAACGAAGCCTGTCATATACATAAATCAATCATGTTCTTATTAAACCTTTACGAAATGAAAGCTGTACTAAAGGATCATCTTGTATAGTATCAGCATAAATGTCTCATCAACATAATTGTTATAAATGGAATTGTACTTGTACTTCGTTCGAACAGCTGGTTCATTAGAAATCAACCCAGAAAGTAGCTTTATCAGACAAAATTTTCTAACTCAATTAAGAGCCCTAAAAGTAATTTTCAACAGAAACGTATAATTCAATTTTATGTTCATATGCATTGTTGTTGTTAACTCATTGCGGTTTCGCCAGATTCGACGCGAACGTAAAGGGGGTACATGTAGTGTGTACCCCCTGACCTTTTCTCTTCCTCGCGGAGTCTGCGAGAAAAGTCCCATTGGAGCGGTTTTGGGCACACGATCGATAGAGGCTGTTCTGCTTCGCTGCCACTAACTATCCCCTTTCTCCCCTACCTCCTCCATCCCCTCAGGACGCCAACGCGCCGTGCCTTCCAAGGCCACATGGCGTCGCGACGGACGAGTCGTCTACTACGCGTCACTGGCCGTAAACGGCGCTGTGTTATTGCGAAAACCCGGCCGACGTTATTGGCTCCGTGACCTGCAGCCGGCCAGTGGGTGCTGTCTTTATATTCGCGAAGGTATGAATAACGCCAAGGGTCCCTTGTGAACAGCGGCCTACAAACACATCGTTTTCCGGATACAGGGTGTTCAGATTGAAAAAAAAATTGGATTTGAGATATTGACCACAAATTTCATCATCATATCTGTTGTACTTATTTAATTTTTTATTTACTGCTTCCCATGAATAAAAGTCCGTGAATATTAAATCTGGAGACGTTGAGGGCCATGGAACATTACTTCTCCGATTACGAATCAATATTGGAAGATAGTCAATAATAGAAAACGAGTTTATGACAACAATTCTAAGACGATTTCTGTTGATATTATACATGAATAGAATGAACGAATTGAGAGCGTTTAAAGACTACATTGTTTTTCGAAGTATGCTCTGCGAGATAAATAAACTTTTGCATTTGTTCGAACCAATTCTGAAAGCGATATTCCAATCGTTTGCTGCTACCTAGAGGTTCATTTTCAGTACTAACAGTTGATTAATGGTGTCATCTATGTCTCAGCATGCAAAACATATAAGACGTTTATCATATTTTCACAAAATTGTGTTCAATTAAGATCTATACTGATCTGTGGAAAATCGCCTTATTTTGGCTTAACATGCTCAAAAATGATGAGAAACATAAGGCAACCTATTTGAAAATAATTTCAAGACATGCAACAAATCAGTGTATAATTTTTTTCTATACACAGGGTGTCAATAAGGTGCGAAAGATTTCACGGGGTGATTTCTCAAGCCATTTTGTGAACAAGTTCCCATGAACATATGTCCGCAAACTTTTCGTTACCGAAATACAGGGTGTTGAAATCTTTAGATTTTTTTCAGTTTTTTCTTATGATTACTACAGTTTTTTTTCAAAGACTGTCTACTTGAGGGTCCTTGTTGGTACACAGATGGCTCAAAAACTGAAAAATGTGTTGGAGCTGGTGTCTACGGTCGAGGTGCCGCCAAACTGTCTTTCAAGCAGAAATATTCGCCATTGACCACTGTGCTAACATCTTGCTTGCGGGGGGATTAACAATTAGGTCAATTAAAATCCTCACCGATAGCCAAGCTGCACTGAAAGCATTGGCATCCGATACCTGTACGTCACTTATGGTGCAGGAATGTCGCTCCACCCTTACCGAACTAGGAGAGCTGAGGAGGCTCCGTCTAATATGAATTCCTGGTCACTCGGGCATTAAGGGAAATGAGAAGGCGGACTCATTGGCTGCTCGAGGAACTAACCTGGAGTTCATAGGACCGGAGCCTAAGCTCGGAAATCCCCTGGAAAATGCGAGGATGGAAAACAACCGATGGCTGAACTTGAGGGTACGTGAGCATTGGATAAGCCTTCCAGGTCTCAGACACGCTCGACGTGTCATCAGTGGACCTTCCACTACAAAAGCCAAGGCCTGGCTTAAACTCTCTAGGTTGGAACTGAGAGTTCCATACTAACGGGGCATTGTCGCCTCAGGAAACACCTAAATAAATTAGGGTTGATTGAGGATCCGACATGTAGACTATGTGAAGAAGATATAGAATCAATGGAACATCTTTTGTGCGAGTGCCCAGCTGGGGATAGGGTCAGAATGGAAGAACTTGCAAACTGAAGCTGACTGAGCTTATTGAGCTCTCATCCACGAAACTCGTATGCTTTACGAGAAGGAATGAGAGCGTGGATGAAATTTAGGACAGAGTGTGCCACTGGATCGCAGTGGCCGGGCTACTAAGCAGCCGTCACTCAAATAATAATAAAAAAAATACTACAGTTTTTCAGATATTCATTTCAAACTCGGCATATATGTGTCTTTTTAAAATCAACATAATCAGACCACAGAAACAATTAATCAATTTTATGTGTACGGTGGAAGCAATGATCGTTTGGAGGTTTATTTCACTAGTAGACGGCTGTCATGATGATTTCTTTTATTGACAGCTCTAAACTGGTTGTTATAAACTCACTTTCGTTCATATTTCGCTGATAGGCAGTGATAGTTGCAGTGCCTCTGTCGAAAATTCATTAAGATGGAGGTTTATTCAAAGGCAGTAATGAACGACAAGCATTTCATCTACGACTTCTCTAACGGTAATTCCCTCAGAAGCTTCGAGAAACAGGTAGTTTCAAAACTATAAAATGATTTGTGGTTGCCATCGGGATTCTAGAACACCAAAATTAGAAGCTGTAGTCTATTTAATTGACGAGCGCCGGCTCAGTGGCGTATGGGATATGATTCTCGTCTCCTACGCAGAGTTGCCTGGGTTCAATCCTACAAAGTCAGTGCGATTTTTCGGATTCTGGGAATCGCTTGAGTGTCCATCTTTCGGAGGAGATGTAAAGCTGTCGGTCCTGTCTAACAGAGATGTGTTGGACATTAAAGATCCCTTCCCTTGACACGAGAGGGGTTCGGCAAAATTCCCGGGTTAGTGAGGTGACAGAATTCCCCGGCGTGTCATTAGCCGAAAGGCAGAAACAGAGCACGTTAAAGGAAAAACAAACAAACAATTGACGAGCAACCCGATAACAGTACTAGGAAAATTGCTTCATTGCTACCTGTTGATCATATGACGATATTTGCAATCTTAACAGAAAAGGTCTTATATGTAGGTTGCCGTCAAATTTTACGCCTCTGGCACTTTAACTGTTGATAGCTCCCATCCGACAATTGCGTCATGTATTTTGACATTTTTTAACCTAAACCTACTTACAACCTCTTGTATGAGTGAGTTTTATTTTGTTTATAGTCATTTGAAAAATTCATGTTGAAAAAAATAGACTTAACAATAATGGAATAATGGAACATTTTCGGGCGATTTTTTTCCCTCAAACTAGTTTCGACTTTTGGTGATGAAGCTCCACACTTGGCCACTGTGAAACGCTGGTACAACGTATTCTATCTGGGCTAGGCTTCACTCAGTAACGAACTTCGTGAAGGTCGTCCAAAATCAGGTGTTTTGCCACAAACCATCGATGCTGTGCGCAAAATAATACACGATGATCAACGTGTGTTACTGTGAGATTGAGACAACCCTGAACATTAGTTTCACCAGTGTACATTCAATATTGCATGAATATTTGGCTGTCAAAAAGATTTGTTCGCGTTGGATTCCACACAACTTAACAACTGCTCAAAAGAAGGCTCGCGTCGTTTGGTGCGAAGAAACGTTGAAAAAATTCGACCTCGATGCTTCAAAAGACGTTTGGTAAATCGTTGCAGGCAACGAATCTTGGATATATGTGTACGAGCCCGAAACTAAACAGCAATCAACACTATACGAATGGTCGCCTATTTTTTCAGGAAAACCGGACATGTCGCCACCATGGCATTAGAGCAATGTTGAACGGTCAATTCTGAATGGTATACAACCATTTGTTTGCCGCAAGTGTTCGACGAGTTGGGGAAATCAAATCGAAGAACTAAAACTATTCTGCATCATGAAACCTCACACACATCAACGAATACGAAGGAGTAGTTGAACACCCAAAACATTGAAATAATGGGTCATCCACCTTATAATCCCGATTTGGCACCTAATGACTTCTTTTTGTTGACACTATGGGTCTGTCAAGACAAGCCAAACCCAACAAAAGCTGTTAGTGTACGAAGCAGTTGGTCGCCTGTTTTTCAGGAAAACCAAACATGCCGCCACCATAGCATCAGAGCCACGTAGAACGGTCAATTCTGAATGGTATACAACCATTTGTTTGCCTCAAGTTGAGGAAATGAAACCGAAGATCTAAAATTCAGTATCATGACAATGCAAGCTCACAGTCATCAGCCCATACGATGGAGTAGTTGAACACCCAAAACATTGAATTAATGGGCTATCCACTTTATAATCCCGATTTGGGCCCTAACGACTTCTTTTTGTTTGCGCACATCAAGAAAGACCGCGTGAACAACGATTTTTGACGACAGAAGAGGCAGTTGAAGTCATCCAAAACCATGTTTTGGAGGTATCTCATTTGTAGTGGCAAAAGTTTTCGAAAATTGGTTTAACCGCATGCAAAATTGGTGGAGAATATTTCGAAAAACAATAATACTATTTTTTCCTTAAGTTACTTGTTTTCTGTTTTCTTTGTCGAGCCCAACATTTATAAGGCAACCTACATATCCATATCTTGTACACCGAGTACAGGCAGTGTTACCTCATGGTTTTTCTAACGGTCTCTCATTTTCGCTGTGGATGCTAGAAATGGTTAGACAACAACCTGAATTTCTGAAGCATATTTTATTCACGGACGAAGCTTTTCGAGAGATGCCATAATTAATAACCATAACACCCACATATGGGCGAAATAAAATCCTCATACTTTCGTTGAAGCTCATCCCCAGGAAAAATTTTCTCTGAACATGTGGATTGGAATGATTGGAGAACACCTAATTGGTCCGCATTTCCTTCCACCTGGATTGAATGGAGATTCATACACTCAGTTTCTAACCAAAGATATGCTGGATCTACTTAATCCTTCTCCTATAGGTAACAGGACAGTAAAGTGGTACATGCACGATAAAGCTCCTGCTCATTGTAATATAAAAGCACGTCAACGTTTGAACGAAACATATCCAGATCGCTGGATAGGGGAGGTGGACCCCAATTTTGGCCAGCTCGTTCACCTGATTTGAATCCAATAGACTTTTCTTCTTGAGGACATTCGAAAATATTGGTTTACACCACTCATCTACAAGACGCGGAAGACTTAGGAAACCGCATTATCATTTCCTCTAGTTATTCAAGATACTCATGGAATCTTTAATCGGATACAAAGATTTATATATCGACGTCTAGAGTGAAGGAGGCCATTTTTAGCACTTATTATGATCGCTTTCTTTACATTATGTTTTCATCAAGCACATTAATTGATCGATTGTTCACACAACAATTAAAAAAGATTAGAAATTAATTGAAAATTTATAAAAAGATTGCCCGGGGCGTACTAAAAAGAGTTGTAGGGGCGGAAAGAACACGTGACCTATGAAATAGTACCAGCCTGTAGGTTTTCATAATTGTTTCTGTGATTTGATTATGTAGATTTTGAAAAGGCTCCTATGTGCCGAATGTGAACTGAGTATCTGAAAAACTGCAGTAATCATGAAAAAATTTTAAGATTTCAACACCCTGTATGTCTGTAACGAAGCATTTGCGGACATATGTTCATGGGAACTTTTCGTCATAAAATGGCTTGAGGAATCACGTCGTTTCATTTACACCCTGTATATTTTCGGACACGTTGAACCAATAGCGGTTCATCCTGGTATACATTCATGAAAGAAATTGATTTCTCGTCTGCGAAACGACAATCTTATCCACAGCGCTGCCAGGTTGTGTATCCGCAAAATAATGAACTCATTTTTTTTTGTGTCGACGTTTAGTCTGCGATACCCGTACGGGAAATTGTAGTTTAAAAGGTCATAGTTCACAGGGTCACCGGAATGGGGAGTATTTAATGGAGGAATGCAGCGCCAGGAAATTTCTGCTCCCCCTCCATTCGGCGTACGTTTTCAGCCAGACCCTCCGAGGATCTTCCAACCTAATTACGTATGCAGCAGTTCTGGCTGATACTGGCTTGTTATTGATGGGCTATTTTGAAATGCAGTATTGTAGAGAATGTTTCATTACTGACCCTCGCCAAGATTATTAAATACTTCCTAAGTCCTGCAGTTTGAGTACAGGGGGTTTCTCGAGAACAGCTCGAAACTTCAGAGTTAAATTCGTTGGTCTATTTCCAAAAGATGATGTACGAGGGTGAATTAATGAAGTATGAACACGCTTTTCTCAACTGGGTGTCACATATGTCTCAACATAATTTTCTTTTAGGTTAGTTCACTTGCTCAAGCAATGCTGGAGGTTTTGGATGCTATTTTTGTAGAAATCTTTCCCAAGGTTCGTGGAATACGCCTTTGTTTCTGAGATGACAATCGAATCTCCGTCTTCCGAGTTATATTCTCATGTGGAAGTAAATATAAATGACTGGGGGCCAGGTCAGGAGAACACGGTGGTATTGGTCTAACGGTGATAATATTCTCCGTTTATAGTCTTTCGTTTTTGGAGAAAACCAATGGGTATAACGTGCTGTGTATCCTAAAAGGCGGTGGTCTTCACCTTACCTGCCGATGGAACCACTTTGGCTTCTTTGGATGCATTGCCACCACTGTTCAGATTGCTGCTTTGTCCAAGGCATGTACAAATCAAACCATATTTCATTTGTCATACTGGAATGGCGCAGAAACTTAGGGTTTTGTTCAAAGAACCGAAAATTAGCTAGTTCGTCCGTCGGTTGGATTCTTTCCAGAGCCAAACCCTCTGCAGAGCATTTGCCATGGAAGTATCGATAAAGAAGAGAAAGACTAGCAAATTGCCGCCTTTAAGCAAGTGGGTGGAGATCACGCATGATCTATAGCTGGACAATGAGGCGCAGTGCTCTCACTATCCAATAGATGTAATAAATGTTTGGCTTCAGAGCCCCACACATGGGGACAGTATTCCATACTAGGTCGCACCTGTGCTTCGTATGAAAACATCAGCAATTTTCGAAATCAAACTGCTCGTTCTTCCAGAGGAGCACATATTCGAGAAAAATCACTACACATAGTTCTCTTAATCTGCTTTCATTCTTGAAATTCAGCCCTCCTCTAAAACTTCAATCTCAAATGTCCATGAGGAACATATCCTTTGGGCACATTAATGGACGAAGCATCTCCAATACTGACATATCTCGTTTTAGTATTTGTACTCAATGTGAACTGCCGGATGGAAATATGATGGCGTGCAGTACTGCTTGTGAAGTACTGCTTAGCCATGAAAAGAAAAATTGAGTTCTGCAGAAGCAGATTTGGGAATGACTGACACATGGTCATGCCAGCAAACTCCGGTGTTGACTATGATGCCGAGTAGATGCATCTTCGTTTCTGTGGCAATTCGATGTCTTTGAATGATCAAAGGAGGTTCTCCACTTTTTTGGATAGCGTAGGCTGCATCTTGATATCGTTAAAGTTCATTCGACCTTACTCTGATATCTTCCCCAAGCTTGAATTTTGTGACCTGTTTCATTGGTATCTTGATTGGTGTGACTCCTTTGCAATTATAGGATGAAGATAATGACTGGAGGTTGCTCAACAGCCCGACCTCTGCGACCCAGTGGTCTATTGTGACACACTCCGTCCTAAATCGCACCCACAAGTCCGATCCTCTTGTGAAGAATATAAGCTTTGTGGGCGAGACTGAAATCTGTTGGAGACATCGTCATTATTTTCGACAGCCAGAATAACTGTATCGTCAGCGTACATTTGCTTTTAAAACTTTTAAACTTTTAATGCGTCGATTATTGCTAGAAGGTCATCAACCAGCAGAGACCACTATTCCTCCCAGAGGGCAGCATCTTCCTTCCACAAAACTAACTACTTCCCCTGTCAGGGAAGTGTTGATCACTCTGACATTTAGCATGTTGCTAATCCATTCCGCAATGATATTTCCTACTCTACTACTACCGCATAGTGATCTATTAGGGGCCGCATCAAAAGCACCCTAAATGTTCATGAAGGCAGCAGCTACAGTCTCCTTGCGGTTCAGAGACTGAATGATCCTTACGATCAGGTTGTGAAGTGCCAGATCAGTTGATTTTCATTTTTGGAAGACTTATTGATGTTCACTCAGTGGCTTCAGATCATTCCTGATGAATCTCTTCAGAACCATGAGACTATTATTTAAATTGGGTTCGATTATACAATCATAACCTTCCGCCAGCAGGTTGGAATAACATCCCAGGCCAGACTCGACCGGGAAACCTAGCCGAAGGAGATGTGGAAGAAAACGTCCATCCCTTTCTGCAGCAAGGCAGGCAAGATGCCATTCTCCCCAATCGTCCTTGTTTGACCTTTAAACAGGCCCTTCAGGCGACGATTTCACAGCTATCAAGACACCGACATTCTGGGAAGTGTGTTTTCGCAAGAATCTTCAACATCTCTCTTCCAGCGTCACTGTTCTGCCCATCGGGGCCCTTTACAGATAGCAGTTACAGCACTGTTATATAGTTATATTCTGTTTACGGTGGAGTGGAGCAGATCATTGATCTGCAACCGAAGAAGAGTTGGCAAGAGTATGGATCCCAGGAGTATTCCTACATAAACCTGAAAAGATTCACTCGTTACACCATCAACTACCACATGAATCGAATGAGGAGAAATCTACAGATACAACCACAATTTTTTCGGATTCATATGCGTGCCAATCCCTGTCGGATAACCCTAAATGGAGATTATGTCGAACAATAAATGACACCCAGTGGGCAAAGGCATTTTATGCTAACTGATCAGTTCCCTTACATACTGAAATAATTTGTTACTCATATCAGAAGTGGGATTCGATTATGAAGAAGTATATTGAACATTATTCACGTTGGTATTAGGATTTAAATTATTAGATGATGCTAGATAAGATATCGCATATGCAGACAGTATTTGCGGTACCGTTAATCTTTGCATTTTTTCTTGTCAATTATTCCGCGTATGTTCATTCAAATCTCGTTAAGATGGTCGGAAAGATGAAGGTTCGTACGCGGGAGGTCTCGCGTGACAAATCGCCGGAGAAAGGTCTTTACGGCTAAACGGGCATCTATTTTACAAATGAATTCGCCGTACAAGATGTGCGTGACAAATTCTATCGATCGAAAGCGGCAATTTTTTTTTTTCATTCATGGGAACGGTCTTAATGTCGTATTCCCCGCGCATTCCGGAGCGCGATGTGTTACGAAGGAATGCTCTTTCACGTTATTGAGAATTCGAGAAACATTAACCGAAGGAGTCGTTTTGCGTCGTCGACATGATAATTATTTTCGAAAACGTTGTAACGGAGTGAATTATGGAGCGAGCGATATGGTATGTAGAAAAACTATCTGCGGGTTACGATATTGTGTTTGTTCAATTGGATAATAATTGTGTAGTGATGTTTTACATTATTGTAATGAGTGTGCCGCGTCACATTTGCCTGATTACAAGTGTCAGTTATGCGATTGTTTGTAAAGAAAACACGAGTAATTAGTTAAAACATGACTACTGAATTTGTATGTGGGATTGATGTAAATTAAATGGCCATATTTTATATTGTTTCAACTAACTAGCACGTTATTGGTTTGTTCCAGAAGTATTCATTCCACTTTCATATTTCTAACCTGTTATTTTACTAGGGATGCCTTTTTTGTTTTGCATGCTGGAACATAGGAGACACTATTAGTCCCTTTCTAAATTATTAATATACACCCTCCATTCCAAAAGTAACCGAACTATTCTAAAAGAACAGTACTACTAGTGCCATCTGTTGTAATATTGTTCCCGTCAGTAACTTAGTACTTCATTGACAGCTGTTGAAAATTTCATGACATTTGTATCTAAACAACTTGAGTTATTGCGTCATGTTAGTGCAGTTAGTTTAGGTCGGAGTTTTAAACAAAGAACTTGAAAACTTCGTACATCTTTCACCGAAACGCACCAAATGCTACAAACTGCGTATGGAAGATGAAATAAAAAAAAACATCGGTGAAATTTATTGAAATGGATTAAGGCATTCCTCAAAAAACTGTATAATGCATTTCGACCAAAGCATTGGGCTTTACCTTAATTCGTGGTTTGTAGCACACATACTCACAGACGCCCAATAATACAATCGGATTGAGCATAGCAGAGACATCATCAAAAGTGCTAGAAAGTTCATAAAGTTCTCGAAAACGATTGTGGCTGGTAACGAGACGTAGTGTTTTCATCCTAGTCACCTGATCTGGCCCCCTGCTACTAAAATGCATTTGACGATGATTGGAAAGGGACACGATTCGATTGAGGCATTTGAAAGTGCCGTAACTGACACGCTATAGACCATTCCAAGAAAGAAGATAGAGAAGTCGTTTGACAAGCTGTTGGCATGTGCAAATTCTTGTATCAATGCAGAAGGCGAATAGATTGATTAATAAATAAGATTTCTATCAAAATTAATACTGGTTGTTTGTATTTTCAAAGAGTTCGGTTACTTTTGGAATGAAGGGTGTTAAGTCAAAATTTGAGGCTGTTTTAGCCATACAAACTATCAAAGTTGACAAGTTGAAAATGGAATTAAACCGTTAGAATTTTCGTGCAATAATTTCAATTCAACATATCTGATACTAGCGACCTACGCTCTGGGCGACCTTCGACGGCTAAAATAGACGACAACAACGAACGGTTGATCTGCTATGTATGAAGTTCGCCGATCAATTGTACGAGAATTGGGATGCGATATTCATGATATTCGTATGCATCATATAACCATCAAGGGGAAAACTGAGCTGGTTCTGATACGGGAGATGTCCTGTTGATACATACATTCTGTGCGTACCGATTTAGTTTTATTTAAAAAATTGAGATTAATAAGATTTTCAATAAAATGAGAGAGTAATATACTGCAATCGGCCATTTTGACTGAAACGCCAATCACAGCGCATGACGTCATACTTATGTAAGCTTCACTGTGTTTTGATTACCTACTACTGATTGCGCGTTACGATTGATTTTATATTTGTTTTTGTGATTTTACAACACGAATCTATCTATAACAATGGAACCAGGCTTTGTTAAGGCAAACAGCTCAAATTTGCCCAGGATCGATTTATTGTAGTTGGTGAGGTCCTCGCAACAAATAAAGAATTTTGCTCGTCCGAATTTAGAAACATGAAAACCTCTTTGTAAGTATATTTTATTTGTATTTATCTTTAACACTAGATACAAATATGACCAAGTAGTAATCAGACTCGTTTTAAACTCGAAGAAGTTTATTTTGTTTTACTTTCATAGGTTATTTTTACAATAAACTTTTCATTTTTATTTTATTTTTGAGGTTAGCTCCTTGCAGTATAGGTATATATGTTTGCTATTTGAGAGTTATTACCTAACATACATACTCAAAGGATTTATACTTGGTCTTGATGAGTTACTATTAACATCATGCTTGATTTTAAATGGTGATGTAGAAACAGAATGTAGACACGGCTTCAATGGTGATGTCATCTGATTCACCAAATTATCTTTTGTTTGGTTAGCTTTACTTCTGAATGTTTAACATATGTGTACTTGAATTGCTTTATCCAACATTCTTGGTGGCAATTGGGGAACTTCTTCAACAATCTGCTGAACTGTAAAACAAATGTTTTGTTTTTAAGTGCAATGTTATAATTATGAACACAAATATAAAATTACAAGGCTACAAAAAATCTATCAAGTGTATCACAGAATGAATCTCAAACGTGATCAAAGTGATCTTCACATAAATAAAGTGGCGAATTTGTCTTTATCTTTACATCGTTCGGGTTTCGTCGTGCAAGCTTTAACCATTTATCTCTTATGGTTTTCTTGTATGGGACATGTACAAACACCTTGTTAGGTGTCGTTATTGATGTATTTTTGTACTGAGGTACTGCACACAACTTATAAACTGGAGAATTCATTTTTAACACAAGAAATACGCAACTTTTGTTTACTTTGTGGTCTGGCTGCTCGTAAACAAATTTGACGTTTACGTAAGTATGACATCACACACGACGCCATGACACGGCGAGCTGTTTTCGCGCGATATTTAAAAATGATAAAAAATGGCTTTAAACTTCCGAAAACTTTAGTTTATTACCGAAATGAAGGTTTTGTCGTCAACAGGAGATGTGTATCCGCATTACGGAAGAGAATTTCAAAATCTTTCGTCATGCCTATTTAGCAACAACAAAAATGTTGACTATCGTTTCAAGCAGATTTTTTAAATAATCAATTCCCGGTACTTTTTTGACAGAATGTATAGTCGCTGATCAGTTTTTCAATCACAATTGTGGCAATGTTCAAAATGTTCCCCGAAAATTATGCTTTCAATTATATGATTAGATGCTCGGATAAGAGGTTACTCAATGTTGTGTTGAAACAGCTGACGATTGCCGGGATTAGGGATTTCCAAAGTGTAATGGAACTTAGTGGGGATTACCATGATGGTTAGTTATCATCTACGAGATAAATGTGTTATCGTAGAAACTATATGTACTATGTAGAGTTCTATAAATTGATAGAAATATATTTGAACGAAGCACGTGAACAAATTATTATTATTATCATATTTAGAAAGAGAAACTGAGATGGAAGAATTATAGGTGCCTCAAATTAGAAATCACATTGAAATCGCAAAAGCTAGAAGCTAGACCTTGTTTCCTTTAAGCTCTATGGTTGTTATGGTGATGCACATTTCTGATTTTGAATCCATTTATTATCATTACTATATTTGGAATATGAAACAGAGGTCTAAGACCAATGATACCTCAAATTTGAAATTACAAGACTGAAATCGCAACAGCGAGAAGCAAGACCATTGAAAATAAATTGAATATGCAGCTTCAAATTTCATCTTGCACTCCATGATTTCCAGACGAAGACAAGGGTGAAAGGAAGGGGTTTTGGGACAGGAATCTGTAACAATGGAAAAAGAAAACAAGCAGAAAATTATTTCAACAATCATACCTGACTCTTATATGTCTAAACTCACTTCAATGTAAGAAAAGATTTTACATAGCAAGCAAGGCCATAAAAAGGAGATAAATAAAGAGATAATCAAAAAGTACAAAACCTGCAATATTTCCTCTTTCGCGGATATGTTCTTTCGTCACAGTGTGAGTCTCCTAAAACATAATCACTTCCTTGTTCTTGCTTGCCAATTTTGAAGTATAATCGCAAAATCCCTTCAATATTCATACTCAACAAAACAATTCCCTCTCTGTTTGACCGAGGGAGCCCCGATGGCCAGGTTCGGTCTTCTAAGTAATGCCGATTATGATCTATAGATGTTCTAGAATCATTATGAACCCAATAGTTTGGGTTGACTGCTCCCATATATTATATCTTCGTGAATCTTGTTCAATTTAAAGAAAAATTTGCGAAAAAATTTTGACTGCCGTTTTAAAAATATAATAAACCTTGAACAATGAGTGCCCTTCTAGAAGATTCTTAGAAGAAGTTATAAATAGATTTCTATAGAAATATTCTATTGCTGAATATCAGATCTCCTCGCGAGCGTCTGGAGAAGTACGCTAACTCGACAATATTGAATCGTTCTTCATATGGAGGGCGTGTGGTGCCATAGGGGATTCTTGTTCTACGCTGTACCGACTGCAAAAGATCCATGTCTCGTTTCAGGGTAGGATGCGAACTCCATTGTTGGCTAGACATACGTATTGTAGAGCAGACTGCAAGTCCTAGGATGACAGTTCTCCTGGACATCCTTTTGATGTTTTATTCACTACATCTTGATCAGACTACGTTAAATCTTAGTTAATCAAGACCTCCAGGTCGCGATGAGAAGTGGTATTAGTTATTATAGCCGTGCCATCGAAAGTATACCGATTGAGAGGGTTGCTCTTACCCATCTGTAGAACCCTACAGTTATCCAAATTCAAAAGCAAGCACCGGTCGATAAATTACTGCCTGATGGAGGCAATATCCAGTTGCAGAATGTCTGCATTATTGTGAAGCTTAATATAATCGGCAAACATTGAGCAATTAGACTGAATTGAAACAGGAAGATCGGCAGTATATAGAAGAAAGAGCAGGGAACCTAGAACAGACAAATCTGAGTTATGTTTAATCATATCTGTAGATAGGCTGCTTGGTTCGGTGTTTGGCGGTTTCAGGGGAGTTTTGAAGAATGGTAAATTGCTCCGACATCTTAACCATAACATGTTCAGTTCATATCTTGCTAGACTCTGCATTCTTGTATAATTACATCGCACAGCATTGATTGTTGAGTTGTGCAGAACAACCAAGTTTGCGGGGTGACTTGAATGTAATTTACCTCAAACACAAATGGAGCTTCCACAAAATCTCATCACTGTCAATGTTCCTAGACCTAACAAAAGTAATTGGCTGTGTTCGGTTGTTCCAGGATTAATTTTCATGCCTCTCAATCGATGTGAAACGGTTCTATATAATGGGGGCTGGACTGATAGAAAATTGATCTTCTTGGGTGTCCAACAGGGCTCCGTGCTCGGAACATTATTGTTTTTGATTTATGTGAACGTTTTTCCAAATTTTCTCAGTAGGTATACTACATACCCTTTGCAGATCATACTAAAATATCAGTGGCTTACTCAAATTTCGATGCTGTGGTTAGTGAGAGAGCCATTGCCAGAGCGAGGCCTTTAGACTGCCCATCAGCTTGCTGCGAGAATATTCACGGATGTTTCTGATCAGGTCAATAAGAAATCAGTTGTCGAGTGCAATACTAAGGGTGATTTTTTCCCACTGGTTGAGTCGTTGTTGAGATAATGGCATGGGTTAGCTGCTCCTCTCAGTATCGGATTTTTGGCATTCGGGCAGACCGACTTCTAGCTGATCAATGGCTACCTTGTTATCGGATAGAAGTTGCTTTCTTTCATCATTGATTGTTGAGTTGTGCAGATTGGTAGTAGGTAAGCAAGATTACTCTCACAAAATAAGATATCTGATCTGAAGACGAAAAAGTATGATTTCCTCTTGCGATATCTGCAAGCTTGGATAGTACTTCTCGGTTGCCCTTCACCGTGTATGTATATTGGTACTGCTTTTGTAAGAGAACGATTCTAGGCCACACCACATGTGTCAACCTTTCGGTCAGCCAACGGTCAGCTGGAAGGGTTCTGAACGTTTGGGCGTAATGGGAAAATTCCCTTCTTAATAAACAGAATTTTAAAACAATAAATATCTCCTATCAGCTTTGGTCTTCCATTACTTCGATATTGTTTCCCATGCCATGGACATGTGTACATTACATGCCCTCAAATAATCCAAAACATTCTTATATTATGATTCTTATAGCTTACGTAGTAAGGACCAATTCTAATCCATTGACAACGTGAATGTTTGAGGATATGATACACCTCGGCACTTATATTTGGTCGACTATGACATGAATAGGTCAAAAGCTTCCGACGAAGGAACCAAGGACAAAAGTCGCGAGTAGTTTTCGATTAATTAGTCGAACAACGGGTTAACCACAACGAGGAAGCTCGTCTATTTCACAAGAAAGCAGGAAAACGACGGAAAGGTGCATGGTCGGCGCAGTTGAAGGATTCAAAGGATACCATGAATTAATAAAAAAGTCTTAAGCTATTAGTACTCCTGGATTTGTGGAATAAGAAATAATTTGTTTATTGAAGTTTGGAATCAGTGGCGGCTCGTGACTTTAGAGAGCAGCAATACTGGTAGTTACAGTTCATGTCAATTTTAACACCTCCTCTGTCGCTGCTGCTGATGATTATCCTATACTGAAGCCATTGATTCAAACACTGAAGAAATCAATACAGTGTGTTAACCAATTTCTGAGTTGGTTCCATTTTAGATGAGTCCATGAAAAGAAATCTAAAGGACAGGTGACCTTGCTGACCACTCAACTGGTACTCTTCTGCCAATCCAACGATCTGGGACATTGGTATCCTAATAATGTCGCACACGTACATCGAAATGTGCAGGAGCATCATCTTGCTGGAAACGTATCTCATTCTCTGAAAGAGTTTCATCATTTACCAAAGTTTCTGTGATGCTGGAATTTATTAATTCTTCCAATAACTGAAAATAAGTGAAATTGAAATCACCTTCAATATGGTTTCTATAAATTCCAGACCAAACATTCACTTTCTGAGTCGTTTGTGTGTACGCCTGTGTGAATCATTGTGGATTCTGGGTATCCTCATATCGACAATTATGCATATTCGCTTCACCATCGAGAGTACAGGTACTCTCGTCGGAAAAACAGGTTTTATAGAGAACATATGGATTATTGTTAATATTTTCACTTGAAATTTCACAAAACTACACTCGTTATTTCATGAACTAGTTTCACTTTATAAGGCTGAAATTGGTGATGCTGATCAATTGAGTCAACCATTTTCACCGTTTGTCTAACGAACGACAACTGTGACTGAAAGTGTTGCGAAAATGAAACACAAATGTGACGCAGATTTATCATTACCAGATAGTTGTAATAAAAACAAATTTTGCGTTTCTTACAAATCATTAATGTTTATCAATATCTCAACTTGTTACATTTCTTTGAGAATAAAAACTTGGTAAGTGAGGACAAGATCGTCACTTGAGAATGATAGCAGAAAATTAGAATTGTATCATTGCATGGATGTCGCTTGAGGTCATTCTGAGAACTTAATTTGATTTTGAGCATTGTCAAATTTTCTTTGGAACACAATCTTTTCTTGTGTTTGGACTGTTTGTATTATATTGAACGTTCATAAATTTTTGCTCATCTAAAATATAATCTAACCTAGCCTGACTTATTAATTCTCTCTTATATGGGGATATGGTATTGCTTTGCTCGAATTAACTGTATACGAGACTGATCGGGTCCTCTAGGGATACAACTGCAATATCATTGGGCAATTTCTCAATTATAGTGCATTTCTTGTTATTTCCTGCATTTGTACTATCCAGAATATTACCTATTGTCTGTTCCATATGACGCCACTGACTTTGCGTCTCAAAATCGTTGAATAGAGTTGTTTGTGTTTGTCATCAGTTGCACAGGTGTTGGATGCCGATTCCAATATTCGCTTTCAGGTCACGTCGGACGGAATATGCTAATACTGAGGCGTTAATGACACTTTAGCATTGAATAGTTTCGACGATATATGGAAATGTCGAAAACTTCTCGTTCTGATCAACGAAAAAATTAAAATTTAGAGAATTGGAACGGCTTGTTTATTGCTAATGAGGTTTTCGGTGAGTAATTTTTATCATATTAGCGCTCTGAAGGTAAACGAAGTTATGTGATGAATAAGGAATTTTTATCAATAATTTCAGCTTCATTGACTTATTTAAGATATTATCATAACTTGTGATTGTGTGATAGTACGAGAGGCGTTCGATAAATTAGCGACTGGTGAAGCTGTGTCACTTTGTTTGACAGCCATTGACAGCAACTTCCAGAATTTTATCCGAAAAGAAAAGATGTAATTTTCGTATACTGATTATGCATCGTGCTAAATGAAAGCACCAAATCCAAAGACAGACTTGTTAATACCATGAGAACTGTTCAACAACGATTTCAATGTTCCACTCCGCTCCAGGTCTCAACGGACTGTCACCCAAAACTTCTGAAACACTGCGCCAAATCATTCTCATATCCCATGTTCCTGATTTTGAGAAAATCATTTCAGTCCTACTGTTTACCTTCAACAAGGTCAAAGGCCTCTGTCACACCAATTTTCAATAGTGGCGACTAAACATCTCCGAACAACTACCTCCTCATCGGTTCGACTTCAATTGCATCCATAATCCTCAAGAAATTGTTCTTGAACAGATGCTCGATTTTTGCTGGAGAACAAGATAATCCCTTCAACCCAGCATAGTTTTACTCCAGGAAGATTGGTCAGAACTAATCTCCTTGAGTGCGTTTAATCTGAGACAAGATCTGTGGATGCTGGGAAGCCCGTCGGAATCATTTACCTTGACTTCTTCAAGGATTTCGACAGGGTTCCCCATCGTCGTCTTCTGGTGAAACTTGAACACTTTGGAATTTGGGGAAGCTTACTCTTGTCGGTTGAGGTTTCTTGAATGGTAGAGAGTTCTCATAGAAATGTTACAAGTGGCGTGCCGCAAGGACCTGTGTTGTTTCTAATATATACAGCCGACCTGCCAATAATACTCAAATATAACTGTTCACAATTCACTGACGACACAAAAATATTCAACAACCCAATTAGCAATTATAATCTAATGCAGGTGGATCTGGATGTGAAGAAAAGTGGTATCATGACTGGCTGTTACGTCTTAATATACAAAAGTGTATTGTACTTGTTTTGAAAAACAACACCAACCTATACATAATCGATGGCCACCAGAACATCCAGAAAAGTCATATCAAAGATATAGGTATTATTGTTTCTGATGACCTAAGTTGGAGTACACACATTCAGGAAATCATCTCCAAAGCCAAATCAATGAATTTACTACTGTGATCCACATGTGGCAGCAAAGCTTTACACGACCTATTTGCGCCCGATTCTCGAATTTGGAGGACCAGTATGGTGCCCGAATCTAAGTGCTGACGCTGAACTTCTTGAGAGTATTCAACGCAGAGCGACCCGTATTCCTTATGGCAGGAACAGGCTAAGTTGTGAAGACCGTTTAAAGATAATGAGGTTAGATACATTTGCGGATAGACGCACAAGGGCGACTTTATTGTGAAGTATAGAGCACTTCATAACCTCTTAGGATGTGATTTAACCCAACTCCCTCGCTAAATTGTGATAATTTAAGAGGTCACAATTTCAAACTCCTCAAACAACAGTTCAAGATTACTTGTCGACAGAATTTTTGGTCCAATAGTGTTGACCACATGAAATGCCTTGCCCCTGGAAGTTGTTAATGCCACTAGTGTCAAGCAATTCAAGAACAGATTCGACTCCGGGAAGAATAGTGAAGTTTACATATCTCATCTTTCCAGTATTCTTATTCACTGTGTTCTATTTGTTATGTTTGTACTTGTTGACAATTGTTTCATTTTGGAAGTATATTTCATTGTTGAGAATTGAACAACATTGTTTTTAATGTAAAAATGTATGAGTTAGCATAGGTTATCTATATGTATTTTCTAGAGTATATTTAGTTCTAAGTACAACCCTGTATAGCAACGCTTCGCCGCTTGTGAATCATTGGATTTTTCTATTGCTTTCAATCAGCTCATATTCCTTTGTAAATTGTTATTGTAGATATGTAGTGTGTTACTAGAAAGGTACTACCCTGCGTAAAGCAGTAAATGTATTCTTCGGGTTATAACTATCACC
The DNA here is from genome assembly GCA_013387265.2 of Cryptolaemus montrouzieri. Classification (NCBI taxonomy): domain Eukaryota; kingdom Metazoa; phylum Arthropoda; class Insecta; order Coleoptera; family Coccinellidae; genus Cryptolaemus; species Cryptolaemus montrouzieri. The sequence goes on from JABFTP020000001.1 coordinate 31,780,478, forward strand.
ATTAGACAAGCGGGGATAACCTTCTTACAAATGCAACTTTTCCTTTATTGATGTATTTGTCACGTTTTTGTACAATGTTCTGACCCTTCTTAAGAGATATTGACCAGTTTGGATAGTTGTCTTAACGAAGTCAACCCAAGGCATTAAAGTAACTTCAACTGACCAGTTGTATAGCATTTTCAACAGTAACAGTTTGTCTCTTGAACCATCAAGAGCTATCTTTCAATATTGATCATACAGATCAATAATTTTAACCTAAGTATTGTGTCATACCAAGCAGTGGACAAAAATACTCTTGGAGTAATCATAGCATAAACATTCAGTTATTCACAAAAAGTAACATTTTGTCTCTTGAACCATCAAGAGCTATCTTTCAATATTGATCATACAGATCAATAATTTTAACCTTAGTATTGTGTCATATCAAGCAGTGGGCACAAATACTCTTGGAGTAACTAAAGTTGTATGGTACTGTTAATGAACTATTAAAAAACTATACTGGTCCTTCGATCTTACAAACCCTACCTTTGTGTTGAGATTCACTCAACATTTCATTGTGAGTCATTATAGGTCTCGGCTTCGACTCTTATCTCAATATAATAATAATAGAAAGAAGTGGTTTCAAAATAAATGACGCCGATCGTTCAGGTAGCCCAAAAGAGGTTACTACGCAACAAATAGTCTATAAACTCCACGCAGTGATATTGAATGATCGGAGAATGAAAGTGTCAGTCAAAATAGTGGATTTCTCCTGGAGCTCTTGGACCAAAATGGGGACAAGTTGTGTTCATCGACCAACAAAGTCATGATCACAATTTTTAAAATATTAAATATCTCAAAAAAGTCAAATGCACATCGGCGAATATTATTAAATATTTTGGACAGATTTGACATAGATTTGAAGAAAAAACAACCGCATTTAGCGAAGAAAAGTGTTATTCTATTAGCAGAATGCATGTGTGCATACACATGACATAAATCCATATAATGGGCTGAAAACTGCTATCTCGTCGTTTCATTTTTGACTCTTGGATTCCTGGTTTTTCTTTGATACTGGATCCTTTCTGGAGTCTAGTCTTTCAGTTCTTCACTGCATTCATCATGGAAGTATCTGTAAAGAAGAGGAAGACCAGCAACCTGCCGCCTTTGAGCGAGAGACTGGAGATCACGCGTGATATGTTTACATTCTCAAAAACAACGACCGCTACTAAGGCGGCTTATGTCAAAGGAAAAGCCGAACCAATACAGCGGCGATATATATCATTTAAAAACATTCTTAAGGCGTATTAGTGATAAAGTCTTCTTTACTTTACAAAGGATGCCGAATCCTAGTTATTAATGTACATATGTATGTATCGATGTAGTGATTAGATCCGCTAATAAAGAAATCTTCAGCCGCGAATATAGGAATAGAAATCGCATTTTTTTTTTATCCGCGAATAATGATAGCGCGAAAATAGTACGCGCGAATATGGAGCTTTCACTGTATTCTTCGAACTATAACAATATTTCTGAATCGGGCCTTTTCGGGTCGCCTTCGTATGTATTGTTAACCTTGACTTAAATTAGCGTTGAAGAGAATCCATATTCACATAATCCGAGGGGATGACGGTAGTTTAAACCGGGAGGGAGAAGGGCCGCTGCGGAAGAACCTACGGCTCCCCACAAATGTTCTTTTTCTGGCAGGGAAGCGTCGGAGGAAGAGCCTGTAGCGTGAACGACGGAGCCTTGACGATTTTTCGGAAAATATCGCCGAGAGGGAACGGAGAGTCGAAACGGCGACATTTGTTCGGAATCTAAAACTTCTGTCTTCCGGAACGATCGATCGAACGAAAATTCCAAGAAGCCCCGAAAAATCGAAAACAAAAAGGGGCTCCTATTTTTCGCAAGTTAGTTTTAATTCCTCATAACTTTAACGTTTTTATTGGAAAATTCTTTATTTTCACTTTTTTCAATTTTATAATAATACATTTTTCCATTCCCGATGTAAATATCAACCACCTTTCTCGGTCAGGTATCGTCTTCTATCACGGTTCGTTATTTTCACGCTGTATTTTCCGCGTAACAAATGCAGTTACCATCGCATGCTCACGATGACCGCCGTCGGTGAAGTGAAGGTACATAATACGTTATAAATAGAATTCATTACTCCACTCGAATTTTTGTGGAATGATGTCATGGAACGAACTGACGACGATCAGCTGTTTCGGATATTCAAGCGGGGCCCCCAAAGGAGTTAGCAGTTGAATTCGGTTTATCGCCGGCTGCAAATATAAAAGAAGAGCGTGATTCACCATGTTTTGGCTGCCTCCGAGACTTATGATGTGTCACATAATATGGCGTGGGTGGAAGATAGAATTTCTCGGCGAATTTGGGTGATCTCGATTCAGTTTTTCTTGTCCTATGTTATTTCTTGCATTTCTTTCTCATCTGTTAGAGGGTTTACAATAACAGTTTTTACTTAGCGCTTCGCTTATAGCAAAACTCGTGTTTCATCGATACACGGGTAGCTCTTGAACCAAAAGCTTCTCCGTCTAAAGAGTGGGAGGCAAGCGCAGGCCTTTGCTATCAGCCGCAGCTTGATTCTACTTATCGATGAGCCGTCAAGAATTCCTGACGATATAACCGATTTTTCCAATACTGTCGATCTGTCAGAACTTTTAGGCAACTCAGACCACAACCTCGTTTTTGCTACTGGTAACGTCGTACAGCTACGTAATAAAGATCCAACGCTTTTCAGGAAGATATGGCATTACAACCGAGCCAGCTGTTTTTTTTTTCGTCTTTTCCTTCCATAACGTCTGTTTCTTAAATACTGACATCAATGTCTGCACTGAATCTATCTATGTTATTCTTGCAGACGTGAATCTACATTCCAAACTATACGAAAAGAACATCCGTATCAAATAATTGGTTCACTAGAAACTGTCAAAGAGATGTCACAGTTAAAAAGAGAGCTTATAAGAACTGGAAGAAAAATCCAACACATGAAATTGAAGCTGAATATGTGAAAGAAATAAGAATAGACTCTTGGGGCAGAACAAAGCAACTCGTGAGTTCTGGTCTATGGCGGAGGCAGTCAGCAACAGCTTTTGCAAGACATCTTCCCCATTTTCTATTAGAGATGACGGTTCTACCGCATCATTACCTAAATCAAAAGCGGATCTCTTTGCAAAAATGTTTTCGCAAAATTCTGTTTTAGATACGTCAAACGCATTGCCACCTAGCATCCCTAGCATGTTAAATCGATTATGTCTGAAGTACAATTCAGAGTACGTACGTAAGAACGGGTTCTTCATTAACTGAACTATGAGAACGCAGTGAATCTTGATGGAATACCACCAACTGTTTGGGAGAAATCTGCTCCAGAATAAGCACCTGTTTCTAATCGTCTGTTTCAGATTTCGTATGAGAGCCGACCATTTTCGGAGTGTTGGAAGGTTGCGAGAGTACAACCGATACCAAGAGAAGGGAAGAAATGCCTATCCCAAAATTATCGCATTGTTGCCCATTATGTCGAAAGTCATGGAAAGAGTGTAAACGATGAGCTTATAAAATATCTCGACTTACAGGGTTTCATTAGTGATCGACACTACGATTTCCGTAGACAACGCTCAACTGGTGACCTCCTTGCATACGTTGCGTTACAATACTTGAGTGGTCCAATTATCCGGGAGAAGGCAAAGCGTCTTTGCGTCATTTTAAAGAGCCTAGTGGTAGTTGTGGAAGAGGAGGTTTTAAGCGTTAGAAGGTTGTTGCAATAAATTTAAGGTGCGACAATCATTGCATAGCATTAAAATCATTGGAGAAGCAGCATCTGCAGTCACTGCTGCAGCAGAATGATATCCAGAAGAATTTGAAAACTTAGTAGTTGATGAAGGATATAAACCTGAACGAGTATTTAATGCAGACGAAACTGCACTATTTTGAAAGAGAATATTCATTTCGAAAAGCGAAAACTCTTTCCCTGGCTTTAAGGCAGCAAATGATTGAGTTACATTGCTGCTATGTTCTAATGCATCTGGAGATTGTATCATTAAACCATTGATGCTTTACAGATCGTTAAATCGTTTTCTTGGGAAACACAAAACAAGAACGAACTGTTTTAGCGTGCTAATAAGAGAGCGTGGGTGACAAGCGCTATTTTTCGTGACTGGTTGCGGAATTGTTTTGTTTTTAGAAGTTGACACTTATTTAGAGAAGAATTTGACTTTAAAGCTGTTCTAATTCTGGACAAGTCACCAGGTGATCTTGAAGCTATGCATCCAAATATAAAAGTGACATTTTTACCTCCCAACACGACGTATTTGTTTGAACCTATGGACCAAGGAATAATCCAGATCTTTAAGCTCTATTCAATTAGACGAACCTTCAAAATCATATTGGATAATATGAAATATGATACCGATATAAATATTATGGAATACTGGAGGAAATTTGACTTAGCAAAACGTATCTTGAGCATAAAAGATTCAGTGGATGATACACATTGAAACCATGCTAGAAAAAACTGTGGCCTGTTCTGACTAACGAAGAATCTGTACAAATTGAAACTTTAACTGGAATTGCTAACGAACACGGACGAGATGGGTTCGAACAGATAGAATCAAGTGACATTCAGCAGTTGCCTTTTGAAGACGAGGCTTCAACAAGCACTGGAAACGTGACATTTACTTCGAAAAATCTTAGTGAAAGTTTGAGAATGGCAAATGAGCTTCATGGTTTTTTTATAAAAATCGATCCGTCTATGGAACGAAGTATTATTTTCAAGAGGCAAATTGAATATCAGCAAGAATAGCTTCTACTATATAACAAAAAGTGAATTGGCACATTGGAATGCAGTTACATTCAGCTAAGAATTCAAAATTGATTGTCAAATACTTGGCAGGCTTTAATCCAAGATTATTATGTTGTAGTTTCATTAGTTTGTTGTCTCTTGGTTTACTACTTATAAGTGTTTTTAGCAGCATCCTTTCACAAGGACCAACAGTAATCCGTGAGCATTGGCTCATTCCAACAGCCCTAGAAGAAAATGAGTTTCAAGTGATATATTGCATGCAAGTTAAGGCACTGCTGAATATGTCTGAATTAAAGATGCTTTCAAAAACAGCCAACTCAAGATAATAATTAATCAATATGGCCAAAAACTTCAATGAAATTGATTTTCTCATATATTTATGTTTCATTTCTTCAATTTGGAACGTATCCCCTATAATCCCATATAAATTATCATGCCATATTCACGGTTTTTGTATTCGCGAAATATTTACGGAACATGTACCACGCGAATAAAGAGCTTATACTGGATCTTGCATCAAATAAGACCATGTCCAAAAGTCACAGAAATATTAAACGCCCCTCGTACATTCCTCAATTTATCGGAACATTGTATTAATTGAGAACAGTGATCCGCTTTGAAAGATAATCTCAATTACTTATATCTCGAACCTTGAAATCAGTTGTCTTGACTAAGGTTAGTATTTCCACAATCGTTAATGATGAAATTAAGAAAAATAAAGCTGACGGATATAAATCACAACAGAGAAAATATTCGTGAAACGTTTATCTTTAGCGACGCCCACATAATTTTCAAGGAGCACCCGGTCTACTCGACTCGGCGAATGAATGGAGACATGGTCGATCGGGTGAATGGAATTCCAAGAAGGAATTCAACAATAATAACAGCACCGTTCACTGATAAGATAATTTCCTTGTGGTTTGTCGTTCGCATTTCGAAACGACTGGTACGAATGGTACGATTGACGGGAATCATCTCGGGAAAGATGTGCGTTGAAAGATATGAAGTCGTACGGGTTAGAAATGCTGGAAACAGAGGAACGTATTCAGTAGATACCATAGTGATCTTATTGTGTTGGATGAGAATATTTGTATAAAGGTTCTAATTCACTGGTGAGACAAGTGGTATTCGACGTAGAATTGAGGCTTGTACATATTAACTAACTTACATAAAGTATACAGGGTGATCAAATTTTGGATTTTATTACAGTATAAGCTCTTTATTCGGGGAGTATATAATCCGTAAATATGCCACGAATACAGAAACCGTGAATATAGAATGGTAGTTTATATGGGATTATAGGGGATATGTTCCTAGCTGACAAAACAAAATAAATATATAAAAAAAATCACTAAATTGAAGTTTTTGGCCATTTTGATCAATTACAGTGATGTATTCTCATAACGAACTTCAGGGGACCAGCAACGCGGGTTCACTTCAAGCGAAGTTCGCTTCAAGTGCACAAACATTCAAGCAGTTGTAATTACAATACCTACTACACAGAAAAGCACACGTATGTCTAAAAGAAAATTTTTATTCTCTAAAATATCACATTTCAAGGTTCTATATTATAAAAAATACATACTTACCAAATAATAAAGTAAGTATGATGATTAGTTTTGTTTAAAATAGTCATCATTTTTTTGTTTTTGGGTAATAATAAATTCATGTACATATGACTCCACATCTGCCAGTTTGTTATAAACGCTTTGAGGAGTATTATTTTGAGTTAAGAGAGAACTGCGAACTTCTCCTATACTTTTAATAGCATCTGATAGCACACTAACATTGTAATTAGAACTTGTCTCATCTTCATCATCATTATCGTCTATTTCAATAAATTCTTCCCTTAGTTGATGTTCTACCACAACACAACACTAGATAATATTGCATTATCTTCAAAATAGTCTGCATTGATCACATTGTCATCGATGTGAACATATTCATCAAACTCAGGGTGGGTAAACGGCAACAGCTCTTCATCAAGTGAAGTTGGATTATCTTCAGTTGTCCCTTGATATTTTGCTAATCAATCATCATCTGAATCAAATTCGTCCTCATTTTGCATATGAAATCCACAATGTCGAAACCAATTTGCGATACTTTTTGCTATGCTGTATGAATAAAGTTTATAACAACCAAGAGACTAACATTAATCATTTTGGAAAGCAAAAGCCGCCTGTAATGGCTTTTTAAACTGTTTATCACACCTTGATCCATCGGTTACAATTTTGAACTCGTGTTAGGTGACATTAACACTAATTTTATGAAGTCTAAACCATTCACTTGGGAATCAGCGAGACAGTTGTCTACTAGCAAAAGTTCTTCATTCCATTACCTTGAGTCATTAATAGAAAATTCAGAAGTCATCCAAGCCTTTTTAGAAAATTTATAGTTCACCGGCAAGGAATTAACTTTTTTAAACCAATGGGGTTTTTTGGTTTGCCAATTACCAACAATTTTCTTTTTTCTGTACCTGGTAAATAAGCACCAACAAAAATAGTTATCCTTTCTTTCGCAAACTTGCCTCCCATGTAGGTTTCTCCCTTAAACGCTAATGTTATTGAGAGTAAGTTTGTAGAATAAGCCGGTTTCATCCCCATTAAAGATATCGGCGTCTTTGTAATATCTTCGAATCAACGGCCATCCTTTTTGAATCTAATCGTTTACAATACTCATATCTACGAATACAGCTTCTCCTACTAGTAATGTTATGCCGTCTTTTACGAGGTTGGATTGATAAGCCTTCGGCTTGACCAGGAGATGGCGCAACTAGGCCTACTTCGGAGGTGGCTTTCTACAGTACCATCGCTATGTTAGTTTACGTTTGAGAGCACGCTGAACAAGATGCCTCTGTGTTGTTTGTGAAAATGGAAAAATTGGAAAAGCGGGCTGTCATCAAATACTTTTATTTGCAGGGGTTAAAGCCGAATGAAATTAAATAAGAGACACAAGGGACATTCTCCCCATCATATTCAACCGTTAAGCAGTGGGTTTCCGAGTTTAAAATGGGTCGTGTAAGCACCTCTGATGAGCCAGGATCAGGACGCCCCGTTTAGATCACAACTCCAGATATGAGCGAAAAAATTCATATAATAGTGCTGGAAGACCGCAGATCAGAAGTGCGTGAGATAGCTGAGACCTGTAAGATGTCATTTGAATGTGTGCAAAATATCTTGCACCAACATTTGCATATGGAAAAGCTCTGTGCAAGATGGGTGCCGCGTTTTCTAAAAATTGATTCGAAAAACCATTTCTACCGCCAATTTGGCGCTGTATAAGCATAATCCAAGCGAATTTTTCCATCAATTCGTTACTGTTGACGAAACTTGGGTCCACCACTACACTCCTGAAATCGAACAACAGTGTAAACAGTAGATTGGAAAAAGGGAACCAACTCCAAAGAAGGCAAAAATAATTTTATCGGCAAACAAGGTTATGGCTACTGTTTTTTAGGATGCAAGAGGTATTACATACATTGATTACCTTGAAAAGGGTAAAACTATCACTGGTCTATACTACGCAGACTTATTGCAACGTTTTAGCCACGAGGTGCAAATTAAACGACCTCATTTGGCGAAGAAAAAAATTTTGTTGCATCACGATAATGCACCAGCGCATTCTTCGCACGTTGCCTCTAGACCTAGCCCCTAATGTGACTATTAGCTGTTTCCTAACCTCAAAACATGGCTTGGCGGTAAGAGATTTGCGGGCAATGAAGAAGTAATCGAAGCTGTAAATGGGTATTTTGAGGAACTTGACGAATCAGTCTATAGAGATGGCATTACTAGACTAGAACACCGCTATGAGAAATGTATCAGCCTCAAAGGAGATTATGTTGAGAAATAAAAAAAAATCTTAAAAACGTTGTTTTTCTTGGTCAGGCCGGAAACTTATCAATCCATCCTCGTAAACCTCTCAATTCAACTTCTGTTTATACGGCACTTCTGCTTCTTTTTGATAATTTCGTATTCAGTTTTCAAAATAAACGATTTACATTTAATAAGTTTCAAATTATTATTCATAACCACGATATTTCAATAATAACTTCAATTTGCAATCTGCGTGATGCAAAAGTCAGCAAATCAAAACAAATAACAGAAGGTTGTGCGTTATTTGACCCGACACAAATGCGGAAATTCCGGAAAACCTATCACCCATTATAATCGACAATGCCGACTTCTTTGCCGATCGGGCGCTTTCGTCAATTTTCTTCGGTCAAATTCATGTACAAGTTCGTTTTAACCGAAAATAAATGCGTAATATAGTATAAAATAAGGTTCGTTCTAAGCGAAAGTTCGTTACAAAAGGGTTCGTTATTTGCGAAAAATTTTATAAGATGTATTATGGAACTCCAATTCGTACTTCGAGTTCTGATTCGTTGAAAGACGAGATTACTGTATTATCTTCAGATTAAGGTAATGGTTTGAAGAATTTTGTAATTTTTTCTTGCTTTGCAGTTTTTGGAAGCTCCTTCATATACTGTTATTGAGCAGTGGCATGGGCAATTTCCTGTTAAAACAAGACTACGTTCACCAAACACATCAATTTTCATAAAGAAATCACAAAGCTAAGCTCATTTGCCATTTTAAACCATCACTAAGATTTTTCAAATAAAATGTTACGTTTCCAGTGCTTGTTGAAACCCCGTCTTCAATAGGCAATTTAACATTTCCTCCAAGTCGGTTTCACTCAAATCTTCATCTTGCGATTCAAGCAACTCCTGAAGGTCACTCGATTCTATCTGTTCGAACCCATCTCGTCCTGTTCCATTCGCAATTTTCGCAGTGTTTGCAGTTAAAGTTAGAATTTGCACAGATTCTTTGTTATTTTTCACCGTTTTTCCAGAATGATTTCAATGTGTATGGCTTCAGTTCTTCCACTGATCCTTTTATGTTTTGGATATATTTTGCTATGTCAAATTTCTTTCAGCATTCCATAACATTTACATCAAGATCACATTCCATCTTATCCAATATCGATTTTGAAGGTTCGTCTAATGAAACAGGGCTTAAAGACCTAGATTATTCCTTGGTCCATTGGGTAAAGCAAAGACGTCCTGTTGGGAGGTCACTTTTATATTTGGACGCATAGTTTCAATTTCGCGCGGATGACCTGATGCATTGTCTAAAACTAGAACAGCTTATTTTTTTTTTCTTCTGAAACAAAACAATTCCACGGTTTCTCATTAGCACGCCACACACTGAACGGTCGTTCTTGTTTTGATTTTTAAAGCACGAGGATTTAACGATCTGTAAAGCATCAGTGGTTTGATGACACAATCTCCAGATGCATTAGAACATGGTAGCAGTGTAATTCTATACTTTGCTGCCTTGAAGCCACTTGCAGACTATTCGCTTCTAAAACAGTGCAGTTTCGTTTGCATTAAATACTTACTCAGGTTTGTGTCCTCCATCAGCTGCAAGGTTTGCAAATTCTTCTGGATAGCTCTTTGCTGCAGCAATTTCTCCAGATGCAGCATCTCCAACGATTTAAATGCTATGCAATGATTGTCGCACCTTGAAATCTAAAAAAAAGTTTCCAGTTCACAGTTTCCAAGTTATAGATAAAATAGTGGATCAGCCTGTATAATTAGCTGGCTCAGTTCTAGTCAGTGTAGCTCATGACTCGAAAATCAATATGTGAAATAATTTCGCGGAAATCTTAATAGAAAATGAAAGTATGATCGTATGGAATGAACTAGAGAAACAAATTGAGATAGGTTTTTTCTAGAAGAGTTACACTGGTCTACAATGGTTTTGTTGACCTAGATATGAAAATGATTTTGGGTCTATTTATGCACACAATTCGTGAAACTATCAATGATTTTGTAGGATTTGCTCTGATTTCTTCTTAAATCTTTATTTTCATTTTACATAACAAAAATCGTAAAACAAGAAACAAAATAACAGATATATTTATAATGTCAGTTATGTTTTGAGAAATTCGGATACATCGAAGTAAGTGAAGAGGAAAATGTCGAAAATATATTTCATATTTCCATAAAACGCCTTTTATGAGCTTTTCTTCTATAATTTTTCAGGGACAATCTCTTTTCAAAGACCAGCAGTAATCTGCTATCATGTGACAATCCCATCGACCTTGATACCTTTCTTCCATCACTTTTAGATCTTGATGAAACCGCTCTCCTGTTCCTCACTATAATTTCCTAAATTATCCGGAAATTTATCTAGATGATTGCGAGATAGTGTAACTTAATACTCATATTTGCTCCTAAAGTCTGAAAGTTTGTCAGCATATTTTGCACAATTTCTTCATAATTTGCTGCTTTATGGTTACCTAGGAAATTTTCGACAACCAACACAAAACTTTTCCAAGCTTTACTTTCCGGAACAGTCATAACTTTGATAAAATCTGAGTCTTTCATCAATTGCCGTATTTGAGGACCATCAAATATTCCACCTTTCAATTTTTCCATACTAAGCTTCGGAAATTTTCTGCAAATGTAATTAAAACAATTTCCGTCTTTGTTCAACGCTTTTACAAATTGCTTAATCATACCTAACTTAATATGTAATGGTGGAAGTATGATTTTGTCTCTGCTCACCAGCGGCTCCCTTATTACGTTGGCTTTATCGACAGTTAAAGAATTTCTTACAGGCCAAACATCTTGTTCCCAATGAAGTTGCTTTGCTCTACTATCCCACATACAAATAAAGCAAGGGTATTTTGTATATCCACTTTGTTGGCCAAGTAAAAATTAACCATTTTAAATCCACAAAGATCGGCCATTGATGCTCAGAGTATTTAATTTTCTAAAACTAATTTTACATTTTCATATTCTTCTTTGAGTTTCGTTGAATGGGCAATTGGAATTGATGCAAATTTATTTCCATTGTGCAATAAGACGCATTTTAAACTTCTTTTGCAACTATCAATAAAAAGCGCCATTCAGTAGATTTGTACTCTTTTAAACCCATGTCTATAAGCAGCTTCATGATATCATTACAATACACTAATCCTTCATTTTCACTAAAAAATTGTAATAACTCTTTTTCTCGCGTTCTGTATGTTGTAATTGTTAATGTTGGTGCCAATAAATTTTTTTCTTTCAATCTTGAGGCTAACAGTTCTGATCCTTGTTTTGATAAATTGAGATCACGTATTAAATCACTGAGTTCATTTTGAGAAAATAACTTTGGCGTAGATGTTTCACCTTCCCATTCACTTCCACTAGTAGATGGTCCCGATTTCTGTGAATTTGGTAACATCATTGTTTCTGAGGGCATGCGAATTACTTTTGAAATGTATATGGGCCGAGGGAGATTTTCACTGTGTAGAACCGGACATTTCGTAGACTGTAAGTCTGGTTATCTCCAGGTTTGATTTCGATTAAAACCCTTAACATCTACTACGCAAAAGAAACAATCATCTAAATGATTCGTAGGCTCCATCCAGATCATAGGAATACCAAAGTCTAATTCAGAACGTTCACCTTGTTTCCACAACCGTAAAGACTCAACACAGGACTTACAAACTTTATTAGGAACCCATGGTTTACCTAATTTGTCCATTTTGAAACCAAAATATTCAACATAAGTCTCCTTGACAAAGTCTGTGATATTTCTTTTTTGTTTTTTTGGTATATAAACACCGCAAATATAACAAAATAAATCACTACAATATTTACACTTTCTTCGTGACGAACTTATATTTTAGACCAGAAGACAAATATATAAGAATGGACATTCAGTAATTGAAACAAAATATTAATCCATGACACTTTATCCAGATTTACGTATATGTACTTCAATATTGTCAAATAACTGAGATATCAGCTGTTCTGTGGAGCAAGGGGTCTGAGAGTGGGGATCAGGTGATGTTTGTATGCGCGAAAAAGTTGCGCAGAAGCCTAATCATGACTGGAAAATTAAATTTTATTTCTAACAAGCTTATAATTGTTCAAAATATAAGAAATGTAAAAATCATGAAAATACGAGCACATTGAGAACTTTCATGAATATATTCGTAATCTGGGCACTTGAAAACATAAAAATTTGCGATGATATCCAGGGCAACAATAAAAAAAAAATTTTTTTGTAGAGCTGTGTTATTTTATCATTGATATAAATAATTTTCCCATTAAAATGTTGAGATCAAAAATCATTCTTTCGCTCGTTCTTTGTGCGCCAATACCAATTACGATTCGGGTCTACAATTTTCGGACGGCAGATAGTCTATATACCATCAGCTGTGTTTACATGCATGCTCGAAAGTATCGAAAGCGAGTCCCAATTTATTTTTAAACGTCGGCCAGTGCTCAGCTGATCTCCCATTTTAGATTTAAAGGAACCGTACGAGTGAATGCATCACGTTAGCTGTTGCGTTTTTCCGAATGAATTATCTGGGGGATGTATATGACGTTCTTCTATACACAGTGTTCTAACGACGATGTGAACCTGTTGCAGAAAAAGTGTTGAGCACAAAATTTCTCTAGCGTACTGAGTACTTCTGGTCGAGCAAAAACTCTGCAACCATCCATTCTACTTGTCCATCAGCAGCGTAGAGTCAACCATATCAAACACCTTATGAAAATTTGTATATATCTTATCTGCCCACATCCCTAATAACAAAAATAATATCATTCAAAAGAGCAACAAAATTAGTGATCAATTTATGTTTAGAAAATCTATGTTGCACATTGATAATGGTACCTATACATTTCAAACCCAAAAATATCAAATCAAGGAGCTTTGGTACAACAGCAGGCATATACATTCTGTCAAAAGAGTAGCGGGAATTGGTCAATGAAACACAACAAAATTATTTTTCATCCAAATTCATTGTATCGCCTTCAAAGAATGCCCCTTCCGAAATAATACATTCACGCCAACGACTAATCAAATCGCGACCTTTACGCGATTCAATTTTTTAGGAAAATTCAGGTTTTCGGAACTACTCGAGCTGCAACGAGTTTTATGTCCAAACAATCGTTTAAATGCTACAAATTGATTTGCGAGTCACAGAAAGTTCTATCTCAAACTTAAATGACGATTTTTCAGTTACCATTTCCTTCACTTTATAGATGATAACTTCAGTTGAAGATGTTGCTGGCTGAGCAGAGCGAGGCAAATCTTACACCACATCTCGGCCGCTGTTAAATGCAATGTACCACTCATATGCACGAGTTTTTGATGAAGTCTATCTACCGTAAGCCTTCTGTAACATTTATCAGCCATTCGGAAAATTTCAATTGCAATATAAAATCTGAGACAAATTTTTTATTCGATATTTTTATCCATTTTAAAACTCGCAAAACACACTTCTGAGAAATGACAATATCGCACTATAAACAAACTTAATCATAGATCGCGTTCAAACTCCGTGTCAGTACAAAAAACAGTTGTGCATTTAGCAACAACAAAAATTTTGACAATCGTTGCAAGCAAATTTATCAAATAATCAATTCCAGGTACTTTTCTGACAGATTGTATATATCTCTATAATTATGAACATCATCTCTAGACTTCTAGATTCCTACAACCACAACGCCATCTACCATCTAAACATCTAAGCCTCCACCCATTATTCACTCATTTAAGTGAGGTTATGTACAAAATTTGTGTTCAGAATCCTCTTTGTATCAGTACTAATGTAGGAGTTAAAAAACTTTACTTCCAGAGGGCAGAAAATACTCCTTCACATCAACATATTCTTCAATTTTCATTATGCATGTACATACATATGTAACATACACTTGGACATCATAAGTTTATATACATACACTGACATCCTTTCTGAGCTCTTCTATAATTACAGCTTTCTCACGAAGATTCAAAGAACTCTTGTTGTTTCAAACATTTTATCAAAGAAATCAATTCCCAAACAATTAGCTCATCTTCCTTTGAACTTCAACAAACACAAAATCAGTATATGTGATGGAGTGATAGTTCTCCTGCGATCTCCTTAATACTGCAGATCTGAACAAGTTAATTCCTGTTCGCATAAAGGTGCCGATTATTCAGACTTCAGAGCGCTAATGCAAAAGATTCTGTGTTTACGTTCTTGAGCCTTTCAAAGTTACGTCAGTCTACTGTACTTTCATTAGAGAAACACAATCGAAGAATTCTGATTCCCATAACATAACCAGAGAGAACAACAGTAGCAGCTCAAGAAAAGACCAGTGCAAGAGTAGCAGTTCAAAAAATGTAACATCGCCAACTTTTGTAGATTCAATTTTTCGAAGAATTAGACAAAATCCAGCTCTATAGCTAGCCTTATGCTACTGTGTCCAAAAGTAAGGTGACATTTGAATTTGAACCCCGCGCGCAAATGGATTTTGGGCAGTGCTCTTATTTTTAGGTTGGTTGAACTGTCTTTGATATTTGTGCCAAGGTTCAAGTCAAAATATTCATTAGTATTTTGAGATACGCTTCGTTTTGTGAGTGATTTTTTCATTTTTATGATGTCTGCATTTGTTGAGCAAAGAATTTGCATCAAATTTTGTACGCGGAATGAATTTTCTGCTGCTGATTCATTGAGGATGATGCAAAGAGCCTTTGGTGATGAGGCTTTGTCGAAAAAAATGTTTACATGTGGTAGAACACGAAGAGCGTCCCGGTCAACTATCAACCTCGACCGACGAAGCTCAGGTTTAAAAATCGAAGATTGGTGCATGTAAATGTCGATTAACAATTATAGATCTTTCTGATCATTTAGGCATTTCAAGAGGAACAGTAAATTATACCATTTTGAAGGATAATGTGGGCCGCTCAGATACGTCAAATCTCGATTGTTACTGAAAACACTGAATTTTCTGGGAAAACATCATCGCGTTGTTGTAAAATAATGCTTTCTGACTATCTGACTATAAATTAAATGCATTATTACAACCGATCAATCGATTGAATGTCATGCGGTGAGGCAAGATAAAAAAATCGCGCCAAAGTCGTTCAAAAATCAAGGTCATGTTAACTGCTTTCTTCGATTATCGCAGTGTGGTGCATTTTGATGAAACCGTCAACAAAGAATATTATTTGAGCGTTAAACGTTGTTTCGGTGAGCTATTCGCGTAAAGAGTCGGTAATTGAGAGCTCCGTCTCACATTACATTGATTCTTCGAGACCATTTCGCGAAAAACTCGACCAATATTGTTCCACACCCGCCGTATTCTCCTGATTTGGCACCGTGTGACTTGTGGTTATTCAGCAAACTCAAAATACCTCTCCGGGGACATCGTTTTGATTCAATAGAAAATATACAAGCCGCATCGAAAAGAACGCCGAAGGACATCCCGGATATCGACTTTAACAACTGTTTTAAAAATTGGAATTTCCGCCTGCATAAGTGCATTGTATCTGGAGGGAATAACTTTGAAGGCGATGATATCGATTTGGAAGAAAAATAAAGATTTTTCAAAATAAATGCTGATTCACCTTACTGTAGATAACTTTTTTCTGTCGCATACTCAAAGATCTTCACTTACTAATTCAATTCTATAATCCACTCGGATCAGTTCGAGAGAAAAACACTCCCACTCGTGCTCGTGCTAATATCCAAGAGGCCGGGTGGTCTCGCACTCGGTAATCGTGTATTTCTCGCTTCTCGAAGTGCATTCGAATAATTTAGATTGAAAAGAGGTAATCCGAGCTCTCCCACACAAAGCATATTCTGCCACGATCGTCGTCGAGGTGAAATCCTGTTCAGAATTTCTCGTCGCGTAGGAGGATTTGCATCGACGATGTATTTGGTCACTGCGACCGGATGGAATGTCAAATGAGGAAAGTGCATCGTAAAAGGCGCCCACGACCTATGCCATTAAATGGAAACGTCCTCAAATTCGAACTGGTGGACATGTTCAACGTCAAGGCCGCAATGAGAGCAAGATTTCGATATATATCACTGTTGTGTAGGTGTTTGCTCTTTTCTTGAAGAAAGGTTTTTATGAATATTTGCGGAAAAATGTTTTGTTAAGAGAGATAATGCTCCAGCATAAGGTATATTGTTGATATGAGTATAGCACGGAATTTTGATGGAAAGTTTATGTAAGTTAGAATTTGACAGGTATATCCAATAAAATTAAGGAATAGATTGCTCCCCGAAGAGATTCAATAGAGGTGAAGGGCTTAAATCGATTTGTTCATTGATGAGTCTACCTGAGTGTTTGTATTTATTGATTTCTAAAGTTTCCCAAAGAACCTTCCAATATTTATTATCTGTATGCAAAATTTCAAACTGTGGGTCGAAAGAGTGATTATTTTCTAAGAGATGATTCGCGTAATTTTTTGTTCAAATAAAAAATCAGTCTCAAATTACGCGAATCATCTCTTAGAAAATAATCACTCTTTCGAACCACAGTTTGAAATTTTGCATACAGATGAATATTGAAGGTAGATTTTTGGGAAACTTCAGAAATCAATAAGTACAAACACTCAGGTAGACTCATCAATGAACAAGTCGATATAAGCCATTCACCTCTATTGAATCTCTTCGCAGAGCAATCTATTCCTTAATTTTATTGGATATACCTGTCATAAATAACCACTTCAGAAGAAGCAACCCAATAAGCTTTTAATTACTCAAGAACATTTATATTTATATTCTCATTCTTATTTTCTGTACATTCATTCGCCTGAAGAAACCACGGTGTAGTGAAACGCATTACGAATCCCAATTATTAAGTAAAATTCCTTAAAACACATTACTTGCTTTTTATTATTGATGGAATTTTACCGAGTAAAAGCCTCCCAAATTCAAAAATTCAAACAATTTTAATTTTAATTGCCAGTATATATATATATATATATATATATATATATATATATATATATATATATATATATATATATATATATATATATATATATATATATATATATATATATATATATATATATATATATATATATATATATATATATATATATATATATATATATATATATATATATATATATATATATATATATATATATATATATATATATCACGATCTGCCTATTTCAATCCACTGCTGGATGTAGGCTTTTCCCATATTGAACCATTTCTTTCTGCTAATAGCTTCTCTCATTCAAAGAAGACCTGCTGATTTTTAATATCGTCTCTCCACCTTGTGTTTGGCCTGCCGATACTCCTATGCCCCACTCTTGGCCTCCATTCCATAAGCCTCTTGGTCCACCGATTGTCATTTCTTCGAGCTACGTGACCTGCCCATGACCACTTTAGTTGAGCTGCCCTCTCCATGACATCTGTCAGCTTGGTTTGTTCTCTTATCCAAGTATTTCTTATGCGATCTGATAGTTTGATATTTAATATTATTCTCTCGTGGGTTCTTTGGGTTTTCGTCAATTTTTGGGCCAACTTCTTAGTAAGACACCATGTTTCGGCTCCATATGTAAGCACAGGAAGAATGCATTGGTTGTAGAGGTTTTTCTTGAGGTTGTGGGGTATGTCTGATGTCAGGACTTGTTTTAATTTGCCAAATGCCGCCCACGAAAGGGACACTCTTCGTGTAATCTCGTCAGTCATGTTGTCTTTCTTAGTAGTTAGTTTTTGTCCCAGGTATATGTAGTTTCGACATTCTCTAGTTGTTGACCTTCTACGTGGATTACGGGGTTATTGTTTGTATTAGTCATTATCTTCGTCTTGCTGATGTTCATTTCTAGGCCAACATTTTTTGAATGGTTGTTCAAGTCTAGGATCATATCTTGTAATTCTTGGACGTTACTATTTATTAGTACAATATCGTCGGCAAAGCGTAGATGATGTAGAAGTTCGCCATCAATGTTGATTCCTTTCTTATGCCAATCCATTTCTCTAAAGATTTCGTTCAAAGCTGCAATAAATAGCCCCGGTAACACTGTATCTCCTTGTCGAACACCTCGTTTTATTGGAATGTCGTTGGTTTTATTCCACAACTGGACATGCATTATGGCGGAAGAATAGATGTTTTTATCAGGTTCGTGTATCTGCTGCCCACTCTACATGCATTAAGGACTGCCCAAATTTCTATACTGTCAAAGGCCTTTTGGTAGTCTATAAAGGCTATATAAAGATCTAAATTATACTCATTGCACTTTTCTATTAGGTGTTTACTGAACCCAGATCTAAATCCAGCTTGTTCACGGGGTTGCTGGAAATCTATTTTTCCCGTTAATCTTTTGGTAATTATTTTGGTGAATAATTTATATAGCTGGGATAAAAGGCTTGTTGGTCTATAATTACCAAGGTTTCTTATGTCGCCTTTTTTGTGGAGAAGAATTACTTCAGCCTCAAGTCATGCTTGGGGGACTTGACTTTGATCCAAGCATTTGTTGAACAATATTACCAGTTCTTGTTTTAGGCGAGGACTTCCACATTTGAGCATTTCTGGAATTATGCCACCTGGTCCAGCCGCCTTGGAATTTTTAAGATTATTCAGGGCTGAGTTTAATTCATTAACAGTAATTTCGGGAATATCCTCAGAACCGACATTACATATTTTTCTCTTTCCATCTTCCTTTTGCTGTGCGTTAGGTTGTAATTTGGAATCATATAATTCTTTATAAAAGCTTTCTATTAATTTGAGCATTTGATCTCTATTTGTAATGACCTTCCCAGCTTTGTCTTTAAGTGATGTCATTTCTCTTCTTCCTATACTAACATGTCTATTAAAAATTTTTGGCCTTTGTTATTCTCAATAGTTTCTTTTATGATCTTGGTATTAAATTTCCTAATGTCTTTTCTAATTTCTCTTCTTATTAATTTGTTCAGTTCAGCCCATTCGATTAAGTTCCTATCTTTGTCTGGTTTTAGTTTCCTTCTTTCTTCAAATAATTTCGCTGTTTCGTCACTTATTTTTCTTCGACTTCTTTTCGTCACTGTTGTTACCTCACTTGCGCTTTCTCTAATGATGTTGCTTAATTCATTTGCATGTGTATTTAAGTCGGTATGTTTTATATATATATATATATATATATATATATATATATATATATATATATATATATATATATATATATATCTCTTATATATATATATATATATATATATATATACATCTCTCTTGGAATGCGACATCCGATATGGAAGAACACAAAGCCCTCCCTTGCGCCGAAGTCTTAAGTGCAACTCAACAGAGGTAGGTGGTGTTTGTTGTTGGTATTAATTAAGTTTTGAGAGCTAAGACATGAAGTTGCGTGTCTTGTAAGTGCTGGTTCACTCACACTCGCTCACATTCATGTTTGTGTTTTTTAGTCATCTTATGTTGCAGAGCTCAATAATTTGGCTTATTCCACTCTAGTGCAAAAGAGTCCGTGCATTACTTCGTTAAATCCAATACCAGGTGGTCGAAAAGTTCTTAGGCTAACATAATAAAACACATCAAGATTTCTCTTTAACTTCAAAATAGGCTTTAGTTCCAGCAATCAACTGTTCATTAGTCTTCAATTTTTTCCAGCGAACATTCTTTTCAAGTCTGTAAACAGAAAAATATTGCTGGGGTCAAGATCTGGTGAATAAGGTGGATGGGGAAAAATTCGAAGCGTAATTCTAACAATTTTGCCATGGTTTTGATTGATTTGTGACAAGGTGCATTATCTTGATGAAACGACTTTTTTTTTTCCCAACAATAACAAAAGTTGATTTACTTTTAATGCTATATTTCGCGAACCAACGGTCGGAGAGCTGAAAACTATTTACTCGTGTGGTAGCTAAGGTTTGTATTAACTGAAAATCATGTGGATTTGACCATAGTAACGCCATCTGTATATCAGCCTACGAACAGCCCATCTGCTGTATGGATCCCTGAAAATAGTTTAGTTACTAATTCTTGGGTATGAATTTGCCCAGTTATCTTATCGTTGAGACTTACTCCGAGGAGCTAATGCTTTGCCTCTTGTGCTTTCTAGAAATACGAAGATATTGGGTCTTCTCTATATTAACACGCAGCTTTTTTCTTAAACCGGTCATCTGACTCCCTGAGCACAATATCTTTCGTCTGTTGAAGGTCTGCTTCGGAGGTAGCTTTCAATATATACGTGACATCAGCCGCATAGTGGTAGAGCTTACAGTGTTGGTAGTATCTTCCCAGATCATTTAAAAACAGGATGAACAACAACGGTCCCAGAATCAGTATGTCAGCCCACCTGGTAGTCTGCTCATTATTGACCTCTTGCAATTACTTCTCACGATCCTTAATTGTTAGATCAAGAGACCCCTTATGAGTTTTATTGCCAGTAAACCATGCTCAAGTTCAACTCTTGAAATTAAAATTACTACGTTCGAAATAAAATTGTCACTGCATTCGAGTTCAGGAGTGGGATGCTGAATGAATCCTCTCGCGTGATTTTCTACCTGAACATAGTCGGTAAGTTCGTTTTTCAATGATGAAACCAAGTACAGATACCATTGTACCGGTGTGTGGCGCATACCAGGCCGCATACCACTCGAATGTTTTATGAATGAATAAATTATTTTCCGCCGGCATAGATACAAAGGAATACGAATCGAATAATTGCCACGTCCACTCGTCCGCATTCAATTCAAGCGCGATATTTGTATTAGATAAGCGCGCAATGTTGCGGTAGGTTGAAAACGATTTAAAAATAGTATCGACGTTCGCTATTCGGTCTCTTGCGAGAGATTATTAGCGCAAAGTGAATTAATGTTCGTTGCGAAAGTTAATCCGGGGCAGTTTCTCAACGGCCGCAATGGCATTTAGCAAATGGATTTTTTCGCCTTCATATTTTGCGCTCTTTTTCATTTTCCTCAAGGAATACCTAGGTTGCCTCAAATTATGCAAATAAAATAAAATGAAAATAGCTTTATTGTTTTTCAAGGTATTATATTTGGAAATCGATAAACTTTTGCATGCGCTTAAACCAATTTTCGAAACTCTTTTGCCACTCTGAATGAGATACCTCCAAAACATAATTTTGGAAGGTCACCTGCCTCTTTGTCGTCGAAAATCGTTGCCCACGCAGTTTTTTCTTGATGTTCGCAAACAGAAAGAAGTCATTATGTACCAAATCGGGACTATCAGGTGGATGGTCCCTTAATTCGATTTTTTGGGTGTTCAAATACTCCATCGTATGCGCTGATGTGTGTAAGCTTGCATCGTCATGATACAGAAAAATTTTAGTTCTTCGGATTGATTTCCTCAACTCATCGAACATTTTCGGCAAACAAATGGTTGTATACCATTCAGAATTAACCGTTCTACGTTGCTCTAATGCGATAGTGACGACAGGTCCCGTTTTACTGGAAAAACCGGCGACCATTTGCTTCGAAGTACTTCTTGATCGAAGAACTTTTGTTGTGTTGGGCTCGTCTTGAAATACCCATACTGTCGATTGTTGTTCAGTTTCGAGCTTGTCCGCATATACCCAAGAACAAATCTTTTGCCAAATATTCATGCAATATTGAATGTATGCTGGTGGAACTAATGTTTAGGGTTGTCTTAATCTCATCGGAGTCACATAGCGAACACTGATTTTGGACTTCCTTGACGAAGTTCGTCAGTAAGTAAAGCAAGGCCCTGATAGAATTCGTTATATCAGCGATTCACAGTGGCCAAGTGTGGAGCTCCATCACCAAAAGACGAAGCAAGTGGAAATTGGACTTTCTAGGAGAACTTTTCTGAGGGATCTTGTAAGTCTCTTTTCACCTAGCTTTTTTAATTCAACCGGATTATTGTTATAAATGTTGGGGTCCCAATAATGAACCTCCTGTTTTGTTCTTTTCATTTTGTGTAGTGAATCTGCAAATGATCACGCATTCTTGTGTTTTTATCATGAAATTTTTCAATAGTTTTAAGTTTTTCTGGTTGTTGTTGAACATCTTTGACACATTCCAAGACATAAATGCCGGCAGATTGAATGCCCGTCTGATTGAATGCTAATCTGCAACTTTCTTCACACCTCATATCACACGGCACTCTCACAGCACATTTCTGTTTGACGAAAACTGCTTCGGCCGATGATGATGTGGCCCAAATGAGGATTGCATATAAGAAAATGCTGTGACAATATGAGAACTGCCTACTTCTCATATTGTCACAGCATTTTCTTATATTCGGGCTGCTGAATACGTACTGACTGTCCTTATAGTTCTTAGTACCAGGTGGGTGGGAAAATTCGTAGGCTAATTTTTTTGATGCAATTTTTATAATGAGATTCGTGTTTAACTTCAGAATGGGCTTCAGTTCTGGCAATTACCTGTTCATTAGTCTTGAATTTTTCTTCAGCGAGCATTCTTTTCTAGTCTGAAAACAGAAAAAAGTCGCTGGGGTCAAGATCTGGTGAATAAGGTGGATGGGAAAGTAATTCGGAGCCTATTTCATCGTACAAAACATTGTTTTGATTGATTTCTGACGAGCTGCAGTGTCTCGATGAAACGGCACTTCCTTTTCTTTGAATGGGGCCGTTTCTTTTTGATTTGGTCCTTCAATTAATCCAGTAGCTCAATGTAGTACTCGCTGATGAATATAATATCCTGCGCAACCCAGAAAACAGATGCCAACTGTGTTCAACTCACTCGGCTGACTGTCGATTGCTTTCTGGAGTGTAGTAATGAATCCGTGTTTCATTCATTGTAATGTATCAACGAAAATTCTTAGCTTTATTACTGTTAATTATCTTCAGAGAGTGCTCAGAATCATCGATACGTTTTTGATCAAGAGTCAATAATCGCGGCGCCCATTTAGCATACAGCTTTCGCATGTCCAAATATTCTTTTAAAATGATACCAACACGTTCCTTGGTTATCTTCAGGATCTCAGCTATCGCAATCAATCCAGTTTTTCTATTATTCCAAACAATTTTGTGTACTTTTTTAATGTTTTCATCGATGACAGCGTCTTTGGGACTTCCACTTCGTTTATCATCTTGGTAGCTCATATCTACTCGTCTAAACCTTGCATACCACTTTATCAACATTGATTTTCCTGGCGCAGAGTTCGAACCTTGTATCAAGCCATGGGTTGCTTCAACTGTATTTGTTTTTCATCAAAAAGCAATGTTTAATCAACACACGGAATTCTCTTTTATCCATTTTTCCAACAAGAACAAAAGTTGATTCATTTTTCACACGTGTCTAGTTGAGGTTAGTACTATCTGAAATCATGAGGTT
This sequence comes from Cryptolaemus montrouzieri, assembly GCA_013387265.2. Classification (NCBI taxonomy): domain Eukaryota; kingdom Metazoa; phylum Arthropoda; class Insecta; order Coleoptera; family Coccinellidae; genus Cryptolaemus; species Cryptolaemus montrouzieri. The sequence continues at coordinate 31,804,344 of JABFTP020000001.1, forward strand.
TTAATCAGCCCATCTGTTATATGGATCCCTGAAGGTAGTTTAGTTACTAATTCTTGGGTATGAATTTGCACAGTGATCTTATTGTTGAGACTTACTCCGTGGAGCTTAATGCTTTGCCTCTCGTGCTTCCTAGAAATACGAAAAAATGAAAATGACCATAGGGTCGAAACCGGTCGTGATTATTGAATAAATTGTGAAAAAGTGACAAAAGTGTCTCATTTCATTTTAGTTTAAAAATGAATTTCCATAAAATGAATAATTAATCAATACTATCAACTTTCAGTACATCATTAATTATGCAATGCAGAAACTGTCGTTGTTCCGATACCCATGCTGGTTTTCGTTTAAAAAGTTACTCTTCTCAAAATAAGCCATGAATTTCGATTTCATAATAGACTCGAGAATTTTTGATAATGAAGGTAGAGGTTGGAGATTCAACATCTGAACACGACTAGCCTTGACAAGTGACACCTCTTCATGCAGAGAGGGTATCATAACTCTCCAGCATCTCCTAAGAAAGTATACAGGGCGTAAATGAATATGTGCAAAAGATTTCACGAGGTAATTCCTCAAGCCGTTTTATGACAAAAAAGTTCACATGAATATATGTCCGCAAACGCTTTGTTACCGAAATAAAGGTGTTGAAATTTCAGATAATCAGTTCGAATTCATCAAATAGGTGCCTTTTCAGTATCTACATAATCAGATCACAGAAACAATTAGGAAAATCTACAGGGTGATACTTTCTACCCCTATAACTTCTTCTCAGTACGCCCGGGGAAGTTACATTTTTTTTAAAAATAAATTTTCAATTCATTTTTAATTTTTTTATATCTTGCATTCTTTCCGTATGTGCCACAGTTTTTGTGTAAATAATTGATCAATTTCATGTATAAGGTGGAAACATCATAATAAACGTTCGGTGATTTATTTCACTGTCATGTTGATTCCTTCTATCGACAACTCTAATTGCTATTTCGCTGATAGCCAGTGATAGTTGCAGTGGTTCTTTCCAATTATCATTAAGATAAACTAAGCCAAGCCTCTTTATTCTGCGCCGTCAGCATCCAGTTCGAGTTGATGCGTTTTCGGTCGTCTGGCCGTCTGGTAGGGGGGCGTCCTCTGCTTCGAAATGCGTTTTGTCTGGTTCTCCATTCGATAACTTTTCTAGTCCATCTATCGTCTGTTCTTCTGGCAATGTATCCGGCCCAGTTCTACTTTAACACAGCTATTCTGCTCGCTGCATCCGTAACTCCCGTTCTTCTCCTTATTTCTTCATTTGGTATTCTATCCCTGAGGAAAATTCTCAGCATAGATCTCTCCATGGCTCTGTGTTTTAGTGACACTCTTTTTCGTTTACGTCAGAGTCTCTGCTCCGTATATCATTACATGCAGAACGCATGAAAACATCTTTTAAATTACCGATAGTCACCCGAGAGTGTCCCACTCGTCCATAGATTTCTCTAGCCTATTTTCCCCTGCCTATGGTTATCTCGTGGTCCAAGTATTTGTATGAGGTTACATCTTTTCCGCAAAAGATGTTTCCACCTACTTTAAAATTGGTCATGAACTGGGTCTTGTGGGACAACCACATATGGGCGGAAGAAAATCCTCATGCTTTCGTTGAAGCTCATCATCAGGAATTTTCTTTGAACGTGTGGATTGGAATGATTGGAGATAAACTTAATCGAAGACCTGCCGGATCTACTCGATCCTATTCCTTTAGGTGACAGGGCGGGCATGTGGTACATTCACGATGGAGCTCCTGCTCATTTTAGTATAAAATAGCACGTCAACATTTGGACGGAACATCCAGATCGCTAGATAGGCCGTGGTTACCCTTGACGAGCTCGTTATCTTTGGGGACATTTAACTGAAACCCAGTAAAGAGAAGTAGTCAGTTCTTGTTTCACTTTAACCTGACTATCAATTCACCCTCGTATTAATACAAGATCAACGTGAGCTTTTACATCTTAAGCCGTGACAACATTTCCGTGTGAATCTAACAACTTCGGCCAGTTTATTTCGTATTATTTTCACAGATGTTCGTGGCTAAAACGGAAGTATTAATATAGCTCCCTTGTCTGAATGCTCTGTCCTTTCGAGAACGGAAATTCGACATCCGGATATCACAATGGAATATCTCGCTCTTATTCTTGGCGCGATTAAAACGGCCTCAGCTGTATGTGTATTCGAACAATCAAATTGCGTGTTGCGGTCACGACATAGTGGTCATGATAGAATTCGTGCGAATCGAGATCAACAACGTACAGTTTGTGTAATTCCGAACTTTTCCTGGAGAAACTATGTTGATTGCCTTGCAAGCTCTAAATAGTTCAAAGTTTTACACTTTCGCCGTATCTTGATTGTCGAGTTCAACCCCTGACCTGACCACCTTTCGAGCTTTAAAAAATCGACCGTCAGTTCCAGGAAAGCTATCGGAATAAATAGGGGGAAAGTGTTATGTTAGAAAATTAACTTCTACCACTTATTCTTGCTCTTACATCGTCTTAATTTTTTTTTGTTGCGAGTGTTCACCCTGGCGTCATCTGTTGTCGATTCTGAATGTTAGACTCTTGCGCCACGCCTAGCCGATATTGCTGTGACGTCACGACGCGTCGGTTGCTCGATAAGCTGACTGGGTGTCCTTGACGTCATTTTAGGTCAATGAACTACGCTTTTGTTTTTTCTTCGAGTGGAAAAGAAAGCAGGAAAGTGTGTGATTTTCTGACTAGTATCGGGAATAATGGTATTTTAACTAGATGCGTTTTTGTTTTATTAACTGAAGTGACACATGTCACTTCAGTCATTGAGGTTTAGAATGGTTTCTACACAATAAACGTTATCCTTTAATCTAATGGAATAGTGAGAAATTTTAGAACTTATTTTACTCCATGGTAGTTTGTAGAAAAATCAGACCCTGCATCTCAACTATTTTCTGCTTAGAATATTCATCATATCACTTTCCTTACAATATGTGTTGTATTCAACAATTTCATTCATTCGATACGAAACGCATGAGCCTAGATGTGACAAAGCATAGACCGCCAATGCTTTTTTTCAGCCAATTTCCAGCTGTTACACGGAATGCCTCATCACATTATTCTTCTCATTGTAGGAAATAATAAATATTCCATCTTTCCGTTAATTAATTTTAATTTCAATATTTCATTCAATAAATTTATGGTACTAAAGTACGAGGGTAATCTGAAAAGTTTCCGACCTAACAAGACTTTCTGAATATTTCTTTTCATTTCTCAACATAGTCTAACCTAACTCTATACACTTTTCCCAGATTTTCCATCTCTGTGACCCGTCCAAATAGTACTTCGGCTTTTTTTTGCAAAATAGTGGTTCGCGAAGGTGATTGCTTCTTCATTTGACGAATATCTCTGTCAGTGTGGTAAATGATGGTGCAGAATCACCATACGCAGAAATGGCTGAAACGTTTATGTATCGTTCTGCGTTCAAGGAGTTTCTTGGGAGAACATATATCATCACTCCACCAAAAATCTCTCTCTGTATGCATTCCTAGCATACAGCTTTCCCCGTTTCGTCGCCATATTCTTCCCTGGTCAACATTGAATTAAAGGCAAAACCTGTACTCATTTAATAATTGACTTCTGGAACAATATTCCACATTCTCATGCCTTCTAGCGAACTCTGGGTTCGCTGGAAACTGCAGCCGTTCTCACCTGTCGAAGGTGATAGCATGTAGCCACTGCTATTTGCCAATGTGGACGCCCTAAGCCGTCCACATTGACCTGTTCCATGGTATTTTTCCATGGTTCTTCTCACTGTGGTTTGTGATAAACCCAAATATCTTGTAGCATATCTTTGACTGCAACCAACTTCGACGAGGGCCGTAATTCTTGCAATTTTTTTCAGGTGTTATCTGCATTTTTCGTTCGAAATTTCAACTTGGTTTATTATTGACAGATTTAACTTGACGTTGACTTCAAAAACTATAGTTCCATTTCAAAAAATCAAAAACGGATGGTTGACTCTGCAGCTTTGTATCTCCGCTACTTTTCCGAATAAAATATTGAAATAAATTAAGATACAACGAGAACAGATGTAACATATCAGTGTTGATTAATCCATAGTGTGCGTGTCGTTATCAAGTATAACTGAACCCTGTGGCACATCACTAATGAACTCCTGTAAAGAAAAACTTCTATTCATAAGGTCACCTCTCACTCCTAAATTCATTAAAATAGTTTCTTATATTGAGGCATTACTCTATTAATTACTTTTTTGATAAGATGAATCTGCGACCATATTCTGTTTTACAACATTTCTCAGAAGAAATATGTATTACTTTCACTCGCAAAATGAACGATTACTTTCTTTGTCGATTGAATTTAAGGGTCATTATTTCAAGAAGTTTATTGCAAATTGTCGACCCGCATCCAACAGCTGCCTCACCACGCCCGATGACGACGACGACCCGATATGGCAATGCTACAATTCCGATGAAGGTGTGGGAGAAACCAGCTGGTAGATGCAATGATTCACGTCGCGTCAAGTGCATTTCACACCAATTAGGACGTACATAAATGGAAAAATCCAACGATTTCGAGCAAGTAATAGATGATATAAATTGGATTGTTTGTGTCGATGAACTCTGCTGGAAATTGCCTTCCAAGAATTTCGGAATACGGAAACGATGCGGGTGAATGTTTTTCGTGTTTTTGAAGTCATGTTCTTTCCAATGGAGAAATCGATGGTTACAATAAATTATATTTTTTTCTCTTAGTTCATTGTTGATCTGCTAGCTCAGAGCGATGAAAAAATTACTGTATATCAAAGTGTATCAGCAATAATAACATGAAACAGCAAGCCCATTCTTCATGGAAAGTATCCACACATAGATCAATGAAAATTGTGGACTGTCAGCTCATCAAATTTTGGTGAGAAGAATCCTTGGTCTACTGATCTTAAATCTACATCAACATTACAGACTAAGCGCTTTATTCGCGGGGTATATGTTCCGTAAATATGCTGCGAATACAGAAACCGTGAAAATGAAATGGTAATTTATATGGGATTTTAGGGGATACGTTCCTAGGTGACGAAATGAAAATAAATAATATGCTGATAATTTTCCTATCGAAATTCGTTTTTAAATTTTTTTAGGCGACATTATAAGTAGAAGAAGACAACGGTAGAGACGTTTTACTCGATCACAATTTTGGTAACGCAAAGCGGCTTTTACCAAAGAAAGAATCGTCTAATAAGTGGCATTTAACAATATACTTTATGCATTTAGTAATAAGGTTCCTTTACTTAAACATTTTGTTCGTTTATATCCTGAAAAATATCGACCGCCGCAAAGGCGGATCATGTCAAAGGAAAAGCCGAACCAATGCAGCGGTGATATCTTTCAAAAACATACTTTAGGCGTAGTAATGAGTAGTAAGGTTCATTTTACTATTTTATTAGTCCATTCGACGACCCGTTTACAAAGGACACCGAATCCGAGTATTGATACATATGTATGTACCGATGTACCGATTTGATCCGCGAATATAGAAATCTTGAGCCGCGAATATGGGGATTGGGTCGCATTTTTTTATTCTCGAATAGTGCGAACGTAAATGAGGAGCTATTACTGCAGTTGGATTTGTTTTCTAAACTACAAATTAGGTTCAGTTTTTACAAACCCGCGAGACGAAGAAAAGAAGGTCGTAAACTTGACGGGAAATACAAATGCATAGCGATGCAAGATAATGAAAATTGTCACTCTCAGTGAGTTTATGGTATACAAAATACGACTGTAAATCTCGTCAGATATACTGGATGTCTCCTACTATTGTGTCTAAAAAGTAAGGTGACATTTGAATTCAAACTGCGCGCACAAATGGATTTGGGACCGTGCTCCCATTTTTAGATTGGTAGGACTGTCTGTGATATCTGTACCAATGTTCCCATCAAAATATTTATTAGCCGGGTCGGTGGCGTAGAGGATATGATGCTTTCCCTTGCGCAGAGTTACCTGGGTTCAATCCCTACAAACTCGGTGCGATTTTTCGGATTCTGGGAATCGCTTGGGTGTCCATCTTTCGGAGGAAATGTAAAGCTGTCGGTTCTGTCTAACAGATGTGTTGGACATTAAAGATCCCTTCCCTCGACACCACGAGAGGGGTTCGGCAAAATTTCCGGGTTAGTGAGGTGACAGAATTCCCCCGGCGTGTCATTGGCCGAAAGGCGGAAATAGAGCACGTTAAAGGCATAACAAACAAATAATAAACAAAATATTCATGAGTGTTTGAGATACGCTTCGTTTTGTAAGCATTAAATTTTGTTTGCGGAATGAATTTGCAGCTATTGATTCATAGAGGATGATGCGAAAAGACTTTGGTGATGAGACCGAATTGAAGTTCCTGGATTGTCACCGACACTACTCACGCACTAGTTCGGTATTGACGATTGTTTTTGGACGACTAGTGTGTTAGACATCTCCAACGGTCCTATCTCCCGGAATTCTTCACTTGATCTCTTCACAGTTAACGAAGTTAAAACGCTATTCTGACCAGATGAAATTTTCGAACTGTTGCCGCCAGGTTTCCATTATTTTTGAGATATTGTTCAATAGTGAAGATACGTTGTTCTGTAGTGTAACGCTTCTTTTTTACTAACCCTAAACTGTCTGTTGTCGATTTATTCTTTTAAGGGTTGCAAATACTTTACTGCATAAATGGCAGCAAATTCAAATCCTGTATTAATTTCAGGACACCACTATATATATATATATATATATATATATATATATATATATATATATATATATATATATATATATATATATTTAATAAAACTAAAAAAAAAGAAGCGTTACACTACAGAACAACGTATCTTCATTATTGAACAATATCTCAAAAATAAGATATATATATATATATATATATATATATATATATATATATATATATATATAATATATATGTTTGCTGCAGCTATTCTATAGAATTCTCCGATGTTAATGGCATGATTGATCGAAATGACTAGAAAATTGACTTTATATGTCAATTTCTTGATTCTACGAGTTTCTGTGATTAGTCGTTCTTCGTTTGCAACTTCTGTAAAAAGATGTCGCAACTCACGTCGAGTAGGTAAAATCCTACAGGAATGTCCAAGAACTGTAGTTGTTCATTGGCATAACCCCTGTCTACTATAACGAAATACTCTTATTCTATATGATCATTCATTGAATGCAGCTGATTCTCCAGCAGTGCTGCATCATTATTCCTCGAGTCACTCAAATCGTCTTAGTCACATCTAGTTCGGTGTTGCTGTTGGGCGAGATTCTACTGAATGCAATTGCTTGCAGTTTTGTCCTGGTTATGGACCGTCTTTGTCGTATTCCATTCTGCAATCAAAAAATCTGCAAGTCGGTTTCTGGACAGTGAATATCAACAATGGAATTGTTAGGAAGGAACGCATCTTATAAATTCTTAACTTACATTCTGTCAAGTACCGGAAATTGTTCATTTAAAAAATCTACTTAAAACGATTGTCAAATTTTCGGTTGTTGGTAAGTTGGTAGAACTGTTTTCTTTTTCACGGAGTTAGACCGCGATCTGTCATTTAATTTGTTTACAGTGCTCGATTTTGTCTCACAAGTGTGTTTTTTACAATGGGTAAAATATCGAACAGTACAATTTGTCTCGAATTTTGTATTGCAAATGGAATTTCGTGTATCGAATCGTTACAGAAGGCTTACGGTGAATCGACTTATCCAAAAATATGCATATGATTGGTACAGTGCATTCAACCGCGGCCGAGATCTGGTCGGCCATCAACATCTTCAACTGAAGTTAACATCGATGAAAGAAAGGGAATGCTAATTGAAAATCGTCATTTAAGTTTGAGAGAGATAGGCAATGAACTTTCTGTGTCTCACGAATTAATTCGTAACATTTTAAACGATTCTTTGGGTATGCAACGCGTTGCCGCTCGACTAGTTCCAAAAGACTTTAATTTTCTTCAAAAATTTAATCGCATTGAGGTCGCTGAAGACATGCGTGATGAGAGATAGGTTTGTGAGTTTGACATGCAAACCAGTCTACAACCGAAACAGAAAGAACCACGTCAAAGTCGTTCAAAATTCAAGGTAATGTTTACTGTTTCCTTTGATTATCGCAGTTTTGTGCACTCGGAATTCTTGCCAGAAGGCCAGATGGTGAATAAAGAATATTACCTAAGCGTTATGCAGCGTTTGAGAGAGCAAATTTGTCAAAAAAGGCCAGATTTGTGGAAAAAAACCCATGGATTCTGAATCATCTCACAAGGCTATCATTGTGAAAGAATTTCTGACCATAAACCCAACTAATACCATCGAACGACCATCGTATTCACCTGATATGACTCCAGCAGACTCTTTTCTTTTTCCAAAACTCAAATGATCCCTTCGAGGTACCAGTTTGGAATCAATAGAAGACATATAATAGAATACAAGAACTGAAGTCGATTCCGGAAAAAGCATTTGAAAAATATTCTATTCGTTGGCGTAAATGTATGATTTCGAAAGGGGAAAAAATAAATATTTTGAGTTTCACTTACTAATTCCGGTTACTTTTTTGACAAAATGTATATCAACAAACAATAAATGACGTCCTTGGCGATTTTTGTTGATGAAAATACACGTCTTGTATTATCTAATAATTCATAAAATTTTTAATATTCCTCCAAAGAACCTGCTTGGCAACATCAACATCTGAAAGTGTCGTAGAAAAGAGCCCTACCGTGTTTTTAAAAATTTAAATATTTATTTTCAAAGGAAATTAAGATTAAACAACAAATAATATATGACCTATACGCCTATAACATACATAGATGAACTTTGTACGTATTTACAGATTTTGGATATTTCACCATATTCACCACCGGGGTTGGACAAATATTGCCTACATTTGGTTTTGACACAGACACGTCTGGTAGAACTTATTGTTGCTTTCGCATAGTAAGAAGTCATTGTACTAAAAGTGGAGCAATAATTCCATTATAGGTATAGTAGGTGCGTAATGTCTGTAGATCTATTAGTATTTATAACACACGTTAACCATTAGCGGTATACGAGGTGTCAATTATTTTTCTTGGGTGAAGAAGGATTATCGAAGCATATCGATTCAGTGAAGCCTAACGTTCACTGTGATTAAACACAGCCGTAGAATTAATTGGGTCAGAGTTTTTCGAAGAATTAACTAATACACTACACTAATAAATCTGTATGTATATATGAGTTCTGATGAAAAAATAAATAAAATTTTCTTTTCTTTTGAATTCGTATGTATTCACCAATATAATTTCTGTACTCGCGAATGATATGGCGGATGCGCAATAACCTTGAATTCAAGTTCAAGGTCGAATCATAAATTGAATGGTAGAAGAGACGAGAACAGTTTGATATCAATTTTTTTTGGGCTCGTTGCACAATAACGAAAATCAGGCATATTTTTGATCTTGAACCTTTCTAAATCAACTCTTAGATAAGTTTAAAATTTGCATTTTTCCTTTAATGTTTAGACATACATGACACCTATGAGGATATGTCAGAATATATTAGCACGTTCTGTGAAATTTTCAGTCTCAAACAATTTTGTGGCCGTTAAATGTCCTCCCTGTTTTCTGCTTGGATAAGGATATTATTTTTCATCTTTGATTTCTTGTATTTCACTTTTAAAATTCTTCTAATCGTGTTGTGCTTCACGAGATCAATATTTCTCATTTGTGATTGTTCAAAATTTACGTCAACCTGAGGCCTGAGGTGAAATAATAAGAACCAACCAATCTTGTCTTGCAATTAAGTATGTGAGCACCTGAATTTGAATCGTAGAGTCGATTTTTAAAATCTCCGCGAATGAAAGATCGTTAGTCGCAAATATAGCAATTGGTTCGCATTTGTCTTATCCGTGAAGGAGCTATTACTGTAGTTGGATTTTTTCTACATATTCAAGTTTCTAGCTGATTCTACAAATAAGGTTCAGTTTTTACAAAGCCATATAATAAAATTGATTCCTACTCAAAACATATGCATTTACACCAACACCATTTCCGTCATCTCGCAATATACAGGACGAAGAAAAACAGGGTCGTAAACTTAACGTGAAATACAAATGCACAACGGTGCAAGATAATGGAAATTACCACTCTCAGTGAGTTTATGGTATAGAAAACACAACATGATTGTAAATCTTCTCGCATATACTGGATGTCTCATACAATTGTGCCCAAAAGTAAGGTGACGTTTGAAATTAAACTGCGCGCGCAAATGGATTTGAGGCAGTGCTCTTTATTTTAGGTTGGTAGGACTGTCTTCGATATCTATGCCAAGGTTCACATCAAAATATTCATTGGTATTTGAAATACGCTTCGTTTTGTAAGCTCCTAGAAGTGTATCTTTCAAATTTTATGTCTGCATTTGTTGATTAAAGAATTTACATTAAATTTAGTTTGCGGAATGAATTTTCTGCTGCTGATTCATAAGGATGTTGCCAAAAGCCTTTTCTGATGAAGTTATGTTCACAAGTGGTATAAAGAGTTCCAAAAAGGTCAACAACGTGTAGAATACGGAAAGCGTCTCGGTTGACCATCAACCTCGACCGACGAAGCTCACAAAATTAAAGATTCGGTGCTAATAAATCACCGATTAATCATTAGAGATCAGACCGATTATGTTGGCATCTTGAAAGGATCAAGTAAAATCTCGATTTGTACCGAAAACATTGCATTGATTCTTCGTGACCATTTCGCCAAAAACTTGACCCATATTGTTCCACAACAGCCTTGTTCAACCTATTTGGCAACGTGTGACTTCTGGTTATTCAGGAAACAAAAAAGAACGCCTTGGGTACACCGTTTTGAATCAGTAGAAGAGATCCAAGTCGTATTAAAGAGAGTGCTGAAGACCATCTCGGAAATCGACTCTGTAACTGTTTTGAAGATTGGAAATTCCGTTGGCATAAGTGCATTGTATCTGGAGGGTATAACTTTGAAGGCGATGAAATTGATTTAGAAGAAAAATAAACATTTTTCAAAATAAATGCTGATTCACCTTACATTTTGGACATAGTAATATACTAAGAAACTTTAGAAGATGTTTCCCCTTAACTCTTCGAAACACCGAGATTTGTACCTAACCCTAGTGTCATTTCACTCACACACAATGCGTAAGTAAAGAAACGAATTCAATTGAGATAGAGACGCCGAATCTAGGCTTCTGGAGCACGTAACCTTACTCTTTTTAGAGCAGGAACGATACAAATGCTATACGCTTAATCTATTTTGAAAGTACTCCTTACATTAATTCTTGTTGAAATGTCGTGTAATCTCATAAATAGTGCTAAAACGTCTAGCTGCTTCTCTTCTTTTCTGGAACAGAAATAAATGTTAGGGTGACATGTCTGGCGAATATGGTGGAGTGAGGTGTGGTGAGGTGAGGTTAAGTGCGGTGAGGTGTGGAGGGGTGTGGTAAGGTAAGAAGGGATGTGCTAAGGTGAAGTGAGGTGTGGAGTAATGGGCTGTAAACCAGAGAGATTTGGTTTCCGAGTATTCTGGCCATATTCGTCCATTTTCTGGATTTTCTTCACCATTTCTGTTGTGATCATTCGGTCGACCACTGTGATACTCGTCTTGGCAGCTCGTTATAATGCTGCTACCCAATATTTCACAGATGCAAACGAAGGAACAGACGCCCCCAGAGTAGAATCTAGTTCAACTTTTTTATTGGTAAATTTATTGAATACGTTCTCTACTGATTACTCCCAAAGAAATACGAAATAACGTACTCATTCAAAGTTGAACCTTATATTTCGAAGATTGTGTGCCTTCTAACAGTAATATTTTTCAAGAAATTTCTGATATCTTTTGATCAGGCCAGGTGTATTTGAAATTGACCTCGTAAGAGTGACAGTGCCACAAAATATACAGATCTGTGAATAAATAATTCAAATATCCTATAAGCGGCTAAAGTTCACGTAGAAATGTAAAAATATATGAAATTCCAAACTCTCGTCAAATATTTGTAGATGAATTTAATTTCCACGAACTTAAGTTGAATCAACTCAATATTGTGTAATGTAGGTAGTCGTCAACGAAGCCGAACGAGCGAGTGATTTCGTAACGATGTCAGCTGTTATTTGAAAACATCGTCAATTCAGGTAGACGCAACGTTTTTATACAATGGAATATATCTAAGGCAAAGCACCTAAACACCCGGAATGACGCCCTGCAATCTGCATTGCCGAGCAGCTGTTCTTGTTTGCTTTGTGTTCGGAAATACAGGTGAAGAACCCTACGAAGTGCACCGTGCATACGACATGCTGAAAGTGTTTAAGTTTAGCTTATCCAGAATACAGTCTGAATTATTTAAGAAATATTTTAACCTTTTATATTTCATTTCACAAATAATGGAAAAGTTTTCTAATTTTGACCCTGTTGAACGTGCTAAAAATATACCACTTTCCGAAAGAGAAAAATTAATCATATTAAATACGATGCTTTAAGGCCATTTTACTTTCAATCCATGAAAATGTTAAAGTGTGTTCTGAGATAACGGGAATTGGACAGTCCATAATATACAAGCTTCTCTACAGTATGCATGAAATTCATGAAATAATTATTTTCGGTAAACGTAACTATCTAGATAGTCACATTAAATTATTATCGTTTTTAAATACCATAGTGTTCTATTGATTAAATTTTATTTTCGGAGAGAACCCTAAAACACATATTCGCCTACGTTACTGACTTCAATTTTTACTCAAAACGAGGGCAATAATATTTACAAGCTACAAAAAAGACAGAGAAGATCATAGTCAAGTAGTTGTATTCTTCCTTGAGATTTGTACGAAGGTTTCTATTTACCAATGATCGGGCATTAAATTGGTGCCTGTTCCAAGACAAAATCATTGAAACTAAATTCATTTTTGAACTTCCCCACGTACCACATTTCTTTTAAATGCTTTTACATACTTTATGAGCTTTTATTACTCTACGTCTTTACCAAATAGAGTATAAAGCTAGAGTCAGACTAAGCGCACCCACTCGCGCATCTACCTCGCTAACGGTACCCGCACCGTGTAGATAGGCCCCTCTCCGTGAGTTCCCTCACCCCGAGGAAACTCCGGGTGTGCCGGCGCCAGTCGGTTTTCAGTCGCACTTCATACGAAACTCACCGCGTTCCCTCGCGTCATTTGAACGAGCCGCTGAGGGTGTAGCCATGTTGAACTCCCGAACTCTCCCAGGTGAGTAAATGCGCGTCGAGTGAACAGTGGGCCGAAGATGAGTTTGATGCGCTATTGAGAGCCGAGGTTTTATGCGCGATTAGGTGCACTTCGTCCAAACCCACTTGATACTACTAATACTGCTGGGACAAAACTAACGTAAAAATATATATACAGTAAAATCTCACCTATGAGGGATGAATACCCTTACATTCAGTAATAAATTTATGACTATATACAATGTGGATTTTTCTAATACGATGAAAATTGGGAATTTCAAGCAATTATGAAGCCTAGTCATTTCCTATTCTAAATCATAACTAAACAACTATATATAACCTTACTAAGAGAAGGGGTACAATAATGATATTGAGCTAACAATAAAAATATTGGAACAACATATTCGATACTTTCTATGGGGCTTGTACATGTTAAGCTTATTTATTACTATTCTCAACATTATGCGGCGTTTGAGAGAGCAAATTAAGAAGGGCCAGATTTGTGGTAAGAAAATTCATGGATTATACACCACGATAATGCACCATCACAGAGCTATCATTGTGAATTAATTATGACCAAAAACTTAGGAAATACCATCGAACGTTCATCGTATTTAGCTCTGGCTCTGGCCGACATTTTTCTTTTTCCAAAACTTAAATTACCCTTTCGAGGTAGCCTTTTTGAACCGATAGAAGACATAAAAGAGTATTAGCGGCGAGAACTGAAGAAGATTCCGGAAGAGGCCAACTTTGAAGGCCATACAATAAATTTGGATGAAAACTGAATATTTTGTATTTCATTGACCTATTCTCGATACTTTTTTGACAGCATATAGTCCGAATTTAGCTCCATGCGATTATTCATTGTGTTCAAACAGAAGAAATTGCAGGTGATCTTCGTCCAACGAAGATATAATTGCAGTTTCATTGTAATGAAGGTAGTGGCTTGATTGAATACTCAAAAGGCCTCGCAAGCGTGGCGTTATCTTCTGATTGCACCGTTCGCATGTTTGTTTTCCACGCTCAAGTGGCAAATATGTCTCTACCGTAAGACAGGCTATGCCGATCTCATTGTACACATCGAAAACTTAAGAAGGGTACAAAAGACATGAACTCGAGTGAGCTTCGTCCGACGACTCTGGTAGAATATTTCCATTTTTGAGACTTTTGCAATCGCGGTACGACGGAATGCTGTTTTCAAGGCCGCGAAGGCTCCGCGACTTGAAATCTCAAGAATTCCATTGGACGACCCAATGCAACAACTTACGTTCACCTTCCATAGGAACGAGGCGAAACACGTCACAATGGTCACGTTGAGGCATTTTAAAGAACCGCATTATTCCAGACTGCGTTCGGCCAGGAAGATACCGTAATAACACCTGTTGTGATTATTATCGGAATGTTACGTACCAAAGTCTCGATGCGGAGTATATTGTGTGTTTCTAGCATTTCTTTACTCGAAAAATCGTTAGATTATTTGTATTTAATCTTCAAATCATGGAGTATACATTCTGTCAAAAAAGTACCGGGAATTGGACAATGAAACAAAAAATATTTATTTTTCATCCAAATTCATTGTATCGCTTTCAAAGAAATAATACATTTACGCCAACGAATAACACAGGTCTGCAACAAAAATGCTGTCTGGATATTTTCAACTGATTTCTATGTATTTAGGTGTTCTGAAAACAAAAAACATACTCAAAAAATTCCAGAACGTAAGGTTATTTTACAAAACGCAAAATTTTATTAGAAAAAACGGATTTTTTGGGCTAAAACGGGATTAACTTGTAGTTTAAATGATAGGTATAATTTTATTTTGATTACTGTTTTGAAATGTTTACAGGACATAACTATCATTAATTTCTTAATAAGGAACACCCTGTTTGACCTACATTAACAAGTATAAACATGTTGTAACCTGAACGTGAGCGTTCCGATAGTGTAGAATTGGCGCGGGACAATTACGTGTTAACTCATCATTATTTTATAGATCTTGGTTCAATACAGTGCAATGTCGTCTGTGCGGAAGTGTGTGAACTCTTCGGATAGTTTCTGTTACATTTGTGAAGAATATATGACATTAAAGCAACAAGTTAATATTACGGACTTTGTAAAAAAAGTATACTTCGCGTATTTTGGCTTCAAACTTGGAGATCAGGATAAAGTATGGGCACCTCATAAAGTCTGCAAACAATGTGTTGAAGACCTTCAAAATTGGTTTAAGGGCAAGAAAAAAGCTTTCCGATTTGCGATTCCTATGGTATGGCGCGAGCAAAAGAACCATAGTGATGATTGTTACTTTTGTTCGTGTAATGTGAAAGGGTATAATTCAAAACGCAAGCAGTCAATTTCATACCCCAATCTGCAATCAGCTATTTGTCCCATCCCTCATGGGACCGAAATACCAGTGCCCAAGGTCCCTGCTACCTTGGAAGAGGTTCCAAGTTCTGACGAAGATAGTGCTGTACCTACACCCGATGACCAGTCAACTTTTGAATTTGAAGATGACAGAAGTCCAAAATTATTTTCCCAAGGCGAGCTTAATGATTTGGTAAGAGACTTGAATCTTCCCAAAAACGCTGCTGAGTTGCTTAGATCAAGGCTCAAAAGCAGGAACTTAGTTTTGCCGGGAGTGTCTTCCTCCTGGTTTAGATATCGTGAAAAGCAGTTTACTTCCTACTTTTCCCAAGAAGACGAGTTGGTTTATTGCACCAATATTGAAGGTTTGATGAATACATTTAATATCTCATACGACCCAGAAGAGTGGCGTATTTTTATAGATTCTTCAAAAAGAAGCCTTAAAGCAGTTCTACTTCACAACGGCGGTTTCTATGCTTCCATTCCTGTCGGCCATTCCGTACACCTCAAAGAAACCTACAAGAACTTGGAATTGATTCTTTGTAAATTAAAATATAAAAAACACGGTTGGCAAGTGTGCGGTGATTTCAAAATCTTGGGCATGGCGCTCGGACAGCAATCTGAGTTTACCAAATTCCCTTGCTTTTTGTGTCTATGGGATAGTAGAGACCGAACAAATCACTGGACCAAAAGGTGTTGGCCTGCGAGGGAGCTTAAAGTTGGCGAAAAGAATGTCCTGCATGAAACTTTGGTGCCTCCTCATAAAGTTCTTTCACCACCGCTTCACATAAAGCTGGGATTGATGAAGCAATCTGTAAAGTCACTTCCAAGAGATGGAAATTGCTTCAAATACTTAATATCAAAGTTTCCTGGTCTCTCGGAGGCAAAGTTGAAGGAAGGTGTTTTCGTTGGACCAGATATTAGACGGCTTATGGCTGATCCACTATTCGTCACAACCATGACGGATCCTCAAAGAGAAGGGTGGATTGCCTTCAAGGAAGTTATAACAAAATTTTTAGGCAATAACAAAGACCCTAACTACAAACAAATCGTCAAAAGAATGTTAAATGCATTTCAAGCTTTAGGTTGCTTAATGAGTTTAAAAGTACATTTTCTTCATTCCCACCTCGACTCTTTTCCAGAAAATTTAGGAGACGTGAGTGAAGAGCAAGGTGAACAATTTCACCAAGATATTAAGGAGATGGAAAAAGATACCAGGGAAGATGGAGCGTCTCAATGATGGCATACGCCATCATTGGACGCTTAAAAGAGACCTTCCAGATGCTTCCCACAAGCGAAATTGTACCAAATGAAGTCTTACTGAGAAAAAGAGATGTGTTTAGTGCTCACTAATTAATTTATTTTAGATAAGAAAATAAGTTTCGATACGCAATTATAAATTACTTTATTAAAAAAAAAATTATGTTTCATTTTAAGATAATAACTTGTTTAGCATAGACACCTACATTGTCAGAAAACGTGACGTGCTAGGACAAAATGATAGCCTTTTTCGAATTCAGCACACCCAAAAACATAAGAATTACACAAAAAAACCGAAACAACTCTCAATTTTTTTTTGCAGACTTGTGTAATCCAATTATCAAAACATTTCAATCACTTTTTTCGGAATCGACTTCAGTTCTCGCCGCGAATTCCCTTTTAAATCGTCTATCGATTCATTACTTACTATCCATTAGCATGGAAAACAAGTTTTGTAACCCCTGTTCACAAGTCTGATAGTAAGCAAGACCTAAAAAGTTACAGACCAATCAGTATTTTGAGCGCTATACCAAATGGTTTGAGGAAATGAATAGGCACAATTAACAGCTCAAACTGCGACTGTTTGCCAAAACTCAAATTTGCAGAATTAACATATGACAACAAACGGCGACAGCGACAGCTCTAGCAGCAGCACAGCTGTGTAACAGCATTTTAACTATTTCCACAACGAAGATCTAAGGGACACTTAAAAAATCTTCAAACAATAGGTTTAAATAGAACAAGTATGTAGTCCTTTTAATTGGTTGTTCAATAAGTTTACGGCGTTGAAATCAAAAACGGATTTGTAATTGTGAAGATTACTTTATTTTTCGGTATAATCTCCCACAACTACAATATATTAATTCCATCGATCACATCCCTGCAATAATTTTCCGGAAGGCCTGCGAAGTAACCCTCTACGGCAGTTTATACCCTTTCGCTGATGAAAATCGTTGTTCATGAAAAAGTTGTTTGAAATTGGGAAAGAGCCAAAAGTCCAAGGACGATAAATCTGGCGAATAGATTGGTTGTTGCAACAATTCGTACTTCGATTCACTGGTTTTGGCAATATCATTTAAGCTGTGTCAGAAGATTTGTCGTCTTCGAAATCCGATTTGTATAATCAAAATCCGTTCCTGACCAAACATAAGATGAATTATTTCCAAACATTGGTAAATGCGACAGACAATCTGCAATATTTTTATGTCTTCACATATTCGATGAAATAATTATAATTTGATAAGACGCCCATCGTCGAATTCGATTAGCAGAATATTGGGGAAGACCTTTCTTTTCACTAAAAATATAAACTAAACTTTTGTGATCACTAACAAGCTTCAAATTATTTCTGTTCAAGTACTGATTGAATTTACAGGCACCAAATGTAATTGTCAATCCATAATTTTCAAATTGAGAATATCTTCTAAAAAATATACAATCTACACATTCAGGTTAGGTTAAATTAAAAGGATTTAAAAAATAAAATCTCGATGTAATAATAGAGAAACAATATAATCACAATATATTGCAAAATCTACAACCCTCAAGAATTGCTAATCTCGCTGTGGTTCAAATACGAAAATAATAACCAATCAAGCCAACGTTCGTAATTTTTTTCAAATATTCTCTCGGACTGAGACGGAAGTGAAATATTCCATTCTACAGTTGTAATGAACGTGATTGTAGGTACTGTATCTTATATTCTATCGAAATTATGCGAATATATTATTGGCTCAGAAGTGCATTATATCCTTCTCCCGTGGTGAGCATGGGAAGGGACGGAGGGGGCATTGGCGCCATTCGCGGCCAAGGTTGAGTAAGATCGCGCGATAATATAGCGAATGTTCATGCGCTCTGGAATAACAAAGTCATTCTTAAAATAGCAACATGGACGTTCCGTCGTGGTGTAGACGTCCTATTTTTAACGGCATCGAACCAGAAAGAAGGTGGATTCGGCCAGATTTATTGGGATTATGTGGGACGTGGACGACCTTCGATCGTCAACAAGAAGGATGAAAAAATTAGCGCTGTTTTTATGCAACGTCGGTCCAGATATGCGGGAGATCCGATTTCGCAGAATTCACTTGCCCAAATGATATCTATGTCAAATATTACATGTTACTTTTGTAAACGTTTGCCTCCAACATTTTGTTTTAAAAAGTGATAAATGGTACATTAATATTCATCACATTTCGAAAGTCTTATCCAAATCAGAAGCCAGACTTCGGGCAAGGAGGGGAAGTTAACTGAGGTAAGGATGGCTTAAAAATATTAGGAGGAATACGAGCCTTCTATCTTTTCAAAGTTCACACTGTTCTTTATGGTTTTCCTGTGAGTGGATATTAAAGCTAGAGTAGCAACGCACGCCACGAAAAATGCTGTATGCTGTAATGCAGTCAGAGAGTCGACTTCGACAACTTCCCTCCCAGCCTAATATCGCATCCACAACTCCAGTTCACTTTGGAGTGTCTTGATTTCATAAAATTTCCCCACTTCTATCAGCGCATCGCTCGATGTTGTTATTTTTTGTATTGTTTTGGAATAGAGCCTCTCGAGAGCCAATGACAACTGTTGCTCGTCAAAAAACCGTGCCGAAACTTATTGTAGCAACGAGCCTATGTACGGCATGGGGACGGCCACTCTGAAGTAGTCTGCTATTGACGTTGGTTTGAAGATTTATTTCCCGACTATTCTCAGTTGAATTAAATCGACCACAATCTCTTCAGGAAATCGTTGCATTTCATTGTGATGGTCTACGTTGTTTCATTCTCCTTGTGTCGGTGGCCACAAAT
Organism: Cryptolaemus montrouzieri; assembly: GCA_013387265.2. NCBI lineage: Eukaryota > Metazoa > Arthropoda > Insecta > Coleoptera > Coccinellidae > Cryptolaemus > Cryptolaemus montrouzieri. The sequence goes on from JABFTP020000001.1 coordinate 31,823,982, forward strand.
CATGCCAATAATAATCTGTATATGATCTTTAATCTATAGCCACCTCCTGCAATACATTAACAACCGGCTACAAGTAAGATGAATACTTTGAAATAAGGCAAAGGTAGAACATTAAAATACTCCTAATTGAAATCCACTGAAATCGCTATCAAGCTATTGATGATCGGCGCGAAGTTTTCCTTGAAAAGCCTAATGCTTTCATATTTTTGTGACCACCGTGTTTCACATAGAAGATGCAGTGAAGGAGCCTGCACTCTTCTGAGAGGGGATTCACGGAAAATTGTATAATGTCCTTGATGGTTCTTAATTGTATTTCTCAATCCTGGAACGTTGTTGTCGACACTAACAACCAGGTACAGCTTGTGACCAACACATTGGAAAAACAACGCTCTTTTTACAGAGCTCCTTTAACTCTTGTGATGGAATTTTCGCTTGAGGTTCTGTGCATTTTCCTTGAAGTTGTAAGTTTCGGACGGTTCCCAGCAATGTCTAAGCCTTTCCTCCTTTTCTACCGGCTTCATAGAGCTACTTCGACCACGCCAGTTCCCTAAGTCCTTTTCTGCCACCAAACCTGGTTCATCAGTGTATTCAACTCCTTTCCAGGTTCCTTCTCGCTAGATCCATCCCTTTTCCGCGTATACTGACTTTGACGTTCACAGTTCACAAAGTTCAACGGAACTGCCAGTGTTACGGTGAGAAGGCCCTGCAGTTGCATTTCAATTTTTTAATGATTCATTGGCTTCATCCAAGTGCTGTTGTACTCTGGTGATTCGGTAGATTTGGCAGATCTTGTTAATTTTCCTAAAAAATAATAATGTGGATTGCATATATAATTTCATTGAATGGGGTTGAAATGAGAAATTTGGTTTGTGAAAGTAATGATCCTAACCAAAATATTGCCTGATATCCATTTCACAGTTTTTCTTTCAATCTTTTACTCTTCGTAGTTTTCTTGTAAAAACTGTAGGTGGAGTATTGGTATTGCTTTCAATAAAAACGTAAACACGCTCACAAATGTGAGTAACTAAGCAACAAAAACTCAATTTCAACACGCGGTACAAACGCACTCGCGAAATTAGCGACACTGTTATTTATCAAAATAAAACCGAACAAAAGTGCAGAGATTGCACGGGTATGAATAGCCCGGTGGAATATTCTAGAAAGAAATGCAGCTCGAAGGTTCGAGGCGATGCCATCTGTCTAGTGTGTGAGTGCGCAATTCCAAGAATAGGGTTATTGTTTACCTGCGGCTAGGCATTATTTACGCCGGCTTTGGTGAATGGTTTCCTATTTTTATCATATTTCAGAACTATTCTAGATTGTTCTCGGAAATTTCACGTTTCAATAATCACTGAAATTATGCAAAAGTTTATTGCTCAATATCAAATATCTTCCAAACAATATAATAAAGCAAGAATGTGATGTTAGAGGCACGCTGGGTAGGTTCAGATTCAAATCTCTCATCTCGCCATAATTTATATTTTTATTAATATTTCTGTAAAAATTTTAATTTCTCCTTGCTTTGCACCCAATCTTGTCCAAGTTCATGTATACATTTTCTTCAATTTTTTCCTTATAAAAAAGGACTTCAGGAATGAAACACTTTAATTTGTCTATGCCGCGTTGAAAAATTAAAATGTTTCATTTCTGAAGTCCCTTCTATAAGGAAAAAATTAAAGATGGATAGACATATCTGAATCAATGTATTTTCTTCATGGCACAACTATAATAACCGAATCGGCCAAAAACCAAACATCCAGGTCATGGAATTAATACGAAAAACCAAATTCATTCTCGACATTCGTCACAGTAGGACTACGACAATTAGCGGGGAAATCACGACAATCTCAATCAGCTGTGGGCGTTTAAATCTTTTCTCTCTCGCATGAATCAAATTGGCGGTGGAAGGCTTTTAAATTCCACACTCAAGCGGCAACAACATCAAGTTCACATGATATCCGCCAAGTCGCGTCGTAACTAGACTCGAATACCGGATGACGCGTTAGTTGCGCATTCCGACGCATCACGCCGATAGTGGCAGCACCGTCCGGCCGAATGGTGTGTTCACTCGGTTCGGAATTATCCAGGTAGCGTCATAAATTTACAAGATTCGAACGTTTCAGGTTTATGTCATACAGAACAACTCGGGTCTTATGAGCGATTTATTTAATCCGGCAAATGCACTGTTCCACATATGTACGTGTATTTGAGGAAGTCAATTCTTTGTAACATTTTCAGCGATTCGGCACACGAAATTCTATTTGTAATACAAAATTTGAGACAATTTTTTCGATATTTTTATCCATTGTAAAAATACTTGTGAGAACAGACAAAATCTAGCATTGTAAACAAACTAAATGACTGATCTCGTTCAAACTCCGCGTCAGTAAAGAGAACAGCTGTGCCAACTTAGCAACAACAAAAATTTCGACAATTGTTTTTTAAATAATCAATTACCGGTACTTTTTCGACAGAATGTACCTTGAATTTCATTTTGACCTGGGTTCACTTAAGTTCCACTTATTTCATCCTGTTCTTCCTGGCTACTTATCTCCGAATCATTGTCTTTGTAAATCCCCTCATCTTCATCTACTAGTGCTTCGGTTCTTGGACTTGCCTTTCAGCCTGAGCAATATTGTCTGTCTCGAAATCGCTCAATGAAACGTTCTGGCTCTTCTTGTTCATTTAATTCATTCCAATGTTGTATAAGTCACTTTTGTTAGTTTTCGTAGGAGTATGAAGCCATATTTCTAAAAACATTATTTTGCACTAATCTAAATATACGTTGTGTGTACAGGGTACACACAGGAAAATTCTCAAATCAATCAAAAAATTTAAGATCGGAAACAGGCATCTTGCTAACTACGGAAAGCGAACAACTTAAGACATGGAAGGAACATTTCCAGAATATGTTAGGTACCCCGCAAGATGAAGAGGATGATGCAAACGAGGATGTTTCTGAAAACATCGTGCAAATTCCAGTCTCCTGCGACAAGCCCACATTATCCGAAATAATCAGCGCCGTAGAAAGTTTGAAGAATAACAAGGCCCCAGAAATTGACAATGTGCCAGCTGACCTATTGAAAGCTGATCCAAAGATAAGTGCCGAGTTACTAGCTCCCATAATTCCTCAGATATGGGAAACAGAAAACATTACAGCGTTCTGGAATGAAGGTATCATCATAAAAGTGTCCAAAAGAAGTGACCTCAGGGGCATTACCCTGCTTAATACTGTCAACAAGGTAAGGGATTCACTAATAAAAAACCGACTAACAGAAGAGATCGAAACGATCTTACGACCGAACCAAGCTGGTTTCAGACCGGGTTTTTCCTGCATTGACCATATTAACACAGTCCGAATCCTCATTGAAGAATCAGTGGAATGGCAAGTGACATTATACCTCTTTTTTATAGTTTTCAAGCGAGCCTTTGATGGACTATCACAAAAAGCAATTTGGAGAGTACTTGAGGTGAGAGGAGTACCTGAGAAAATAATAAACCTGATCAAATGTCTCTATAAAGACGCAAAATGCTGCGTCGCTCACAACGGCACAAGTGCTGACAAGTTCGACCTGTTGTTAGGAGTGAGACAGGGCTATGTGCTGTCCCCACTCCTATTTAATATCATGCTCGATTATGTCCTCTAAAAAGCTAACGTTGGTATGATAGAGTTAGATGGACACTAACTGACCACCTGAACGACCTAGAGTATGCTGACGATGTGTGCATTGTTGGTTGGTCAAACATTACAAGATACCGCGCGACAACTTCAAGCGCTAGCCAACGAAGCCAAGAAGAATAGACTGTAAATTAATATACAAAATACCAAATCCATGAGGCTAAACACGAACTTCAGCAGTGCCTTTCGTGTAGGAGACGAGAAGATAGAGGACGTCAACGAATTCACTTAGCTTGGCAACACTATCACCCGAAATAGGGGAGCCGAAGCCGATATAAAACACCGACTACGTAAAGCCCAACACGCCTTCAGCATACTCAGACCAGTGTGGAATACCAGCCAGTATTTTACACAAACCAAATTGCGTCTATATCAGTTTATCGTGAAGTCTGTACTGTTGTACGGTTGCGAAATTTGAATGGTAACGAAAACTGTAACGGATCGGCTACAAGTTTTCGCGAATAAATGTCTTAGAATTATACTCAGAATTTTCTGGCCACAGACAATTAGAAACGAGGACCTCCCCCACCTGACCAATCAGAATAAAATAGAGAAGGAAATCAAATTACGGAAATGGGGCTGGATCGGACACACCCTCCGCAAGGATGACAATTGTATTGCTAAGACAGCACTGGACTGGAACCCACAGGGCAGAAGAAAAGTAGGAAGGCCAGCGCACACATGGAGAAGGTCAATTATGGATGAATTGAAGAAGGTGGGAAAGACATGGAGAGAGGCCAAAGTTACGGCGAGAAATAGGGTCCGCTGGCGAGCACTTACTTTATGCTCCCGCCAAAATTACCATAAAAACGCGTCACATTGTCGAGAGGGATGTCTTGTCAGGAGCTACTGACAAGTTTAGCTGCGCAAACGTCTTATTAAGGCAACAGTGGTATTTGTATGCATGTATAATGCTAAAAACTTATACTATATCAGTGTAAGATTATTGTATATTTTCTTCACCTTAACAAATTTATTCCAATATGGCTCAATTTGTTAAAATGGTCCATACTTTCACCCCTTTCAATATTCCTCACTACTTACCAATCACTCTGTATATGAAATTATAGTAATAACGAAAAAAATTCCATATAGAATACCTGCTTCACTAAACGCAGATTTCAACAATTCTAAGTGCCACTGCCGCTTTCGTTACCTGTAGAGCGCTATGCGCGTCCTTCTGGATCTGCTGACCCCAATAACGTTCGTCGTTCACTAACCATTAGCTTGTAGTACTATTATACCATAGGTCGTTTCCTATCATTTATGTTTCTATTTATAGAATTGAACGAGTCTCTGAGTAGTTTGTTACCTTGCGGGTTTTTTCTACGCCGTTGACGTTGAGTAATACGACAATCGGCCGGCCGACTCACAACATGCAATTTTCCCAGATGGAAGTTGAATGACGCCAATTTGCGAAAATTATACTTCTCCGTCAAATCAATGGACATTTCAATAATAATCTTCTTCACTAATAAATCCGAACAAATTGATGCAATTATTTTTATACATTCAATCTACTAGTATAATAAATTTGCATCACAATCTAATTTTACAACTTTTCTTCGAACCCCGTTTTTTATAATAATAAGAAATTGAACTATGTATTATACACTATGTTCACAAGAGTTTATTGAAATTCAGGATTGCACTTTCGGTCTCTCGACCATCTTCAGGTGACAAGTACTGAACTGAAGTTGAATTATATACATACGTAAATAGGTAAATACAATACTAGTATACAAGAGGAATATACGAATTATGTTAAAAGCTGGTATTAGTTAAAGATATCAATTATGGACGAATAAGCTGGTATATTCTGGTTGTTCAGAAGATTATCTCTTTGGGGAGTTTGTTGAAAAATTTCGATGGATTATAAGAAATCTAACTTTCGTCCTTAAGGTATTCTGTGAATAATTTAAAGTTGATCTATGCGTGTAAAATGATGGCCATTTCTGATACAATGTGAAGCGAAAGTAGATTCGTCGGTTCTCTGGTTATTGTAATCTGATTGATGCTGTTAATATCTAGTTTTGAATAAACGACCACAGTCTGACCTATATAAACGCCTTCACAATCCATATAGGACACGTTTTTAGCTCCAGTATTGTCAAACCTATCTGTTTGTTTTATCAATTCTGGGGAGACTTTCATGTAGGTTTGGAAAGTACTTCTTTATGCTGTTTTGAAATGACATTTGCAATCTTTTCGCTGATAAAAACAAAATATGTTAATGAATGTATTTATCTCTATTAGATGGTTCTATACGCGGGTAAATATTATGATATGCTATATGTGTTTGTTTCTTTCTAATCATTCTTTCTATTCCTTTAATAGTTGACACTTCCCTCGACATATATTTTTCGGATAATGGCAGAGCGAAAACCTTTTGAATTGAATTGAACGCAGCGTATTTGTGAGATTTGGTGTGTATTGAGTCATAAGGGATGCAAATATCAGTGCAGGTGGGTTTTCGATATATATCAAAATTTAGTGTGTATTTTAGTAAGTGGTTGTACGGTCTAATTAGTGAACCTGATTATCCAGTTTTCTCTTTCCTTCGAATTTAATTTTGGGATGAATGCTATTGATGTGAGTTAAAAATTGATCTAGTTGTCTGGTGGTTCCTATAAAGCATGCTAGTATATCGTCTACATATATGTACTAAAAATGTACTAATTTCGATGTGGAGGAATTGAATTAGATATATTCAATATACGGCATGAAAATGTCAGTTAGTAAACGGCTCAATAGAAATCCCATCGGTAGACCGTGAGGTACTGGTTGAGTGGAAGAGTAGCCACGGCTAAACTTAGCCAGTGTAGAGCACTATTTGTACACTTTGTAGGTACAGTAAATAAAGACGATTTATTATCATAATTATTATTATTAGGTTGTTCATAAAATTTGTGTCTCCATTGAGCCCTTTACATTAGTACATTTTTGGTAGATATATTAGACCATATACTAGCATTTTTATAGGAACCTTTTTTTTCATTTCTGCTTTCGGCTAATGACACGCTGAGAAATTATGTAAAATCTAATCTAACCTAACCTAACCCGGGAATTTCGACGCACCCCTATCGTGTCGAGGGAAGAAATCTTTTATGTCCAACACAACTCTGTTAGGCAGGACCGACGGCTTTTCACCTCCTCCTATTTCCAGACTCCGAAAAATCGTACTGAGCCGGCTTTTATAGGAACCTCTAGACTACTAGATCAATTTTTAACTTTCATCAATAACATTCATCCCAAAATTTAATTCAAAATATAGAGAGAAGTCGATAATCAGATTCACTTTTTGATCTAACAATCACTCAAAGAAATAACACTCTCAGTTTTGATATATATCGAAAACCCACCGGTAGTGATATTTGCATCACTTATGACTCAACACACCCAAAATTTCTTAAATATGATACGTTTAATTCAATGAGTCGAAGGGCTTTACCTTTGCCATTATCTGAAGAAAATATGTCCAGGGAAATGTTAACTATTGAAGAAACAGCTAAGAACAATATTTATCACTCAAATATAATGAACGGAATGATCAGAAAGAAACAAACTAACCTAACCTAACCCACGTATAGAATCAACTAATACAGATGAATACATTAATATATTTTGGCCCTTTCAGCGAAAAGATTGCAAATATCATTTCTAAACAGCATAAAAAAGTAGCTTTCAAAACCCACATGAAACTCTCACAAGAATTTTTCAATATTGAAGATAAAACTGATAGAGTTGACAATACTAGTGTTTACAAGTTGTCCTGTATGGAATGTGAAGGCGTTTATATAAGTCACACTGGTCGTTCATTCAAAACTAGATACCAAGAGCATCAATCAAATTACAACATCCAGAGAACCGACGAATCTACTTTCGCTTCTCTTTGTATCGAAAATGGCCACCATTTTCCATCTATTGATCACCTTCAAATTATTCACAGAATACCTAAAGGACGAAAGTTAGATTTCTTATAATCCATCGAAATTTTCAAACTCCAACAAACTCCCCATTGAAATAATCTCCTGAACGACCAGAATAACCCGGCTTATTCGTCCATATTTGATATCTTCAAATAATACCTGTTTTTAACATATTTCGTTTATTACCTCTTGTTTGCACATGTTGTATCTATTTATGTATGTATATATTTCAACCTTAGTTCAGTACTGTTGTCAGCTGAAGATGGTCGAGCGGCCGAAATTGCAATCCTGATTTTTGAATAAACTCTTGTGATAGTATAATACATAGTTCAATTTCTTATAATCATCATGATTAACTATCACGTAGTAATGGCGAAATCGATAAGCCTTTTTTTAATCATACTCAATGAAATATTTTCTCGATTTCAGGCCGCAATATTGCAACAGACTGCCGAATACATCTACAACTTGGAACAGGAGAAAACGAGACTTTTGTCGCAAAATTGCCAATTAAAAAGATTACTCAATCAGCACGAAGGTGGCGAACTTCCCCCGAAAAAACGTAAGACCGCCGAAGTAATTCTTCCAAAGTTGGAGGAGGATACCCCGAAGGCGCCGGAGCCCGTCAGTCTGATCACGGTGACGGTAAATGGTCCCGTTGCCAATAATCCCATCGAAAATCCCGCTGAAATTAAAAGACAGCTCGAAAAGGTAAGTCATCCAGATCTATTAGATGTTCACAGTTGTTCAGGGTTGGGGAAATGTGTTGAAGGTTGAAGTACAAGTTATGATGCTATAGTCTATTCAGAAAAGTTTAAGAGCAGCGGTTCTCAAACTTGAACTGCTGGCGATATACCTCAATATTTTTAGACTTTTTACGATCGACTCTGAGAGGCTGCAAGTATGTGTGATGCAGTGTTGTCGTACATACACGATACACCCTACGTAACTACCTACCAAAGTAGAGTGTACCGTATCATATATAGATATTAGCTTTCCGCACAATATACATTATTTTAGTCAAGGTTTCGGTTAGGTTAGGTTAGGTTCTTTTCTATATCAATGAAAAAACTGATAGTTATTCAAAATTGCGAGTTTATAGGTTGTTACAAAATAAACGAGTTACATATGGTGTTAAACTTAACTAAGGAGTGACTTTGGATGTTGAAGCGTGGCACTGCATGTCCTCAGCATACTTTTCATAAGATGGTACGTAATCACTGAGTGCTAATCGCAAGCATGATGACATATGATCGTCAGTTAGCCGATTGCGACATTTTGATTTAAATATCTTCATTTCAGAAAATACAGACTCGCACAAGTAAGTTGACCCAAACATTGCCATCAGTTGAAGGGCGATTTGCCTTAGATTCGGATTTTATCTTCAGATATAAAATACCAGAAATTTCTATCAGATGCTTTAGCTTTGAGATATATATCTGATATAATCTGCACCACCTCATTTTCAACAGTACATGAGTTCATATTAAACTGACAATTCTCAATGTTTTTACATGAAAAAGGATAACTCATAAAGGATGCTATATTTGCCAATTTACTGCAATCATAAAAACGCATTTCGAATTGTCCCAAAATATTTGATAATTCAGCCTCATACGTAAACATCATAACTCAACTGAGGAATCCTTGCTTTCAAGACGGAAAATGTTTCAGATCCTTTCTTTCAGTTGATCTATCATAAGTTGCTATTTACTTTTGAATGCGTTTACTGCGCTAATCATCTCAATAATAGTTTTTCCTTTACTTTGAAGCTCCAAGTTAATGGTGTTTAAGTGCATTGTGAGGTCAGTCAAAAATGCCAAATCAGTCAGCCATTTTTCGTTTTTCAACATCTGAGTGTCATCATCGCTTTCGTCTAGAAAAACTTTTATTTCGAGCAATAGGACTTGAAACCTCTCTAGGAATTTTCTGCGATTCAATCACCTGACGTCCAACTGCAACTTAAAGAGCCGCCGTTGCAAGCTACGTGCACGGATGGAATTCACAATTTTTGTTGCAATGCCCATAATTTCCTCCGTGTTTAAAACTTTTGAACACAAAACTTGTTGATTTATGATGCAATAGAATGAAAAAATGAAGGGAAATCTTCAATAGCTCGACGCAACGCCACAAAACCGTTTTTGTTTCCAGTCATTGCTGGTGCTTCATCGGTTGTACCCTAAATTATATAATGGTAGTTTGTAGTTTTTAACAAAATTGAAGAAAACATCATATATATCTTCGCCACGAGTCATCTCCCTCAGGGGAATGATTGTCAAAATTCTTCCTTAGCCAACATGTCATTGAATATCATCCGAATAAAATACACAGCTGGGCAGTGTATGTCATATCGGTGTATTCGTCGAACTGTAAAGAAAAGTATGTACATTTCATGATATCAAGTTTTAGTTTATCTGCCATGTCCTGACTCATGACTTCAATACGCCTTGTGACACTCGGACGAGATAACTGAAGTTCTCCAATAGCAGACATGATTTCTGTTTTACTTTTAAAATTTCCAAATAAAGTCTCACCCGCTTCTGTAAATGCTTCCTTCACAACCGATCCATCTTCGAATGGTTTCTTGTGTTTCGCCAATATATAAGATATTTTAAATGACGCGATCGTAGCAGCTTTTGATTGTTTGGCTGGTCTTGTGAACATGGTTTGTTTTTTATTCAAACAAGATATCAAATCACGCAACTTTCGTTTTCGTAATTCACTCTGTTGCGGAAAATCCTTTTCATAGTTTTTATGAACCGTTTTATGATGCCTCTCTAAGTTACCACGCTTAGGTATTGCAACTGACGCACGACAAATAAGATAAATGCACTTATCTTTCGCCATACAAAAGAAAATTTCTTCTTTCTAATCATCATTAGAATGATACGTTTTAGATTTCTTCGCTGCACTCATTTTGTACTATTTGATAATAAACTTTGTATTGCCTTCAAATTACAATTCAGTTCAATGTTCCTGTCAAACGCGCCGCCCGATATTTCTAGAAAAGCGGCAAGAATAAGAAACGCGGCTTTTCTCTGACAAGTACCTCACGTTCCTTTGATAAAGCCGCCTGTTGCCGCTAGCAGAGTGTATTTTATTACGTAATAAATTTTTGTAGTTTAGCTACCTACTTATTGAACATTTTTTCCCCTCGAGATCTACTCAAAAAGCACTCGCGATCGACCGTTTGAGCACCCCCGATTTAGAGTAATAAAAGCTCATTAACCCATTTGGTCCCACTGTACTCAAATGGGGATACTACTAGATAAATCTAGTTGCGAAATTTTATACCCAGTCAATATGAAGGACTCCTAAAATACATACTAAGGAAATTCGTGCATTAATACAATAGATGGCTTCATTCAATTTTTCAAAAAACGGGGAAATCTGGAATTCGAAACTAATAGATTTTATTGTGTAAATTGAGGTTCACTCTGCTTATTGTTTATTTGTATTTTTTTGTTCTGAGGTTGTAAACATTTTTTCTCTTTTTTCATACATCGTATATTGCTGCTGTTCTCGTTTGTGGGCTCAAACTTTAATTTGAATTCAATTTATTGTAGACTTGGTGTATATGGATCCTGATGAATTTTTTATGGAAAGCGCTCCAAAAGGTTTGACACAGCACTTGAAGTTATTAGTAATGACAATTATTATATAATCTACGTATGTTAATAGTGGTTGCCTTTCAAATTTTGCGCTTCTGGCACTTTTACTGTTGTCAGCTCCCATCCGACAACTGTGTCGTGTCTTTGACATTTTTTAACCTAAGCGTACTTACAACACTTTGACGTACGAGTCAAGATACGGTTGGAGATACGAAAAAATTAAAAGTGTCAAAATAGTTTCTAAATTAAACGAAGATGACGAAAATTGATTGTACGTTGATCAGTGGCGTACTGCAAAAAAGTTTGAAGGACAAAAGGAGACATGTTCTCGAAAAGAAAACAACTTGTGAATTTCAGTTGAAATCTAGGACGGGTAATGATGGAGGCTGTAAACATAGCTTTCATTCCAAATTTGGGCTAAATATTTCAACACCCTGCAGCTCCGTAACGAAGCTTTTGCAGACCTGTGTTTATATGAACTTTTTTTCTCAAAATTGCACGTAGATTTACCCCTTCAAGCTGTGACATACTATTATGTAACACCCTGTATGTGTACGAGTCCGAAACTAAACTACAATCGACACTATGCAATTGGTCGCCTATTTTTTCAGGAAAACCGAACATGTCGCCACCATAGCATTAGAGCAATATTGAACGGTCAGTTCTGAATGGTATACAACCATTTGTATGCTGCAAGTGTTCGATGAGTTGGGGAAATCAAATCAAAGAACTAAAATTATTCTGCATCATGACAATGAAACCTCACACACATCAACGCATACGAAGGATTTGAACAACCAAAACATTGAAATAATGGGTCATCCACCTTATAGTCCCGATTTGGCACCTAACGACTTCGTTTTGTTTGCACACATTAAGAAAAAACTGCGTGGGCAACGATTTCCGACGACCATGTTTTGGAGGTATCTCATTTGGATAGGCAAAAGTGCATCGATCTTCATGGAGAATATTTGGAAAAACAATAAAGCTATTTTCCTTAAGTTACTTGTTTTTTTCGTCATCGCAAAATTCAAAAGGCAACCTACGTAATGTAGATATTGTTATAATACCCCCTGAAATATATGAACTAGCGGATGAAGAGGATATAGATGAAAATGAATGCGATCCTTCCGACTCACCCCAAGATGTACCAAGGAAATTGAGTTACTTTATGACAAATTCAAGACAGCGACAATGAAGACAATATGCTTCTTTCAGAATGTTTAAAACAAAACAAAAACTTCGAATCTAATCCTTCTAAAGAAGAAAATAACTCCAAAAGTTCAACCAATCTGTACCGAGGATACAATTGACCTAAATATGAATGAATTGCATGGTTATATCAACAGTCCATATATTCTGGAAACAATTGAGAAACCTCCGGTAAAAAATATTTTTGAAAAGCTGATGGATAAAGATATTTCATAACTTATAGCAGAACGATCACAATTATATGGAACTCAGAAAAACAATCTTTCGTTTTGTGTTACTATACAAGATATCAAGATTTTGTCGGAATATTAATCTTTAGTGGATACCACAGGCTACCTAGGGAACGTTTGTTTTGGAGTCTAGATGAGGATCTGTCTATACCATTAATATCAAAAGCTATGTGGAGACCTCTTTCGGAAATAAAAATTCTTGCATTTTGCTGATAGTTCAAAACTTGATAAAAATGGCAAAATACACAAAGTTAGATCACTTATAGAAATTCCGAATAGAAACGTTCAACAGTGGGGAGTTTTTTATTCTCAGTTGTCTATATATAAAGCTGTGATCAAGTATTTTGGTAATCATTCTGCAAAACAGTTTATTAGAGGAAAGCCTGTATGATTTGGCTTTAAAAACTGGATGAGCTGCAGCTCCTCTGGATATTGTTACAATTTTGAAACCTACTGTATTGCAAAATCATCTACAGTAAGCGAGGAAAATGAAGTGAAAAGTTCGTCACCTCTTGGCTCTATAGACGTTTTGGAACTATTAGAATGTGTATCTGACGCATCAAATCTCATTATATTTTTTGATAATTATTTTACCAGCCCTCACCTTTCAAAAACACTGAGAGGAAGATGTTTAAGGGCAACAGTGCCATTAGGGATAATCATCTCAAAAAGTACCCTTTATCATCAGTTTCCCAAATGAAAAAAACAGAAACTGCGGGTTTTCAATACATTAACGACTCAACAAATAAATCGTTGTTTATTAGATGAAAAAACAATATTGTGACAATAGGAACAAATTACAATTCGGTTGAACCACTGCTAAAAGTAAAAAGATAGTGTTCTAGAAAGCAAAGATGGATGTTTCACAGCCTCTTCTCTTTTCCCAATAAATACTTTCATGGAGTGTGTTGATCTCTTGGATCAAAGTGTCAACAACTACAAAATATCTATTCGGGAAAAAAATGGTGCTGGTCTCTTTTCACACATATGTTCAACGTGGCTGCCGTCAGTTCTTGGAAAATTCATAGTGGTTTGTGAAGATAAAGGAGATTTGTTAACTTTTATTCCGGGCTTTACCCGTCATTATCTGCGGAGCTTTCCTAAATCATCACACTCCAGGATCAGACCTTATAGTTCTATACCCAGGAGTATTATACAAATAGAAGGCGGTCATTTATCAGTAAAAATTGAAAAACGATTGCAGTGTAAAGTTTGTCATTTCAAAGCACGTTTGAGATGTATCAAATGTTATGTCACTTTATGCTTAAACGAAACTGTTGAAATATATCACACGTCCTTTTAGCAGGAGTTGTTTGGTTGACCTTCAATAAACTTCTTTTGAACAAGAATTTTTCCCAGTGGACCCAAATGAGTCCACTAATTTTTTGTTAAAATGACCATTTTTTCATGATTATGTTATAGATATTAAAAATGTGAAAAATGATCATGATTCATTAAAAAAAATTCGTGGGATCAAATCGGTTGAATATACAAATCCGCTGACTACGGGGGGCATTTCTGTTATTTTACATTGGACAAGAAAAAATTGTAATCACGGTTGACCAAAAAGAACCTCTCGTACACAACTCAATTTTATACCTGACTACCTCAATAAAGTTCTCCTCGTCTATATAAAATAACCAATTCTCGTCCCCTTCAAAACAACCACTCAGTGGCGTAGAGGAATGTGAGTTATAGGGTTCATTTGTTAAAACAAAACAAACCAGATTTAAAGAACATTTATCCTCTAACAATAGTTTCCCAATATGTGTACTTATAAAAACCAAAAAACATTCAATTCGATAACATTAGATAATATCAAAATTCTTCATAATTGCGACAAAAGAAAGAAAATGAATCTGTTGGAATGTTTGAAAATCAATAAACTATGTAAAAACCCATGTGAAACCACCCTTACTAGCCAGTAAGGCATTAAAACCTCTCCACTACTTAATATCAAATCAGGCTGGGATCTATATAAATAAGTTTATTTCCTGTAGTTAACCACTTGAAACTGACCTGACGGTCGAAACCGGTCGTGTTTGTGAAAATTGTAGAACGTATAAAATATATATTACCTCATCTTCGTTAAAATAAATGTTATCAATATTACTCAATACAATTTTTCCCTGTCACCTTCCACCATTGAGTTTTGGATAATAGACAGTGATTTTAAATCATCAGTTACCGTTCGGGATCTCGCTCGGGATACCCTTGGAGATTTCACTTGACCATTTTCAGATTATGGCTCTGCAAGAAGGTATTTAATGCAACTTCAAAAAAAATAGTTTTTTTACAAGGAAAACATGAAAAAAATGACATTTAGCAAAATGCTGTGATTACTTTTTGAAATAGTGTACAATGCTAAAAAAATTTTCCTGAATTATTGACTTTCTTTCCAGGAACGAGGTCTTCGATTGATATTGGAAAAACAGATCCAGCAAATGGAGGGTCAACTGTTCGAACTCCAGCAGCAGATCTCCCAGAACCACGTGTATCATGTGGAAGAGAACGAGGGCTTAGCGTTACAGCTCGTTGCCGCTGACAGCATACCGCCCGTGGGCCACACGCAGACTGTCGTATGTTCGCCGGTGCGGTCGAGGACGGTATCGCCGGAGCCTGAGACGTGCTTCGTAGAACCGGACCAGCGGTTACCCTCAGTCTTGGAAGCAGCAATAAAGGCAGAACCCAAAGTGGAAGTCGAACGTTTGCCGTCACCGCACACCAGCAGATCGCGGCAAAACCTCGAAACCATCGTCGAGGCGATACGGCACCTCGAGGGAGATCATATGTTCGGCGACGAGCCTCAACACCCCCAAGAAGTCCCACTGGCGCTAACAACGAGACCGGCGGATCATATACAGACGGAAATGACAGCGTACCTCGATTTCCGCGGTAGCAGTTCGCAGTTGCAGCAGCAGTCGCGACCGGGCGTCATAGTTGTTAAGCAGGCGTCGTGATCCCGTATTATACATTATGCGAGTGCTTCTTTGCCCGCCAATGACGCCTTTCCGCCTTGATTGGAAGCTCGGGCAGGAGGACACTTTAAGAACGGCGCTAAGATCGTCGTTATCATCGCAGAGGTTCGACCCTGATCTTTATTTTTCCTCTTTGAATCTCAAGTGATTGGGGATTGTGAATCCGCCTTTTTTGCCGATCCAATCAATTTTTTCATCTGTGTATGTGGTAACCAAGAATTAAAGTATAAGAATTAAAACTCAAATCAACTTCGTTCTGCTTTATGTTACTATTTTCGGCGATTTGAATTAGATTTCACTCATTTTTGAGTTTTAATAGTCTCTAAAATTTTGCAGACGGTCTCAAGTTCTGCTGAAAAAGTTGTTGAGAATATTTTCACGATCGAAATACTTCCCGTTACCCGGAATTTGATTGCAACTTTCTTATTTTAAATGGCATTGGAGAATCATTTTTTGAACAACTTTAACATTTGATACATTTCAAATTTGGCAAAGAAAATGAATATAGGTGTTGTTTGAAAAATGATTATTTTCAAGAAAAAAATAGAAAAACACACCATGCCATATGAAATAATAAAGTTGCAATCAACTTCCGGTTATACCACGATTATGAAATATTTTCCACAATTTTCAGTTCAACTTGAGATTGGAAATTCTAGTGTACTAAAAAATATTTTAATCGTCCTTTTAATCTTGAATTTTCACTGAAGATTAATACGTGAGCATGAAAATGCGTTATATAAATTGGAAAGTCCGTTTTCACTAAGCCAAAGTTTTTATTTTTTTTTTAATTTCCAAGTCATATATTTTTTATGAATGTTCGTCAAAATTATATTCGTGGAAAGACATCACGAAAATTAATCGAAATACTTTAGTCCTAATTTCAACCGAATATTGTTTATTGAATTCATACGAAAAAATTTTCGATTTTTCTTGGGCGATATATCGAAAGTATTTTAGTACCATCGATCTATCACGACCCGCTGTTGAATTTACAAAAATTCCTACCCGAAAGCAAAAAAATTGGTCATATAGAAAAGTATGAGTTTCTTTTTGACACAACTCGAGACAATTTGCGAATTTGCCGAGAAAAATTCGCAAAAACTGTTATTATTTTCAGTGGGTTTTTTAGAATATATTTTTCAATTACAGTTTTAACGTAAAGACTAGAACAATTAAATTGCTGGCAATTTTAAACAAATCCAAAAAAAATGTAATCTACGACTATCTGTATCCAGATAATTTCTCTTTTCAAGAAATTTCTGTAGTCGCATTTTTCATCCTGCATTATTTTTGCAGGAGATTATTCTTCAATAGTTATAATAAAGAAATAAAGCACACCTTTTTTTCATTTTCAGCAGTACTAAGTGCAAAAGTTGAAAGAGCCCTCCATTGATTTTGTCATTTGAAAATATTGTTTTTTTTTTCGTAAGGGTTTTCATGAATATCTTTTTCAATTTTTATTTTAACGTAAAGTTTCTAGCACTAAAAAAGTGTACTTTCATGGCTGAACGAGAGAAAAGTGATTGCCATGGTGTTTTATGTGTATATGAAAATTTAAATTTCACAAAATTTGCTTGTGAAGCGCATAAAACTAGTTTTCATTTTTCTCCCATCCAACTAACCCATTTGAAGTACAAGAGGATTTTTGTACGTCAAGTAGAAGTTGAGATATGACAAATTTTCATACTTTTTGTCTAATGTACAATTTTGCAATTTCGGCAATGTTTTTCGAGTTGGGTGCAACAGAAACTAATATTTTTCTCTTGTTTTTGTGTAGCGATTTTTGTATGACTATACCTACTGACTGTGCTATTTAGAATTTTCTGAAAGAGCTGAAACAATTTTTTCTTTATTTTGTATTGAATTTAATTTTTTCATTACTTTACTGTTTTTCAAATCCTCTGAAAATTAAAATCTTATTGACTTAGTTACTTTCCCATCGCTGTTAGATAACTTCTCAATAATTGAAAATTATTTTAAACTTTATAGTTCAATCTGTTGAATGAGTGTTTTTAGTTTCTCAAACTATTATTTTTTCTTTTCAGTTTGTTAATAACTTTTAATTTCTTTATGTTCTGATAAAATATTTTATTTTTTTGTTATCCCAAATCTAATGAAGTTATTCGATCATATTTTTATGAAGATCAACTTTGATTTGAACTTGTGACTTGATAAAAATAAGATATAGGGGAACCTGGGTGGGACGGAATACCAAAGCTTTGGTTATAATTTGTAAGTGTTAAAATGAGATAATACAATTACTCACACATTTATAAGTTTATTTACTTCTTTATCAACATAGAAACAAAGGCGGACTTCTCGAAATTAACAATAACTATGGAGAAATATAGTTTAAAGAAAAAGTGGAAATTTCCAATTCCTCACCCCCAGGGGTAGAACGGGAAATGGACCCGAGGTACGACGGAGTACTAATTTTGACATAGATCACATATATAATTATTCTCATCGTCGTCACTATTTAACCCTGCACATTCTAAATGTGCCCATTTTCACAAATGCTACAAGAACAGTACCTCCCACTAGATTTGGAGAATAAATCATGGCAAAACAAGCATATCGCATCTTTTTTTTGCCGTATCTTTTTTTCTTTTCTGAAACTGGTCGTTGATTGATTTTTTCTACGTCTATTGGGTTAATTTTAATTCCCTCGTCTTGCTTCCTTTATTTTTCAACGTCGATCGTTCTTTTAATTTTTCTACTATTGCTTTTTCAATAGTATATTGTGTTTGTTGATAGATTCTTCTATCGGTCTTATAAGCATAGGCGGTTGGAATTGTCGCTTTTCCACGCTTTCTCGTTTCATTCCCGCTGTTACTTTTGGCAACGGAATTAGGACCTTTGGTGAAGTGATTGAAAAATTGGTCTTAGCAACGGCACGGACAGCAGGATCGGGCATCTAGGAACATCCACGCGTAGGATCGAGATGATTGTTTACTGGG
Source organism: Cryptolaemus montrouzieri (assembly GCA_013387265.2). Lineage (NCBI taxonomy): Eukaryota > Metazoa > Arthropoda > Insecta > Coleoptera > Coccinellidae > Cryptolaemus > Cryptolaemus montrouzieri. The sequence continues at coordinate 31,842,584 of JABFTP020000001.1, forward strand.
GATGCAAAATTCTCTCATTGACACTCACGTATCATTTTCGACAGACGTTTCATCCGTAATAGATAACCGGTGAATGGAAGGCGTTTTTGTAGATACCAAAAGATCTACAGGTGACGGAGTATCTTGGGGTATTTCAAAATTTATTTCAGTTCATTTGCGATATCTCTACAGTAGTAGTAGTGCCTCTCTTGGCCGTAGGGACGACCACTTGACGCTGCTCTTTAGTAGCAATTATTTTCGAAAATTGTTTTGAAACTACTACCCGTTTCATGCAATGAACTGAATAACAAACCTGGAACCCTTACGCTATAATCCCCACCCGAGAAACCAGCAGGTTTTTCTTCTATAGTTCACACGATCTACAAAATGAAAGTATTTTATAAGGTTGGTATACTCCATTCTGCCCAGAAGCACGGTCCAAGTATACTCGAATGGTATGACTTATTAAATATTTTTTATTTATATTATAACTACACTATTAGCTACATAAAAATATGTTCAAATAAGCATGTTAATTGCTGTACGAACAACAAAAAAGTATATTGTTATTCTGCCCGGGTTCCCTTTCACAGAAACCTTCAACAATTGAAAAGAAATATTTGATCCATTTGGTTACACATAATCATTTACAACAAGAAAAATATAGGAAAAACTTTTCAGCTCACAATAATTTCATGATCTAATATAAACTTTTTACATCACCAATCTCTTGGTCCCAAATGCGCAGATGGACATTGCGACTCATTTTTGTATATGTAAAGTTTATCATGACGTTTTTTTTCGTTACTTAAAAACATGAAAGTTTCGTTTATTTGAAACGCCAAAATATATATTTATCGATGAATTAGAATATATAGTGAAATGTTTTGTTCCTTTATTTGTACATAATAATTTTAGTAATCCGTTCAGTGGCGGTGATAGAGTTATGTAAATGTATAATATTGATTATGCATATTTGATATAATAGCACTCTTAGCGAATTGGGAGTTCAGTTTTCTTTTTAATTTTATTATTTAGTCTCGTTGTTTTTATTATCTTTTTAGATGTTTTGAATAATAGCCCCTCTTGTATATAGTCAACTGAAATTGGTATACGTATGATGAAGTTTTTGAGAAGATTATTGATTGTTTTTGGTTATGATAATGTCGAATTGTGACACGTAAGCATCACGATTTGGATCCACGCAATTCGAATTTCTATGAAGAACGAAATATAGACTGAATGGTATTAAGTGAAAGTTTAATTAAAGGATTTGCAAATTATTTTAAATGTGGAATTGTGTGTATCTACGTGGAGCCACGTGTCACGACGGAATGAATGTGAGCACAGGCCCTATTGACCGAAGCGCTAATGTTAAGAAAGTTCCCGAATCGATTGGAGGTACGGGACAGTACTGAATTTCACCGGACTGCGATACTTGTCAAGTAATAATTATTAAGGAGCAAATTGTCAAGAAAGTGGACGAGCACCCAAATCACATCAATAAGTCGGATAGGAACTTGGCGTTTGTGAAACGAAAATGATGTTGGAAGCAATAGTTGATGCTTCGAAATCTTTAAGTAGAATTATTCGAAAAATGGAAATGCATTATTTGTCATCTTTTCAGTTATTGCATATTCGTGAGATAAGACAACTTTGAGTCCTGTTATTTTCACAATTTTCAGAAATTTTAACAATTTATTGACAAATTTACAAAATGATTGCAAATACAGAACAGAATTTTGAATAATTTCTGAGCTGGAAGCAATATAAGTTATCTAGATGGAAACATGAACATTTTTCTTTTCAACAATATGATTTTTGCTGTTACGATCTCAGAAAAAAAATTCTGCAAGAGAGCGTTATTTAACCCAGATATGGCCATGGGTTTGTTTACGATTGTTTTTATGTTTTCAGAGGGATTTAGGTTAAAAGTGATTGAAGTGAGACATTTTCGTGCCAAAAAATTTTATTTTATTTTAATAGTAGTAAATTTGAAGCTGTCCTATATATAGTACATGTTGCATTCAGTACGCTACTACTTTGTATGGTACAATTCAAAACATTTAACGTGTAATCCAATATTGCATTTCATACAACGTGTAGTTGTTTTCTGGTGGCATTCCCAGCATCGCGTATGTTTGTTTAGTAGACCAACAAAGTGATTCATCAAATTCTTTTTGTTTTGGGAGCGCAAAACATTAGCCACACTTCTTCTGAAAGACAGTTGATCAAGTTTGCCCCCTTGACGTTTACTTATCTCCGATGCATTTTGAAGCGCCATCTCTACAAAGTGGGTTATAATAGGAAAATACCACTTTTTCCCCCTTACAGCAGTTCGATACACGCTGATATTCTGGTCTGAGCGGTCAACTCCTCCCATACTCCTGTTCTGAACTTTAATGATACTAGGTTGGTCAACCTGAATTTTCTCTCATGTTGGGAGTATCTCTTTGCACTATTCAGTAGGAAACACCAATTGCGTTAGAAGCAAGATAATGCTATTGTCATTCCACTCTATACAAACTATGTGCTGTCTTTGACTTTGATCCACACTTCCCTTTTTGCATGACTAGAATTGCCTAAAAACAACCGATGCTCGTACACCCAAGGACTTATATGTCTCACTTATATTTGTTGAGGCACCTTGTTATGGCTCGAACCAATTTATGAAACCGTTTTTTGTAGTTCCGAGCAAAAATTTATATCCATTGCGAATCAGTTCCCATATATAAACTGCTGTTTGTGTTTTCCTGTATATACGGTACCATTGCTTAAGCAATACTCCTCTTCGACATATGCAGTATCTATAAACTTCTCTTCCAAATGTACAATAGAAGGCTTCGCTTTAGCGAAATTATCTGATGTATCCAGGTGGTTGTTATCCTGAATATGAATACTAAATACAATGAACTCAAAGTTATTTATATGATGTTGCACTAGCTACTAGTTCGTTGTGGTTCCGAGCGCTTCCAATACATTCTTCGCCTCGGAAGAGAATTGAACCCAATAAGAAGGACACCTATAAAGCATTTTATTTCTTCCAGTTCAATTCTCTGGTATAGGTCTTTCTGTGAAGCATATCTATTTGTTTCGTCAGTTATTTTTTTGTATTAACTCGTCATAAAAAAATTTGAAGAAAAAATAAATACCGGAACTGGAATTAGTCCGTGGTAAACCAGAAGAGGAAAAAGAAAATTTTGAGGTTTAGTTTGCAGATCTTCCTTGACGTATCGATAAAACTTCTTTTTTTGAAATAGATACTGATTTTCTTGGTAATGTTTTCTGTATTTCAGATAAAGGTATTTCGTCATCTGAGTGACGACGGCAAATCTTTCAATTTAAAATTTTACTTATCACCGGAAGCTTATTCCGTTACGTCATCACATGCATAGGGAGGGTTATACTATCTGCATCAATAGCATCATCCTGTATCATAGCCAGGGCTTCCTGCAGAGAATATAACCTCAACAAAAAAATCATGGCATGCCAGAAAAAAAATCGAATAAAATAGATGAATAATAACGTTGCTATATATCCGATCCATGTTTTAAGAAGTCAGCCGTATTTGAAGGTGTTGTTCAAATTTTGTTTGTTAAAAATATAACCTAACTTGTGAAATTGAGAAAATAATTGTCCATAATGAAAATAACGAATTTTGTAAATTGAGTAATTCAAAATTCTGTAGCAGAAGAGCAAATTGGTCACATCGAACGCAAGTAATGAATAATCGGACCACAAACTTGAATCGTCGCATAGACGGCGATAATGACAAGAATAAACATGTTTTTACTGTCCTACATATAGGTCATATCTGGGTTAAAAGAAGAATCCGTGTGACGAATTTTATAATTATATATAGCGAACAGATTTTTATTTCATTTAGACTACAAGTGAGCTTCTTGAAGTGATGATTTCCCAGATAAAATAAAGAAGATTTGCCACATAACTTTTCATGGCCTTTCTCGACGAGAAATTTGGTTTTTAATCTTGTTTTTGCAAACGAAGAAGCACTCAACTTGTAATTCTGCAACAATTCCCAATCTGATAAGGCTTTTATATTTTATATTTATTTTCTGAAAACTTTTTCGTATGTTGTATTCATGAAAGTATGAGTTTTGCTGTTGAAGTACCCACGAACCTAAGTTATGGAATTTATGGTGATAAACTCAGTTTATGTAGCCTGGCTGTTTAGGTTCACATTTTTTTTTCACTTGCCGATTGTAAAAATCGTCAAAACCAACGAATAATCACATGAAGAAGCTGTTGCAATTTCAAGTCGATCGGATGAAAACAACTGGCCTGAAAATTTCGCGTTTTCGAAAATCTCGTTGAAATTAATTAATTTTTAGAATTTTTCTATGCTTTGACATTATTGATTTTAAATCTCTTGATGTTGCATGATTTAAGTCAAAACAGAAATGAAACAAATAATTCAACTATTTATAACCTTTTAAGAACAATTTCAAGAGTTGTTTTAACTAGACCAAAGAAAGCAAAATTAGTGAATAGCAAAATAGGTAACATGGTGTTTCTTTGTAAAGAATATAATCAGGACTCATAGTCAAATCAACAGGTGATGTTCTAATCTAGTAAATTTCTTAACAGAAAGTAAAAAATAGAATTCTAAGAAAAAGTTATGGAATGTCAAATGAAAGAAAATCTAGAGGTCGTAACAAAAGCATAAAATTTAACGTAAATGGTAAAAAAAATCTGTCGGTTCAAGAAAACTTTAGAAAACAATTTCAAAAACTGTTCTAGTTTTCCAAGACAATTTACAGCTAATAACAAGTTACGAAAATATAATGTGCCGCAAATACGGTAAAAACAAAAAGTCGAATTTGGACGATTTTTCCGAGATATCTACTATTATGAAATGTGAAATATATCGAAAAATTTTTTCAACATCTACAACCTTTTTTTCACTAACTTTCAATATGCTTTTATTTCTGAATTACACGAATGTTTTAGGTGAAGGATTTTACATATACACTACAGAATAAATTGATTCTATACAATCATATTTTCTGTTTCCTGTTAAGATATTCGGAAAGTTCCAACATCTAAGTCAATATAAAATGAAACAACAATAATTTACAACCTTTTAAAAATTATTACAAGAGTTTTTATTAGACCGGAGTGTCCAAAATTAGTGAATAGTAAATGAGTAACATGGTCACATTAAGAATGGGGTTTTCTATTAAAAAAATAATCAGGACTCATTGTCTACTCAATATATAATGGTTTTATGTCGTGAAATTGTTTTGAAATGAAACAATTCATGACCGTATAGAAGAGGAAATACTTAGAAACAGCGCTTTTTCCAATAGTTGTGTCTTATCCATGATTTAAGAAATTTGTAACATTTCAAATAAAAGGTAACCTAAAGCTCGTAAAAAATATTTAATATAATGTAAGTGTTTCAGTATTCTTTCATTTGCGAATTTCACGAATTATTTGGGTGAATAATATTACAGATATACTGAACAAAAATTTATTTTATATACCAAATTTTTCATTTTCTTGTTAAGATATTTGGGAAGCTCCAACACCTATTGCTCGAACTATTAATATAGTTTGATACATACGAAATTAACTCAATTAGTCTCTTGTTTCTAAAACTGTGATAAAATTTACATTCTAAAAAATAATCAGTGCAACACTGATGATTATAAACAGTTTAAATATAACGAAATATTTTTGCAAAGGTAGAAGAATCGTTGGTTGGTTTAAGTAGGAAAATGTAAGATGTGAATTGTGTGCTCGTCAAACTTTCTCTAGGAAAGAATTAGCATCATCAATATAATATGCGTGTTTTTTGATAAAACCACATTAACTTGAATTAGATTGAAGTACTGTTTTAGGATTTGGAATGATCCGCTGGCGGTCGTTTTTATGCATTTTTAAAATTCGTTTATTGACTTGTACAAAGCGATTCAATTTTATGTATATTATTTAAAAAGTAACCAATAAAACTGTTAAAATTCTTTTTTCCAATATAAAACTGAGTTCATGTATTAAAAATTGAATAGCTTTGTATAAACTTAGTTTTTTTTGTAAAATGAAGACTGGGTGTAACATAGTAATAATATTTAAGTGTGTTCTAATGAAATATTCAATAAACATAATGAAAATATTCTACTGTGTCTACTATTTCTTTGTGATAAACTTGTAAAATTGAAACTTCATCTTTTCATTTTGAAGTTAACATTTTCTATTAAGCCAAATTTTGTTTTCTCTCATATACTGTAATGATAATTGTCTTGATTCAAAAGTATTTTTATGAATGTTATAATATTCATCTGTTCGAATTTATGTCTTCCTAGAAGAGGATTCTAAATTTTATTATGAACATAATTATATTTTATTTATTCTCTTCTTTAATTTTTGATAATTTTAATTCAATCAAAATTAATTCTGAAGTCATAAACTATCTAATTTAATACGTACAATGAATTCTAATTTTCCAATGAATTTGAGTTGCAAAATCCTTCAAAATCATACAAAATGATAATCTTAGATTGAATTCACATCTAGTTTGCTGTGCAAATAAAACACTTTAATCTTAATTCTATGGGAGGACATAATTTTGAGAGTTTCCATGTTTCATTGAATGAAATGAAAAATTCTTAAATGTAGCATTCGTCATGGTTTGTTTCCATTGTGTTGCTGTGATTATATTTACTACTGAAAGCAACTTGAAATTTCTTCGAATGTTCAAAATATAAGTAAGTGTACTGGAAAATGGGCTATGGAAGGCTTCTCTGTTTATACTGTTGCTTTAACATGAAATAGCACTATATATGTTTCCAATTTCTGACAGTTACATCAATCTTTTATAAAGATTGATCATATTTTGTTGACTTACTTATTGCTATTGTATGCTTTAGTTTTGAATGCTAAAAAAATTCATAAATTTTCAAATATTGAATGTTGAGAATTATTCGTATTCAAATTTTTACAAATTATATTCATGTGTAAGATTGCCTTTTTGATGTTTTATGTGTATTTAGAATATTTCTTTGAATTATATCTAGAAAATGATTATTTTAATTGAAATTTAAGAGCATACATCAGCAATAATTTATGATTTGACTGGCTTACACTTGCATCGATGCAGTTTACCTCATTAATTGATGGTGTAAGAGTAGAAGTGTATTGCTAGTCGGATTTGTTGTTAGTGTTCTTGTCTGAAATCATAACATGCACACATTTGATCTTCAGTATTGAATACATTAGTTGTGTGCCTCAATCGATCATTACTTATGTTGTGTCGCTTGTATCATACAAAACTTTGAATAAAATCATGAAATAATATATCACTGACTTTTATTTCAATTTGCTTAACAAGTTTCGTCCAGAAACAAAGTACTCCCCATGTGAGAGAATCAACTAAAAAGATCGAAACAATGCAAAATGGTTGTTGAGGATTATTTTGGGAGACCACTTACCTCTGATGGAGACGAACTGTATAGATTATCAGGAATAGCTGACATTCATCAGTTGTTCTCGGCTCACATTTTGTTTCACACATTTCAAGGAAAAATACAATTGAATTCAATAGAACATATTTATTCTACCAGAAACAAGAAAATAGATTTGAAACCCGAGAGCTGAGAAAAGAGTTGGGCAACGATCCTTTACCTATTTGGCACCAAGAATATATGCCATGTTGCCTCAAGAATTAAGAACAGCCTATATGTATAAGAATTTCAAAATAAGAAGATGGATACAACGAAGTGGCAGGCAAATCTTTTTAATGTTATAAATCAGCTGCCTTAATCAGATATGTGATAATAAAATACCAAATTAGTGACTTTGATGCTGATAGTCTCTCTTCATACCGATAGTGACTTTTATACCGATCGTGACCTTTATACCGACAGTGACTTAACATAGTGATTTTCACACCGATAGTGACTTTCACACCGATGGTGACTTTCCCAACGATAGCGACATATCAAGGGACATTGATAGTAACTTTCTTCGTGGTGACTATGAAATTTCAATGGTACTAATTAGAAATGTTGGTTTTGTTTTTGTTGTTTGCTTATATTTTTATTTTTGTACTTATGGGAGAAATATATTGTTTATTTAAGTTCAATTCACGTACAGACATTATGTAATGTCTCTGTGATTAAACGTTTATTCAGACTTATAATAGTTATTAGGTAAGAAATTCATATTATTTGTTATACATTCTTCAAATCTGAATAAACTATATTATTATTATTATTATTATTATGTTGCAATTTTAGTGTATCCATCCTGAAAAAAATTATATGATTAAATGCTTGTCCATGAACTTGATTGATCTTTTATACATTCTGTCAAAAACTACCAGGAATTGGTTAATGAAGCACAAAATATTTTTCTTTATCCAAATTTATTGTATCGCCTCAACAAAGTAAGCCTTCGGAAATAATACATTTACGCCAACGAATAATCCAATTATCAAAACATTTTTCAACCGCTTTTTCCGGGATCGACTTCAGTTCTCGCCGCGAATTCTCTTTCATATCTTCTATAGATTCAAAGCGGATACCTCGAAATGATAATTTGAGTTTTGGAAAAAGAAAAAAGTCGGCCGGAGCCATATCAGGTGAATACGGTGGTTGTTGGATGGTATTTTTTGAGTTTTCACAATGAAAGCCTTGTCAGAGGGTGCATTATTGTGGTGCAAAATTCATGACTTCTTTCTACAAATCTGGCCTTTTTCGACGAATTTGCTCTCTCAAACGCCGCATACGCTCAGGTAATATTCTTTATTTACCGTCTGACATTTTGAAAAGAATTCCGAATGCATAACACCGCGATTATCAAAGAAAACGGTCAACATTACCTCGACTTTTGATCGACTTTGACTTGGTTTTTTCCGGTTTCGGTCAAACTCATAAACCCATGTCTTCTCATCACCAGCTACAATGCGCTTTATGAATGTGGCATGGGTATTGACTCGTTATAGCATGTCTTCAGCGACCTTAACGCGATTCAATTTTTGAAGAAAATTTAGATCTTTTGGAACTAATCGAGCGACAGCGCGTTTCATGCCCAAACAATCGTTTAAAAAGGTACGAATTGATTCGTAAGGCACAAAAAGTTCATCGCCTATTTCTCTCAAACTTAAATGACGATTTTTCAATTACCAATTCCCTCACTTTATCGATGTTGACTTCAGTTAAAGATGTTGATGGCCGACCAGAGTGAGCCAAATCTTCCACCACATCTCGGCCGCTGTTGAATGCACTGTACCACTCATATGCACGTGTGTTTGATAAAGTCGATTCACATTTTCAGCGATTCGGCACACGAAATTTCATTCGCAATACAAAATTTGAGACAAATCCTTTGTTCGATAGTTTTATCCATTGTAAAAGTCGCAAGCTTGGGAGAACTGACAATATCGAGCACTGTAAACAAACTAAATGACAGATCGCGTCAGTATAGAAAACAGTTGTAACGACTCAGCATCATTAAAAAATTTTACAATCGTTTTAAGCAATTTTTCTAATATCAATTACCTTTTTGACAGAATGTACATGAACAATATTCGATGTAATGAAGCTTTAGAGACAAAATTATTATTATTATTATGGTTCCAATGATTCTCTCTTTTATAATGCCAGTAGTCGAAAATTAAATAATTTCTAAAAAGCAAGAAAGATATATTAAACTATTTAAAACATGTTTCTACCATAAGTGCGTGATTCAGATAATTGCTCATCGACTTCAATTTCAAAAAAACTATGGATATCAGCTTGAAGTTGGCATCGTGATGTTCGAGAAAATTTTAAAAATTTAACCTCATGAAAAGCTTTAAAAAAGATGCTAATCCGCAGTGACATATTTTTTGTTGATCGTTTGACCATCTCTAGAAAAATATTTTCAACCTTTCATCTCCCTCACGAAAAAAAAAATTTATTCACCGTGAAGCTGACACCGCAATGTTTAAGAAAATTAATGAAATTTTACTACCCGTCCGTTTGACCATTATCGATCGCCAAATAGTTTTGTTTGACCACCCATACGGAAATTTGTTTTTTTCAATTGTCGAAATTTGCAAATCCGGGTTGACATACTTTGAATTGTTTGACCACATTTGACTCTTTTTTTATGGTATGGTGGCTGAGCAAAACTGAAAGTTTAAAAATGTTTTTCAAAAGATGGTTCAACGATTAAATACAGTTTTATAACTTTGTGTTGGCAAAAATAGATCTTTGAGAAATAAGAAAGAGTTTTTTTTTGTTATGAAAAGTGGTAGAATGAAACTGAAGGGTTAAACATTGAAGTGTCGACTTCAGGGGGACTAAATATTTTCTTGTTATAAGGGATGGTGAAAGTAAAAGGTTATAAATAAAAATAATAATGATAATGTTTATTGAGATTTGAGTAGATTCCGAATTTTCAACTTATTAACTACATTTAAACCAAAGTTATCTCTCAAAAACATTTATACTCACAAAACGATGTAAATACCAATACTTGTTCGTGAGATGCTTCTATAGCTAGAACTTCAACAGCAACAAACAATAATAATAACATTTATCTACACTGATAACATCACAGACCATGATCAGCTCTATCCAAAATGTTATTTCTATTTATGAATTCCTCAACTGACTGCGTAGACCATTTTTTTTATATACATTTTGGCTTGTTCTCATAGCAATTTATATTTATCACATTTGGTGGTAAGTAGTAATATACGTGAATGATTTTAGCCCAACTCATTTCTTCATCTTAGGTATATTTAAATTTCCGTTCGTCTTCAAAATATATTCTCTTTTTTGTCTGGAAAAATATGCTGTCGTTTGAGACGTAAAAGGAGCGAGTTGGCAAAAATTTGTCTGGTTGTAAAAACGTCAGCTAGATCATATAGATATTCAGTGGTATATGTGTAGTCTTTTTTGTATATTATTTTTGAAATCCATGTTTGTGTTATTTCTATCTGATTATATAGATTTTTCGACAAGTTTCCCCATGCCATCACTCCATATGAGAGATGGGGTTCAATCATTCCATAATGAATTTTCTTCAGCCTTGTCACATAAACACCTCAAAAAAGTCTAGGGAACACTTCTGAATATCGATATATCGTATCCAGAACGATCAATATGGATAATTTTTTTAAGAAATGAACACCTGCATCAATTTCTCACCAAATTATGTAGAGTGCCGCAACAGATTTCAGTTTTTTTTATAAAAAACTAAAAAAGCAGCAGATGCGACGCTGCTTTATAATCATTTCATGTGTTCAGTGTTTGAAATCAGTTAGCTGGCACTTTGTTTCTGTTGTAAGCACAAATAAAAGATTCAAGTTTTGTGATTCGACCATGGAAAGACGACATTTGACTAGAGAAGAGATGTACGAGCCGTTGGCATGCTCCAAGCTGGGAGCTCATAACGGGAAGTATCCAGGGTTCTGGGAAATAGCCCAAGTGTCATAAACCGTTTATGGTCTCGTTTCAATGAAACAGGTAGCGTAGAAGAACGCCATACAGGTCGTTTCAGGATTACTACAGTCGCTCAAGGCCGATTATTGGTTTTACGAGCCAGAAGAGTTCGTACTACCCCAGCATCTCAATTAGCTCAAGAGCTATCACGAGTTCATAATGTACAAATTTCCGACCAACTGTGAGAAATCGACTGCACGAAGGTCAACTCCACTCCAGACGTCCTTTAAGAGTTCCACAACTGACCCATGGAAATCGCGCTGCTCATTTAGCTTGGTGCCAAAAACACGTAAACTGGGATCAAGAGAGGTGGGCCACAGTTCTCTTCAGTGATGAATCTAGATTTAGTTATTATCCCGATTCGGGAAGAATTCGAATATGGAGGGAACCTGGAAAGCAAAACCGTCTCCAGCATGCTCGAGAAGTTGTTAGACAGGGAAGCGGATCAGTGATGCTTGGTGGAAGAACTGACCTCGTTTTCATACAGAACAACCTCACGGGAAATTCTGACGCAAATGAGATAGTTTCACCTGTAGTGGTACCATATCTCCAAACAATGGGTCAAAATCCACTCTTCCAACAAGATAATGCCCCTCCTCATCGTGCAAGAGTTGTCTTGAACGTTCTTGAAGAGAATGATATCAATCTTCTACCGTGGCCATCCTGCTCCCCAGATCTGAATCCCATTGAGCATGTGTGGGACACCCTAAAAAGAAATCTCCTGTTTCATAACGTCTTCCATCATGAACAGGAGCTTCGATTAGCAGTTCAGGCGGCTTGGAATGACTTAGGCCAAAATGTAATAGACAATTTAGTATTGAGCATGCCGCGACGATGCCAAAGTGTCATTAATAACAGAGGTGGACTGTGTACTGAAAAATATAAGTGCTTCCATATCGTTTCGAAAATATTAGTTCAGATTTTTTTTGTGTTTTACCAAATTTCGTCATTTTCAAATTTCAAATTTTTTTTATAATAGGTGCTTTGGAGATGTCAAATATTATTTTGTTTTCTTGAGAATACATTATATACAATACATCCTAACAAAAACCGAAAGATTTCTATAAATTCGAATCAGTGTTCCCTAGACTTTTTTGAGGTGTTTATCTCTTGTAAGAATTTGAATTTAGGTAGTAATTTTTTTGACCACCGTCTCCGAATGTTAAATCAATTTTTATTCCTAGATACTTGACACATTCAGCTCTACATATTTTAAGATTGCTATTTTTGTGATGTAATTCCATGTATTTGCAGTGTGGTAGATTACCTCTTGGGCTCGAAAAGAGTATAATGTGTTTTTTCCATATTGATAGTTAATTTTTCTTCACAAAAAATTCAGTGACGTGAGTGAACTCGAATTAGACTTGCTGTTCTAGACAACTCCATAACAGCGCTCTGACAAACAGACAAGTGTCGCCCGCAAAACTGATCATCTTCGCTTTTTTATTTATATGAAAAAGTTCATTTACATAAAGCAATACCGTGCCTTGGGTGACACCGCACGTAATCAATCTTTCTTCACTCGTCTCTTTTTCCATTTAAACTTCTATCTGTAATGTAACTTTCATTATCTTATGCAACCCATCGCCATCTCAATCGTTCTAGCGTTTCCAGCAGTTCCTGGTGGTCTACCGTGTCAAATGCTTTGGCTAGGCAACGAAGATACAAAGCGCTGATATGTTTTTGTAAATAGCATCTTGAGTTGATATGCCTCGACACCAAAAGACTGAAACTGTTTTCTAGTGATAATCAACTCCTAGTATGTCACTCCGGATTAGCAAAAATCATGGCGGACCTTATTCCCAGAACAAGGTGCCTGTGTAATCGAGGGGGCTTTTACTTTTGAGTTAGAATTACTAGCCCACTCGTTTATCTTCTATTTATTGATTAGCACTGTAGAATAAATTATATCAATGCAGCTCATCGTTGCCGCACGTTCTTTCGTTCCCAAGAAGTTAAACATTTTTATAATTTTGCAGTGAGAATGGGGCCAAAGAAGTGAAAAAAACCAATCGCCGTAAGTTAATATTTATTATTTATATTATTGATATTCAAATAAAATACAAATAAAAAGGTTTTATATTTATTCATTGAAACTAAAAGAGAAGTGTTGATGCATAAATACGAACAAAGAATTAAGTTGAAGTTAGGTTCTTATTCTTTTGGGTTTTATTTGAATTTTGTAGTAATACAAATAATGATTGCTAATTACTCAGAATTTGCTTCGAGCATAAATCATCTTATACAAGTAACACTCTTCTGCTTTCAGACTGACTCGGACATGAAAATTTGCTTCTAGGGCCATCGAGTGCAAAGTTATTGTTCAAGATGAATTAGTCGTAGGTTCAAAAGGTGTACCCAAAAAACAAGGTCTGGCACAATTGGGTGGATTTATTCAACAAGATATTGATTTCTCAGCCAGTTACGTAAATGGAAGTAACCTAACCTTTACCTCCTCGGCCTATGCCTGCTCCATCTTCGTCATCTACCTGGCATTCAGAACCTATTCAAGTATGTCATCTTCCTTTTCCTGGGGCTTCTGGACTTATGGTCGTAATGGAGCGCCAAAACCGTTGGGACTCTCTTAAAATTCGATTCACTGACGAGTTTTTAAGCCAAATCATTCAAGAAACAAACATAAATGCTGAGAATATTTTATTGGATAGCGAAGGCATCTGTTACCGTGTTGCTTGAAGAGATATGTACATTTTCCTATAACTTTTGTTTCACATGGGAAATATTGGATGCAATAATATTACGGACTATTGGAGAACTGATCGTCTGTACAAAATTATATTTTTTCGTTGAAATATGGGTCGCGATCTGTTTGAAATACTATTGCATGCCCATAATTCAATCGCAGGCCGGCAACTGTGTTCACAAACACAGTGTGTGACGAGGCAGACTTGTATTTCGGCAATACATGAAGTCAAAACGTCTTAAATATGGAAATAAAACACTACATTTTGGCGGAAAATACTGGTCTTGTGCATCGACTTATTATATATACTGGCGATGCTGACCAGCGAGGTTCAGCAGGAAACCCACACGCATTTTGCGTGGTGGACTCATTAATAAACAAATATGCATATAAAGGTCACATGGACAATTTTTTCCTAGCGTGCCCGTGGTGACTCACGTTGAATAAGAATATATACTGCACGGAAACCATTCGGCCAAACAGAATTGGTATTCCAAATGAAATATCTCCTCGGAGCATAATGGAAATATTGTTGAAGTTCAAAAAAGACAAGAAAAGAATCTGAAAAGCCACAAGCAGTGGCAGAATACATAATCACTTCGCGAAAAACTAATAGATGGTACAAAAAGGTTGCAACCCATCTCATTTCAAACTTCTCCTTAATAAAAAAAGTGTTCCAGGGAGAGAACAACTATTTGGGGAACAAATAATTTCAAATCTGGTGAATGAGGACGCCGACTAAATCGAGCTGTCAATCCAGCTGTACCGAGAAATTTACCAACTCTCACGACCCCGCCTTTTAAAGAATGGGCTAATAGAAGGAAACAAAAAGATTGTCCACAATGCACAAAAAGTAGGTTCTCAAATCGGTTAATACTGTTTGTCCAGACAATCCAGATTTGAGCATTGGAACATACTTCAAAATGTTCCATGAAATTCAATTTTTCATAGTTGTTGAGAAGGATAATGGAGAGTTGTATTTAGTTTTAGTATAGGATTAGGTCTTATTTTTAGGAAAATAGCTCTTTTCACATGACCTATAAAAGTATGGATCGTATTATTCTATTATTTTGTATTTTGTGGCAATAAAAAATTTCAAAATAATGTGGTTATGTATTTTATTTATATTTACGGAGGTATTAGTATTTATTTTATCAAATTTAAATACTGAGGAATAAAAAAAAAGTAATATCGTCAATTAACAATTATCGAATATCAATTTTCCTTAAGGCTTGTTATGACTAACTGTACGATTCACAGGGCGGATCACGTTCTGCGAACGTTAATTACTGGACAGTGTAAAGAACACCCAGATGAATAAACGGACTAAAATGCACTGTTCGCCATCAACGTGTTGAAAAAAATTATTATCGATATGGGGGCTGGTAAAACAAAATTATTGGTTGTCAATTATGGTTAAAACACTTTACAGAGTCAAGAATATATCACCGTTTGATTATGGTAGGAGTAGCAAAAATGGCGCATCCACCAAATTAGGAATAGTTATGCTCTTAGCGCATTCAACAAATAAGAATGATTTGAATAAATTTTCACTTTAACCCATTAGTAGTGCATGGGGAAAAAAATTTTTGATTTGATTATAATTTTTTCTTGAAATGGATATAATTTTACTGTTGGAACGTGGTTCTGAAGCTATTTTTAAATTTTCTCTCTCAGTTTAGAAAAAATCGTGATCCGTATAAAAGGACTATATGCATAAGAGCATATTTGGTTCGAAAATTCATTTATTTTTTGTACAAATGAAGTAATGAAGATAGTAACACATTTGAATAAACTAAATACGATAACATTAACATCATATTTTTGGCATTATTTCCTATGAAAATCGAAAAACAGTTTTTATGGTATAAGCCAATATTGCACTTATCACATATGAACTTCGAATTTTTATGGCACATTTTACATTTCCTGTCACTTCCAGAGTATTTGACCAAATGTCCCACATTATCGAATCTAACATCGTTATTGTTGACAAACTGTTAGTAGTTATCTTCTTTGTAAAAGGACATCCTTCTAAACGATTTTGGCGTATAGTACCAGTAGCACAAATATTGCAGTCCGCTAGATGGGACATTAGATCAATACCAGTAAAGTAGTTATTGAAATAAAGTTCATAACTCTTATTCTCTTCCAGTCCTGCTAATCGAATTAGAGATAAAACAACATCGCCACCCAAACCAAATTGTTTTTCATTATCAGATTTACCAGTGTATATTTCGAATGCACATAAACATACCCTCCACTTTGACAAAGGGCCCAATTTTTAAAACCAAACCTGATTGACTTTCCTTTGATTTATTGCTTCGCATAATGCTTTCCATAGTATGGTATCATGCTCTCGTCAATCGATAGGTGCTCATCTATACCGCTGTGCTCTCGAAAATTTTGATTCAATCCGTCAATAAGTGGTCTCAATTTGTGAAGTTTGTCTGTCGAAACATTATTGTTATCATTGAAGTGAAGATGGCATGAGAGAAGCTCAAAACGGTTGAATATCATCGAGTCCCGAAGTATTGAACGGGTATCATTAGTGGCATTCCAATACATGCGTTTATTAGGGTACTTGGCATATCCACTGAGCAATAAAGTTCCAAAGATTACATACAGTTCATTCATAGAAAAATTTAAAGAAAGGTTTTTTGTGACCCATACAAATTAGTCTGGTGAACGATATTTTCCATGATCGTCTCCGTGAAAAAAAGTTTGAAGAAATCGGATCGACATTCGGCCGACTGCATCGCGAGATGGAGGCATAGGATCACAAGTGGTGTTCATACAAGATTTGGGTGTATCTCTCACCCACTGATGCATTTTTCTTTTTTTTCTTCGAACAGTTTTACCTTTTTATGTTATACAAAGCGTTTGTATAACATAAAGTGGTATATTGTCTTCATCATCACTCTCCGATGAATGGGAAAGCTTGAGGTTGAAGTCCATTTGTTCTATTCTCGAAAAAAATTTCGCATCCTTGACCCAGAATACCTCTGGGTAGGGGGTTTATATCGCCAACTTCTTGGTCTGAAACATCGCTGTCTTCTTCAGGTTCTTCTGTATTTTGATTGGGAGGTTCAATATATATTTTCGTATTACTTTCATAGAAATCATCGCTCTCTAATATGTCCAAAAGTTGATGCAGAGATAATCTGAAATGGAAACAGAAATGACTTCTGTGCATATAGTCCTTTTGAGCGGATTGCCGAGAAAAACCTGCATTAGAAAAAAACTTGGTAAGGAAATGTGAAAATAACATCGAAGTTGTAAACAACAGACCATAATGCGTTCAAAAATTTTTTTGTTAAATAGTAATTGAATATTACTTACCCGCCATTTTTAGTAGAATACAAACTGGGATCCATGGTCGTCAATGAATTCAATATAAATGCTTCTGAGAAAGGTCTAATGAGAAGATGCACGTGTTGCCGGCTCCCCACCACTCTCTGAACATTTACGACATGCATTTATATTGTGATCCTTTTAAAAGGACTGTATGCACTAATGAGTTAAAGAAGGAAATTCAGTTCATTTTCAATGACTTGGCACATTATTTAACTACGTACAAATTTGTATATTTGCATTCTTACCTAAATTTGTTATCAGCTTAGATCCGAGGTAGAAAATCCTTCGTTCCTTAAATTTTTATGGGAGGTGCCCTAATAATAATGATAAATACATTATTCAAGTGTTGATAAAATGAACAGAATGATTGAGGGAAATCACAGATGTGTAAGGTTACAACAACAAAAGTTGCATAGGACCGCTCTCTTCAACAAACCGCACACCGGAATCCACCCATTATTTTCGCACAGTTGGCAAAATCATGAATGTAGGTGGACAAAATTCTAAAAGCATTAAGAAAACGGAAACTTTTCAAATTAAACGATATTAGATTGTAAAAAAAAATTCAAATGAAATTAAGTCAAATAATGTGCATTAAATAGAATTAGGTTAACTAGGTAAAGTTATAAACAAAATTGAGAATAATAAACTACTAATTACTATTATCTTCTTCACTTGTATCATAATATGATGATCCAGATTGATCTGATATCTCGGGATCTGACATGTCATCAATTCGTTCCTCAAAATGTATGTTTGACTAGGATAATTGTTTGTCCGGAGTACTGCACTTTAATGAATTTAACACATCTGAATCCAACATCTTATTCTTTTTCACATGTTTTCGTAGAGAACCAACAATGGGGTCGTATGAAACTAATAGTGTTGTCATCAAATCACTATTTGTTGCTAATCTTGAATTTTTTATCGTACTCCGTTCCCTGAATGGTCGAAAATCTCTGTTTCTGGCTTCCTAAGCCTTTTCAGTCAATTGACCAATTGGAATAAATTGATTTTTAATAATTTGAGCGCTATGGTCG
Source organism: Cryptolaemus montrouzieri (assembly GCA_013387265.2). Classification (NCBI taxonomy): domain Eukaryota; kingdom Metazoa; phylum Arthropoda; class Insecta; order Coleoptera; family Coccinellidae; genus Cryptolaemus; species Cryptolaemus montrouzieri. Next base: position 31,861,114 of record JABFTP020000001.1, read on the forward strand.
AAGATTTTGTGAATCGTGGGAGTCAACCCATACCAGGAATACAAATCAAAATACAGCCGCTTAGTTTCAGATGTAAAGTCGTTATACTTGTCTACATCGATTTCGTACCCAGACGAAAGACTTTGAAGGATGACCCTGAATCGCTTAATAAAGGCTTCATTTAAACCAGTGATAGAAGCACTTATAACCGAATTTTGAAAAAATCACCTAGCCATGTTACCATCATTGGTGTTGCCGAACTCTTGTTTTAGCTGGTCTACATTGAGTCCTAACTGGACAACTATTTTTTGTGAAAAATGTAAATTGCGTATTTGTATTGTCTCAGGAAACAATAATAGAATTTCACGATTTATCTCAAAAGAAACCTTTAACGGGCAATGTATACTGTGAGATTTTGTTTTTTCTTATCGCAACTTTTGAAATTATAAAAATTTTGTATTCGTGTTTCCATTTGATATATCAAACTTTGAGGAGAAATTTTTGTTTTATTGAAGAAAAAATTTCTGCCCGATTGAGGGTTAATAGTAATATGCGTCTTACCAACTAATACTAAAAACGTAAAAAACTCAAATTTTTGATTTGACTTTTGTCCATCTAAATTGGTGATTTTGCCCACTGTGTGACGTTTGAAAATAAGATCGTTATGACGGTTGATGAGCGAACTATTCATCAATTAAGAGGAGTTTATATTCTTTACTGAGGGTACTTATTATACTACTACATTTAATGGGATTTTCAATATTATTTAAAGAAAAGTTGATAAAGTTTGATATGCATATTTTTTTAAATAAGGGCCCCCGTTTTTTATTATTGTTGCTGATTTATAACTATCATAATTTGATTTATCGTTTACAGTAATTTTTACATCACTAAAAGAATCAAGGAATATATTTTATTTCCAAAGCTCTTATTGATATCAAAATAATTTTCTCTGATTTCTTAGGTTATATATATATATATATATATATATATATATATATATATATATATATATATATATATATATATATAAATATATATATATATATATATATATATATATATATATATATATATATATATATATATATATATATATATATATATATATATATATATATATATATATATATCTATGAGAAAATAAAAAAAAATCTTTGAACCCCATGTCTCTCAAAACGATATCCAACTTTTGAATTGGCAAACCTCAATTTCAAGTCATATAAGCTGCATTCTTAATAAAAATCCAAACCTTTCAAGAAATATTTAGAAAAAAAGACGTTCCTGAACCTAATCAGAGTAAGAGAATAAAAGCTGAAGTAGCAAGGTAGTCTAAAAAATTGACGCACTACTTTTAGAACAAATGGACTGAGCCAAAAACAGGTGAAACCTTTAGATATCACTAGTACTACATCACTCGATAAATCCCGCAAAAACACATTCTTTTGGAAAATTCTACTTTTATCATATATATATATATATATATATATATATATATATATATATATATATATATATATATATATATATATATTCAATGCTATTCAATGCTTTTTTATAGAACGATTTGTACTACCTTTCAAAATATGAAAATAGGTTCGAACCTGAGCAATTCTTTTTCATTGGAACCATTTTTCATTTCCTGGAAAGAGAATTGAGGTCTGCAAACAGTAGTAATTACTAGGGGCCAAATCAGGAGAACAGTCTACTTGGTAGTCATTTGCCATAACCTTGCCAGCTCATGTATACTATTGTTTACTCAGCGGACGTTCTCGATTCAGGTGTCTAATAACGAACTTTTTTTCCATGTTTCATCCATTGTCATATATCGACGCAGAAAATCTTACTTATTCCCCTTAAACACCATTGTGGATTTTCAATACGCTGTTGTTTTGATCGGCTCTGATCAAGCACTATACTCACTTCGAGAAAAACATATTCATGGAAAAGTGGACATTCCAAAGAAGAGAATACAAGGTCTTCTGATATCTTCTACACTTCCGTTATGAAACTATAATTAATGCTTAGTCAAACAATTGTATGGGTTTTTTAAAGTTTTAGGTTAACAGCCCTAAGCATCCACAATGGTTGGTGATTGTTCATATGCGTTTAAGGTCAGCATACACTTTTCACAAAAAGCAGAAGTTATAGTTCATCAAACCATTGCTTTGCTTCGATAGTATTTTTTCCATTGGAAAACAGTGTCTGATTAACACAACACACAAAATTGATTCTTATCCATTATTCAAACAAAACCAAATGCAGTGTCATTTAACCCTCAATATCTAGACGACTATGTTGATGTCATGGAATATTTACATGAACCGTTCGAAGGCCATACTAAGAAAAAGAAAAATGTCATGACATTGAAGGTGCCATCTATGTGGCAGACCCAAAAGTTATGTGTCATCATACTGAAAAGATTGAAAATATGTCTGCTCAAATATTTTTCATAAACACCTAGGGGCTCTGAAATCATCAAGAATTTCAAAACATAATCTTTCCGAGATATTAAGATAAAAAATAAACTCCAAACTGAATTCACATCTAGCTTGGTCTTTGATTATAATTAATTTTGATTGAATACAAAGATGAATGAATATAAATAATATTGATTTGAGATGTACAAATATGTTTTCCGATCTCTACTTTTCTCAGTTTGTACTTACAAAAGTTTGTCATTTGTATCTAACACCTACCATTGAGAATGAATTATAAGAAAGTAATGGGAATCATTAATCTAAAAGTAGTGTAGTTTTAAACAAAACTGTTATTATTCAAAAACATTTTAAATATATGTGAAACCAAAATCAATTCTCTGTTAGAGAAATTTCAGTTAATTTATTTAAAAACTAATACTAGAGTTTCTCTAAACAAATTTGGATGCAATTCCCAGCAATTTTGTATACTCAGCACCCTTAGCGTGCGTTTTTTCTTTGAGTATCGTTCTTAATATAGTAGGAATTGGAACATGTATTCTTGTTCCTAAGGGTGTTCCGTTGTCGTCAATTAGAACTATATTATTACTATCATATTTTGGTACTTTTGGATTTTGATTCTGTTTGAGTCCAACCAATACAGCTTTCTTTTTTTCACCTTTGATAGCAACGAGTACAATATCCCCTAAAAATATTGAATATATAATCATGAAAAGGTTAACTAATAACTCGAGGTACCTATTGTTCCAACACCTTTTTTGTTGTATACATGAATACACCTAGGTGGTTTTCCTTCAGCCATTGCCCTTTTACCAATTTCACTGTTATCGACAACCCGTAATCGAGCCATTTTTCGGATTTCATTCAGACTTGCCGATTGATGAAAGAATGAAAATTTTCCAATATTTTGTTTTCCTATAGATTCTAGATATCGAAGAAAGACAGCGTTCATTTTGATGCTTTCTTTCTTTTGTTTGAATTTCTTATATGGATGGAATCATGAATATTGTATTAAATGTTAAAGATTGAATGTATGATTGACTATTTTTGTTAGGTTAGAACATAGAAAATATGTATTATGTACTGTCACAATTATCGAAGACGAAGAAATGTAAAGCAAGATATAGTGAACGTGCGCCATCTATTTTCAGATACTGCAAATTAGAATAATGCGCCATCTATCAAAAACCTCTGGATAATGAAGAATATATGTTTCAATGCTGAGAGAACAGAGGGCACGATTTCGAACAGAAGTTGTAAAAATATGGGTCTCGTTTTGATATATGTTGCCTCCTTTCAGATTTTTCCTGTGAATGCGAAGAGAAAAAAATTCGACAAATTTTTAATAACTCGAAAATGGAGTGAGATATCGGAAGAATGATTGTACCACTCTTCTAGTCTCTGAAAAAGAGATCTTGGGGTCGGGGTGGTGTAGGAAGGGATGATTTTTCTCTGAATATAATATTTCGCGTATAAATATGTTTGCTAGCTCATTCAGCCCAGAATGATGCGTAGCAAAAGTTCCTGAAGTGTATATTACCTTAAAATTTGCAAAAATTTAAACAAATAAAGATGAAAAAAGTATTAACACTTAAGAAATTCAAAAACAGATTCTTGATGGGGAGAATTTTTCAATAAAAATGCAAAACTCTCGGAGCTTTATCTCCATTACTTATAGTTTTAATTTAAAGCTGAAGATAAGCCTTCGTGCGTCAGTTCAATAATTTTAATGTTTAAAATATTAATTTGAAAATTTGCAAAAATTAGGGTAGTATGAGTGTATTTTGAACACTTCAGAGAATTAATTCTAGTTAGAATTTTATCGTAAAGTAAATTTTTCGACAAGTTGACGATTTTGATCAGCACAATTTTTGAACTTTCCGTTTTAAAAACCAAAAAATTGTTGAATAATTGAAGAATTCTTCACTTCGTCGAGACCTTTTGAATTTATAATTAATGAGATCACGTCATAAAAGAAAAAATATAGATACTTTTTCTCATAATAATTTTTTAAGTAAGTTAAAACAGTCAAATTTTATTTTTATTACAGAGATACTTAGTTTTTGCCTATATTTCAAAATTATTACTATTCCAAAATTTAAAAATGATTTTCAAAGACAAGGAAATTTCTAATAAAAACTCTGAAACCCTGGATTCTGTCTCTATTAATCTGAATTTTAATGCAAGGTGAATATAGATGAACCAAAAAAAGATTAAATAATTGGCGTTAAAATTGTTCGCTCAGGAGCTCATAACACTGGACAACAAAATTACATTTTCCTCTGATGAGTGACTTATGTCAATTCATGTTTAAATTTGACGTCGCTGATTCAAAATTTACCTCCATTTGTTTCTTACAGCTCTCGTATATAGCTTTAATGGAAAAAACCACTTAATTACCGTAATAATTTGCTGGGAATTGAAAATATATTGATTTAACTTGCTATAATTTGATATGGCATCGTCAAAAAGAATTTGTGTAAATGATTCAAATAATTTGTTTCATATGCGGAGAGTATACTGTGTCCAAAAAATTAGGTGAACAGCATTTATTTTAAAAAATTTTATTTTTTTATTATTTTTCTTCCAAATCAATTTCACCGCCTTCAAAGTAATCCTCTCCAGATACAATCCGCTTATGCCGACGGATTTCTTTATCCGTTGTTAGAATCCGGGATAGCCTTCAGCTCTCTCTTCGATACGGCTTGTATCTTCAATTGACTCAAATAGAAGGCTTGAAGACCATACCATCCTTCAAAATGATGTTGACTGATCTTTTTGAAATTCCAACATGATCAGCAAGATCTCTAATTGTTAATGGACGATTTACAAGCACCAAATCTTTGATTTTTTGGAGATGAGCTCCGTCGGTCGAGGTAGATGTTCGATCGGGACGCTCTTCGTCTTCTACAGATTCTCGACCTTTTTGGAACTCTTTATACCACTTGTGAACATATTTTTTGCACATAGCCACATCACCAAATGCTTCATGCACCATCCTCAATAAATCAGCAGCAGAAAATTCATTCTGCAAATAAAATTTAATGTTTGTTCTTTACTCAACAAATATAGACATAAAAATCGAAATATTCACTTCTGGGAATGAAGCGTATCTCAAACTCTAATGAATACTTTGATGTGAACCTTGGCACAGATATCAAAGACAGTCCTACCAACCTGCCCCAAATCCAATTGCAGGCGCAGTTTAAATACAAATGCCTTACTTTTTGGACTCAGTAGTATATTTAAAGAATACCGTTTAAATGGATAGAGTTCGTAAGTGAAGTAAACAAAATTTAATTTGGGATCCGCTGTAAATGCGTGATAAGCCTTGGGTTTGTTTGGTGGATATAACTGGCATTAACCGAAAAAATACAGCCAAATGGGAATATCCTTCCATACAATCGACACAACGACGAATTTTGAGCCCTAGAGCTTTCCTTGTACCTCAAGCTAATGTTTCACAGCAGAAGTTAATTTACATAGGGACGAAAACTAATAGTAGTGATAGAGACTTTGAACCTGAAATCGCCGAAATTATTCAATCAAGATGATTTAAACGAATTTATCAGAGATCTGGGACTGTCAAAGTCTGCTTCAGAAATCCTGGGTTCTTAGGCTGAAAGAAATAAGCTTAGTTACAAAAGAACTAAAGTTTCTTATTACCGTATCAGAGAACAGAATTTCCTAAAATATTTTGATGGTGTAAAATGTAAAAATGTATCTGGTTTGATCGCTGCAATGGGATTACGAAATTACATCAAAGCGGAGTCTGAAATGAATTCTCTTACACAACGGCAAAAAGTTGCCGATTGCACATTCTACTGAAGTATATTCATTATTCAGTATTCAGTATTCATTTATTAATGCCTTACACCTAATATAAAAGTGTTTGCACAGGTCAGTTGGTTGATTACAATACATATCAAAGGACAAAAAGAACAACTGAATTTGTATGAATAAAACCTCAGATAAAATACAAAAAGTAACAAGATGAATGTAATCAATTTTAAAAATGACTTGAATTGAAATAGAATAAAAGTACATTGAAACACACATATACGATAAAATACTTGAATACAAGAAAAATAGAAACCTTCAAATGATAGACAATAAAAAATTCACAGAAAGTTGACATTATAAAACTCATCAACTGAGTATAAAACCTCCCGAACAAGAATCTCCCTGAGCTTGCAATGAAATATGTACTTTTCTGGAAAGTGCAAGTTCATTTTGTAGCATTCTAGCCGTACAGTGCAGAACTCTTAGTGCAGTTAAACGATGCCAACGATCATCAACTGGTGTTGTTATCCGATTTCTTCCCTGTCCGGCACTTCTTTTATATTCCCCTGTTTCGTGCTACCGATTAATTGGTCTTGAAATAGTGCTTTTGTTAACATTCAACAAGTTAGCCACGTAATGTTGGCTTCGCCCTTCCTCAGAAGTGTTACAATTCTTACCACTTCATGATCACTCACGTTCAGCAGCCATTTCAATAAATTCAAAGATTCGAAAATCAACAAGAAACACAGAAAACTTGCATTAATTTAGCGTGAAAACTGAAGAGAAATTGAATGAATACTGATAGTCAAATAAACTCAATCTTGTTTCTGACGCGTTTGAGATCATATGGCAACAAATGTTACTACATAGATAAGATTTTTTTCCCTCATATGTCCAAAAACATATGTTGACAAAGAAACTGCGATCGAGCTGCTTAATCGATTGTCGAATTCAGAATACCAGTTAATGTGACAATTTTTGTGGTGTGTGTATTTCTGTGACATCGGCAGAAAAATAAATAATTTTTTTTTGAATTTTAGTGTTGAATTGAATTAATAATGTTTCTAACATTTGAAATTTTTGATTTATGTACGCTTCAGAAACCTTGTTCTAGGCATGAGTCCACACATTTTAATAATAAAAAACAATTTCTGTGTTTTATGGATTTTAGTTAATAATTGCGATTCGTAACGCGTTTCACTACACCGTAGCTTCTTCAGACGATTGAATGTACAGAAAATAAGAATGAGAATATAAATATAAATGTTCTTGAGTAACTTTTTGTGGTTGTGTAAAATCGGAATCAGTTAAATTAGTGAATCTGTCAAAAAATTTATGGTCTGAAAATTTATCAGTTGAAGGTTTGGGTGGAGAAGTTTTGAATTTAAATGAATTCAACTTTTTCTGTTGTTGCTGAAACTTTTTATGAATTAAAATTTTGACATCGTATCTGGATTCAGAGTCTAAAATATCAAACTCAACAGGGTGCAACCTAAACAATAATTCCGTATGGATTACCTTCAAATATATGTTGGCAACGTCCCTCCTGTTGTACTGGATCTTCATATCCTCTTTGAGCCATATGCGTTGGCCTTTCTCGATTGCTCTTCTTGCTGGTCCACTGTTGTTATGTGTCTTCAACCGTATGTAATTGGGAGTCAATCTGTTTTTCAACCATATTGAGTAGAACCATATATTCTGAGTATGAACTGCACATCTTAGTAGTATTTTGAAATACCACAAAGCCAAAAAGCCGGTATCAGCTTTCTTTAACATTTATTATATATTTATATTCTCATTCTTATTTTCTGTACATTCACTCGTCTGAAGAAGCTACGGTGTAGTGAAACGCGTTACGAATCGTAATTATTAAGTAAAATTCCTTGAAACACAGTACTTGTTTTTTATTATTGATAATGGAATTTTACCAAGTAAAAGCCTCCTAAATTCAAACACACATTTTAAACTATTGTACTAGACTTCATACCGATATAGGGTGGTTTTAAAATTTTGTGGGTGGCTGTTGAAAAAATAGATGTACAACAAATGTTTTATTAGGTTAGAAGTAGGTTAATTGTATTAAGAGTAAGTTGAGTTGAGAATAAGAAGTTAAGATTGAGATAGTCTGTGACTATGGATCTCAACGATTTTTTGCTCTCTTGAAAACGTGCTACTGAAGTTGTATGTCTTAATCCTTTTTTTTCACTCTAATGAAAGTTATATAAGTACGTAATATTTCTTTAAGTTTCCATATATAAAGAGGTTATCGGTCCATACACAAGTGAAGTTATATTACGGGAAACTGTGGTAAAGAAGTAAAAGAAGGAAAACCGGTGAAGGTTAACAAAAGCAGGTGCACATAAAGAAAGCGAGTAAATCAAGGGAAAACAATGGAGAACATTATTGGGAACACGACAGGAACCCTAAAATTAGAAGGTGCTTCAAATTGGGCTACCTGGAAATTCCAAGTGAAATATAGTAGATGGTTAGGTTAGATCTGTCGTTGATGGCGAAGAAAAGTTATCTTGGCTCAAAAATGATGCCAGCAGCACGAAGAATTCTGGTTACAAGAATATCAAGCAAAGTCATATTGCGAATCATGAATTGTGAATCAGCAAATGAAATCTGGTCAAAGCTGCATACATTTTATGAACAAACTTCAGCCATTTCGTTCCATGCGCTACAGCAAAGTTTCTTCACAATGTAGTATAACCCAAAGGAAGATATAGGAACCTTTTCATCAAGGGTTGAAGAGATTGTATATAAAATCAAACATGCTGGAGGAGAAGTTCCAGAAAAAAATGGTTTTAACTAAAATTCTTACGGCATTGCCAGAGTCCTTCAAACATTTTGTGTCAGTATGGAATTCAGTACCTATTGAGAATCAAAATTAACTTAATCAGACTGCAACACTTCTTCTCGATGAGCAAAGAAACTGCCACCGTCAAGAAGTGACTGCTTTAGTGGTAGGTAAAAAGAATGTGTGTGCAGAAAGTGTTTCTCTTGTGGGAAAGCAGGCTACTATAAAAAAGACTGTAGAACAAACAAAAAGCACTTTGAGCACTGCAACAAAAAGGGTCACTTAAAAAAGGACTGTTGGTTTTGGAGCTCTAAGAAGGCCTCCATGAAAAATGAAGAAAGCTCAAAGAATGCCTTTTCTGCATACACAACAGCCTTTTTCGGTAATGTAATATCAAATGTGGATAGTTGACAGTGGTGCTACTGATCATATGTGTTACGATAAAAATTAGTTTGTTGAATATGAAAGTTTATCGCCAAGAAGAGACATTATTATAGGTGATGGAACAAGAATATAAGCTATAGGTATTTGCTCATTATCCGTGGAATCATTCAATGGCATAAATTGGATGAAAATTACCATAAGCAATGTTCTTCATATACCAAGGATTACAGCAAATCTGTTTTCTGTGAGTGCAGCAATATCAAAAGGTTACCACGTAAAAATGGAATATGATAGGAGTAGTTTTCTGAAGAACAACAAAATAGGAGCAGTAGCCTATAGAACACATAAAATGTGTTTCAGAAATGCGGAACATGAAAATGCAAATGTTGGTCGCTTAAGTGAAAATTTAGGTGAGTGACACAAAAGATTTGCTCATCATAACACAGAACAAGTAAAACAAATACTGAAGGTCATTGGAAGTGAAAACATAAATCCACAAACAAATGTAGAGACAGAAGAATTAGAAAACGAAATTAGACATGAAGATATAGTATGTTTGAGGAAGTCAAATCAGTTGAAGGAAATTCTGAAGACGATACAAGTTATCGATGGAGGAACAATAGAATGATAGAAGACTTCGCAAAATACCAAAATGTCTTGCTGATTATGAAACCAGTTTCATCAGCCTTCACAACGAACCAACTTCGTACCGTGAAGCAATGAAATCTGAAGATAAAGAAAAATGGAAGGAAGCAATGGAAAAGAAACTGATGACATCGAAAGAAAACCAAACTTGGACTTCAGAGTGTTCTTCAGATAAGATAATTACCAGCAAGATTAAAGAGGATTTACAAGGCGCTAAACAATACAAGGCACGACTCGTAGCAAGGGGTTTTGAACAGTCTGATGATTTATCTCAAATATATGCACCAGTGGCGAAGTTAACACCTTCCGACCTTCTGCCAGATTGTCAATGGAGCTAATGGTAATAGCAAAACAAGATGAAACTGCCAGTCTACCGGCTAAATGTCAATGGAGCATTTCTTTATGGAGACATCTATTACATTTTGGCCTATGAAGAAGTAATCGTCCTGTTCATGATGAAACGTTCGCAAACGGAGTTATTCAGATCTGGGGAAGGATGGCCACGGTAGAAATCGATATCATTCTCTTCAAGAACGTTCAAGACAACTCCACGATGAGGAGGGCATATCTTGTTGGAAGAGTGGATTTTGACCTATTGTTTGGAGATACGGTACCACTTAAAACTATCTCATTTGCGTACCCGTGAGGTTGTTCTGTATTTCTTCCACCAAGGCGTTTACCTCCCCAAAACATCACTGAAACAACTTCTCGAACATGCTGGAGACGGTTTTGCTTTCCAGGTTCCTCCATATTCGAATTCTTCCCGAATCGGATAATAACTGAATCTAGATTTATCACTGAAGAGAACTGTGGCTCATCTCTTGATCCCAGTTTACGTGTTCTTGGCACCAATAAACGAGCAGCGCGATTTCCATGGGTCAGTTGTGGAACTCTTAAAGGACGTCTGGATGGAATAGACCTTCGTGCAGTCGATTTCCAGTTTGGTTGGAAATTGATTATAAACTCGTGATAGCTCTTGAGCTAATTGAGATAGTACGATCTCTCTTTTTCGTCTTGGGCGACTGTAGTAATCCTGAAACGACCTGTATGGCGTTACAATGAACCCTGTACTTCCGTTGTGAGCTCCCAGCTTGGAGCATGCCAACGGCTTCATCTCTTCTCTAGTCAAATGTCGTTTGGTCGAATCACAAAACTTGAATCTTTTATTTGTGCAGAAACAAAGTGCCAACTAACTGATTTCAAACACTGAATACATGAAATGACTATAAAGCAGCGTCGCATCTGCATTTTAGTTTTTATAAAAAAACTGAAATCTGGCACTCTTATAATTTGGTGAGAAATTGATGCATGTTCATTTCTTAAAAAATCATCCATATTGATCGTTCTGGATACGTTATATCGATACTCAGAAGTGTTCCTAGACTTTTTGAGGTGTTTATTGCAATGAAAAACTTGACAATTTCATGAGACATGAAGGTTTCATTAGATCAAAAATGATTTTTGTTTATATGGTAAATATGAAAACTTGAACAAGTAACAATGATAGAAAACTTTAATTTCAGAACTAGAATCTTGGATTAGCAAGCAGTTATTTAGGCATCAATGTAGTTCAGATTTAGACAAATTAATCAAAAAACTTACCTTGAAAATATTTCAATTATATATGCTGATGATATTGCTCTGGTTTTTCGACACTATGACAACAATTGAGCAAACACTGACTTCCGATTTAGAAATTCTGACCATTTTCTTCAAAAAATGGCGTTAATGTCCAAATCCTTCGAAAACTGAGACTTCTTGTTTTCATCTGAATAAACATGAGAAGGATAGGCAACTAAGAGTATTCTTCAATGAATCACTATTAACTCATAATTTCACTCCAACATATCTTGGTGTAAAGATAGATCGTTCTCTGACTTTCAAATTTCATATAGATAGATTATGTCAGAAGTTGAAAACAAGAAACAATATACTACATAAACTGGCTGGATCTAATTGGGGCGCCGAAATCTCTACTTTGCAAACTACTGCTTTAGCTTTAGTATATTCAGCAGCAGAATATTGCTGTCAGGTGTGGTTGAATAGTGCTCATGTCAATAAGATTGATTCTCAGTTGAACTGTTCTATGAGAGTTATAAGTGGATGTATCAGTTCAACTGCTACCACACGGCTTATTTGTAATATAGTTCCTCTCCATATTCGCAGGAAATTAGCTCTTAAATCATCTTGGGATAAGTATCACTCATTTTCAGAAGTTTTTCCGATAATACACCATCTTTAAAATCCAGCTAACCTGAGATTGAAATCTCAGCTAACCTGAGATTGAAATCTAGGAAACCTATTTGGTCGATTGACTTTTTGCGTACAAGGGTGAAGGCTGTTAGTAATAGTATGTTGTTCAAATGGAATAGAAAGTCCGGCATGTGTATGTGGCGCAGCTGAAGAAACTTTAAGACATTTAGTCCTCGATTGTCCTATTTACCATTTTACGGGTGGTTTTCAAGAAATTCATTCCGTTTCATATAATTCCATTACCTGGGTAGAGAATTTAAGTCTATTTAGGAGAATAGTTTTTGAATATTGAGGTTATTATGGGCTACACCCCCGAATGGTGTATGAGATGTTCCTTGTTGAAAAACAGCGGAGCATTATTTAAGTTCTTCGATAAGGCAACACCCCCGTAGGGCTTCATTCCCAAAAGGTGTATGAGATGTTTCCTGTTGAAGAACAGAGGAGCATTAGTTTAGTTCTTAGATTCAAGTGAGTTTAGACGTATAAGAGTTAGGTATGTATGATGAAATATTTTTCTGCTGTTTTTCTTTTTCCATTGTTACAGATTTTTCCTGTCCCAAACCCCCTTCCCTTTCACTCTTGTCTTCGTGAAGAAGTCCTGGAAATCATGGAGTGCAAGATGAGAATAGAGAGAATGAAGCTGCTAAGCAGAAAAATTTTTGGTACTCTTTTTGTACAGACGACACTTACACAACATAGACGGACAAGCTATTGCTAGTGTAATATACGCAATCATACGCAAGATAGTATGTTTCCCCTGCTACATTTCCTGAGGTATGGAAAATTGTAAAGGTATGATTACTCCGTTAGATGAAAATTTTAATTTCGGAATCTTAAAAAGAGAGAAATCTGAAATTGAGGGAATTGAGCGAAAATAAAAATGCAGGCAATTAGTAGGAAGTTAACTTTATGCATTATCAGGTACTCGTCCAGATTCAAACGTTGCTGTAGCTTTTCTAAGTCGATATCAGCAATGTTCTAGTATTGAGTTATATAAAGCATTGAAAAAAATTTTTGAGATTGTGAAAGGTACTTTAGATTTGTCTCTTGAATAAAAAAGTAATTACTCTGGAGTGGATATAAAAGTGTTTGTAGCTGCGGATTGGGCAGGCGATGTAAGAGATTGTAAATCAACATATCTTAATGTTATATGATAGTCCAATATTGTGGTCATCTAGAAAACAACTCTCTGTTTCATTATCCTCCACAGAGGTAGAATACATTGCTTCAAGTAATGCCTCATCTGAAGCTTTTTGGATCAAAAAATTACTTGTCGATTTCGAACTGGAACATAAAAGTCCCATACTTATGTATGAAGATAATCAATCGGTCATTAAAATTGTAGAAAATAATGAATACAATAAAAGACATGTGGATATAAGGTATCATTATATTCTAGACAATGTGAAAAAGGTTTTAATTAAACTTGAATATCTGATAAATAGCTGATACATTTACAAAGCCTTTAGGCAAGCAGCTTTGCTTGGAGGTCATTTGTTTTTACATGAAAAGTTTTATTTTATAGCTTTAAAGAAAGTGTTTGTTTTTAAGTTAAGTATATTTTTATAAAATTGAAATATTTGTTGAGGGGTGTGTTGAAATAATAGATGTACAACAAATGTTTTATAAGATTGAAAGAAGGTTAATTGTATTTAAGAGTAAGTTAAGTTAAGAATAAGAAGTTAAGATTGAGATAGTCTGCGACTATGGATCTCTAGTGAAGTGTTAAGTTGTATGTTTTAATTATTTCTTTTCACTTTAATAAAAGTTATATAAGTACGTAATATTTCTTCAAGTTTCCACCTATAAATAATTCTAAGAGTGTCGATTTCTATTGTTGACCACTTTGAATGACCAGCATATCACTGCCTTTGTTCACAGAACTCGTATAAAATTACAGAAACTTCATAATTCGTGTATTTCTACAATTTCTACGTTCTCAAAAATTCCCAAGAGGTCACACAATCGCCCTAACTCAAAGGTGTCCAAGCAGAAGCGCGAAGTGTGTGTTTTCGTCCGTCTGACATGTTATTTGACGAGTGCTCTATACCATTCCATCCTCCGCTGAATACTTGTCACCTTTTGAATCCGTTGATTCAAAGAGACAACAATGAGAACCTCATACGGCTTTAAACTTTAAACTCGACAAATAATAGTTTATTTATAGCATTGCCCACTGACAACACCATCTCTTTACATTTTTACACCCACAACAATCTTTTGTGCTTTCTCCTTCTATTACAATGTTGAACTTGAAATAATGCTAGACCGTGTAGGATAAAATGTCTTTTTCGATTGTTGTGAGGTATAATGTATATATATATATATATATATATATATATATATATATATATATATATATATATATATATATATACTATATACTAGGTGATTCACCACTGGCGCGGTGCTCTGTAGCTCGTACAGTCTTGAAGATTTCATTTTTATTCGAACGGTATTGTATTTAGAAAGTAAGAATCTACTTTAGCAATTTATTTTGAAGTAAACAGGTGTCCCAATTTTCTATAAAAAATCTTGGTTGATTTTTCAGATTGGAAGACCACTTTTTGTTCAAGATTCAGGAGCGGCCTAAACTCTGCTATAATGTCTTTGAGTAATAAGTTTTTTGGTGAGTAGTTTCATCACAATATATTTTTTCCGTAAAAATTCATGAAAATAGGCTCTCACATCATCGCATGCTCCTTCGGCCAGGGATGATGAATACTTTTTTCCTTTCGTTTTCTTATTGCCCAAGGATAGCTTTATTGATTAATTGAAATAGATTATCCTCATTTTATACAGGCGTGACTCAAAAAAATTATTGAATATTGTAATTTTAAAAATATCATTTCTTGTTTTTTCAAATGAACCACCCTGTATTTTATTATTCATGTCAACGCATAAAATATTGTGTTATATTTTTGTAAAAGTAACCTTATCTTTATCTTCGATCATTTTCGAAATATTAGATTATTTGTAGAAATTTTTGATGAAAATTCTATAAACCGTATCAAACTCATCAACATGCATCATTATTCGCACAGATTTTTTTTTCTGTAATGGTTCAAGTAGTAGAAAATAAAACCTAAACAAGATAATTCTTTTAACGAATGATAAAATCAAGATGATTACAACGTAAATCGAGGTATGGGTTGACATTTTTTTTATTTGTGCCTTCTGTCAGGTGTCCGGATATATCATATTCTGCATTCTACATAATGAACTTATCAGTGTTTCGTTCAATTGACTGCCCTGGAGTTCTCCAAAGAAGAAATGGTTGATATGATTTTTATTATGGGTGAGTGTGATAGAAATTCTTTGTTGGCAAGTAGAGTTTATGCACAAAAGTTTCCTGATAAGAGGCATCCTGATGCAAGATGCTTTGAAAAACTCCTAATTAGATTTATCGAAACGGGTAATATCGCTTACAAAAAACATGAAAAACCAAAAACTGATACAGCTGAAGACAACCAATTATCAGTTTTGTTGACAGTGACAGAGAACCCATATAAAAACCAAAGAGAGGTTTCTCAGTTAACAGATATAAGTCAAACTTCCGTCCAGAGAATCTTGAAAGTGTCTCACCTCATGAGACAAATAGATCACCAGCATCGTCGGTCCTTGAATGTCTGGGCCGCTATAGTAGATGGATATCTAATTGGGCCGCACTTTTTCGACATGCACCTCAATAGTGAAATGTATTTAGATTTTCTTCAAAATCATTTACCAATGTTACTTGCCGATGTACCAGAGCATATAAGACAATATTTGTGGTTTCAACAGGATGGAGCACCGGCACATTACTCACATCAGGTTAGGGAGCATTTGAATCATGCATTTACAAACAAATGGATAGGACATGGTGGTCCTGTTAGATGGTCAGATAGGTCTCCGGACCTCACAAGTCTAGATTTTTTCTTGTGGGGTTATATTAAGGGCATCGTTTACCAGATTCCTTCTACAACACAGTTGGATATGAGACATCGACGTCTTTCAGTCAGTTGATCCGCAAATGTTGTCGAGAGTTCAACGGTCTTTCCTCAGAACGATTCAGTTGTGTCTACAAAGAAACGGGCAACATTTCGAACACTTATTGAAATAGTTCAACACCTTGTAGACCATCTCATAAAAAACTAATCTATAACGTATTTCATACACGACTATCTTAAAATATCTCCATTTCTCTGAGCAAGTATAATGATAGGTACTATTAAACTCTTCTTTCGCAACCTCTGAATTTATTATTTCAGTTTATTTTTTTTTTATTTCGAAAATGGTGGAAGATAAAGATATGGTTACTTCTGCAAAAATATGGCACAATAGTTTATGCGTTGACATGAATAATAAAATACAGGATGTTCCATTTGAAAAAATCGAGATATGATATTTAAAATTTACAATATACAATAATTTTTTTGAGTCACGCCTGTATAAAATGAGGATAATCTATTTCAATTCATCAATAAAGCTATCCTTGGGCAATATGAAAACGAAAGGAAAAAAGTATTCATCTTCTCTAGCAGAAGGAGCATGCGATGATGTGAGAGCCTATTTTCATGAATTTTTAAGGAAAAAAAATATTGTGACGAAACTACTCACCAAAAAAATTTATTACTTAAAGACGTTATAGCAGAGTTTAGGACGCTCTTGAATCTTCAACAAAAAAGTGGTCTTACAATATGAAAAAACCTCCCAAAATTTTTTAAAGAAAATTGGGACACCCTTTTCAGTTCAAAATAAATTGCTGATGTGGATTTTTACTTTCTAAATACAATACCAAGTAATGTGATCATATTATAAATTGAAGACCATCGGAGAGAGGATACATCCCTGCCTCGAGCCCTTCCTTATTGGAATGGATTCCGATTCTTGCTTGTTGATCTTCGATTTGGTTCTTTGAGACCAATACAGATTTCTCAGATTTCTATGTTTTGGTACTCTATTTTAAACTAAGAAAAAAATTAGTCTCTTCTTTCATTCCAAGATGATAAGGTGGTCGTTACTTGATGAAAATCGGTATACATATTTTCAATGAAATAAAACTGAAGTATTTAGATTTTCACTATATTAACAAAAATATGACCGGTTTCACCACACTGTGGCTTCATCAGAAAGATACGTATCTATCTGATGAAGCCACTGTGTGGTGAACTGGTTTCATTGAAATCATGTTTGCTAGTGCGTTTAGTACATAGGTTCCCAAACTTTTTGCGTCGTAGACCCCTTGCCATGTTTTTCGGATTTGGGTAGACCCCCTACTTACCTGATATTGATTTTTTGTAAATTTTTAACTGTAGTTAAGCTTAGTGTCAAGAACACATTTTAATTTATACATTTATTAATTGAATTTAAATTCATACTAGTCAAAATAAAATTTTGTATCATAAACATAAAATAAACTGAGCAATAAATAAATATTTTTATTGAGAAGGATGAACATGATGTTTTTATAATAAATGATCAACATTTAGCGTAAATTTTGTAAGGTTTAATCTTAAATCTCCTCGGCTAATGATGTCCAGTTTGTTTCTTTTTTTCGTTAGGAGATTGGTAACAGCGCTGAACTCCTTTTCCATTGGGTATGACGATGGAAAGGAAATTTAAAATTTCGTCGCTATATTCCATAATACGGGATAAGTAACGGGCATGTTGTTTTGCAGCCAGAACTGCTGATATCCGTTTTCAAACTGAATCTTAATTTCTTCGTTTGAACTTAGTTCAGTCAGTTCCTCTTGTATTATGACATTCGTTTCTTCTATGCCACCATATGGATTAATTATCCACGGTGGTATTACCATGGTCAAAACATTCATTCATGCAATCAATCTAACACTCAAATTTTTTGCAACCAAATGTTGTCGATGGATGACGCAATGTATTGCTAATACCCCTGACACATTTTGTTTTAAATAGCTTATAAATCTGACCATATCAGGAGCTCCATCTGTAGCTACTGATATTATATTTGATAAAGGGATTGCTTTTTCAATGAAGTAATCCTTCAGAACATGAAACATTGATACACCTTTAGTGTCGGTTATCCAAGTTCTTGCGAAGAGCAGTTCCTCGTAGATTTCTTGATTCATAACAAAACGAACATATGCCAATAATAATGCTGCATTACCTGGTAAAGTTGGCTCGTCCAGTTGTATAGATAAATGGGTCGTTTGCAAATAATTACACAAGAAGCTTTCAATATCAGAACTCATTGCATCAATACGTCTTTCATCAGTATTATTGGTCAAGGGAATTCTTTTATTAATATTAGATGCAGGTTTGTGTAAAACAGTTTTTAAAACCCCTTCAACAGCTGGCAAAATTAACTTCTCTCCGATATTATGCGATTTTCCGGATTTTGCTATAAGTAGCGAGATATTGTAAGACGCCCGCAAACCATCATTGTTTCTTTGTGACCTCGAAGCGAACATTCTGTCCAGTGTGGGTGTCTTCTGAAGTGTTTCTTTGAGTGTTCGGAAGTATTTCAAATCTTTATCTGTTTTATCAGGGTGACATCTTCTCAGATTCTGCAGCTTAGATGGTTTCATAGCGTCATTGCCCAAAACTTTGTTGCATAAAAAGCACATAGGCAATTGTTTGTCCGACAATGATGGAATGAAGCCAAATCTCAAATAATCAACACTGTACTGTCTACATTTCTTTTTAGATTCGGACATGGCATCAGTCATCTGTGGACAAAATTACATTATTTAAATAAGGCATAAATACCAGCAGCTGTATATTAAGAAATTTTTTTAGATTTTCCAGAATACATTCCATAATCCGAACATTTCCTTGCAGCAATCAGTTCTGATTACGGAGATTGCACTGTAATTATAATACCCGATTGCTGAAACTTTCAAAAAGAAACTATTGAGGAGTACTCGTGTAATTCTGCATGATTGAATATTAAACTACTAATAACTGAAGTCATGAATGGCGTAATTTATCAATCTTTTACTAACTACGAGTACAAAACTAAAATTTAATAAAAAATAATGTACTTACTTTTCTCCGGTACTCTAAAACAAAAGAACACTGATTCACTGTAATTTGTGTGATAAACTACCCATTTATATTTTCCTTAATATTCTCTTCAATCCTTTACTCTTCAAGATTCAGGAAACGAATAAATGTATTTGTTCCACATTCTTATTTATAGAGTGACGAATTGAATAAATCAGTGCAAGTTAGCGAAGCTCTGAGACTACTCGTACAAGATACTGGTATTTCATTATGTGCAGGTTTCTACAAGTTGAAAATGTATTGCGATCACAAAGCGAATGCCTACATCCTACTACTTACACAAATTTATAAACATATATAATAATTTTTTTACTTCATAGGTACTTTTATATATAATGCATATGTCTTTATATTATAAGATAGTATGATGTAAGTAAATAGGTACTATCAGTGTATATGTTGAGATCGACTATCCTGGACCCTCATTTTTCATTTCATAGACACCCAAATTTTTTTTCGCTGACGTAGACCCCTTGCAAGTTGTCATAGACCCCTGGGGGTCGATATAGACCACTTTGGGAATCACTAGTTTAGTAACTTGGTCGGAGTGAGTTTAAAACTTTTACCGAAACGCACCAAATGCTACAAACTGTATATGTTAATGATTGTTCATCCCGTACACAAGTTTACGACTGGTTCAAGCGATTCGAATCGGGTAGAAAGACCCTGATTATTGAAAGAAAACCTTGAAAAATTGCGTGAATTAATCAAAATTAAAAAAAAAGTGTTGGACCGAGGTTTGCATCACACAAACTTACCGACGACCAAAAACTTAATTGAATTGAGCATAGCAAAGACATCATTAAAAGTGCTCGGAAGGACCCAAACTTCTTGAAAACGATTGTGACTGGTGAAGAGACGTGGTGTTTTCAGTATGAGCCCGAAACAAAACGGCAAAGAATTGTATGAAGGAAAACCCAAAAAAGTCGCTTGGAGAAGTCAACAGTGAAGGTTATGCTGATTTGTTTTTACGATTGTGGAGGAATTATACACTGAGAATTTGTTTCACGTGGCCAAACAGTCACAGGGTACTTTTGTTTAGGAGTCATGAAGCGATTGCTGGCAAGAGTTCGTCATATTCGGCCAGAATATAGAGAAAACAGCAGTTGGATTCTTTTTTTTTATGCGCGCTTTCCAGGAATAGGCGAATCTGTTACACCAGTGGGCAAGAATTGAGGTGTCTGTTTACTCGCTTTTTTGTAGGATGTTGGGAAGATGTTGGACGGAAGCGAGTTCCACAGCTCACCAGCCCTGTAAACGAAGGAATTCTTATTGAGAGAGGTTCGAGGGGTCGTTAAATGTACCGCCATATGATGAGAACTCCTTGCCAGCCTAGTGTTGCGGCGGAGTTTTCCCGGAAAAGGGTCTTTTAGCTCCTTGGAACATCTTCCGTGGAAGTATCTGTAAAAACAGAGAAAGGGCAGCAACTTGTCTACTGAGAGCCAGCGGTTGGAGATCGTGGGTGATCTCCGGGTGGTTGATGAGGCGCACAGCCCGTTTTTGCACACTATTCAACATCCGCAACGAATGTTTGGGCGCAGATCCCCATACAGGGAACAATATTCCAAAGCAGGTCGAATCTGCGCCTTATATAGAGGCAACAGCTGCGACGACGTGAAGTATCGCTTGGCTCTGAAAAGAATACTAAGTTTAGCTGATGCCGACTTAGCAATTGCTGATACGTGTTCATGCCAGCAAAACCCGAATTGACCGTTATTCCAAGAAGGTGCATCGAATCTTTGGATGCAATTTGTTGGCCTTGCATCATTAGAAGAGGTTCTCCAGCGGGGAACTTTCTAGAAAACGTAGTTGCTTACGTCTTGCTCGCGTTGAAGCTAACCAGGTTCAACTGACAGCACTCAGATATCCTCTGTAAGTCAGAGTTTTTGTTGTTAATTAATTGACATCTCTGACGCTGAGATTCCGCAACTGTAATCGGCCGCAGACTACTGAAAGACGAAACCAGTGTATAATCGTCTGCAAAACCGAAGATCTTGTTCTCTGTAGAGGACAGAAGATCGTTTATCTGCAATAGAAATAAAGTTGGCAACAGAATGGATCCCTGAGGTACTCCTGCTTGCAACAAGAAACAATTAGATGTTATACCGACGACCACAACTTGTATTGATCTATTTGAAAGAAAGCTACTTATTCAACCCCGCAATTTTTCGGGAAGCCCAAATGCAGCAAGTTTATTCAACAAGGCTGCATGCCAAACCCTATCGAAGGAGATGTCGAGGGCTCTAGATTCCCCATGCTTTTCCATCATTGATGTACAAACATGAGTGACTTAGTAGAGCAGATCTTGTCGATCTTTGCCTGCGAAAACCATACTGACGGTCGTTAATAATTCCCTGCAACTCAAGATATTTGATGAGTTCATCATTTATGACTCTCCATCATTTTGGACATAATGGGAAGAAGTGCAACAGGGCGGTAGTTTCGGGGTAAGGACTTCTTTCCTTCGGTTGATCGGGTTCGGTTGAATTCTCGCTATTTTCCAGGTGCTCGAAAAAGTTTGGCTTTCATAAGAAACCTGAAACAGACGGTTAAGAATGGGTGCCAGTTCGGGAGCACACTTTCTCAGGACGATTGGCGGTATTTCGTCTAGACCAACTGCCTTCTTGCAGTTCAGCTGCTCGAGAGCCCGTCTCACAGTGTGGACTCTAAATTTGATTTCTGCCACGAAAGAATTTGTAGGTGGAATGTTCGATAATGCCTTATTACATCGTTTAAGGGAATCACATTATTTCCATGCAACATTCACCTGATCTGGCTCCGTGCGACTATTATATGTTCCCTAAGCTGCATTTGACGATGAAGGGAAAGCGGCACGATTCGATTGAGGCCATTACAAAGTGCGGTTACCAAATCTCTGAAGACCATTCCAAAAAAGGAGATAGAAAAGTCATTTAACAACTTGTTGGTGCTCGCAAATTTGTGTATTAATACAGAAGACGAATACATTGATTACTGAAAAAGGTTTGTATTAAAATTAATACTTGTTGTATCTATTTTCAAAAAGTTCGGTTCTTTCAGAATGGAGTGTTAATGGATAAACTCTTCCGCCTCAGAATTGACTAATCTTGTTATACTTGACGAAAATTTGTAAAGAATTTAAAATTTCAGGAATCATAGAGAAGCCGGTTAACAGCGTCAGTCTGTAGATAAGTCATCAGCACTTTTTAATATCTGCCTGAACCACTCATCCATCTCCATTAGTATCCTATTCAGATTCGCGCAAATGAATAGGAATCTGCATAATACGCCGAATAATAAGGAGAGGACAGTAGAGTGGATCCTCCTGACAAAGCGGAGAAGGCGCATCTCTAGCCTCGGATGAACGAACACACGTCACAGAGCTTCTCGTTTCGTGTTTGATCTTCATATTCCTGATGGCGGAAAAAAGAATGGTTTAATGGAGATTTACAATTAGAACGAATTAGAATGGAAGCTGGATGGAGTATTGCCCCATCTTCTCTAGTGCATGTCTCTTGGCGTCTAGCGTAGGCATTCATTGTTATCATGAGATGGCTCTTTTCCATCATATCTTGTTGTGAGATGGCACAAATGATAAACACAGAAAACCTTCGTCTAACCAATTTAGTGTGACACATTTTCATCTGCTATATTTCAATGTTATCCCAGATAAGTTCATAGGTTTCATATAGAATGATTGATTTTAGCCAAATTTCGACGTTATTCATCAATTAGTGATATAAAGTGTCCAAGTTTTGAACTGCAGTGACTCGACAACAGTGTAGTGGGTTAGGAGAAGTGTCATTTGATAGTGTATTAATGCAGAAATGAAACAGATTCAGCAGTTACTATGTGATATGTTTTATATGTTATTCCTTTAATGTGCTCTATTTCCGCCTTCCGGCCAACGACACGATGGGGAATTCTGTCACCTCACTAACCCGGGAATTTAGCCGAACCCATCTCGTGTCGAGGGAAGGGATCTTTAATGTCCAACACATCTCCGTTAGACAGGACCGACGTCTTTTCATCTCCTCCGAAAGATGGATACTTAACCGATTCCCAGAATCCGATTTTGTTGGGATTGAACACAGATAAGTCTGCGCAGGAGACGAGCATCATATCCTCTACGCCACCGACTCGGCTATATGTGATATGTAATTGACATTATAAGGTTGTGAATAATACTACGTAAAAAATATCACTGTTTAAGATGAAAAAGTTTATTCGAAGCCATTTTGAGCTTTCGCTCATCATCAGACAAGTATGAGGTTAAAACTAAAATACAAAGTTAGCTATTTTCTCACAATAGGTACAGAGCAATGGTTTAACAGACCAGGTAAAATACAAAACAGAAATTAACATTGGGTACTAATACATAATTGAGGACTAATTAAAAATCCCAAATATTGGGGAATAATATAAATCAGTCCGGTCGTTAAGTAATATTTGATTATTGTCGGTATTGTGTTTGGCTTTGAATATTCCTGAGAATTCGGGATAATTGAGTTTATACCTTTTTGTGCTTGGTATATGATATGTAGATTGTCCATTGATGGAAAAATATGATTGTTTTCTATGCAATGGTGTGCCAGAGTGGAATCAATTTTGAAAACTAAACGACCTGCCTGTTAGATCAGTATAAATTCTGTTTTATCTTAAGCATTGAAAAAAATATTTGAAAGTTTTGCTGTGGATATTTGTAGGCTAATTTTATTTTGGGGATTTGGATGTTGTTTGCGAATTTTTGAAAATAGGTTAATGAGGAATATTGATGTGTTTGGCTCTCAGGACTATTTTGAGGATAAATAATGTTATAGGCTTTTTATAAATGTTTTTAGACACAAGTTTGTCTATCATTGAAGGAGAATAGCCGTTATTTATGCCATAGTTTTAACTAATAAATATCTTTTAGAGATTTATAATGGAGAAAGCTAATATGAAAACTCTGTGAATCATAAAAGTGAAGGCAGCTAATTTATGTTGAATAGGATGAGAAGAATCGGAAGGAATGCAAAAGTCTGTGTAGGTAGGTTTACGATAAATATCGAAGGTAAGATTATTTTGTCTCAAATCATTTAAATTTAAGAATATAATTTGATTGTTGATTTATGTTTCTGGTTTAAATTTAATTTTTGAATGAATATTATGAACAAAGTTTGAGAAAATGTCTAATTGTCTTGAAAACCATTAAAACACGTATAAATATCGTCAACATATCGATACCAAAATATTATGAGAGACCTATAAGTCAGGGGTGCTCAAACTTGAACTGCGATCTACCTCAATATTTTAAGACTACTTACGATCGACTCTTAGAGGCTGCAAGTATGTGTGATGAAGGGTTGTCGTTCATACACGATACATCCTACCTACCTAGGTAGGATGTACCGAAGCATATATAGATATTAGCTTTCCGCACAATATACATTATTTTAGTCAAGGTTTGGGTTAGGTTTAGTAAGGTTAGATGCGAATTGTCGCAAAATATTTGATAATTCAGCCTCATACGTATCATAATTCAACTGAGGAATCTTTGCTTTCAAAGACGGAAATGTTTCAGATCCTTTCTTTTCAGTTGATCTATCATAAGTTGCAATTTACTTTTGAATGCGTTCACTACGCTAATCATGTCAATAATAGTTTTTCCTTTACCTTGAAGTTTCAAGTTAATGGTGTTTAAGTGCATTGAGATGTTAGTCAAAAATGCCATATCAGCCAGCCATTTTTCGTTTTTCAACATCTGAGTGTCATCACCTCTTTCGTCTTGAAAAGCTGTTATTTCGGGAAATAATTCTTGAAACCTTTCTAGGAATTTTCCGCAATTCAACCACCTGACGTCCGTGTGAAGAACTAAATCAGTGTGTTCAGCTGACTCCCTATCTTCCAACTGCAACTTAAAGAGCCGCCGTTGCAAGCTACGTGTACGGATGGAAATCACAATTTTTTGTTGCAATGCCCATAATTTCCTCCGTGTTTAAAACTTTTGAACACAGAACTTGTTGATGTGTAATGCAATGGAATGAAAAAATGAAGGGAAATCTTCATTAGCTCGACACAATGCCACAAACCGTTTTTGTTTTCAGTTATTGCTGGTACTCCATCGGTTGTTTTGCACAGTATATTTATATATTGGTAGCTTGTAGTTTTTACAAAATTGAAGAAAACGTCATTTATAATTTCGCCACGGGTCTTCTGCTTCAGAGGAATGATTGTCAAAAATTCTCCCTTAGCTAACATGTCATTAAATACCATCCAAATAAAAATCCTCAGCTGGGCAGCGTCTGCCATATCGGTGGATTCGTCGAACAGTAAAGAAAAGTATGTACATTTCATGATATCATGTTTTAGTTTATCTGCCATGTCCTGACTCATGACTTCAATACGCCTTGTGACAGTCGGACGAGATAACTGAAGTTCTCTAATAGCAGACATGATTTCTGTTTTATTTTTAAAATCTCCAAATAAAGTCTCACCCGCTTCAATAAATGCTTCCTTCACAATCGATCCATCTTCGAATGGTTTCTTGTGTTTCGCCAATATATGAGATATTTTAAATGACGAGATCGTAGCAGCTTTCGATTGTTTGGCTGGTCTTGTGAACATGGTTTGTTCTTTTTTCAAACAAGATATCAAATCACGTACTTTTCGTTTTCTTGATTCACCTTGTGGCACTTTTCATAGTTATTATGTACCGTTTTATGATGCCTCTCTAAATTACCACGCTTAGGTATTGCAACTGACGCACGACAAATAAGACAAATGCAGTTATCCGTCACCATACAGAGGAAAAATTCTTCCTCCCAATCGTTATTAAAATGATACGTTTTATATTTCTTCGCTGCACTCATTTTGTACTGTTTAATAATAAACTTCGTATCGCCTTCAAGTTCATAATGAATCAAATTACAGCAGGCGTAACATTTATATCGGAGTGAACGAAAGTCTCGAATGTTCCCGTCAAACGCGCCGCCCGAAATTTCTAGAAAAGATTGATGAAGCCGTCTTTTGCCGCTAGCAGAGTATAATTTTATTACGTAATAAATTTTTGTAGTTTAGTTACCTACTTAATAAACATTTTTTCCCTTGAGATCGACCGTTTGAGTACCCCTGATGTAGTAGTATACTTTCGTTCATCGTATCAATCAGCGAATTATTGAATGATCTTATTTACTACAAGTATACGTGTTAAATTTTTTTATTGAATAATGAATAAAACCAAATCGCATAAAATTGAAATTTTGATACTGACTGGTTGATAGTTGCTGAGATGGGGTTAATACAGAACCGTTTACTCAACAGTTTAATAGTATCTATACATAATTATTTCATTAGTAATCCATCAGCACCAATGAATACTTGAGAACAATCATAATGAAAATGGTACTCATAGAAATTGAAATAAAACTAATAATGAAAAATGCAAAAATTTTGGAAAAAATCAAGGTCCCTAAAAACCTGTTAACAACCCTGACGAGAATTAGTTCATGATATCTATGGTCTATACTCAAAATTATTGACTTTATAGCATTCTGATCCATTGCATTCAGTTCCGACTATCTGCGGAGAAAACTCTCTCCAAAACTGCTTCTTACTATTTGACATGTTCTCTGGCAAATATTCAATCAAGTTATTCGATGTGCTTTGATTAGAGCTGGGCCTCGAATTGCGACACATGGCCTCAAACAAGTTCGCCGAGACGTTGTCTTATCGTTTCAGTGCTAATTTGCACTACACTGTTTTGTCGAACTTGTATTAGAAGGTGCCTAGCATCCTTCTTTGATGCAAGATATAGTATAAGGTCTTTATTCGCGTGTGTTCCGTCAATATGCGGCGAATACAGAAATAGTGAATATGGAAAGATAATTTATATTGTATTATAGGGGAGACGTTTTTAAGTGACAAAATGAAAAATAATTATATAACAAAATCAATTCAATTGAAGTATCGGACCATATTGATTAGTTATTATCTTTAGGGTTAGACAATGGTTCAAACAATTTGGTAAGTATTTGCTGCCTGGCAGTTTTGGAAAGCTTCTTGAATTCAGACTGCTATTCAGCAGTGGCAATAGCAATTCACCTTAAATTACCCTTAAATATAAATCTTCCGTTCCGTAGATGGATTAATTTTTATAAAGAAATCACAAAGCTTATTTGCCATTCTTAAACCTTCACTAGGATTTTTCAAATTAAATGTTCCTTTTTCAGTGCATACTAAAGCTGTGAATTTAACATTTCCTTCAAGTCGGTTTCAGTCAAATCTTCATCTTGCGATTCAAGAAACTCCTGAATGCCACTCGATTCTATCTGTTCGAACCCATCTCGTCCAAATAGCAATTTCGGCAATGTGTACAGTTAAAGTTTAAATTTGCACAAATATGCACAGTTTAGTTTTTCCACTGGTTCTTTTATGTTTAAGAAAAATTTTGCTCTGTAAAATTTCTTTCAGCATTCCATAACATTTATATCAGGATCACATTCCATATTATCCAATATGATTTTGAAAGTAGTTCGTCTTACGTAATAGAGCTTAAAAGCCTGGATTATTCCTTGGTCTATAGGTTGAAGCGAAAACGTAGTGTTGGGAGGTAATAATGCCACTTTTATATCTGGATGCATAGTTTCAAGTTCGCGAGGATGACCTGATGCATTGTCTGAATCTTTAAAAACTGTAAAGTCTACATTCTTTTTTTAAATAAGTTTAAACTTCTGAAACAAAACAATTTCCAAAACAACAATTTGAATTAAAACACCTGATTCCAGTCAACCCCCATATGTGTCACGCCACTGGTTAACAGTCTGATGCGCATAATCCGGCTATCAGATAATTTCTATAGTGAAAATTAGAGATATTAAATATTGTGTATTGTGACCTTCATCAAAATATGGGATAGGTTGAAAGTTCATCTAGCAAAATGTCGCACTTAACCTTGAAAATCTGATTTTTAATTTTTCCTTTTAACTGCTTGAATGCCTTACAGTAGCTATTAGAAAAACAAATTCTGCTCTACAGAAATTGTATTTATCTTACGATGGGTTTCATAATCGTATTTTTTCAGTTCCTACAATGTTTACAACGACCTTGATATTTTTCTCATTAATAAACTCGATCAAAATAATCTTTCTGAGTAGAAAATGACAAAAGGAACTCAAAATCCAATATTCAATCATTATTTTCTTCATTTTCTAGTAATTTTCGTGAAATTTTCATGTAAATCATAAAATTCTTTCAAAATTTCAGAATGGTTGCCAAACATCTGTAATTTTTCGAAAATATTTTTTGTTGACGCTTCCTTTTATGTAGCTTCTCTTCAACCGTAAATAGTTTTTGTTGATGCTTATTGATTTTTAGGTAACTTAATTCTATAACCTACCTGAGCAGCTAACACGAGTTTACTTATTAGAATCTCTGTAACTTTTCCTGTTAATTCTTGTCTTTGAATAATGTTAGATGTCTACAGAAAACAGACACATCCGATATTTGAACGGAAATTCGCATCATCACCCCGCACAATTGTACTCAGTGATTAAGACGCGAGTTCATCGGTCGAAAACTCTATGTTCCCCAAACAACATCCACGAAGAACTAGAACGACTAACAGACATTCTTCAGAAAAACGTACATGACAGGAGAGCAATAAGAAGAGTCATCAAAAACGAAAAACGCCATAACGAGGAAACCGACGTAGAAACCAAACCTATAAGCCTTGCCATTCTGCCATACGTCAAAGGAGGAACCGATTAGATACGAAAAATTCTTCAGAAACACAACATCAAGCCTATCTACAAACCACACAATACCATCCACAACAATCTGAGAACACCAAAAGATCAATTACCCCTCGAAAACCAAGGCGTCTACAAAATTCCGCGCACGAGCTGTGATCGCGTCTACATTGGGGAAACAAATAGAAGAATAAAAGTTCGGATAGAAGAACATAAGAATTCAGAAAAACGACAAGCACCTTCATCAGAATCTTCCAATACTCGAGCTCAACTGGTCACAAACTCCACTACGGGAACACAAAACAGGTAGCCAATATAAAACACCTACGAAAAAGGAAAATAAGAGAAGCCATCGAGATAGAAAAACACACAACTATGAACAAACGGGATGACGCCATGAATTTACCAGCGACTTGGAAGACAGTATTAAAACATACGCCACCGAGAACACAGAAACAGGACGACACAAACAAGAAAACAGTAAGAGCAGCGTCGAATACACTCAGTCCGCGAGTCGAACAGCCGACCAATAGGAGCGCGCTACGATACAACTTGAGATCGCGGGATTATAAAGCTACCACGCAAAAAAGATACGCTACAGTCAGCAGCGAGCAGCCGTCCAGAGAAGTCGTCCCAAGAGCTCCAGCGGATACCTGACTGCGGAGATCATTGCGAGGCGAGCCTTCCAGGTTTTTAGTCGGTAAAAATCCGATATTGGCCCGTCTCCGGTGCATCTTTTCGAAGATCTTCCTCCTCTACAGTTGAAGAAGAATCTCCGACTTGAAAATGGCTGGTGCGATTTAGCCGAAACGTCGTCAACCACAACCAACGAATGGTCAATACCAGGATCAACCATATATATATATATATATATATATATATATATATATATATATATATATATATATATATATATATATATATATATATATATCCACCGGGACCGTCCGTTAAAAACTTTTGAGTTCCAATTACAATATCAAGCTGAAATTTTATACACGACCATAACTAGCGATTTCCAATTGAGTGATACCATTTCCGGTTATACCGGAAGTGGGTCAACACTTTGTTATTTCAAATGGTAATCTACCTTTTTATTATACATCTAGAACCGACATTTGAGCTAGGCATAAAATACCCAAGTTGTTGGCACTTATCTGTCAAAACTTTTGACAGATTTAATTATTTTGTTATAAACTCGATTTTTGAGAACATTTAAAAATTGTAGCTCGTAGATCTTTTGCATTACAGACATAATTTTTGCTTGGGTGGATAGAAGAAGGATCAAGGAATTTTTCAATTAGTCTACACATGTCAAATGTTTATTGCGTTATTTTGTATGATTTTTCAATTCGGCCTTTTTCTAACAGCAATAACTCAATTTTTCAAATGGCAAGGCCCATTTTTATATCGCCATCAGATGAAGCGTCAAATTTCAAATGAAATTGTATCAGCATGTACTATACCCATCTCTTATATGAATTTGGGAATATATTGAATTCTGATGATTTTGCAAGAACTAACAGAGAATGCTTTTAAATATTTGAATCAAGTAGCTGAACTGGCTACGCTCACCTGACAGGTGCCTGAAATTAATGTACTTGACACTTCGTACATTCGAATTTGATATTTCAACAAGAATTGTCGTTATTTCAGATTGACAATATCCAAAAAATACAACACATTTGGAATAAAACCACTGGTTATTCAAACGAAAATATATTTAATCTTTTTTAATTCATTTTAGAATATTAAAAGTAGTGGGTAGAAATTGCAGGCAATTCAATAACCAATTTCAAACTATGAGTAAAAAAGCATTAGAAGCAATTTTCTACAATTCGGACGAAGAAAATTGTAGGAATTAAGCGAAACCAATCATCGAAGATAATTACATTAATACGAGTAAATGATAGCAAACATCATAGGAAAAAACTAATTTACGATCTGAATAAATGTTCAATATGGGCCCCATTTTGCACGATACACTTGACAGCTCGTATACGAACATGATGAGTTGCCCTCCTAGTTTCCTCAGGATCAATATTACGAAAAGCATTATGAATGCGCTCTAGTAACTCTTCTTTACTTCTTACAGAAATAAGATACACTTTACTCTTGGTTTTGCCCCATAAATAAAAATCGAGGGGCGTCAGCTCCGGAGAACGCGAAGGCCATAAATTTGGTCCTTGATTACCCCATCATCTATCCTCGAACATTTCTGTTAGCTACCGATCTACAGCTCGTGTTTTATTTGCTGGTGCACCATCCATTTGGTAATAGCAATCCCTCAGAATGTTAAGAGGTAATCCATCTAAAAAATTTGCTAATGTTCCTCTCAAAATTTCCAGGTATCTTTGTCCATTAAGATTTTCCTCATAAATGTGATAAGCCAACAAATCATTCATTAAAATTGCAAAAACGTTGACGCTGAATTTATTTTGGAAATCAATAACCTCAATGAAATGTGGATTTTCTGTGGCCAAAAATGTCGATTTCTCCTGTTGGTTATTCCACTTTCATTGAACTTGGCTTCATCAGACCATATAATTTTTTTCAGAATTGTCTCATCTTCGTGAAGCCGAATTAATAAATTTTCACAGAAATTTAGCCGCTTGCGAAGGTCACATGGTTTCAATTTTTGTAGTCTGATAAAAGAATACGGGTGCATGTTATGTTTCTTAAGGATCCTTTGAATGGAAGTATAACTCAATCCAATATCCATTGATGCTGACTTAATGGACGCATGTGGATTGGCACGAAAATACGCTCGAGAATTGGTTTTCTTCTAGTTTCTATGTATTTTCTTCCTCCAAATAGCAGAAAATTGCTTCTAATCCTTCGAAATTTCATTTTACTCATAGGCGTCAAATCTGGAAATTAGTTATTGAATTGCCTGCCAAGTTCTATCCACCACTTTTGACATTCGCCATGAATTAAAAAGAGATTAAACATACCCTCGTTTGAATAATAAGCCAAATTATTATCAGATACGAAATTTCGTAGAAATTATCAGTGTAATATACATTTCAAAGAGACGAATAACGAATTGCGTCAGTTTTCCAGATATCATCAGGAAAATCGACATTAAAATCCTGAGTTTCCTCAATTAAGGTTTCGGTTTCCGTTTCCGGGAAAATGGATTAATGAAAAGAGTGAAATAATTTAACCGCATTTCACGGCAACAAAAAAATTTAACTGAAAACGTGAATTTTTAATGGAAAATCGACATTAAAATCCTGAGTTTCCTCAATTAAGGTTTCGGTTTCCGTTTCCGGGAAAAGTTACCGAGTCCATTCACATACCTCTATCCGTAATGAGCATGGGGTTGGGTGGATCCGTATAGAAATAATTATAGGAGTGCTTAAAATGGTCCAATATTATGCTGAGAATTTTTCCGTCTTTATTACAACTATCGTAATCGATTCTTTCTAATTGCGTAATGGGGTACGTGGGTATGTTTAATTGCTATGAAACAATACGAGATTTTTTGTTCAACACAACATAATTGATGGATTCAAACAGAGCAGTATTGAGATATTTCATGTCAAGTTATTCCAAAAATTATGTTTCGATATATTAATAAGTAAAGAGCGTATTATATGTAAATTACATATTTTTATCAAATTTGAACAAAGAAGAAGAATAATTCCGTTGGGGATGTAGTAAGGGAATACTTTAATCAAAATGGTAGACATTTCGATCATTTTTGTAGAAATCCATCTATTTATCAATTAATATATATGATATTGATCTGCCGCTTCTACCTCACAAAAATCTATGATTATAACTAAAAAGTGGATTAAATGTAAAACATACTTTATATATTTTGACAAATTTGACAAAGATCCATATTTCACGGTTACATCACAACCAATGGTTGTGAATCAAACATTTAAAAGCCAGCTACATTATCCATCACCTAATTTTGAACACCCTTTAGGACATTTGTGTAGTAAATAGGAATGGTTGTTGAACTATAATTCGATTACCTGCCATACCTTTTTCTTCAATTCAAATAACTTGATAGGTGGTAATAGATTAGCGGCATATTTAAGGTTTTCTGATTTTCACAACAAGAATCATCGAATGTTAAATCAAGTAGTGTAAAGACAGTGATTTTTCTCCTATATAAGTAGAATAGAAGAATACTCACAAATACAAGTAAACGATGATTTCTACTAAAATATATTATTAAATGCTCGACGCGTTTCGATACACAGTATCTTTATCAAGAGGAATGAATACTACAAATATATCTTACTAACAAATATATATATATATATATATATATATATATATATATATATATATATATATATATATATATATATATATATATATATATATATATATATATATATATATATATATATATATATATATATATATATATATATACTAAAGAGGCAATCCACTCAGAGCTGTCCGTACTTGAACTAATGTTTAGGAAATAAATTTAATAAGGGTGAGTTATTTATGTCTACCTGATCATTAAGAATTTCCGGTGAATTCCTAAATCTGTTAATTTCAAGTGCTTCCAGAAGTTTTATACCTCTCTTCTCAGAATGTTGAATTTTAAATTCTGAATTGAAAGAGTGAGCATTTTCCCTAAATTGATTTGAATAATTTGAATCGGTTTTTCCATTGGTGAAACTGCGTTTATGTTCAGAGATTCTAACATTAAAATTTCTTCCTGTTCTACCTATATAAAAACAATTGCAATCTGACAATCCAATCTATAAACACCTGATTTATTTACTGGAGATTTATAATTCCTGATAAATGAACCTAAATTTGTTGATGTTTTGAACGCTATATTTAAATTTGAATTTTAAGAAGGGATTTCACATTATTGCTCATATTGCCTATATATGTTAAACATTTGAATTTCTTGTCTTGGTGTTCACCGATTCGATATATATGTTGTAAAGCTAATTTTTGTTTTTTCTAATGTAGTATGCTGCTAACTAAATTTTCATCATAACCATTGTTTATTGCGATCTGTTTTATCAAATTCAATTCTTTGAAATAATTATCATTAGACATCGGTGTGTTCAAGAGTCTATGTATATAGCTGTCAAATGCTGCAACTTTATGTTGGTGAGGATATGCCGATGTATAATGAATTGTGATATCTGTATGATAAGGCTTATGATAAATTGAAAACTGGTGTTTATTATTTGACCTAGTTATTGTTAGGTCTAGGAAATTTATCGAATTGTTCTGTTCTATTTCAGAAGTGAATTTTATTTTTGGGTGCAGGTTGTTGATGAAATTTTCGAATACAGTGAACTGTCTGTTTGTTCCTGTGAAACACACAATAATGTCATCGATATATCGATACCAATATAGGTATCGATATGTCGATTGCTTACTAAGCGGGTGTTTATGAATAGTTTTTTTCTATGTTATCCATGAAGGTTTCTGCTAAAAGAGGGCTTAAAGGGTTTCCCATTGTAAGTCCCTCATCACTTTTATAAAAACAATCGTTAAATAAAAAATAATTTTGAGATATGCAAACATCTAATGAAGCCATAATGTCGTATTTAATTCGTGGATTCGTCATATTTTGTGTTAACAAATTATTGATTATATTATAGGGATCTTTGGAATACTTGGAAACAAATTCTTGACATCAAAAGAGACTAACTTTGCATTACTTGGAATGACAATATTTTCGTTTTTTCATATCAAATCATTTGAATTACGAATAGAAAAAGACGGTTTAAAATTACAACATTTTTCCAGACTATGCATGAAAAATTTGGAAATCTTGAATGCTGGGGCATGTGTGAATGATACCATAGGTCTTATTGGATAATCATTTTTGTGCAATTTAACTAAAAAATAAAGTTGAGGTGGTAAAGGATTCGGTAAGATAAGTTTAAATTTTTCGCTATCTGTAATGATGGATTTTGAGTTCTCAATGACAGTTTTCACTTTACCACCTCAACTTTATTCGTTAAATTGCACAAAAATGGTTATCCAAAAACACTAAGTTAGTACTCAGCAGTTGAAAGGTCATGTAGTAACAAATAAACGTGGAAAACTGACAAGTGTTTTTTCTCTTCCGTATTACTGAAATGGATCTCCACAAAATAAATGTCATCAATATACAGGGTGTATATTTCATAGTTACTATACTATATTTACATGGAATAACGACATCTGAATTTTTCAAGAAGGGTGAAAGAACAGAATCTCAACTGTTGAAAAAATAGGATTCAGTTCAATGTGCTAAATTTTAAGAAGATTTGGGTACATGAGGTTTGTGTTGATATTTCTCAGATCTTTATATTTATGATTATTGCTTCATTTAAACAGCACTATTGTTATGTAAATTCACTGATTTGTACTGGAGACCAATTCTGAAATGTGATTTTTTTAAGTTCAAAATTTATCATTATTAAGTTGAGTGTCTTTTATGATTCGCGATTTTATTTATTAGCTCAATTTTTCTCTTGTGATATTACATTGAAGAAAAGATGTAACCTTAAGAATTCATTTGTTATTCTAAAAAAGACCCTAGGATGAAACAACACTTTTCCCCATGAAGAGTACTACACATCACTGTTAGACTAACTGATCGAGGAAATAAAAACAAAACGGCCACACTCTGCCAAGAGGAAAATCCTGGTCCACCACGGCAATGCTACTGCCTAATTTTCTCCCATTGCAACGGCTGAGGAATTATAACATGAATGTCTACCTCATCCACCATATTACCCTGTTTCCAAACAAAAAAATTGCTCGGAAAACGAACATTTCCAATAGATTCGAAAAGCAACTCCTAAAGAATGGTGTACGAGGTCTGGCTATTAAATAACAAGACTGGTTACAATAAAGGGTTTTCATATAAAAATTATTCTACATTCGAATGCTCCCCTTCAATATACTCCCCTTCCTTCGCCACACACCTTTCCATACGGCTTTTCCATTGATCGAAGCAGTGCTGGAAGTCTTTTTTGGTGAGGGCCTTTAGGAGCTCTGTCGTTTTTTGCCTAACCGCTTCCATCGACTCGAATCGGGTCCCTTTCAAAGCACATTTTATGTTGGGAAACAAAAAAAAGTCGCACGGTGCCAAATCTGGCGAGTACGGCGCGTGTTCCAGCACTGGAGTGCACTTACTGGCCAAATACTGCTTCACAGATAGCGCGTTATGGGCACCAACTTCGCACAGACTTCTGTCATGTGTAATTCCTCGTGTAAAATTTGTCTAACCGTTTCTTTGTCGACGTTTACAGCCTCGGCTATCATCCGGATTCTCATTCGACGATCTGCTAGCACAATTTGATTGATCACTGTTTCCGGACTTGGAACAGAGACAGGGCGACCTGGGCGCTGGTCATTTTCAGTGCTCTCTCGGTCCTCACGGAAGCGCTTACACCACTCAAAAACACGCATACGAGATAGAGATTTATCCCCGTAGGCCTCTTGCAACAATTTATAGCACTCAGTCGGAGTTTTATTCAATTTAAAGAGAAATTTGAGATTGATACGTTGCTGGGTTTTGTTACACAAGGTTTTCGGCACCAGAAAAAAACACGTTCGTTTCAAACCGCTGCTGCACAAATACTATAACAGTAACGAAAACGTGTTTTGGTACATGCATAGACAAGATATCTAGATACCCAACGCACTATTCTTTTTTCCCCACTACTCTAGGGCGCCCTCTAGGTGCACAGTCTCGTTATATAATAGCCAGAATTCGTATTTCGAGGATTCTGAGAAAGACTGCTACAAAGAGGGCATCTCCTACGAGAGGTCAAAAATGTGATAACGTTGAGAATAAATGACATTCTATAGGGAAAAATTAGTTCTTGTTTTAATTTTACCTGGGTTATCGATTCAATAGCTATGTCAAATGAAACTGTAACTATAAGTATTTCGACTAGTATTAGGATTAGGATAAGTAGCTTTCTCTTCAGTAGATCGCTTCAGGTGGTGGTTGATTGTGTAACAGGTCAATATTTTCAGGTTAATATAGGAGCTCCTCAGGGCTCCATACTCCCACCAACTTTTATTTTGTTGCAGATCAATGATCTGCTGCACTCCACCGAGAATAGAATATTTGGATTTGCGGACCACTCTACCCTGGTGTCCTCATTTTCTAGTCAGCGTTCTATAACTGCTGAAGAGACACACCAATAAAGATATTCAGCACGTCACTGAATTCAGACTGAGCGGGGCTGGTTGAACTTGGTCGATGTTGGAGTGAATACATCGCAATCAATAACGCAAACACGCTGAATTTCCTCAGAAACGAACATGCAGCTACTCGGCATCACAATCAATACAGGAGTTTACTGGTATCACCAATTCTGCTTCTGCTAAGCTCAGTTATATTTTCATCGCTGGTCTGGAATACTGTTCCCATGCACCCAAACATTACATCTATTGCATAGTGCCCAGAAGAGTACAGTGGACCTCATCGACCACCCAGAGATCACGCATGATCATCAATCTCTCGCTCAAAGACGGCAGGTTGCTGTACACCTTCCATTTCAAAAGAAACCGAACTCTTTGAAAATAGAAACAACCAGTAATAATTTTGATACAAATCGTTTTTACTAATCAATGTATTCGTCTTCTGCATTCATACACAAATTTGCACGCGCTAACAGGTTCTCTATCTCCTTTTTTGGAATGGTCTTAAGTGCGTCGGTCACCGCACTTTCAACGGCTTCAATCGAACCTCTAATTAACCTACGTAAAGACCAACACTTCGGTCAAAATGCGGAATACAGTTGTTTGAGGAATGCCTTATTCCATATCAATAAATTTCACAGACGATTTTTGATTAATTCATGCAATTTTTCGATGTTTTCTTCCGATAATCCAGTTTTTGGACGGCCTGATTTTTGGTCATCATTCAGGGTCTTCTTCTTGATTCGAATCGCTTGAACCACTCGTACACTTGCGTACGTACGGGATAAACAATCATTACCATATGCAGTTTGTAGCATTAGGTGAGTTGCAGCTCCTTGTGAAACTCATATTCCCACCGATGAACTGAACGTACTAACAAACATGACGTTATAACTCAAGTTGTTTACAAACAAATGTCATGAAATTTTCAACAGCTGTCAACGAAGTACCAAGTTATCGACGGTATACAAGATGGCACTAGTAGTACTGTTATTTTAAAACAGTTCGGTTACTGTTGGAATGGAGGATGTATCTCTCTTTCACAGACACTTCCATGGTAAATGCTCTGAAGACTGAAGGGCTTTACTTGATCCCGGAAAGAATCCAGTTTCCAGGCTTGTCTAAAACTCGAACACTATCAGCGGACAGTCCAATTTACAGGACTAGTGAGCTGTGGCCCTCTTCAAGAAGCGAGTGAACTCATACATTAAATCATTTTGGGTGGCTACAGCTGTCATCGATTCGTCCAAAGATTTGAGAATAACAAAAATATAGGGATAAATTTCACATGTTATCATGATTTAGATATTAAGACAACTAACTTCCCTGCTGAATTTTTGCACTAATGTTTGAATTGAAGAATGAACCTTCGAAATGGAAGGCCAATGTAATTCATTAATAACAGATGATTTAGTTATGAAATTTGACATATATATCAATAAAAGTTATGTCGATATAAAAAAAAACATTCGAATGAACCCAGGA
Source organism: Cryptolaemus montrouzieri (assembly GCA_013387265.2). Classification (NCBI taxonomy): domain Eukaryota; kingdom Metazoa; phylum Arthropoda; class Insecta; order Coleoptera; family Coccinellidae; genus Cryptolaemus; species Cryptolaemus montrouzieri. The sequence goes on from JABFTP020000001.1 coordinate 31,899,759, forward strand.
GATAATAATTCAAAAACACAATTGCATAACCCAAAGAGTGGTTCTCAACACATATACACCGTTTAATGAATGTAACCATCGGACCCTGAGATTGTCAAGAATGACGAGGGCCTATCCATTCATTCCCTGCGTATCCTCTCAAATTAGCCACACTTGTTTCAGGTAATATGCGGGATTCCCATACGAGAAGACGGACAGATGCTTCCATGTCACTTTCTGAAAGATCCAGATCTCACATCTACTAAATTATTGTATACAATTTTGTCCGAGCAAATTGAGGTGTATATGTCGAACATCTTATATGATTTGTATGGCTTTTGTTGGCTGACGAGTGGTTATTGATGAACAGTGTTATAATAGATGCTTCAATGGCCATTTTCATATTTGGATGTCCTAGGAGCTTTGGACATTAACGTTTAGGATTAATAAATGTGTTGATGTAAGCTGCCGATACAATAAGAGATATATGAAAGCGTTTCCAAGAAAGGCTGCAGCTTTTTATACAGGGTGTGTCATATAACAGTGACGGATAATACCTCACACGGTTGGTCTTTTTTTTGTAGCAAGGCTAATAGTTGATAGGATGTTTGGAAATTTATATAAATACAGTAAAAATCATAATATATTTTCAATGAAATAAACCTATGGTATTTAGATTTTCACCATATTAGCAAAACTATGACCGGTTTCACCACACTGTGGCATTTGTATCTATCTAGATACAAACTAATGAACAGAGTTATTCCTTATATATTAGTCTTATTTCCTACTTAATATTACAATAGGTTAAAGTACAAGGGTATCTTGGAAAACCTATCGGAGTTGCTTACTTTATGAATAGAAAAGATTGGGTAAATGAGAAGGATTTCTAATCTAATTGACTATTAAATAACCTACCTGAATTCTTTTTTTTGTTAATCTCTAAAATTTCCCATAGATTGAGTTTTTGTCTATTATTTTCATTGTGTAAAATTTTGAAATTATTATTAAAGTTATGGTTTTCTTCGAGTGAGTGATTAGAATAATGGGAATCTGATTTATGATAATTAAAACTACGTTTGTGCTCGCATAATCTAACTTTGAAATTTCTGAAAGTTCTACCAATATAAATTTTATTACAATCCCCGAAAGACAGTTTATTAACACCGGATTTATTACCTTTATCAGTGTTAGATTTGCAGTTTTTGATATGTCGGCCTAAGAATTATCAGTTCGGAATGCTATACAGTGTGTTCCAACGAAAATTTGACCCCCCCTCTAACTCCGAAATGAGTAACATTAGCGAAAAACACCAAGACTTGTCGATTTTTGTTTCGAGGGGGAGCATCTTTCGAAATAATTCGAAACTTCTCAGATCAACCCCCTACCCCCAGCAACCCTAACTTTGAAATTCATCATAGGGAATAAGGGTCGAGTGGCACCTTACTGAAAAGGTCTGTCAATTCTCCACCTTGATTTGTCATTTTAGAATTTTAAATTAACATACAGGGTGTCCCAATCAAGGGTGAAGTTGAATTCCTGGAAATCCCAAATACTAAATGAAATAGATTTATTTTGGCATAATGCAAGCGCAGGTTTATGCTCGGTCTAGAAAAACGACCCACACTTGTGAATTTGGAGTTGGTGCAATCAACCCCCTATTTCCAGCATCCCCAACTCAAAAATCATTCGATCGATAATAGGTCAAGTGGCACCTCGTTGGAAAGGTACTGCAATTTTCTCTTCGAATTTGGTATTTTCGAAATTCAGAATCATCATACAGGGTGTCCCGAAGCAGGAACATTGAAAATCCAAATAACTTTTTGAAACTGGTTCATTTCGGTATACGAGAACATGTTTGATCCGAGAATAGGACTTTCTTGTGTGGTTATAGAATTTTTGCAATCAACCCCTTCCATTCAGCATCCCCAACTTGAAAATCATACAAATAATTCAAGTGGCATATCTTCAGAAAGGTTTTTTGAATTCCAGAATGATTAAAGCATTTCATTCAGTTCGGCTCTCCATACAGGATGTCGCTTTCGAAAAATTCAATATCGTCATTTGAAATTATCAACTAAAATTAATTCGAAACTGTTAAAAGTATTGGGGTACGATGTGTTGAGCATCAATTACGAAGAAATAAAGCTGATTTCTGCATTGAAAATGTTCACATTTTTTTCATTTCCATCTGGCGTGCAGTCATCTGTTATTTCTCATTTTTGCAATGAAATATTATTATTATTCAGATCAGTTCCTCATTATTGTTGTTGTTCGTCAGTTGAAATTAATCTGAAAATGGTTTATTCCACTGAGGAAAGGGTCGAAATTGTATCGACGTATTTTCGAAATAACAGTTGTGCCAAAGAAACGGCAAGGATATTCGATAGGAACCATCCTGAAAGAGAAAGGGAGTCAGTCACCAGTACGTTAAATATTTGGTTGACAAATTCCTAGCTACGGGTTCGGTGGCAAACAAAAACATGAAGTGGCATGTCCTGTCAGAAATGAGGCAACGGAAGTGGCAGTAGTGGGTCATCTACAAATGGAGAATACTACTTCGATCAGAAAACTATCTCGTCTGACTGGTGTATCAGCTACAACTGTCCATAGAATCGTGAAACATCACAAATTTCACCCCTACAAGGTACAATTAGTGCATGAAATAAACGAAGATGATCCAGATCGTCGTTTACAGTTTTGTGAAAATCTAAGTGAAAACCTAAACGCTAATCCAAATTTTCTGAATAACATCTGTTTTTCTGATGAAAGCACCTTTATGCTCAGTGGTGAAGTGAATAGACATAATTGTCGATATTGGGACACACAGAATCCTCATTGGTTTAGAGAGGCCCACACGCAAAGGCCTCAGAAGTTGAACGTTTGGGCAGGAATTTTGGCAATCATCTAGTTGGGCCTTTCTTTATTGAGGGTAATCTGAATGGAAATGGCTACCTACAGTTGTTAGAGGAACACATACATCCTAGATTGACAGAAATTTTACAGAACGATCCAACTCTTTCTGAGGACGAAATGCGTTTTCAACAAGACGGTGCTCCTCCGCATTATGATGCTCGGGTGCGCCAATATTTAGACGAAAATTTCCCAGGAAGGTGGATTGGTAGAAGAGGACCTGTTGAGTGGCCAGCCAGGTCACCAGATTTAAATCCCTAGATTTTTTTTGTGGGGCCATCTAAAATCTAAAGTTTATGCCACAAGACCAGAAAACCTGGAGGAGCTGCGGATGAGGATTATCACAGAATGCCGACTTTTGACTCCTGAAGTTTTCGCTAATGTGAGAAGAGAGTTCGAAAATCGTCTGTATAACTGTATGGAGGTGGGCGGAGGTCATTTTGAACAATTGTTGTAATAATCAAGTTAGTTTTTGTTTTCAATTGAATACAAGTTCAATAAATCTCGTTTTCCTGTTTAGATGAGCATCCAATCAGTTTCTCCATCATCCCTCATCCTGATCCTCACGCCAGAAAACCTCGATTGCCAAACTGAAACCAATGCCTCAGTGATTCAGAAAATAGAAAAATCTTTCTGGAACTTTGCCACTCAACCTGTAATCACTTGTATGATTTTTTGAGTTGGGGATGCTGAATGGAAGAGATTGATTGCAAAAATTCCATATTCACGCAAGAGAGTCTTATTCTCGAATCAAACATAAACATGTTCTCGTATTATACCGAAATGAACCAGTTTCAAAAAGTTATTTGGGTTTTCAGTGTTCCTGCTCCGGGACACCCTGTATGCTGATTCTGAATTTCGAAAATACCAAATTCGAAGAGAAAATTGAAATACCTTTCCAACGAGGTGCCACTTGACCTATTTTCGATCGAATGATTTTTGAGTTGGGGATGCTGGAAATAGGGGTTGATTGCACCAACTCCAAATTCACAAGTGTAGGTCGTTTTTCTAGACCGAGCATAAACCTGCGCTTGCATTATGCCAAAATAAATCGATTTCATTTAGTATTTGGGATTTGCAGGAATTCAACTTTACCCTCGGTTGGGACACCCTGTATGTTAATTTAAAATTCTAAAATGACAAATCAGAATGGAGAATTGACAGACCTTTACAGTAAGGTGCCACTCGACCCTTATTCCTATGATGAATTTCGAAATTAGGGTTGCTGGGGGTAGGGGTTGATCTGACAAGTTTCGAATTATTTCGAAAAATGGAAACAAAAATCGACGTGTCTTGGTTTTTTCGCTAATGTTACTCATTTCGGAGTTATAGGGGGTCAAATTTTCGTTGGAACACACTGTATTGAAATTATAATGGTAAAGGAATGATTTTGATTTTAGACTAGGATTACCAATATAAGTTAAGCTGTTGTATTTTTTGCGTGAAATCATGTTCTCAATCATACTAGGACTGTAACCGTTATTGACGGCTATTTGTTAAATTATTTTTGCTCTTTTATGAAATTATTTTGTGACATTGGGATATTAATGAGTCTATGTACCATACTATTGTAAGCTGCTAATTTATGTCGATAAGGATGTGTAGATGAGCTGTAAATAGTAATATCTGTATGCCTATGAAAGATAGAAAAATCATGTTTGCCGTTAATTTTAGTGAAAGTTAAATCCAGAAAGTTAATGGAGTTTTCTGTTTCTATCTCCAACGTGAATTTAATATTATCGTGAATTTTGTTAATGAATGTTTTGAATGACTCTAATTGTCTGTTTGTACCAGTGAAACAATAAATGATATCGTCGACATATCGAAACCAATAAATAAAGTATTTGAATAACGGATGTTCTTGAATAGTTTTTTCAATATTATCCATGAAAATTTCAGTGAGTAGAGGGCTCAGAGGGTTACCCATGATTAAACCTTTTTATTATTATATAATACTCCATTGAAGTTAAAATAGTTTTGTTCCAAAAAATTTCTAAAAGGTGTAAGATTTCTGATTGAATTACCGGATTGTTAATATGGTGAAAATCTAAATATCAAAGTTTTATTTGATTGAAAATATGTATATCGATTTTCATCAAGTAACGACCTCCTCAATCAAAAAGTTCATAATACATTAGAAATATAGGCGTTCTTGAGTTACAGAGAATCGGCACGTTTTTCTCCCAGGAATTTATGTGATTTTTTATATTATTCAATTGCGTCTCGCACTCGGTTGCACAAGTATGATTGTACTGTCGATTTTCATCTCGTCTTGGACCATGTGGTTGGGGAGGGGTTATTGAAAATGAACTAAGAACTCTGTTTCGTACAGGATGCTTTATTTCGTTTTTGAGATTATAATGTTCAAGTTTGTCACATTCACGTTGTTAAAACGGAGCGAATTTCTTATCATCGTTCCGACACCGAAACTCTTTTTTTTTGATACAATAGACTCGCGTCAATGTGAACTATGGACGTTTCAATAACGTGAACACAGATTCAACGTAGATGAAGTAATATATATTTTATACTTCAACAATTTTATTTTTATGAACACGACTGGTTTTGATCGTCAGGCCATTTTCAAGTGATCAACTACAGGAAATGAACTTACTTATGTAGTTACCAGCCTAATTTGGTATTAATATCTAATCGCCTATTAATGGTAACTTCACTTGGATTTTTAAAAAGTTAATTGATTTTCAAACATTCCAACAGACTCATTTTGATATTATCTAATGTTATTGAACGTTTTGTGGGTTTTATATGTTCACATATTGAAGAATTATTGTCAGATGATAAATGTTCTTTGAATATGGTTTCGAGATTCCTACATGTCTGCACAACATAAGTTACCGTACATTTTGTAAACTCCTAATTTTTTGAATTTGTCTAAGACTACTTGAGAAGAGAGGTGGGGTTATATATAAATAGTTGCTCAAGTTATTTGATGTTTTTCTTCACGTTGGATAATTTTGTCTATAGAAACCGGAAGAATTTTGTTATTTGAGGAAATTTAAATATTTATTTCAATTTTGATGTCTGTCGGTGACAGTGGAACGAAGGAACCCTATGGATCATTGAATTTAAAGCTGCTAATTTGTGATTCTTTTCTGTAGATGTTATAAATGAAATTGTTAGTCGATTTTTTTATTGTCAGGTCTGAAAAAATTTATTGAGTTATAAAAATATCATGTAAATATCGGTACCAGAACACTATATGTTTTTTTACCAAGTGCCTATTCAATATTACTTTTTTTGTGAGTTATCCATGAATATATCGGCTGCAAAGGGGCTAAGATGTAATCCTAAGGGAAGTCCTGATGTTTACTGATAAAATTTTGATTGATATTTTTGTCACATTTATACCATCTAATGTCATACCCTTTATTCAACCTATGGATCAAAATGCGTAGAGACTTACTGAACTTTATTAGTGAAAAAGATTGCTCAGCTCTCTTACACTCTAAGGTAATAGACCAGCAGATGCTCTCAAGACAATAACATTGAAACATGATTCTCTATATTTAAATACGGCTTAGGTGCCGCGTTTGCTTACAGTAGAACAAAAGTAAGAACGATATGACGATTCTGTGCGTTGTTTGAAGCTTTTAAAGCGCGATAAAACGGTTTTTCGCGTCTACACCAGTATGGAATTTTCATAGATAGATTAAATGTTGCATTTGGCATATCCCTCATTTCGACGTCTGTACACTAGAGAACGTCAATCGCAATGAAAAAGACAAAATCTTGACACATTTGTAAAACAAACTCTCTCCCAGTCAACTTGTAAGCAATTGACATATTCACTGGTAAAATTCAATCTGTTCTAGAATGTGCTGCGTTCAGAGCTGAGCCTCGAGCTACGCCTCGAATCCTCAAACTAAATTCCCTGAGAAGTTGTCGTTTCGTTTCAATGCTAATTTGCATTCCACTATTCTGTAGAAGCTGTATTTGAAAGCGCAGTTGTCTAAACGAGGAAATTCTTAAATAACGGTCATGGATAGCGGTTGTTGCTCGAGGTCATCCTTGCCCAGGTCCCCTTTCATGTACTCGTACCTGCGGACCAACCTGGAAACAGTTGAATAAGACACTCCAAGCCTTTGGCTTATTCTTGTATAAGTCCAACCTAGGTCATCTAACATCACTGTTTCAGCAAATTCTGCCGGGGTCGAGTTTTGTGTATCATTACCGAAAATTAAAATTTTTGAGTAGAACAAACGTAACTCGTGAAAGTTGCTCAATAACTGCTGTTGTCAATACGATGTGGTAGAATATGCAGTGTAGAATACATACAAAGTAAGTAGGACTTTCCCAATAGGGACGTTTGTAGTAGCGCCACCTATATGTTACTAGTAGCGTTTGAAAGGTATATATCTTCCAGAGTCACAGTCGAAATTTCATGATAATTGGTTCACTGGAAACAGAGTTCTTGCGCATAAAGTGACAGTATGTTTTGGTAGTCGGTAAAAAATGAGCTTCGAACGCAGAGCCAATATTAAGTTTTGTTTAAAACTCGGTAAAACGTTCACCGAAACGTTTCAATTGATGCAAGAAGTTTGAGGTGAGGAAATCCAACCAAATTATCGTTGCGTTTCATGGAAATGGAATTGGCAATGTCCAAAGATCTGATTCAACGCACTTTGACCGAGCATTTGGGCTTTCGGAAGGTGTGTGCTCATTTTGTGCCATATTGACTGATGATTTCCGAATTGTTCCGAATCCAACATGGTAAGCACATCGTTAAAGAGGCAAAAAAGGACGAAAACTTCCTTTTGAACATTGTGACTGGTGAAAAAACGTGGTGTTCTCGATTTGAGAAGTCAAAAGTGAAGACAATGCTCAGTTGTTTTTACGATTCGAAGGATATCATTCATCATGATTTCGTTCCACCCGGCCAAACTGTTATTCCGACTTATTATCTTGGTGTTTTGAGGCGTTTGTTGTATCGTATTCGTCGCATTCGGCCGCAATATCGTGATGAGTGGAGCTGGCATTTGTTGCATGATAATGAGCCATCTTACCCATCGACGCTAATTACCGATTTTTTGACCAAAAACCAAATTGTATCGGTCAACCACTCCCAATATTCGCTGGACCTAGCTCCGTGCGACTTTTATTTGTTCGGGAAACTTCATTTGCCAATGAAAGGAATGTGTTTTGCTGACATTCCGGCCAACCAGAAGGCGTGTACCAACGTTCTCCGAGCTATGCCGGCCAAGGACCTCGAACATTCATTCGATATGCAAAACAGTGTATCGAAGCGAAAGGAGAGTATTTTCAATAAAGTGAAAGAATTTTGCCGAAGAACTATTAGCTTTCTTTATTTCTAGAAGTCCTGTTTACTTTGAAGCAGACTGTGTAGTCTTTCAATTTCGAAACGAAATATCCAGAAACTATCTATCAAAATTTGACAAAAGTCTTCTACATTTCATTAGCTTCAAAACGAACGTTGAATCAAAGTTTTTCTTCACCTAACATCCTAGTCCTTATTCGCAATGTAAATCCCTAATTGTTACGTCGACTGTACCTCACATTCAGCCATCGCGTCCCAATCTAACTCCATCTCTCTTGTAAAAAACCGCCATATATTTCAGTCTTTCTCGCACACACGTTTCACATTTCGATAGAGCGAAATAGAAGAGCCGAATTCAAACATTCGAATCTCTTTCATTTAGATATTGCAACATACCCCCCGCATCACCAAGGGGCAAAAATATGTAAAATACTTGAACGTTTTGTAGAACAGTCCCTCGTTTTGTATATTTTGAATGCGGAGAAGAAAACGGTGGAAGGGAGATCGCACCGCCCTTTCCAAGTCGAAGGGGAATTACCCCAAGCGGGAGCGAGCCCATTAACTTCAGGGGAGACTGGAATTAAGGGTGTTTTTTTAATGGAAGCCGAGCTATCTCGCGTTCGCGGTTCTACGTTTGTACAAAGGGGGGTTTTCAACTACATTAAGATTTATATATGTTGCGATTTTTATTTTAGAACACAATGATAAAAATTTTGATTATACCTGCGTCAAGAAATTCACGCACAATTTCAATAATTCAAATGTTTTTTTTGGTAGGTTACTAATTTTCAATACATCTTTTTGTTCGGATATGTCCGGACATTTGCCAACAGAATTCGATGTTTTTTGTTGGAGCATTCGTTCCTCTCACGTGGAATAAAATGAAAGAAATTGATTGAGATATTGATAATAGCAGTGGTTCATCAATTTTTTCATTTGTTTTTCTTGAAAATTTTAATTTTCGGTTATATCGCAAACTCCGACAATGATCAAAATTTGTTCAACTATAGATTCTGTTAATAAAGTACCAGGAATAGGCACGACGAAAGATTTTGAAATCCTCTTCCGTAATGCGGATACACATCTACTGTTTACAACAAAACCTTTATTTCGGTATTAAACTAAAGTTTAAAGCCATTTTTATAATCATTTTTGAATATTGCGCGAAAACAGCTCGCCGTGTCATGGCGTCGCGTGTGACGTCATACTTACGTAAACGTCGAATTTGTTTACGCGCAGCTAGACAGCAAAGTAAAGAAACGTTGCGTATTTCATGTGTTAAAAATGAAGTCTAAAGTTTATAAGTAGTGTGCAGTACCTCAGTCCAAAAATACATCAATAACTACACCCAAAAAGGTGTTTGTACATACCCCATACAAGAAAATAATAAGAGATGAATGGTTAAAGCTTGCACGGCGAAACCCGAACGATGTAAAGACAAACTCGCCACTTTATTTCTATGAAGATAGCTTTGATGTGAGTTATTATGTATTGATAGATTTTCAACTTAATGTTTGTTTGACGTGAAATAGTTGAAATGTAGAGGCTATGGAGTATCTAGTCATTTATTGAGGTTATGTTTGTATGTATTTTTGAAGCGATCGTGAAAGGCTTTTTGGATTATCCATTCAACATATTGTGCTTTCTCGCGATCGTGTTTTTGGCTCACAATAAAATTTAATAAGCAATATAGTTCTCTACTCTTACATTCGAGTTAATAAGTAATAAATCTGAAAAACTAAAGCAGTGCCGAAACATTATGAAAACAACAACTAAATTTTTTTGAGAGCCACTTCTTGACTCGAAAATAAGTGTGTGGATAGCTCGTATCTTCTTGGGTACAGTTATGTGCTACATGTCAACTCTAGGAATGCATTTTTCTTCAATCTCACACTTGCTATGTCTTAGGAAAATTTCACTTTGAATTGAGTGAATGGAATTTAAAAAATTGAGCTGCATTCGTTGCTGAAAACTACATATCACCGTAGATAAGTTCAATTCATTCAAGAACTACCTGCTGGTTCTTCTGAAAAAATCTTCATTTCCAATGAAACGCATTTTCATCGGTCTGTATGCGTCAACAAGCAAAGTAATAGCATTTAGGCTTCAACAAATATTAGAGCGGTTGTTGAGAAACCTTTGATCCTTAACATGACACTGTATAGTACGTTATGAGGTCTGCAGGGGTGTTTCAACAGGACGGCGCCACATATCACACAGCCACCGAAATAATCTATTTGTTGCACATCAAGTTTTTCGGTCCTCAATTTCTCCAAATACAGCTGTTGAGTTGACGATTTAACACTACAGGATTATTTTTAGGGGGGTAACGTTAAAAATACAGTCTACATTCAACCAATCGAAACGATTGAAGCCGTAACAAAATATACTCGCCACGTAAGTATGGTCTTGAAGTACATTTGTCCAATATCATTTGTTATTTACATTCTGCTAAAAGAGTACCGGGAATTAATTGATTATAAAAAAATCTGCTTAAAACGATTGTCAAAATTTTTGTTGTGGCACAAGTGTTTTCTGTACTGACGCAAAGTTTGAGAGCGATCTGTCATTTAATTTTCTTACAGTGCTTGATTTTGTCAGTTCTCACTAGTGTGATTTGCGATTTTTACAATGGATAAAGAAATTAAACAAAGAATTTGTCTCAAATTTTTGTATTTTGTATTAAATACTCGTGTTCTGAAAAATCAAACCAAGAAAGACATGCCAGTGTTTCGGCGTGTTAATAAGAAAGCGTGGGTTACAAGCACTATTTTTATGACTCTTTGTGACCATCCACTGTATTGCAAATGGAATTCGTATGCCGAATCGCTGAAAATGTTACAGGAGACTAACGGTGAATTGATTTCATCAAAAACAAGTGTATATGAGTGGTAGGGTGCATTCAACAGCGGCCGAGATGTGGTAGAAGATTTGCCTCACTTTGGTCGGCCTTCAACATCTTCAACTGAAGTTAACATACATAAAGTGTAGGAAATGGTAATTGTAAATCGTCATTTAAGTTTCAGAGTGCCAGAGACAGGCAATGAACTTTTTGTGTCTCAAGAATCAATTCGTACTATTTTGAACGATTGTTTCGGTATGAAACGCGTTGCCGCTCGACTAGTTCCAAAAGACCTGAATTTTCTTCAAGAATTGAATCGCGTGAAAATCGTTGAAGACATGCCAGAACGAGTCAATTCTGACCCCACATTCATAAAACGCATTGTAACTGGTGATGAGATATGGATTATTGAGTTTGACATACAAACCAGTCAACAAGCTTCGAATCCGGAAAAAGCTTTTAAAAAATGTTATGATTGAATTATTCGTTGGCGTAATTGGATGTTTCATTGACCAATTATCGGTATTTTTTTGATAGAATGTTAATTTGAATATCCTGATCGAATTCTTCGTTTTATTCTGGTTTAAAGGAGTTCATGTTGGAAATTACTCTACCAACATTCAGTTATTTCTCAGGCTTTCAAACTTCAAAGAAATACTTGAACATTTTAGGTATAAAAGTTACAATAGAATAGAATCAGCACTTTATGTCAAATCAAGGAAAAGTCGTGAGTGTCATCAACAATGAGAGAATAATTACAAATCACATAATTTCTGCGTAGCACAAAAAGACCGGGCGCTAATTCAACCCTTGCAGGAAAAAGGAAAAATCCGTGCAGAACTCTAACGAGGGTGCTATTTCGTCAACCGATTCAAATGACGTAATCACTCATTACCATAATATTTAATATAATAAAAGAGTCGCAGAGTGCTAGATGAAGCGTTTCGTGCCCTTTGTGCTTTCGTAAAATGGCGGCAATCTCCCCAAGGGCCCGCGGGAATTCGTTTTCGGTTCGTTAGGAGACGTGATGAGAATCTCTCTCTCTCCACATTTTCAACTCTAAGATTAAATCGCCAAAATTGCATAATGGGGACGTAATCGTTTCAGCGGCGGATGGACGAATTTTGAAAGGGATGTGCGTTCATTAGATGAATAAGTTGATATTCGTGGGGTAAAACGAAAAATTCGGTGCCTCGGTTTGCGACCGATGGATTATCATCGGCGATATGTGCCCAAGTTCTTGTATTTCAACGGTTTTCGTTCAGCTTGTGGGCTTTAGAACGATCGAATTGATTAGACACTTTTCATAATTACTTGCTAATGCAGAACTACTGATTAGATTTAGCATTTTCATCAATCGATCGATCAATTGACATAATTATTAAATTAACGAATTAATCAGTTCGTTAATTTTTTATGAATAAATTGATTAGAATCATTCTCTCATTTTGAAGTAACCATGAAAACGATCTCATGTTTTTCATAATTTGAGGATATGTTAAGGTTATACACATGCCTCTTAATTAAAAACTATTCCAGAGAGAGGATACAAAGTAGGACAACGCTGTCGACTTGGTATGGTTCAAAATCTGTTTAAACACCTCAAAAAAGTCTAGGAACACTTCTGAATATCGATATATCGTATCCAGAACGATCGATATGGATGATTTTTTTAAAGAAATGAACACCTGCATCAATTTCTCTTTTTTATAAAAAACTGAAAATGCAGCAGATGCGACGCTGCTTCATAATCATTTCATGTATTCAGTGTTTGAAATCAGTTAGTTGGCACTTTGTTTCTGTTGTAAGCACAAATAAAAGATTCAAGTTTTGTGATTCGACCATGGAAAGACGACATTTGACTAGAGAAGAGATGTTACGAGCCATTGGCATGCTCCAAGCTGGGAGCTCACAACGGGAAGTATCCAGGGTTCTGGGAAGTAGCCCAAGTGTCATAAACCGTTTATGGTCGCGTTTTAATGAAACAGGTAGCGTAGAAGAACGCCATACAGGTCGTTTCAGGATTACTACAGTCGCCCAAGACCGATTTTTGGTTTTACAAGCCAGAAGAGATCGTACTACCACAGCATCTCAATTAGCTCAAGAGCTATCACGAGTTCATAATGTACAAATTTCCGACCAAACTGTGGGAAATCGACTGCACGAAGGTCAACTCCACTCCAGACGTCCTTGAACGTTCTTGAAGAGAATGATATCGATCTTCTACCGTGGCCATTCTGCTTCCCAGATCTGAATATCATCGAGCATGTGTGGGACACCCTAAAAAGAAATCTCCTTCGTCAAAACGTCTTCCATCATGAACAGGAGCTTCGATCAGCAGTTCAGGGGGCTTGGAATGACTTAGGCCAAACTGTAATAGACAATTTACTATTGAGCATGCCGCGCCGATGCCAAAGTGTCATTAATAACAGAGGTGGACCTTCAGGGTGCTTTCATATCGTTTCGAAAATATTAGTTCAGGATTTTTTTTTGTGTTTTACCAAATTTCGTCATTTTCAAATTTCAAATTTTTTTTATAATAGGTGCTTTGGAGAAGTCATATACTATTTTGTTTTCTTGAGAATACATTATATACAATACATCCTAACAAAAACAGAAAGATTTCTATAAATTCGAATCATCAAATTCATATGTTAAAGATGTAAGTGTTCCCTAGACTTTTTTGAGGTGTTTATATAACAAAACCGTGTTTCTATGTTGCCTGTATCGATCTCCTAACGATAACAACTACTCTATATTGCTTCAATATCTAGGCGACAAGGTGGACACAATCCAAATAGAGCATCCGCCAGATGAAGTGATTAAAATGGGAGACTTTAACGTCCACAATATCAACTGGCTCCATCACTGTAATAGGAGGCAAGTGGAAGCCTTTGAGATCAGCCGAAACTTGAAGCAACTTGTCGATGAGCCGAAAAGAATTCCAGACAATACAACCAATACCCTCGATCTCTTTCTCGTTCCGACTACAACCTTGTTTCTGCCATTGAGACTGAGGTGATTATTTCAGGCATGGATCTCTACATTCCAAACTTCACGAAAAAAACATCCGTACAAAAGCCTCGGTTCACTAAAAACTGTCAAAAAGCTGTCACAGTTAAAGACAGGGCTTATAACAACAGGAAGAAAAATCTAACAATCGAAACTGAAGCTGAATATATGCGTTCCAGGAATATTTGCAACTCAATAATCAATAGATCGAAAACTTACTTCAATGAAAGAAATTGGAATAGACTCTTGGAGCAGACCAGTGGAACTCGTCGGTTCTGTTCTATGGCGAAAGCAGTCAGCAACAACTTCTGCAAGTCATCCTTCCCACATTTGATTAGAGATAACGGTTCTATGCATCATCGCCTAAAACGAAGGCGGATCTCTTTGCAAAAATGCTCTCCGAAATTCTGTTTTAGATACATCAAACACAGTGCCACCAAGCATCCCACATGTTCAATTAAATATGTCTGACGTAAAATTCGGTAAGAAGTATTCTTCGGCAACTGAACAGTATGAAAGCAGTGGGTCTTGATTGAATTCCAAGAAGTGTTTTGAAGAAATGTTCCCCAGAGTTAGGACCTGTTCGTAATCGTCTGTTTCAAATTTCATATGAGAGCCAGTCGTTTTCGGAGTGTTGGAAATTTGAGTGGGTACAATCGATTCCAAAGAAAGGGAAGAAATGCCTATTCCAAAATTACCGTCCAATCGCATTGTTTCACTTTCACTCTTGCTCTCGTTCTGTATTTGTGTTTCCTTCAATAACTTTTGAATTCCTTTCATATTATTACGTTAAATTTCATTTAAATATGTCTCATTTGCATTTAAATATTTCCGTAATCGTGTTCTGATTCAACTTTTCGAGTTATGCTATTCAACAGGCTTGAATTTTCAAGCTTTTATAAAAAGAGCTTGAATTCTGAAATTAAAAGCTGGATTTGATTTCAAATTGAGCTCACGAGATGTTGGGAACCCAATTATAGCTTATTATTGATGAAATTGATAATACAGACAAGGGGTTTCAACAGAACGGTACCATATGTCAAACAGCCACTGAAACAATATATTCATTGCACAAAATTCCATGATCCTCAGTTTCTCGAAATACAGCTACACTTAACACTACTGGATTATTTTTAGTCGGGATATGTTAAAAACAGAGTCCTCACGAAACGACTGCGGTCTTGAAAGTTGAAATCCATAACAAAAAATTAGTTCAAAGAAATGTGCTTTAGAGTTAGCACATGTTTTTATCGACAGTTTAAGGTTTCGTATGAGAGCCACACGTTTCCGGAGTATTGGAACTGATTTCGAAGAGAGGGAAGAAGTGTCTACCCCAGAATTACCGTCCAATCACATTGTTGCCAATTATGTCAAATGTCATAGAAAGGATGACATTTGACATTACGACATTACGGATTCCGCAGACACCGACCTAGTGGCGACCTCCCTGCATACGTTAGGCATTTTAGGCATTTGTGGACATCAACAATTGGAAAGTATAGCAAATCAACAGCCATTGCTCTTGACATCTTAAAGGTCTCTGATAGGGTTTGGTACGAAGCTTTGATGAATATCGCATATGAACTTAACGACGAATTGCGTGATTGGATTAGTAACTTTCTCTTCAGTATATCGTTCAGGTGGTGGTTGATGGTGCAACGGGTGAATCTATTCAGGTTAATGTAGGAGTTCCCCAGGGCTCCATACTCTCGCCAACTCTTTGTCAGTCAAAACAGGCTACAGTTTTTTCCAGCATGACTTCAATGTGTATGGTTTCAGTACTTCCACTATTCTTTTACATTTTGCTATGTCAAATTTTTTCCAGCATTCCATTACATTTATATCAGGATCACATTCCATATTACCTTATACGATTTTTAACGTTTGTCTGACGTAATAGAGCTTAAGAGCCTGGATTATTCCTTGGTCCATAGATTGGAGCAGAGACGTCGTGTTAGGAGGTAATAATGTCACAACAAGTCACAGAAACTAGTGCTTGTAACCCACGCTTTCTTATTAGGACGCCAAAACACTGGCAGGTCAATCTTGTTTTGATTTTTTAGAGCACGAGTATTAGACGATATGCAGAGCATCAGTCGTTCAATAACACAATCTCCAGATGCTTTAGAACAGGGGTGCTCAAACTTGAACTGCTGGTGATCTTCTTCTTCTTCACGTGCCATGCCCACCTAGAGCATAGGCAATCAAAAGCATGACTTGAATTTTCTTGGCAGCTTTTCTAAATAAAGATGTCGTACTTTGTCCGAACCACTGGCGAAGGTTCTTAAGTCATGATGTTCGACCGCGGCCTGGTCCGCGGTAAACTTCGATTTTCCCCTGAATTATTATTTGTAACATATTGTATTTGTTGTTACGCATAACATGACCAAATTATTCCAATTTTCTCTTTTTGATTGTATTTAAAACCTCTATTTCCTTATCCAGTCGATGTAAGACTTGTTTATAATTCGGTCGGTCCATTAAATCTTTAACATCCTTCGATAAACCCACATTTCGAAGGCTTCCAGTCTCTTACACATGGTCTCTGTAAGGGCCCACGCTTCGACACCGTATAGGAGGATACTGAATACGTTACACCGCAATAATCTGATCCTGAGGGAAACCTTCAGCTGTCTACTGGTAAGAACTTTTTTCATGTTTGTGAATGCTCGTCTAGCTTGTTCAATGCGGCTCCTGATTTCATGTGCCATGTCCCAATCCTTGGTTATATGGCATGCCAGGTATCTGTAAGACGCAACATGTTCTATAACTTCGTTCCCAACTAAAAGTTTCTCTTGGCAGTCTTTGTGTTTTTTACTTACTGCTAGCTATTTTGTCTTTTTCGCATTCAGTTTTATTTCCATTGGTTTACTGTGGTCCGACATAGATGTTATGAGTTCATGCAAATCAGGTTTGTAGCCAGAGGAACTGTGTCATCAACTGGCGATCAACCTCAATATTTTTAGACTACTTACCATCGACTCTGAGAGACTGCAAGTATGTGTGATGCCGGGTTGTCGTACATACAAAATACACTCTACCTACCTAGGTAGGGTGTACCGTAGCATATATAGATATTAGCTTTCCGCACAATATACATTATTTCAGTCAAGGTTTAGATAGGATCTTCTCTATAATATAAATAAAAAAACTCATAGTTATTCAAAATTGCGAATTTACTGGTTGTTACAAAACAAAAGAGTTACATATGGTATGGTTACTTAACTAAGGAGTGACTTTGGAGTTGAAGCTTGGCACTGCATTTCCTCAGCATACTTTTCATAAGATGGTACGTAACCACTGAGTGCTAATCGCAAGCATGATGACATATGATCGTCAGTTAGTGGATTGCGATATTTTGACGTAATTATCTTCATTCCAGAAAATGCAGACTCGAACAAGTAAGTTGACCCAAACATTGCCGTCAGTTGAAGGGCTATTTGCCTTAGATTCGGATATTTATCTTCAAATATGAAACACCAGAAATTTGTATCAGATGCTGTAGCTCAGAGATGTATATCTGATATAATCTGCACCAACTCATTTTCTACAGAACATAAGTTCATATTAAACTGACTTGCTATTTCAGTAGCTAATTCCTCAAAGTTTTTTTTCATGAAAAAGGATAACTCATAAATGATGCTATATTTGCCAATTTACTAGAATCATTGAGACACATTTCGAATCGTCCCAAAATATTTGATAACTCAGTCTCATACGTATCATAATTCAACTGAGGAATCTTTGCTTTCAAAGACGGAGAATGTTTCAGATCCTTTCTTTTCAGTTGATCTATCATCAGTTGCAATTTACTTTTGAATGCGTTTACTGCGCTAATCATCTCAATAATAGTTTTTCGTTTACCTTGAAGCTCCAAGTTAATGATGTTTAAGTGCATTGTGATGTCAGTCAAAAATGCCAAATCATTCAGCCATTTTTCGTTTTTCAACATCTGAGTGCCATCACCGCTTTCGTCTAGAAAAGCTGTTGTTTCGGGCAATAATTCTTGAAACCTTCCTACGAATCTTTCGCGACTCAACCACCTGACGTCCGTGTGAAGAACTAAATCAGAGTGTTCAACTGACTCCCTATCTTCCAACTGCAACTTAAAGAGCCGCCATTGCGGATGGAATTAACAATTTTTGTGTTACTTTCCTCCGTGTTTAAAACTTTTGAACACAAAACTTGTTGATTGTATAATGCAATGGAATGAAAAAATGAAGGGAAATCTTCATTAGCTCGACACAATGCCACAAAACCGTTTTTGTTTCCAGTCATTGCTGGTGCTCCATCGGTTGTAATGCACACTAATTAATATATTGGTAGCTTGTAGTTTTTTACAAAATTGAAGAAAACGTCATATATATCTTCGCCACGGGTCTTTCCCTTCAGAGGAATGATTGTCAAAAATTCTTCCTTAGCCAACATCTCATTGAATACCATCCGAATAAAAATACACAGCTGGGCAGTGTCTGTCATATCGGTGGATTCGTCGAACTGTAAAGAAAAGTATGTACATTTCATGATATCATGTTTCAGTTTATCTGCCATATCCTGACTCATGACTTCAATACGCCTTGTGACAGTCGGATGAGATAACTGAAGTTTTCTAATAGCAGAAATGATTTCTGTTTTATTTTTAAATCTCCAAATAAAGTCTCACCCGCTTCTGTAAATGCTTCCTTCACAACCGATCCATCTTCGAATGGTTTCTTGTGTTTCTCCAATATATGAGATATTTTAAATGACGCGATAGTAGCAGATTTTGATTGTTTGGCTGGTCTTGTGAACATGGTTTGTTCTTTTTTCAAACAAGATATTAAATCACGTACTTTTCGTTTTCTTAATTCACTCTGTGGCGGAAAATCCTTTTAATAGTATTTATGAACCGCTTTATGATGCCTCTCTAAAGTATCACGCTTAGGTATTGCAACTGATGCACGACAAATAAGACAAATACACTTATTCTTCACCATACAAAAGAAAAATTCTTTCTCCCAATCGTTATTAAAATCATACGTTTTAGATTTCTCCGCTGCACTCATTTTGTACTATTTAATAATAAACTTTGTATCGGCGTAGTATCCCTTCAAGTTTCAATTCAAAATGACTCCAATTCCTGCAGGCGCAACAAATATATCGGCGTGAACGAAAGTCTCGAATGTTCCCACAAACTCGCCGCCCGAAATTTTTAGATAAGCGCAAGAATAAAAAACGCGGCTTTTCTTTGACAAGTACCGAGCATTCCTATGATAAAGCCATCTTTTGACACTAGCAGAGTGTTATTTTATTACATAATAAATTTCTGTAGTGTAGTTACCTACTCATTAAAAATTTTTTTCTTCTCGAGATCTACTCAAAAAGCACTCGCGATCGACCGTTTGAGCACCTCTGCTTCAGAATATAGCAGCAGTGTAACTTTATCCTTTAGTACTTTGAATCCAGGGGCAGACTTTTCGCTTTTAGAAATTAATGTTTTGCTTGGCGTTTTCTTCCAAAAAAGTGCAGTTTCGTCTGCATTAAATATTTACTCAGGTTTGTATCCTCCATCAGCTACTAGTTTTGCAAACACTTTTGGATATCTTTCTGCTGCAGCAGTGTTTGCAGATGCAAGACATCTCCAAAGATTTTAATGCTATGCAATGATTATCGCATCTTAAATTTATTGAACCAACCTTCCGATCCTTGAAATCGTCCACTATCACAACTACCACCAGGATCTTTGAAATGTGAGTGAAGACGCTTTGCCTTCTTCCGGATAATTGGACCACTCAGGGGGACTATTTTTAGGCTGCGTTCTTCGATCCATAATGACAACGCCATTTTTTCTATTGCTGGATCACGAACAATTTTCGCTGACAGTGAAGCAACGTCTTCGGATTTATTTATCGATCATACAGTTGATTTATGGAAAAATATAAATAAATAAATTTTTCCAACTACTAAAAAAGACAACATGACTGACGAGATTACACGAAGAGTGTCCCTTTCGTGGGCGGCATTTGGCAAATTAAAACATGTCCTGACATCAGACATACCCCACAACCTCAAGAAAAACCTCTACAACCAATGCATTCTTCCTGTGCTTACATATGGAGCCGAAACATGGTGTCTTACTAAGAAGTTGGCCCAAAAATTGACGAAAACCCAAAGAGCCCACGATAGAATAATATTAAATATTTAACTATCAGATCGCATAAGAAATACTTGGATAAGAGAACAAACCAAGCTGACAGATGTCATGGAGAGGGCAGCTCAACTAAAGTGGTCATGGGCAGGTCACGTAGCTAGAAGAAATGACAATCGGTGGACCAAGAGGCTCATGGAATGGAGGCCAAGAGTGGGGCATAGGAGTATCGGCAGGCCAAACACAAGGTGGAGAGACGATATTAAAAAATCAGCGGGTCTTCTTTGGATGAGAGAAGCTATTAGCAGAAAGAAATGGTTCAATATGGGAAAAGCCTACATCCAGCAGTGGATTGAAATAGGCAGATCGTGATCGTGACAGTTGATTTGTTTACATTGAATGAGCGTGATATGGATGCAAACAACTCTCCAAGGCGTAAACAATCAAGCATTTATGTTTTCATTTTCACTAACTTTTTTCGTATCGAAACTGAAAAAAAGCAAAGCGGCCTTACCAAAGGGCGGAACGTATAATAAGTGGCATTTAACAATGTACTTTATGCATTGAGTTATAAGGTCGCTTTACTTAACATTTTGTTTGTTTACATTCTCAAAAACTCCGACCGCGGTGAAGGCGACTTATTTCAAACCAATGCAGCGGCGATATCACTTTAAACATATTTTAGGCGTAGTAGTGATGAGGTCTTTTTAACTCTTTTATTAGTTCATTTGACGACGCGTTCTCAAAGAATACCAAATCCTATTTACTAATACATGTGAATGTACCAATGAATCGATTAGATCCGCGAATAAACAAATCTTCAACAGCGAATATAGGAGTTAGGTTGCTTTTCTTTTACCCACTTAAAGTGAGAACGCGAATGTAGGAAGCGAATGAAAGAGAGTTACAAAAAAATTGGAGGACTACACACATTTACGAAAAACCGATTTATTTTTCGAAAGTTTGATACCGAAGGACGAGGAAGCATTTCTAAGACCAGCATTATTATTATTATAACTGTCTACAGTGAATACACCGGATAAGGTATAAAATACCGAATTCTCAAAACCCATCCACTTGCTTGTACGTCAAATCGTTCGAAACACAATCTGATCAATTCATTCCATCACTGTCAAAACATAGGACGTCATCAATTACATTAATGAGACCCGATGTGGAAGGGCATAAGCAAAAAGCGTCCCTATTTACCCGGGGGTGGGATTCCAAACACACTATACATACATTCAACGCATTTGATGTCAGATCTCGTTGACGATAATATCTGAAAAAGGTTGCTCGAAATGAATTTGATTTTTTCTATAGATTGAGATCTTAAACATACAGACGTGACATTCGGAAGTTGTGAATTTGAAAGGGTTTTTTTCGGGGGTTTGTGTGCGTAATGATGGCAACCTAACACCTTTTCTTTTCAATATGGCGTACAATTGGAAAATAATGAATTATGTCATTACGTCCTGGCACATTTCTCATGCCTTTTCTGTTCATTAAAGACTGGAAACGTTTTTTCTAATTCATATGTAAAAATGATAAACTAGAGCATCCCAGAATCATTAGCATTTGGGCTGACGAGCAGGCTAACATAGCAAAACTAGTTTTTTTATAAAATCAATTAATTTTCTAGTAATCCACCAGTACTAAGGAAAGCTTGAGAACAATCGAAATGAAAATGTTGCTATTAGAAATTGAAATAAAACTAATAATGAAGAATCAAAGTCCCCAAAAACCGATAATACCGGATATTTCCACCCTTGGTGAAGTGCATGATATCAACGATTCATACTCAAAATCAATGGTCTTATATATCATTCTGATCGGTTCGTTCCAAATTTCGACCAGTCTGTTCCGAACCACATTCACGGCTTGCACTGGACAGGGAGACCAAACAGAATAAAATAAGCAAGATTCGAGCATATCTAGCAGTCACGGAAATCTTGAGATCTTCACCCACGGCCCACGAGCGACGAAGCAGGAAGACATGCGGAGGCCTTCGCATCTTGTCGATGAGCCAACAACAATTTCTGACAATATAATCGATGTTCCCAATACTCTCGATCTCTTTCTTGTTTCAGATCCAGATGATTTCTCAGCATCCTTAGGCAACTCCGACCATAACCTTGTTTCTGCTATTGGTAACTTCGTACAGCAACGAAATAGAAATCTAACGCCTTCCAGGGAGATATGGCATCACAACCGAGGCAATTGTGAGGAGCTGCGCGAGTTTTTCTCGTCTTTTTCCTTCCATAACGTCTGTTTCACAGATCCTGACATCAATACCTGCACTGAATCTGTCACTGCAGGCATGGATTTCTACATTCCAAACTCAACGGAAAAACATCCACACAAGCCTTGGTTCACTGAAAACTGTCGAAAAGCTGTCGCATTGAAGACAGCACTTATAAGAATTGGGAGAAAAATCCAACAAATGAAACCAAAGCTTTATATGTGCATTCCAGGATCATTTGTAACTCAATGATTGTAGAGGAGACCTACTTCAATTAAAGAATTAGGAACAGACTCTCGGAGCTTACCAGTGGAACTCGTCAGTTCGATTTTATATCGAAGGCAGTCAACAACAACTTTTGCAAGTCATCCTTTCCACCTTCGATTAGAGATGACGGTTTTATCGCATCATCACCAAAAGCAAAGGCGGATATCTTTGTTTTCGTGAAATTCTGTTTTAGATATATCAATTTCATTGCCACCAAGCATCCTATATCTTCAATCGAATATTATCATCCCATTACATTGTTGCCCATTATGTCGAAAGTCATGAAAAGAACGATAAATGAATTCATAAAGTATCTAAAGTTACAGGGTTACCTCCTTGCATACCTTACGCATTTCTGGACATCAACAAGATGAATCGAGAGCCTTTGCTCTTGATATCTTAAAAGGCCTTCGACAGGGTTTGGCACGCAACCTTGATGAATGAACTAATCGCATATGGACTTTCTGAGGAATTGCCTGGTTGGATTAGTAACTTCTCTTCAGTAGATCGATTCGGGTTCGAGTTGATGGTGTAACGAGTGAATCTTTTCAGGTTAATGCACGAGTACCTCAGAGCTCCACTATCCTGCCAATTCTTTTTCTATTGCTGATCAATGATCAGCTCCAGTTCACCGAGAACAGAATATTTGGATTTGCAGACGACTGTACTCTGGTGTCTTCATTCTCTAGTCTGCTGAGAATATTTCTGAATATGTTCATTTCCTTCGATCTAATTATTGATTAATTGACAATAAGTATTCAAAAAACACTGAAAACAAAAAACATCGAACGATATAGAGAACTGAACAAAATAATTCGACGAAAATGTAGGGAGGCCAAAGAGCAATGGCTAATTAACCAATGCACAGAAATTGAAAATCTCCAAAAAAAGCATGATCTATTCAACATGCACAAAAAGATCAGGGAGATAACAGGAAGACAAAACAAAGCTAACAGTGGAATGTTAAAGGGGGCCAACAACGAGTTACTGATCGGGGTCGAAGAAAAGCTGAAACGATGGAAGGACTATATTGAAGAACTTTTTGGGGAAGATCGAACGGAAAGCCCGCAACCTGAAGAATTTAATGAAACTAGTCCTTGCATTACATCGGAAGAAGTTATACGAGCAATAAAGCTTCAAAAAAATGGTAAAGCTATTGGCCCCGACGGAATCTATGCAGAGACGCTTAAGCTAATGACACAGCAAGAAGGGCTGGCCTTAAGCTCTTAACAGCACTGTTTAATAACATCTATAGAGCCGGTAAAATCCCAGCAGACTGGCTCAAATCTGTGTTTGTCACCCTGCCCAAAAAGACCAATGCGACAAATTGTGATGACTACAGAATGATTAGCCTAATGTCGCATGTTCTGAAAACCTTTCTACGAATTATACATACTCGAATCTACACCAAATGCGAGCGAGAAATCGATCCAGTTCAGTTCGGTTTCAGAAATGGCCTAGGAACGCGTGAGGCTCTTTTTCTCTTAATGTACTCACCCAAAGATGTAGAGACATGAATGTCGATGTTTACGCCTGCTTTGTTGACTATCGGAAGGCTTTTGACTGCGTTTCACATAAAAAAATGGCGGAAATTCTAAAAAATACCGGGGTTGATGCAGAAGACTTACGCATTATTACAAACCTTTATTGGCACCAAACTGCACAAGTGAGAGTTAATGGGCTAACATCTGAACAGGTAGCAATACGGAAAGGTGTACGTCAAGGCTGTGTGCTGTCGCCTCTATTGTTTAACATTTACTCAGAAGCAATATTCAAAGAAGCACTTGAAAACATAGACACAGGCATTAGAATAAATGGAAAACTACTTAGTAATATCTGCTACGCAGACGACACCGTGGTACTAGCTAACAACCTTCAAAACTTGCAGAGAGCCATGAACCTTATTGTAGAGCATAGCCAACGCTTTGGACTATCTGTTAACGTTAACAAAACTAAAAGTATGGTGTTTTCTAAGCAAGCAGTGGAGGCTGTAATACGCATTAACAACCAACCTGTGGAACAAGTGCATTCGTTTCGGTATTTAGGAGCCACGGTGAACGACCAAAGTGACCCGAAAATAGAGATCAAATCTCTAATCGAACAAGCCCGTAAAACTTTCGTTGGCATGAGAGACCTTTTCGTCAACCGCGGACTTAATCTTCAGCTTCGTATGCGACTACTTCGTTGTTATGTTTTTCCTTTCCTTATTTATGGATGTGAAAGTTGGACTTTTAATCCAGAAATGGAGAGACGCATTGACGCTTTCGAAATGTATCTATACCGTAGAATGTTGCGTATCTCTTGGATGGAAAGACGGACAAACATCGACGTCTTAAATACAATGCGAAAATCACGGGAGTTGATGAGAACCATCAAAGAAAGAAAGCTCCAGTACATCGGGCACATCATGCGCGGCAAAAAATATGAGATCCTTCGCCTGATTATTGAGGGGAAAGTCCAAGGAAAGAGATCAGTTGGACGACGCCAGAACTCATGGCTGAAAGATCTACGGAGGTGGTTTGGAAGAACGTCCACTGAAATTTTTAGAGCTGCAGTGTCGAAAACAATTATTGCCAATTGGATCGCCAACCTTCGTTTGGAGACGGTGTCATAAGAAGAAGATTCAAAAAACACATTACTTCGAAATTGTCTCTATGTCAATCAACAGAGATTTTTAACACCAGTGAATTTCAGCTGAAAGATGAAAAATTTGTTCCAACTCCTAACTATCACTCCCCTAAAGCTTATAGCTATCGCAGACAGTAAATCATGATAATGTTAAAATTGACAAATATCAACGAAATATTTGTATGTTTGCATTAACATTTTCAGACTGCCGCATCCATCTGCCATTCGGAATTGGACTTCTTCAGTTGAAGCTGATACAGGCTTCTTCATTAAAGTTTTTTTGGCTCTAGGGAAGTTTCCAGAGGAAGATGAGGCTCTTATTTTGTATGGCATGGCTATTCGAAAATAAGTAATTTGGGATTATAAAGCAAATAATTTCATAGGATTTTGTCACTATGAAAATGAGCTACAGCTAGAAAAATGTATAGTGTTTATGATAGTTTAAACGGTAAATGGAAGTGGCTGGTAGGATATGTATTTTTTGATAAATTGGATCCACAACCTCAGGCAGAACTTATTAGAACTACTCCTGTTTTGTCTATTGCAGTAGGCCTAAGGGTACAGGGTGTGACGGTACTTTCACTAATTCAACAGCAGAAATGCTTTTGGAACCTACAGAAATATTGAAATGGGTTCGAGAAAAATTCAATAGTAATTTATTGAAAGGCTTTACGCTTCATAAACAGATTGAACTTTCAAGTTTACTAATAGACATGTGAATTGGCAGAAGAACAATATGAACGTAAAAGTTGCAGCTCAAACTTTGATATCGTCTGTTGCTGATGCTTTAGAATATCTTATGAAAAGATCAGTCTGAATCTTTCTACCCAATATTAGTTCAAAATGAAGATCAGCCATTGTTTCAGTCAAGAGGAAAAACGTTTATTGTTCGTTTATGTTCGTTGCTCATAAACTTTTCTCAAAAACTGATCCATTCAAATATCTGCTAAGTTAAAGATTTTCTCAAGTGCATCTTGAATTGTTATTTGATAGAATGAGACGTCGATTCGGATGCAATAATAATCTTAATCAAATTCAATTCAAATCTGCGAAGAAGCCATTGCTCCTGAGAAATGCTATTCGACCATCATCTTCTGCAAATTGTATTGCACTAGAAATGCAATGGATTCGACTTTTGATTTCAAGTGGAATAGAAGAAAATCACCCTTGAGTTCTATTTCTGATAAGGAACTACCAGATAGTGTTGAACCTGAAACATACTCTGATCTGAATTTGAATTTAATAAATACAAACACCCAAACAGAATATCTCAAAAATAATATTTTGATGTATACCGGGTGAGTCAATAAGGCGAGAAACTTCTATATCTCGGAAACGATTTGAGATAGAAGCGAAATTTTTCTGATTATTGTTTTATAAGTATGTGTGCATTCCTTAAAATTATTTTCGTACATACAGGGGGTTCCATTTTTGCTCCAGGAACAAACATAGATTATTTTTTTAAATAGCACGCCCTGTATTTTTTATCATATTCTGATTACAATTTGGATGCTCTCTTCAACGATATCTGTATTGTGCCCAAACAACTATCGGTAGATTTTAAATTAATTAAAATATCGATAATTTCGGGAATCTGGAAGTTTTTTCAAAAGTTCTCAAATGCCTCATTTCGCATAATTTACGCATGATATATTTTTTTTCTTGAGGTAAAAGTGTTGTACCTTATTATCAAATGAAGAAAAAAACCATAGAGATAAGTATGACTTCTATGGGCATACCACATGAAGATAGAAAATATTGTTCGATAGTCTGTGGTTTGAAACACCTGTGCCCATAGATTATTTCTATGGTTTACTCACAATGCCCCAAGATTTGACAGTTTTGAATTGGATAATTCCACCGTCATATGAGTGAGTCTAAGTGAGAAATACATAATATTATTGCAACAATGAATTTTACCCAAGAAGAGTTAATTAATATGATTTATTGTTTGAGAGAAGGTGAGAGGAATTGTTTGTTGGCGTCACATATTTATTCCCAACGTTACCCAAACAGTAGACTTCCTAGGAAAGAGGCATTCGAGAAACTAAAGGAAAGGTTTGAAAGAACTGGACAAGTTGGATATGAGAAGAATGAGAAAGCTAAGCGTTCTCATTTCATGAGAACTGTTGACCACCAACATCGTTGGTCTCTAAATGTCTGAGGTGGTAAAATTGATGATTATGTGATGGGACCCATTTTTTCTAAGAACATTTGAACGGTGAACGTTATTTAATTCTTTTGCAGCATGATCTGGAGCCTTCGCTTATTGATGTTCCCCAAAACATAAAAAACAATATATGGTTCCAACACGCCCCTCCAACAACCAGGGAAAATATGATGGAGAGAATTACAGAAGCATTTAGGAGTATAACGCTGAATGTTCTCCCGAGAGTGACCGAATCATTTAACAATCGTGTTCGAGAATGTATTCATCAAAATGGGGACATTTCGAACATCTAATTTGATTTGAAAACTTATTGAAATAGAATTAAATTGGTGTTTATGATTTTGATTTGCATTTTTTTTTCAGTGGATGTTTCATTCACGACAAGCAGTTCAGATTCGTTTCTTAATGATAATACCGGAATATTTTGGGCAATTGTAAAAGTAATACAAGTTCAGAGAAAAGAACAGGGTGTTACATTTAGAAAAAAGTTCTTTTATCTCGAAAAATTCTATTTTCGTTGGATCACCAAGAACACTGGGTATGAAAAAACAGTTGATCTCTTACTTCGATGATGAGGAACATATTTTCTTCAGAGAATAATTATTGTCACACTCAAATGATACGGAATGAAGATTATGAGAAGTTCTGAAAAACCTTCCAAATTCTCGATCTTTTTGATATTTTGACTTTTTGAACATTTATTGAGATAATTTCGAACAGAGTAATTTCAATTAAGTGAAGACTTAGCTCTGAGCATAAATGATAATATCGCAAATGAATCTTTTCTTGTGAAGAAATTTCGATACACCTTGAGAGTTTTGTTGTTTAAGTTTTTTTCAACAGCAACGAATCTAATTTTGTGTTGAAATTTGCATATTTCAATGTCTGAATTTTATCAACAGCATGTTTATTGCAAGAAATACCTGAACCTCACACTAATTTCGAAATTTTCTGGGAAATCTCCATCGGATTTTTGAAAAAAAGTTATCGTTGTAGAGCTAATTCGAGTGAGAAAAATACACGTGAAAAAGATACAGGGTGTTATTTTTGAAAAAAAAAAGTTTTTCATATTTGAAAAATTTAATTTTCGCCGGGTTAGTAGGAACACTCGGTATAAAAATTTTTTTACACACACACAGGTACAACACTTTTACCTCAAGAAAACAAAAATATGATGCGTAAATTATGCGAAATGAGGCATTTGAGAACTTTTGAAAAAACTTCCAAATTCCCGAAATTATAACCAATAAATAAAGTGTTTGAATAACGGATGTTCTTGGATAGTTTTTCCAATATTATCCATGAAAATTTCAGCGAGCAGAGGGCTCAGATGATTACCCATGATTAAACCTTTTTTACTATTATATAATACTCCATTGAAGTTAAAATAATTTTGTTATAAACAAATTTCTAAAAAGTGTAAGACTTCTGATTGAATAATCGGATTGACTTTATTAATTTGAAGGGCGTTCTTGATGAGTTTCACTGTATCACTAGGTGGAACACTAGGGAAGAGATTTACTACATCCCATGACATAAGTTTAGCGTTCGGTGGTAGTATCGTGTGCTGAACAATTCATCCATGAAATTTTCATGGATAATATTGAAAAAACTATCCAAGAACATCCGTTATTCAAACAGTTTATTTATTGGTTTAGATATGTCGACGATATCATTTGTTGTTTCACTGGCACAAACAGACAATTAGAGTCATTCAAAACATTCCTTAACAAAATTCACGATAATATTAAATTTACTTTAGAGATAGAAACAGAAAACTCCATTAACTTTCTGGATTTAACAATTACTAAAATTAACGGCAAACATGATTTTTCTATTTTTATAAGCCATAGCATACAGATATTACTATTCACAGCTCATCTACCCATCCTTATCCACATAAAATAGCAGCTTACAATAGTATGTTACATAGACTCATTAATATCCCAATATCACAAAATAATTTCATAAAAGAGCTAAATATAATTAAACAAATAACACTCAATAACGGTTACAGTCCAACTATGATTGAGAACAATCTTTATACTTTTAGTATTTGTTCTTCTTGTAGTCACTGGTCTGAAGATGCTCTGATGTATAGAGAGCGAAACTAGTAACCATAATAAATCTTTAGGAAGAAACAATAGGTACTTTTATTTAATTACATAAACTTCCTACTAATAGGTTGAATATTTATGATTAACTATTAAATGAGGATAAACGACATGATGAGTCAAATCAGTGTTCTAGACGTAATTTAGCCAAAAGAATTAACGTGACAAACCATCGAAATAAGAGAGTTGGACTATTACCGGAATTTGTAAAATATTGACAATATTTTTGTTCGCGAAAACATCCTATAGACAAATTCTTATGAATCTCATTCATTCCATTCGTGAAATATTTCAACTGGAAATTCCCGACAGCACGCCCTGTATTATTTCAAAGAGCCTGTATCGTTAAAGAGAGAATTCTCATCTCAATCCGCCATGTTGTTTTTCAGTTTTGATTTCACATCATTCTTCGGGTTTGGCCATTCATTATATTTCGTTTTCGTTACCTACGCGATAATAATTTTCATAATTCGGGCTGCCTGAATGCATAATTAAGAGTAAGGTACGTCTGTGCATCAGTGCACTTTGCTCATTAAAATATAGCAATTATGAAAACAACCAGTCCACGATCAAAAAAAAAACCGTCGAAAAAAACCGCTCTTAAATCAGCGTCGAATGGAAGAAGTCAGGATCGTATGAAAGTAAATTTTAGTCATAAATTATACGAAATATTTGATAGAAGCGATTATACGTTGGAACAACAACAAATATGGAATTTTTCAACTAAATAAATTTCAAACACTCTTTCAGATAAGTAGAACATTCAAACGAATGATATGCCTGCTTGATATATTCTCTGAAAAAAATACCGGGAATACCGGGAATTGGTCAATGAAACACAAAATACTTATTTTTCATCAAAATTTATTGTAACGCCTCCAAGATAGGCCGCTTCCGAAATAATGTATTCACGCCAACGAATAATTCAATTATTAACACATTTTTCGAACGCATTTTCAGAAATCGTCTTCAGTTCTCCGTTCTCAATTCTCTTTTATATCTTCTATTGATTCAACACGGGTACCTCGAAGTGGTCATTTGAGTTTTGGAAAAAGGAAAAAGTCGGCCGGAGCAATATCAGATGAGTACGATGGTTGTTCGATGGTACTTGTTGAGTTTTTGGTCAGATATTCATTCACACCGATAGCCTTGTGAGATGGTGCTTCATCGTGTCAAAACCGATGAGATTTATTTCCATAAACCTGATCTTTTTCGACGAATTCGTTCAGTTGGGCGCTATTCCGAAGTTTATTGACTGGTTTGTATGTCAAACTCATAAACCCATATCTCATCACTAGTTACAATGCGTTTTATGAATGTGAAGTCGGAACTGACTCGTTCTGGCATGTCCTCAGCAACTTTCTTTTCGAACTAGTCAAGTGGCAATGCGTTTCATGCCCAAACAATCGTTTAAAATGGTACGAATTGATTCGAGAGACATAGACAGTTCATTGCCTATTTCTCTCAAACTTAAATGTCGATTTTCAATTACTTCAGATATTCATGGTCGACCAGAGCGAGGCAAATTTTCCACCTTATCTCGGTAGCTGTTGAATGAACTGTATCACACAAATGCACAGACACACGTGTTTTTGATAAAGTCGATTCAGTGTAAGCGTTCTGTAACATTTTCAGCGATTCGGCACACGAAATTCCATTTTCAATAAAAAATTTTAGACAAATTAGATATTTCCATCCATTGTAAAAATCGCAATACACACTTGTGAGAACTGAAAAAAGTACTGAAAAAAAAACTAAATGACAGATCGCGTTGAAACTCCGCGTTAGTGTAGAAAACAGTTGTACCAACTTTGCAACAACAAACATTTTCACAAACAATCGTTTTGAGCAGATTTTTCAAATAATCAAATTCAGGTATTTTTTTGACAGAATGTTTATTGTTAAATGCCACTTATTAGACGTTCCGTAAAAGCCGCTTTGCGTTTTTTATTCGTTAGGAAAATTGTGATCGAGTTGTCTTCCTAATTTATAATGTCGCCTAAAATAGTTGAAGAGCGAGTTTCGAGTCGAAAAAAATTTGTGTTACTGGTTAAAGTGAAAAAAAATCTTGGAGAGTCGTTTGCATTCCTATCACGCTCATTCAATGAATCAACTGTACGATCGATAAAAAAAATTTCAACTTCACCGTCAGCGAATATTGTTCGTGATACAGCAATAAAAAAATAGAAGTGTCGTTGTCGTTATGGATCCAAGACCGAAACCAAAAGAGTTATCTGTACATTTTAAAGAACCTGATGGTAGTTGTGGTAGTGAAGGATTTCAAGCATCAAAAAGTGCAACAATCATTGCATCGCATTAAAATCGTTGGAGAAGCTGCAACTACAGACACTGCTTTAGCAGAAAGATATCCAGAAGAATATTTAAACCTAATAGCTGATGGATGATACAAACCTGAGCAAGTATGCCAACGAAACTGCAAAGTTTTGGAAGAGAATGCCAAACAAAAAAAGTCTGTCTCTGGTTCTAAGGCAGCAAAGGATAAAGCTTCACTGCTGCTGTATCCTAATGCATCTGGAGATTGTGCATTAAACCATTGATGCTTTATAGATCGTTGAGTCCTCATGCTTAAGAAACTCAAAACAAGAACGACCTGCAAGTGTTTTGGCGAGCTAATTAGGAAATGAGGGTTGAAAGCGCTTTTTTTTTGGGACTGATGTCAGAATTGTTCGGTTCAGAGGTTGAAACTCATTCAAAAAAAGTATTAAAGCTGGTTTTGGTCAATGCACCAGGTCATCCTCGCGAACTTGAAACTATGCATCCAAATGTCAAAGTGACATTTTTACCTCTTAACACGACGTCTTTGCTTCAACCTATGGATCAAGGAATAATGCAGGCCTTTAAGCTCTATTAAATTAGATGAACCTTCAAAATCATATTGAATAATATGGAAGTAATTCTGATATATATGTTAAATAATGCTGGAAGAAATTTGACATAGCAAAATTTATCTTAAACATAAAGGAACCAGTGGAAGAACTAAACCTGTTTGAGCTCTAGCAAATCGATACATTTCTACAATTTCTGAATGAAGTTCATACCAACATTGATTTACACCGGAAATAGAAATCCAAAACTCAATAAATTTTTAGAGATGACAATAATAAACTAACAATGTCATATTGCATCTACAGAAAAGAATCCTTCACAGACTCAACTATTGCTTTGAATAACAAAATCTCCCCAGTTTTTGTAAACAAAATTATCCAACATAAAGAAAAACATCAAATAACACAATTATTCTATTCCTTGAAAGATACTTCCTTGAAAAAATACGCTGGTTCCAACTACGCTGGCCCAATAACTTGAGCAATTATTTTTCTAAATTTAAAATGACTACGTCTTTCTCAAGTGGTCTGAATTTTAGCAAATTATTATTCAATGCTAAACAAAAAACAGACAAAGTCAAAAAATCAACAGTTTACAAAATTGTTTGCAATGAGTGTACGATAGCTTAGGTTGGACAGACAGGTAGGAATTTAGAAACCACATACAAAGAACATTTATCCTCCGACAATTCTTCAATTTTTAAATATTTAAAAACAACAAAATATTCAATGACATTAGATAATATCGAAATTCTTCGTAATTGCGGCGAAGGAAAGAAAACGAATGTGTTGGGATGTTAGGAAATTTATAAACTTTATGATAACCCAAGTGAAACCACCCTTAGTAGCCAGCTAGACATTAATACATCCCCACTACTTATTATCAAATTAGACTAGTATCTATATAAGTAAGTTCATTTCCTGTAGTTGACCGCTTGAAAATGACCTGACGTTCGAAACTCGAAACCTGTCGTGTTTGTAAGAATAAAATTGTGGAAAGTATAAAGAATATTTTACTTCATTCAATTTGAGAAATATTAGTGAATGTTTGAGAATCGGAAATGAGCTTTGTGATTTTTTTATGAAAATTGATCCGTCAATGGAATGAAGTCTTATTTCCAAGAGGTAAATTGCTAATGCCACTGAATATCAGTCTTAATTGAAGAAGCTTTTAAATGTTGCCAAGCAAGGGAAAATTATAAATTTGCTTAAACCATTGCCTAAGCCTGAAGATTATAATTAATCAATATGGTTAGAAATTTCAATTAAATTGATTTTTTACATATGAATATTTTATTTTGTCAGCTAGGAACGTATCCCCTATAATCCCATATAAATTACCATTCCATATTCACGATTTCTCTATTCTCGACATATGTACGGAACATATACCCAGCGAATGAAGACCTTATACTGTATATTAGGAAGTTTGATTGCTCATGGAATCTAACGAGGTACCCACTCAAACTAACAAAGTTATGCATGCATTAATTCTTGAAAAAAGGAAACCCAAATTTTCCCTTACTCCCCCTCTGTCGAATTTGGCTCGTCCGCATTTCATTTCCGGCTGCATTTCGAAAATGAAAAAATCCCGGTTGCATTACTTTCCGGTTTCCGTCACACATGCACATGACGAATCATTATGGCATCGTCGTTACGTTACTCTCCAGTGTTATATTTATTAAGACGGCCATTTTGTCGTTTGTCCCGGCACGCCAGAGCTTTTAATGGCTTCCCATCAATTATTGCGATGGAAATGAGGAATATCTTTATGTACGAAACGTATATATCTCTTCGAGGTTTTTTTTGGGGCCATTAAGATATATTTACGTGCATGGAACGAGTGAGATTACATTACTTTCATTGTACAGGGTTGGACAAGTAAATAACACTAAATTCCGATGAATATTCTATTGGGAAAGGAGCCTAACAAAAGTTTTTGTGAGTATAATTTTTATTTTAGTCTGTGTTGAAGACTATATATTCTGTCGAAGGAGGTAATAGAAGCTACTGAGGTCGAGAAAAAACACCTACTCCGTGAGAAAACAATTTTCAATTTTTTTACTACATGCGGAAAGAATATATTATTTTCTTTTATTTGTTTCTTTCTTAAAATGAACCTTAATTTATTTCTTTTTTCAATTCCCATCAGGGGCAATCTGATATCGTTCGCTGACGATACTGCTGTTTTGTATGAAGGTTTGACTTGGGCATCTATGAAGGAGGCTGTAGAGAATGATTTCAGACTCATTTTGGATTTCTTTGATTCAAAGTTGCTGACACTGAACAGAGATAAGACCAAATTCATTCTGTTTTCTATTACCTCTGCAGCTCAGCCAACCTTTGGTGTTTTATCATGTCAAGACAATGGTACTTTTAATATTCAAGCTAGCACATCAATTACGTATTTGGGAGTGATAATGGATCGTCATTTGAGATGAGGAAAGCATATAGAAAAGTTGATTGAGAAACTTCGGGTGCTGGTTCGCAGGTTCAGGTTCCTTAAGAAATATTGTAGTGTCCAACTAATGAGGAGAGTATATCTGGTGTTGGTTCAGACTCATTTGATATACGGATTGCAGGGTTGGGGTGGAGTGACAAACTATTATCTTTATAAGCTAGAAGTCACGCAAAAGTGGATCCTGAAAATGGTTTTTGGCAGGCCGTGCTTATTTTCCGCTGATCAACTCTTCAGAGAAGCTGAGGTGATAGACCTGAGGCAAATGTTCTTCTTAACATTGGGACTGCACCAAAAAAAGAGCATTTCAAGTGCGAAATATAATAACCATGAACACTCTACAAGAAATAAAGAAGAAAAAATTATAATGCCACGGACCGACAAAACTATAGGACAGCGATCACATATATTTCTGGCTTCGACAGTTTACAATTCAATCCCAGATCATATCTAGGATATTTGCCGCATCAGTGTATTCAAAAATCAAATTAAAAAATGGGTCTTATGTAGAAGCCGCTGTGAGCTACCAGCAATAATTGATTTAAAAAATTTTACATATATATACATAACTATAAATAGAATATAGGTTTTCTTTGCTTTTGTCTAAGTTTTTTCATGGATTGTTCCATTTTATCTATAGATTGACTGTTTGTCTGTTTTGTATGTTTGAGAATTCGAATATTTATTGTAGAATTTTTTGTTGTTCATTTGTATTGTGGGAAATTTAAAGAATTTTGTGAAGTTTCAATTCCTCATACAAGGGATTTTCTTTTATCTATTGAGAGAAAACTGCTTCGAGGAAATTCTAACCCAGATATTGTTTATTGATGGAGGTATGCATGTATATGCATCATACATTTAAACACCATTGTATCGAATGTAGTATTCTAATTTATGTATGTGAAAATAGTAATGAACCCCACTGTGACTTTTATAAGCAATAAACAATATTTATTATTATATTTATATTCAATTGAAATATCTCAAAAGGATCAATTCTAACAATCCTTCGAAATTTCCAAAATACCTGAGGTAATATTCAAAATATCTGGTAATTCCATATAAATTTGGTTGTGTGTATAATTGTGGTGGTGGTAAAAATACAGTCTGTTAATCTATAAGAATGAAAAAAATGTCATACTTGTTTCTGGCGCTCACACCCGGAATAATTTACTCGTAATGAATTTTTTCATTCTAACGTAGTTTCAGAATATAGTAATCCAAAACTTAAACAGTCCCCCATTCTATAAGTTACATATGCTGATGAATTGGTAATACGAGTTTTCTTCTGACATTTTTCGATCATTTCATTTTTCTCGGACCATACATCATTCTGAGGGATACTTTTTCCGCAGAAGGTTTTCAAAATTCAATAGGTAATCAAAAACAAAATGAAAATTTACAGTTACCACATACGAAGTGATGGTCAACTTTCAGTATTTGTAGCTCCACGTATCGGGCGTAGTATTTTGAAATCACCCCCTATGATACCCCTATTGTGGCCGTTATATATACCTCTGTGTTACCCTTCTTCAACGAGAGCAATTATTCGACCCCTTTGCACATCGGACAATCCAACGTAAGGCATTTTCAGTTATGATTATGGGCATTTTTAAATTTTGAAATTCACAGTTTCAAATCTCAGTGACGTCTGAGTACAATATCCCGAATATGTGGTGATAATTCTACATTTCTTATCATACTATCCAGTTTTTTTACAACAAAAAACTCCATTCTTCACAAGTAGTCAAAGATCCATGGTTGAAAACAATCAATAATGTGGAATACCGAGTGAGTGATTCCATATAAATTTGGTTGTGTGTAGTGTATCATCCACCCTTTGTAGCAGAATATATCTCATCCGGAGCACTTTCTAAATATTGTTTAGTATTTTTTCTGTTAAAATCTTCGATTTGTCAGATATACAATTTTCAGAAGATCATTTTAACAAAAATTTCAATTTCTTCTATTGGAAATATAACTGTGGTGGTAGTGAAAATAGTCTGTTAATCGGTAAGAATGAAACAAATTTTATACCTGTTTCTGGCACTCGCACTCGGAATTTTCTGCTCGAAATGAATTTTTTCATTCTAACCTAGTTACAGAATATGCTAATCCCAAACTCAAACAGTCCCCCATTCTATAAGTTACATCGATGAGGAAAATACAGCATTCTGAGTGATACTTTTTCCGTAGAAGGTATTCAAAATTCAATAATAATCAAAAACAAAATGAAAATCTGGAGTTACCATATAAGAAGTGAAGGTCAACTTTCGGTATTTCCGTGAGTGATAAATCAATGAAAATGTTTCAGACTATTAGAATATCATTCAAGATGCAATTTGGTTTTTGTTTCATCAAAATCGATTAATAATTGTACGAGCTATAGCTTGACCTAAACGATCGAAACTTCAGCAGAATTACTTTATATTATCCTGTAAATCTCACAAAAAATACTTCAATATGTCTCCAAAAAATGGAACACGAAAAGTATTGAAGATTCACACAAAGGTGCTCATAAGAAAAAATTTTACGATGTTTATTTGTATAGAATTTTCTTTCAACGTTTTTTCCAGGTATCGAGGGATATTGAGAAAGGAAAAGTTTCCCAATGATATTTTCCATATGAAAAGTAAGCACTCGATCTACGTATTCGATAGTTACTTCAACTCCAGATTGAATTTTTCAGGAAATTCTATCTATTCGATTTCAGTGTGTGCGTCAATACGACATAAATTGACTGTAGATTTCGTTCAATATTCGCGTTTTTCCGAATAAACTGGAGTGGGATATTCGGGGAAGAGAATTTTTTATGCTTGAAAATTGAACACTAGTGGTCGTTACTTGATGCAAATCCGAATCAATTGATAAATAAAGGAAATAACGAAGATGAAGTAGAACAGGGGTGCTGAAACGGTCGATCGCGAGTGCTTTTTGAGTATATCTCCAGAAAAAAATTTCAATAAGTGGGTAACTGATCTACAAAAATTTATTGCTTAATTAAATAACACTCTGCTAGAGGCGAAAGGCGGCTTTATCAAAGGAACCCACGGTACTTGTCAAAGAAATTACGTTTTTTATTCTTGCCGCTTCTGTCATTGCCATTCTGAATTGTAACTTGAAGGCGTAGTATGTTGATACAAAGTTTATAGTTAAATAGTACAAAATGAGTGAGGCGAAGAAATCTAAGACGTGTCATTTTAATAACGATTGGGTAGAAGAATTTTTCTTTTGTATGGTGAAGGATAAGTGCATTTGTCTTATTTGTCGTGCGTCAGTTGCAATACCTAAGCGTGGTACCGAAGAGTGGCATCATAAAACGGTTCGTGAAAACTATGAAAAGGGTTTTCCGCCACAGAGTGACTTAAGAAAACGAAAAGTACATGATTTGATATCTTGTTTGAAAAGGACAAACCATATTCACAAGACTAGCCAAACAATTAAAAGTGGCTACGATCGCGTCATTTAAAATATGTCATATATTGGCGAAACACAAGAAACCATTCGAAGATGGATCGGTTGTGAAGGAAGCTTTTATTGAAGCGGGTGAGACTTTGGAGATTTTAAAAAGAGAACAGAAATCATGTTTGGTATTAGAGAACTTCAGTTTTCTCATCCGACTGTCACAAGGCGTATTGAAGTCATGAGTCAGGACATGTACATACTTTTCTTTACTGTTCGATGAATCCACCGATATGCCAGACACTGCCCAGCTGTGTATTTTTATTCGGATGGTATTCAATGACATGTTGGCTGAGGAAGAGTTTTTGACAATCATTCCTCTGAAGGGGAGGACCTTTGGCGAAGATATATATGTTGCTTTCTTCAATTTTGTAAAAAACTACGAGCTACCAATAAATAAATTAGTGTGCATTACAAACGATGGAGCACTAGCAATGACTGGAAACAAAAACGGTTTTGTGGCATTGTGTCGAGCTAATGAAAATTTCCCTTAATTTTTTTATTCCATTGCATTATACATCAACAAGTTTTGTGTTCCAAAGTTTTAAACACGGAGGAAAGTATGGGCAATGCCACAAAAATTTGAATTCCATCCGTGCACGTAGCTCGCCACGGCGGCTGTTCAAGTTGCAGTTGGAAGATAGGGAATCAGTTGAACACTCTGATTTAGTTCTTCACATGAACGTCAGGTGGTTGAGTCGCGGAAAATTCCTAGGAAAGTTTCAAGAATTATTGCCCGAAATAAAAGTTTTTCTAGGCGAAAGCGATGATGACATTCAGATGTTGAAAAATGGCTGACTGATTTGACATCACAATGCACTCTAACGCCATCAACTTGGAGCTTCAAGGTAAACCAAAAACTATTATTGAGATGATTAGCGCAGTAAACGCATTCAAAAGTAAATTGCAACTTATGATAGATCAACTGAAAAGAAATGATCTGAAACATTTTCCGTCTTTGAAAGCAAGGATTCCTCAGTTGAATTATGATTGGCGAAGATTATATCAGATATACATCTCAAAGCTACAGCATCTGATACAAATTTCTGCTGTTTTATATCTGAAGATAAATATCCGATTCTAAGGCAAATCGCCCTTACGCCAATGTTTGGGTCAACTTACTTGTGCAAGTATGCATTTTCTGAAATGGAGGTAATTAAGTCAAAATATCGCAATCGACTAACTGACTATCATATGTCATCATGCTTGCAATTAGCACTCATTGGTTAGGTACCATCTTATGAAAAGTATGCTGAGGACATGCAGTGTCACGCTTCAACATCCAAAGTCACTCCTTAGTTAAGTTTAACACCATATGTAACTCTTTTGTTAAACTCGCAATTTAGAATAACTATGAGATTTTTCATTGATGTTTAAGAGGCGAACCTTAGTAAACCTAACCCAAACCTTGACTAAAATAATGTATATAGTGCGGAAAGCTAATATCTATATATGCTAAGGTACACCCTACCTAGGTAGGTAGGTAGGTAGGTGAGGTGTATCGTGTATGTACGACAACCCTGCATCACACATACTTGCAGTCTCTCAGAGTAGATCGTAAGTAGTCAAAAAATATTGAGGTAGATCGCCAGCAGTTCAAGTTTGAGCACCCCTGAAGTAGAATATATTTTATACTTTTCGCAAATGCTTAGGAACACGCGAAGCTCTCTTTTCGCTCAATGTGTTGATCCAGAGGTGCATGGATGTCAAACAAAATTTGTATATATGTTTCATCGATTATAATAAAGCGTTCAACAACTTATGACTGTCCTCAAAGCAAAACATATTGACTTTAATGATCTCAGAATAATTGCAAACATTTATTATAGACAACGAGCAAAAGTACGCGTCAGCGATCACCTCTCGGAAGAAATTCAAATCATTATCACCACTCCTTTTCAATGCATATTTAGAAAAAAATACTGAAGAAAGCTCTTGAAGGAGAAACAGCCTGAATAAAGGTAAACGGAATATCGATCAACAATATCAGGTACGCGGACGACACTGTCATAATAGCAGAGAACCTAGAAGACAAGATAGTAGAGTACGGCGAGGAATACGGTTTATAAATGAACATCAAAAAAACCAAATTCATGAGAATATCGAAAACTTCACGAAACGAAGAGTCTTATCATTAATGGCACCAGTGTCGAACAAGTGGAAAAATATACATACCTGGGTACAATAATCAATTCCACAAACGACTATTCCCAGGAAATAAAAGTTAGAATAGAAAAGGCAAGGGCAAATTTCAACAAAATGAAAAGAGTATTATGCACAAGAGATTTGAAGTTAGAACTGAGAGTTAGATTGGCGAGATATTACGTATTCTTGACTCTGTTGTACGGAATGGAAAGGTGGACACTGAATTCGACTACCACAAGAAAATTGGAATCTTCTGAATACTGGGTGTACCGACGAATTCTAAGAATATCATGGATAGAACACGTTACCAACACCGAAGTTTTGGAAAGACTGGACAAAAAAATGGAGATCATACCTACAATTAAAATTAGAAAACTACAATATCTAGGTCACATAACTCGCGGAGAGAGGTACACCATGCTCCAGTTTATAATTCAAGGAAAGATCCAAGGAAAAAGAAGCGTTGGAAGTAGGAGGATATCATGGCTGCTCCGACGCGGAGAAGGCACTTGAAGAAGAAGAAGCATTATGTCTAAAATTTTCTAAAACCAAACAACAAGATCACGTATTGCAAAGAAGATCATTCAAAATCGATGAAATTGATTGTCATTATGAGGAGTTACTTCTTCACTCTGAAGTCTGATTAAATAATTCAAGAAAAAACAACAGGCTCAAGTTTCACAAAATACAACGAATGAAAATGTTTGATATATGTGTCGGGCCTCATCACATTTTCAAAGTGGAAATTGGAATACATTCTGCTAAGAAGGTACAGGTAATTGATTATTTAATAAAACTAAAAAACCGAGCAAAGTCGATCAAAAGTCAAGGTAATGTTAAGTGCTTCTTTTGATTATTTCGGTGTTGTGCTCTCAAAAATTCTTGCCAGTAGGTCAGACGGCAAATGAAGAATATTACCTGAGAGGTATGTGGCGGTTGAGAAAGCAAATTCGTCGAGAATGGCCATGGATTTTGCAACACGATAATGGACCAACTCACAGGGCATTGCGAATGAATTTCTGACCAAAAATTCAATAAATACAATCGAACAACCACCGTATTCACTTGATATGGCTCCGGATGACCTTTTTCTTTTTCCAAAACTTAAATTACCACTCCCAGGTTTTAAATCGACAGATAGACATGAAAGAGGATTCGCGGCGAAAACTCAAGTTGATTCCGGAAAGAATTTTTGAAAAATGTTTTGATGATTGGATTATTCGTTGGCGTATATGTATTATTTCGGAATAGACCTACTATGAAGGTGAAACAATGAACATTCTCTTGTTGCCATTCTCTGTGTGCATAAAATTTCTCGTATTCGTATTTCGATTTTTGTTGCAGCAGGTTCTCGATTGAATTATTTGCATAATTTGTAATTCTAGGTGGAATATTTTCAAGTTCTATATCTAATGCTCTGGATTTTTCACTCATAATCTTATTTAAACATTATCTTTTCGAAGGAAATTCTCATAATGTTGATATTCACATCTGACACTGACGCTGTTTTGAAATTCATGGCAATTGATGATGTTTGGTTCAATTACGGCATATTCATTCCTTATATAGTTAAAGAATGAAAATGCATGAAAAACACATGAGAATCAAGTGTTTCAGAATAAATATTCAAACTCAAGGGTGGGAATGTTTAAATTTCATCAATAAAAATGATTTAAGCATTATTACGTTCAGCGATGGTCGTGGAAAAAAGAGATTCTGACATTTTTATATCGAAAGTACCTCAACATTCTTGATAATCATTTTACTATGGCTACAAATGTCACCTTCTGTACAATAAGATATCAATACATACAGGGTTAGGCAAAAGTACCGGAACGGCTAATTATCTCAGTTATTTACCGAGCGATTTTTTTGAAAATTGATATTCTTACATTGCTAGACATAAAAAATTCAGTGTTGATATTTTGTGCTCAAAAGTGTTTCCGGTGCAGCCGGAAATGACCTAACATAAGAATTTCAAATATAAAACCCTATAAGTTTATTCATTTTTAGATTCAGAGGAAAAACTTCCTTAGAAACAATCAAGAAAAATGCTTTTCCTCCAATGTCGTGTTCATAAAAAAATCAAAATCACGATAATTATTATCACCTAAATCAAATTACTCTCGAATTCATAATGAACGTGACAGGTTGACAATTATTGTCAAGTTCTGATTTTTGCACGAACGAGAGAAATTTTTTTATTGAAACTATAGCAAGTGTTGAAAATGAGGTCCATTCACCTCCTGACAATAACCTAATCGAGCACTTAAATTTCTAAGAGAATTTTGCAGAAATTGTGGGGGTATCAAATTGATTTCTTCTGTTATGCGACGCCTCGGCATTTCAAGTGGTCCCATAAAAAGAAGT
Organism: Cryptolaemus montrouzieri; assembly: GCA_013387265.2. Lineage (NCBI taxonomy): Eukaryota > Metazoa > Arthropoda > Insecta > Coleoptera > Coccinellidae > Cryptolaemus > Cryptolaemus montrouzieri. Next base: position 31,942,630 of record JABFTP020000001.1, read on the forward strand.
CCAGAGGCGATAGATCAGGTGGCCGCGAGGGCCACTCTATAGGACCTCTTCTACCGATCCATCTTTCTGGAAAAGCTTAATCCAGATAATTTCGAACATCTACCGCTAAGTGTAGGGAGCTTCATCTTGTTGGATGTTAGGTCTATTTGCTGTACCGTTGAGGCAGAACGTAGCTTCATCCGAGAGTACGATTCTATTCAAAAAATTTGGATTCGCCATAATCATTTCTATGATGGTCTCTGAAAATTGTACCCTAGGGTCGATTCGTCTTCAGTAAGCTCATGGACGAAATTGATTTTATATGGTTTCATTTTTTCTGTTTTCAGTATCCTATAAACTGATCTCTGAGAAATATCATGATTCAAGGCTAGTTTATTTGTAGAAACCCGAGGATGTTCCTCAATTGCCAGTAAAATGTCCAACTTTGTTTACTCGGCAGTGGCAGACTTAGGGCGTCCTGTTCTGAAAATATCTTTCACTTTCTTCATATCGCTGAATAGTTCTGCATACTGTAGATTTACCAATTTGATGATCTTGGTGAACAGTATTGAACAGACTGCGAACTTCTTGGTAAGATCGTTGTCTGTCACCATATCCGCGCATCATCAAAACCTCGATCCATCCTGCTTCACTGAGCTTGAATACCATTATTAGGAATTGAAGTGCAAAAATCTAAAATTCAACAAATACTTGACATTATTTGTCAACCTGTCCCGTTGATTATTAATGCGAAAGTAATTTGATTTAGGTGATATAATTTCTATTATTTTAATTTTTTATGAACTCGACATTGAAAGGAAATTTTATTTGTTGATTGTTTCTGAAGAAGTTTTGCTCTCTGAATCTAAAAATAAATAAATATATAGGGCGTTACATTTGAAATTCACATCTTTTGGTCATATCCGGCTATGCCGGATATACTAGTGAGCACAAAATATCAACACTGAATTCTTTATGTTTAGCAATGAATGAATACCAATTTTCAAAAAAAATCGCTCGGTAAATAACTGAGATAATTAACCATTCCGTACTTTCGCTTAATCCTGTATAAGGGTAACACCAAATAATCGTTCTTATATGTTGAAAAATGTGATTTCAGGAAAAGATTAGGACCTTGCAGTTCTCACTAATTTGTCTTAGATTTGTTTTAGGAATCACCTCTCAAAGTTTGTCATAGGGCTTGGAGGACACCCTGTACATATTTTACCAAAAAGTGTTTGATGAAAGAATTGACATGTGTGAGCGTGCTCGTGGACATTTATCAAATGAAAAACTCACTACTAAATATATTGAGTTCAAATAAGATTATGATCGAAAAGTATCTTTCTTTCAAACATCAATGACTTCTTAAACTTCCCCTATACCTATGAGCTATGAATATGGAGGAGAAAGAAACAGAAAATACAGTTATTTCAGTCTGATTTCACGTTAGATCAGCAATCACGTCGCATAGTACGAAGAAGTGACTCTCCCAGCTTCTCGAGAAAACCACGAATTCTAAAAGCATAGTGTATATCCTTAGATGTGAGGCAACAATGACAAAATAAATTGGATCAAGGCATACCCTGCTGGTGACTTGTAGAGCGCCACAATAGCTCATCATTTCGATGTTCCCGGCTCTAACCGATTTTCGTCCCAAGGGAGCTCGGCCATAAGGAACGAGCTCGATTAAAAGTGTTTACTGAACTGTCAGTCTCGGAAAATGTCGTGAAAAGCATTTTCCCTCTTAGAACCGAAACACTTATCCAATCTGCTACGTCCCATCTAACAGGCATAGCTTCTTATTTATTTTTATATGACTGCCTGCTGTCGTTTCGCGATAAAATGTGCGATTTCAGTGTTATTGATGGATTGCTTGGGGAGAAGGAAAAGGGGAATGTATTTGACCTGTTTCGACGGTTTTAGTATCGCACGTTTTTCAGAATACTTTGATTATGTTACAACCGTGTAGAATTTACTAAAAGAATAATTTATAGGAAACTTGATTTGTTTTCACATTTCATGCCGCAAATCCAGGATATTTCATAATAAATAATACAGTATAAGCTTTTTATTCGGGGGATTTATATTTTTGTTAGGAAAGTACCGGGAATTAGTAAATGAAACACAAAAGATATATTTTCATCCAAATATATTGTATCGCCTCTAAAGTAGGCTCCTTCAGAAACAATACATTTACACCCACGAATAATCTAATCATCGAAACATTTTTTTAAATACTTTTTCCGGAATCCTCTTCAGTGCTCGCCACAAACTCTCTTTTATGCCTTCTATCGCTTCAAAAAGGGTACCTCGATGTGGTAATTTGAGTTTTGGAAAAAGAAAAAAGTCGGTCGGAGTCATATCATGTGAATACGGTGGTTGTTCGATGGTATTTGTTGTGTTTTGGTAAGAAATTCATTCACAATCATAGCATTATCGTGTTGCAAAATCCATGAGTTTTCTTTCCACAAATCTGGCCTTTTTCGACGAATTTGCTCTCTCAAACGCTGCATCACGCTCAGGTAATATTCTTTATTTACCGTCTGACCTTCTGGCAAGAATTCCAAGTGCACAACACCGCGATAATCAAAGAAAACAGACAACATTACCTTGACTTTTGATCGACTTTGAGGTGGTTTTTCCGGTTTTGATTCAGTTGGAAAGCTTCCTTCCGAAGCTTGTTGACTGGTTTGTATGTCAAACTCATAAACCCATGTCTCATCAGCAGTTACAATGCGTTTTCTGAATGTGGGGTCGGAAATTACTCGTTCTAGCGTGTCTGCAGGGACCTTAACGCGATTCAATTCTGAAGAAAATTCAGGTCTTTTCGAACTAGTCAAATGGCAACGTGTTTCATGGCCAAAAAATCGAAGTGATTCGTGAGACATAGATAAATCATTGCTGTCTGTCACACGTAAATGACGATTTTCAATTACACATTTCCTTCATTTTATCGATGTTAACTTCAGTTGACGATCTTGATGGCCTACCAGAGCGCGGTAAATCTTTCACCACATCTCGGGGGCTGTTGAATGCACTGTACCACTTATAAGCACGTGTTTTTTTGATGAAGTCGATTCACCGTACGCCTTCTGTAAAACTTTCAGCGATGGGGCACATGAAAATCCATTTGCAATACAAAATTTGAGACAAATTATTTGTTCGACTTTTTTATCCATTGTAAAAATCGCAAAACACACTTAAAACTAGATGACAGATCGCGTTCAAACTCCGCGTCAGTATGGAAAACAGTTGTGCCAACTTAGTAACAACAAAATTTCTGACAATAGTTTCAACCAGATTTTTCAAATAATCAATTTCCCCTACCTTTTTGACATAATGTAAATCGTCGATTAACAGTTAGTGATCTGGCTGATCATATTGGCTTTTCAAAAGGACCAGTCAATACCATTTCGAACCGCCTAAAGAGGCAGGAATTAAGACGAGACAATTCTTGGTCAAAAACTCGACCCATATTGTTCCACATCCGCCATATTCGCCTTACCTGGCACCGTGTGACTTCTAGTTATTCAGCAAACTCGAAAAACCGCTTCGGGGACACCGTTTTGAGTCAATAGAAGAGATACAAGCCGCATCGAAGAGAGAGCTGAAGACAATCCCGCAAATTAACTTTAACAATTGCTTTGAAGATTGGAAAATCCGTTGGCATAAGTGCATTGTATATGGAGGTGATTACTTTGAAGGAGATGAAATTGATTTGAAAGAAAATAGAAAATTTTTGGACACAGTAGTATGAGCAACCCAGTGGTCTTGTGATGGGATCACCAATAAACCCCTTTCTACCAGACATATTCATGTCTAGCATATAAAATATAGTACTTATTTCTAACTTGCCTGTTGTGATTCATTTTTGGTATAAATACGTCGATGACATACTTATTTACATAAACGGTACACTTCCGAAAATGAAGTTCAAATTCGTAAAGGAGGAAAACCATCAAATATCAATTTTAAATCTTTCGATTTCCTTCTCAAATAGCAAAATTAATTTCATTGAATTTACTACCACAGATATATAAAATTTCTACTTACAATTCAATGATCCACAGAGCATTTTCGTTATCATTAGAAAATTTGGAGGTGAAATTGAAACCATTAAAACTATAGCTCATAACATCGGTTCGGATTATACCTCAGTTGACAAAATAGTTAACGAACATAATTGTTTCTTTGGATCAAAGTCCAAAACAATCCAATACGAGAAGAAAATGACGTGAACAGAAGTTGGGAGAAGCTGAAGACAAATATTTAGGAGGCAGCATTTGAGAGTCTTGGTATGAGAAACATCAACCAATAAATAACACTTACTGTAAGATGCCATGGTTCTGCTCCGAAGTGAAAAATAAATGTGAAGAGAAAAAAACAGCCTACTTACAGTATAGAACATTTCAGACTCCAGAAACTTACGATCAATACCGAAGAGTGAGAAACGAAACAGCCTCCCTGGTAAGACAAATAAAAAACAAATATTGGGAGTCTTTTTCAAACAGACTAGAAAGTGACTTTTACAGAAGACAAAAACAAATATGGAGGTTCATATGGGCACAACGTAAAGAAGTTAACGACCTTATAGAGACTAACCAAATCCCAAAGAATGAATGGGTTGAATATTTTACTTAACTGTACGGAAAGACGGAAAACGAAATAATTCATGAAACCAACACGGTAATAACGATCAACGAAGACGCATATATAGAAGAAGAAACATTAGTAATGAAGAATAGGAAAAGTTCTGGACCTGATGAAATAACAAACGAACTACTCAAATATGGCGGCCAAACATTACAACGAGAATTACTAAAACTCGTTTTTCCACAAAATACCAGACAACTGGCGCACTAGTATCATTATATTGCTCTTGAAAAAAGGTGACAAGAAAATACCAGCAAATAATCGAGGGATTAATCTTCTAAATACTGCGCACAAGTTAACAACTAGAATAATTACAATGAAAATGAACAGCATCATCTCACTATCTGATGAACAGCAAGGATTTCGATCTGGAAGGTCATGCACAGACGCAGTGTTTGTGTTAAGGCAAATAACAGACAAGTCCATTGAGTATAATAAACCAGCTTTTATATGCTTTATTGATTTATTGAAAGCATTTGTCCGCATTCTGCTAAGAGACATCTTAACATTACTTCACAACTTGGGAATACCACATAATCTAATAAAGACTATAAAGATATGTATAAGAATAACAAAACGATCCCGAAGATAAATGGAGAACTAGTAGGTTTGATCCCGGTGGAAAGTGGCATTCGACAAGGAGATTCATTTAGCCCCATTCTCTTCAATATTGTCATGAATACGATAATAAAGAAGATAAGATCACTCAGAGGACAAGATAAAAAAGGTAGATTGCCATTTGAAATAACAAAGTGATGACCAACTTCCGGTATAACCGAAAATGGTATCACTTCGAAAATATTTCACATATCCCTGTATATAAACATCGAAACTAAATCGAGAATTTATAAAACTGCTATAAGGCCGATAATTTTATATACTGCTGAAACCAGACCTGATCCAACGACTACCAAGCGAATGATGGAGAGATGAGTGTTCTTAGGAAGGTTGTAGGAAAAACTTTATGGGGCATAGAAAGGAACGAGAACATTCGCAGGAAAAGTGGAACACCAGATATAAATAATTGGATACTTGAGAGGAAGCGAGAGTGGGATGCCCATATTACCCGAATGGACAACTCTCGAATTGTAAAAATAGCAAGGGATAAATCTCCGTTGGGTCGCCGAAGTCCTGGAAGATCTCGTAAAAAATGGAGTGATAACTTAAGAATGCCGAGGGAAGCTTTTGAAGATTGAACAGGCAGCAACTGCCAATTAAGAAGGAAGAAGAAGCAGAAGAAGAACAAGAAGAATTGTTTCGGTGATCTGATTATGTAGATTTTGAAAAGGCACCTATGTGCCGAATTTGAACTGAGTATGTGAAGAACAGCACTAATTATAATGAAAAACTTAAAAAAAGATTTCGGTAATGTCTAGGGAACACTTCTGAATATCGATATATCGTATCCAGAACGATCAATATGGATGATTTTTTTTAAGAAATGAACACCTGCATCAATTTCTCACCAAATTATGTAGAGTGCCGCAAGAGATTTCAGTTTTTTTATAAAAAACGAAAAATGTAGCAGATGCGACGCTGCTTTATAATCATTTCATGTATTCAGTGTTTGAAATCAGTTAGTTGGCACTTTGTTTCTATTGTAAGCACAAATAAAAGATTCAAGTTTTGTGATTCGACCATGGAAAGACGACATTTGACTAGAGAAGAGATGTTGCGAGCCGTTGGCATGCTCGAAGCTGGGAGCTCACAACGGGAAGTATCCAGGGTTCTGGGAAGTAGCCCAAGTGTCATAAACCGTTTATCGTCGCGTTTCAATGAAACTCTACTCGCCCAAGACCGATTTTTGGTTTTACAATCCAGAAGAGATCGTACTACCACAGCATCTCAATTAGCTCAAGAGCTATCACGAGCTCATAATATACAAATTTCCGACCAAACTGTAAGAAATCGACTGCACGAAGGTCAACTCCACTCCAGACCTCCTTTAAGAGTTCCACAACTGACCCATGGAAATCGCGCTGCTCAATTAGTTTGGTGCCAAGAACACGTAAACTGGGATCAAGAGAGGTGGGCCACAGTTCTCTTCAGTGATGAATCTAGATTTAGTTATTATCCCGATTCGGGAAGAATTCGAATATGGAGGGAACCTGGAAAGCAAAACCGTCTCCAGCATGCTCGAGAAGTTGTTAGACAGGGAGGCGGATCAGTGATGTTTTGGAGAGGTATACGCCTTGGTAGAAGAACTGACCTCGTTTTAATACAGAACAACCTCACGGGAAATTCTTACGCAAATGAGATAGTTTCACCTTTAGTGGTACCGTATCTCCAAACAATGGGTCAAAATCCACTCTTCTAACAAGATAATGCCCCTCCCCATCGTGCAAGAGTTGTCTTGAACGTTCTTAAAGAGAATGGTATCGATCTTCTACCGTGACCATCCTGCTCCCCAGATCTGAATCCCATCGAGCATGTGTGGGACACCCTAAAAAGAAATCTCCTGCGTCAAAACGTCTTCCATCATGAACAGGAGCTTCGATTAGCAGTTCAGGGGGCTTGGAATGACTTAGGCCAAAATGTAAAAGACAATTTAATATTGAGCATGCCGCGACGATGCCAAAGTGTCATTAATAACAGAGGTGGACCTTCTGGGTACTGAAAAATATAAGTTCTTCCATATCATTTCGAAAATATTAGTTCAGGATTCTTTTTTTGTGTTTTACCAAATTTCGTCATTTTCAAATTTCAAATTTTTCTTAATAATAGGTGCTTTGGAGAAGTCAAATATTATTTTGTTTTCTTAAGAATACATTATATACAATACATCCTAACAAAAACCGAAAGATTTCTATAAATTCGAATCATCAAATTCATATTTTAAAGATATTGGTAAGTGTTCCCTAGACTTTTTTGAGGTGTTTATGTTCATGGAAACTTTTCGTCATAAATTGACTAGAGGAATCACCTTGTGAAATCTTTCGCACTTATACCCTGTATATTTCATGTCACTTCGTACTTACTTTTCATAATGTCCGACGAATAACGAGAGTTCAAAACCTCGTTAACAGTGATCTATTAATTTTGTTTCTTTCGATCACGCTTAACTTCTATATGGTAACGGTTTAATCCATTGAGTAACTGAAACATTTTATTCAAAATCTCGTGATTCTTTGAATCGTTTTTATACACAGTTGGCAATATTTAACTACCCCATAGGAAATGTTCTAGAATTCGACCAAAGTAAACAATAGTTCACACGATTCTTACCGCTATAATATAAAATACACTGCGTGGACAAAGTAAATATCCGTTACCTGAATTCAAAACATTCCCCGTTATGATAATAACATATAATTCAAAACAAGAAAACATGTCATCTCTGCTCCCTACACCCTTGAAATAAATACAAAATTATTTGCATTTCCTCTTCATGTATTCGATTGGTATTGGAGGGTAGTACATTCATCAAGATGTAAATATGAACCCCCGAGGGGGCGCAGAATGGCAGCACGACCCCCTGATGCCTCTAAATGCTTATTGGCGCAACAAAATTTGATGTCATCAGCCCTCAGCGTTTTCACTAATCATGGGGTATAATTAGAGGGCGAAATGTTCATAAAGAAGTCGTTTCGGAACTAACGAACTCACCGTAATATAATTCCATTCCATTTTGTGGCGAGTGTCGGCTGAAGACGACGTAACGATGTAGTTGAATTTTTTTTTAATTCATGAGGGAGAACGTCAAAGGACAATAAAATTCAATTTTGAATTTGTGAAGTGGAATTATGCATGAAATGGAGGAAATAATTGGTTTCCTCGAATTAGACGTTTCTTTTCTATTAATTAAATTAAATTTATTTCGTAGTGAAATTCAACGTGAAATAACAATAAGTTTCCATTTACGAGGGATGTCTTTTATGGTTTGCATGTTTAGACATAGAGAACACTATTAATCGACTGTCAGTACTAAAAATGAACGTCTATGATTCGTTAATATAAATTCAAAATTTCAGTTCTATGCGTACTGTGTTTCAGCCACAATAAACTGCGTTCACCAGTTAGTATATTATTCAACGAGGATATAACAAGGCCTATTATTCACGAGTGTGAAGTTTACGTTATAAATCACCTAAGCGAATAATAGCCATTATACGTGAGTAGAATACTTTACTTTATTCACAATTATTCAAGAAATTGAGAAAAAATTTCGAAATCGATTTTTTTTTCACCAAATTAAAAACTACTAGAAAAATCAAATTCACATAACAAATGAAATGTGAACAATTGAACAAGCTATTGTATGGATTATTCACATCGGAATTGGCGCTTGTAGATGCAGTTTGAGAGAGGTTATTGAAAATGTTTGGACTATTTGAAGTGCTGTAAGCATTCATTTTTGAGGATTGGGCTATCTTATTAGCAGTATCTGTTTTATTTTTTATAGAGTCATCTATGTAACCTTCAGCTACAATTGTTGATCTCCATCCTCCATGGCGTTTTGACGTCGTTATACCTCCACCTGCATTGACAAGTAAATCAATCAATCTGAGTTTGGCAACATCAAATATAAAGCAATTTCCCTTTCCATTTTGAAACGGCAAGTTTCCATTAATCCCATCATCAAAGCAACCTTAAAATAATACAAGAGCATGATAATTTTAGTATATATGCAATTTTGAACATTAACTTTTCATTCCTTTGTTGCAAGATATTTTTCGTCTCATGCATTTTGCAGAAATTCATTGATTTCTTCACCAGCCTTTTTTGGTAGATATCCATCTGGTTTCCTCTTCAATAAGGCCCGCAATTTGTTGTAGCTTTCAATATTGATCCAATGAAAAATGTTTACCGTACTTCGGATCATGGAGTAGTGTGACCAGAGTGTAGAAGATTTATACTTCGATGATAATTTCGTGAAACAAAACAACATAACTGATTCTGAGAACGGGTTTATTCTCTATGAAGCTCTCCAATCAATAAAATATTTCACTTTTAGTACAGCATTCGAGATTTTTCTGACAGTAAATTTGAAGAAGCAATCTGTGCAGTTTCTCCAACATCGAGTGGGGTCAAATTCCTTTCACTTTCGCTATCACAGTCCATTTTTATAGTGTAAACTTCAAACTCCAAAATAATAAAAATCAAGTACTGTGTTTTAAGGAATTTTACTTAATAATTGCGATTCGTAACGCGTTTCACTACACCGTAGCTCCTTCAAACGAATGAATGTACAGAAAATAAGAATGAGAATATAAATATAAATGTTCTTGAGTAATTAAAAGCTTATTGGGTTGCTTCTTCTTAAGTGGTTATTTATGATAGTTATATCTAATAAAATTAAAGAATAGATTGCTCCTGAAGAGATTCAATAGAGGTGAAGAGCTTAAATCAACTTGTTCATTGATGAGTCTACCTGAGTGTTTGTATTTATTGATTTCTAAAGTTTCCCATAGATCTACCTTCCAATATTTATTATCTGTATGCAAAATTTCAAACTGTGGGTCGAAAGAGTGATTATTTTCTAAGAGATGATTCGCGTAATTTGAATCTGATTTTTCATTTCATTATTTGAAAAACTGCGTTTATGTTCCGATATTCTAATATTAAAACTCTATTCATTCTACCAATGTAGAAATTATCACAGTCATTGCAATTAAATCTATAAACACCTGATTTATTGTTCTTACGGGGTTTGGTTTTATTATTTTTATATATTTGCCTAAATTATTATTAGTTTGGAAAGCTATATTGAAATTATTGCTACTCAAGAATGATTTCAGTTTCTCACTTGTAATGCCAACGTAGATTAAGGTGTTGAATTTTTGTTTCAATATATCGACAGGGTAAACTTCATTCAATGCGATTCTACTTTGTTTTTATTTGAAATATTATTTATTAGTTTGGGATTGTAACCATTATTTTTGGCTATATGTTTAATCAAATTTAATTCTTTGTTAAAATTTTCTGGTGATAACGGGATGTTAATCAATCTATGAATAAAACTGATGACATTTTATGTTGATAAGGATGACACGACAAGTTATGTATTATAATATCTGTATGTGACGGCTTATGGTAAATTGCGAAAACATGTTTTCCATTTCCATTCGAAATTGTTACGTCTAAGAAATTTATCGAATTATTGCTTTCTATTTCGGTTGTGAATCCAATTTTTGGATGTAATGAATTAATATGACTTTCGAAAATTTCTAACTGTCTATCTGTTCCTGTGAATCCAATAATGATATCGTCTACATAGCGATACCAGTGTAAACAATATTTATTGAGTGGATGATTATGAATTAATTTCTCTAAATTATTCATGAATATTTCTGATAACAAAGGACTTAACGGATTGCCCATAATCGCAATTATTAAGTAAAATTCCTTAAAACACAGTACTTGTTTTTTATTATTGATAATGGAATTTTACCAAGTAAAAGCCTCCCAAACTCAAACTTCAAAACTTGTATTCATAACAATCGTTCGTTTCGAAGGCAAATTCGGTTTGACGTTTCGAAACTATGATAATTATGAAAGAAGCGGATCATATAATAGTAGTGAACTGCCTCGACATAATTATTGTGTTCATCGATCTCTCGGAAGGTGTGATTTCTATGCTCAACCCGTGTACATTTGGAATAAGCCGTGTTAATGAGTTCAAGAATGTATCGGCAGGGGTTCTAGGGGTCTTCATCCAGGTCTTGACGTCAATTCCTATCTCCACTACCACGTGTACCCTGAAAGTTCTGGGTGAAGTCGTTGAGCTCATCTTGGTGGGCAGGCGGCGGATCACAGAAGCTAACGGAGAGGGCCCCCAAGCCAATGTGGGAGATGTCGTGCCGAGGGCTGTATGGCACTGGGGGAGAAGTATCGTAAATAATTTCTTGTTGACACCAGGCCAGACCTGTAGGTAAAAATGGCCTTCTCCCTCGCAAGAGGCTCTGCGGGAGGGCGACCGTTTTTCCTCACCTGGGAGATCAGGTACAACCGAGACTGTTGTGGCCGAGGACAGGAAGGAACCTCCTACTGAAGGGGAACTTCCAGGCTTCGAACACGACAAGCCCGAAAATACTGGCGACAGATCCAAAAACAACTCTGGCGCAGAAACGAGGAAGAGAAAGAGGGGTTGGGGAATCAGGCCCCTTTCCAACCTCTCAGCGTCTCCCTCAACTGAGAGACCGGCCAAAAATGCCAATGTCTCTTACAGTGGAGCAGTGAGGGTGACCATCAGGGTGTTACTGATTCCGGTAACATTCCCCTAACAGCGCCCTCACAGAAGAGGTAGCCCGAGAGACTGAAAAGTCTCTTGGAAAAATGATGGATGCCACTCCTAGTAGGGAGAGATATCCATTATTGAAAAACATTACATATGTGGCACCAGGTGACCTATCAGTTATCTGCGAAGACAACTACAGTAGGGACTGGCTGAGAGCCAGGGTCAAAACCCTGAAGCTGGCGACACGTAAAATGGGTGCAGAGAATGAGGCACCGAAAAACCATAGGCCCGGAACTTATGGCCGTGGGACGAGCAAACGGGGAAGCTGTTTTGGGCCCTGACTTTGCCTTCTCGGCAGAACAAAATCTGTCGGGGAAGGGGTTTAAGTTAGGTTAGGTTATATGCTGCACTCAGGCCTACCTCTCACGGAGGGCTGTAACCGACCGAGTACACGGACGGAGAATGGTCGCATCCATTTGCTATTCGGAATTCTTCGGTCGAAGCTGAGCCAGGCTACTTCATATTCTTTCCGCTCTAGGAAAAATTTCCAAAGATAAATAAGGCATGTACTCTTATTTTAGATGGTATGGCTATTCGAAAACAAGTAATGTGAGATCCAAAAGCAATGAATTTCAAAGGATATTGTAACTATGGAAATGAGCTAGAGCTAGAAAATCCAGAAACTCCAGCTACTAAAGTGTTAGTGTTTATCTTAGTGAGTTTAAACGGTAAAAGTCGGTTACACAACCTCAGGCAGAGCTTATTAGAACTGCTCTTGTTTTGTCTAGTGAAGTAGGCCTAAGGGTATAGGGAGTGACTTGTGATGGTACTTCCATTAATTCAGCAACCATGGAAGTTTTGGGTAGTTCTAAGTTTGTCAATTTATACGGTGAAATTCAATCTCAGTTCGAGCATCCAAGTGAGGATTATAACATTTACTTCTTCCCAGATGCATGTCACATGCTTAAGTTGCCTAGAAATGCTTCTGAAACATACAAAATTCTGAAATGGGTTCGAGAAAATTTCTTTGGGTATTTATTGAAAGGTTTCACGCTTTGCAAACATACTTAACTTTCAAATTTGCTAATAAATTGGGTTCCGAATATGTGAACTGGGAGAAGAACAAAATGACCGCATCTAATGCTGATACTTTAGAATAGCTCTGACTTTAAAAACAGACAGTTGCTCTCATAAGAATAATTGACAGAATTTTCGATTTCCTAAACACTAGAAATCCCTTTGTGAAAGGTTTCAACGAGCCGATATTTCTTCTTATTTGTTTTCACCTCAAATTACAAAATGTAAAATTTTGGTGGGAGCGCTGTGTATGTGTTAAGATATTTCTTCTCTTCTTGTGTGATGTATTTGTTTTTATGGAATTCGTTGGACTTTTCATTATTTTCTCTCAGTATTTTATCCGTGTTCTCGAAAAGTTAACTTCGTCCGTGAACATTATTTCACTATCAAAATGAGCATTTTCTCAAATTTTATTTAAGAACCATAGGCAGATATTTAGTCTTGAAGGAAAATCTTGAGGAAGTAGAGTTTGAACGCGTTGAATATGAAACGGGTACAATAAAAAGTCGTGGAGAATCCTCCAAACTAGAACATGTGAAATATTCAACTGATTTCCAATTTTTCTTGTACTCACATGAGGATTCAAATCAATACAATTCAAAACTACTTCCTCAATATCTGGAGTTCTCATAGTTTGAGTTACACATGTTAAATGATTATTTGCAGTAAAAGTACCAGTTTCCCTCAACCTTCTGTGAAGAAAAAAAATAATTTTTATGGAAATTTCAACATCCTCTAGCTCCGTAACGAAGCTTTTGTGGACCTATGTTTATATGACCTTTTTTTCTTCAAATTGCAACGTAGATTTACCCCCTCAAGTTGTGACATACCATTATGTAACACAGTGTATAGACAATAAATGCTCGATAACGTTGAAAAAATTTTTAGTTGACCATAAAATTTCTAGCTATAAAAATTAACTATCCGAGCATTTTTCACAAAAAATCACGAATTTGATTCAATACTGCACACTTCAGGTCTATGAAATGTGGAAAGTGTTTTCAATACCAATTCATTGCAAGTTCTTTTGTATAATTTTCAGATCTAGAAAAGAAGGGGTAGAAAGATATTATTTGCTACAAAATTCGAAGGGTATGAGAGTTTTTAAAGATCAATGGGGCACAAAAGTTCCTTTGATACTTAAGAACTTCGTTCCCATGGATTACAATGGATAATTAATATTATTGAATCTTTTAAAATTGCAAGTTATAGATGGGATTCATGTGGGTTTTTGCAGTAATTACGGTTTCAAGGGTTTGCTGAAGTGACATAAAATGGAGGCAGTCAAGAAAAGGAAGAAAGAAAACAAGAATTGGGGATGTGAAAAAAAGTTATACACATTCGTTCCTTTTTTACAGGAAACAAGATAGGGATAATTTTCAAAGAGGTTGTTTTCTGAAATTGTAAATCGCAATAAATCCTCTATTTTTCATCTGATTGCAAAAATTTCAACAAATAGTTAAATGGGTTTTCAAAATAAATGGGCGTTCCACATTTTTCAAGGAGTGAAGAAGAAGCTATCAAAAATGTTCTTCGTTCAAATTGAAGCATATATATTTCTATTTTTGTGTGGATAATAGTTTTTGTGATATAGCGATCTTAAAATATTAGTATTTTCCTATTTTTCATACACCGAAATGAATTTAAAATGAAAATATAATAATTTTAATGATATTCAGTTTTTTGGAAGAATTTTTGGAACACACATATTTCAATATGACCATAAACAACAATAAATTAATGTTAAAATCGTTTATTGTGCGAATGATTTAATAAGTGCACAGTATAAACTCTTTATTAGTTGGGTATATGTTCCGTGAATGTACCGCGAATACAGAAACCGTGAATATGGAATGGTTACTTATGTGAGATTATAAACGAATAAGACCTTAGGTGACAAAATGAAAAATCAATTTAATTTAAGTTTTTGACCATATTGACCAATAATTATCTTCAGGCTTAGGCAATGTTTTGAAGAATTTTGTGATTTTTTTCTTGCTTGGTGTTTTTGAAAGCTTCTTCAATTATGAGTGGCATTAGCAATTTGCCTCTCAAAAGTAAGACTCCGTTCCATAGAAGAATCAGTTTTCATAAAGAATCACAAAGCTCATTTGCCATTCTCAAACCTTCACTAAGATTTTTCAAATTGAATGTCATGTTTCCAGTGCCTAATGAAGCCTTGTCTTCAATTGGAGGTGAATTTTACATTTCTTCCAAGTCGGTTTCAGTCAATCTTTATCTTTCGATTCAAGCAACTTCTGAATGTTACTTGATTCTATCGGTTCGAACCCATCCCGTCCCATTCCATTCGCAATTTCGGCAATCTTTGCAGTTGAAATTTAAATTTCCACAGATTCTTCATCATTTTCCATAGTCAGAACAGGCCACAGTTTTTTCAGCCTGCTTTCAATTTGTAAAGGTTAAGTTCTTCCACTGATTGTTTCATGTTTAAGATACATTTTGCTTTGCAAAATTTCTTCCAGCACACCTTAATATGTCAGGATCACATTTCATATTATCCAATATGATTTTGAAGGTTCGTTTTATGTAATAGAGGTTGAAGGCCTGGATTATTCGTTGGTCGATGGGTTGAAGCAAAGACATCGTGTTAGGAGGTGTTTGCGAGGATGACCCGGTGCATTGTCCAAAACTAGAACAGCTTTATAGTCTAAATTCTTTTTTTCAATAAATAAATTCCAACTTCTAAAACTGAACAATTCCGGAATCAGTCACGAAATATCGCGCTTGTAGCCCACACTTACTTACTAGCTCGCCAAAATAATGACAATCTGTACAGCAGGAGCGCTCAAACGATCGCGAATGCTTTTTGAGTAGATCTCCAGAAGAAAAAAAAATTTTAAGAAGTAGGTAACTAAACTACAAAAATTTATTAGGTAATGAAAAAACACTCTGCTAGCGGCAAAAGTCGGCTTTATCAAAGGAACGCGCGGTACTTGTCAAAGAAAAGCCGCGTTTTTTATTCTTGCCACTTTGACGGGAACATTCGAGACTTTCGTTCACGCCGATATAAATGTTGCGCCTGCAAGAATTGGAGTCATTCTCAATTGTATTTTGAAGGCAATAAATACTACGTCGACACAAAGTTTTGCATTAAATAGTACAAAATGAGTACAGCGAACAAATCTAAAACGTATCATTTCAATAACGATTGGTAGGAAGAATTTTTCTTTTGTATGGTGAAAGATAAGTGCATTTGGCTTATTTGTCGTGCGTCAGTTGCAATACTTATGCGTGGTAACTTAGAGAGGCATCATAAAACGGTTCATAAAAGCTATGAAGAGGATTTTACACCACAGAGTGAATTACAAAAAGTACGTGATTTGATATCTTGTTTGATAAAAGAACAAACCATGTTCACAAGACCAGCCAAACAATCTAAAGCTGCTACGATCGCGTCTTTTAAAATATCTTAAATATTGGCGAAACACAAGAAACCATTCGAAGATGGATCGGTTGTGAAGGAAGCATTTATTGAAGCGGGTGAGACTTCATTTGGAGATTTTAAAAGTAAAACAGAAATCATGTCTGCTATTGGAGAACTTCAGTTATCTCGTACTACTGTCACAAGACGTATTGAAGTCAAGAATGATATCATGATATCATGAAATGTACATACTTTTCTTTACAGTCCGACGAATCCACCGATATGACAGACACTACCCAGCTGTGTATTTTTATTCGGATGGTATTCAATGACATGTTGGCCGAGGAAGAGTTTTTGACAATCATTCCTCTGAAGGGGAAGACATGTGGCGGAGATATATATGTCGATTTCTTCAATTTTGTAAAAAACTACAAACTACCAGTATATAAATAAGTATGCATTACAACCGATGGAGCACCAGCAATGACTGGAAACAAAAACGGTTTTGTGGCATTATGTCGAGCTAATGAAGATTTTCCTTAAATTTTTTCATTCCATTGCATTATACATCAACAAGTTTTGTGTTCAAAAGTTTTGAACACGGAGGAAATTATGGGTATTGCAACAAAAATTGTGAATTCCACCCGTGCACGTAGCTTGCAATGGTGACTCTTTAAGTTGCAGTTGGAAGATAGAGAGTCAGCTGAGCACTGACGTCAGGTGGATGAGTCGCAGAAAATTCCTAGAAAGGTTTCAAGAATTATTGCCCGAAATAACCGTTTTCCTAGACGAAAGAGATGATGACACTCAGACGTTGAAAAACGAAAAATGGCTGACTGATTTGGCATTTTTGACTGACATTACAATGCACTTAAACACCATCAACTAAAAAAAAAACTATTATTGAGATGATTGGCGCAGTAAACGCATACAAAAGTAAATTGCTACTTATGGTACATCAACTGAAAAGAAAGGATGTGAAACATTTTCGGTCTTTAAAAGCAAGGATTCCTCAGTTGAATTATGACACGTATGAGGCTGAATTATCAAATATTTTGGGACAATTCGTAATACGTTTTTATGATTGCAGTAAATTGGCAAATATAGCATCATTTATGAGTTATCCTTTTAATGTAAAAATATTGAGGAATTAGCTACTGAAATAGCAAGTCAGTTTAATATGAACTCATGTTCTGTTGAACATGAGTTGGTGCAGATTATATCAGATATACATCTCGAAGCTACAGAAGTTGATACAAATTTCTGGTGTTTTATAACTGAAGATAAATATCCGAATCTAAGGCAAATCGACCTTCAACTGACGGCATTGTTTGGGTCAACTTACTTGTGCGAGTCTGCATTTTCTGAAATAAAGATAATTTAGTCACAAATATCGCAATCGGCTAACTGACGATCAGTGCCACGCTTCAACATCTAAAGTCATTCCTTAGTTAAGTTTAACCCCTTATGTAACTTTTTTGTTTTGTAAGAACCAATAAATTCGCAATTTTGAACAACTTTGAGCTTTTTCATTGATACTATAGAGAAGAACCTAACTAAACCTTACCCGAATCTTGACTAAAATAATATATATTGTGCGGAAATCTAATATCTATATACGCTAGGTTCACCCTACCTAGGTAGGTAGGGTGTATCGTGTATGTACGACAACCCTGCATCACACATACTTGTAGCCTCTCAGAGTCGATTGTAAGTGTAGTCTAGAAATATTGAGGTAGATCGCCAGCAGTTCAAGTACGAGCACCCGTGCTGTAGAGCATCAGTGGTTTAATGACACAATCATTATATGCATTGGAACATAGCAGCAGTGTAACGAAATGAATGTTTAGTTTGGAATTCTATTCCAGAACAGTAAAGTTTCGTCTGCATTAGATACATGATCAGTTTCGTATCCTCCATCAGCTACTAGATTTGCAAATTCTTCTGGATATCTTTCTACTGCAGCAGTGCAGCAGTCTACTGCAGATCCAGCTTCTCCAATGATTTCAATGCTATGCAATTATTGTCGCATCATACATTTATTGAATCAACATTCCGATGCCTGAAATCCTCCACTACCACAACTATCACCAGATTTGCCGGCTCTGTTGCTTAGAGGATATGATGCTCATCCCCTGCGCAGCCTTACTTGGGTTCAATCCCTACAAAGTCAGTGTGATTTTCCGGATTCTGGGAATCGCTTGAGTGTCTATCTTTCGGAGGAGATGTAAAGCTGTCGGTCCTGTCTACCAGAGATGTGTTGGACATTAAAGATCTCTTCCCTCGGCATGAGGGGGTTAGATTAGTGGGGTGACAAAATTCCCCAGTGTGTCATTGGCCGATAGGCAGAAATAGAGTACGTTGAAGGAATAACAAACAAACAAACCACCAGATTCTTTTAAATTTGAGTAGAAACGCTTTACCTTCTTCCGGATCATTGGACCACTCAGGGAAGTGACAAAGACATTTCCATTTTTTTATTACCGGATCACGAACAATTTTCGCTGACAGTCAAGTTAGAGCTACAGACGACCTTCTTTTATTTGAGATTTTTTATAGATGGTAGAGTTGATTCGTTAATATTAAATGAGCGTAATATGGATGCAAACGACTCTCCAAGGCGTAAACGATCAAGCATTTCTATTTTCACTTTAAGCGTTAACACTGATTATTTTCGTTTCGAAAGTCGTTTTTCAATTTTTTTAGGCGACATTATGAATTAAAACGCAACGGTATGAACCTATTACTCATTCATATGAGTAATAGGCAAAGTGGCTTTCACCAAAGGACGCAATATCCAATAAGTGGTATTTAACAACAACAATTTCACTTTCAATCCTGGAAAAACCTTCTTCATGCTATTTGCAAGCTACTCAAATCACTTGCCAGTTATCGGAACTCTAGAAGCTCGTTTGGGAAACGAACTAATCTCAATCAAAAGAGTGGAAAAGCTCAAATAATTTGGGGATTATTATCGATTGCCATTTAAGGTGGGATCATCACATTAATTCGGCAATAAAGAAATTGAGGGCTTACTACCACTATTCCGGGTTTGTAAGGGCTTCTGCGATATTGTCCAGTTGCGCATATTGTATTTATCCCTAGTCCAGTTGGTGATCTGTCAAGCCAAGAACATTTAATATACTACCCTTCGAGCTGGGGGTAGTTGGTTCTTTTGTCATGTTCAGGAGGAGGGTTCATCAGTGGATACTATCCTTACCTCTTGCGCTCGTCACTGATTTCATTGATTTAAAAATATTTAGTGATTCACGAACCGCGATGCACAGTTCTCTTGGTTTCATCATATTTCTTTTTTTCGTTTACGATCTGTGATTATATGATTTATAATTTTTGGACTCATTTTGTTTATATTGTGAATTTTTCTTCATATTTTGTTCTTAGGAATTTTATTTGCTTGTATGATTTGATTTTTCTTCCTTGGTTGTTAATCGCAGTTGGTTTTATTTTTTGGCACACTGTTTCAGCTTCAAACTTAGGTATATAGATACAGCTATGTTATACTTATACAGCTTGTTAGGTCTAATTTAATTTGCTTCTAATGAAGCTTGTACAAGGATATTATCCTTCAAAGATTCTCTGGGAATCCAGCTTTTGTCGTACATATTATAAGTTTCACACATATTCCTATTTTTCTTTATTCAATCAATCTAGTATTCAAGTTGAAGAGGAAATGGTGTTACTCAACATTAGTCTTATTATTATTTTGAATAGAGATATTTATTATTATTATAATTATATACTTTATGCATTGAGTGAGCGACCTTAGCTTTACTCAAACATTTTCAATATTTAAACTATCACAAACAACGACCGCGGCGAGGGCGGCTTATGTCAAAGGAAAAGCCGTACCAATGCAGCGGCGATATTATTTTAGAACATATTCTAGACGTAGTAGTAATAGGGTATATTTTACTTTTACGCGTTTACAGAGAATACCGAATCCTATTTATTAAGACATATAGGGGTTTTACCCCGACCAGTTGCCCATATATCTGTTCATGCAATCAAACTGATTTCATGAAAAATATAAATCCACCACTCGGTAATTAATACCATTGCCAGGCAATGATTGTAATCAAAACATATCCTGGAGTAATTATATATTAGGATAACGTTAAATGTTATGAGAATATATCAATCTACCAGAATATATACTATAGCATCATCAGACAATGATATCAATGTACCAACGAGTAGTGTCAGAGGCTTTCTCCCGGAAAAATCCAGTGTACGGACCTTAGTCAAGTAACACTGAATGTTACTCATTAATAGTTTCCTTTGTGTGAAGTGGTGAACGATCGAATAGAATACTGCTCTGAATATAAATATGACAAAATTGTCAGTTAATTATATTACATTTATATAAACGAATAAATAAAATATGAAATGAGATTCTGAGCAGTATAAACTAAAGAGAAAACCTATGACTCTACCTCATTATTATTTTCGGAAAGAAACCTACCAAGAATATTACAAGATTTGATGACTGTTATCTTTTGTAACTGTTCAAACAAATTTTTCTTCAGACCCAAAATCTCAATACTTTTTTAAGATTTCTAGGAATAACGCCTGTTGTAGAAATAATAATCGGTAGAATAAATATTTTCTTCATTTTCCACATTTTTTAATCTCGTCGCCAAGCATCATATATTTAGAAATTTTTTCATTGTATTTATTTTGAATATTATGTGTGTCGGGTATAGCAATATCAATTATATATGTTATTTGATTCTGTTTATCATTAAGAACGATATCTGGTCTATTGTGTTTTACAGCTCTGTTGCAAAGAACTGTTTTATCAAAATGAAGTTTATATTTGTCATTTTCACAAATAATCTCAGGTTCATATTTGTGAAATTTTTTCTTTGGGAATTAGGTCATGTTTAATTCCTAGATTAAAGTGAATGATATTAGCGACGGCATTATGTCTTTCCAAATAATCTGTTGAAGCAAGGACTGAGCAAGATGATAATATATGAAAAACTGTTTCTGAAGAACAGAAACATCTACGGCAAGAATCATCTATATTTTGTTTGATGATGTGTTTTCTATAATTCCTCGTGAAAACAACCTGATCCTGGATCGCAATTGCCAAGCCTTCTGTTTCAGCAAACAATTCTCCAGATACTAACCATTTATTCGATGCAATTTCATCAATATAATCATTTTTCAATTCTTTAGGGTGCTTTCCGTGTAATTCCTTCTGCATCCAACTTTCTCCTTTAGAATTATCATCAAATATATCAAAATCTACCTTTTGCATTGTCAAGTTCAGAGGTGTAAGATTATAATCTGAAGCAACAACAATATCATGTAACTTAGACGTTCTCTGTTTATCATGAAAATGGGAACGTAGATGAAAAATCTGTTTACTATGAAGATTATTCAAATCAATTAATCCACGACCTCCAAGATGTCTAGGTAGTGTAACTCTCTGAACAGCTGACTTTGGGTGATGCTTATGATATTTACAGAGCATTTTCCTCGTTTGACATTGTAATTCATTTAGATCAGTTTTAGACCATTTAATAATTCCAAAAGAAGATGAAAGAATAGGAACAGCATAGGAGTTGATAGCTCTGAAAAGGTTTCTACTAGTTAAATAACTCTTGATGATAATTCTAAGTCTTTTGTTATATGAACTTCTAATATTTTCTTTAGTGCTGCTATGGTTAATTGTCTTCTCTTGACAAAATCCAAGATATTTATATGTATCTCCTTGATGCATTGGCTCGATTTCGATATTGGAAATCTTTATATAATCAGAGGTGATCTTTCCTTTTTCAATAGAAAGATTTTTACATTTTGGAAGCCCAAATTTCATATGAATATCATTCGAATAGTTGAAAGTAATCTCAAGTAGACTTTTTAAATGAGATCTGGTTCCGGCATATAATTTAATATCATCTAAATAAATTAAGTGACTTAATTTGAATTCAGTTAATAGACTCTTTATTTTGAAGCCAAAACTAGTAGCATTTAATTCATGAGATAATGGATTGAGGCAAAGACAAAACCAAAGAGCACTTAAAGAATCACCTTGAAAAATGCCTCTTTTAATTGGAATTACTTCGGATTTTAACGATTGTTTTGAAATATTTAAATGAAGATTGGTTCTCCAATTTTCATTACAAATTCAAGAATATGACGAAGTGTCTTATCAATTTTATAAATTTCCAAAATTTCTTGAAGCCATGAATGGGGAGAACTATGAAGGCTGTATGAATATTTCTCTTCTTAGTTTGAGCTTGATTCAAAGCAACAGAATCAATTACAAGTTGCTCTTTAGTACCAAGGTGTTTTTTCTACATCCTTTTGATGTTCGGAAAGAATATTATAATTCTCCAAATGTGCATAAATTTTTGGGTAATACATGCAGTTAGAATTTTATATATTGTTGGAAGGCAAGTAATTGGTCTATATTGAGACGGATCAATCACTTTTCGGTTTTAAATAAGTAATTCCTTGTGTGAAAAAAAAAATATATATATATATATATATATATATATATATATATATATATATATATATATATATATATATATATATATATATATATATATATGTACCGACTAGATCCAAGAATGAAGAAATCTTTATCCGCGAATATAGGGTCGCATTTTTGTATCCGCAAATAGTGAAAATGTGAATGTAGAAAGCGCGAATGAGGAGCTTTTACAGTATTATTTAGCTTGTTATTTTACTGATATTTCATGCTCGTCTACAATAACATTGAGCATTATGGATATTAGAATAGACGAGCATAAAAATCAATAACACTTATGAAGTTCAGGCTTTAAAAAAAAGTTATCAATGAAACGACGTCAACAATAACTGAATAATCATTTCCAAAGGAAAAATAATTTTCAAATGAAAATTCTCTATATCATGATTTCGAATTTATTTTTCATGATTTCGACTGATTTATTGTAATATTCTTGGGGTTCCCGATTTTCTAGTTCCACGAAGCCATTCTAATCCACCGCCATTTTGTCATATTCTCTCACCTTCGCTTACCTATTCACAATTTAACAAATATAGAGGGGCAAACATATTCACACGCGAAATAAGAACGGCAAGGCAGATGTCCTGAAAAAAACCATTATTGGTGAGCCCGTTCGGAGTGCCTCTGCGATTGGTCGAAACTCCAACTTTTAATTTACATTCCACTTCTGTGAAAGGAATTTAATATGCAGTCAGCCAGTTCCCGGTTCCTGCGTTTTTTTCGCTCGCAGATCCGCCAGGATAAGAAGGAATAGGCTTGGATAACCGGACCGGAAGTTCAGAGGCGGTGTCGTACTCATATCGTAATAAGCGGTACAGTCCGTGGAGAATTTCTGCTGAGCTGGGATGTCGACTATGAAAAGAGCTTCCGAAGGGCCGGAAGAATTATATACATATTCATTCTTTTGAGGATGGTTGGAGTAAAAGTGACTTTGCACAATTTTCGTTTATTCTGATAGAATGTAAGAAGAGTGAAAGGTTTCAAACTTCTTTTTCAAAGACGTATAAGTTACAGTTTTTTAAATAAGTGACTGTTTATGAAAGAAGTCAATAAACAGTTTTCATTTTTTAATTAATAATAATACACACTGGGCAGAATTGGAGAGACCAGTAATATTGATGATTCATTTATTTTATGGAAATTCATTTCCAACGAAGGTAAAATAAAAACTGTTTCAAACTTTCCACAATTTTATTTTAACAAAAACGACTGGTTTCGACAGTTAGATCATTTTCATGTAGTCAACTACAATGAAGGCGAAAATGAACTTACTTATACAGGGTATTCCATGTTGAGTGGCCTATAAGACGTTTATGGAGAACTAATAATGCAATCGTTCTGAAATTTTGGTGGTTGATTCAGCTGTTTAGAAGCTCTTTTTCTAGAATATTTTTACCCCAATGGCACTCCCGGTTATACCGGAAGTGTATGCCAACTTTTGTTATTCCAATTACAAAAACACCTGACACATAAGTCTAGCTTGCTTTGTTCATGAAACATCCTAGTTTTACTTGAAAATTGATTTCTTGCTTTTTGAAAAAATTGATATATCTCGAGAACGTCGCGAGCTAATAAAATAATGAGAGCTGTTTTGCAAATAAGAAACCATACGGAACATAACTTATATCCGACAGAATCTCAGACAGTATACAGAGTGCTCGTTTTTTCGCCTCACATTTCGAAACGAAGAAACATTGAAAAATACGGTTTTTCAAACTGTAACCCAATTTTTTTTCAATTCATTAGATTCACCGTAAAAACTAAATGAAGTTCTCCGTACATACCCATGCATTTCAAGTTTTCAGGTTATGACGAAAGAACGAATTTTACGTACCTACCGAAAGTTGGCAAAGGTGGCTTAGATTCCTGCACAAGCATAGAAAGTTCCCAGAACATTAACAAATAACTGTCTTTTTGTCATTGGATAATTGATAAACTGCAGTTGTTGTCGAATTTCCAGAGTCAAATTAAAAAATATCAAAACGAATTAAACTCTATTTTCCAAAATTACATAATATTTGTTCAAAGTGATGACCATTTACTTCTAGACATATTTCTACTCGACGCATAACACCCTGTAATGTGGCTCGCTTCAATTCCTCCACATCCAACTGCATGAAAGCATTTTGCAGTCTATTATGCAAATCATATCTGGAACAAAAATCAGTGCTGCTTCTCGACCACCAAATTGTGATGTTGATCAATTTTTACAGTACATGGAAAACATGATGATTAGTTTCCCGAAATCGCATTTGATCTTGGGAGATATGAATATCAATCTATTAGACAGGTGCTCGAATATGGTTATAAACTATAAACATACGATCGCCTTCAATAACTTCGAATTGAAAAACAAAATAAACGCTGAAAATTGGACCAGAGAGGTAGCAAACCACACGAATGGTAGCACAATTGATCACGTAATTACTGATAACGGAAATCCCACAATAAATGCCATTGTATTCGAAAGCAACGTACTTTCTGACCACAAAATCGTCAGGATTAACTAAAAAGAAAAAAAGAAGGGGAATACGATAAAGAAATCTGTGAACTATAAAAAATTTGTGAAATTGTTCAAAAATAAGGCCGACGGTAGAGTGGTGGAGTCCTTTCAAGAACTTATAAACATAATTCAACAGTGTAAACAGAATTCGGAACGCGTTAGTAAACCAATAAAAAGTAAAAAAAGAATACCTGGGAGACTCAAAAACTTTTGGACTTGATTAAAAAACGAAATTTGGCCTATAAAAGAAAAAGTGAAAATGCTGATAGTGTTGTGCTAGAGAACGAGTTTCGTGAGCTGAAAAATAAGGTTTCAAATACAATAAAATCCTTCAAAAACCAACATTTCAAAACCAAATGGTCCAAAGCCGGTAATAACAGTGGGATTTCATCAATTCGGTACTAAGTAATAAGAAAAAGGAGCTGAACAATGTTCCATGCTTATTGGTTGTAGATGAAATGGTAAGTGATCAAAATACAATTGTAAATGAGTTAAATTTTCATTTCGCAAATGTTGGAGAGAATATAGTGAGGGCCGGTAATTCCGAAATCGAAGCTCTACCGAAAGAGTCCAGAAATCGACTTAAATTCGAAGAAATCTATTTGGAGAACACTGTATTTGTACAACCTATAGGTACTAACGATATAAAAGAAGTCATTAAACAACTAAAAAAAAAAATTCTGCTGCAGGTCACGACATGATATCCTAAACATTGAAAGTGAATTGATTCCAATACTTGTCGGACTTACCAACAAGTGTTTCAATACCGGTGTATTTCCACAGTAGTTGAAAGTTAGCAGAATAAAGCCAGTTTTCAAGGGAGGGAATAAAATAAGCATGTAAAACTACAGACCAATTAGTGTAGTCAATGTGTTCTCAAAGATCATAGAGTCTGTGATAGAAAAACGAATGCTATCCTACTCGCAGAAAACTGTTGATGTGGACGAATATCAATATGGATTCATAAGAAATAGTAATACTTTGAGTGCAACGATGGATCTCAGAAATCGCATTATAATTGAATTGGAAAAGGGGAATGTTGTTATTGTTCATTGACTTAAAAAAGGCGTTTGATGTTGTCAGTTTAATGATCCTATTGAAGAAAGTAGGGGTAAAATTTTCAAACTGAGAGAGTCATATTAAGTTTATAGAAACCAATATGTAAGACTGGGGGATAATGCTAGCGACATTTGCAAAAATGAGTGGGGTGTGCCTCAAGGGTCAGTCCTCGGGTCGTTGTTATACTCGATCTATGTCATGAGTTTGAGGCGTGCTGGGCTTGAGGGGCGGTATTATACCTTTGCAGATGATACTGTTCTGCTATACAGTGCATCAACCTCTGAAGAGTTGGAATCTCTTGTTAATACGGATCTGAAACGGTATATGAGCTGGCTTCTGTGTAATAAACTGAAAATAAATATAAACAAAACCAAATTCATGCTCTTCAAACAGAAAAACAAGATATTTCGTACTCTTCAGGTAAAGATGAATTATATGTATATCGAACAGGTAGAAAAAATCCAATACTTGGGGTTGATAATTGATGATAATCTAACTTGGAATGGTCATACTGATCATACAATGAATAAAGTTCTACCTATGATAGGGGCCATTTATAGGAGCAGAAGCTATCTTTCACGTAAAAGCAAAATAAATATATCCAATTCATTTTTAGATATTTAATTCCGGTGTGGGGTGACCACGATGATGAAAATGCAAATGTTATGTTCGTTTTAATTTGACCTGGTACCAGTGCTCAAAGCACTGTTAGAGATTATGTTGTTATAGTGATAAGTTCTGTTGGAGCTTGTAACAATAAAGATCCATTACTATTATAAGTCACAGATTCAGAATAAATTTCGACTTTCAGCGTTCCCCAAATATAAAAATTAATAGGCTATATGTCAGGTGACCTTGGAGGCCTCAAAGATGGAACGCTGCTTCCGATCTATCTATCAGAATATCAGTTAAAATTCGATAATTTTCATTTCGTGTGATGAGCTGGTGCGAGTTGGTACCAACAACGTCTTGATTTAGCTTATGATAAAGTGCCAACGAAGTAACTCACTACCGTCCTCAAAATCCCCATATAAAGTTCACCATTCAAGTTTTCATCATACACAAAATACCAAAATCTGTTGTTCTTCAAAATAGCAAATACATCAAAAGTAAATTTATTTCGAGGATTTCTTTCCCTTGTAATATGAGGATTGTGGTTGGTCCAAATGTGTGAGTTATTCCGATTAAAAACCCCTCCATTAGAAAATTTGGCCTCATCCGTCCAGATAATCCTTTTGAGAAAATCGGGATCCTCTTGTGCTCTGAGACGAAGAATCTTACACAGTTCTATTCGAAGCTGTGGATCCCAGCAGTAGAGTTTGAACCAATGAAAATTTATAAGGGTGCAGTTTATGTTTTTTAGAGTTCTGCGAATGCTACTATGAGGTAAATGCACTGCTATTGCTAATGATACACGTGGATTAACATCAAAATAAGATAGAACGCCAATTTCATTGTCTTCATTGTTGACTACAGTCGATGAAGATGATGTCTTATTCTGGACCCTTTCAATCAAAAGAGAATTTGTAATGTATCTCCTGAAGTTTTTAGCTGTCATAGATCTTCAACTTGGATATAATTCGTTAAATCTCCTACTACTCACATTACGTCTCTCATCTCCATGAATGAAAAATAAATTAAGTATTTGCTCATTTGTGTAGCTAGCCTTTCTGTTCGAATTAATTCGACTGACAGTTAAAACAAATAGTTTGAAGGAATTGACCCAATTCCCACCAAAATTTTTACTGAATTTTTATTTTTTTTTTATTTTGTTATTTATGCTCAGAAGCCTGTCTATCCTCTGGGATATGTCTATGCACGTGCAGAAATCTAAGCCTCCTTTGCCAACTTCAGGTAAGTACGTGAAATTCGTTTTTTCGCCATAACTTGAAAACTTGAAATCTCAAGTGCGGCGTATGTATGGGAACTTCATTTAGTTTTTTACGGCGAATCTAATGAATTGAAAAAAAAATGGGTTACAATTTGAAAAAACGTAGATTTCGATGTCTCTTCGTTTCGAAATGTAAGGGGGAAGAAAGAACACTCTCTATATTGACTGGGATTCAGTCGGATATGAGTTATGTTCCTCATGGTTTTGCAAAACACCTTTCATCATTTTAGTAACTCACGCCGTTCTCGAGATAACGAATTCATTCAAAAAGCATAAGATCGATAATTTTCAAGTAAAACTAGGATATTTCATGAACGAAACAAGCTAAACTTATGTGTTAGGTGTTTTTGTAATCGGAACAACAAGTGTTATCGAACCTGTCATCAATATATAGGATGTTCTATATTGAATAACAAAGTTGGTATGCACTTCTGGTATAACTGGAAGTACCATTGAGGTGAAAATATTTTGGAAATAGAGTTTCGGACCAGCTGAATCCACTACCAAAATTTCAGAATGATAGTATTTTTAGTTCTCCATAAAGGTCTAATAGGCCATTCAACTTGGAATACCTGTATAATCTGCTCTTTTCATAATCATTGACCTCCCAGTTTTTCAAATTTCGAACAGTCTCTTCCGAACCTTGTTCACGGTAGCTGGCTGGTTTTGCTGGCTTCTTAACCTTCTCTTGATAATGTCGCAGACATGTTCGATAAAATTGAGTTGTGGATATGTGCAAGTCACTCCATTGAAGTGATTTCGTGATCTTGAAAGTAGTTCCTAATGATAGAGCTTGGTGAGATCTGATGTTATCATGCATGAACAAAAAATGTTCACCCATTTTTACTGTATTGATACAACATGCTCTTCTAAAATGCCTAAAACGTATTTCTGAGCACTCACGGTTCCATTATTTTCGATGACCTAATCAGTGTGGATGTTTAAAGCAATTCCTCGGCTCACCATTATTGAACCTTCACCAAAATCATGGGTAGGTAAAATGTTGCACTGGCCGTATCTCTCATTTAGACGTCAGTACACTAAAGAAAGTCAATAGCTATGAAAAAGACAAAATCTCGACTCATCTGTAAAGTAAACTCTCTCTTAGTCAGCTTCTAACCAATTATTTCCTGGCAAAATTCCTTCAGGCTCTTCGATCTTCTGTGGTTAGAGCTGAGCCTCGAGCTGCAACCCAAGCCCCCAAACCAAATTCCACTCTACTATTTCGCCGAGGCTGCATTTGAAGATGCCTAGCAGTAGTGAACTGTTGTCTCAACGAGGAAATTCTTGAATAACGGTAATGGATCGCCGTTGTTGAGCGAGGTCGTCCTTGCCAGGACTCCTTTCATGACTAACAGACTCCCAGTACCTGCGGATCCTTCTGAAAACTATAGATCACCCTCCATTCCAAAAGTAACCAAACTTTTTCAAAAAACAGTACTACTAGTGCCATCTGTTGTGATATTGTACCAGTCGATAACTTGGTACTTCATTGACAGCTGTTAAAAATTTCATGACCTTTGTATGTAAGCAACTTGAGTTATTGCTTCATGTTTGTTAGTATGTTTAGTACATCAGTCGGAATATGAGTTTTACAAAGAGCTACAATTGAATTATGTGTTAACCCGGCGTTGGTGTGGTGAACTTATGTTACATGTTTGGTGTTGTCGGGTGAAATTCACCCCATTTGGTTTTTCGTGTGAAAAAATTATTTTCACAATTTGTGAAAATGAACGAATTTGATAATTGACTGCGTTAACAGACACCATATTCTTTCAGAAAAAAGTGCATTTGATTCACCCACCTACAAAATATAATAGAGAAAAAAATGTTCACGACATAATTTTAATGAAAAAAAACATACATTTCTTCGGTTCAGAATATAAAAAAAACGTATTCATTCAGTAGAATCTGAATATTAAATGAACAACAATATATGATTCAATCAAAGAGAAAAACGCTAATTAAAAATAAATTTTGACATAGAATAAGACTATGCTCCAAACACAAAAAAACTTCACATTTGGCACACTTCTTTTGGCACTTCCTATCTTTACCTCTGAGGCACATTCCTCATCTTCTAATAGTTTTCTGACGTATTGGCTCTCTTTCATTCGGTTCTAATTCGTTCCCATTCAATGAAGATTTGATTGAATTTTTCAATTGCTCAGGCAACCTCTCATTATATTTACGAGACAAAAGATGCTTTTGCACAAGCTGCAAAAATCTATTATCTCAGGTTTTTTCGGTCCTCCAGTTCTTTCAGCTATTTTATCGTAGTGGTGAAGCGTGGAGGCAACCAGTACTAGTTTTTTCTTCTTTGGTATATGTGATAATATGGTAGTGTCCTTTTGAAAACCAAATTAAGTAGAAAAGACTTCTCGATTTCTAGTATCTACGAACGCAGGTAGAGGTTCAGCGTTATTTTTTCTTATGGTGCCAACGGAAGTAAGTTTGTGATTTTTCAACTGATGGGTCATCAACGGAAAACTGGTAAACCAGGTGTCGAGAGTCACACTTCGGTAAGTTTGACTGATGGGTGCCACTAATCTGTCAACAATATCGACCGGTGAATAAGATACTTTGAATGGGCCATCTTGTTGTTAACCTGCATATGGTTCCATATTTACCAAGTAATATGAATTTGCATCAACTATGGCGAATATTTTCATTCCGTACTTTGAAGGTTTATTTGGCATATATACTCGAAAAGGACATCGATCACGAAATGCAGGCAGCTGTTCATCTATGGTGACGTACTCGCTAAGAGAATAAGCGCCTTGACAGTTTTCAACAAACTTAGTGAACAATGCTCTAATGTGGGTGAATTCATCAATTTGTAGCCTAATTTATCTATTTTCAGAGTTATCAAAACGCAAGCATCTGAGTACTAATTGAAATCTTTGCAGATACATAATGATTATATGTACTGAATACATCAATACCCAAACCAGTAGATTTTCATACGTCCTTTAGATTCAAACGATTCGTTTTGTACACCCCAGATAAGAAGAGGAGACCCAAAAAAGCACGAAGTTCGGCATCATCCACTTCTTTGACCACATATTTGTGATGATCATCATAAAGATCCCGAATAGTAGCCAGACGCTGATTGGTATATCTTATAATACTAGTAATAATTACCTAATCAAAAAAAATATCGAAGCATTCTTCAGCTGTTTTGCGCAGCAGGCCGTACTACTGAGAACTCAACCCTAATTATGTTTTCCGATCTGGTTCGTGCAGCTCGGTTAGGACAAATTTTTAACCACATGGGTTTTTTACGTCTTCCGATGAAACAATTTTCTGATGACGTTGTATTAGATGATGTTGTTTGATTATCATCTTGTTCATCTTCTGAATGAACGCCTCCGTCATTGTCAACTTGTTCTGAATCCTCTTCCTGTTCTGATAATATCACCTAAAAACTAACTCCACATCACTAAACATACATGTATGACTTGAAGAAAAAAAATAGTGTGGTGGGGTGATTATCACCAAAATTGTCTATAATCGATAACGTCAGTGGTGTTGTGGGGTGAAAATCACCAAGTCGAACTTCGCATTCAAATAACAAATATGTTAACTCACTTAGAGCTAAGAGGCAACCACAGAACAGACCCTAATGAGAAATAAAAACTCAGTGCTTCGACATAGGAAACAATATGGCCGTCTCTGCATAAAAACTAGCGCTACGCGTGCCATTATGGAAAACTAAACCGAAAGGTGCCTTATTTGAATTCTAGATTTCCCACGATCAAAGTAAACTTGACTGAAATGGGCATATGAACTAGTCTAATCGATGCAGAGTATTTCTGCCTCAATTAGACTGTTCAAAAATTGAGAAAATAATGAGTATTTTTTCACAATAACACTTTTATTTTAAAATAACAGAAATCTCTTGAACCATATATACAGAAAACATTTCCAAAAATAGAATAAATTCTTAACACATGTAAATCAAAAATATAAATCACATATCACAGAAAACAGGTACATTCTAACATTCAAAATAAAAAGAAATTCGGAAATATTGTCCCTCCTTTGCTTCCATTGGTCCCCCGTTGGGGGTAAACTGCCTTCACTGCCATCTTCATGGCAGTTACCCCATACTGCTTCTGAAAATTGAAAAAACGCAGAAATAACTCTTTCAAGAAGTTTTTATTTAAATTAATTTGAGATCACTGAAAATTGTTGAATATGGTAAAAATAGGCAATTTCATTACTTATCTTGGAAACTAGGGTTGCATTAATATTCCTGAAAGGTTCAATTGATAGGTTCATAGTAGAAATATGAACCAAATACATAAATAAGGTTCCGCACGCAGAACCTTAAGTGTAAGTTGGTGTAAAAAGCCCATTGTAACAAAAAAAAAACAATATATATTCTGAATTAAAAACTCAGAAAATTGAATAAATAATAACAATGTGTATATCACAAAATAAACATGAATTATAGATAACAAAGGGAATGTAGGATGTAAAGGACCCAAAAAATTATTTGGTCACAGATCAATTTCTTTCCCCATGAGTGTAAAAGGTGCATGGTGGAAAATAAATAATATTACAGACTAGAAAACATATTTGTAAATTATAAAAGGATATAAAAGCCCAGACAAAACAACATGTATAGCTTCCCCGACTGTATAAGATCGATGGCAAATAAATAACACGCACATAGTAGGGTGTGGATAACCCGCTCTTTAAAATCACAATAAACACCTATAATTGAATCCATCAAAGATTGCTGTCCTACTTGCTTCTGAACCTTTTGGATTTGCTTTCAGTTCCAGAAGTAACAGATTCCTCCTTTTTATCCTTAATGAATTTAAAAATTAGAAGACTAGTAGCCCTTTCAAAAATATCATCTTTCACAGAATGTTATTTACAAAAATCGAATTGAAAAAAATGAGATTTGTAAATATCTTTGAATCTCAAAGCAAGATTTTCCTGATGCCCCTGATTATTCAGGAAAAAGTAAGTTTATTGTGAATGTCTTCTAAGAATTGAGAAACTTTTAC
The DNA here is from genome assembly GCA_013387265.2 of Cryptolaemus montrouzieri. Lineage (NCBI taxonomy): Eukaryota > Metazoa > Arthropoda > Insecta > Coleoptera > Coccinellidae > Cryptolaemus > Cryptolaemus montrouzieri. The sequence continues at coordinate 31,975,904 of JABFTP020000001.1, forward strand.
TGAAGGATACAATAACTTAGACAAAAAAAAATAAAATAAAGGTGTGCTGTTGTTGAGGCACTTCGCAAAAAAGTTCCTCGTTACATACTTGACATTCTGGGACTGTAATTTTTCACAAAAGGTATCCTGCCACATAATAGGTAGCGTAATTCTCAGTTATAGGAGTTGGTACATTTCCAAAGATCTCATTATATTCTTCATGAACAGAAGGTTCTGAATCCTCAGAATCAGTGAGTATGTTCTGTGAGTCAGTCTGCAAAAAAAAGACAAAACATTCAAATTCTCACAGTCATCTCTTTTACGATTTCCATTGATTAGGGGCGATGTTAAGCCATTTATGTTTTCAAAGCAGCAATAAACTGGTGGCAAGTAGGGTTTGTGTTTCCTACACTATGCTGTTTAATAATACAAAATAAATTTTCTAAAGGATCCTGGTTGAAGGACCGTAATGAAAAATACAAGAGAATTTCTAAACTTGAGTCTAAGACACCAGCAACGGAAACACCTGAAAAGAAAATGAAAACTTTGACATTGACAGACATTTGACAATTCATTTAGCGTCGATTGAAGTTTGATCGAATGAGTTTGACACTTGACGTGGTTAAATCAGTGCCATATATATCTATTATGGGAGGACTAGATAGATAGGTGAGGGGTCGTGAGGGGGTGTTGAATGTTTTGGTCGGTAACTCGACCTTCTTACTAGGGTCTATTCTGTGGAGGCAACTGAGACAGCAATATTCAGTTCAACATTTGAACGTACTGAAGAGGTGGGGGCGTTGACAGTCTCCGTATTTTTGTGATGCGCAATTGAATAACACTCTGGGTGATTTTAACCCCACCACACCAACACCCGGTTAAACTTGGTGAATATTCTACGGAAACTCACCTAATGCTACAAACCACAGAACAGACCCTAATAAGAAGGTCGACTTACCGACCAAAACATTCAACAGCCCCTCATGAACCCTCACCTATCTATCTAGTACTCCCATAATAGATATAGATGGCACTAATTCAACCACGTCAAGTGTCAAACTCTGTAATCAAACTTCAATCGCCAATAAATAGTTAAATGTCTGTCAATGTCGAAATTTTCAGTTTCCTCTAAACCCTTTTATTTTATTTTTGCGGTTTGTGCTTCCAAAATCATTTTCTTCTCAGGTGTTTTCGTTTCTGGTGTCTTGGACTCAAGTTTAGTAATTCTCTTGAAAATTGATGGTAAGTAAATTGAATTTGTGAAGTTTTAGCCGATATTTTGTGCAACTTGAGCTTTGTTTGATTCTACGGTACCTAAATTGGATGATATACAATTCTTCCTAATTTTTAGGTTCACCTCTTTGGCGTGCGGCGGGAAAGGAGTATACCATAGAAGAGGAATGGCGAGGAAATAAAAGTAGCCGAGGAAGACTTTTTCGAGCTCTGAAAAGATAAGTTAATTTGAATTATATAAATTTTCGTGAGGTTCTCAACTTTCGAATTTGTCAGTATGACTTCTATAGGGGCGAAGTGCCCCAACAACAACACACTTTTATAACATTCAAGGAATTTTGTGATAATAAGTCTAAGTTAACGTATCCTTCAGTAAAAGTTTCTCAATTCTTAGAAGACATTCACAATAAACTTCACTTTTTCCTGAATAGTCAGGGGCATCAGGAAAATCTTGCTTTCAGATTCAAAGATATTTACAAGTCTCATTTTTCTAAATTTAATTTTTGTCAATTACATTTGGTGAAAGATGAAATTTTTGAAAGGGCTACTCTTCTAGTTTTTAAATTCATTAAGGATAAAGGAAGGAAACTTACTTCTGGAACTGAACGCAAATCCAAAAGGTTCAGAAGTAAGTAGGACAGCAATCTTTGATGGATTCAATTATAGGTGTTTATTGTGATTTTAAAGAGCGGGTTATCCTCGCCCTACTATGTGTGTGTTATTTATTTACCATCGATCTTATACAGTTGGTGGTACTATACATGTTGTTTTGTCTCGGCTTTTATACCCTTTTATAATTTACAAATATGTTTTCTAGTCTGTAATATTATTTATTTTCCACCATGCACCTTTTACACTCATGGGGAAAGAAATTGATCTGTGACCAAATAATATTTTGGGTCCTTTACACCCTACATTCCCTTTGTTATCTATAATTCATGTTTATTTTGTGATATACACATTGTTATAATTAATTCAATTTTCTGAGTTCTTTTTACTCAGAGTATATATTGTTTTTTCTGTTACAATGGGCTTTTTACACCCTGCTTACACATATGGTTCTGCGGGCGAAACCTTATATATATTTTTACTATGAACCTATCAATTGAACACATCAGGAATATTAATGCAACCCTAGTTTCCAAGATTAGTAATGAAATTGCCTATTTTTACCATATTCAACAATTTTAGTGATGTCAAATTCTTTTAAATGAAAACATCTTGAGACAGTTATTACTGCGTTTTTTTTTTCTATTTTTTAAACCAGTATGGGGTAACTGCCATGAAGATGACAGTGAAGGCAGTTCGCCCCCAACGGGAGACCACTGGTAGCAATGGAGGACCAATATTATGGTTGACAAAAATATTTAAGAATTTCTTTTCATTTTGAATATTAGAATGTACCTGTTTTCTGTGATATGTGATATATATTTTTGATTTACATGTGTTAAGAATTTATTTTATTTTTGGAAATGTTATCTCTATAAATGGTTCAAGAGATTTTTGTTATTTTAAAATAAAAGTTATATTGTGAAAAATACTCATTATTTTCACAATTTTGAACAGTCTAATTGCGGCAGAAATGATCTGCATCGATTAGACTAGTTCATATATTCCATTTCAGTAAAGTTAAATTCGATCGTGGGAAATCTAGAATTCAAAAACGGCGCCTTTCGGTTTAGTTTCCCATAATGGCACGTGTAGCGCTAGTTTCTATGCAGAGACGGCCATATTGTTTCCTATGTCGGAGCACTGAGTTTATACTTCTCATTAGGGTCTGTTCTGTGCTACAAACTGCATACGGTAATGATTGTCTATTCCGTGCGCAAGTGACTAGTGGTTCAATCGGGTAGAACGACCTGAATGATAACCAAAGATCAGGCCGTCCCAAAACTGAATTAACGAAAGAAAACATCAAAAAGTACATGAATTAATCAAAATATTATATAATCATCGTAGAAATTGATTGAAACGCAATTAAACATTTCTGAAACAACTCTATTCCGCATTTTGACCAAAGTGTTAGTCTCTACGAGGGTTAATTAGAGGTTTGTACAACCCACCGACGACCAAACATTTAATCGAATCGAGCATAGCAAACATACTATTTAAAGTCCTTGGAAGGACCAAACTTCTTGAAAACGATTGTCCCTGGAGACTGGTGGTGTTTTCAGTATGAGCCCGAAACAAAGCGGCAGAGTGCTGAGTGGGGAGCGGTGGATCAAGGAAAAGGATTTGTTTTTACGATTATGAAGGAATTATCCACATATTCGTCGTATTCGGCCAGAATATCATGAAACGGCAGTTGGACTCTATTGCACGATAATGCCCATTCCTAAACCACATTTAACGATGAAAAGAAAGCGGCACGATTCGACTGAGATCATTGAAAATGCGGTGACCGACGCGCTAAAGACCATTACAAAAAAAGAGATGGTGAAGTCGTTTGAGAACCTGTTGGCGCGTGCAAATTTGTTATCAATGCAGAAGGCGAATGCATTGATTCCTAAAAAAAGATTTGCATCAAAATTAATACTGGTTGTTTCTATTTTCAAAAAGTTTGGTTACTTTTGGAATGAAAGGGTATATCCGGAAATATCCGAAAAAAAACGTGTTAATAATTAGTTTCCTGCCAAAAATGAAATTTGAAATGTCGAAATTGTACATTAATTTCTCGTCGCAGTGTACATTCCTATGTAACTTCTATAAAAGTCATTAACAAGAATATTCCTGCCAAAAAATCTCAGATCACGACCGGCAATCGTGACAAACGACGTCAAAACAGTGGGTGAAACATTAAGAACGTTAACGAGCACGAACAACCGATTTCGCGTCGAAAAAATTAGTCAAAACGATAGCTCTGTACCTATCCGCGTTTCCGAACCCGGCGCTTTCCGACGCTTCCAAAACGACGCCGTCGACGGCGTTAACAAGCTCACCGCGATTCCGGCACGATCTTCCTTCATTTCCGAAACAAATGATAGTAATATAATCTCACAGCCGACTTTGATCGGGCTGATCACCGGTATCGTTAACAAGTTGGAGATATTGGAATTTTGAAACGACCCCTCGACGATTTCGTTTGAGGATTAAGGAGGCGGTGATTATTTTTAATAGTTAAATCGAGATCGCGAATCGGAATCTTCCAACTTTCAAATTAGACCAAGTGTGAGTACTTTGTGTCATTAGGGACAATAATGGGATTTACGAAGATGGAAGTCTAATGGGGAGAATTACGGTTTAGTCTTGTCAATCTGCTGATTTTCAGATTTTCCGATGAGCTTCGTCTCATGTCTTATTGAACTTTTTCATGTAGGCTTTTATCAATTTCCAAATCGTATGTTGTTAAATACATTCAATTTTTGTTCTAGCGGGTAATCTTCTCAATTTAAGAAAAAAATGGTACGCCACTGAGATATTTCAATTTGAAAATCATTTTTGAATTCCTCATTCAATTTTGAGAAGAAAATTTACTTGCCATTTTTTCGTATTGGGCGCCGTTTTTATGCAGAAAAATTCTTATCACGTATTTTTAATTTCTTTGATACATAATGATGAAATATCTAATACAGTAACATTAAATCACAAAAAAAGCAAATAAAAACAAATATTCAAAATGACACCCCTCGGACGAATCGCAATGTTTAACGTTTTCCTTCCTTGTATGCGCGCAAATATTTCTGTTGTATTTCTTACTGTTTCGAAGCCAGCTATAATTCTACATCAAGTCTAAAAAGTACCATGAATTGGTCAAAGTATTTATTCTTCATCCAAGTTAATTGTATCGCCTTCAAAGTAGGCTCCTTTCGAAATAATACATTTAGGCCAACGAACAATCCAATCATCAAAACATTTTTCAAATGCTTTTTCCGGAGTCGACTTCAGTTCAGGTAGTAATTTGAGCTCAGGAAAAAGAAAAAAGTCGGCCTGAGCCATATCAGGTGAATACAGTGGTTGTTCGATGGTATTTGTTGAGTTTTTGGTCAGAAAATCATTCACACGGTGCATTATCGTGGTCCAAAATCCAAGAGTTTTCATCCTCTCCCAAACGTCGCATAATGCTTAGGTAATATTCTTTATTCACAAGTCGACAAGAATATCTATGCGGTTGAGATTCTTATAAGATGCGCGAAGATCAAAAGAGATAGCAAGCGGAGGAAGTAAAATGAATAATACGTTCTGCAATGTAATGTCAAATATCTTCAGGGTCGGCATAAGGGTTTTTTAAGAAAATTATCCCTCTTAGGCATATGGCATTTCAAGGTACTCGACCATTGTAATTTCTATAACGACAGTTTTATTCATAGATTGATTAACATTCCGTTATCACCAGAAAATTTCAACAAAGAATTAAAATTTAATTAAACAAATAGCTAAAATAATGGTTATAATTTCAAAATAATGAACAGTATTTTGAATAAAAACAAAGTAGAATCGCATTGAATGAAGTTTACCCTGTCAATAAATTGAAACAAAAATTCAACACCTTAACCTTTGTTACATTACAGGTGAAAAACCGAAATCATTCTTGAGTAGAAATAATTTCAACATAGTTTTCCAAACGAATAATAGCTTAGACAAATATATAAAAAACAATAAAACCAAATCAGATAAAAATAATAAATCAGGTGTTCATAGATTGAATTGCAATGACTGATAATTTCTATATTGGTAGAACACATAGAAATTTCAATATTTAGAATATTGGAACATAAACGCAGTTCTTCAAATAAAAAATCAGATTTAAATTACGTGAATCATCTCCTAGAAAATAATCTTTCGGCCCACAAGTTGAAATTTTGCATACAGATAACAAATTTTGGAAAGTAGATCTTTGGGAAGTTTTAGAAATCAACAAACACAAACACAGTCGATTTAAGCTCTTCACCTCTATTGAATCTCTTCAGAGAGCAATCTATTCCTTAATTTTATTGGATATACCCGTCATCAATAACCATTTAAGAAGAAGTAGCTCAATAAGCTTTTAGTCACTTAAGAACATTTGTATTTATATTCTCAATTGTATCTATATATAGTTGACATAACTTCTGAACATTCATTCGTCTGAAGAAGTTACGGTGTAGTGAAACGCGTTACGTTCACAATTATTCAGTAAAATTCCTCAACAAATATTTCATGTTTCTGTTATTCGAACGTAGTTGCTGTATTTGAGGTTTTTCCATAAGTAGCTTTCTATTCGTTTTCGTCTTAATCCAACAGAACCCCAATCCTGTGAAAATTTTTCGAATTCTCTCTCGTGGTCCTCTGCATATTTATTCTCATCGATGCACTTTCGATGGATTCGCTTTGATGTGGGTTCGATTTTATCGACGACGTAAGAATTGACGACGAACCCACGAAGCAGAGCTCTATCAAAGTCATCGAGATCTGTTTTCTTCGCTGATTTTCTTCTCTCTTTATCGGTAGTTGAAAGACTGTTATTTTCGCCATCTTTAATCTTCTTGCACAGTTCGCAAACCTACTTCTGTTGTGACAGCTAAACGTTCTTGAACCTGTTTGGAAGAAATACAGGTTCATTCCGCATTCCTTCTGGTTTCATGGAATGAATGACTTTCGCAATTATTTCCCTGGATTGCCCACTCAATTTTTCCCTTTCAAATAAGAAACGAAGTTCATCCTCACCAAAACTTAGAATTATTGAAATGAAACTGCAAGATTCGGTCCTGTTCGCTTGGCTCTTCTTAAAGCTTTGAAGGTTCCTTGAGAAATGAGCTCTTGGTCACGTGACCGCTAAGTCAACGCGCAACAAGGAGGGGGCTATTTTTTTGTCGATCCGTACTGTCTGACCTTCTGCCGAGAATTCCGAGTGCACAACAGCGGGATAAAAGAAAACAGTCAACATTACCTTGACTTTTGGTCGACTTTGACGTGGTTTCTTTCGATTTCGGTTCAGCTGGAAGGCGCCATTCCAAAGCTTGTTGACTGGTTTGCATGCCAAACTCTTAAATCCATATCTCATCACCAGTTACAATGCGTTTTATGAATGTGGGTTCCGAATTGACTCGTTCTGGCATGTCTTCAACGATTTTCACGCGATTCAATTGTTGAAAAAATTCATGGTATGAATTGATTCGTGAGACACAATAAGTTCATTGCCGATCTCTCTCAAACTTGAATGACGATTACCAATTAGCATTTCCTTCACTTTATCGATGTTTACTACAGTTGAAAATGTTGATGGCCGACTAGAGCGAGGCAAATCTTCCATCACATCTCGGCCGCTGTTGAATGTACTGTACCACTCATAATCGCGTGTTTCTGATAAAGTCGATCCAGCGTAAGCCTTTTGTAATATTTTCAGTGATTCGGCACACGAAATCTATTGTAAAAACCGCAAAACACACTTGTGAGAACTGACAAAATCGAGCACTATAAATAAACTAAATGACAGATCGCGTTCAAACTAATAATGTTATCATTCTGAAATTTTGCTAGTTGATTCAGCTGGTCTGAAATTCTGTATAATAATGACAGGTTCGATAATACTTGTTATTCCAAATACAAAAACTCCTAACACGTGAGTCTAGCTTGTTTCGTTCATGAAATATCCTAGTATTACTTGTAAATTATCGATTTTTGCTTTTTGAAAAAATTGATATATCTCGAGAACCGCGTAAGTTACCAAAATAATGAAAGGTGTTTTGCAAACAAGAAACCATGCGGGATATAACTCAGATTCGACTAAATCTCAGTCAGTAAACAGAGTGCTCTTTCTTCCTCCTCATATTTCGAAACGAAGAAACATCGAAATCTACATTTTTTCAAATTGTAACCCTCCTTTTTTTCAATTCATAAGATTCGCCGTAGAAAACTGAATGAAGTTCCCCATACATAACCTGTAACTGAGATTTCAAGTTTTCAAGTTATGGCGAAAAAACGAATTTTACGTACCTACCTAGTTGGCAAAGGAGGCATAGATTTCTACACGAGCATAAACATATCCCAGATGATAGACAACCTCCTGAGCATAGATAACAAACTATTATTGTTTCAACTGTCAGTCGAATTAATTCGAACAGAATAGCTTGCTACACAAATGAGCAAGTACTTAATTTATTTTTCATTCATGGAGATGAATACCACACATGTACAAATAAAACCTTTTACAATTGATGAGGTCTGAAGAGACAGAAATAGAATGAAAAACAAAAAACACCTGGAAGAGACGGGATTCCATCTAAGTTGATCGAAATAGCTATTGATGTTGAACCCAACTACATGCTGAAAATCATGAATGACAGACTGAAGAATGGAGAATTCCCAGAAGAATGGAGAATTTCGAAGATAGTGCTACTTGAAGAGCCTGAAAAATTGTAGCTATGAACCGGTTGAATATCGACCCATCATCGTATGAACAATAGGCAGTATGGTTTCAGAGAAACCAGACTCTATTAAATAAATACACGATATAGCAAGAAAGGAAATGGGTGAAATTATGAAAACAAGGAATTTGTGCGCACTTATTACGGCAGACGCCCCAAGTGCCTTCCATACAGCAAACTGGAATAAAGTATGATCTGGTCGAAAGAAATTTGTCGAGTTACTAACTCCGAATTATAAATAGCTATCTAAAAGACAGGGAAATAGAAATAGTCCGAAATTCCCAAATGCACACTACTGCAGGGGTTCCACAAGGATCGATCCTAGAACCGGTCCTGTGGAATGTGCTGTACGATGGACTGTTGACTATGAAGATGCCGTGAGAAGCCCAATTGGTGGACTTTGCAGATAATATCGCGTGGTCATCGCCGCCAAAACTACCAGTGAATGGATGGAAAGAAATGAAATTAAAATCGCCCGGGAAAAAACAGAAGCCATAACTTTGTTAGGACAAGGCTGATACCACGAACAAGCGGGCCCTCCGAGGACGAGATCAGCATTTTATCCTCGGTGGTAGAATCCATGGTGTTATACGTCTGGTACGAAGTATGCACCAAAAATAAATATAAAAATAAACTCTTGAATGTACAGAGAGTCGTGGTTATAAGGATAACTCGGGCCTACAAAACGGTCCCAACAGAGGGTATTCTAGTCCTAGCGAAATTGATACCATATCTGCGCCGTGGAACGAGTAAACACGATGGGAGCGATGTCAGTGGCCAAGCGTAAGGAAAAGGAACTGAGTTCAGGAATATGGTAGGAAAGATGGACGCAAGGCGGAACTGCTGGATGGACAAGAAGATTAATATCGACGATTAGACCCTTGCTAGAAAAGGAAACAGATGTACAAATATAATATTCAGAAAAGTGATACAAAAACATGCATATATTGCAGTGGGGCAGAGGATACCGCACAGCAGATAGGATGGATATGGATGATAAATGGCAGACAGAGACTGGAAACAGAAATGAGGCTCAAAGTTAAATTAATGTTCTAAAAAACATAAACTGCACCCTTATAAATTTTCAGTGGTCCAAACTTTACAAGATGGCGATCCACAGCTTTGAATAGAACTATGTGAGATCCTTCTTCTCAGAACCCAAGATGATACCGATTTCCTCAAAGGGATTATCTGGAGGGATGAGGCCAAATTTTCTAATAAGGGGTTTTTAACCGGAATGACTCACACTTTTGGGCCAACCAAAATCCTCATATACGAGGGAAAGAAATCCACAAAATAAATTTAGTTTTAATGTGTTTGCCCTTTTGAAGGACAACAGATTTTCGTATTTTATGTATGATGAAAACTTAAATGGTGAACTTTTTATGGAGATTTTGAGGACGGTAGAAAGTGATTTCGTTCTTTATCAGTAGCTGAATCAAGGCGTCGTTAGTACCAACTTGATGGAGTGTCAGCTCATCGCACAAACGAAAATTATCGAATTTTAACTGATATGTTTGAAGATAGATGGATTGGAACGAACTTTGTGGCCTCCAAGGTCACCTGACTCAACGTCTATGGATTTTTATCTTTGAGGAACGCTGAAAGATAAAATTCATTCTGAACCTGATACTTCAAGATATGATTTGCATAATAGACTGCAAAATACTTTCATGCAGTTGGATGTGGAGGAACTGAGTCGAGCCACATCACATGCGTCGAGTAGAACTATGTCTAGAACAAAATGGTCATCACTTCGAACAATTTTCATGAAATTTAGGAAAATAGAGTTCAACTCGTTTTGATATTTTTCAATTTGACTTTGGTAATTCGACAACAACTGCAGTTTCGCATTTTTCTTCTCTCAATTTATCAATTATCCAATGACAAAAGGACAGTTATTTGTTAATACTCAGGGAACTGTCTATGCACGTGCAGGAATCTTAGCCGGCTTTGCCAACTTTAGTTAGGTCTGTGAAATTCGTTTTTTCGCCTTAACTTGAAAACTTGAAATCTCAGGTACTGGGTAAGTATGGGGAACTTCATTTAGTTTTTTACGGCGAATCTAATGAATTGAAAAAAATATGGGTTATAATTTGAAAAACACGGACTACAAAATTTTCATGAAAATAATTGCTGGAAGAATCACAATTGCATCAAAAAAGCTTATTGGGAAAGAACAAACATGTGCTGCAGACTCATCGATTTTCAATAATTTGATGTTAGTGAGAGATGTAATAGCATATGCCGAAAAATTCGATGAACAGTGGGCGATTCTTCTAATCGATTTCATACAGGCGTTTGAGTAAATTTGGGCTGTTCTCAAGTCAATGGGATTCGGTGAGAGCTTCATTTCGCTTTTGAAGAGTTGTTATGAAATAGCAACATCTAAGGGGATGGTGAACGGATTTTTAACAGAAAAAATGAAAATAAATTGATCAGTCCGTCAAGGGTGTCCCCTTTCAATGTGCATCTTTGCTCTAGCGCTTGAGCCTCTGATCCTTTGTATAAACAGAGAAGTTGATGGGTTAGAATTGAAAAATGGCAGATACAAGATTCCTTCTTATGCAGATGTTGTCGCAATCTTTTTGATCAATGGTGAAAAACTGGTCCCAGTACTCAAAATTCTGGAACAATTTGGGAACGCATCAAACCTGCGAGTAAATCTCAAAAAATCGGCTATCCTTCCACTAGGGAGCTCAATGGGCACGAGAACTGAATTCGGCGTTTTTACAGTGGTAGAAAAAGCAATTATTTGGGAATGCAAATTGCAGCTTGTCCGAAAGACATGATGCAATCAACTGGGAAAAAGTAATTGAAAACATAAAAAAAATCATATTCATGAATTTAGATCTGTTGCGCAAAATCTGGTTCGTGAACACATTCATTCTGTCCAAAATCTGGTACGTTGCACAAGTTCACCTACTTCCCCATATTTTTGCGCAAAAAATCGTTCGGTTAACAGGTAATTACATCTGGAAAGGCAGTATATATCGCGTTGCGAGGCCACAGTTATATCGGAAAATGAACAAGGGAGGCCTAGGGCTCATTGATATGTGAAAACACATTTTCTGTCTTTGTCAGCAAATAGCGAAAAAATCACTTATCGTTCGATCTACACTGAAATTTTTGAAAATCACAACACGCTACCCAAGATATTCACAGGTAACTGTAATATAAAAAAATTAATGAGGCATGGAGTTTACTCAAAGCAAACTCGATCACTAATAACACTGTAACAACACGAAATCACTATAAAACACTGGTAGAACAGAACACCCTCAAACAAAGAATCGAGGAGAAATTCCCACAGTTTCAAAAATATGGAAAACAATAGGAAATAATAATGTACCTACGAAATGGAGATCTGCCGTATATAAAATTGAAAACGACGTGTTTCCAATAGCCGCAATAATGAGCCGACACTGTATAGCTAACAATACTGCGTGCTCTTCATGTAAGATGGAGGACACAACCATGCATCGCCTGAGAGAATGAGGACCAGCAAAGGACACCTGGCAATGGTGTAGAAAAGTGATCATCAAAAAGTTCGGTAAAGATATCAATCACTATAATCGGTACAATATATTCCAGGTGTCCCTTGTCAGTCAGCGAGATGAAATTGTTTGGCGTTGGTTTATATTTGCGCTGATCTGTTATAACATTGAAAATCGAAACCAGGGTTCGCTCATTGAGTTCATCTCCATGTTGAGGAAGGAGAGATGGAAATTATGCAAGTCAGGCAATATTTCAAAATTCTCTAATAAAATCTTCTGTTTCTAACAGGAGGCAATATAATGAATTTACCTAGGTACCTGTGTTGAGTCAGTAGTAGGTTTGAAAGCTGTCATTATTTATGTAATTGAAGTGAAATAAAGGTTTTAAGAAAAAAAAATGACGGAAAAAAGAGCACCCTTTATACTGTCTGAGATTCAGACGGATATGAGTTATGTCCCGCATGGTTCCTTGTTTGCAAAACACCATTCATCATTTTGATAGCTCACGCTGTTCTCAAGATATATCAATTTTTTCAAAAAGCAAAAATCGATAATTTTCAAGCAACGAAATGAATTAGACTTATGTGTTTGGTGTTTTTGTAATTGGAATAACAAGTGTTATCGCACCAGTCATCAATATACAGGGTGTTCTATATTAAATAACAAAGTTGGTATGCACTTCCAGTATTACCGGAAGTACCAATGAGGTGAAAATATTTTATAAATAGTGTTTCAGATCAGCTGAATCAACTACCAACATTTCAGAATGATAGCATTATTAGTTCTCCATAAACGTCTAATAGGTCACTCAACTTGGGATACCCTGTATATGAGCTGTTCAATATTTCTTAATTCAGTACAATTTCTCCTCATTCCAAAGTAATTTTGAATATCGTTCCAATCTGTGATCCAGACTGTTATTTTCTTGAGCATTTTGATCAAAACATAAAACGCTATTTGCGTAATGATGAAGCACCTATTAACCCTCCTTTACCAAATGAACAACTGATATCCCTGTCATCTTAAAAGTTAGAAATATACGTATACATTTTTTAAAGTACGTGATACCACTTCACAGGATCGGGAAACACGACACCGTTGGGTATCATATTTTCCAGAAAAGGATAATGTGAAAAACCTCGTTAAAAATCGCTTTGTTCGCACCGGGGTTTACTTGGCAATTCATTAATTTGCGAAAATTCCAAAAGTAGGAGAATGAAGTACTTCGCGAAATATAAATAAGTTGACGATATTTCGAGAAGCTCGGGGAAAATTATCGTTTTGCGCTGATTTTGCGATAATAAATGAGAATTTATTATTCATAGCAGGCGACAATTGGTGTTGGGTGAATAAATTATATTTAAATTCACTGAAAGAAGACATTAGATATTGAGAAATTCTTTAAAGCAACGAATATATAGGGTGATCACATTGCATTGCAAACTATACCATTAATTGATAACAAAGAGAAAGAATTTTGTCGAAGGTCGATAAAGTAGGTTAGATGTACAGTAAAATGTCATTATTTGCGCTTTCTACATTTGCTTTTCCATAATATTCGCAGCTAAAGATTTCTTCATTCGCTGATCTAATCGGTACATCTGTCATTACATAAACACCTCAAAAAAGTCTAGGGAACACTTCTGAATATCGATATATCGTATCCAGAACGATAAATATTGATGATTTTTTTAAAGAAATGAACACCTGCATCAATTTCTCACCAAATTATGTAGAGTGTCGCAACAGATTTCAGTTTTTTTTATAAAAAACTAAAAATGCAGCAGATGCGACGCTGCTTTATTATCATTTCATGTATTCAGTGTTTGAAATCAGTTAGTTGACACTTTGTTTCTGTTGTAAGCACAAATAAAAGATTCAAGTTTTGTGATTCGACCATGGAAAGATGACATTTGACTAGAGAAGAGATGTTCCGTGCCGTTGGCATGCTCCAAGCTGGGAGCTCACAACGGGTATCCAGGGTTCTGGGAAGTAGCTCAAGTGTCATAAACCGTTTATGGTCGCGTTTCAATGAAACAGGTAGCGTAGAAGAACGCCATACAGGTCGTTTCAGGATTACTACAGTCGCCCAAGACCGATTTTTGGTTTTACAAGCCAGAAGAGATCGTACTACCACAGCATCTCAATTAGCTGAAGAGCTATCTCGAGTTCATAATGTACAAATTTCCGACCAAACTGTGAGAAATCGACTGCACGGAGGTCAACTCCACTCCAGACGTCCTTTAAGAGTTTCACAACTGACCCATGGAAGTCGCGCTGCTCGTTTAGCTTGGTTCCAAGAACACGTAAACTGGGATCAAGAGAGGTGGGCCACAGTTCTCTTCAGTGATGAATCTAGATTTAGTTATCATCCCGATTCGGGAAGAATTGGAATATGGAGGGAACCTGGAAAGCAAAACCGTCTCCAGCATGCTCGAGAAGTTGTTAGGCAGGGAGGCGGATCAGTGATGTTTTGGGGAGGTATACGCCTTGGTGGAAGAACTGACCTCGTTTTCATACAGAACAACCTCACGGGAAATTCTTAAGCAAATGAGATAATTTTACCTGTAGTGTTACCGTATCTCCAAACAATGGGTCAAAGATAATGCCCCTTTCCATCGTGCAAGAGTTGTCTTGAACGTTCTTGAAGAGAATGATATCGATCTTCTACCGTGGCCATCCTGCTCCCCAGATCTGAATCCCATCGAGCATGTGTGGGACACCCTAAAAAGAAATCTCCTGCGTCAAAACGTCTTTCATCATGAACAGGAGCTTCGATTAGCAGTTCAGAGGGCTTGAAATGACTTAGGCCAAAATGTAATAGACAATTTAATATTGAGCATGCCGCGACGATGTCAAAGTGTCATTAATAACAGAGGTGGACCTTCTGGGTACTGAAAAATATAAGTGCTTCCATATCGTTTTGAAAATATTAGTTCAGGATTTTTTTTGTGTTTTACGAAATTTCGTCATTTTCAAATTTCAAATTTTTTTATAATAGGTGCTTTGAAGAAGTCAAATATTATTTTGTTTTCTTGAGAATACATTATATACAATACATCCTAACAAAAACCGAAAGATTTTTATAAATTCGAATCATCAAATTCATATTTTAAAGATATTGGTAAGTGTTCCTAGACTTTTTGAGTTGTTTATGTATTAATAAATGGGATTCGGTATCCTTTGTAACCGCGTCGTCAATTGAACTAAAAAAAAGTAAAATAGACCTTATTACTATTAGGACTAAAATATGTTTTTAAACGATTACGTCGCTGCATTGTTTCGACTTATGTTTGACATAAACCGCCGTCGCCGCGGTCGGTGTTTTTGAGAATGTCAACAAACAAAATGTTTAAGTAAAGCAACCGTATTACTCAATGCAAAAAGTATATGGTTAAGAGGTTAAATGCAACTCATTAGGCGTTCCATTCTTTAGTCAAAGCTGCTTTGCGTTTTCTATTATTTGATTTTTCAATTTGTTATAAAGATTGTGATCAAGTCATACGTCTCTACCGTTGTCGAATTGTCAAGCTTAAAGTGAAAATATAAGTCCTTGATCGTTTACGCCTTAGAGAGTCATTTGCACCAAATCACGCCCATTCAATGTTAACGAATCAACTGTACGATCGTTAAAAAAATCCGAAGATGAAATAACGTCTGTAGCTGCAACTTCACTAGTAGCGAAAATTGTTCGTGATCCAGCACGACCGCAACCAAAATAGAGTGTCCCTAATTGATCCAATTGTCCAGGAGAAGGCAAAGCGTAATTACGAACATTTTAGAGAACGTGGTGGTAGTTGTAGTGAAGGATTTCAAGCATCGCAAGGTTGGTTCAATAAATTTAAGGTGTGACAATCATTGCATAGCATTGAAATCGTTGGAGAAGCTGCATCTGCAGGTACTGCTGCAGCAGAAAGATATCCAGAAGAATTTGCAGACAATCCTGAGCAAGTATTTAATGCAGACGAAACTACGCTGTTTTGAGAAATAATGCCTAACAAAACATTCATTTCCATAAGCGAAAAGTCTGCTGCTGGATTTAAGGCAGCACAGAATAGAGTTACTCTGCTGCTATCTTCTAATGCATCTGTAGATTGTGTCAATTAACCACTGATGTTTTACAGATCCTCGTGCTTCGAAATCAAAACAAGAACAACCTGCAAGTGTTTTGGCGTGCTAATAAAAAAGCGTGGGTTACAAGCGCTATTTTTGTGGCTGGTTCTGGAATTGCTTTGTTTCAGAAGTTGAAAATTGAGAAAAAAATTAATTTAGACTTCAAAGCTGTTCTAGTTTAGGACAATGCACCAGGTCATCCTTGCGAACTGGAAACTATGCATGCAAATATAACCTCCCAACACAACGTCTTGCCTCAAGCTGAGGACTAAAGAATAACTCTTTTAAGCACTATAACATTCAGCGAACCTTCAAAATCATATTGCAAAACATGGAATGTGAACCTAAATGTTATGAAATTCTGGAATAAGTTTGACATAGCAAAATGTATCTTGTGATGGTGGAAATAGAAGTCGATTGTTCTAAATTTATTTGTTAATGTATTTTTAAAAGATATGGGATTTTTACTGAAATTGTATAAAAATGAAAAACACTTTTAATTCAATTTTATAAAAACACTCTGGTGAAATTAACACATCTAACCTAATTGAGATCTTAAATATTCAAATTTAACTTTACACAATGGTTTTGTTGAACACATCTTTTATGTTTCCACTTACTTAACAATTGGATACATGATTGATTATCTTCAAATATTTTTGGAGGAACATCACTCCACACTTTTAAGTCTGAAAGCACACCTTTTAACCACATCAGATCAGTTGTTGCCATTGCCAATGCAATGAATTCTGCTTCAGTTGATGATAAGGATACGCAATTTTGATTTCTGGTACTCCAATGTACCGAATTCCCAAAGACTTTAAGTACATAGCCTGATGTAAATTTTCGATCAGGGGATTCAGAAAAATCTGCATCTGCATAACACGACAGGTAATCTCCAGCTCCTTTGTGGAAACAAAGACTAAAGTCTACAGTACCTCTTATGTATCGGAGTACATGCTTCAAGCCCTTCCATCTTCCCAGAGTTTGATCATGTTGGTACCTGCTGAAATAATTCACAGCAAAACTCAAATCAGGACGAGTTGTTAACATTACATACATCAAACTTCCTACTAGTTCACAATATGGGAAAGATTCATTCTTATCCGATACTTCAGTTTCTCCAACACTTGATCCAGTACTTATACGTTAGGTTAGTTTTACAGTCATTCATGTGAGAATGATTTAAAACTTTCTCCCAATATAATCTTCGATTCATAAGTAATTTGTTACTTTTCCGGATTATATTTATATTTTAACGGTCCTAGATTTTTCATATGAAATTTTGTTTGAAGCAATTCTTTTACATGGTCAATTTTTGTTTTGTTATTTTCAGAAATTATAATAT
Organism: Cryptolaemus montrouzieri; assembly: GCA_013387265.2. Classification (NCBI taxonomy): domain Eukaryota; kingdom Metazoa; phylum Arthropoda; class Insecta; order Coleoptera; family Coccinellidae; genus Cryptolaemus; species Cryptolaemus montrouzieri. The sequence goes on from JABFTP020000001.1 coordinate 31,993,417, forward strand.
CATCTACATAAAGTAACAAAAATATGAAATATTCTTTCAAAGGTAATGTATACAAACATTTGTCACTTTCAGATCTTTTGAACCCTAAAGTTTCAATATATTCATTAGAAGTTTCATTCCATGCTCTTGGAGCCTGTTTAAGATTATATAATGCCTTCATCTGCTTGCATATTTGACCTTTTTTACTCTCAAACCCATCTGGAATTCTCATGTAAATCTCCTCCTGTAATTTACCATGTAGAAATGCATTTTTCACATCAAGGTGTTCTGCAATATAGTATTTGTCTAAAATTACAGCTATGACTGTTCTCATGGATGTTAATGGGCCAACTGGTGCATATGTCTGCTCATAGTCCAGACCTTCAACCTGTCTACAACCTCTTATCACAAGCCTTGGTTTGCATCTGTCTATTTCTCCTTTATGATTCCTTTTTATTGTGAAAACCCATCTACTGTCAAGGAGTCTTTTCCCTTCAGGTGATTTCATCAAAGTCCATGCATTATTCATAATGAGTGAATAAATTTCTTCTTTAACTACTTTGTACCACTCCTCCTTATTTTTAAATTTTTCTATCTCATCATAGTTGTTCGGAACATCTTCAATTAAACTTTCTGCTTGTAAAGCTGAAAAAGCATAATATTTTAAATATTGAGGTTTACTCTTCACTCGTTCACTCCTACGTTGTTCCATTTCCGAATCTGGTTCTCTGATTAGATCATCTACATTTGTACTATCAGTATTTTCATCATCTGGAACTTCATCTGTTTCATCCATTTTTACTTCCAGTCTGACCTTGAGCTTTCGCTAAATTGGTATCTGGTTTCATCAAATATGACATCTCTTCCCAACACAACTTTATTATATTCAGGATCCTAGAATTTATATCCATTTGGACAATAACCAACGAAATAGCATTTCATAGACCTTGATTCAAATTTCCCTTTTAAAAGTTCTTTTGGAAGATGTAAATATGCTATGCAGGCTCTTATTTTACTAATATTTGGGTTTTCATTGAACCATAGCGATGCTGCAATTTTTCCATTCAGTGCTGAGGTTGGACTTCTGTTGGTCAGATAGACAGCTGTCAGTACAGCTTCATACCACAAAGATTTCTGAAGCTTGCAAAAAAAAGATGAAGACATACAATTGGCCTACTCAACATATCCTAAACGTAAAAGAATCAGTGGAAGAACTGAACCCATACACATTGCAATCATGCTTAAAAAAACTGTGGTCTCTTCTGACGTTGCCGAAATTGCGAATGGAATAGAACGAAATGGGTTCGAACAGATTGACTTAAACTGACTTGGAGGAAATGTTAAATTCACAGCCTACTGAAGGCGAGGCTTCAATAAGCACTGAGAATGGGTCATTTAATTCAAAAAATCTGAGTGAAGGTTTGAGAATGACAAATGAGCTTTGTGATTTCTTTATGAGTATTGATCCATTTATGGAACGAATCCTCATTTTTCAGAGGCAAATTGCTAATGCCACTGCTGAATATTGAAGAGCTCTAAAAACTGCCAACCAAGAAAAAATTATTACGTTCTTCAAACCATTGTTTAAGCTTGAATATAGTAATTAATTAATTAGGTCAATTAAATTGATTTTTTTATATATTAATTTCTTATTTTGTTATCCTATAATCCCATATAAATTACCATTCCATATTCGCAGCATATTTACGGAACACATACCCGGCGAATAAAGAGCTAATGTATATATTATATTACACGTCGTCTTAGTAGGATTTTTTTCGTTAAACCCCTAAATGTCCCAGTGGACCAATTATTTGTTGAAATGGCTTGAAAAAAAATTTTTTTTCATGCTCATGTTTCAACTTTACTTCTTAGATATAAAAATGTGAAAAAAATCATGATTTAATTGAAAAAAAAGGCATGCGATCAAAAGGGTTAATGATAAAACATTTCTTGGATATTATTTTGATGTGCAAAAGTTAGGAAAACAGTAGTCTTTTCACATCGCTATGTTCAACAATATATTTTCTACACAACACTAAAAAATTTACTGGTCTCCCCCTTATCTTAGTGAAGAGAATATGGTGCACCCAATTAATCCTTCAAAAATCATTCAACCATGTGTTTGAATTTCACAATCGGATGAAGAGTAAAGGACGCTTTTCAGTAGGCACACTGTATATATGGATTATCATTTCATGGATTAATTATTTTCAGTGATTGATTACTATTCTTTCTCCCGAAAAGTTTTTTGGATCGATTTTGCATTAATTCACTCATGAAGCATCCCTCTAAATAAGAACGCACAACAAATTCTTATCGACATGAACATCAAAGAACGAATCTGAAAAAAAAAATAGTTCACACAGTTCCATCGGATAAAATACCAATGTTTACTGGAATTTAATACCCCTTATTAATTAGAGGCTCATTATACGAAGTACAACACAATCCAAACCCATTTCACTCCCAGTGTCGTAAACATCCGCTCTTTGAATAATCTCACGTTACCTAGTATGTATAGCCATTCACGTCGAGTTTATCGTCAAATGAGAAAGGATGAAACGGATGAAGAAAGTAAAAACAAATACGGGGTGTTTCCATATGAACTATAGCAATCTGAAGGGATTTTTTTTGGGTTTCCGTATAAAAAGATATATAGATTTAGATAGAAGTCTCGCTAATCACTCGGTAAAATATTTTTACTAAATTGAAGGAACGGGCACGGTTTGTTTTTTCCGCTGGTATTCTATTTATTCGCTTGTTGTTTTGTTGTTTTCGATTGTGTTTTTCTGACACACACCAAATTTATAGCTTCAAGCATTTATTGTAAATACAATTATTCGAATTTTTGTAAATATAATGAATATAAATACGTTGGACAGTTTTCTTTATTGCTATTGAGTAAATATAATTATTTTTCATCATATGAAATATTTCAATATTTTGATAAAATAACTATTAATGTAGTTGTGAAGCATTTGTTCACTCCATTTATTAGATACCTAAGGGGATGGGGTATAAAAAAATGAACCAAGAAATCTTCCGGCAACATTCAGAATCATAGTCTGTAAACTTTTCTGAATTCAAAACTGTTCATGAAATGTGGTTCCCATATTTTGCAAACTCAACTCCTTTCAGCACCCGGTCTAGTAAGCCTTCTGTAACATTTTAAGGAATTCGGCACACCAAATTCCATTTGCAATACAAAATTCGAGACAAATTCCTTGTTCGATATTATTATCCACTGTAAAAATCGCAAAACAAACTTGTAAGATTCGACAAAACTGACACTGTAAATAAACTGAAAGACAGATCGTGTTCTCTAGGAGAGTGGGTTTGGGCTGGGCTGCATTTGGAAAACTGGGCTTTGTTTTGAAGTCCCGAAATATTCCTTTCAACCTAAAAAGAAAAGTCTTCGATTCGTGTGTTCTTCCTGTCCTTACATATGGCCTTGAAACGATATCTCTAACTCGAAGATCAGCCAATAAATTACAAGTTTCACAACGAGCTATGGAGATGATGGCAATTTCATTGAAAGATAGAGTGAGGAATGAGGATATTAGAGAGAGAACTGGAGTGACTGATGTGCTGAGAAAGATAGCACAATTGAAATGGAGATGGGCTGGCCATGTAGCTAGGCAAGACCCATCTAAATGACCAACAAACTGCTCGCATGGAGACCAAGAACTACCAAAAGGAGCGTAGGAAGACCACATCTCAGATGGAGATATGACATCCAGAAGATGGCGGGGAAAAACTGGATGCAAACAGCTGCTAATAGAGACAGATGGAAAAATTTGGAGGAGGTCTATATTCAGGAATGGATTAATACAGACTGAGGATAGAGAGAGAGTTCAAACTCCGCGTCAGTATAGAAAACAGTTGTGCCAACTTAATAACAATCAAAATTTTGACAATCATCCTAGGCAGATTTTTTAAATAATCAATTCCCGGTATTTTTTCATGGAATGTATAACTTTCAGTTACTTTTTTCCTGATGAAATAAGGGAAGTAATACATAATGTGCATTTCAGGGCATAAAATTTGATATTTTCAAGAAATTATTGATCTATAACGATATTACCGATTCACCTGGTGGACAATATTTCATTTAGCTCACTCCATCCATTCCTGGCATACTTCGACTAGAAATTCCATGCGGTATGGAAAACTCGATTATCGAAACTGATGTACTGCAATATATCGATGTACAAATGATATGCGGGCCATCATTAACAAGGAAATCTTCATCTAATAACAAGCACGCGTTCTTCATTAACAACTCCACGTGTATCCGTTGCCGGTATCAGATAAAACGTGACAAGCAGCGATTGAAATATTTGCCAAATATGACAGTGACATGTCATTCGTGAGTAGCAAGGCGCCCCCTGGATCCCCGTGCGGTGAGTGAACGTGCCTAGGCAAGCTCGCTTCGATAATTTGGGAACAAGTAACTAACAATGTAACAAAGTTAATAAACGGTTGCAGGGGGAGGACGGAACTCGCGTTCGTTGCGAATACGCAAGGATGAGAGGGGTTGCGATCTCGCCTCCGACAAGGAGTAGGAAACGTTCGACTCCTTGTTGCTTCGAAAATTGTCATCGTTCACATGTCACGACTCGACGAGTTCAATTAGAGACAATTAATTTGCAATACAGTTTATGTTACAGCGATGGGAATAACATGTGGAGTTTTTGACTTTTGGGGATTTAAAGAAGTAGGTAAATTCCTTGACATGTCCTTGAATCAATTATAAGAATCAATGATTTCTTATAATAAGATCAGCACGTAACAATGTCATCAGGAACGTTTGAGGATAGTCAAATCATTAAAGAAAACCGATCAGATCTGTTAAGAAACGATATTAAATTTCGATTCAATTTGATAGCTACCATAGGTTAGATTCATTTATTTATTTAAAGAAAAAGGGATACACGGCATGCCTCCTACGATCGTCCCTACAGCTTAGAGGACAAAAGGCTGAACCATTTCAGCAATGATAGGAAACTAGACTAGCAGCGTGGCGTTAACGTGAACATGAATCATTGATATTGATTTCGTGAAAAATATATATTTTGAATACTCGTTTCAACACAGAAAATAGTGTGTATATTATTACATAATATATAATCAAAATAATCCTAAATATATTATAAAAAACGAGAATTTGTCAACTGAAAATATAAGGACTAAACTAAACTGAAATTGCAGGAAGTTTTTTCTTTTTTCTTTAGGCTATGATAAACACGTACTACAAATTTCAAAATTTGAAGTTTGTGTGTCCGCTATAAGTGCCTTAGAATTGTAATGATCGGTGAGTGCGTCAATGACAAAATCAAAGAACTTTGACAAAAGTTCGTTAACTACACTCGCCGGTAAAAAATTTGATCAGGCAGAAATTATCGTCTAGTTTTAAACTCCATAACTCTCTGATTTATAGCTCGATATCCTTATATTTTGAATTCGTTGCAGGCTATTTTACGCAGAATAACAATTGTCATTGGTAATGTGTGAAATTACATTTTAAGGAGCTATATGCAAGGGTGAACCAAAAAGGAGCTTTTCACGAATTATGAAAGGCGCTGTAGAATTTATTAGCTAAATTTTTTCATGAATGTACCCACTTCCATAACCGATTCAGCAGAACTGTCTTGATTGAAACGCTCACCAATCCGCTGATTAATTCAGAGACGCCCATATGGAGATTCGTAAGAAAACACATTCTTCATTGCCCCAATGCTGGTATTCCCAAGCGAATTTAAGACGGTGCGGTGTATTCTACTCAATTTTTGACACGTTGTAGATCTTGTGGCACGAAAGCTAGTTTCTCTTAGACGCCTCTTTACTGTTATCTCACTTACTCACTCTTGTCTCACGTTCTACAACCTGTTTCTTTCCTATACAGCGGTACTAGATCTGTCTGTCAAAACACCAAGCCTTTAAAACGACCATCGCGAGCAGCCGTTTTCCTCCTTCTTCCGACCTTCTTACCTTTAAAACGCTCCAATTCCCTTTGTACGCTGTTTCTTGAAGTACCAATTTGTCTAGCGCAGGGGTGTTCACACTTGATTGGCGATCTACCTCAATGTTTTCAGACTACTTACGATCAACTCTGAGAGGCTGCGTATGTGTGATGCAGGGTTGTCGTACATACACGATAAACCCTACCTACCTACCTAGATAGGGTGTACCGGAGCATATATCAATATAAGCTTTCCGCACAATATACATCATTTTAGTCAAGGTTTGGTTTAGGTTTAGTTAGGTTCCTCTTTATAATATCAATAAGAAAACTCATAGTTATTTAAAATTGCGAGTTTATTGGTTGTTACAAAACAAAAGAGTTACATATGGTGTTAAACTTAACTAAGGAGTGACTTTGGATGTTGAAGCGTGGCACTGCATGTCCTCAGCATACTTTTCATGATAATACGTAACCACTGAATGCTAATCGCAAGCATGATGACATATGATCGTCAGTTAGTTGATTGCGATATTTTGACTTAATAATCTTCATTTCAGAAAATGCAGACTCGCACTAGTAAGTTGATCCAAACATTCCCTCAGTTGAAGGGCGATTTGCCTTAGATTCGGATATTTATCTTCAGATATAAAAACCAGAAATTTGTATCCAATGCTGTATCTTTGAGATATATTTCTGATATAACCTGCGCTTACTCATTTTCAACAGAACATGAATTCATTTTAAACTGACTTGCTATTTCAGTAGCTAATTCCTCAATGTTTTTTAATGGAAAATGATAACCCATAAATGATGCTATATTTGCCAATTTACTCAATAAAAAATAAGTGGCAAATTACTTTTTAATGCGTTTACTGCTCTAATCATTTATATAATAGTTTTTCCGTTACCTTGAAGCTCTAAGTTAATGGTGTTTAAGTGCATTGTGATGTCAGTCAAAAATGCCAAATCAGTCAGCCATTTTTCGTTTTTCGACATTTGAGTGTCATCACCGCTTTCGTCTAGAAAAGCTGTTGTTTCGGGCAATAATTCTTGAAACCTTTCTAGGAATTTTCCGCGACTCAACCAACTGACGTCCGTGTGAAGAACTAAATCAGTGTGTTCAGCTGACTCCCTATCTTCCAACTGCAACTCAAAGAGCCGCCGTTGCAAGCTACGGGCACGGATGGAATTCACTATTTTTGTTGCAATGCCCATAAATCCTTTCGTGTTTGAAACTTTTGAACACCAAACTCGTTGATGTATAATGCAATGGAATGAAAAGAATGGAAGAGAATCTTCATTAGCTCGACACAATGCCACAAAACCGTTTTTGATTCCAGTCATTGCTGGTGCTCCATTGTAATGCACAGTAATTTATTTATTGGTAGCTTGTAGTTTTTTACAAAATTGAAGAAAATGTCAATATATCTTCGCCACAGGTCTTCCCCTTCAGAGGAATGATTGTCAAAAGTTCTTCCTTAGCCAACATGTCATTGAATTCCATCCGAATAAAAATACACAGTTGAGCAGTGTCTGTCATATCAGTGGATTCGTCGAACTGTAAAAAAAAGTATGTATATTTCATGAAATCATGTTTTACTTTATCTGCCATGTCCTGATTCTTGACTTCAATATGCCTTGTGACAGTTGGACGAGATAACTGAAGTTCTCTAATAGCAGACATGATTTCTGTTTTATTTTCAAATCTCCAAATAAAGTCTCACCAGCTTCTGTTAATGCTTCCTTCACAACCGATCCATCTTTGAATAGTTTCTTGTGTTTCGCCAATGTATGAGATATTTTAAATAACGCGATCGTAGCAGCTTTAGATTGTTATTAATATGATACGTTTTAAATTTCGTCGCTGCACTCATTTTGTGCTATTTAATAATAAACTTTGTATCAACGTAGTATTGCGCCACCCAGAATTTTTAGAAAAGCGGCAAGAATAAACAACGCGGCTTTTCTTCGAAAAGTACAGCGCGTTCCTTTGAAAAGCCGCCTTTTGCCTCTAGCAGAGTGTTATTTTATTACGTAATAAATTTTTGTAGTTCAGTTACCTACTTATAAAAAATTTTCATCTTCTAGAGATCTACTCAAAAAGCACTCGCGATCGACCGTTTGAGCCCTCCTGGTCTAGCGGTATCATTTTGTGATCTCACACCCATGATTAACTGTGCTGAACCATAGTGGAAAATCTTCACCAACTGATTTCGATTTCAATGAAGATGAAGTAAAATATATATTCTATACTTTCAGCAATTTTATTTTTATGAACACGACGGGTTTCTGCCGTCAGGTTATTTTCAAGTGGTCAACTACAGGAAATGAACCTTCTATATAGATACTAGCCTAATTTAATATCAAGTATTGGAGGGGTATTAACGTCTACCTGGCTATTAAGGGTGATTTCACTTGGGTTTTTACAAACTTTATCGAAACATTCAAATAGATAAATTTTCTTTCCTTCGTAGCAATTTTGTTTTGTCGTTTTTATATGTTCACCTATTGGAAAATTATTGTCAGAGGAAAACATAAGCTACGGTACAGTCATTGCAAGCAATTTGACCGAGTTCAGATAACTTGAGAAAGAGGTGGTTATTTTAAATTTAGAAAAATGTTGCTCAAATTATTGGAGGACCAGCGTAGTTGAAACTACCGTATCTTTCCAAGGAAATATCTTTTATGGAATAGAATAATTGTGCTATTTGATGTTTTTCTTTACGTTAGATAATTTGGTCAATAAAAACCGGGATAATTTTGTTATTGAAGGCAATTTTTCTGATAGTATTTATTTCAATTTTGAAGTGTACTGGTGTGACAGTGGAATGGAAAAGGCTCTATGTATCAATGAATTATAAGCTTGTAGTGTGTGATTTAAGTGATTGAATGAGTTCATGGGAATAGTTGAGTTTTTGAAGGTTTCTTCTCTGTAGATGTTATAAGTGAAATTGTTAGTCGATTTTGTTATTGTCAGGTCTCAAAATTTTATAGAGGTTATTGATTTCCATTTGTGCTGTAAACTTATTGTTGGTATGAACTTCATTCAGAAATTGCAGAAATTTATAAATTTCCCTGTCTGAGACCTGAAACCTACCAAAATACCATTACCTCGGTATCAGAACACCATATGATTTCTCGTTAAATTCATATCATATTACTCCACCTTCTAAGTTATCCATAACTATCTATCTTCTGAAAGGGGACTAAGAAGTGATCCTATAAGAAGTCCTGATGTTTGATGGTAAAATTTTCATTGGAATTGAAAATAATTTCGAGAAAGGTAGGTTTTTAGAAGGTTACAAAACTCATCAGCAATGTGTGGCTGCGTCTTATTTTCGGTAAATATTTGTCTTACTATCGGAGGGTATTCATCTGTTGGCATATTTGAATACATGTTCTTTATATCAAATGAAACTTATCTAAGATTTTGTGTGTTTTTGAGCCTAGAAAGTTACAAGATCAATAGAGTTCAAAATAGTGTGTTTTGGACGGAATTTTGTGAGATCAATGTATTTCTGATTTAACAACTTCACTTATTTACCTGACGGTGTATTTATATATAATAGTACTGGTCCAGCGGATATTTCTTCTTTGTGCCGTTTTATTAGTTCGTATAACTCTCGAGATTAAGCGTTCATTGAAATCAGTTTTCTTTTTTCCCATTCTGTATGTGCTAGGTAATCTGTATGTTCCCAGGGCTCAAACAGGCAAATTGATGAATTTCTACTTTCTGTTTACAACAGAAATAAAAGTTAATAAAGAATTTCACAGAGCTGATAATAACGAAATCGACTATCAAGATTTACGCGGAACCTTTACCGGAGTTCTCCAGTCTGATATAAGTGGCTCCTTTCACTTAACTCCGCGTAATGTCTCGTTCTGCATTTGGGGAAAAACAATCCCTGTGCAACTTACGATCTCTATGGTGCACCGTTAAGGCCAGTCTCCTCTTCCGTCGATTAGGAGTAACTGTTAGCAGTGACCTGATTCTCTGATCTATCTAATCAGAAAGTCATTTGTCGAGGTATCCTTCAGTTCCTCCATAAAACTCTATAGAACTTATGTGCGTCCGTTGCTGGAGTACGCCGGTCCAGCCTGGTGTCCGGTTCTGGCGCGTGACAAGGGCTTATTAGAAAAAGTACAACGCAGCGCTACACGAATGACCTTCGGCCGCGTTAGACCAAGTTATAATGATCGCCTGGGCGACTACAACATTTTAGCCTTTTTGTCAGCGTAGGCTTCATGGAGACCTCATATATGCCTATCAAATCTTAAAGTTCGACTATTCCAATCTGGCAAGCATATTCACGCCTAACACTGATGCACGATTGCGGGGTGATGGGCTGAAGTTACGAAAGGAGGTGTTCAGGACAACGCTTCGCCAACACTTCCCAAACAGGATATTTGACTCTTGGAACAGCTTAGGCGCAGAAGTTGTGGACGCCTCATCGTTGAACTTATTTAAAAATGGACTTGACCAAACTCTTTTCGCATAAATCTTCGCATTCTATCACTACATACTCATCCTATCTTAAGTTTGTGTCGTCAGGGCTAAACACACAATTTTGTATCATATTTAATTCAAGTATATATTGTTTTATTTTCGGGTTCCATAGTACTTGGTCCTCTACCCTTATTTTTGTATGATAATAATAATATTAGTGCATTATTTCTGAGTACGGGCTTAGCGAACCCGAGGTACCCTAGCTTAACCTGGCAGTAGGTATAAAATGCAAATTATCCAATGATGTACAATCTAAGGAACAAACGGGTGAATCGACATTGTACCACCATAACCTCTTGTTGCGTTCAAGATTTCGGAAGAGAGTCTTGTTCGGAAAGTGAGTCATAGGCTTCGTCAGTTAGCGACGGAAGCAGCGTGATATCGAGTAGGGATACTGCAACACAAAACCAAATGGGAAACAACATCAATACCTCCCAACCGACTCTTGAGGTTTCAACGGTGGCGCAAACTTTTATGCCTTCCACCACGAGAGCCGGACTCCCTAGGAAACGCATGAAGTGGACCCCAGAAATCAATTCCTTCATTATGCGTTCCTATTACAAGTTTGAAAATTCGAATCTGAAATGACAGCCACGGAAACGGAAACGAATATTAATATGGAACGTCCTCCTGAGCCGAATCAGCAGAACGAATTTATGTATTTAGCAAGATCAGAACTCAACAGAGCTCAGTATTTAAAGAATACACTGACCAGATCACCTTGGAGAAGACTCACATTTTGATCTACTGTGCAGCGGTAGCGGTTCTTCGACTACACAAATGTCGAGTCTCCACAACTGATTCGAGCTGAGCCTTAAAGCATCAGAAAACCACCATGAAAAAAACGCCTGGAGAAGGATATTGATAATAATAGAGCTGAAATCACTCGCCTCACAGAATTCCAGAAAAATAAAAAAATCCTCAAGGCGCTTAAAATCACATATACGAAAAATTTATAGGAAAATTGGTATGAACACAAAACACCCTGATCACAAACGACACATCGACGTGTATATGGACACTTTGAAGCAGAAACTCCAACCAAAAACAAAGAGGCTCTCAAGGTTATTGGTCATCGCTATGGTCGAAACCTCCAGGAATACAATAAAGATGCGGAATGGATCACGAATGAAAAAAAAACACCTTGATATCTAACATGTGGATTTCTAAGGAATAATGGAGGAAGAAATCGCAACAGTAGTTAGAGCGACCAACAATTGGAAGGCCACAGGTATAGATAATATCCACCACTTCTGGTACAAAAAGTTTGATAAGCTCCATAGAGCCCTAGTGAAACAGCTCACGTATGTTCTTCAACATCCCAGGAAAACACCCACTTTCCTAACACAAGGCTTAACATATATGCTACCTAAGAGCGATCGGACACAGGATCCGTCTCAGTATAGGCCAATCACTTGTCTGCCAACGCTCTACAAAATGCTCACCTCATGCATATCCAATGGAATATAACAACTCCTTGACGACAACAATATACTAGCTAAGGAGCAGAAGGGATGTAGAAAGAAACACCACAGGAGCAAGGAACAACTCATCATCGATTCTGTGATAATGAAACAGGCACACGGAGGGCATTGGAATGTTCATTTGGCTTTTCTCGATTATCTGAAGCCATTCGATAGTATCGCCCATTCTTGGCTTGTCGAAATATTGCAGTTATACAAAATTCATCCTGTACTGGTAGAATTCTTGAAGACGACAATGACACACTGGCGCACGTCTCTGCAGGTAAACCAACGATATACCCATACGTCCAGGAAGTTTTCAAGGAGACTCTTTGACTCCACTATGGTTCTGTTTGGCTATGAAACCATTGTCTTCAATGCACAATAGAACAGGATACGGATTTAGGATACCTACTGTATATGGACATCAAATTATATGCTTCGAACAAGAAGCAATTGGATGATCTGCTGAAAACTGTCAGTAAGTTCATATGAAATTCAGAATTGAAAAATGTAAGAAGAAGAATTTGGATTTTTTAAAATTGCTAGCAATAAGTACAGTAGCTTATGTTGGGCAGGCAAGACTTAATATCAAATTCGGCTAGTATCTATATAAGTAAGTTCATTTCCTGCAGTTGACCACCTGAAAATGACCTGACGGTCGAAACCGGTCGTGTTTGTGAAAAATAAATAAATCATCAATATTACTCATGATTTTAATTCAATTAGTTCAAATGTACCAGTGTTCGTCAAAATGATATAAAAATGTTTTTAAATCGAGTCGTATTTTCCATTGCACCCTCATTTGAAAATAATGATATTCTCGCTGCGTATGAATTCTGGTATACTTCTAACCAATAAGAGGTAGATCCGAGAATAAAAATCTACGTCATTGAGAATGAATATAGCTTTGTAATGAAGTTGTGGGTAAAAAAAACCGTTTTGGTTTACCCGCGTATATCGCCATTCAGAATGCAGCTTCACACATAACCAATATCAATTGTTATTCTGCGTTAGATAATTTGTAACGTATCCAAAATTCAAGGATATCCAACAATAAATTAGAGAGTTATGAAGTTTCGAATTATATGATAATATCTCTACTTGATCGAATTTTTTGATGGTGAGTGTATAAGGATTAATAGTATGTGGAACAAGAATAAAGCAAATTTAAGTAAGTTCTTTTCGTTACTGAAAATTCAGACTTCTAGCTTTGACCAAACAGCATTACAGGAGGTCGAACATACCGCGAATTTCTTCGAGAAAAGTATACCTACTACGGCTTGTTACGACTCGAGTTGATGGCCAGATCATTCATACATCATAAAAACATCTCCAGCATTAATCAACGTATTCTATATTCTGTCAAAATATTTTTCATCCAAATTTATTGTATCGCCTTAAAAGGAGACCCCTTCCGAAATAATATATTTACGCCAACTAATAATCTAATAAATCCAATCATCTAAACATTTTTTCCGAAATCGACTTCAGTTCTCGCCGCGAATTTTCTTTTATGTCTTCTACCGATTCAAAACGGGTATCTCGAAGTGGTAATTTGAGTTTAGGAAAAAGAAAAAAGTCGGCAGAAGCCATGTTGGGTGAATACAGTGGTTGTTCGATGGTTTGTTTGTTATTCCTTTAACGAGCTCTATTTCCGCCTTCCGGCCAATGACACGCCGGGGAATTCTATCACCTCACTAAACCACGGAATTTTAACCGAACCCCTGTCGTGTCGAGAGAAGGGATCTTTAATGTCCAACACATCTCTGTTAGACAGGACCGACAGCTTTACATCTCCTCCGAAAGATGGATACTCAAGCGATTCCAAGAATCCGAAAAAATCGCACCGACTTTGAGGGGATTGAACCCAGGTAACTCTGCGCAGGAGACAAGCATCATATCCCCTACGCCACCAAGCCGGATCTTGTTCGATGGTATTTGTTGATTTTTCGTTCAGAAAATCATTCATAATGATAGCCTTGTAAGATGGTGCAAAATCCATGAGTTTTCTTTCCACATATCTGGCATTTTCCGACGAATTTTCTCTCTCAAACGCTGCATAAGGCTCAGTTTATATTCTTTACTTAACGTCTGACCTAAAGGCAATTATTCCGAGTTCACAAAACCGCGATAATAAAAGAAAACAGTCAACATTACCTTGACTTTTGATCGACTTTGACATGGTTTTTTCGGTTTTGGTTCAGTCGGAAGGCGCCATTCCGAAGCTTGTTTGACTGGTTTGCATATCAAACTCATAGACCCTGGTCTCATCATCTGTTACAATGCATTTTATAAATGTGGTGTCGGAATTGACTCGTTCTAGCATGTCTTCAGCGACCTTTACTAGATGCAATTTTCGAAGAGAATTCAGGTCTTTTGGAACTTGACGAGCAACAATCCGTTTCATGCCCAAACAATTGTTTAAAATGTTATGAATTGATTCGTGAGACACATAAAATTCATTGCCTATCTATCTCAAACCTAAATGATGATTTTTGGTTACCATTTTATTCACTTTATCGACGTTAACTTCAGTCGAAGATGTTGATGGCCGACCAGAGCGAGGCAAATCTTCCACCACCTCTCGGCCGCTGTTGAATGCACTCTACCACTCATATGCACGTGTTTTTGTTAAAGTCGATTCACCGAATGCCTTCTGTAACTTTTCTAGCGATTCGGCACATGAAATTCCATTTGCAATACAAAATTTGAGCCAAATTCTTTGATCCATATTTTTCTCAATCGCAAAAATCACAAAGCACACTGAATGACAGCTTATGTTCAAATTCCGCTTCGGTATAGAAAATAGTTTAGCCAACTTAGCAACAACAAAAATTTCGACGATGGTTTTGAGCCGTTTTAAAAAAAAATCAATTCCCTGTCTTATGACAGAATGTAATTCAATATTGGGTACCTGATAAAGTCTAGGAGTAATGTATTATCACTATTACTGATTTAATGAAAACTTTTTCCAGAGCAACAAATAGTTCACTTCCAACATTTTTATTCATATGCCGAAAACTTCATATCCTATATTCTATATTCCCATTATGGAAAACATATCTTTTTTCCGATAAATTGTTTGTCCCTGTTACGAAATCGCTATTTTCGCACATTTCACACGCCTATATTCAAAATTGTGCTAGTTTAGAAGAAACAAAATTCAATCCATATCCCTAACACAGCACAATTGCTTAACAAATAGGGCACCTATCCAGTGGAACTTTTGCTAAACCAAATACACACCATTACCTATATAAGTATACGTCTACACAAAGCGCAATCTTTTTCTTGTTAACTCTAAGTAACAAACAAAAATATCTGCAATTTCCGAACTTTCCACAATTAAAGTGTATCTTTAAATTTCATAGTTGAATTAATGAGAATGCAAATTCTTTATCTTTGATATAAATTCTTTGAAAAGCTGTTTATTTAGATATCTGTTCAGTAATAGAATACAGATTTCTTTATATGTAATATTACGAGATCCATGAAACATACTTAGATGGCGCTCAGCAAATTACAGATCGCTCTTTCCAAACTAAGAGACTCTGGGCTATAATTATGATCATCCGCATGAGTGTAGAAGATTTCTACTTTTATATGCCATGATGCAGTGGTTCTCAAACATACAAAAACTCATGAACCACCTTCAGCAATAATATAATTAATGAATTTTATTTGATTATAATAAATATTATATTATAATATTTTTGAAATTTCAATTACGTTGTTATAATTAACTATTAAATTGTACCATATTATTCGATTATACAGGGTATACTACATACAAGAAATTTAAGCTCTCTCACTGCAGTATTTTCTTCCTAGAGATTTAGCCAATAATTCTTACCTCGAATGATGCTTTTTCTTTTACCTCCTCCGAATATTCAATACCATCAAAATTATTTCCATTTCAATAACTGAAATCACGCGAGTGAAGATGGCTTTATTATGCGTAATAATAAGTTGAGGCGAGATATTTATCAATACCTTCTTTTGTTTACGATCTGTCGAAAGTTGGTGTGTCATAAAATTTTCTCAAAATGCATAAAATTAAACATCCTGCCGCAATAACTTTTTTTGAAAAAGTTATGGTAAATCTGATAATGAAACTCAGTTACGTGAATGTATTATCGGCAATGAGATTTTCACTCAGATCGCATCAGAATACCCTATCGAACATTAATCAAGGGATGCGGAGTCATGAACAAGTAACCTACCTTACTTGTTCACTTAAAGGTGGGAAAATGTGAAAAATTGTGAAAAAAAAATCACTTTTTTACTACTTCATTGGCTCAAAGCTTCCAAAGTAAGAATTACAGAGGAAAGTTGAAGAGAAAAAATGTTTTGAAATTGAATTTTATCAAGATATGTTTTAATAAATAGAATTCGGCATCCTTTGTAAACGCGTCGTCAAATAGTAAAAAAGTAAAGTAATAGTAGTAGTAAACTACGCCTATAGTATGTTTTAAATTATATCGCCGATGCATAGGTTCAGTTTTTTCCTTGACATAACCGCCTTCGTCGCGGTGGGTGTTTTTGAGAATATAAACGAACAAAATGTTTAATGTTTAAATAAAGCGACCTTATCACTCAATGCATGAAGTATATTGTTAAATGCCACTTATTAGACGTTTGGTCTTTTCCATTCGATACAAAAATTGTGATCGAGTACTACGTCTCCACCGTTGTCTTCCTAATTTATAATGTCTGAAAAAATTGAAAAACGAGTTTCGATATAAAAAAAATCAGTGTTATCGCTTAAAGTGAAAATGAAAATGCTTGATCGTTTACCCTTTGAAAGTCGTTTGCATCCATATCGCGCTCATTCAATGTAAACGAATCAATTATACGATCGATAAAATAAGGTCGTCTGTAGCTGCAACTTCACTGACAGCGAAAATTGTTCGTGATCCAGCACTGTCATGATGGCAATCAAAAAAGAGTGCCCCTGAGTGGACCAATTATCCGAGAAAAGGAAAATCGTCTTTACGCACATTTTCATGAACCCTTCGGTAGTTGAGGTATTAGAGGATTTCAAGCATCAGAAGGTTGGTCCAATAAATTTAAGGAGCGACAATCCTTGCATAGCATCGACCAGTCGATCGCGAGTGCTTTTTGAGTAGATCTCGAAAAGAAAAACATTTTAAAAGTAGTTAACTCAACTACAAAAATTTATTACGTAATAAAATAACACTCTGCTAGCGGCAAAAGGCGGCTTTATCAAAGGAACGCGCGGTACTTGTCAAGGAAAAGCAGCGTTTTTCATTCTTGCCTAGAAATTTCGGGAGGAGCGTTTGAGGGGAACACTCAAGACTTTCGTTCACGCCGATATAAATGTTGCGCCACCAGGAAATGGAGTCATTCTGAATTGTAACTTGAAGGCTATACTACGTCGAAACAAAGTTTATTATTTAATAGTACAAAATGAGTGCAGCGAAGAAATCTAAAACGTATCATTTTAATAACGATTCGGAAGAAGAATTTTTCTTTTGTATGGTGAAGGATAAGTGCATTTGTCTTATTTGCCGTGCGTCAGTTGCAATACCTAAGCGTGATAACTAAGAGAGGCATCATAAAACGGTTCGTACGTGTTTTGATATCTTGTTTGAAAAAGGAATGAACCATGTTCAGAAGACCTGCCAAACAATCAAAACCTGTTACAATCGCGTCATTTAAAATATCTCATATATAGGCGAAACACAAGCAACCATTCGAAGATGAATAGGTTGTGAAGGAAGCATTTATTGAAGCGGGTGAGACTTTATTTGGAGATTCTGAAAATAAAAAAGAAATCATGTCTGCTATCAGAGAACTTCAGTTATCTCGTCCACCTGTCACAAGACAACACTGCCCAGCTGTATATTTTTATTCGGATGGTATTCAATGACATGTTGGCTAAGGAAGAATTCTTGACAATCATTCCTCTGAAGGGAAAACCCCGTGGTGACGATCTATATGACGTTTTCTTCAATTTTGTAAAAAACTACAAGCTATATAAATAAAATATAAATTAGTGTGCATTACGGTCGAGGGAGTACCAGTAATGACTGGAAACATATACGGTTTTGTGGCATTGTGTCGAGTTAATGAAGATTTCCCTTTATTTTCTTCATTCCAGTACATTATACATCAACGAGTTTTGAGTTCAAAAGTTTTGAACACGTAAGAAATTATGGGCACTGCAACAAAAATTGTGATAGATAGGGAGTCAACTGAACACACAGAATTCACACGGACGTCAGGTGGTTGAGTCGCGGAAAATTCCTAGAAAGGTTTCAAGAATTATTGCCCGAAATAACAGCTTTTCTAGACGAAAGAGGTGATGACACTCAGATGTTTGAAAAACGAAAAATAGATGACTGATTTGGCATTTTTGACTGATATCACAATGCACTTAAACACTATTAACTTGGAGCTTCAAGGGAAAGGAAGAACTATTATTGAGATAATTAGCACAGCAAACTCATTCAAGAGTAAATTGCAATTTTTGATAGATTAACTGAAAAGAAAGGATCTGTAACATTTTCCGTCTTTGACAGCATGGATTCCTCAGTTGAATCATGATACGTATGAGGATGAATAATCAAATATTTTGGGACAATTCGAAATGCGTTTTTATGATTGCAGTAATATGGCAAATATAGCATCATTCATGAGTCATCCTTTTTCATGTAAAAACATTGAGGAATTAGCTCCTGAAATAGCAAGTCAGTTTAATAGAAACTCATGTTCTGTTGAAAATGAGTTGGTGCAGATTATATCAGATATACATCTCAAAGCTACAACATCTGATACAAATTTCTGGTGTTTTATATCTGAAGATAAATATCCGAATCTAAGGCAAATCGCTCTTCAACTGACGGCAATGTTTAGGTCAACTTACTTGTGCAAGTCTGCAGTTTCTGAAATGAAGATAATTAAGAAGAAGAAGTAGAAGATAAGTAAGATAATATCGCAATCGACTAACTGACGATCATATGTCATCATGCTTGCGATTAGCACTCAGTGGTTACCTACCATCTTATGAAAAGTATGCTGAGGACATGCAGTGCCACGCTTCAACATCCAAAGTCACTCCTTAGTTAAGTTTAACACCATATGTAACTCTTTTGTTTTTGTAACAACCAATAAACGCAATTTTTAATCTATGAGTTTTTTCATTGATATTATAGAGAATAACCTAACTAAACCTAACCCGAACCTTGACTAAAATAATGTATATTGTGCGGAAAGCTAATATATATATATATATATATATATATATATATATATATATATATATATATATATATATATATATATATATATATATATATGGATGACTCAAACTCCGTTGAATTTGAGTATGAAAATTTCGCAAATTTCTTAAAATTAATCAAGTTCCACGAAGAAATAATGAATGGGCGATGTCAACCCAAATTATTGGGTCCATAATGATTCTAAAACATCTATAGATCATAATCGGCATCACTTGGTAGACTGAACCTGGCCATTGGGGCTCTCTCGGTCAAACAGAGATGGAATTTGATTAAATATCGCAGGTTATGTATTTTTTTATTATCTCCTTAGTACTTTTCATGACCTTGCTTCCTATTTAAAATCTTTTCTTAGATTTGTTTAGATATATAAGAAATTGAAATTTTTTCTGCTGGTTTTCTTTTTCCATTGTTATAGATTCCTGTCCCAAACCCCCTTCCTTTCACCCTTGTCCTCGTTTGGAAATCATGGAATGCAAGAGAGAATGAAGCGGCTAAGCAGAAAAATCTTTGGTACTTTTTATGTACACACGACACTAACACAACATAAACAGACAAGCTATTGCTAGTGCAATAGCGATAAGGAAACGAGTTTATTCTCAGGTTTTTTCACTCGTTTATTGAATCATATACGAGATAGCATGGTTCCCCTGTTACATTTCCTGAGCTCACACTTGTGTTTTTTCTGACACACATCAAAATTATAGATATAAGCATTTATTAAGAATACAATTATTCAAATTTTTGTAAATCCTCTCTTTTCGAAAGAATATATATATTAAACCACTGATGCTTTACAGATCGTCAATTCCTCTTGCTTTAAAATAATCAGAACCATAACGGTCTGCCAGTGTTTAGACGTACCAATAAGAGAGCGTGGGTCATAAGCGCAATTTTTTGTAACTGGTTTCGGAATTGTTTTGCTTCAGACGTTGAAACTTATTATGAAGAAATAATTTAGACCTCGAAGTTGTTCTAGTTTGGGACACTATGATACTATGACACTAAGCACTCAAAAATAAAAGTAACAATTTTTTCGTCCTAACAGCTTCAATTTATGGACCAAGGAATAATCCAGGCCTTTGAGCTCGATTACATTAAACGAACCTTCAAAATCTTGTTGATAATATGAAATGTGATCCTGATATAAAAGTTATGTGATGCTGGAAGAAATTTGATATAGCAAAATGTGTCTTGAATAGAAAAGAATCTTGACGAAGAATTTGTGCAAATTTAAACTTTAATTGCAAACATTGCCGAAATTGCGAATGGTTTAGGATTAGATGGGTTCGAACAGATAGAATCAAGTGACATTCAGGAGCTGTCTGAATCGCAAGATGAAGATTTGGGTGAAACAGACTTGGAGGAAATGTGAAATTCACAGTCTATTGAAGACGAGGCTTCAACAAGCAAGTTTAAGAATGGTAAATGATCTTTGGGATTTCTTTATGAAAATTGATGGAACGAAGTCATATTTTCAAGAGACAAATTACCAATGCCACTGCTGAATATCAGTCAGCAAGAAAATAACAAAATATTCTTCAAACTATCGCCTAAGCCTGAAGATAGTAATTAATAAATATGGTCAAAAACTTCAAATAAATTGATCTTATTTATATATTTATTTTTCATTTGGTCTCCCAGGAACGTATCCCCTATACTCTCATATAAATTACCATTCCATATTCATGGTTTCTGTATTCGCGGCATATTTACGGAACATATACCCCGCGGAGAAAGAGTTTATACTGTACTTGAACTGACTGAAGACCTTGATATTTTGGTTTGAGAAACTTCATAATATAATAAAACGATACACAAGAAGATGCAAGCAAAAAAATTGGTAAGTTTTTGATAATTTGAAAATTTATTCTCATAAAAAAAAGCCATCAAAATTTTCAAATGCGTTTTAAGAATTTGATTGAGGAGGTCGTAACTTGATGAAAATCGATATATAACTTTTATTTTCAATGAATGAAATAGTACTAAAGTATTTAGATTTTCACTATATTAACAAAACTATGACCGGTTTCACCACACTGTGGCTTCATCCAGTTTGTATCTATCTGATGAAGCCACAGTGTGGTGAAACCGGTCATAGTTTTGTTAATATCGTGAAAATCTAAATACTTTAGTTTTATTTCATTGAAAAAAATGCGTTTTAAGAAATTAAAATCGGTCGGTTAGAACGGCCACAACAACAATATAAAGTTATATGCGCTTTTTCATTATAAACAAATACAATTTCTCGTAACAGTTGCATTTAATTAAATTTTTATTACTTATATATCCAAAGTACTTCGAAAGACGCTTCTTTGAAACATAATAAATTTGAAAATTTTCAATTAGTTTTCTTAATTATTGTTCAAAAATTGAAGGCAATAAATTGACAGATTTATATTCAGTTTATTTGAATGCATACGCCAAATAAAGAATTTCTTAAAAAAATATTTATAAACGTAAAATATAAGGTTTATTTTGTACATAAACAGAACAATTGTTCAGAACAAAATCTATTATTAATATACAATTGGAATTGTTATATTTGAACTTCTTGTTCTAATAGCTATCGAATTTAAAAAGGATCGAGATTGGTTTAATTGGAGCGTCCTCCGGGTACTACATATCAATGAATTATAAAAATTGAATTGTATTTGTTTATAACAAGAAAAACGCACATAATTTTGATTTGCTGTTGGTGCCATTCACATCGACCGATTTTCATTTTTCAAAACGTATTCGAAAAATTCAGTGGTCTTCTATACGTGATTAAATTCAAAATGATTAAAAAATTAACATTTTTGTGTTTAACAAAAAGTTAGATTTTTCTCAGTTTGGATTGCAAAACTATTGTTCGAAAATTATCGAACCGGTTTTGACGAAACTTTTTTTAACCGAAATATCAAGGTCATAAGATCGGTTTAAGTAATCATAAAAATATATTAGGTCCGCAAGTAAGTTCTTGCTGTTTCTTTTATGAAAATACTACTTTATTGTGAAAAATGATTACAAATGAATCATTCTTATTGCCCATCGCTAGCTACAACTTTTTCCCATCTTTCTGGCAGAGCCCGAATATCGTGACGGTAGAAGTGTTCATCTTCTGAGGCTATCCACGAATTAAGCCACTTTTCGAGCTCTTCATATGAGCGGAACTGCTGATCAGCCAGACCATGTACCATCGAACGGAACAAGTAATAATCGGATGGTTCAATATCTGGGGAATATGGCGGGTGGGGTAGGACTTTCCATTTGAGTGTTTCCAAGTAGGTTTTAATGAGTTTGGCAACGTGAGACCGAATGTTGTCATGCTGTAGAATTACCCTTTCGTGTCTCTGCTCGTATTGTGCCCGTTTTTCTTGCACTGCTTTACTCAATAGCATCAATTGAGTTCGATTCTGTTCCCCAGTGATGGTTTCGTTCGGTTTCAACAGCTCATAATAAATAACTAATAATCTAACCGACTTGGTCCCATCAAATACACAGCATAACTTGGAATGTTGTAATGAATCCATTTTGCATCACCCGTTACGATGCAATGAAGAAAACCCTTTCTATTTTGCCGCTGGAGCAGATGTTCACAGGCGAAAAACGACGCTCAACGTATTTTGGCTTCAAAACATAAGAATCCAAGTTCCTTGCTTTTGAATCATTCCCAACGCATGCAATCACTTGGAAATGACCTGGCGGGTCTCCGAAGGCTGAAGCAAACTCTCTTTGCGTTTGGCACTGATCCTCATTGAGTAATGCCTCCAATTCAGCGTCTTTGAAGAGTTTTGGCCTTCCTTCACGGGTCGTCCACATTGAAATCACCGTTTTTGAAGCCACGGAACCAATCCCAGCACGTTGTTTCACTAAGAGTAGCATCTCCGAAAACTTTTTGGAGTTCTCTATGAGCTTCAACTGCCGTTTTCTACGAATGAAATTAACATTTCCCGGAAATTACCATTATTTGGCACAAAATCAGATTTTCTCACAACTAAAAGTATATGACGAAAAAACAAAATCACTTATGTGTCACAGAGATTTGTTTACCATATGTCTAAGCTTTATTCAAGACGTTCTTGATATGAGAAAACGACCAGTACGTATTGCTGGAGCCATCTATGAACAAACAGCGAGAACTTAGTTGCGCACCTAATAGATGAGAAGTAATTTTATTGCCTTTTTCAGATATTGTTGCTATTTTGAAGAATTGTTCAAAATTGTTAAAATTTTTAATGTATCCTATCTTGAGTCGAATGAAAACTTTTTTCTCTACAACTTTCCCTTGAAATTCTCACTTCAAATGATATAAGCGAATGAAGTTCACTTTTTTTATATCTATTAAGTGGGTACTTTTTGGGCCTTGGCCTGTTGTACCCCAAAGAGCCAAAATAAGTAGTTTTATTATAGGGTATTCTGAAGCGATCTGAGTGAAAATCTCATTGTTTTACGTCCAAGCAAAAACAGGTCCAACGTGATCTAATATGGCTGGTTGGTGAAATTGCTCAGATTTGAGCTTCTCGAATGAACAACCGTTCAATATTTTAATGACTGTTATAAGTCTGAGAAAGCTATTAGCAGGATCGCTGCCACATTTGTTAACTTTAGAGCAAAAATGCACTCGAGTGGAATCCTGTCAAGAACATTTGCCCAGCTTTCAAAAGAATAAAACTGAACTATGTCAGAGACTTGGACTTACCACTACGATCCTGAACTAGAACAATAAATCGCAGAGTGCACTGAACCGGGCTGTTCATATCTAAAGCAAGTGAAGGGCTCAAATTCGTTTATACCATTAGTTTTTGGGATTCAAAAGGAATTTTATTAATTACCTCAAAACCTGCAAAACAAAAACAAGACAAATTACCTCAATAATTCCTGATTTATAAATATTTTTCACATTTGAATTTGGGAGGCTTTTACTTGGTAAAATTCCATTATCAATAATAAAAACAAGTACTGTGTTTTAAGAATTTTACTTAATAATTGCGATTCGTAACGCGTTTCACTACACCGTAGCTTCTTCAGACGAATGATTATGCAGAAAAATGTAAATGAGAATATAACTATAAATGTTCTTGAGTAATTAAAAGCTTATTGGTCGCCTCCTCCTAAGTGGTTATTTATGACAGGTATATCCAATAAAATTAAGGAATAGATTGCTCCCGAAAAGATTCAATAGAGGTGAAGGGCTTAAATCGACTTGTTCATTGATGAGTCTACCTGAGTGTTTGTATTTATTTATTTCTAAAGTTTCCCAAAGATCTACCTTCCAAAATTTATTATCTGTATGCAAAATTTCAAACTGTGGGTCGAAAGAATGATTATTTTCTAAGAGATGATTCGCGTAATTTGAATCTGATTTTTATTTGAAAAACTGCGTTTATGTTCCGATATTCTAATATTAAAATTTCTATGTGTTCTACCAATGTAGAAATTATCACAGTCATTGCAATTCAATCTATAAACACCTGATTTATTGTTTTTACCTGGTTTGGTTTTATTATTTTTATATATTTGCCTAAATTATTATTAGTTTGGAAAGCTATGTTGAAATTATTACTATTGCTTCTTAAGTAGCAACCAAACTGACTAAAATTATGTATATTGTGCGGAAAGCGAATATATATATATATATATATATATATATATATATATATATATATATATATATATATATATATATATATATATATATATATATATATATATAGGGTTTCACCCCGACGAGTTGTCCATATATCTGTTTATGCAATCAAACTGACTTCATGAAAAATATAAATCCACCACCCGGTAATTAATACCATTGCCAGGCAATGAAAATGTATAGCTGATTTAATCTGAACCAACTCATTTTCAACAGAACACAGTTTATATTAAATTCATATTGAACTGACTTGCTATTTCAGTAGCTAATTCCTCAATGTTTTTACATGAAAAAGGATAACTCATTAATGATGCTATATTTGCCAATTCCCTGCAATCATAAAAACGTATTCCAAATTGTCCTAAAATATTTGATGATTCAGCCTCAGACGTATCATAATTCAACTGAGGAATCTTTGCCTTCAAAGACGGAAAATGTGTCAGATCCTTTCTTTTCAGTTGATATATCAATAGTTGCAATTTACTTTTGAATGCGTTTACTTCGTTAATCATCTCAATAATAGTTTTTCCTTTACCTTGAAGCTCCTAGTTAATGGTGTTTGAGTGCATTGTGATGTCAGTAAAAATGCCAAATCAGTCAGCCATTTTTCGTTTTTCAACATCTGAGTGTCATCACCTCTTTCGTCTAGAAAAGCTGTTATTTCGGACAATATTTCTTGAAACCTTTCTAGGAATTTTCCGCGACTCAACCAACTGACGTCCGTGTGAAGAACTAAATCAGTGTGTTCAGCTGACTCCCTATCTTCCAACTGCAACTTAAAGAGCCGCCGTTGCAAGTTACGTGCACGGATGGAATTCGTTTGTTGCAATGCCCATAATTTCCACCGTGTTTAAAACTTTTGAATACAAAACTTATTGATATATAAAGCAATGGAATGAAAAAAATTGAGGGAAATCTTCATTAGCTCGACACAATGCCACAACACCATTTTTTTCCAGTCATTGCTGGTGCTCCATCGGTTGTAATGCATGCTAATTTATATATTGGTAGCTTTTAGTTTTTTACAAAATTGAAGAAAACTTCATATATATCTTCGCCACATGTCTTCCGCTTCAGAGGAATGGTTGCCAAAAATTCTTCCTTAGTCAACATGTCATTGAATACCTTTCAAATAAAATACACAGCTGGGCAGTATCTGTCATATCGGTGGATTCGTCGAACTCTAAAGAAAAGTATATACATTTCATGATATCATGTTTTAGTTTAATCTGCCATGTCCTGACTCATGACTTCAATACGTCTTGTGACAGTCGGAAGAGATAACTGAAGTTCTCTAATAGACATAATTTCTGTTTTATTTTTAAAATCTCCAAATAAATTCTAACCCGCTTCAATAAATGCTTTCTTCACAACCGATCCATCTTCGAATGGTTTCTTGGCTGATCTTGTGAAGCTGGTTTTTTGTTTTTTCAAACGAGATATCAAATCACGTACTTTCCGTTTTCTTAATTCACTCTGTGGCGGAAAATTCTTTTCATAGTTTTTATAAACCGTTTTATGATGCCTCTCTAAGTTACCACGCTTAGGTATTGCAACTGACTCACTACAAATAAGACAAATGCTCTCATACTTCAGCATACAAAAGAAAAATTGTTCCTCCGAATCGTTATTGAAATGATACGTTTTAGATTTCTTCGCTGCACTCATTTGTACTATTTATTATAATAACCTTTGTATCGCCGTAGTATTGCTTTCAAGTTACAATTCAGAATGACTCCAATTCCTGCAGGCGCAACATTTATATCGGCGTGAACGAAAGTCTCCAATGTTCCCGTCAAAAGCGCCGCCCGAAATTTCTAGAAAAGCGACAAGAATAAAAAACGCGGCTTTTCTTTGACAAGTACCTCGCGTTCTTCTGATAAAGCCAAACCACTGATGCTTTACAGTTCCTTAAATCCTCGTGCCTTAAAAAATCAAAACAAGATGACCTACAAGTGTTTTGGCGTGGAAATACGAAAGCGTGGGTTTCAAGTGTGAGTGGTTGTTGTCTCCAAAACTGGTTGTTTTGTTTTGAGTTTGCTATATGAACTATATTCGAAAAATGCTACGTTAGAGAAATACAAGGTGTTCAAGTTAGGTAAAAAAAATTTATTTCATCAATTGTTGCTAAACCACTTTGGATATTTCAATGAAATTTTGTTAACGTTAACTGCCGTCCAAAGAGTATCTTCTTCAAAGAAAAAAAGAAAAAGGTATTTTTGATTTTACCAGTGTTGTCCGTACTAACACGTTACTGAATATTTTTGAAGGAAAAATTGGATCACCAGTGTTTCTTCACCAAAAAGTCAGTTTTGAATTCTCCAATCGGAAGAAAAAAGCACTCTTTGAATTCTTATATAAATGACTCATTTGAGAGTAAAAAATCAAAATTAGAAAGGAAACAATTTTTATTATCCTTGTTGTCAAGGACAGCAGATTTAATTAATGGCGTTCAACAACAAAACTAAATGTAGTTTACCCATCTCGATACGTTTGCGATAGCGTCTAAATAATGAATTTATTTCAGCAGGTATTTCATTTCGATACTGACGCACATCATGTACCTACTGGAGTAGCGTTTTTATTTCATATTTCTCAGAACATAAACGTCCAGTGGATTAAGATCCGGTGATCTGAGTGGTCAAGCCTCTGGTCCAATGCCATTAATCACGTCACAATGGATATCATTTCTCCCTAGTCGAATAATCCAACGTTGCGGATAATTAGTATTTAAACATATCAATAGGTAAATCTTCGATGTAGCCCTGAAAGTTATTCGTAAAAACTTCAATACATAATTCTGAGGGGGTCTGAAATTAGGGGGCACAGCAGTGCCGCCGCCAATTCGAGCGTGAAGCAAACACTGTCGTACCATTCTTTACTGAAACCATTTCGCCGCATTTTAAGGCCCCTATTTGAGAACCTCTAGATAAGACCAGAACGCAGAAATTTTCGTCATCTAGTAAGCTATAATCACATACTTAAAGTCCAAAATTTCGAGTCTGTAGGTCATTTAGCTTCGAAATTAAGCGAAAGCAAAGTTGCGCATTTATGACCCTCACTCACTCATTCACTCATGATCATCGGAATAGAACTAGTACTTCCCATACATCCAGAGAGCTGAAATTTGGTACAGACTTAGATTTCAATGGCAACATAAAGAGAGAACTATAACAACTAGGATAATCGAAGATCTGAAGTATCTGGTGACCCTGACGTCTGAAGAAGCTACGGTGTAGTGAAACGCGTTACGAATCACAATTATTAAGTAAAATTCCTGAAAACACATTACTTGTTTTTATTATTGATAATGGAATTTTACCATGTAAAAGCCTCCCAAATTTAAATCTTTTAAAGATATTTCAATTGAGAAAAGAAATAAATTAGGCTTTATTTTAAGAAAGAAACAAATAAAAGAAAATAAGAGACTCTTTCCGCATGTACTAAAAAATTGAAAATTTATTTTCCGACCTCAGTAGCTTGTATTACCTCCTCTCCCCTGACATAAGCCTGATTCCGTCTAAGCATTCTTTGGATTGGTTTTCGACCTCCTCTGGGGTGATATTCTGCCACCCTTCTATGGTGGCTTGGATAAACTGTGGCATGATCTTATTTTCCTTTTGAGATTATCCCATAAATGTTCAATAGGATTTAGGTCTGGAGAGCAAGCTGGCCAGTCCAAAATAGCGATTCCCTCTGTTTGAAGATAATGTCGCGGGAGGTTGCTGGTATGCGGAGGAGCATTATATTGAATGAAAGTGAAATTCCCACTGTGGGCACCTCGCCAGAGTCTCACTATAGGCTCCAGCACTAGGTCCACGTAATTTCTAGCCGTTACATCCGCAGGAAACGAAATTAAATCAGTTTTGGATCACAGCATAATGCCACCCCAAAATATCACACTGCCCCTTTGGTATTTCAGCATTTGTTTTGCTGCTCGGAGTCTAGCTTGTCTTCCACGACCCCTTAAAACCTGAATCCGGCGGTCATCTGATCGAACACCAATTCTGGTCTCATCCGAAAAAAGAATATTTCTCCAATTCTCAATATTCCACTTTTGGTGCTCGATACAACAATTAAGTCTGTTAATTTTTGTTGTCTGGTTAGCTCTGGAAGAGCCTTCTGCTGTATAAACCCTTGAACGAACTCGATACCTGTTGCATCCAGAAACTGCCTTTGGAGTATGGGATGCGACGCACTAGGGTCTGTTCTTGCAATTTGACACAAAAGCGTTCTTGTTCTTCAGTAGTGATCTTCCTACGACTTCTTCTAGTCCTATTTTGCAGAGATTGTAGCTCCACGTATCGGGCGTAGGTTTTGAAATCGCCCCGTGATACCCTCATTGTGGCCGCTATATCCATCTGTGTCATCCCTTCTTCAACGAGAAAAATTATTCGACCCCACATCGGAAAATCCAACTTAAGGCATTTTCAATTATGATTATAGACTTTTTTAAACTTTGTAATTTCAGTTTCAAATCTCAGTGACGACTGAGTACAATATCCCGAACATGTGGTAATAACTCAACATATCTTATCATACTATTCAGTTTTTTTACAACAAAAACCTCAATTCTTCAGTCAAAGATCGATGGTTAAAAACAATCAAAAATGTGAATTACCGAGTGGTTCCATATGAATTTGGCTGTGTGTATTATCAAAGATACGAAGTATGCGATTACGATCGAAATTTCGACGGTTCTGTTTTGTTCATTAACACGCAGAAAATTCTGATGTGTTTTAATGAAGAGTCAGGCATCTGGAATTCTTCTAGTTGTATAGCGTCTTCTATATTGATGAACTGTCGCTTCCGCATTTGCACGAGAAAATCCATAACAAAAATGACTATTTGCATATTCCTTGTGAATAAAAAGCATTGCAGAATAATACTTAGAACACTAATGATAACGATAACAATACGAACAATTAATAATAACAACAATAAAAATAAAAACGAATCAAATTACTTGAGAGATAACTAATTTTCACTCTGTCTTCGTCTCTGTCAATTTTGATATATAAATTTGTTCAATTGTTTTCCAAAGATCACTATTTTAATTTTTACTTCATTGTTTTTACGTCATTCTTTCTAGGAAAATCAATTACGCAGATATTCATTGTTGTTATGGATTTTCTAATGTATGATAGTAAATGCGGTAGTTAGTGAACATCGAAGACGCAATCCAAATAGAAGAATTGAGGATTTATTGAATATATACACGATAAGATACTGAGAAGCGAATGAGATTTCTGCTAGTAAATTAGACGGAAGAGAATTCTAATTTTTTGAACAAAATTCTTTGATCAGATGAATAACCTCTTTCACTTGACTTGTAGTAACGAATTAACATAATATCCGTGTTTGGGCACATAAAAATTATCGAGAAATTGGACCAAAAAATTAAAAACAAAGAAAAACTTTTTCAATTCAAATTTTTTACTCGCAAATGCTCAGTCGTACAGAAAAATCGAGAGTGTTTTCTTCTTCCAAATTGAATGGAAAACCCAAATATTCAAATATCTGCAATCGTTTGGCAATAATTAATAAATTTGTTTTTTTTGTTACCAATCTTGAACAACCTGTTTTTCTTCAACGAAGCATTTTTCTAATATAGTTCATATAGCAAACTCATATTATTTTCGATTCTCTATTGGTCCATAATTTTCCGCTGTAGAAACTGGACCAGCCAGTAAACACCTCAAAAAGTCTAGGAACACTAACCAATATCTTCAAAATATGAATTTGATGATTCGAATTTATAGAAATCTTTCGGTTTTTGTTTGGATGTATTGTATATAATGTATTCTCAAGAAAACAAAATAATATTTAACATCTCCAAAGCACCTATTATAAAAAAATTTGAAATTTGAAAATGACGAAATTTGGTAAAACAAAAAAAAATCCTGATTAATATTTTCGAAACGATATGGAAGCACTTATATTTTTCAGTACCCAGAAGGTCCACCTCTGTTATCAATGACACTTTGGCATCGTCGCGGCATGCTCAATATTAAGTTGTCTATAACATTTTGGCCTAAGCCATTCCAAGCCCCCTGAACTGCTAATTGAAGCTCCTGTTCATGATGGAAGACGTTTTGACGCAGGATATTTCTTTATAGGGTGTCCCACACATACTCGATGGGATTCAGATCTGGGGAGAAGGATGGCCACGGTAGAAGATCGATATCATTCTTTTCAAGAACGTTCAAAACAACTCTTGCACGATGAGGAGGGGCATTATTTTATTGGAAGAGTGGATTTTAACCCATTGTTTGGAGATAC
This sequence comes from Cryptolaemus montrouzieri, assembly GCA_013387265.2. Lineage (NCBI taxonomy): Eukaryota > Metazoa > Arthropoda > Insecta > Coleoptera > Coccinellidae > Cryptolaemus > Cryptolaemus montrouzieri. Next base: position 32,024,513 of record JABFTP020000001.1, read on the forward strand.
GGTACCACTACAGGTAAAACTATCTCATTTGCTTAAGAATTTCCCGTGAGGTGGTTCTGTATGAAAACGAGGTCAGTTCTTCCACCAAGGCGTATACCTCCCCAAAACATCACTGATCCGCCTCCCTGTCTAACAACTTCTCGAGCATGCTGGAGATGGTTTTGCTTTCCAGGTTTCCTCCATATTCGAATTCTTCCCGAATCGGGAAATTAACTAAATCTAGATTCATCACTGAAGACAACTGTGGCCCACCTCTCTTGATCCCAGTTTACGTGGCACCAAGCTAAACGAGCAGCGCGATTTCCATGGGTCAGTTGTGGAACTCTTAAAGGACGTCTGGAGTGGAGTTGACCTTCGCGCAGTAGATTTCTCACAGTTTGGTCGGAAATATGTACATTATGAACTCGTGATAGCTCTTGAGCTAATTGAGATGCTGTGGTAGTACGATCTCTTCTGGCTTGTAAAACTAAAAATCGGTCTTGGGCGACTGTAGTCATCCTGAAACGACCTGTATGGCGTTCTTCTACGCTACCTGTTTCATTTAAACGCGACCATAAACGGTTTATGACACTTGGGCTACTTCCCAGAACCCTGGATACTTCCCGTTGTAAGCTCCCAGCTTGGAGCATGCCAACGGCTCGTATCATCTCTTCTCTAGTCAAATGTCGTATTTCCATGGTCGAACCACAAAACTTGAATCTTTTATTTGTGCTTACAACAGAAACAAAGTGCCAACTAACTGATTTCGAACACTGAATACATGAAAAGATTATAAAGCAGCGTCGCATCTGCTGCATTTTTAGTTTTTTATAAAAAAAACTGAAATCTGTCGCGGCACTCTACATAATTTGGTGAGAAATTGATGCAGGTGTTCATTTCTTAAAAAAAATCATCCATATAGATCGTTCTGGAGACGATATATGGATATTCAGAAGTGTTCCCTAGACTTTTTTGAGGTGTTTAAATTGCAAATCAAATTTCTCGATCACATAATTTCATGAAATTCAACTGTTGTGACGGGCGTACTGGATTACTCTTAGTGGGGCCATATGGAAGCAATAAAACAGATTACAGCCTTAAAACTCAAAATCCGTGAAGTGATCGAAATATACCCGATATTTTGCCAAAAGTGATTGGAACTTTAATTCCTATCATTTTTCATTTGTACCTGTTAAGCTTTACTTTTTCTGATACAGTAAAATATCCTTATTTGCGTTTCCTACATACGCTATTTCACTATTCGTGGAAAAAAATGCGACCCCATTCCTATATTCACGGCTAAAGCTTTATTCATTCGCGGATCCAATTGGTACATCCGTTCATTCATATGCATCAATGAATACGATTAGGTATTCCTTGTAAAGGCATCGTCAAATGAACTAATGAAAAAGAATTTATTACTACCACGCCTAAAGTATGATTTTAAAAGATATCGCCGCTGCATTGGTTCGGATTATCCTTTGACATAAGTCGCCTTCGCCGCGGTCGGTGTTTTTGGGAATTTTAACAAACAATGCAAAAAGTATATTGTTAAATGCCACTCATTGGACGTTCTGTCCTTCGGTAAACGCCGCTATGCGTTTTTTATTGTTTCATATTTCCATTTGTTACTAAAATTGTGATCGAGTAATACGTCTCCATCGTTGTCTTCCTAATTTATAATGATACCGAAAAATATTGAATAACGAGTTTTGATACGAATCACATTCATTCAGTGTTAATGAATCAACTGTACCATCGATGAAAAAATCCGAAATGAAATAAGGTCGTCTGTAGCTTCAACTTCACTGTCAGCGAAAAAAGACTGCCTCTAAGTGGTTCAACTAAACGGGAGAAGGCAACGCGTCTTTACTCACATTTTAAAGAACCTGGTGGTTGTTGTGGTAGTGGAACATTTCTAGCATCGAAACGTTGGTTCGATAAATTTGAGGTGCAACATCGCAAAGCATTGAAATCGTTCGGGAAACTGCTGCAGCAGAAAGATATCCAGAAGATTTTGCAAACCTAGTAGCTACTAGGCGATATCTCTTAAAATCATACTTTAGGCCTGGTAGTAATAAATTCTTTTCATTAGTTCATTTGACGATGCCTTTACAAGGAATACCGAATCCTATTCATTGATGCATATGTATGAACGGATGTACCAATTAGATCCGCGAATGAATAAAGCTTTAGCCGCGAATATAGGAATGGGGTCGCATTTTTTTCCACGAATAGTGAAATAGCGTATGTAGGAAGCGCAAATAAGGATCTTTTACTGTATCAGAAAAGTAAAGCTTAACAGGTACAAATGAAAAATGATATGGAATTAAAGTTCCAATCACTTTTGGCAAAATATCAGGTATATAAATGAGATAAAAACACAAGGTTTAACTTTGATCTACACTTTATTTGAAAAAATTCGACGACGTTTCGCTGACACAGCAGCTTTATCAAGAATGAAAAATAGAATGAAGAGTATGGTATTATAAACAAATCGTAGAACAAGTTGGATGAATAACAGGAAAATCCACACCGAGCCATTGTACAGTTAGTATGAAAGGTAATAAAACTAATTGAACAAGTTAAGTAGGGTGAGTAATTCAAATCTACCTGTTCATTCAAAAGCTTGTCCGAATGTTTGTATCTATTTATTTCTAATGCTTCTAGGAGATCTAATTTTGAACTTTTGATTTTATATGTAATATGTCAAAGTTTTTATTGAATGAATGGTTTTCTTTTATTAGGTGGTTTGAATAATTTGAATCAGATTTATTTTTGTCGAAGCTACGTTTATGTTCAGATGTTCTTATGCCAAAACTCCTATAGGTCCTACCGATATAAATTTTATCACAAGAACCGCAATTGAGTTTATAGATTCCAGATTTACTTGATTTTTCAACACGAGATTTATTATTTTTAATATGTTTACCTAAGTTATTAGAAGTTTTGAAAGCTATATTAAGATTTTGTTTGACGAGAAAGGATTTAATATTTGTACTTGCAGAACCGCAGAATGTTAAACTGTTGAATATTTTATAGTCTTTATGAATAGGATATACTTCATTGATTGCTTTTTGATAGAGTTTTTACGAATGATTAGGTCTATCATATCCGGATTATATGAATTATTAATGGCTATCTGTTTGATGATGTTTAACTCTTTATTATAATCTTCTACTGATAAAGGTAAATTGAGTAACCGATGTACCATGCTGTTCAAAGCTGCAACTTTGTGTTGAATGGGATGTAATGAGTAGTTATGTATAATTGTATCAGTATGTGTTGGTTTACGAAAGACCGAAAAAACATGATTATTATTTTGTTTTGTGATTTTTAAGTCCAAAAAATTTATGGAATCGTTCTGTTCAATTTCTATCGTGAATTTAATGTTCAAATGGATGGAATTAATGAAATTAACAAATAAGTCTAATTGACGAGTAGTTCCAATGAAACATACTAAGATGTCGTCAACATATCTATACCAATAAAGAAATTTGGAAATGAGTGGATGTGTATAAATTTTCTGTTCAATATTATTCATAAAATCTCTGCTAAAAGTGGACTCAAAGGATTTCCCATGATCAAACCATTTTCACTACTGTAATAGATGTTGTTGAAAGAAAAATAATTTTGTTCAATGCAAACGTCCAACAGATTCAATATTTCTGATTTGATTATGTGGTTAACATGATTCGAATTCAACATGTTTTCGATTAATATTCTGACATCACCTGGAGGAACACTTGGGTATAAATTCTCAACATCAAACGAAATAAGTTTTGCGTTAGGTGGTAGGTTAACGTTTTTATGTTATTTATCAATTCGAATGAATTTTTATAGAAAATTTTGATTTGAATGAACAATAATTTTAATAATATCTATAAGGTAGTGCGACAATTTCACGGCTGGGGCTGTAACGTAAGATACGACTGGTCTAACGGGGTTATTTACTTTATGCAATTTAATGAGTGAATACAGTTGAGGTGTTCCTCTAAATCACTGATTTAGAGGAACTTGCATAGATACTGAAATTTCTCTGAAAATATTCCTAATAACACTCACCTTAAATATTTAGCATCTGACATTATAAAAATGAATCATTAGCTGACTTTAAACCGAGTAAAGAACAAAATATTTTAAAGGCCATCAAACAAAAATCTCAACTAAATGAAGTTATTTTTACAAAAGCAGATAAGGGTAATACTGTTATTGCGTTAAATAAAAATGACTACCTATTTAAAACTCTAAATTTCATTTCGTCCGGAAACTATACAATTTTAAACAAAGATCCAACTATTAAATTCCAGAAAAATATTAAAATTGCAATAAATGACGCAAAATCTTTAATTAAAGCAATAGATAAATACAAATTAATTTTACCAAACCCTCAACCACCTCAACTGTATTCACTCATTAAATTGCATAAAGTAAATAACCCCGTTAGACCAGTCGTATCTTACGTTACAGCCCCAGCCGTGAAATTGTCGCACTACCTTATAGATATTATTAAAATTATTGTTCATTCAAATCAAAATTTTCTATAAAAATTCATTCGAATTGATAAATAACATAAAAACGTTAACCTACCACCTAACGCAAAACTTATTTCGTTTGATGTTGAGAATTTATACCCAAGTGTTCCTCCAGGTGATGTCAGAATATTAATCGAAAACATGTTGAATTCGAATCATGTTAACCACATAATCAAATCAGAAATATTGAATCTGTTGGACGTTTGCATTGAACAAAATTATTTTTCTTTCAACAACATCTATTACAGTAGTGAAAATGGTTTGATCATGGGAAATCCTTTGAGTCCACTTTTAGCAGAGATTTTTATGAATAATATTGAACAGAAAATTTATACACATCCACTCATTTCCAAATTTCTTTATTGGTATAGATATGTTGACGACATCTTAGTATGTTTCATTGGAACTACTCGTCAATTAGACTTATTTGTTAATTTCATTAATTCCATCCATTTGAACATTAAATTCACGATAGAAATTGAACAGAACGATTCCATAAATTTTTGGACTTAAAAATCACAAAACAAAATAATAATCATGTTTTTCGGTCTTTCGTAAACCAACACATACTGATACAATTATACATAACTACTCATTACATCCCATTCAACACAAAGTTGCAGCTTTGAACAGCATGGTACATCGGTTACTCAATTTACCTTTATCAGTAGAAGATTATAATAAAGAGTTAAACATCATCAAACAGATAGCCATTAATAATTCATATAATCCGGATATGATAGACCTAATCATTCGTAAAAACTCTATCAAAAGCAATCAATGAAGTATATCCTATTCATAAAGACTATAAAATATTCAACAGTTTAACATTCTGCGGTTCTGCAAGTACAAATATTAAATCCTTTCTCGTCAAACAAAATCTTAATATAGCTTTCAAAACTTCTAATAACTTAGGTAAACATATTAAAATAGTAAATCTCGTGTTGAAAAATCAAGTAAATCTGGAATCTATAAACTCAATTGCGGTTCTTGTGATAAAATTTATATCGGTAGGACCTATAGGAGTTTTGGCATAAGAACATCTGAACATAAACGTAGCTTCGACAAAAATAAATCTGATTCAAATTATTCAAACCACCTAATAAAAGAAAACCATTCATTCAATAAAAACTTTGACATATTACATATAAAATCAAAAGTTCAAAATTAGATCTCCTAGAAGCATTAGAAATAAATAGATACAAACATTCGGACAAGCTTTTGAATGAACAGGTAGATTTGAATTACTCACCCTACTTAACTTGTTCAATTAGTTTTTATTACCTTTCATACTAACTGTACAATGGCTCGGTGTGGATTTTCCTGTTATTCATCCAACTTGTTCTACGATTTGTTTATAATACCATACTCTTCATTCTATTTTTCATTCTTGATAAAGCTGCTGTGTCAGCGAAACGTCGTCGAATTTTTTCAAATAAAGTGTAGATCAAAGTTAAACCTTGTGTTTTTATCTCATTTATATCATGGATCTACATCAAGTAACGGCCTCCACAATTCAAATATCAGGTATATTTCGATCACTTCACGGATTTTTAGTTTTAAGGCTGTAATCTGTTCTATTGTTTCCATATGGCCCCACTAAGAATAATCCAGTAGGCCGGTCACAACAGTTGAATTCCATGAAATTATGTGTTCGGGAAATTTGATTTGCGATATAAACACCTCAAAAAAATCTAGGGAACACTTGTGAATATCGATATATCGTATCCAGAACGATCTATATGGATGATTTTTTTTTAAGAAATGAACACCTGCATCATTTTCTCACCAAATTATGTAGAGTGCCGCAACAGATTTCAGTTTTTTTATAAAAAACTAAAAATGCAGCAGATGCGACGCTGCTTTATAATCTTTTCATGTATTCAGTGTTTGAAATCAGTTAGTTGGCACTTTGTTTCTGTTGTAAGCACAAATAAAAGATTCAAGTTTTGTGGTTCGATCATGGAAAGACGACATTTGACTAGAGAAGAGATGTTACGAGCCGTTGGCATGCTCCAAGCTGGGAGCTCACAACGGGAAGTATCCAGGGTTCTGGAAAGTAGCCCAAGTGTCATAAACCGTTTTTGGTCGCGTTTCAATGAAACAGGTAGCGTAGAAGAACCCCATACAGGTCGTTTTTAGGATTACTACAGTCGCCCAAGACCGACCGGTTTTTGGTTTACAAGCCAGAAGAGATCGTACTACCACAGCATCTCAATTAGCTCAAGAGCTATCACGAGTTCATAATGTACAAATTTCCGACCAATCTGTGAGAAATCTACTGCACGAAGGTCAACTCCACTCCAGACGTCCTTTAAGAGTTCCACAACTGACCCATGGAAATCGCGCTGCTCGTTTAGCTTTGTGCCACGTAAACTGGGATCAAGAGAGGTGGGCCACAGTTGTCTTCAGTGATGAATCTAGATTTAGTTTTTATCCCGATTCGGGAAGAATTCGAACATGGAGGAACCTGGAAAGCAAAACCGTCTCCAGCATGCTCGAGAAGTTGTTAGACAGGATCACCCAACAAATTTCTGGAACATCTTGGATTTCTTTTTGATTTCAGATCCAGATAATTTTGGAGTGGAGGTCTCAGCACCGCTATGCAACTCAGACCACAACCTTATATCTGCTACTGGAAATATTGTGCTGCCGCTAAAACAAGAACCTAAACCACCCAGATACATTTGGCACTATAACCGTGCTAATTGCCATTCAGATCCTGACATTAATGTGTGCACTGAATCTGTTACAGAAATCATTCATGTAGGAATGGATCTCTACATCCCTCATTCCATGAAAAGGACAAAGCACAAAAGCCATGGTTCAACAAAGACTGCGAAAGAGCCTCTGCAGCCAAGAGCAAAGCTTACGAGCCATGGAACATGAATCCAACTCAGGAAACAAGAACAACCTTCGTACGAATACGAAACGTATGCAACCTGAAAACTGTAAGAACAAAGGCCAATTTCAACGAAGGGGTAACAAATAAACTCCTTGAACAGGCAGTGGGACTAGACAATTCTGGTCTATGGCGAAGACTGTCAGTGCCAATTCCTGCAAATCTGCGTTTCCGCCTCTTGTTAGAGAAGACGGAAGTATAGCATCGTCTCCGAAAGAGAAAACAGATCTCTTTGCTCTTTTGTTCTCAAATAATTATGTGCTAGATTCATCTAACGCAATACCACCGAACATTCCACCTACAAATTCTTCCATGGCAGAAATCAAGTTCAGAATCCGCACTGCGAGACGGGCTCTCTAGCACGAGCAAGTGAACTGCAAGAAGGCAGTTGGTCTAGACGAAATACCGCCAATCATCCTGAGAACGTGTGCTCCCGAACTGACACCCATTCTTAACCGTCTTTTTCAGATTTCTTATGAAAGCCAGACTTTCCTGAGCAGCTGGAAAATAGCGAGAATTCAACCTATCCCAAAGAATAGAAAGAAGTCCTTACCCCAAAACTACCGACCTGTTGAACTTCTTCCCATTATGTCTGAAGTGATGGAGATAGTCATAAATGATGAACGCATCAAATATCTCGAGTTGCAGGGAATTATTAACGACCGTCAGCATGGTTTTCGCAGGCAAAGGTGGACAGGAGATCTGCTCGCCTACGTCACTCATGTTTGTACATCAACGATGGAAAAACATGGAGAATCTAGAGCAATAACCCTCGACATCTCTAAAGCCTTCGATAAGTTAGGTTAGATTGCATATGGGCTTCCCGAAAAATTGCGGGGTTGGATGACTAACTTTCTTTCAAATAGATCAATACAAGTTGTGGTCGACGGTATAACATCTGATTATTTCCAGTTACAAGCAGGAGTACCTCAGGGGTACATTATTTCAAACCAGCCTTGTTTCTGTTGCAGATAAAAGATTTTCTGTCATCTACAGAGAACAAGATCTTCGGTTTTGCAGACGATTGTACCCTGGTTTTGTATTTCAGTAGTATACAGCCGATTACAGCTGCGGAATCTCATCATCATAGATGTGAACAAATTAATAACTTAAACTCTGACTTGCAGAGGATATCTGAGTCAGTTGAACTTGGTAAGCTTCAACGCGAGCAAGACGCAAGCAACTACGTTTTCTAGAAAAGCCCCCGCTGGAGAACCTCCTCTAATAATTCAAGGCCAACAAATTGCATCCAAAGATTCGATGCACCTTCTCGGAATAACGGTCAACACCGTGTTTTGCTGGCATGAACATATATCAGCTATAGCTAAGTTGGCATCAGCTGAACTTCTATATAAGGCGTAGTTTCGACCTACTTTGGAATATTGTTCCCATGTATGGGGATCTGCGCCCAAACATTCGTTGCGGATGTTGGATAGTGTGCAAAAACGGGCAGTGCACCTCATCGACCATCCTGAGATCACCCACGATTTCCAATTGATGACTCTCAGAAGACAAGTTGCTGACTTTTCTCTGTTTTACAGATACCTCCACGGAAGATGCTCCAAGGAGCTGAAAGACCTCGTTCCGGGAAAACTCATGTTTTACCGCAACACTAGACTGGCAAGGAGTTCTCATCATATGGCAGTACATTTAACAATCTCTCGAACCTCTCTCTATTAGAAATCCTTCGTTTACAGGGCCGGTGAGCTGTGGAACTCGCTTCCGTCCAACATCTTACCAACATCCTACAATTTGGCCCTCTTCAAGAAGCGAGTAAACAGACACCTCAATTCTTTCTAGGCGCCCAGTCATGTGATGTAACAGGTTCGCCTATTCCTGGGAAGCGTGCATAAAAAGAAACTGAAGACAAGGCTTCAACAAATACTGGAAACGTGACATTCAATCTGAAAAATCTTAGTGAACTTTTAAGAATGATAAGTCAGCTTTATGATTTCTTTATGAAAATTGATCCATCTATGGAACGAACTCTCATTTTTAAGCGGAAAATTGCTGATGCTTCTGCTGATTATCAGTCTGAACTGAAAGTGCTCTTAAAAACTGCTAAGCAAGAGGAAATAACAAAATTCTTTGAACCATTGCCTTAGCCTGAAGATGACAATTAATCAGTAGAGTCAAAAACATTAACTAAATTGTTTTTTTTATATATTTATCTTTTATTTTGTCGCCTAGTTGTATCCCTATAATCCAATTTGAATTGAAAAAATAGTTAAGAAGATTATCTCTATGGAGAGTTTGTTTTCCAAGAAATCTAAATTTCCTCCCTTAAGTATTCTGTGAGGAATTCAAGTTGATCTATGGGTGGAAAATGATGGCCATTTTCGATACAATGTGAAGCGAAAGTAGATTCGTCAGATCTCTAATTATTGTAATCTGATTGATGCTCTTTGTATCTAGGTTTGAATGAACTGTAATGTTGCAAATTTACGCTACAATGTCTATTAACTAAATTTCTCATTTTCTCAATTTATAGCATCTCTAAGTATAACAATTGTGCATCTTTAGTTGCATATTTTCAAAAGTCAATTGATAATATTTATTGCCTCGTTTCAAATCGTTATATTTCATATAAGCATCTCGGAGGCATCTCGACTAACTCGATAGGAGGTAGGTTGGTTGTCGAACAAGTTTTTTCGAATTCAACAAAAACGACTCTAATGAGAAAATCGCTAGGAAGGACTGAGATTAAGTGGTTATTTTGAATTGATGAGAAAGCGATGGTGTGTGTACCTGCAAAGGGATTGATTTTCATCGCAAATAAAATGTCGATATTTCTTCTTGTTTATCATTCTTTAATTCCGTTCAAGTTATATATTGAACAGTGTTTCGGGAATTTTCCTATAGTGGAATTCATTTTGAGGAAGAACTCTTATCGATAAGGTAGGATATTTCTATATTTTCCATTTTGTGAAATTATTCTTATACGCATTGCACAGTGTTCCCTACTAATTATATTCGACAATTCCACCCATGTGTCAAAATGCACGTTTAAGAACATAGAAATTCGAGTTTGATATCGGATAAATTGCATAGAAATAGGGAGGAAGGTAGGATATTAGTGGATAAATTCGCCCATAGAGAATCCTTGCGTTTCCATAGCAACGCAACATTCACAACAAATAGCACGGTTTTAAAACTGTCAAGAACAGCCATTTTAGTACCTGTTGTAAAGTTTTTGCCGATATAAATTAAAATGTCTCGTTTTGGAAGCACCAATGAAGCAGAAATAAATAGTTCTATACAGAATCCTATCCCCAAAAATACAAGAAAAACGCACAGCTGGAATCAATTCAGTATATTCTGCAAGGAACGAACGTTCGATTTGGATATACAGCATTCTATTGAAGATATGGCAGAAATTCTTATGATTTGGGGTTTCAATATGAAACAAGGAATGGACAAGATTACAAAGAATACCGTGTTAAAACAATGTGGAACACAACTGCGAAAATGATGCAGAATATGTATTTCGAAAAATTCAACATGGGTTTCAACCCCTTTACCGATTCAGCATTTAAAAGACGTGAAGCTCGTAATTCTAAAAGGAAGATGTTACAAGCGGCTGTGGAAAAGCGCAAAGAAAGTTCCGTTGCATTAACAAGAACTGAATTTGATAGCATGGCTCTGTACTGGGACGAAAATGCCCCGATAGGTTTGTTGAAAAAATTTTTCCATATTGTTGCCTATGAATTAGCATGGCGTGGCGGTGAAGCAGCAACTTGCAAGGTAGACTTTTTCAAAGGGGAAAAATTTAATAACGGAGAAGTGACTGATCGTATCGAATATAACCCAGTATTCTCGAAAACTTGCCAAGGCGGCTCAAAAAAATGCTGTGATAGTGAATGGCTAGTAAAAATAAGGAAAACCCAGATTTATGACCTGTGAGGTTGTTTCATGAGATATTGTCGAAAAGATTCAGCAGAGAAAGTTGGACTGGTTACGAAAAATAAAAAGATCACAAATCATTCTCATAGATCTAGTGCTGTTTCGACCCTATCTGAGGCAGGTGTCAGTGAACAAGAATTGATCGAACTTACCGGACACTCTACGGCAAGCTCTATTAAGCCCTACCTGCAACTGAACAATGAGCATCATTTGAATCTTGTTTCAAATCTTCTTCGAATGCTGAATCTTCCATAATTCCTCAGACATCATCCCATATAGAATCGACGCGGATTAAAAAAATTGTATATAGTAATTGCATTTTCAATAACTGCTCATTCTAATAATACCTAAACATGTTTGTAATGAATGCTTTATGATTTTCTCGTTGAGTTTGTGTGCATTTCTTAATGAAGTTCATTTTGTACGTTTTGTCATTCGCGGAAAATTCTTAGCAAATACCATTCGAGCTCGATTTGGCAGGATATTTTTCTAAGCTCGTTTTCTCATATTTACTTTTCGATAATTGCCTGCACGTAAGTATTCGAAAACGAGCATAGAATAATATCCGGCCAAATCTGAGCTCTTGTGGTATTACTTACGACTATATCGAATTCATCATTCCTAGAGTTATTGGAATTCCTTTTGTACATAAGAGTACCGATCAACTTAATTTAGATTGGTTTTGGAGGTAACCATTGTTCATCCGTGGCGGTTCCTTCGAAATAAACGAGATTTTGGTTCTCTTCATCTGACTGGATTTCTACTTAGTGTTCTTAGAGCAGGATAGTATCACCAAAATTTCTGTGGACTCTTTGGTAACGTACAATTTAATTTTGACCCTGACATGAAGAAGAGAGGCAACAATGACCAATGGCCTACCTATTCATACTTATATGAGTAAAATTTCTTCACTTTCATCATTCGATAAATTTTTATCTGTATATATTTATTATTTGAATAAGTACGGTGTATATATTTGTATTTTCCTGGAAAACAGTATTCATAAATATTATAAAATTGTACATAATATTTTGTACACAAAGGTGATCACTTTTGGCTACGAATTATCCTTTTGTTATTTTTTTATTGAACAATTTCAATATCAAATTTGAACAAGGTAAAATCTTTCTCTTATTTTAAAATAGTTTTTGAATCAGCTAATCTCCCCTAAAAGAAGCACTAGATAAGAGCTACCGCGCATAGTGCAGAAAATTATTTGCTTCAATTTTTCATTAAGTTAATTTTTTGCCTGCAGAACGACCAGTTTGACCTATATTGTAACAGTCCGATTTCTCGAATTAATTTAAATCTAATTTATATCTTTTAAACTCAGTTTTCATAGTTTTAATAATAATTCAATCTCATTTCATCAAGTTCAATATTCAAACAATTTGAAATTCGAATCAGGAATCTACAGGTAATGATACCCAATGAAAATTATAGTTATATCCGTAAGGTGTCGCTGCTATTGATCTAGGTTGTTCACCGGTTAATTGTCAAGTCAGTACTTGAACGAAGATCGTTTTCTCGTTTCTGTGAGAGAACGGAAAACAGTAACTCATTCTATGTTTCGTTTCCACTTTATTGTTGTGGAGAGAATAATTTGGCTTTTTATTATTTTTTTTTGAATATCAATAGTTTTTTATAGAACCGAGTCTACATAAGTTCGGAATTCATTAGATTCTCTTTTTCCATTTAGAAATCTTCGGAATCGTTTGTAATTTTATTGGAGCTGTGTTGTAACGATTGGAGTGAAAAATTTTCAGTAATAGAAATTAAGTATTCTTTGATTTTCTGGATAAATTCCAATCGTCTGAGGCGTTATAAGTAGTCGGTAATTTTGCCGAATTTCCTTGACAACCAATTCAATTAGCGAGTGGAGAGATTTCAAATTTTCTTTTGTTAAATTAACCTAGATCGATAGCTGCTATTCCAAGGGTAAGTCAAATTCATTCTGTTCATCTTAAAATGTATATTCGAGAAATATGGTATAAAGATTTATTTTTCACCGTCAAGATATTTGAGTTTTATCTTTATGCCAAACCTTGTTATCCTACGACTGGGGTAACCACGTCTTTAGGGAACTAGTCTTGCCACCTTGGGCGAACGATATTCAGCCAATCAAGTAACATGGTAAGCTGTAAGATACAGGAATACCAGAAAACTGATGTAAAACACCAAATCGAATCATCGTGGAAATTAATCTCATTCCCAAAAAGCTAAGTGTTTCTCTTAATGATCAAATTCTTCTCTTCTATCTTCGTTAATTCTTGACTGAGCTCTATCATTGAGTCTCGATTTGATTTGTTGTAAATTGAAAAATTTGTACTATGTAATTTGAATTCATCTCGTCTGAGACTCCTGTTTTTAATGTAATTGGTTAAACTTTTTAGTTAAGTTTTATTTTGTATTAGTTATCCTAATAATAGTAAGTAATTTATTAGTCAGTTACTGTGATTTTGATATTTATCTTGTAATAAAGCTAATTGAATGAAGTGATGAGTATTATTCTTAAGACTATATCTAGGACGTAGGTTCTAGACGAAGATCTCACACACTGAGATAAAGGGACTCTGATCTAGCTAGGCATAGGTATTAATAGGTAGTGTCAATTGTAATTCTCTTTCAACTAGCCTTTCTAAAATTGAATCTTATTAAACTTCATTAGTTAAATTTCTTAGTTCAGTAGAATTGAAATATTTCTCTAATTTTAGATGAAATTAGAAACAAAACCATTACAATATAGACGCCTTCACAATCCTTGTAGGACAACTTGTAAACTGTATAATTGTAAAATTCATCAGTTTCAACTGTACGATTAAAAATTTCTGGAAGAGTTTCTTGTGGGTCTTGAAAGCTACTCTATTATGCTGTTGTATGTATTCATTTTCGACTTTAAGTCAATACTTGTTATATTTTCAATGAAATAAAACTAAAGTATTTAGATTTTCCCTATATTAACAAAACTATGACCGGTTTCACCACACTGTGACTTCATCAGATAGATACAAACTAATCAACAGAGTTATTCCTTATATATTAGTCTTATTTCCTACTTAATATTACAATAGGTACAAAAGGTATGTTGGAAAACCCATCGGAGTTGCTTACTTTATGAATTGAAAAGATTGAGTAAAGGAGAAGGATTCAGATCTAATTGACTATTAAGTAACCTACCTGAATTATTTTCTTTGTTGATCTCTAAAATTTCCAATAGATTGAGTTTTTGTCTGTTATTTTCATTGTGTAAAATTTTGAAATTATCATTAAAGTTATGGTTTTCTTCGAGTATGTGATTAGAATAATGGGAATCTGATTTATGATAATTAAAACTACGTTTGTGCTCGGATAATCTAACTTTGAAATTTCTGAAAGTTCTACCAATATAAATTTTGTTACAATCCCCGCAAGACAGTTTATAAACACCGGATTTATTACTTTTATCAATTTTGGATTTGCAGTTTTTGATATGTCGGCCTGAAGAATTATCAGTTCGGAATGATATATTGAAATTATAATGCAAGAGAAATGATTTTAATTTTAGACTAGGATTACCAATATAAGTTAAGCTGTTGTATTTTGTGTTTGAACTTTTTATAATTGAAAATACTTCTTGGATTTCTTTTTGAAATTTTTTGCGTGAAATCACGTTCAAAAAAACGCTTTAGAGTATGCCAAGTCTATAATACCTACCAACCAAAAATATAAACTTTTCATTGGTAACCCGCAATCGCCAAAACTTTACTCCCTCGTCAAACTCCATAAAGAAGGGTATCCCATTAAACCAGTAGTTTCATATTTTCAAGCTCCAGCTGCAAAACTTTCACGATTTCTCATAGACATCATTCGACAGGACGCTAATTTTGAACCTTAATTCTCAATAAAAAACTCTTCAGTCCTAATAAATAAAATTCAGCACACGATACTACCACCGAACGCTAAACTTATGTCATGGGATGTAGTAAATCTCTTCCCTAGTGTTCCACCTAGTGATACAGTGAAACTCATCAAGAACGCCCTTCAAATTAATAAAGTCAATCCGATAATTCAATCAGAAATCTCACACCTTTTAGAAATTTGTTTAGAACAAAATTATTTTAACTTCAATGGAGTATTATATAATAGTAAAGAAGGTTTAATCATGGGCAATCCTCTGAGCCCTCTGCTCGCTGAAATTTTCAATGATAATATTGAAAATTTATTGGTTTAGATATGTCACGAAATTTGTTGTTTCACTCCATTAACTTTCTGGATTTAACTATTACTAAAATTAACGGCAAACATGATTTTTCATTTTTCATAAGCCATCGCATACAGATATTACTATTCACAGCTCATCTACACATCCTTATCCACATAAATTAGCAGCTTACAATAGTATGGTACATAGACTCATTAATATCCCAATGTCACAATATAATTTCATAAAAGAGCTAAATATAATTAAACAAATAGCAGTCAATCAAGCTACACATTTCACTACAGCAACAGGCGAAACAAGTTGCATTGATCTGACCTTCAGCAGCCCTGATATTGCACATATGATTAACTGGCGTGCAAGCGAAGATTTACATAATAGTGACCACTTCCCCATCAAAATTACTATCGAAACATCGAATCGAAAAGACAAATAGAACAACCTAAATGGATTTTCAGCAAAGCTGACTGGAATTTATACGAACTGAGTATAGAAAGTGGTCTGGAACGCATCAAATCAAACTTAAATGACGAACACGTCCCCATTGATGTCATAGTTTCAGAATTTACGGACATAATTAAACGAGCGGCTGACATATCCATCCCAAAGACGACAGGTAAACACAACAAGCCAAAAGTACCATGGTGGAATGATAAATGCAACGAAGTGACCAAAAACAAAAATAAAGCCTTCAACAAATATAAGAAAAACAAGACGGAGGAAAATAAAGTAGAGTTCAAGAAACAAAGAGCTTTGGCAAGAAGAACAACAAAAGAAAGTAAGAGAGATAGTTGGCGACAATATGTAGCCTCCATAACATTTGACTCAACGAATATGTGGGAAAAAATAAAATCAGTTAATGGAAAATCATACAGTGGAAATATCACTTCTATACGAACCAGTGATGGGCATATAATCACTAACACAACACAAATTGCCAACCACTTAGCTGACACCTTTGCATCAAACTCCAGCAACATTAATTATTCCCAAGAATTCATTGAGCATAAAAATAACTTCAGCCCGCCCCGCTTAACCACAACGACAATAACTATATAGGCTTAAACGAACTGAATAACGAAATCCGAAAAGAAGAAATTCTAGAGGTACTAAAAAAACAACTCAAGCCCTGGACCAGATGGAATCCCAAACATTCTTCTTAAAAAGCTTCCTCAAGCGGGCCTTGAACACATTCAAAAACTGTTCAACATTATTTATACTGAAAATAAATTTCCTACTGGTTGGAGAGAGGCGGTAGTTATACCCATACTCAAACCAAGCAAAGAGAGTGGTGATGCTCGAAACTATCGCCCCATATCTCTCACCTGTACGATCTGCAAAATTCTCGAAAAAGTTTTGAGTCAAAGATTGAGATGGTTTCTGAAACAAATAATGTTCTGTCTACCAAACAATATGGATTTCGCCAAGGAAGGTCAACGATGGATCATCTAGTCGACCTGGAAACCAACATATGTGAAGGACTAGCCAACAGGTTTCACACAGTAGTGGTATCTATGGACATTGAAAAAGCCTACGAAATGGTTTGAAAGCAACGCATCATAGTTCAACTGTCCAAGTGGGGAATTGAAGGTAAATTATTGAACTTTATTAAAATTTCCTTAAAGATCGAGTTATAAGAGTGAGAATAAATGGCATGCTCTCTAAGTCAACATTCATGGAAAACAGGGTACCTCAGGGGTCAGTATTGAGCATCTTGTTGTTTTTAATTGCCACAGATGAAATAATAGCGAAAGTAGAGGCGCCGGTCAAAGCGCAACTATTCGCCGACGATGTAACACTCTCTGTTAGCGGCAAAGTTTTAGCAAGTTTAATCACCGTTATGCAGTCAACCATTGACAAAATTACTGAATGGACAAAGACATCCGGATTCAAAATCTCACCCACTAAAACAAAACATATGAACTTTTCACGCACTCATTCAAACCAACAAGTTCTGCCACTCTACCTAAACGGACAACACATAGAACAGGTGAAAACTCTGAAAATCCTTGGATTACTGTTCGATGACAAACTCACTTGGGTCCAACACATAAAGAAAATTAAAACCGAATGCCAAAAAACTTAATATCATTAAAACGCTATCTTCACTACACTGGGGCGCAGACAGGAAGTACTCATCACTACATATAAGGCTATCATACAATCGAAACTAGACTACGGTTGTATCATATATGATTCAGCAAAAGAGCACCTTAAATATGCTAGACCCGGTTATTAATACGGCTTTAAGATTATCCATTGGAGCATTTAGAACTAGCCCCACCTACAGCATTCTGGTTGAATCAAACTCGATGCCTCTAAGTTTCAGGAGAATGGAATTATGTTTGAAATATGGCATAAGGATATCAAGACAATCAAAAATCCGGCATATAAAGCCACGTTCAAAGAGAATTTCCATGATCTGTACGATAAACAATTTAGAACACCTAAACCACTCAATTATAGATTGAAAAAATACCTGAGCAAGACCAGCATTACCTTACCCTTACAAATGAAAATATTCATCAAACTCGGCCTCCTTGGACGACGAAAGCACCTAAAGTAAACCTGCAACTGGAAGCACTCGGCTCAAAGCCAACACCAAACCAAGCCACTACCAACGTTTGCACGACAGAATCCGCAAAAACCATCCAGACCACAGTTACTATTACACTGACGGATCAAAACCAATGAAGGCGCGGGATGCTCAATAGTGCTCGATACCATTGAACCACAGGTGTGGTCTTTCAAATTACCCAGTGACACAGCAATATTTACATGCGAGGCCTTCGCCATTCTAAAAGCTCTCGAGATCGCGCGTGAAAAAGAAAAATTCTTAATTCTCACCGATTCGAAAAGTGTTCTATCAGCCATAGGTAATTATCACTCAACGAATATATTAATAAAAAATCCAGAATATCCTACATGAATATCAGACGGTCAAACAAATTACGTTAGTATGGGTCCCGTCCACATGGGTATCCGAGGAAACGAAATAGCGGATGACAGGGCTAAAACTTCCATAACACATGGGACAAGGGCAGGGTAGATAGGACAATACAAGAGCTACAAAAATAGTTAAAACTGAAATTAATGAATTATGGAACAGAAAATGGGGTGAAGGCATGCCGAGTAGAATATCTGAAGTTAGAAGCAATGTCCACGAAGCTTTTCCACAACTGGAAATCCGCAGGCACCAAACAATCAACGGTTACAGTCCAACTATGATTGAGAACATGATTTCACACAAAAACGATACAGTTTCAAAAAGCAATCCAGGAAGTATTTCCAAATATAAAAAGTTTAAACACATAATACAACAGCTTAACTCAATTGGTAATCCTATTCTAAAATTAAAATCATTCCTCTCGCATTATAATTTCAATATAGCATTCCGAACTGATAATTCTTTAGGCCGACATATCAAAAACTGCGAATCTAAAATTGATGAAAGTAATAAATCCGGTGTTTATAAACTGTCTTGCGGGGATTGTAATAAAATATATATTGGTAGAACTTTCAGAAATTTCAAAGTTAGATTATGCGAGCACAAACGTAGTTTTAATTATCATAAATCAGATTCCCATTAATCTAATCACACAATTTTACACAATGAAAATAACAAACTCAATCTATTGGAAATTTTAGAGATCAATAAAGAAAAGAATTCAGGTAGGTTACTTAATAGTCAATTAGATCTAAATCCTTTTCTTTACTCAATATTTTCAATTCATAAAGTAAGCAACTCCGATGGGTTTTCCAACATACCTCTTGTACCTATTGTAATATTAAGTAGGAAATAAGACTAATATATAAGGAATAACTCTGTTCATTAGTTTGTATCTATCTGCTGAAGCCACAGTGTGGTGAAACCGGTCATAGTTTTGTTAATATAGTGAAAATCTAAATACTTTAATTTTATTTCATTGAAAATATGTATATCGATTTTCATCAAGTAACGACCTCCTCAATCAAATCAATACTTGTTAGCTGAAGATGGTCGAGAGACCGAAATTGCCATCCTGATTTTCAATAAATCTCCTGTGATAGTATAATACATAGTTTAATTTCTCATTATCACTATATAAATTACCATTCTGTAATCTCGGTTTCTAAATTAGCGGCATATTTACGGAACATATACCCAGCGAATAAAGAGATTATACTGTACAAAGATTCCATTCGAATTCATTTCGTAGCTAAATCATCAACGTTGCTTCACGTTCGTTTCACAATTCGCGATTAGAGTAATCGGTACGTAGAGATTTCTCAACGGTAAAAAAACAATACGTCTTGGCTTCGCTCTCCTGCCCCTCCAAACAATACGGACTGACTGCCGAAATTCCACGACGGGAGAGAAATAGAAATGGTGAGATTGAATTTCACGATTTCTAATTCCGCACAAAATGCACGTCAATTATTCTCAGGTCCTTTCAGGAGGTCGCTTTCCGTAATGTACCACACAATTAAGAGACTTTCTTCCCGATTGTTTGCAGAAAATAGCGCGCGCCATACGATTCCGCGATATCCGGTTACTGATTGATTGCTAATTGAATGTGTTTCCGGTGCTGGAGAGGTAGAATTCGAGAGGCCTTTAAGATTTGATATTGGGAATATTTTTTCCATTCGTATATTTATTCTGACTGGAAAAACGTCTGGAAATTTTGATAGTAACAACATTTTCTTCGAGAAACTTTAATTTGATAGAGAAAGAGGTTGATCGTAAGGGAAATTTTTGAATAAGTCTTCTATACAGGGTGGCCAACTTTCTTGTAGGGACTTTTCAAAGTCGATAAAACCGAAATACTCAAGTTAGATGGTTTATGGAGAATGGAATCAGATATTGTAACGGTTTTTCTTCGTTCGATGACAAGCGGGCCTATGATTGCGTCACAATTATTAACCGCCCATCGATACTGCGTGTATGGCTGGCGAAAGATATGTAGATTCTGATCAATCGCTAGCAGTCCAATGATGATCGACGCGAAGATGAAAAGCTGAATGCTTTTATATTTTTGTGACCATCGTGTTTCACAAAGAAGAGGCAGGGAATGAGCAGGCACTCTCTTAAAAGATGATTCACGGAAAACTTGTATTAGGTCCGCAACTAAGTTCTCACTGTTTCTTTTATGAAAATACAACTTTATTGTGACAAATGATTACAAATGAATCATTCAAAATATAGCCCATTGCTAGCTACAACTTTTTCCAATCTTTCTGGTAGAGGTCGAATAACGTGACGGTAGAAGTGTTCGTGTTTTGAGGCTATCTACGAATCAAGCCATTTTTCGAGCTCTTCATATGAGCGGAACTGCTGATCAGCCAGACCATATGCCATCGAACGGAAAAAGTAATAATCGGATGGTGCAATATCTGGGGGATATGGCGGGTAGGGTAGGACTTCCCATTTGAGCGTTTCAAGGTAGGTTTTAACGGGTTTGGCAACGTGAGGCCGAGCGTTGTCATGCTGTAGAATTACTTTTTCGTGTCTCTGCTCGTATTGTGGCCATTTTTCGCGCAGTGCTTTACTCAATCGCATCAATTGAGTTCGATTCCGATCCCCAGTGATGGTTTCGTTCTGTTTCAACACTGTGTATTTGGCCCCCCCAAATACACAGCATAACTTTTGCAGCGTGAATATTCGGCCGAGGCGATGACGTAGAAGCATAACCAGGCAGTACTCAAGATTTTTTTTCTTTGGATTGCTGTAATGAATCCATTTTTCATCACCCATTATGATGCGATGAAGAAAACCCTTTCTTTTTTGCCGCTGAAGCAGGTTTTCACAGGCGAAAAGACGACGCTCAACGTCTCTTGGCTTCAAATCATAAGGAACTCAAGTTCCTTGCTTTTGAATCATTCCCAACGCATGCACTCGCTTGGAAATGGCCTGGCGGGTAACTCCAAAGGCTGAGGCAAACTCTTCTTGCGATTGGCACGGATCCTCGTCGAGCAATGCCTCCAAATCTTCGAAGATTTTTGGCCTTCTTTCACGGGACGGTCGTCTACAGTCGTCGGAAACCATGTTTGTTTCTCTTAGAGCAGCATCTCCGTAAAATTTTTGAAGCTCTCTATGAGCTTCAGCCGCCGTTTTCTTCCAATGAAAAAAGAAAATTGACACTTCCCGCAAATGGCGTTTATTTGGCACAAAATCAGACATTTTTTCACAACTAAAAGTATATGACGCAAAAACAAAATCACTAATGTGTCACAGTGGTTTGATTACCATATGTCTAAGCTTTGTTCAAGACGTTCTTGATATGTAAAAATCGACCAGTGCTTACTGCTGCAGTCATCTATTGACAAACAGCGAGAACTTTGTTACGCTCTTTATATAATATCCTTGATGGTTTCAATTTTATTTCTCACTTCACGAACGTTGATAAAGTCATTAACAACCAGGCGGAGCTTGTGACTATTACAGTGGAAAACAATTCTCATAGACGTTTCTGTACCCATTTTTTCCGTGTCATTGTCAAGCAGCCATCGTAGCCATGGCGTACGCATTTCCAGCATCAACCTCAGGACAAAACAGCTCAATTGCTGAAGCAATTGTCAACTTCGATGAACCCCAAAAACTCCTATCCAATTCGGTTACTGTCTTCGTCACTGTTCTTTACCGATTATATCACAGTGCTCATCTGCTAGAATACTATTAGCACATTCCCTTTTGAGATGTCTCCTGAAAGTTCGCCTCATATTTCTATTACTTCATTTTGAAAATATGGTAATAAAAACGATGCATTTTTTGCACATTTTTCCAGATGGGGCGTCCTCAGAATGAATTTTCAGTTGGATCAAATCTCGGAAACCACCCTCTACCAAGAATTTTCCTCTAAGTGGTAAGTCATGAGGTGCACGAAGTAGTATTGCATTTTATGTAGAGCCGATGATTATATTTTTGGCAGAAATCTGCTGATGAGCTCGTTCGAGTTGATCAATAACCTCAGGATTTTCCAAGAAGATATGAGAAGCTTCAGTAGCTTGTTTATGCCATTGGCTGCTGGCATAGGTGGCCCCGTATTCATGAATTTTTAAAATTTAGAAAAGACCTGTTCATGAAAGAGTCCTTTACCCCTTGCGCTGTAGGGGACGAAAAAAGCACGCAGGATATGCATGGATGTCTTTCAACTTTAGCAGAATATGTCGTCTACGGCTGTGTTTAAGTCACTTATGAATTTCCTTCCTCGAAGTCGTAATTTTTGTGCGATTCTCAATAGTGGTTAAGCATTTCCGCCTTTTCTTCAAGCTACATAGAGCTACTTCGATCCAGCCAGTTTCCTATGTCGTTTTTTGCCATCAAACCTAATTCATCTGGTGCATCCGACTCCTTTCCAGATTCCTCCTTCGATAGGTGGAACCCTTTTCCGCAACTGCCTCCCCTCACTCTGCCCCTCCTGGTTAAGCCCATGCAGAGTCAATACAATTCCAACTTTAATATAGATCAGGGGTGCTCTAACTTGAATTGCTGGCGATCTACCCCAATATTTTTAGACTACTTATGATTGACTCTGAGAGGCTGCAAGTATGTGTGATGCAGGGTTGTCGTACATACACGATACACCCTACCTACTCACCTACCTAGGTAGAACCTAACTAAACCTAACCCAAACCTCGACTAAAATGATGTGCGGAAAGCTAATATCTACATATGCACAATATACATTATTTTAGTCAAGGTTTGGGTTAGGTTTAGTTAGGTTCTTCTCTATAATATTAATGAAAAAACTCATAGTTATTCAAATTGGAAGTTTAACAAAACAAAAGAGTTACATGTGGCGTTAAATTTAACTAAGGAGTGACTTTGAATGTTGAAGCGTGGTACTGCATGTCCTCAGCATACTTTTCATAAGATGGTACGTAACCACTGAGTGCTAATCGCAAGCATGATGGCATATGATCGACAGTTAGTCGATTGCGATATTATCTTACTTATCTTCTACTTCTTCTTCTTAATTATCTTCATTTCAGAAAATGCAGACTCGCACGAATAAGTTAACCCAAACATTGCCGTTAGTTGAAAGGCGATTTGCCTTAGATTCGGATATTCATTTTCAGGTATAAAACACCAGAAATTTGTATCAGATCCTGTAGCTTTGAGATGTATAGCAGATATAATCTGCACCAAGTCATTTTCAACAGAACACAGTTTATATTGAATTCATATGGAACTAACTTGCTATTTCAGTAGCTAATTCCTTAATGTTTTTACATGAGAAAGGATAACTCATAAATGATGCTATATTTGCCAATTCACTGCAATCATAAAATCGTATTCCGAATTGTCCTAAATATTTGATAATTCAGCCTCATACGTATCATAATTCAACTGAGGAATCCTTGCTTTCAAGACTCCCTATATTCCAACTGAAACTTAAAAAGCCACAGTTGAAAGCTACGAGCACAATTTTTGTTTCTAGTAATTGCTGGTGCTCCATCGGTTGTAATGCACACTAATTTATATATTGGTAGCTTGTAGTTTCTTACAAAATTGAAACGTCATATATATCTTCGCCACGGATCTCCCCTTTCACTGAATACCATCCGAATAAAAATACACAGCTGGGCAGTGTCTGTCATATCGGTGGAATCGTCGAACTGTAAAGAAAAGTATGTACATTTCATGATATCATGTTTTATTTTATCTGCCATGTCCTGACTCATGACTTCAATACGCCTTGTGAGAGTCGGACGAGATTATTGAAGTTCTCTAATAGCAGAGAAGATTTCTGTTTTATTTTTAAAATCTCCAAATAAAGTCTCACCCGCTTCAATAAATGCTTCGTTCACAACTGTTCCATCTTCGAATGGTTTCTTAAGTTTCGCCAATATATGAGATATTCTAGATGACGCGATCATAGCAGCTTTTCATTGTTTGGATGGTGCTGTGAACATGGTTTGTTATTTTTTCAAACAAAGTATCTAATCCCCTACTTTTCGTTTTCTTAATCCACTTTGTGGCGGAAAATCTTTTTCATAGTTTTTATGAACCGTTTTATGATGCCTCTCTAAGTTACCACGCTTAGGTATTGCAACTAACGCACGACAAATAAAACAAATGCACTTATCCTTCACCATACAAAAGAAAAGTTCTTCCTCCCAATCGTTATTAAAATGATACCTTTTAGATTTCTTCGCTGCACTCATTTTGTACTATTCAATAATAAACTTTCTATCGACGTAGTATTGCCTTCAAGTTATAATTCAGAATGACTCCAATTCCTGTCGGCGCCCAAAATTTCTAGAAAACGCGGCTTCCTTTGACAAGTACCGCGCATTCCTTTGATAAAGCGTGTTATTTTATTACGTAATAAATTTTTGTAGTTTATTTAGCTAATTCTTTTTTTTCTACTCGAGATCTACTCAAGAAACACTCGCGATAGACCGATCAACCGTTTGAGCACCCCTGATATAGATAGCCGGAAAGAAATATTTTAAAACGTGCATATCAAGCTCAAACTATGTACAAGTGCGTAAGCGAGAGAGGCGAGAGTGGTAGGAGGTAAGCGAAGCAATGATGAGTAGTAAACTACTTTACTATCTACGGACATGAAACTGGCGGTCGGTGTACAAATAAAACGGTATATGCGGGTATGTGTTCATAGAACAAAACTATAACATTTCAACTAATTACGTTCTGCTATCATCAGCTATTTTATTTGGTTTAATTATTCAACTAGCAAAACCTATAACAGGACGGCTATAATCCGTGCTATGTCTGAAGCGGAAAATTAAACGAGACCCTACGAATACCACTACAGCGTGTGTAGGGGGAAGCGGAAAATTAAACGAGACCCTACGAATACCACTATGGCGTGTGTAGGGGAAACACCATTACAGGGCGCGGTAGGTACTTCCAGGTCCGTGTACTGTGTGTGGAGGGCTAACAGCACAGCACAGAATCAACGAAACTATAGAGTATTCGAGATTTCACCAATAGCACTGTAGCGTGTGTGAGGGTAACAGCACTACAGGGTGAAGTAGACATTTCCAAACCAGGATACTGTGTGTGAGGGGGTAAAAGCATTCACCGAATCGACGGAAGCTTCGAAATTCATTCTCGAACGCTCTGCGTAATCTTTGAGTCAATCAGTACGGCGTTGTCCAGATCCTACGATTACCACAATAGCGTGTGTGAGGAAAACAGCACTACAGGGCGCACTATGCTCTTCCAGATACGTGCACTGAGTGTGTAAGGGAAAGATCACAGCACAGAATCAGCGAAAGCCTCGTCAATAATTACTCAAATGCAACAAGATGAAAATAGAATACTACTGTCAAAACAATTATAACAAAACAGTTATCGGCGGTACGTAAAACTCTCTGAGGATTATCAATAGCAAAGATGGAATAGCACGTGGTCATGTGAAAACGGTTAAATTCCTATTAGGAAAACACTAAAATAGCCAGAATATACTCTAAAAATAAATACTATCGAATTAAATCGTTATAGATAATTCATCACTTTTCGGACTACCTCCGTAATGTTAAATTCGGAAAATGGCAGCGACAGTTTCAATGCGATTTTCCACCACAACCGGAGTGAAATGCTTTATAATTACAAGCGGAAACATCGAAACTAAATTTTATTACAATTTCTACCAAAACTGGAAGGAATAATTTGCAACGATAAATAAAATCAATGGAGATAATAATGCATTTAATCAGCTAATCAAGCGACGCACCAAATTTCAGGAAAAATAATTCACTGAATTTAAACTCTATTGAGGTGATTATCACTTTCAAAAAGCGTCTGATTATAGAACTGAGCTGAAGTTAATCTTAACCTTAATCTTAATGAATCTTACATGGACCTAGTGTCCCATCTTCCAGATTCTGCGATTAGATCACGAGCTGTGATTGGTTACTCCATTTCAGCGACGTTCAGTGTTATTTACATTTCGCTTATCGAGCGAGAGTACCCATAAATAAATGAATAACTTTATTTTGACTTAGTTTTACAAATGAATCCTGAATAAATAAATCATCAATACAAAATAAAGTGAGGAAGTGAACTGAACTTAAATAAACTATTTAAGAATAACAAATTAACGTGTTCTCAATCTAGGCCCATACAAAGAATAATCCTTGTACATGGGAAAGATTTTACAAAGAACATTTTCAAAGCTTTAATTGTTGATAATTAACCAACAAAATAAATAAATTATTACCCTTCGAAACATAATTTAAACATTTTACTAGCTAACGTTTGTTAATTCTATTATCTTTGAGATTAAGGATCTAGGCTAAAGTAATATCCAGGATTTCAGGTTCCTTGAAAATGGGCATCGTAATAATGCTCGTTAGACTATTCGGTAGTATGTTGAATTTGAACTTGAAACGAAAATCACATCGTTAGAATATTTTCCTGAAAAAACTACATTTTAAAAATATTTTCAATATTTTGCCATTTTCGGTTTGACCGGAAATTGACATAAACTTTCTTATTTTGAATAGAACACCCTGCATGTTTTTCTACAATTAGATTTCCCTCTCAATACTGATTTCGAAAATGTACCACTTCATTGGAATGAATCGTACGGTTTTCAAATTTCACATTTTGTGAAAAAATTGATCTTGACTTGTCGCTGATAGAGTATCATCATATTTCGAAAATTACACAAAATGAAAAAAGTTCGGAAACTTTCAAAGAGAAAAAAAATATCCAAGTCGGGGGACCAAGTTGCGTTTCAACGAAATAACCTGCCTTCGAAAATCCTATTCTACTATTTGTCTGATTGAATGCGCAGGGACAACATCAAGTTGCAACTAACGATTTTGTTGCATAGCCAGAGGTAAGTTGTTCACGAACAAATTCTACACATCTTCTAAAAATATTCCAATACAGAGCAGGGCGTAGTGGAAGGGCGTTTTTTTGGACCGGGTAGTACACGTAACGGTGAGTGAGTATAGGATGCAGCTGTTGTCATTCGATTCAGGAGGAGCTACCATTCAGTTCACAATGGTTATCTGCACAAGAGAGCTCCGTGCGTTCGCAGTTGAATAGTATTTAAAATTAGTAGAGACTGTCATTGATCATAACGCTTCAGTTCCGAAACGTGAAACAATCGTCCGATGGGTACAGAATTTCAGAAAGACAGCATCAGCAATGATTCCGAAATCTCAGTGTAAGGACACCAGCTTCTGTGGTAAGAGTGAGACAAGCTGTATTTCAAAGCCCAGGGCGCTCTGAGCGAAAACGTGCTGTAGCAGTTCAAATGAGTAGTCGCAGATTTTTTACCTCTTTCACCCCCATAAGCTCATTGTTGTCAAGCACCTGAATGAAGGAGATTTCGCATACCGCCAGTAGTTTGCAGAGAGAATGCAAATGATTATCGCTGGTGAAAATGAAGCAGTGATAATGATGAGTGATGAGGCTCATTTTCATTCGAGCGGTTCGGTAAATAAACAGAACTGCCGACAATGGGCAACAGAAAACCCCCGTGAACTGCATCAATCGACACTCCACAGTGAGAATGTCACCGTTTGGTGCGCTATGAGCCGTCTTGCAGTGATTGGACCATATTTTTTCGAGGATGAGGGAAGGGCAACCGTAACTGTAAACTTCAAGGGATATGCTATCAGAAATACAGAACTGCTTTGAAGGATGTTCAGAGAATATTTCAAAATTTAAACTGCATGTAGTGTACCTGCCAGGGAATCCTATTAGATATAGTAAATTTGTGTTGCATGTTTTTATTAGTTCTAGTAAATAACTTCATTAATTGATTATATCTTCTTGGAAAATTGCAAGCAGGAATCACATGACTTTCTGTGTCGCGTGAGCAGTAATTGATCTTTGTTGTCACAATTTTCATTCAATCTCTTCAACGCAGATATCTCCCGAACAACGATTATCTTCAAAAGAAATCTCATGGCATATTTGAGTTCGTTATACTAGTGTTTGGTAGTGGTTTTGTTTACACCTCTCCATCCTTTGTACATTATTATAGGTATAAGGTAGAGCTGTTACTGTTTACTAAAACAACTCAATCATAGTGGAAAGTTTTTTTTCTTCTTGTTCATTAATTTTTCTTGCAATTTTCCTACTCTATAATTGGGAGTAAACCTGTTTCAGCTTGTATGCAAATGAATAAGAAGTAAATAAAATAAATGTTTCTGCTCCTGCAGTTGATCATATTAACCATTAATTGGAAAAACTGATCTGGTCATTACACCGTCCCAGTGAACGAGAGAGTTATTTATGTTTCTAGATTAGCAAGAGCCCATGGAGCAGAATATGATAAATCTAAATCCGTCTGAAGATCAGCTTCGTGAAAGGGGAAATAGCGCAGGGAATGTATTTTTTGATTATCATCTTAATCATGTGTATGCTCTCTGTTATTACGTGAAGAATTTTTCTTTCAATTATATTCGGTGGGTACGAAAGAATATTTATTACTTGTTACTACCATGTTTTTCAGTTATTTTCTCTTAATTTTTTCAGATACTGTCATCCCCCTATCAATCGGAGTTCTGGTTAGTTACTGATGTATCAGTAACGAGCGTGGCTGGGTTTTCCTCAGGTTTTTTCTCTTTTTATTCTTGAAATACATCAGAGATGGTTCACTGGTTTCTTCTCATTTTCCTGAGCTTACACTTTAGGGGTAAGCGTGAGAAGATTAGTGTTTTGCGTATTTTTTCATTATACATACTCTCCCTCCAGTTTAATTCTAGGAGAGGAATTTTTATAGCAAATTTAGTTCATAGAGTATTTTTCTGTGGCAGTAAAAGTTTTTCAAGATATAAATGAATGAGTGTAAACAAGGATCTTCAAGCCCTTCTCCTATCAACCCAAGTGTGAAGGAACTGTTTGAACCTGTTTCCACAAACTTTAAAAAATAATCAATAATCAAATAATATATCATCACTTAAATCTTAAAGAAATAGTCCAAAAATAATACTCATAACAGAAGATTGATTCTTGTATTACTTGGATAAAAATCGGGCCGACCGACCTGCGGGGCTAATTTTTTCTGTGTAATGTTTGTTTTTTATTCCTTTAACGTGCCCTATTTCCGCCACGCCGGGAATTTCTGTCACCTCACAAACCCGGGAATTTTGCCGAACCCCTCTCGTGTCGAGGGAAGGGATCTTTAATGCCCAACACATCTCTGTAAGACAGGACCGACAGCTTTACATCTCCTCCGAAAGATGGATACTCAAGCGATTCCCAGAATCCGAAAAATCGCACCGACTTTGTGGGGATTGAACCCGGGTATCTCTGCGCAGGAGATGAGCATCATATCCCCTATGCCAACGGGCCGGTCTTTTCTGTGTAATTGTTATTTTCTTGAGAAATACACTTATATATTAATTTATCACATAACGCGGCAGGTGTTATTCCGCAAGGAAACACCCAGCATTTGTCAGATAATTTTTTTCCTTGAAAAATCAAGTAAAGTGCCAATAAATAGTTGATTGATTCCGCCGTTACTACGTGATGGTCAATCATGATGATAATAAAAATTATGTATTACACTATCGCAAGAGATCTCTTGTGATAGCATAATACATAGTTCAATTTATTTTATCATCAAATGAAGTGCCATCCACATAACACATTTTATATACAATTTTATTGATTCTATTATATAAAGGATGAGTAGGCTTTTTATTTCATTGTCCATTCAAAACAATTCTGATCAATTTTTGTGAATTTTGATGACGCTACAAATTTCATGATAAGTTCTACTTGTGATAAGAAATACTCACGACGTCATATACCTTTCTACCATTCATTTTTTACATTTAAATCTTATCTCTTACCTAACCTAACCTAGCCCCACCCGTCCATAGAATTTTATCTGATCCCCAATCCTGTGATTTATTCATGTACCACCTACAAAACTGCAAGCTAACCTCACTATCCACTGGCAATAGGTCTTGAACCTTACTCAAATAGTAAGGATGTAAATTATTTCGCTTGAGAACAGAACTGCCGACAATGGGCAACAGAAAACCCCCGCGAACTGCATCAATCGACACTTCACAGTGAGAATGTCACCGTTTGGTGCGCTATGAGCCGTCTTGCAGTGATTGGGCCATATTTTTTCGAGGATGAGGGAAGGGCAACCGTAACTGTAAACTTTAAGCGATATGCTATCATGTTCGAGGGCTTTTTTATCCCAGAATTGCGACGACGAAGAATGAACACAAGAAATATTTGGTTCTAATAGGATGAAGCCACGCCACATACAGCCAGAGCCTTAATGAAAGTTGTGCATCGCATTTTTCCTGGTCATGTATTCTTTCGTTTTGGTGATGTGCCGTGGCCACCTCGTTCCTCAAATCTCACTGCTTGTGATTATTCTTTGTGGGGAAACCTAAAGTTTAAGGTCCATCAATCGATACCGATTTGTTAGAGCGGTGATGCACAACTTTGAGAATCGACTACAGCAATACATTGCAGAACACGGACGTCATCTGCTTGATGCATTTTCAGAACATGATTTTTCTCACTTTTCCACACTAAATGGTAACATTTAAGCCTTCATTTTGCGTAATTAAGAATGTTCAGCTGAAAACAGCTGAGTTATTCTCATTTAAAAATGCCCTTTCATTACACCCCACCCTGTATATCTAAAATTTTTGTCATATATGACAAATAGTTTCTTCCAAATACAGCATCGATCAGCTGAGGTGATCATAATGGGGGACTTCAACGTCCACATAATCAACAGGCTCCAACACTCAAATAGGACCGATGAAGTAGGAAAGCAAGCGGATTCCTATGCGATCATCCGCAACTTGTCGATGAGTCCGATGAGAATTCCTGAGAATATAATCGATTTTCCCAATACTCTCGATCTCTTTCGATGATTTCCGTTTACAGGTCTTAGCCCCTTAGGCAACTCCGATCACAACCTCGTTTCTGCTACTGGTAACTTCGTACACCACGCAATAAAGATCCAACGCCTTCTAGGAAGATATGGCATTAAAACGGCGCCAGCTGAGAGTTTTTCTCGTTTCTCCCTTTAATTACGTCTGTTTTTCAGATCCTGATATTAATGTCTGCACTGAGTCCGTTGCTGAAGTTATTCTTGCTGGCATGGACCTCTTCGTTCCAAACTCCACGAAAAAACATCCGCACACAAAATCTTGGTTTACTAGAAACTGTCACAGTTAAAAACAAAGCTCATAAAAACTGGAAGAAAAATTCAATACATTAAACTAAAGCTGAATGTATGCATTTCAAGAATATTTGTAACTCAAATATTAATTAAAGGTAAACCTACTTCAATGAAAGAAATAGGAATAGACTCTTGAAGCCGACTAGTGGAACTTGCCAGCTCTGGTCTATGGCGATGGAAGTCAGCAATAACTTTTGCAAGTCATCCTTTCCACATTCGACTAGAGATCATGGTTCTATCGCATCATTATCTAAAGTCAAGGCGGGTCTCTTCGCAAAAATGTTTTAGCAAAATTCTGTTTCAGATATGTCAAACGCAGAGCCATCAAGAATCCCACATGTTCAACCGAATATGTATGAAGTGAAATTCAGAGTGCGTATGGTAAGATGCGTTCTTCAACAACTGAACTGTAAGAAAGTAGTAGGTCTTGATGGAATGCCATCAATTCTTTTGAAGGCATGTGCTCCAGAGTAAGCACTTGCACTTAATTGTCTGTTCCAGATTTCGTATAAAAGCCATACGTTTCCGGAGTGTTGAAAAGTTGCGACAGTACAACATATTTCAAAGAAAAGGAAGGAATGCCTACCACAAAATTATCGCCCAATCGCACTGTTGCCCATTATGTCGAAAGTCATGTGAAGAGTTACAGGGATCATATGACAAATGTCATATTTTTCGAACGGCTGTGAAAATTTTTTTCGCAAATTTTTCTTCAAATTAAGCAAGTTCTACGAAGAAATAATATATGGGCGATGTCAAACCAGATTATTGGGTCCATAATGATTCTAAAACATCTATAGATCATAATCGGCATCATTTGGAAGACTGAACCTGGCCAACGGGGCCCTCTCGGTCAAACATAGATGGAATTTGAGGAATTATCGCAGGTTATGTAATTTTTTTTTATTATCTCCTTAGTCCTTTTCATGACCTTGATTGCTATGTAAATTATGAGTGTTGAATTATTTTTCTGCTGGTTTTCTTTTTCCATTGTTACAGATTCCTGTCCCAAACCCCCTTTCTTTCACCCTTGTCTTCGTTTAGAAATCATGGAATGCAAGAGAGAATGAAGCGGCTAAGCAGAAAAATCTTTGGTACTCTTTTTGTATACACGACACTAACACAACATAAACAGACAAGCTATTGCTAATGCAATAGCGACAGGGAAACGAGTTTTTTCACTCGTTTATTGAATCATATACAAGATAGTATGGTTCCCCTGTTACATTTCCTGAGCTCACACTTGTGCTTTTTCTGACACACACTAAAATTATAGATATAAGCATGTATTGTAAATACAATTATTCAAATTTTTGTAAATCCTCTTTTTCAGAAGAATATATATATATATATATATATATATATATATATATATATATATATATATATATATATATATATATATATATATATATATATCGATTCTCATCGAAAAATCTTCTGAAACCAATGATTGACTTTGCATGGATGAATCCTCTGAATTATGAACATTGATATTCGCAATTCTTTTCAGCCCAATAGATCGAGGACTGAGCATGAGCCCTATAATATGTTAGAGCATTAATGATGTTATCTTCTGTCCTAACAGGTTCCGAAAAACACCATCTCTTCAGAAAAGCCAAAATTTTTTATGTTTCTTTGAAATCTCCGAAATTTCTTGTTATTCAGTGGAGGTACGTTTGGGTTTCTTTTATTGGATGTTCTACAGGTACCACTTATACTCATATATCACTGACCATATATCACAAAAATATTTGTGATTTGTTCATTTGTATATTCTATATTTCTTCAACTCAACAGCAATCCAAACAATTTGTGAAGTCCGGTGGCAGTGCAATCAAAAAAGCCAAGGTGTTCCATCTGCATGACATGGCCACCGTCTTTTAGACCGCATAGAGCATAATTTTCATTGATATTGTTCAAAAGGGGAAATGCCATAAATGGAAAGTACTACGATGCTCTTGTCCATTCTTCCGCGATTGAAATAACCAAGCTGATGAATATTCGATATAAATTGCAACCCCATCCACCATATTCTTCTAACCTGGCTCCCAATGGTTTTTTATTTGTTTCCAAGTATAATAGAATGGTAAATTATGTCCGAAGCAAAGGTGTATTCGAGGAACATCGGAAATACTATTGCAAATAAGGTACCTGCAGCAAATATGGCCACCCTAAGAATCAGGTGCACATTATGAAGGTTTTAAAACTACTTTAAATCATTTGTAGGACAATTTAAAAACCTTATGGTATTATTCGCCCACCCATTATTGCCAAAAGGCATACGAACGTTTTTTTTTCGATTGACCCCTTAAAAAAACATTTGGCCACATTACCAACATGGTGTTGTCAATATGGCCACATATGACTAAGAAATGAACTACATTTTTTTTCTCAATCTTAATACATAAGGAACAATAAAAACGAGGAACTGCAGTGATTTATTGAAATCAAAAGTACATCAACAATATAATAAAATAGAAAAATCGAACATAGAACGTTACGTATAATAAGCAGTTTCAATCATCATCTCAATCTGGGCATAAAAACACTACTAATTTATCTTCTGATGTTAAACCCACGCATTCTTCATGCACATATTCCTTGCAAGCGGAACATAATCTCATGTCTGCAATTCTATCCTTTCAGCAAACTTTACAAAACCAAATTTCAAAGATTTACATCTACTGTCTCATTTGATGGATTGTTTTTTTCCAGTGTTGATTTTTTCTTCTTTTTGCTGTTCTTCGGACTTCTCATTTGTTGTTCCAGTTTCATTCTGAAATAATTCTGTTTTCAGTACTTGCGCTATACAATTAAAAGCCTGTTTACGAAGCGTCTTGCTCTTCTTCGATTCACAAGCCTCAGAATTGCTTTCTTCCACGTCATCACAACATGCAAAGTTATGTCGCATTCTGAATCAGTGCTTTCCTCCAAAGACACTCGGCGTTTCTTTGAATGTTTCGTTTGGCCACTAGGTCCAGGATTTTCAAGAGCAGGCTCCAGTGACTTTCGACCACTTTTTTGAATTTTTTGGTAGGCTGCTAGGTCCAGGATTATCATCAGGAATGGCATCCTTATTGAACGGGTAGATCCCTGTTGCTTCAAATCCTGATTTGATGTTTGCTAGCGTTAGCGCCTTGTCCCAAACTTTTTAAAAAATCCTACCGAATCTATGTTTGGTTACAGCATGGTCCCTATGACTAGACAGGTATGTTAGGATCTCATCATCCCAGTAATACTCAAATGCCCTGAATACTGCCTTGCTCAATGGTTGGAGTTATTACTTGGGAGGCAACACAACGTTATCTCAAACTGATTAGCTTTGTCAACTCTGCTGTACTCGAGATAACATTTCGCCTCGTCAAAAATAAGCAGACATCGACCTGCAACTTTATACTCAGCAAAATGATCTAGCCAACTGATAAAAGTTGATAACGTCATATTCCCTTTTGTAGTCATTATTGCATCAGATCGAGGTGGTAAGCAGTCTCTTAATTCTTGTTTCATGCGCTTACCTTTAAACAAAATCATAGAAGGAATTGCCATTTCCAACGGATTTCCGCATGCCACAATCGTAACATTTTCTCCGTGCTCATTTCCCACGACGTGAACCCTTCTAGTTCCTTTCCTGGTCCACACTTTTTGTTGATGGTGTAGACATAACCTGCAGCCCTTTTCATCGATATTGTATGGTCTTTCTGGTTTATTCAGGATGTCCAGTTCCTCTAGAACAATTTCTAATATTTTAAAATAGTCATTAACGATAAACGGATTGAGTTTCTATGCTGTGGCTGGGACGAATTTGAGTATTTCTCTTTAGAAATCCCCTCAGCCAATATCGTCCAGCCTTTTCGTTTTCATTCATAAACGGATTCTTGATGCTATTGATTTTCGTAAATTTGTACACACACGAACGGAATACCTTAGGGGAAAGGGGTAACTGATCTCAGAGGAGCGTAGAATTCTCTGAAAAAGTTCCAATTAATGATTCTTCGTAAGGATAGCCTTCCGCCCCAGTGTTGATTTTGCAATTTTATTTGTTGCCAATGTGCCAATGTCACCTCAATGTGCGCCTTGAAATAATTTCTTCCAGCCATTGGCCCCTAATACCTTTATTCTTTGTTGGAATCTTCATCTGTGAGATGAAATTACCGTTTGTTACGCTGAAAATCATGATTAACTTACCATCCTGAAGTGTAGATAAATATGACCATGGCCGTATTACTAGCCATTAAAATTGGCCATATTTGCCTACATTTCTTAAGAGGTAGTTTAAATGTTGCAATTTTTTAAATTGATTGCTTACGCAAAATCTTATATTAATAATATTGCTGACACATTATATAAACCCTGTACATACCAAACGATAATATTACTAACAAGTAGCGAAAACATGACTTTTATTTTTATATCACTCGTAACCACTTGCTCAAAATCGGCCATATTGAGAAACACTACAGAAGTGGTGACATCTAATGCTCAAATTGTCTACTCACTAAAGAAGGAAAACTGTTCTGTCCCTTCTTTCTCTGGTCAATTTTCTCAAAAAATATGACGTCTTACCATATTACCAGCCCTGGCCATATTTACTGCCTTAGTAAATTAGTTCATTAGAATCTTCCAGCATCACCTAAGCCAGTATATAGCCCTATGAGGAGACTATGTTGAGAAATAAATGACATCGAGTAGAGAAAAATAAGTTCTTGTTTCATTATTACCTGACGTATCAATTCACCCTGGTACAGCCATTTATTTTATTGTTATTGTTCTATCGTGTTTTCATTTTTACGAATGCCTTTCCAAAACATGAACAAGCCGATATTAGTTTTTGTTTCAGTTTAACAAATCTATATTCTTTAACACCAGCAAGAAAGGACAGGAGCCATCTACATATTTTCGTGTTGTAGAAAATGCATGAAATTTGTAGCACACAAGCTCGGAACAAATATACCAGATGAAAGGCAAAATGAATTAAAAAATGGCAGAAAAGTCACTGCTGGATAACCTCCTTAGTCATGCAACTTCGAATTTCCATAGAAAATGGTAGGTATCTACTAGGCACCATGGTTTACAACGAAGTTTGCTGGCATGACCTTGTGTGAGCACCTGAAGACTTCATACAAAGCACAGGTGTGACCTGGTCTGGAGTACTGTTTCCATGTGTGGGCTACGCACCAAAGTATTCATTCCTCATTGACAACCCGGAGATTACTCGTAATCTACAGCCTCTAGCAGAAAGAAAACAGGTTGCTGATGCTCTGTAGAACTGAAAGGTTGATTTCAGAAAGAATTCAGTTTCAAAGAAAAACCAGGCTCGCGAAAACACCCATCAGCGGACAGTCCAACAAGGTGCTCCACGTACCTCTCTCTACATTTTTCTTATTTGCAGAGAAGTGTGTTGTGGAATTCGCTTCTATCGAACATCTTTCAGATAACTTACAATTTGGTCCTCTTCAAGAAGCGAGTGAACACACATATTTAATTTGATTTGATTTGATTTGATTCATTTATGGTTCAAACCTTTAATACAAACACTTGAAAATTTAAAATCATAACAGTGAGAATGATATTCTACTACAGGACAAAAAATCGGAATAATAAAGGTACATACTAGATTCAGGTAGAAAAACTAAGCGAATTAAGTCTTCCCTTCAATTCCCCAAGGGAAATATTGAAGCACCAGTCTGCGTTCATATATTTCTTGCCGAACCTCAATATTCGACATAATGGAGCATTGCCGTAATAATTAGTTCGGTATGAAGGTTCATCAAACAGATTTTCAGATCTTGTGATTCCACCAGGTACATGAAAACCTATTTGGTATTAAATATCAGGACAGGCAATCTCATTATTCAAGCATTTGTACAAAAAAAGAAGGTCAGCTATTACTCTTCGGTCCGCCAAAGTTCTGAAATTTGCTTTAGATCTCATAGCTGAGTCAGAAAATTCTCTTCTAGGAATAGACATTTTATATGAGGTATGAAGAAGGAGATTCTATTGGACTTTTTCTCAATTTCCTGACATTGTTCTGCTTAATGAGGTGACCATACCGTTGAAGCTTATTCCAAGATAGGCCTGCAGTAACAAATGAATAATACGAATAAAACTTTAACACCCGTGCGTCTTATATAACCCAATTCTTTGAAGGCATGACCGACCACTTTTTCGATATGTGCCCTGAAGCTCACCTTTGAGTCAATGAGAACTCCGAGATCCTTCACAACACAAACCCTATTTGAATTTAATAGTATCTTAATTCCAGTAAAAGAAATACATTGGCATTTACTGATGTTTATTTCCAAGCCATTTTTCGAAAACCATTCAACAACTCTATCTAAATCTGATTGTAGTGCAATCGCATCATCAATTATTTTGAAAATCTTCAAATCGCCAGCACAGAGTAGAAAACGGGAATGTATAATTACTGAACCCAAATCATTTATAAATATAATAAACAGCAAAGGTCCCAGGTGACTTCCATGTGGGACACCAGAAGATACAGATATTAGAAAAAATTTGAAGCTTTTTATTCTAACGATTTGTGAACGAGACCTATAATAGCATTTAAACCACTTCAAAAGTTTACCAACAAAACCCATTGATTCTAACTTTGCATCCAAAATTGAATGGTTCACCCGATCAAATGCTTTAACCAAATCGGTATAGACAGTATTCACTTGACTCCCCTCTTTAATGGTCTCGAGTAAGAACTGAGTGAAAAAAACTAAGTTTGTTACAATTGTTCTGCCCTTGAGGAAACCATGCTGTTCACTTATGATAGCCTGACTAAAAGCAAAAGAAATTTTGGAATGAACAAGGCTCTCAAACAGTTTTGGTATAACGCTTAAAATACTGATTGGTGTGTAATCAGACCTGTGAACAGGGGCTACAAAACTTGTTTTCTATGCTAATGGAAAGTAACCTTCCTGCAAGGATCTATTAAATAATTATGTGAGAGGTGTAACAAATGATTCAGCCCAAGACTTAACTAGAATACTAAGTATGCCGTCAGGGCCAGCACTTAATTTGGGTTCCAGATCATGAGCCTTTTGTAGTAGAATTATCATTATTTTTACGATTTATAAAATTCCAGAACTTTTTGGGATTCGAGATGATCGACAATTCAGTACTATCTATATAATCCTTGTAGCATTTGTCACTTTGATCTCAATTTAGAAATGTACCGTAGTTTTCAGGCGTACCAGATAATTTGAAAATTTTATGGGCAACTTTTCTCTGTTTGATGAGATTCTTCAATTCCGCTGAGAACCATGCAGGATACTGAGATGTCCGAAAGACTCGTTTTGGAACGAATCTGTCAATGCTTTGTCTTAAAATGTTATAGAAAATATCCAAGCCTTTATCAAGAGTATCTGCTTGAGAAACGGCGTCCCAATTTACGTTATTCAAATAATTAATAAAAGTAGAGAAATTACAATTTTTGAAATCAAGATAAATCTCTTCGAAGCAAAGTACACCATCATTCGTATGATGGGATACAGTAAATCTAGATGCTGGATGACTACCATGTACATCTATAGGAATATCCGCGAGACTAACAATTGTATTACGTTCACTTGTAAAAAGTAAGTCTTACAAATATTAAATCATTATGGGCGGCTACAACTGTGACATGACAGGCATCACCTCCTCCCAAGAGTTAAGAATAAAAAAGGAAAGAATCATTAATGCATGAAAACAAATCAACCAAGATGCCAGAATAAGCAACTGCAGAGTTCCACGCATCTTCAATATATTTTACAATGATAAATTCCAGAATCGCCAGTAAAGCATCATCAACAAATAAACTTACTCAAAACTTCCTGATCAGCGTTGCTAACCTTGATGTGAGATGTTAGCATTAACCATCATTATTCGTATATAAACAGGCAGATTACTGATGAAAGCTAAAAGAAAAAAATTCCACTAACAGATCCCTGTGAAACTCCAGACTTTCCGGTGTACTCAGTGGATATAGAGTTATAAAGTCTCACAGATATATCTTTA
The DNA here is from genome assembly GCA_013387265.2 of Cryptolaemus montrouzieri. Classification (NCBI taxonomy): domain Eukaryota; kingdom Metazoa; phylum Arthropoda; class Insecta; order Coleoptera; family Coccinellidae; genus Cryptolaemus; species Cryptolaemus montrouzieri. The sequence continues at coordinate 32,064,173 of JABFTP020000001.1, forward strand.
TCTTCCAGGTAGTTGTGGAGCCTAACGAAAAACGCACCGTAAACCAAGGTTGTACCACATGTTAACTCTGAATCCGTGAGATAAACTATCATACGCTCGGTAAAGGTCGAAAAATAATCCACCAACCTACAAACCATTTTGAAGGTTATAATAAGTGGATCAAAAATAAAAAATCTGAGCGATTTTTGAAACTTTCAAAGTGCGATAAAAAAGATTTTTATGTCGGTATGTGACCATGCATGAAACATGGATCCACCACTATACGCCAAAGTGGAAAAGTGTATCTGCCGATAGCAGAAGTTAAGGCAAAACCAGTCAAAACTGTCCAAAAACCCAACAATAGATTTGCAAGGTTGTAGCGTCTGTATTTTGGGATATCCATGGAATATTGTTCATCAACTATCTGAAGAAAGGCTATTGACTATTAAATGACAATAATAAGGGCATATGCCGAAGAAAATACGTTGTTTCATCAAGAAGATGCACCAAAACCTGAGTCTGGAAAATCATAGCAAAAACCAACGATTTACGCTTGGAATTGTTGTTGGAGCCACCCAATTCTCTAGATTCTGGTAGTCCGCGATTACTGGTTTATTGCTGATTCAAAAACATGCTCGAGGGAAACTGCACCTATATAAGGCTATTGCCGAAACTACGCCTATTTTAAAGCAAAAGATGAATCGTTCTACAAAAAGGTATAGAAATGTCAGAGAAGCATTGGAATGATTGTATCATTGTATAAGGATAGTATATGGATGAATAAATTCAAATTTTGGGAGAAATTGCATCGGTTAGATCAATGTGTAATTGTCGTCGCAAAACATCAAATACATTTTGTCAAAAAGTACTGGGAATTGGTCAGTGAAACACAAAATATTAATTTTCCTTCCAAATATATTGTATCGCCTTCAAAGTAGGCCCCTTCCGGAATAATACATTTATGCTAAAGAATAATCCAATTACCAAAACGCTTTTTCGTAATCGACTTCAGTTCTAGTCGCGAATTCTCTTTTATGTCTCCTATCAAAGTGTACCTCGAAGTGGTGATTTGAGTTTTGTGAAAAGAAAAAGCTACATCAGATGAGTACGGTATGGTATTTATTGAGTTTTTGGTCAGAAATTCATTGACACTGATAACCTTGTGAGATGGTGCATCATCGTGATGCAAAATTGTTGCGTTTTCTTTCCACGAATCTGGACTTTTTTGACGAACTTGCTCTCTCAAACGCCGCATAACGCTCAGGTTCTATTCTTTATTTATCTATTGATCTCCTGACAAGAATTCCGAGTGCACAATACTGCCTCGACTTTTGATCGACTTTGACGTGGTTATTTCAGTTCGACGGCGCCATTACAAAACTTGTTGACTGGTTTGTATGTCGAAATCATAGACCCAGATCTCATCACCAATTAAAATGCCTTTTATGAATTTTGGGTAGGAATTGAGTCGTTCTAGCATGTCTTCAACGACCTTCACGCGATTTAATTTTTGAAGGAAATTCGGGTCTTTTGGAACTAGTCGAACGACAACGCGTTTCATGCCCGACCAATCGCTTGAAATTGTATGAATTGATTCGTGAGATACAAAAAATCCTTTGCCTATCTCTCTCAAACTCAAATGACGATTTTCAATTACCATTTCCTTCTCTTTATCGCTATTGAATTCATTTAAAGATGTTGATGGCCCACAAGAGCGTGGCAAATCTCTGTATCTTTCATATGCACGTGTTTTTGAAGAAGTCAATTCAGCTTAAGCCTTCTGTAACATTTTCAGCAATTCGGCACACGAAATTCCATTTGCAGTACATTTGAGACAAATATATTTTTATCCGTTGTAAGAATCGCAAAACACACTTGTGTGAACCAACAAAATCGAGGACTGTAAATAAACTAAATGACAGATCGCGTTCAAATTCCGCGCCCGTATCGGAAATAGTTGTGCCTACTTAGCAACAATGAAAATGTTGACAATTGTGGTGAGCAGATGTTTTGAATAATCAATTCCCGGTACTTTTTCAACAGACTGTATAGTTACGAAAAAACTATCTTCGAAATGGGTGCCATGTTTGCTCACAATGGATCAAAAATATTGAATCTAAGCATTCCCTGAAACTTTCAAAGAGTAACAGAAATGGTTTTTCGTGTCGGTATGTGACCATGGATGACACATGGATCCACCACTATACAACAGAGTCTAAAAATGAATTTGTCGATTGAAGAATAGAAGGCGAAAGCGGTCTAGAAAACCAACAATTGGCTGGCAAGGTTGTGGCGTCTGTATTTTGAGATACCCATGGCATATGAAAGGCTAGCCGATCAACAGTTACTATTATATTGCCTTACTCGACAGATTGAATGACAATATTAATCACACAGACCTCATATGCCAAAGACAAAGGCATTGTACATCAACACCATGCGCCAATAATCCACCAGTCGGTGAAAGCCATGATAAAAATCAACGATTCACGCTCGGAATTGTTACCAACCATCCTATTCTCCAGTTCTGGCACACTACGATTACTGGTCCATTGCTGATTTGGAAAGATGCTCTACGGAAAGAGATTTGGCTAGGCAGATCAGGTTATTGATGAAACTGACGCCTTTTTTGAGGTCAAAGATAAATCGTTCTACAAGAAGGCATTCAAAAGTCTGAGAAGCGTTGGAATGATTGTATCATTGTCTTAGGAGAACAAATTCGAATTTTGAGAAAAATTATATTGGTTAAATCCATGGGGTTATAAACATTCTAGATTTAACCTTAAGAAATAAAAATTTTTGTAGCAACGCCACTGGCTTCCGTCTGCGCAAATTGCAATATATGCTTCGTTGATCCATTACTGGCACACCAAGAAAGATGTTTCTCCTTTGTCTCGTCGTCTACGTTGACGGTTAAAACACAGATGACAAGATTGGAAGAAGCACCCTTTCACACCTACCCCATTCAAATTGGACTCTTAAAACTACTCTCAGAAAACGGAAACTCTCACAGAAGAAAATCCGCATTCATCCCGCGCCGTAACACCCCTGATAAGCAGGATTTCTCATATCCTAATGGCCACGAAGCCACCCTCCGTACACTGCCGTATGCAGAATAAGAAAAAGGTGGGCTCTGCAAGGTGCAACACTTGACGGTCTCTCTCGCCTTCCAATAGCAATGCAGAGCAAGAATTATTGCAGTGCGAATTTTTAATTATCCCAGCCCACAGGCTTTTGTTTTTCAAAACGCGCTTCGAGTGTTTTATTGAAATGCACACTGAAGGAGGGGCGGTTTTTAAGATGGTTGACTTTGCATATCGTCGAATCCGCACTAATTCGAGCGGGGTTGAAAATTGGGAAACCTAAAGCTCATTAGGGGGTTAGTTTTGTAGCTATTTCGTGTTTTAATTAGGGAATGGTGGAATGGATGGCTTGGCTTTCAGTCTGTTTCGGTAATTAGTGCAGAATGGGTATAACATTTCATTAATGAATTATGATTTTCGAAGGATTCTTTTTCACGTAAGTCTAATGAATTAACTTTGGTGAAAGTATGTTTTAAGAAGTTTAGTGTTCAAATACCAGATTTTAATTTCTACATTTTCTTCATCATTTTTATACAGGCTGTCATGTAACCTTAGCCACACCAACTTTCTATTCTTGAGTACAACATAAGTGAATTAGTTGTTTGAAAAAATTGTAGACAAGTTTTATGTACAGGGTGACTCAAATACCATTTCTACTAAAGCCATTTTTGTGATTCTCGACATTTTAAAAATTTTCAGTAATATTGGAGAGCTCGAAAACAAAGACAGCGAACACACTTTCTTATATAGAAATCGATGAAGGGTTTCCTTTTACACTTCTGAAATATACCGTGTGTTCATTCAGTGCGTGTTTGTTCAATAACTTTGTACATTGTATTGAAAAAGTAAAAAGTGGAGATAGGTAGATTTCAACCCGTTGCATATTTCGAAATTATTTTCAAATATATTGTTTCAGAGATTTATATCGAAGTTATATGTTTGTGAATATATATATATATATATATATATATATATATATATATATATATATATATATATATATATATATATATATATATATATATATATATATTATATATTCTTTTGAAAAGAGAGGATACAAAAGTTTAAATAATTGTATTTACAATAAATGCTTATATCTATAATTTTGGTGTGTGTCAGAAAAAGCACAAATGTGAGCTCAGGAAATGTAACAGGGAACCATACTTTCTTGTATATGATTCAATGAACGAGTGAAAAAACCAGAGGAAAAAACTCGTTTCCCTGTCGCTATTGCACAAGTAATAGCTTCTCTGTTTATGTTGTGTTAGTGTCGTGTGTTCAAAAAGAGTACCAAAGATTTTTCTGCTTAGCCGCTTCATTCTCTCTTGCATTCCATGATTTCCAAACGAAGACAAGGGTGAAAGAAAGGGGGTTTGGGACAGGAATCCGTAACAATGGAAAAAGAAAACCAGCAGAAAAATATTTCAACAATAATACTTCTTATATGTCTAAACAAATCTGAGAAAAAAGATTTCACATAGCAATCAAGGTCATGAAAAGGACTAAGGAGATAATAAAAAAAATACATAACCTGCGTTATTTCCTAAAATTCCATCTCTGTTTGACCGAGAGGGCCCCGATGGCCAGGTTCAGTCTTCCAAGTGATGCTGATTATGATCTATAGATGTTTTAGAATCATTATGGACCCAATAATCTGGGTTGACATCGCCCATATATTATTTCTTCGTGGAACTTGATTAATTTTAAGAAAAATTTCCGAAATTTTCATACTCAAATTCAACGGAGTTTGAATCATCCGATTTTGTAAAATTTCGGCCTTTTCTATGACTCTACCTGTACTACTTTGAATCGTCTGAAAATTTACACCGACACAATGAAATTTTCTTAAAGGGCAGAGGTTTTGTAGATAGCAAAACATTCAAACCACATATTTTACTCATTTCAAATATCGCATTTTGTAATAAATGGCTGAATATGAATAAGAAGTTCAATGCCTATCCAATGATGCATACGTTGCCCATACCTATTTTCAACAGTCCATGTGCCTACTCCAAATTTGAAGATTAATTACGCATAAATCTTTTATATTATTCCTTGAAAATATTTCCTTAAAACTGCAATATTTCTAGCTCTCCAGACATGGACCGGCCATTTATGCTAGAAATAATTAATCAAAAACTTTAAATACAACACCGTACCTGTTTTTTGGTATAATCTATTTGATTGGATATCAAAACAATTGCAGCCAATACTTCTCAAATATAGTAGAAAACTATGATACTATGTTGATTGAAGAATACACCGCACAACATCAATTCTGACAATTTAGTTATGGTACATGATATTAGCCTAATTTTTGATGACAATTTCAAATCCGTGGTTGAAATTTCTGTATTACTTCTAGTTCAGAAAATTTGTTATATGGCTCATTTTACAATAAAACACAACTTCCTCAAAATTGATCTCATTTTATTGAATGCTTGGATTGAAATAAACTTTCATTGGTTGGATTTTCTTGTAGATATTGTAGTCAGTGTTGTGAATGCTCCAACAATAGTCACTCATTATGTGTGCCTTTTAGTAGCCTTGGTACCGTTCCTCCATAGTCCGAAGTTCGTGGTTCCTATCGGTCGCCCTGTCTCCACTCAGATCCCTAAGATTAGCAGTAAAATAGTCTAGGTGGTTGGAAAGGAAGTATAACTTGATGCTCATGTTACATCCAAGGATTTGAAAGTGACGCATTAGTAGTTCAGCGTGTTGAGAATAGTTTTCATTTCCCAAAAAATTCTGAAAAAGCCAAACAAACTCATTCCATGCATTTTTCTCCATCTGCCATAGTTGCCTAAAAACTTGTGTCTTTTATTAATCATCTAATCTGTGACCCATCAAAAATGCCCGCTTTTATTTTTTCTGCACTCATTATCGGGAACTTTTGGGGCACGAAGAAAATTTTCTATTCATGTTAAGGGCTTCAACAAATTGTTTCATAAGCCCTAATTTTAGATGCAACGAGGGAATATTATGCGATTTCTTGATACTAAAGGTGAATTTATCACGTTTCGTCGTTCTGCAATTATCGATTTCATAGTAGCCTATCCCAGTATTGATATTTAGCTCTACTATCCCACAAGAAAAGAAAACAGGAATACTTCCTGAAACCACTTTAAATCAATACATATTGTTGGCTTTTGTATACTCAATTCTATCTAAAACCAAAACAATAGATGTATATTTTTCTGTTAGTCTCGTAGAATGTACATTCGACAACGACCCTAATTTATTAACGTTGTGTAGTCCCATTGAATTAAACCAGGTTAGGTTAGGTTAGATTCCTTGATACTAAAGTGAATTTATTACGTTTCGTCGTTCTGCAATTATCGATTTCAGAGTAGCCTATCCCAGTATTGATATTTAGCTCTACTATCCCACAAGAAAAGAAAACAGGAATACTTCCTGAAACCACTTTAAATCAATACATATTGTTGGCTTTTGTATACTCAATTCTATCTAAAACCAAAACAATAGATGTATATTTTTCTGTTAGTCTCGTAGAATGTACATTCGACAACGACCCTAATTTATTAACGTAGTGTAGTCCCATTGAATTAAACCAGGTTAGGTTAGGTTAGATTCCTTGATACTAAAGTGAATTTATCACGTTTCGCTGTTCTGCAATTATCAATTTCAGAGTAGCCTATCCCAGTATTGATATTTAGCTCTACTATCCCACAAGAAAAGAAAACAGGAACACTTCCTGAAACCACTTTAAATCAATACATATTGTAGGCTTTTGTATACTCAATTCTATCTAAAACCAAAGTAATAGATGTATATTTTTCTGTCAGTCTCGTAGAATGTACATTCGACAACGACCCTAATTTATTAACGTTGTGTAGTCCCATTGAATTAAACCAGGTTAGGTTTGGTTAGATTCCTTGATACAAAAGTGAATTTATCACGTTTCGTTGTTCTGCAATTATCGATTTCAGAGTAGCCTATCCCAGTATTGATATTAAGCTCTTCTATCCCACAAACAAAGAAAACAGGAATACTTCCTGAAACCACTTTAAATCAATACATAAACACCTCAAAAAAGTCTAGGGAACACTTCTGAATATCGATATCTCGTATCCAGAACGATCAATATGGATGATTTTTTTAAAGAAATGAACACCTGCATCAATTTCTCACCAAATTATGTAGAGTGCCGCAGCAGATTTCAGTTTTTTTATAAAAAACTAAAAATGCAGCAGATGCGACGCTGCTTTATAATCATTTCTAGTGTTCAGTGTTTGAGATCAGTTAGTTGGCACTTTGTTTCTGTTGTAAGCACAAATAAAAGATTCATGTTTTGTGATTCGACCATGGAAAGACGAAATTTGACTAGAGAAGAGATGTTACGAGCCGTTGGCATGCTCCAAGCTGGGAGCTCACAACGGGAAGTATCCAGGGTTCTGGGAAGTAGCCCAAGTGTTATAAACCGTTTATGGTCACGTTTTAATGAAACAGGTAGCGTAGAAGAACGCCATACATGTCGTTTCAGGATTACTACAGTCGCCCAAGACCGATTTTTGGTTTTACAAGCCAGAAGAGATCGTACTACCACAGCATCTCAATTAGCTCAAGAGCTATCACGAGTTCATAATATACAAATTTCTGACCAAACTGTGAGAAATCGACTGCACGAAGGTCAACTCCACTCCAGACGTCCTTTAAGAGTTAAACAACTGACCCATGGAAATCGCGCTGCTCGTTTAGCTTGGTGCCAAGAACACGTAAACTGGGATCAAGAGAGGTGGGTCACAGTTCTCAGTGATGACTCTAGATTTAGTTATTATCCCGATTCAGGAAGAATTCGAATATGGAGGGAATCTGGAAAGCAAAACCGTCTCCAGCTGCTCGAGAAGTTGTTAGACAGGGAGGCGGATCAGTGATGTTTTGGGGAGGTATACGCCTTGGTGGAAGAACTGACCTCGTTTTCATACAGAACAACCTCACGGGAAATTCTTATGCAAATGAGATAGTTTTACCTGTAGTGGTACCGTATCTCCAAACAATGGGTCAAAATCGTGCAAGAGTTGTCTTGAACGTTCTTGAAGAGAATGGTATCGATCTTCTACCGTTGCCATCTTGCTCCCCAGATCTGAATCCCATCGAGCATGTGTGGGAAACCCTAAAAAGAAATATCCTGCGTCAAAACGTCTTCCATCATGAACAGGAGCTTCGATTAGCAGTTCAGGGGGGTTTGGAATGACTGAGGCCAAAATGTAATAGATAATTTAATATTGAGCATGCCGCGACGATACCAAAGTGTCATTAATAACAGAGGTGGACCTTCTGGGTACTGAAAAATATAAGTGCTTCCATATCGTTTCGAAAATATGAGTTCAGGATTTTTTGTGTTTATTTTGTTTTCTTGAGAATACATTGTATACAATACATCCTAACAAAAACTGAAAGATTTCTCTAAATTCGAATCATCAAATTCATATTTTAAAGATATTGGTAAGTGTTCCTAGCCTTTTTGAGGTGTTTATTGTTGGATTTTTTATACTTAATTATATCTAAAACCAAAAGAATAGATGTATATTTTTCTCTCAGTTTTGTAGAATGTACATTCGACAACGACCCTAATTTATGAACGTTGTGTAGTCCCATTGCATTAAACCAGGTTCAGCTTTACAAAATACAAAATCATCTTATCCATCAGAATATCTTAGGAAATTCTGTTCTCTGGTGCGGTAATGAGAAACTTCAGCTCCGTTTGTTACTAAGTTCCTTTCCTTTGATCAGAAGCCAGGACTTTGGCAGTCTCAGATCTCTGAATAGGTCGTTTGAATCATCTCGCTTGAGCTATTAATCTCAGGTCACATTCAAAGTCACTAGAACTAATATCAGTCAATTAACTTCTGCTGTGAAACATCAGCTTGAGGTACAGGGGAAGTACTCAGGCTCAGAATTCGTCTGTACCGATATTAAGGATATTCTTAATTGGCCCAATTTTTTCGGTTAATGCTAGTTATGTTCACCAAACAAAAACAGCAGTCATGACTGTAGTTAAGGAGTTTTTCCAGATCATAGCAGTTTTGTACCGGAAAGTTTTTCTTTTCTTCTTTATTCATAAAGGTAGAAACTTCACCTTTTGAGGAACTCAAGGCTTATCACGCATTTCCAGTGGATGCTCAAAGTACTTTTTGTAAGCTTCACTTAATACGAGCTCTGTCATATTTATACGGTTTTCTTTCATTATATACTCTCCGCGATTGAAACAAAAATGTTTTGAATCATTCATACTCTTCTTGACGATGCCATATCAAATTTGAGCAAGACAAATCAGTATATTTTCAATTAACAACAAATTATTACGGTAATTGAGTTTGTTTGTCAAAAGAAATAACTTGTGAACAAGATCTGTTAACAAATTAATGAGGGTATATTTAGAATCAGCGACGTCAAATTAGTACACACCAAGTGACATAAACTATTCATCGGACGAAAAGTGCAATTATGTTGTCTAGTGTTATTCATTGTTGAAATTGATACTACACAAGTAATACTCATTCTTCTCAACATCATGAATTCCAGTAAAGAGGAATTAGTGAGTATGGTGTATGCAATTGAAAATAGTTATGGGAATTGCTTATTAGTTTCTCGTTTGTATGCGACCACATATCCAGAAAGAAAACATCCCCCAACTTATGAAACAACACCTAAAACAAAAACAGTCAGAAAATCGACTACGACTGTTACGAGTTACATATAAAAAATCCTCAATATCTAAGACAGTGAAAGTAAATAAGTATCATCTATCTATACCACATTCGATTTCACCAAGATCTAGTGGAGCAGGATTTCCACGAAAGGATACGGTTTCCTGATTGATTGCAGTTTCAATTAATAAAAATTTCCTAAGTAGTACAAGAAGAGTTCAAGTTAAAGTAATTGAAAAACCTTTGGGCTGAGGTATAAAAATCACTCGGAAAATTCACATTATTTAAGTATGAGAAAAACATTAATGATGCGAAAAACACGGCATTCCATTTGAAGAAACATAACATCGATATAAATCTCTGAAACAGAACGCCCTGTGTATTCGAATCATATTGAAATATGCGTTGTTCAAGATCTACTTAACTTCTAAACATTTTCGATGCAACCTACAATTTCAGAGCTTTCGAATAAACAGGTACTAATTAAACACACGGTATAACCATTGAAATCACCAACAATATAAAAGGAATCTTCAACACTTCCTGTCCCAACATTAATCTTGCCGGAGAATTATGTTTGTCCTTTCTCCATCCTGTGGGGCTTTTTTCTAGACCAATAGCTACAGTTTTAATGATAGCATAAATGTAAAAGGGCTGTCAGAAAATCAAAAATGGATCTAATTGTTAACTAACAATGCCATCATTTAACTGAAAGAAGGTGGCTAAAACAAAAGTAAACAAAACTGAAGAGTTTTTTATTGATATCTGTAAAAAGGAACGTATGATTTTCAGTTCCTGTCTCATTATTGAGACCTAATAATTCCTACTTTTCGAGTATACTGTGATAAATTATTGCGTTACAATAGTTTCATTTCTTTACTATGGATTTTAAAATAAATCTGAATACACTAACCATTTCAGAAACAGTTAAAGATAAGTAAAAATTTCGAAATTTCAATAATATGCAGAATGTTAAATTAGAACGAATTGTAACATGAAACACTAACGAATTGTGACATGAAACACACGGTATAAGAATCTTCCGTTGAAAAATGTGCATTAAAAAACTAATCCACGTCTTCGAGTGTTTTTTCGAATATGATCCAATTTATTCATATATATATATATATATATATATATATATATATATATATATATATATATATATATATATATATATATATATATATATATCAAATCTGCCCGCCATGCACGCAGTCCCCAAGAGCCACAATGGTGCAACTGAGCAGGATGCCAAGAAACGAAGAAGTAGACTGCAGTTTCGTCCTTATTAGGAGCTCATCAGTGTCGCATATCGCTTCTCGATTGTGGCTTGGGGGCATAGCGGGCAGATTTGGGAACTACATATGTATATGTAGACTCCTCGCGACGTTTATCGCGGAAAATATTTGTCTCATCAAATATATATATATATATATATATATATATATATATATATATATATATATATATATATATATATATATATATATATATATATATATATATATATATATATATATTACGTGAAAGTTCTTAGTAAAATTCATAATCCATTAGTTCTCGGTTTTTACCAAAAATGCTCGAACAGGTCGATTTTTGATTTCAGTACTTAGCTTTTGATGATTAATTCAGGAGTTTACTTACAAACCCTGATTTTCAGTCACCCTTACTTTCTATTTTCAAATAAGAACTCCCATCTTGTGATTGCTCTGTTTGAAGTTCTATGTAGCTTCTAGATAACTGTGCAAGAAAGTCCAGAAAAAACGATTGCTCTCTTAACACAGGGTGTTAAAATACCCACTATTCTCGTCATACCGTTTCATCATTTCCTCACAAAATTGATTTCGGGTTGGCGAGTTGGAAACTCAGCTCGTGATAAATTTGAAACACATGTGCTCAAGACGTTTCCCTCAATAATATACTTACCAATATTATGCGTTTCAAAATGAGCAATCACACGATGCTTATGAGAGGTTTTCGCCAGCATGGTTTTTCTTTGGAACTGGAATCTTTTTGGAACCAAGTCTTTCAGTTCTTCAGAACATTTACCATGGAAGTACTTGTAGAAAAGAGAAACATCAACAACCTGCCGCCTCCAGGTGGTCGATAAGGCATACTGCTCTCTTCTGAACACTATCCATTAGATGTTAGAATATTTAGGTTTGGAGCCCTACACATGGAAATAGTTTTACAAGAGCTTTGTATAAAATCACCAGCTGTGATGGCCTGAAGTACTGCTCAAACCTGATAAGAAAACTGGGTTTAGCAGACGCAGATTTGGCAATGCCAGCAAACTCCAGTGTTGGTGTTAACTGTGACGCCGTTTATATCCATGTTCTGTTCTGAGGAAATTCGATCTCCTAGCATGATTTGAAAAGATTCTCTTGCAGTCATTTTTCAGGAGAATGTTGTTGACCAAGTTCAATCGGCCCGACTCTAATATCTTCTACGAGGTACTAATCCAACTATGCAGTTTTTCGGAAAGTCCATAAGCGATTATGGTGAATGGTGCTAAAACTCAGAAAGTGTTGCTGAGTTTGAGGGATACTTCTGGTCTTGCCACGAATTTTGCTGGACACAGTAAGGTCTGTTTTTTTGGGGGTTAGTGTTGATTCGGTTTTGTCGTGGAATGCCCATGTTGAGTGTTTGGCTTTTAAGATAGGTAAGAATGTATATGTTCTTAGACGTCTGGCTTCATCTGTTTCTCCAATGATTCTGAGGATGGTTTATTTTGCGTTGATCGAGTCTTCCCTTAAATATTGTGTGGTAGTGTGGGGTGTTTGTTCTGGGCGTGAATTACTGTTTCGTCTCCAGAGGAGGGCTGTCAGGGTGTTGGGGGGTTTGGGCTACAGGGATGGCTGTAGGAGCACCTTCAGGCGGCTTGCCATACTTACCTTTCCTTCTCTTTATGTACTCGAGTGTCTAGTTTATATCCACAGCAACTTAGCAACTTTTAAAATAAACTGAGGGTCTAATGGTCATTCTTACAGCACAAGAAATAAATTTCATATAAGAAAAGATTTCTTTCGACTCGGTGAATCACCGATAGGTTTTAATTTTCATGCTGCTGATTTTTTCAATAGGCTGATCGATTCCATAATATGTCTCAAATCGGACGGTTTCAAGGAAACGCTCAGGCAGATTCTTGCTCGGGAAGTTTTATACTCAGTTGATGAGTTTTATAATGTCAACTTTTTGTGAATTTTCAATTGTCAATTTTAAATTGATTACATTCATCCTATTACTTTTGTATTTTATCTGATTTTATTTATACAAATTCAGTAAACAGGGTGTCCCAATTTTCTATAAAAAAATCTTGGTTGATTTTTTCAGATTGGAACACCACCATTTCTGTTCAAGATTTAGGAGCGGCCTAAACTCTGCCATATTTTTCATAAGTATTAAGTTTTTTGGTGAGTAGTTTCGTCACAATATTTTTTTTTCCGTAAAAATTCATGAAAATATGCTCTCACATCATCGAATACTCCTTCGGCCAGAGAGGACGAATACTTTTTTCCTTTTGCTTTCTTATTGCCCAGGAATAGCTTCATCAATGAATTGAAATAGATAATCCTCATTTTATACAGGAGTGACTCAAAAAAACTATTGAATATTGAAATTTGGAAAATATCATATCTCGATTTTATCAAATGGAACACCCTGTAGTTAATTATTCATGCCAACGCATAAAATATTGTGCTATATTTTGCAGAAGTAACCTTATCTTTATCTTCGATCATTTTCGAAATATTCGATTATTTGTAAAATTTTTTGATGAAAATTCTGAGAACCATATCAAACTCATCAACATGCATCATTATTCGCACAGAAGTTTTTTCTGTAATGATTCAAGTAGTAAAAAATTAAACCTAAACAAGATAATTCTTTTAACGAATGATGAAATCAAGATGATTAAAACGTAAATCGAGGTACGTGTTGACGTTTTTTTTTTGTGCCTTCTGTCTGGTGTTCGGACATATCATATTCTGCATTTTACATGGTGAACATATCAGTGTTTCGTTATTTAACATTGTTAAAGTGAGGTTTGAACCCAATTTTCTCAATTGACTGCCATGAAGTTCTCGAAAGAAGAAATGGTTGATATGATTTCTATTCTGGGTGAGTATCATAGAAATTCTTTGTTGGCTAGTAAAGTTTATGCACAAAGGTTTCCTGATAAGAGGCATCCTGATGCAAGATACTTTGAAAAACTTCTAATTAGAGTTATCGAAGCGGGTAATCGCTTACAAAAAAAATGAAAAATCAAAAACTGCTACAGCTTAAGACAATCAGTTATCAGTTTTGTTGACAGTGACAGAGGACCGATATAAAAGCCAAAGAGAGATTTCTCAGTTAACAGATATAAGTCAAACTTCTGTCCAGAGAATCTGGAAAGTCAATAAATTTCATGCGTATCATGTACAGCTGCACCAGGAACTGAACAATCAAGAATATGAAAATCGAATCAATTTTTGCAATTGGGCTAGTGACAAAGTAGCGGAAAATCCAAATATGTTTAGCTGAGTTCTTGTCTCGGACGAAGCAACTTTCCACAAGAATGGGCTTGTTAACAGGCAAAACTTTCATTATTACGCCACGAAAAATCGACACCTCATGAGACAAATAGATCAGCAGCATCGTTGGTCCCTGAATGTATGGGCCGCTATAATATGTATAGTATGGATATCTAATTGGGCCGCACTTTTTCGAAAAATGGTGAAAATGCATTTAGATTTTCTGCAAAATCATCTATCAATGTTACTTGCCGATGTACCAGAGATTATAAGACAAGATACAAGAATAATGTATTTCCAAAAAAATGGATAGGACGTGGTGGTCCTATTAGATGGCCAGCTAGGTCTCCGGACCTTACAAGTCTAGATTTTTTCTTGTGGGGTTATATTAAGGGAATCGTTTACCAGATTCCTTCTGCAACACGATTGGATATGAGACAGAGAATAGTCGACTCCTTTCAGTCAGTTAATCCGCAAATGTTGCCGAGAGTTCAACTGTCTTTCCCCAGAAGGATGGAGTTGTGTCTTCAAAGAAACGGGCAACATTTCAAACACTTATTGGAATAGTTCAACACCTTGTAGATCATCTCACCAAAAACCAATCTATTACGTATTTCATACACGACTACCTCAAAATATCTCCATTTCTCTGATCAAGTATAATGATATGTACTAATAAACTATTTTTTCTCAACCTCTGATTTTTATTATTTTAGTTTATTTTTTTTCATTTAGAAAATGGACCAAGATAAAGATAAGGTTATTTCTGCAGAAATATGGCACAATATTTTATGCGTGGACATGAATTATAAAATACAGGATGTTCCATTTGAAAAAATCAAAATATGATATTTTTAAAATTACAATATTCAATAATATTTTTCAGTCATTCGTGTATAAAATAAGGATAATCTATTTCAATTCATCAATAAAGCTATCCTTGGGAAATAATAAAACGAAATCAAAAAAGTATTCATCCTCTCTGGCCGAAGAAGCATGCGATGATGTGAGAGTCTATTTTCATGAATTTTTACGGGAGAAAATATTGTGACAAAACTACTCACAAAAAAACTTATTACTTAAAGACATTGTAGCAGAACTCAGGACGCTCTTGAATCCTCAACAAAAAAGTGGTTTTCCAATCTGAAGAAACATCCCAAGATTTTTTTATAGAAAAGTGGGACACCCTGTTTACTTCGAATTAATTGCTGAAATAGATATTTACTTTCTAAATACAATACCGTACAAACAAAAATGAAATCTTACCATCACCGCTACATTGTCAATTGTATGGAGAAGCTACTATGAAGTGGAACACGTCACGTTTCACTAATTTTTAAGAAAATTCCTTGAACTTATTATTGTTTATTTATTATGGTATATGCTATGAGCATATGCAGAAAAAATACCACAATTATCATTATTATTTCTGAACACAAAGAAGTCTTTGATTTTAGTTCACTACCATGAAAATTTAAGTGCTTCTTCTATGCTATAGATAGCTAGTTAGAGTAATTTATTTCCATAGAATTAATTACAACGTATAGTATAGGATATTGTCAAAAACTGTGAGCTAAAAACAAAAACAAAAGAAGAATAAACATTTCCTCCATATACATACTCAATAACACATTTATAAAAAAACATAGAATTAAAAATCATAGGAAATCACTTACAGAGTAAAAGGCTCTTTCAATAAGCCATGACCTTCCTAAAAGGCG
Organism: Cryptolaemus montrouzieri; assembly: GCA_013387265.2. Taxonomy (NCBI): domain Eukaryota; kingdom Metazoa; phylum Arthropoda; class Insecta; order Coleoptera; family Coccinellidae; genus Cryptolaemus; species Cryptolaemus montrouzieri. The sequence goes on from JABFTP020000001.1 coordinate 32,080,147, forward strand.
GAGAGGGTTCTAAAAGAGTTGATCTCAGCAGCGCATTATAGATCTTAATGCACATTAATTAGGGACTATTTGAAGTGAAGGATAATCTATGTTTGGGGATGTATAATCTATGGGACCTTTTACTATCGTAAAAATTCACCTCGCCACAAGTCTTATAATCGTTAAAATTATATTTTACATGAATAGCACATTGTGAAATATATATACTTGCCACTGTTAGAAGACTAATATTTCTAAAATTATCGCAACACGATGTTCTTCCTGACAGCCCGAGCATACGCCTTACAACCTTTTTTTGCATAATGAATACACTCTCAGCGTGTACATAGTTTCCACAGCATATTGCGCCATATGATAGTAATGACTTGACACAACCGTAGTAAAACATCTTCAAAGTTGGGAAAGAACACACCCCCGAAGGCGTCGCATCTGAAAAAATCTAGTGGAGTCTACACACATTATCGATGTGAGAAAGCATAAAGCAGGACATTGAACCATCCACCCACAACCCAAGAAATTTCAAATCATTTTTTGTCTCAAAATTTCAGAAAACTGAAATAAGGCTTTCTCTGTGGAAAATACATAAGCTCTATCTTGGAATGATTGAGAACCACTCTATTCCTCGAACACCATTCCGAAATCTCCTTAACACATACATTTGCATATCATCTGCATATAAAGTACGGACCTGTTTCTCAATCTTCGAATCGACAATGTCATTAATAAATAAATTGAATAGAATCATGCCAAGGATACTTCCCTGTGGCACTCCAGATAAAAGAGCCAAGAAGCCAGAAGTAGAAATTTTACCATCCACCTCCACCTTTACCGCCTGTGCTCTACCTCCTAGGTATGATTGTAACCAGGACCAGGAGCGGCCCCTTATACCATATTTAAAAAGTTTTTCTAGCAAGAGTATATGAACAATGGTTTCGCACGCGCGAGACATGTCAAAAAACAGACCCGCGGACTTCCCATTTTGATCTATAGCATCAAAAATCTTGTTGTAGATTGAAAGAACTGCATCAACTGTACAGCGTCCCTTTCAGTATGAAAGAAACAAGTATACTGCAAAAAGCTTTTTCAAAACTTTTTCAAAACTTTTTGAGAAAAACCGAGAGTAGGCCAACGGGGCGTTAATTTTTTACCAAATGACGGTCGTTCTTTTTAAAGACAGCAACAAATATAGCGACCTTCAGTGAAGTCGAAAAGAGTCCTGTCTCGAAAGACTTATCTATCAAATATTTGAGTGGATCAACCAGATGCTAAAACATGGAATACCGTCCGATCCGCCCGATCTTTTATTTCTTATAGAATTAATAATGCCGAAAATTTCAGACAAATCTATATCCTCGGGAAACATGGAATCCCGATTCGAGAAAAACGTCCGGGAACACAGAACAAAGCTGACCTAGACGAGCAACGCAATTCCTCAACCGACTCAATGAAAAACTTATTACCAGCTTCAGCTATACCAGAAGAGTCAGTCACCTATTCTCCCGATTCTGAAATCAAACAAGATACAGGTTGTAGTACCAGACTTAAGCTGTGAGTTCTGATTTCCGATTTTTGTATAAAATAGTCATACGATTGTTTTTTTGCGTTCAGTATATTACTTTCGTGCTTTTTTTTGGGATTTTTGTACGTAATTTCATCCTGTTCACTGATTTTTGAGTAAAAAGGTTTAGCCCCCTGATCTATTATATCTCTTGTGATCCAATCATTCCTTCTCCCCTCAGAGTTGACATGAAAAGTTTCAAGTAGAAAAGATCTTTCGAACAGGCCTGTGAAAAGTGACTGAAAATTGTCGAACTTCTCACCCAAAGTCGAGCCCGAATAAACCCCTGTAAGTAGAGTCGAGAAAGATGCAATTTCACACTCAGAGTAAATTCTCTTTGTTATTGTTTTGTCACGGACCTTATCTACAAAGAATCTACACCGAAACTTGAAACCTGCCTGTAATGGTCGGACAACCCATGCCCTTCGGAAAACATTGCACATTTCTCAATATCTATATTGGTGAAGAAATTATCCAGAAGTGATTTCTGGTTACCCAGCACACGAGAGTAGGTACCATCAAAACAAAAATTTATACCAAAACCCAAAAAAAAATTCCTACGCTTATGTAGGAATTATCTAGAAGATGTACCTTCACATACGCAGCCTTAAAAAATTAGTCACCTAACACAGAAATATTGAACGAGTTTACACTAAAATTAAAATCATTTCTAGCAAGTATCAATACTCCACCGCCGCCCATGGTACTAATACAATAAAATTGGCAACTTCGTAATTTTCTATTGAGAGAATCAACTTTTCTCTCTCTCTATATATATATATATATATATATATATATATATATATATATATATATATATATATATATATATATATATATATATATATATATATATATATATATATATATATATATATATATATATATATATATAGGTCATCACCTTGTTATTTTTGAAATGGCAATCTACCTTTTTTATTATACATCTAGAACCGATATTTCAGCAAGGCATAAAATACCCAAGTTGTTGGCACTTATCTGTCAAAACTTTTGGCAGATTTAATTATTTTTGTTATAAACTCGATTTTTGAGGAATATTTAAAAAATTGTAGCTCGTAGATCTTTTGCACTACAGACACAATTCTTGCTTGGGTGGATAGAAGAAGGATCAAGGAATTTTGTAAGCAATCTACACATGTCAAATGTTCATTGCGTTGTTTTGTATGATTTTTTCAATTTGGCCTTTTTCAAACAGCAATAACTCAAGTTTTTCAAATTGCACCTGCCAATTTTTATATCGCCATCAGATGAAGCGTCAAATTTCAGATGGAATTGTATAAGCATGTACTTTACCCATCTCTAATAGTTCCGAAATAATTTGGGAATATATTGAATTTTGATGATTTTGCAAGAACTAACAGAGAATGCTTTGAAATATTTGAATCAAGTAGCTGAACTGGCTACGCTCACCTGACAGGTGCCTAAAATTAATGTACTTGTCACTTTATTCATTCGAATTTGATATTTCAACAAGAATTGTCGTTATTTCAGATTGAAAATATCCAAAAAATACAACACATTTGGAATAAAACCACTGGTTATTCAAACGAAAATATATTTAATCTTTTTTTAATTCATTTTGAAATGTCAAAAAGTAGTGGGTAAAAATTGCAGGCAGTTCAATAACCAATTTCCAAATTTACCGTCTATGAGTAAAATAAAATTTCGAAGCATTAGAACCAATTTTCTACAATTCGGATGAAAAAATTTTAGGAACTAAGCGAAAACCAATCATCGAAGATAATTACATTAATACGAATAAATGATAGCAAACATCATAGGAGAAAACTAATTTACAATCTGATTAAATGTTCAATATGGGCCCCATTTTGTTCGATACACCTGACAGCTCGTATAGAAACATGATGAGTTGCCCTCCTAGTTTCCTCAGGATCAATATTACGGAAAGCATTATGAATGCGCTCTAGTAACTCTTCTTCACTTCTTACAGGAATAAGATACATTTCACTCTCGATTTTGCCCCATAAATAAAAATCAAGGGGCGTCAGGTCCGGAGAACGCGGAGGCCATAAATTTGGTCCTTGATTACCCCACCATCTATCCTCGAACATTTCTGTTAGCTGCCGATCTACAGCTCGTGTTTTATGTGCTGTTGCACCATCCATTTGGTAATAATGTTCCCCTCAAAATTTCCAGGTATCTTTGTCCATTAAGATTTTCCTCATAAATGTGATAAGCCAACAAATCATTCATTAAAATTGCAAAAACGTTCACGCTGAATTTATTTTGGAAATCAATAACGTCAATGAAATGTGGATTTTCTGTGGCCCAAAAATGTCGAATTCTCCTGTTGGTTATTCCACTTTCATTGAACTTGGCTTCATTAGACCATATAATTTTTTGCAGAATTGTCTCATCTTCTTGAAGCCGAATTAATAAATTTTCACAGAAATTTAGCCGCTGGGGAAGGTCAGTTGGTTTCAATTTTTGTAGTCTGATAAAAGAATACGGATGCATGTTATGTTTCTTAAGGATCCTTTGAATAGAAGTATAACTCAATGCAATATCCATTGATGCTGAATTAATGGACGCATGTGGATAGGCACGAAAATACGCTAGCGTATTGATTTGATTGTCGTCGTCCTCGAGAATTGGTTTTCTTCTAGTTTCTATGTATTTTGTTCCTCCAAATTGCAGAAAATAGCTTCTAATCCTTCAAAATTTTATTTTACTCATAGACGCCAAATTTGAAAATTGGTTATTGAATTGCCTGCAAGTTCTATCCACCACTTTTTGACATTCGCCATGAATTAAAAAGAGATTAAACATACCCTCGTTTGAATAATCAACCATTTTATTATCAATCTGGTGTTTTTAAAAATTTTCACTTCAAATTACCAATAATTCTTGGTGAAATATCAAATTCGAATGAACGAAGTGACAAGTACATTAATTTTAAGCACCTGTCAGGTGAGCGTAGCCAGTTCAGCTACTTGATTCAAATATTTCAAAGTATTCTCTGTTCTTGCAAAATCATCAAAATTCAATATATTCCCAAATTATTTCGGAACTATAAGAGATGGGTATAGTACATGCTGATACAATTCCATCAGAAATTTGACGCTTCATCTGAAGGCGATATAAAAATTGGCACGTGCCATTTGAAATAGGCCAAATTGAAAAAATCATACAAAACAACGCAATAAACATTTGACATGTGTAGACTGCTTAAAAAATTTCTTGTCTGTAGTGCAAAAGATCTACGAGCTACAATTTTTTTAAATGTTCCTCAAAAATCGAGTTTATAAAAAAAATAATTAAATCTGTCAAAAGTTTTGACAGATAAGTGCCAACAACTTGAGTATTTTATGCCTTGCTCAAATGTCGGTTCTAGATGTATAATAAAAAAGGTAGATTGCCATTCGAAATAACAAAGTGATGACCCACTTCCGGTATACAAACACCATTCCGAAATCTCCTTAACACATACATTTGCATATCATCTGCATATAAAGTACGGACCTGTTTCTCAATCTTCGAATCGACAATGTCATTAATAAATAAATTGAATAGAATCATGCCAAGGATACTTCCCTGTGGCACTCCAGATAAAAGAGCCAAGAAGCCAGAAGTAGAAATTTTACCATCCACCTCCACCTTTACCGCCTGTGCTCTACCTCCTAGGTATGATTGTAACCAGGACCAGGAGCGGCCCTTATACCATATTTAAAAGTTTTTCTAGCAAGAGTATATGAACAATGAGTTTCGCACGCGCGAGACATGTCAAAAACAGACCTGCGGACTTCCATTTTGATCTATAGCATCAAAAATCTTGTTGTAGATTGAAAGAACTGCATCAACTGTACAGCGTCCCTTTCAGTATGAAAGAAACAAGTATACTGCAAAAAGCTTTTTCAAAACTTTTTCAAAACTTTTGAGAAAAACCGAGAGTAGGCCAACGGGGCGTTAATTTTTTACCAAATGACGGTCGTTCTTTTTAAAGACAGCAACAAATATAGCGACCTTCAGTGAAGTCGAAAAGAGTCCTGTCTCGAAAGACTTATCTATCAAATATTTGAGTGGATCAACCAGATGCTAAAACATGGAATACCGTCCGATCCGCCCGATCTTTTATTTCTTATAGAATTAATAATGCCGAAAATTTCAGACAAATCTATATCCTCGGGAAACATGGAATCCCGATTCGAGAAAAACGTCCCGGGAACACAGAACAAAGCTGACCTAGACGAGCAACGCAATTCCTCAACCGACTCAATGAAAAACTTATTACCAGCTTCAGCTATACCAGAAGAGTCAGTCACCTATTCTCCCGATTCTGAAATCAAACAAGATACAGGTTGTAGTACCAGACTTAAGCTGTGAGTTCTGATTTCCGATTTTTGTATAAAATAGTCATACGATTGTTTTTTTGCGTTCAGTATATTACTTTCGTGCTTTTTTTTGGGATTTTTGTACGTAATTTCATCCTGTTCACTGATTTTTGAGTAAAAAGGTTTAGCCCCCTGATCTATTATATCTCTTGTGATCCAATCATTCCTTCTCCCCTCAGAGTTGACATGAAAAGTTTCAAGTAGAAAAGATCTTTCGAACAGGCCTGTGAAAAGTGACTGAAAATTGTCGAACTTCTCACCCAAAGTCGAGCCCGAATAAACCCCTGTAAGTAGAGTCGAGAAAGATGCAATTTCACACTCAGAGTAAATTCTCTTTGTTATTGTTTTGTCACGGACCTTATCTACAAAGAATCTACACCGAAACTTGAAACCTGCCTGTAATGGTCGGACAACCCATGCCCTTCGGAAAACATTGCACATTTCTCAATATCTATATTGGTGAAGAAATTATCCAGAAGTGATTTCTGGTTACCCAGCACACGAGAGTAGGTACCATCAAAACAAAATTTATACCAAAACCCAAAAAAATTCCTACGCTTATGTAGGAATTATCTAGAAGATGTACCTTCACATACGCAGCCTTAAAAATTAGTCACCTAACACAGAAATATTGAACGAGTTTACACTAAAATTAAAATCATTTCTAGCAAGTATCAATACTCCACCGCCGCCCATGGTACTAATACAATAAAAATTGGCAACTTCGTAATTTTCTATTGAGAGAGAATCAACTTTTCTCTCTCTCTCTCTATATATATATATATATATATATATATATATATATATATATATATATATATATATATATATATATATATATATATATATATATATATATATATATATATATGGGTCATCACCTTGTTATTTTTGAAATGGCAATCTACCTTTTTTATTATACATCTAGAACCGATATTTCAGCAAGGCATAAAATACCCAAGTTGTTGGCACTTATCTGTCAAAACTTTTGGCAGATTTAATTATTTTTGTTATAAACTCGATTTTTGAGGAATATTTAAAAAAATTGTAGCTCGTAGATCTTTTGCACTACAGACACAATTCTTGCTTGGGTGGATAGAAGAAGGATCAAGGAATTTTGTAAGCAATCTACACATGTCAAATGTTCATTGCGTTGTTTTGTATGATTTTTTCAATTTGGCCTTTTTCAAACAGCAATAACTCAAGTTTTTCAAATTGCACCTGCCAATTTTTATATCGCCATCAGATGAAGCGTCAAATTTCAGATGGAATTGTATAAGCATGTACTTTACCCATCTCTAATAGTTCCGAAATAATTTGGGAATATATTGAATTTTGATGATTTTGCAAGAACTAACAGAGAATGCTTTGAAATATTTGAATCAAGTAGCTGAACTGGCTACGCTCACCTGACAGGTGCCTAAAATTAATGTCTTGTCACTTTATTCATTCGAATTTGATATTTCAACAAGAATTGTCGTTATTTCAGATTGAAAATATCCAAAAAATACAACACATTTGGAATAAAACCACTGGTTATTCAAACGAAAATATATTTAATCTTTTTTAATTCATTTTGAAATGTCAAAAAGTAGTGGGTAAAAATTGCAGGCAGTTCAATAACCAATTTCCAAATTTACCGTCTATGAGTAAAATAAAATTTCGAAGCATTAGAACCAATTTTCTACAATTCGGATGAAAAAATTTTAGGAACTAAGCGAAAACCAATCATCGAAGATAATTACATTAATACGAATAAATGATAGCAAACATCATAGGAGAAAACTAATTTACAATCTGATTAAATGTTCAATATGGGCCCCATTTTGTTCGATACACCTGACAGCTCGTATAGAAACATGATGAGTTGCCCTCCTAGTTTCCTCAGGATCAATATTACGGAAAGCATTATGAATGCGCTCTAGTAACTCTTCTTCACTTCTTACAGGAATAAGATACATTTCACTCTCGATTTTGCCCCATAAATAAAAATCAAGGGGCGTCAGGTCCGGAGAACGCGGAGGCCATAAATTTGGTCCTTGATTACCCCACCATCTATCCTCGAACATTTCTGTTAGCTGCCGATCTACAGCTCGTGTTTTATGTGCTGTTGCACCATCCATTTGGTAATAATGTTCCCTCAAAATTTCCAGGTATCTTTGTCCATTAAGATTTTCCTCATAAATGTGATAAGCCAACAAATCATTCATTAAAATTGCAAAAACGTTCACGCTGAATTTATTTTGGAAATCAATAACCTCAATGAAATGTGGATTTTCTGTGGCCCAAAAATGTCGATTTCTCCTGTTGGTTATTCCACTTTCATTGAACTTGGCTTCATTAGACCATATAATTTTTGCAGAATTGTCTCATCTTCTTGAAGCCGAATTAATAAATTTTCACAGAAATTTAGCCGCTTGGGAAGGTCAGTTGGTTTCAATTTTTGTAGTCTGATAAAAGAATACGGGTGCATGTTATGTTTCTTAAGGATCCTTTGAATAGAAGTATAACTCAATGCAATATCCATTGATGCTGAATTAATGGACGCATGTGGATAGGCACGAAAATACGCTAGCGTATTGATTTGATTGTCGTCGTCCTCGAGAATTGGTTTTCTTCTAGTTTCTATGTATTTTGTTCCTCCAAATTGCAGAAAATAGCTTCTAATCCTTCAAAATTTTATTTTACTCATAGACGCCAAATTTGAAAATTGGTTATTGAATTGCCTGCAAGTTCTATCCACCACTTTTTGACATTCGCCATGAATTAAAAAGAGATTAAACATACCCTCGTTTGAATAATCAACCATTTTATTATCAATCTGGTGTTTTTAAAAATTTTCACTTCAAATTACCAATAATTCTTGGTGAAATATCAAATTCGAATGAACGAAGTGACAAGTACATTAATTTTAAGCACCTGTCAGGTGAGCGTAGCCAGTTCAGCTACTTGATTCAAATATTTCAAAGTATTCTCTGTTCTTGCAAAATCATCAAAATTCAATATATTCCCAAATTATTTCGGAACTATAAGAGATGGGTATAGTACATGCTGATACAATTCCATCAGAAATTTGACGCTTCATCTGAAGGCGATATAAAAATTGGCACGTGCCATTTGAAATAGGCCAAATTGAAAAATCATACAAAACAACGCAATAAACATTTGACATGTGTAGACTGCTTAAAAATTTCTTGTCTGTAGTGCAAAAGATCTACGAGCTACAATTTTTTAAATGTTCCTCAAAATCGAGTTTATAAAAAATAATTAAATCTGTCAAAAGTTTTGACAGATAAGTGCCAACAACTTGAGTATTTTATGCCTTGCTCAAATGTCGGTTCTAGATGTATAATAAAAAGGTAGATTGCCATTCGAAATAACAAAGTGATGACCCACTTCCGGTATAACCGGAAATGAAAATATTCCACTTCAATTGGAAATCGCTAGTTATGACCGCGTATAAAATTTCAACTTGATATTGTAATTGGAACTCAAAAAGTGTTTAACGGAGGACGGTCCTGTGGATATCCTGTATATATATATATATATATATATATATATATATATATATATATATATATATATATATATATATATATATATATATATATATATATATATATATATATATATAATCGACGCTTCCAATTTGTGCATCGAATACGAAAATACCGTAATGATTATATTAACCAAAAAATTCTTGCCTGATTATTACATCAATTAGATGTCCTCCTCCATCTCCAAACCCGTTTTTCGCTTAAATAAATCGGCCCAACTTCTATTTTGCTGAATGGCAATTTCCAAAACATTCAATTCAGAAAATACCTACACAAGAAATTTCACTAAATAAGTCGCCGGCGCCGAGCTGATGAAACCCTCTTGGTCGTTTTCCTTAATAAATAATCCGCAGATCTTTGGAAACTTTAGATGCTCGCCCCGGACAGATTAAACGTGTTTAGAAATGCAAATAACACAAACCCCGGTCGACTCAGCGAATTTCCTCCTGCCGATGAATAGGTTGTAAATTTAAATTAATATCACATTTTGCACGGTTAGACGGAAATCTGGCACATAATTGCGTTCCGAAGTTTCTTTGAGGGAATTTTCCGGGAGAAAATGAATCATTTCGATATGGATTATTTTGTTGAGTGATCTAACGGATGGAGAGAAATTTTAGCTAAATAGAGATTCGTTTGTTTATTGATTTATTCGTTTTAAAGAATGTTACAGTTACATTTTTATTCATTATGTCAAAAAGTCGAATTAATGATATTGATGGCATATTTATTTTGTGGACATCTCAAAATATAAAAGAGAAGAAAGGCTCTTGTCAGATTTTCACGTTTATTTGTAGATCATGACCGGTTTAGACCCTTCGTTCATCTTCAACTGCTGAATACTAAGTAAGGTACAAAGATGATAGCAAGATATATTTTTCCTTAATTGTTAAGTAGAGGGGAATTATTGATTTGAAGTTGACTGTTGAGAGTATAATAATGTGGGGCTTCCTGAGTTTATTAATTTTCAAACCTTCTAACACAGGGGTGCTCTAACTTGAACTGCTGGTTAGATCTACCTCAATATTTTAGACTAATTACGATCGACTCTGAGAGGCTGCAACTATGTGTGATGCAGGGTTGTCGTACATACACAATACACCCTACCTACCTACCTACCTAGGTAGGGTGTACCGTAGCATATATAGATATTAGCTTTCCGCACATTATATTTTAATAAGGTTTGGGTTAGGTTTGGTTAGATTCTTCTCTATAATATCAATGAAAATACTCATAGTTATTGAAAATTGCGAGTTCATTGGTTGTTACAAAACAAAATAGTTACATATAGTGTTAAATTAACTAAGGAATGACTTTGGATGTTGAAGCGTGGCACTGCATGTCTTCAGCATACTTTTCATAAGATGGTGCGTAACCACTGACTGCTAATCGCAAGCATGATGACGTATGATCGTCAGTTAGTTGATTGCCATATTTTGTCTTAATTATCTTCATTTCAGAAAATGCAGACTCGCACAAGTATGTTGACCCAAACATTGCCGTCAGTTGAAGGGCGATTTGCCTATATTCGGATATTTATCTTTAGATATAAAACACCAGAAATTTGTATCAGATGCTGTAGCTTTGAGATCTATATCTGATATAATCTGCACCAACTCATTTTCAACTGAACAGGAGTTTATATTGAACTGACTTGCTATTTCAGTTGCTAATTCCTCATGTTTTTACATGAAAAAGGGTAACTCATAAATGATGCTATATTTGCCAATTTACTGCAATCATACAAACGCATTTCGCATTGTCCCAAAATATTTGATAATAATAATGAAGGGAAATCTTCATTAGCTCGACACAATGCCACAAAACCGTTTTTGTTTCCATCATTGCTGGTGCTCCATCGGTTGTAATACACACTAATTGAAAGCATTGAAGAAAACGTCATATATATCTTCGCCACGGGTCTTTCCCTTCAGAGAAATGATTGTCAAAAATTCTTCCTCAGCCAACATGTCATTGAATACCATCCGAATAAAAATACACAGCTGGGCAGTGTCTGTCATATCGGTGGATTCGTCGAACTGTAAAGAAAAGTATGTACATTTCATGATATGTTTTAATTTATCTGCCATGTCCTGACTTATGACTTCAATACGCCTTGCGACAATCGGACGAGATAACTAAAGTTCTCTAATAGCAGACATGATTTCTGTTTGAATTTTGAAATCTCCAAAGAAAGTCTCACCCGCTTCAATAAATGCTTCCTTCACAACCGATCCATCTTCGAATGATTTCTTGTGTTTCGCCAATATATGAGAAATGTTAAATGACGCGATCGTAGCAGCTTTTGATTGTTTGGCTGGTCTTCTGAAGATGGTTTGTTCTTTCTTCAAATAGGATATCAAATCACGTACTTTTCGTTTTCTTAAATCACTCTGTGGCGGAAAATCGTTTTCATAGTTTTTATGAACCGTTTTATGATGCCTCTTTAAGTTACCACGCTTAGGTACTGCAACTGACGCACGACAAGTAAGACAAATGCACTTATCCTCCACTATACAAAAGAAGAATTTTTCCTCCTAATCGGTATTAAAATGATACGTTTTAGATTTCTTCGCTGTACTCATTTTGTACTATTTAATAATAAACTTTGTATCGACGTAGTATTGCCTTCAAGTTACAATTCAGAATGACTGGAATTCCTACAGGTACAACATTTATATCGGCGTGAACGAAAGTCTCGAATGTTCCTGTCAAACGCGCCTCCCGAAATTTCTAGAAAAGCGGCAAGAATAAAAAGCGCGGCTTTCCTTTGACAAGTACCGCGCGTTCCTTTGATAAAGCCGCCTTCTGCCGCTAGCAGAGTGTTATTTAATTACGTAATAAATTTTTGTAGTTTAGCTACCTACTTTTTAAATTTTTTTCTTCTCGAGATAATTAAAACATAATTAAAACTAGTATATCTTTTGTCTAGTTTTCCTCCAATGAAATAAAATAATTGTGATGTCCGATTTTGTTCTTTGCGTTTAAAGATTTTATTTATGATTCAACTTGGATTGCTCAATCACCTGTCCTGAATACCATTGAGCTTACACTGGATATAATAGAAAAAGTCAACATGATTTTCAAAATAGGTCTCAATTTAACAATTTAGATTTACGAAACTTTCATAGTTTTCACCTTAAAATTCATTTAAGGAATTTTAATGTTTCAATATTATTTCAAGAAAAATTAATGAAATTTGTATTTTTGGTATCCGGTTTTATTGTTGCTGATAAACATTTATACATTTTATACTTTGATGTATCGTTAACAGATAACAAATAACAAACAAAGAATCACTTATTCGTCTCAAGTTTTTGTGTACATATTTCCTAAGTTATCCATAAATATTTGGACTAATAACGGATTACTCACAATCGAGCCATCGTCGCTCATAAAATACTTGTTATTTTAATTTCGAACAATTTTGATTAAAGCAAACTTCTAATAAAGAAATAAATAATTTTAGTCCTGCCTACGTATGAACTGATTGTTAATCTGTAGGTTCCTCACATTGTTCAACACCTTCACGCAACAAAGTAGATTCTTCCAATAATGTCGAGTATATAGGGAGTCGTAAAGTGACGTTTTCTCTTTGGCAATATCTTCTTGGAAACTACCCTTCGCGTGGTGTTTACATATGTAAACTTGAGACAAGAAAAATTATTCAAAAACCCACAGGATCAATGAACAATCCTTCCTGACAAGAGCTAATTCTCAAGTCCACCAAAAACGAAGCGACAGACTGCAGTTTCGCACTTTCGCTTGGCGACTCTCGTAGGTATGTACGAAATTCTTCCTTTCTAGAATCATTAGGATGTTCCGATATGGTTGGTTAGGATACTGAAAAGCGATATGCGAATATGATGAGCTCCTAATAAGGACGAAACTGCAGTCTGTCGTTTCGTTTCTCGGCATCCTGCTCAATTGTACTATTATCAGGAAGGATTATTCATTGATCCTACGGATGTTTGAGTCATTCTTCTTGCCTCAAGTTTATATATGTAGATTCCAAGCAAAGGGTATCGCGAAAGATATTTGTTATCAAATATAACCAACAGGCGGTTCTTCCTGGAAACGTCGTGGTCTAGAGCACCGAAGCCCACGGGACTTTTCGCGCGTTCGAACTGTGATGCGATTCACGGATCGGCGAAAGATGGTCTACAATTGTTGGAATTTTTACATCCCCACATCTGTTTGTTATTGTTTCTTACTTATCTCGAAGTCCGGCAGTGGGTTCACCGTCTTGGTCCATAGAAAGCTACTCTCGTATGTATGTACGAGTTGCGTCTTTTCTGGAATCGTTAGGGATTTCCGATAAGGTTGGTTAGGATGCAGAAAAGCATATGTGACACTAAAGAGTTCCTAATGATCTTTCTTCGCTTTTGGCATTCGGCCTAATTGCAAAATAGTGCAATGCTTTCGTATGTTAAAATTATTCTGGAGTAAATTGGTCATAATTTAAACTTGCAAGAACAGAATAACATGTCCATAAAAGAATATACAGAGGTTTCAAAAACATAATTTAAAATTTTGCCTAAATATAGCAGAATATCCATATATCGCATAAAACCATCATACAATTTTAATAAAATGCATCCTTGTAATCAAAATCACAGAAAATGTGACTCAAAGCACTATTCTTCCTGAACTGAATTTGCCCAATTTATCTTAGGAAAATTTCTTCAATTTGAAAAACAGTCGACTTCAAATTTTGTTGAATGGAAATTTATAAACATGAAAACTTATCCAGATAAAAATATAACTACATATTTATCAATGAAAATTTCATGGAAACTGAGCGTTCAACTTGATGTGATTATAATTTTCTTAGATCAGTAAAAACTATGAAATGTTTAATATAGATTTCTAGTTACTTTTGAGATGCTTGAAGAATAAAATGAGAGTATAATTATTAATAAAGACAACAGTACTGAATTCCGTTCGAGCAATATATATTTTTAATGTTCGGTAGTTGAATACAATAATTAGTTAGATGATCAATTTAAGTAACTCCGTTTTCTGAAATATTCTTATTTGAAACTGAATTAAGTTTGTAAAATTGTCATTGTTATTGAACGTTCTGGAATATTCTGTGTGAATTGATTTTACAGTTACGTAGTCTAAGGAGTATACTGAAAGTTTCTGTTTCAATGTGTTTATACATTTTATCATTTAGTTTTGAGGAATATTTTTCAATGTGTCATGAATTTTTGATATTTTACCTTTGGAATATTGTGTCAATTTCCGTAAATCACAACGGACAAGAAATTATACATACTTATCTTTGACATATACTAAAATATTATAATTAGATCCAAAATTTATTAATTTATATCCACAACGTTTCACTACTGTAAGAAGTGCATATTATTCAAACAGATCAAGTATATGAATATCTATTACTTTATCTGCTATGAAAGAACATTCTCATTGAACTCATCTATCCAATCAAAAATATTCTTTGAATAATCAATTTTAGGATGTTCAGGTCTCATAGTTAGTTCACTATTTTCGAATGAATTCATTTGTTCGAGAAATAAATTTTCTATATCTTTGTTATTAATATTTTGAAATGAAACTTTTAGATTTAGATGTAAAACATGAAACAATCGGAAATCTTCAGGGAACAATACAAACAATCATCTTTCTCTGAAGTACTCGCTGATAGAATAAAACGCTCTTTCAAGGAAAAACTCTTGACCTGCAATTTAAACCATTTCAAATTTCAATATCTCTTATACGTTTAGGCAACGCGTTAAATATTTTTATACTATGAATTTTCGTTTCGCTTTGTACTTGTGATAGTCCATTGAATGGAACCTATAACAGTTGGGGTGAATACTGGCTCGACTCCACTTGGAGAAAAAACAATTATTTCAGTCTTGTTCTCATTGAGAGCTAGGTCGTTATTTTCGCACCAATGAGACATTTTATCAAAACACCTGTTAGCTTGGACCTCCATCAAATTAGGGTCTTCATCAGATACCAATGCGGAAGTGTCATCAGCATATAAAAGTGTCCTTGAGCCGCAATCATCAAGGAAATCAATCAGATCGTTTATGAATACGACATAAAGCCTTGGACCTAACGTGCTGCCCTGCGGTACTCCAGAGCCTTGCGTTACCCTATTTGTCAAAGTCGTTTGGCCATTAGTGGTCAATCATACCATTTGCGTTCTATCGAGGAGATTTGAGCCAGTTCAGAGCAACACCGCGCCGCCACAGAGCTCCAACTTTCGAAGAAGACGAGTGAGTGTCGAACGCACGGCTCAAATCGAAGTATATACCCAAACAGGACTTTTTTCTTCAAAATTGTTCAAAACATTATCGTAGAGACGAGGAATTGCGTCTTGCGTCGATTTACGGGCTCTGAATCCGAACTGATTTTCAGAAAGAAGTAGAGATTTTTCGAGAAAAGAGGTGAATCTGCTCAGGAAACCACTTTTCGAGCACCTTGGAAAATACTGAAAGGAGAGCTACTGGTCTATATTTCGCCATGCATGAGGGATCCTCCTTCTTGAATATCGGGACTATTAAGGCGGTTTTTAATTCTTTTGGAAAGTATCCGCGATCCAAAGACAAATTGACTAAATGAGTTAGGGGATTCAATATGAAGTTTGCTACATGCTTCACAATAAAACTAGGGATTCCGTCGGATCCCGCTGAGCGTTTGGTCGGTATAGACTGGAGTATTTTATATATCTCCTCTGATGTAGCTGGCGCTAAGTACATAGAACTTTAATTCCTTTCGATGTCATCTGGTATTTTTGTTGACTGGTGTTGGTTGACGAGTGTTTTGAGTGAATGAACGAAATATCCGTTGAACGCGTTCGCCATGTTAGTCGAATCGAATGAGAGATTCCGTCCGGACTTTGAACCACATCTGGAATTTCCTTCTTGACTGTTTTTGCCGTATTCGAGTTAATTGTCTGCCACCCAGTCCTCGTGTCCTTCGAGTTGAAATTGAGATTATTATAGTAGGTTTTTTTTGCTCTGTCAATATTCACACCATGTTTCTTTTTGAGTTCATTGTAGAATTCAACTACATTATTGTCATATTTAGTAATCTTATGGATTTCCTGAGTAGTTTACCTTCCTCTATACTATCCTTTGTAACCCACGGTTTATTCGTGTTTCGTTTCTTAGAAATAAAATTGTGGCTCTCCAGAGGAAAAGCCTTGTCAAACAATCAATCAAACACGCCAAAAAATGACGAGAATTTATTCTCTACGTTCTCTTGTTGGTGAACATCCATCCAACTCTCATTAGATATTAAATGAGCAAAGCGTTGAATATTATGTTGTATGTCCTTTTCATAACGAATTTGTTTGGTTTTGGATTCGCTTCTTCATGATAGTCGATAGTTAAAAGCTGGGCGCAATAGTCCGATAGTGTGTTATCATCGAGTGTAAGTGATCGGAAATTAACATAACCTTGATTTCTGAGCGAGCTACTTTGGCACTGAGTTTTTGGGGTTGCCTCACCTTTTGCAAGATATTCACTTTATTGATCTGTTATTTCTGGGTCGGCATAAATCGACATCTCATCTCCTGTAATAATGCGTTTTATTACGTCCTGATAGTCAAAAAGTGTTGTTTGACACACTTCAACGCGACGATGGTTTTTCAGAAAACTCAGTGTTTTCGGTACCGATCGAGATTTGACGCGTCTGAGTCCCATAACATCCTTCTAAATGGTATTGTCTGAATCTTTCGAAATGCCAACATAATCAGCAAGTTCTTCAATTGTGAATGGATTATTCGCAATCACCAAATCTTTGATATTTTGGACGTGAGATTCGTCGATCGAGGTTAATGGTAGACCGAGACTCTCTTTAATGGTAGACCGAGACGCTCTTCGTCTTCTACACGTTCTCTGCCACTTGGAAACTCTTTATATCACGAGTAAAATTTTTTTTCGATATAGCCTCATCACAAAATATTTTGCACCATCCCCAATGAAGCAACAGCAGAAAATTCATTCTGCAAATAAAATTTAATGCAAATCCTTTGCTCAACAAATGCAGAAATTATAAAAATTCAAAAATTCACTTCTAGAAGCTTACAAAACGAAGCGTATCTCAAACACGAATGCAAATTTTATTGTGAATTTCGGTACAGATATCAAAGACAATCCTAGCAACCTAAAAATCTCCAAATCCGTTAGCGCGAGTAGTTTGAATTCAAATGTCACCTCACATTGTCAAGTCCTTTAACCGTTTTCAAGACAGTGTTCAAGTAGTATGACCCATTCAAATATGGAAATGAGTTGGTTGAGGACGAGGAACGTCTGGGATATCATTTGAGTTCAAGAGTAAATGAGTATTTATGAGCAAAATTTGCCAAATCTTGTTTGGGATAAGTGCTTTTCTAGACTAAGATAGTATAGCATAGTATATTTATTCAAATTTAATGTAACCTTTTTATTGTGTTTTCAATGAATCAATGTATTTTTGATCGCGCCTAGTATGTGAAACTTTTAGAACACGCAGTTAGTAACTCAAAGTTTTCTATGAGAACTTCAGCGAAATGAAATATAAGGAATTTTTTCACGACTACTTAGGAATTTTTTATAATTTTCTTATTGAAACATTTCGAAAATGAATTTATGATATTTGAACTACATCGGAAAAAATGTCATTGCTCGAAATCATTTCCAAATTGAGATTAGAAGTGGATCAAGGTGAGATAACTTTTATCACCGACGGAAGACAGGTGGAATAATACGTTACACGCCGTCGGAAAAAAATGAAGTTGTTAAATATAGCGTACAGTTTCGTATTTCATATTCCACCAAACAACGACAATCAGCAAAATTCAAAGGTGAAATTTTTATGTAAAATAGATTTTGACCTCATATGGGTTATGCTGAATGATACTAATTCCTTTAATTCGGAATGAGTCCATCAATTATACAATAAAAACAATAATATTGTTTTATAATGTAGTTCTTCAAAATTATTGTGAATTTACTAATAATTATTAGTAACTACTATGATGGGAAATTATTGTTGTCCCGTTTTCGCTGCATTCACGGAGAAATTCTCAAAGCAATTTGCAGTAAATTTACGAATCAGTAAATGAGGGCAATGCATAGTGTACAATGATGTTAGTTCACTATAACATATTCTACCATATCTGTGTAAAATAATATTCTTTCTTATATACTATGTCTTGGTACTCTCACGAAATTTGAATCCATAACTGATGTAAGTAAATGTTTGTCCGATAAGATGTAGATCTGGAGAACATAGGGGATGCGAATTATAATCGATTACGGATCTTACAGGGTGTTACCACTTGGAGCAAGCAATAGGAACAAGTTTTCGCCAAAAGCGACTTGAAATTTTGATAGAATAACTTGGAGAAAATCAATGGCACGTTTTCAAGCTTTTTTTGCTGCTGCTACAATATATTTATCGGGGTTAAATTTCTTTATCTGAAACAAAATCAATAAACTACGAATCGAACTGAACATTGAATATAGAACCCAAACTCCTATGAAATCTTGGTTGTATGTTAGATACATTTATACAGGGTTATGATCTACAATCTACAATGGTTTTCAGAGCAGTACCACTTCCGGTTATAACGGACATCGACTTGTTGTTTTAAATGGCATGGTGTACTTTTTAATTTTTTAATTAATCATCCATTTTAAGCATATTTTGTTGGGATTTGTCCTATCTAAAATTTACTACCATCGAGCCATGGTTTTTTCATCAAAATTTTCGGAATTATGTCATCTTCTTTGCCTCAAAAAGTTTACTCAGATTTGAGTAAAATCATAACTATTTTTTAGAAAGAAGAAAAGTTTCAACTACTTATCGATGCTTGTTTTTATCCAGGGTGCTCCAAATTCACTTGTCAACTCAATAAAACTATATTACCAAAAAACTTTTTTTCAAATCTAACCTATTTTTTAAAACTTCATTAAAGCCGTATTTCAAATCAGTATTGATTGGTATTAGGTTTCCCTATTTCATCCTAGATTTCATCCTGAATTCCAGCGCCAGTTTTATGTTTCACAATGTTCTTATAAATTTCTGACGCTGTCATAGTAGCAATAACAATAATTTTGTTCAATAAAATAGCAAATAAATACTGAAACGAGAATATTATGAATTTATTTATCATTCATGGTCAATGTCAACAAATGATAAGTCGAACTTACAGAAAATAATTCAGAAAATTACGATCAATTCTGTCATTTATGAATCGGATGCTCCTTTCAATATTCTTCAAGTTCGACTTACACCATTGGGATTACAATTATTGGCTTAATGACCAAATAGTCGCACAGACAACATACAAATGGAGCCAACACCATTACTAGTCATAGGCTGACGAGATTACTCCACATAACAATCTTTCAATCGTCTATTGGATGATGCAGAATGATTAATCTGTAGAAAAGAAAACCCTGATGATTTCCGCTCCATTGTAGTCAAAGTAAACGTTGGTACCTACATGCATCACTGTAGATGTCCTCGTTCGTCTTTAAACCAACCCCATGCAAGTTTTGGTTAAATATGAAGCTTCCAGCTGCATTTTTAAATGCATTCTTGTTATGTGTAAGTATCGATATGTACTATTGTGTCTAAAAAGTAGGATGACATTTGAATTTGAACTGCGAGAGCAAATGGATTTAGGGCTATGCTTTTATTTTTAGGTTGGTAGGACTGTCTTTAATATCTGTGCCAAGGTACACATCAAAATATTCATTAGTGTTAGTTCCTTGAAGTGAATTTTTCGATTTTTATAATGTCTGCATTTGTTGAGCAAAGAATTTGAATTAAATTTCATTTGCGGAATGAATTTTCTGCTGCTGATTTAATGAGGATGATGCAAAAAGCCTTTGTTGATGAGGCTATGTCGAAATCAAATGTTTACAGGTGGTATAAAGAGTTCCAAAAAGGTCGAGAACGTGAAGAAGACGAAGAGCGCTCCGGTCGACCATCAACTTCGATCGACGAAACTCACATCCTAAATATCAAAAATTTGGTACTTCAATCATAAATTAACAGATCTAGCTGATCATGTTGGCATTTCAAAAGGAACATTCAATACCATTTTGAAGGATATTATGGACCTCAGACGCGTCAAATCTCGCTTGGTACCGAAAACACTGAATTTTCTGGACAAACATCGTCGCGTTATTTAAACAATGCTTTTTGACCATCAGGACAAAATGGAGTGCATTATTACAGAAGATGAGGATTATATTTATGCTTACGACCTAGAACAAACCGATCTTTCGAGTGAATATCGTGCTGAAGGTGAGGCAAGCCCAACACGGCACCAAAGTCGTTCAAAAATCTAGGTTATGTTGACTGCTTTCTTCGATGATCGCGGTGTTGTGCATTTTGAGTTCCTTCCGCCTCATCAAACCGTAAACAAAAAATATTATTTGAGCGTTATCGTCCTTTACGTGGCCAAAATTGTGGTAAGACAATTCTTGGTTTTTGCATCATGATAATGTACTGCGCTGATTCTTCCTGACCATTTCACAAAAAACTCGATCCATATTGTTCCACATATGCCGTATTCACCTGATTTGGTACCGTGTGACTTCTGGTTATACAGCAAACTTGAAAGACCGCCCCGGGGACACTGTTTTGAGTCAAACGAAGAGATACAAGCCGCATCGCGGAGAAATCGACTTGAAAACAACTGTTTTGAAGATTAGAAAATCTGTTGACATAAGTGCATTGTATCGAGCGGATTACTTTGAAGGCGATGAAATTGATTTGGTGCTTCATTTGGGAGGAACTAAATAATAGTTTTGAAAAACTGAAGAACGTCGAAATTAATAATAAAACAAACAACAAAGAAAGAAAGGCAATTAACTCTATAAAATAAAATAATTTCAGAGAGTTAAGGAAAACCGTAAAGAAAAGTCAAGTTTTCGAAATAGCACCCCACATTTTTTGCAGCAATTGGTTTTATCTCTTTACTATTCACATAAACCCTCTGAAAAATATTTCATTATATCGAATTAGTTGCCCCTCACTCACTTTTGGATATCTTTTCGATATTTCACAATTATTTTGATTTTTCAATTTTAAAACTATTATTTATCTTTTGAACTTTTAGTGTCTGTTATTAGAACAACCTTATCGTATCATCATTCGATTGTCGATGGTCCTAGATAGGAAGGTATAGTTTCAATCAAATCTGATAACTTACAGTGGATTAAGAAAACGTACCAAGATTGAGTTGCATAGATAGATAGGTACGGGTGAAGCTGATAAAAGCTTGTTGACGAAGGAAGCTTTCAAGCTTTGAATTTTTTTTACATCTTGAATTTTTTTGGGAGTGAAATTACTTTACGCATATTCAAAGAAATATTATCTAGATCACTTAGCAGGAAATAAATTAAGAACGGAGGAATTATTGTTTATAGTTTATATCTATTGATTTCAAGGATTCCCAAATATTCATGTTGAGTTTTTCTTTAGATAAATGTTAAGTTTCAAAATTTATGATATTCTTCAATTAAATTAGTTTTTCATTGATGAAACTGTGATGATGTTCTTAGATTTAAAAAAAATTTCTAAGGTTCTACCAGTATATAGCAGCAGCTCAGTTCGTAAACACCATATTTCTTTCCTTTATCTATTTTATTTTTAATATTTTTGATGTGTTTGGATAGATTACTTATTGTTCGGAATAAGATATGTAATTGGAACTTTTCCAGCATCTGTCTTGATCTTTAGATTTTGGGTACATCAATTCTATAGCTTTAAGTTTCGCTTTTTTTTCTAAATGATTCAGTTATATTTGGATTATAACCACTTTCATAAAAGTATTTGAGACTACAATTTCTGTATATCTTTGTTCATATAAACTCAATTCCTAGTAATCCTCTCAAGGACTCAATGGGTATTATTGAAAGAATAGAAATTGATAACGTGAACCTTTGATTCAAAGAAAATATTGTTGTTATTAGATATTTGTGTAAAACAAAATTACTTTGACTTTGAGTCTTCAACTTACCGTACGAGCGAAGTCCTCATTATGGAAAATGTATTCAATCCCCTACTAGCAGAAATTTTCTGGGGTAACTGAAACAACCCTTACGTTAATTACATTTTATATTGGTATCGAAATGTGGATGATATGTTTTATGCTTCATCAATATTACCCGTCAGCTAACTATTTTTTTTAAATTTATAAATTCAATTCTTTCAAAAATGAAATTCACAAGCGAAATTGAACAAAACAATTCAATCAACTTTTTAGATTTAATTACTGAATTGAATAATCGACATGTTTTCTCAATTTTTCATGAATCATGAAATAGTGAATTCATATTATGTTGTTTCATAATGTACAACATAAAATGGCAGCTTTACACAGCACGATTAACAAATTATTAAATGTTCGTTTATCTTTTACAATTTCGACCACGAACTTAGTATTATCAAACAAGTAGCTTCTAATAATGGTTTATATTGAGATTAACATTGAATTATATTAACCGAAAGAATGAAAAGCAATCGAATTAGCATACCCAAAAGTTAAAAATATAGTAATCCATATACGTAAGGAAAGTAACCCAAATCTTAAATGTTTTATTCCAAAAGTTCCAATTTAACATCTCATTCAAAATCAAAAATAATCTATCCAACAGATAAATTAAATGCAAAACAGATAAATCAAGGAAATCTGTAGCTGCTGTAATTGGTATAAAATTTCGATAATTAAATCAATTAACATTATCATCGTTTCTTCAATAGAAAATCAATTTTAATTACAAGAACAATTTCATTCGAAAACCATAATTTCGACCAAAATTTTAAAATTTGGCATTCGTGTTATAACAAATTAGATATGCATTAATTTTTGGAAATCCCTTGAAACAAACTTTTCAATATATTTGAATACACATGAACATTTTGACTTAATTTTGTTTTCCGCTAAGTGATTTAAATATTGTTCCTTTGCCACAGTTACCTTTTTTGTTACTTATTGTGAAAATTAGGGTTGCATAACATAAGGCCCGGTGGGTCTTTGAGATATTTCAATTATCCAAAAATCCAAAATAGGCATAATTCTTAATGTACATTTCGTCAAAATGTTCCGGGAATTGTTTATTTAAAAAATCTGCTTAAAACGATTATCAAAATATTTGTTGTTGCTAAGTTGGCACCACTGTTTTTTATATTACTTACAGTGATCGATTTTGTAAGTTCTCATAAGTGTGTTTTGCGCTTTCTACAATGGATAAAGATATCTAACAAAAAATTTGTCTTTGCGAATGGAATTTCGTGTGCCGAATCGCTGAAGTTGTTACATAAGGCTTACGGTGCATCGACTTGGAACTTTCCATTATATGTTTTTAATTATGGCTAAATTCCCAATGTAAGTTGGCACAACTGTTTTCTATACTGACGCGGATTTTAAATGCGATCTGTCATTTAGTTTACTTACAGTGATCGATTTTGTAAGTTCTAATAAGTGTGTTCTGCGGTTTCTACGATGGATAATGATATCTAACAAAAAACTTTTCAAATTTTGTATTGCGAATGGAATTTTGTGTGCCGAATCGCTGAAGATGTTACAGAAGGCTTACGGTGCATCGACTTTATCAAAAACACGTGCATATGAGTGGTACAATACATTCAATAGCGACCTTGATGTGGTGGAAGATTTGACCAGCTCTGTTCGGCCATCAACATCTTCACATCGATAAAGTGAAGGAAATGGTGATTGAAATTCGTCATTTAAGTTTGAGAACTTTCTGTGCCTCACGTATCAATTGGTACCATTTTAAATGTTTGTTTGCGCATGAACGCGTTGCCGCCTGACTAGTTCCAAGTGGCCTGAATTTTGTTCAAAAAAAGAACCGCGTCAAGGTCGCTAGAACGAATCAACTCCGACCCCATTATCATGCAACGCATTGTAACTGATGATGAGACATGATTATATGAGTTTGACATGCAAACAAGTCAACAAGCTTCGCAATTGTGCCTTCTAACTAAACCGAAACTAAAAAAACCAGATCAAAGTCGATCAAAAGTCAAGGTAATGTTGACTATTTTCTTTGATTATCACGGTGTTGTGCACTCGGAATTCTTGCCAAAATGTCAGACGGTAAGTAAAGAATCTTACCTGAGCATTATGTGGCGTTTGAGATAGCAAATTCGTCAAAAAAGCCAGAATTGTGGAAAGAAACTCATAGATTTTGCACCACTATAATGCACCATGTCACAAGGTTATCAGTGTGAATGAATTTCTGACCGAAAACTCAACAAATACCATACTGTATTTATCTGATGTAGCATTTTCTTTTTTCAAACTCAAATTACCACTTCGAAGTACACTTTTCTAAAAGACATAAAAGAGAATTCGCGACGAGAACTGAAGTCAATTCCGAAAAATTCCCAGTACTTTTTGACATAATGTATTTATATTTACGAATGAATTTCTGACCAAAAACTCAACAAATACCTTCGAAAAACCTGATATGGCTCAAGCCGACTTTTTTCTTTTTCCTAAACTCAAACTACCACTTCGAGTTACCCGCTTTCAATCGATAGAACATAAAGGGACATTGAGGCGAAAACTGAAATCGATTTCGAAAAAAGCATATGCAAAATGTCTTGATGATTGGATTATTCGTTGGCGTAAATGTATTATTTCGGAAGGGGCCTACAATAAATTTGGATGAAAAATAAATATTTTGTGTTTCATTGACCAATTTTAGGTACTATTTCGGCAGAATGTGAATCTGAATGAAGTGGAATTTTGCCACAAAATTCGCGACTTATAACCTTAAGCTATACTCGATTTACATCGAAGATATCCTTCATATAATCCTGATTTATGGCCGTTCGATTAAGTTTTATTTATCTTGCTACAAGAAGTTTCATGGAATGCCTAAATAATGAATCTTCATTAAATAACATCATTTTCAATTCCAAACATTTTTACACCATGATAAACCGAATGGAGAATTATCCTAGATTTGTCAGATTCGCTAGTAACGAAATTCGATTAATTCATTGAAATTCCGGCTGTTTTTATACATTTTAATTTTTTCCATTACGCAAATCAAATATTTCCATAAACTATCCAGCCAGAACTCAGGCCAACGAGTACATATATACATGTCCAATTATTCCGTCGAAAATTGGATAATGAAAACACTAGTTTGTGTCAACGGGCCTAAAATAACTCTACAAAATTAGTCACAGCCAATTAATCAGTTCCCCAATTATAATAATTGAACGCGTCACTACTAATTACAATTGTAAACCTTCTGATAGTAGGATAACACGGCCGCTTCGCAATCACGCAAATACAACACTTAAAACGCACGTACATTACGTCGAACGACGCGAAACAATCGAGAATCTAGTCCCTCCCACCACGCGACCGGTTTGGCGGGAAACGGAGCCGTATCCAAGATGGCGGTACGGACCAGAATCGTTGAAAAGACCGGAAATCGACTTTGGGTTAGTTTATTGGATGGTTTCAGGATACGCCTCTTTTAAGGGAGCCTTTTCAGAACTGAATATTAGGGAGTATCTTGCTAAGTGAAGCCGCAGTGTACGATTCACAAATTGGAATCGTCAGTCTGCCTCTATATTCGTTCATGAACGGTACCAACTTAATCAATTCTTGAATCAAACCAA
Organism: Cryptolaemus montrouzieri; assembly: GCA_013387265.2. Taxonomy (NCBI): domain Eukaryota; kingdom Metazoa; phylum Arthropoda; class Insecta; order Coleoptera; family Coccinellidae; genus Cryptolaemus; species Cryptolaemus montrouzieri. The sequence goes on from JABFTP020000001.1 coordinate 32,106,279, forward strand.
CGAAAAATAAACATCCGAATATTCAGACAAAAGACAATAATAGTGCATATAATTTTTGTTCGCGATCTTCGTTACAAGTGACAACGATAAAATCAGGAAACGTGATTCGTGTAAAATGAGTGATAGTTTTACCAGTCAATTTAGATTTAGATCAAACGAACCTTGATTTCCTTAACGATATAACAGTGTGAATGAAAAAACATGAACAATGATAATTTAGATACTATCCACGTGACTGCGCCAAGTATACTGAATAAACCGTCACAAACAATGCCTCAACGTTCCCCGTTCGCGATTCAGGAACTCTTAGGCCTTTCTGACAACCAGCATAGGTCTCCGACGGCGGCAGTTTCAGCGATAACGCCAAATGTTTATCCCCAAAGACATATGCAAGGTCCAACATGCTTTCCGACGGACCACAGTTTCAATCATCATCACATGACTATGGCGGCTAGCAGGATGGCATATTTCAACGCTCACGCGGCTGTTGCTGCAGCTTTTCTACCGCATAACATCGCCGCTGCTGCCGGTATGAACGCCGGTGCCGGCGGTCACAATCCGGCGGCCGTCTTGGGCCTGGCTGGCCACCAGAGTAATCCTGGGGGTAAGTGAGATTCGCTCAACCTTAAAGAGACTCTTAAGAATAAAAAATACTCTGAGCTTGGATTATGCAGTTACGTCTTCAGATATATAACGCACGTCTATTGACTAAGACTGTTAATTAAACATAAATGATGAAAACAACTATCTGTATTTGCTTCAGCTTTCAAATTTAGTTTCCTTGAATTAATCGGCACTTTATTATAAGCACAACAGAATGATGCATAAATGTCTGAAATGCCTTTGGATATCTCAAAAATCGACATACTTCACGTACAGTAGGTGGCCATATTATCCGAGATAATTTCCAGATCTCTACATCTTATTTGTATCTTATAATAGCATAAAAACAACAAACAATTTTTAATTTTCAATGAAATTAAGTTAAGTAATAACAAAATTCATTTTGATATGTAATGATGCCATATTTTGCTGGAATCAACTTCCAAGCGTCGTTGCAAATGTATGGAGTTTGGAATTGTGGTACCATTCTCTGATAAGAGTTTCCACCAACTGGAGATTACTTTCTTCGTAATCGCCCGTTTGGTGATATCGCACATGTACATTCTGTCAACAAAAAACCGTGAATTGGACTACAAAAGACAAAATATTTATTTTTGATCCAAATTTATTATATCACCTTGAAGTAAGCCGCTTCCGAAATAATACATTTACTCCTACGTATTATCAATCATCAAAACATTTTTCATACGCTTTTTTCGCAATCGACTTCAGTTCTCGGCGCGAATTCTGTTTTATGTACCTATTATCAAAAGTGGTGGAAAAAATGAAGAAACTAATTACCGACCTGTCTCTATTCTAAGTTATTTCGGTAAAAATTTAGAAGCAATCCAAGTTGATTCAATCTCAACATGGGTTTTACAAAGGTAGGTCGGCGTTAACTAATTTAACTCCTTACATTCATTTCATAAGTAGTAGTTTTGATGATGGTATTCAAGTTGATGCCGTCTACATAGACATGGCTAAGGCCCTTGATAAGGTACATCATGCAACTTTGTTGAGGGTTCTAGAGGACTTTGGTCTGGTGTTCCTCAAGAGTCACATCTGGATCCTCTTTCATTTCCAATTTACATTAATGATATTTCGGAATGTTTTCTTTATACAAAGCATGATTTGTATGCCGACGATCTTATAGTGTACAGTGCTATTCGGTCCTATGATGATATTTTGCGGTTTCAGAGTGATCTAGACAGACTTTTCTCTTTTTGTCAAAGTAGGTATTTTCAATTAAATATTGATAAGTGTAGGCATATAAGGTTTACCAAAAAATGTCAATGTCTTCGATGCTATTTTTTTCTGTTGATGGGCTTGTAATTGGGAGGTTAAACCAAATTAGGGATTTTGGTATATATCTTCATTCTAAGTTGTCCTTTGAGTATCATATTGATCATATAGTTTCTAAGGCTTTCAAAATGTTGGTTTTCGTTCTTAGAATTACTAAAACTTTCAGCGATCCGAGGTCTTTAAAAATGCTATATTTCTCGTTGGTGAGGAGTAATTTGGAATATGCTGTACCTGTTTGCTCCCCTCACTATTACAAGTATATTGACAGAATTGAACGAGTCCAGAAAAAGTTTGTGAAAAGTTTCAACTTCAGATTTTTCAGTTCTAACCATGATTAACAGTTAAGTTTGCGTCATCACAAAATTTTAAGTCTGGAGCAGAGGAGAGTCCTTTTCCACACTGTATTTCTTTATCGAATTTTAAATCATTCTTTAGTTTTCCGCTTGTCAATTATCTCACTTTCAATGTTCCCGTGCATCCTAGTCGTCGAAATGCACTCTTCTATGTTCCGAAGGCCCGTACAAGTTTATTTTTCCATTCTGTTTTCTTGCGAATTATGCGTCTGTACAATTGGCATATTGCCAGTATAGATATTTTTCATGAACCTCTTTTTTCTTTAGAAAATAATGTTATTGCATATCTCATTAGATCTGAATCATCCTCAATGTAGTAGTTTTTAGTTTTCATGTTATTTTGCTTGATTCTGTAATCTTTAGTGAGTTTTTTTTTCTCTCCTCAATTTTCATGAAAGTAATAATTTTCATTTCGTATGACAGTTTCATTTCTGTTTATTTTTTCTGTTATCATTTTTTGTGAACCCCGGTAATTGGGTCTATCCTGTGAGGGTTCCTATGTTTTTCAACAATAAACAAAAAAAAATAAATTTCTTTTATCGATTCGAAACGGGTACCTCGAAGTGGTCAGTAGCCGAGTAGCTTCTTCTGATCTTATTTCATTATCCCTTTGGTTTGGCTGAAATGACCATACCATAACACCAGGTGTTCAACTCTCTCCACAAGACAATATGCACTAATGTTAACTCGTCGGCGAGTACACACATGTGAAATAAATTGAATTAAAATAACTGCCAATGATTCAAATCTGAAACAGAAATATTCCTGTGTAATCTGTACCTTTGCAGGCCTTTCTTTACATAACCTCGTTCAGAAGTGTTTTTTTATATACTGACGAACAATCAAATTCCTTCAGTCAATCTCCTTCAGACTATTCTTTCCGAAATTTCTATATATCCTACATTAACAACAAATGTTCAAATTTTGAAAGAAGTGTAATAGTTGTGGAGTGCAATAACATCTCTATATTTTCTTGGAATATTTGAAGCATTGTCCATACGAAAATGAAGTAAATTTGAGGTTATACGTCGTTAACAACAGTTAACAGTATGGTATGAGTAGAATTTTTAAAATTTTGAATATTTCAGCAATAAAGACAGAAAATTTCAAAAACGGCAATACAGAAAACCGTTATTCCCGACTGACTGTACCTATTGATTTCGCCACCTGCGCTAATTGTTAATAATGATATATGAATATATTTTCAAAATTTAACACAGAACAATTCTTCCCTAGAAGACTTCTTCATTGAAGAGATGAATATTCTAATTGATCTGAACTGCTATTCTAAAAATAGATGAGGAAACATTTTTTTGTAAAAAACACATATCTTTTGCACCAAAAAGTACGTATTTCACATTTTAACCTTCGATTAGTTTCTTGAAGCAAACAAAAGAAAATAATCTCTGATAATAACAAGAAAAAATAAGATTTCAGACATCTGACAGTTTCTTTCCAATGCGGAAAACAGAATGAAACAATTCAAGTTTTAGGATAAACTTTCGAGAGATCAACATTTTAAATATTTCCATCGAGATAAGGTTTCTCTCATTTATCTGCTTCATTATCAACACTACACTACTATTCTCATTTTTTCGTTGTGCTTTTATTTTTCAACAGAACATTAAACGGTTATTCTTCAGCCTGGTACCTCATTTTGCTCAACTTTTACAATTGAAAGTCACATATCTAGAGGGTATAAGACTCATCAATCGTCTAGTAATTGTAACAAATAAATTGTCAATGAAATTTTGGTGGGTATGTGCCCTCATCTGCAGAAGGCTGCTCTGAAATATTGAAAGATTAAGAAGGGATTTTACTGTAAATATCTCAACCCAAAAATGATCAATGCATTTTAAATCTGGAGCACTTGAGGGCTATTGCAATCTATGAATTCCATGCAAATCGAAGGCATTATTCGCATAACGGACGTGGTTGCTATATAGAACAACCAAGCCAGAGTAGCGACCGAAACTTATTCTCGCAAAAAAATACGTGGAGCACACTGACTCATACTCCCATCAGATTGATACAAGCAAAGTGTCACCTCATATGTAAAAAAGCAAGTTTTCAATTCTTCATGATATTCTTTGACCCACTATACCTAAATCACAAGTTACCAATCTGTTTTTCTAAGTTTGGTGAGATATTACTAAAGGTGTTATTGTTGCATGTTTCTCTAATAGTACAAGGTCTTCAGCAAATGTGATACTGATTTGTCGCATAGCGCGTATGTATGTTAGTGCTGCATTTGTTGAATAACCACAGTCTGGGGAAAATTCGAAGACGCAGTCACTCTTGTCAATCCTTCGGTAACAATTTGGTTCAGCTAATTTAGTTATTCCTCCAAATAAACAGAATTTTATTTTGAAATGGTTGAAACACACTGAATCAAGTATGGACCTAATAAATGCACTTTACTTTCCAGAGTATTTCATAAGTGTTGATTGGAAGAATGAAATTCATATTTTAATACTTTTATGATCGTGCAAAAATGCTTTCGATTGAAATATATTCAGACAATATCCTGTTGACGACCAATTAATTTATTCATGGATATTTGCACGTCTTCTAGAACTTAAGAACTTATATAACTAACTACTAATGTAGTAATGGTGTGAGTTGAGGAGATCTTGAAGGCTCTCGTTAACAACTCTTGGCGAACTATATTCCTCTATGAGTAAATCGAGTGGTATCAAAATTGGCTTGATTTAATTTAGTGTAGTAGTATGTTTTCAGATAATGTTGACATTGATATAATTGAGTTCAACCAAACTAATAAAACTGCAACGGTTAATTGATACGTCAACTCACATTGCTGTATTTGGTGTTAGTTATTTTCCAACATGAATTCCTTTTAGGGCTACTCACGTGCTTATGTGATGCTTGGGGTTCTTGATGCGCTTTGCTGTATTTTTTCTCAAGACTCTATTTCGCAAATCAAGTCAGGAAAGGTAGAAATTCTCATTATAACTCCATTACCTTGGGTGTTGCAATGGTTGAGAATTAACAGGTGCATTGTCGTGTGGAAGCAGGAATTTCTTCTTGCAAGATGTGCTAGTTTTGTTTCGTTTTCTTCGTTCCCCTGGTCTAACAATGATGCGTAATACTCTCTATTTAGGGTCTTGCTTTTCTGTAGATATGAAGATAAAGCCGTGTCCGAGAAGCACATAGCCATCACCTTGCCGCCAATGGAGACACCTTGGCTTTCTTAGGGTACTGCCACTGGCTTCCACTCACAATGTGTGTTGCATTTTCGTTCCAGACGTGTGGAAATGATGAATGCATGTTCCATCCATCTAAGAAAGTTTAATCTTTCAACGTTTTTGTACATTTGTCATCAAACGAGACATCCATCTTGGTATAAGGTTTCCTACTTGCAAACGTTCATGTGAGATGTAAACTCGTTCATATGTTTTCATACTTCGCATGGCGATCATCTAACACAATACCGAGAACTTTCGTGATTATTTCCAGAGTTGTTTCTTCAATAGGGCGTCCAGGTTATGGGCCATGGTTGGTTGCAGCAACAAAACTAATGCCCGTATCTGTAGCCAAGACCCTAGCATGAGCGTGATCGATATGCGAAATGACTACTATAGTCATCTCGATGCTGGCCGTAAGTGGAGACCGTCTCCAGTTCTGATGAAATCAGTATTGAGCACGCCTTGGCTGTTGAAATCACATGTTGTTCTGCGAATTGCACATTTCAGAGGCTAGGCTAAGAATGCTCAAAATAATCAATCAACTATTAAAAAGCTACGTGCGGAATGCAGCAAACCCTCTTGAGCTTATATAATGAAGAATCTCAAAAGCTGGTACAGGTTTTCTATAACCAATGCAATTTTACTTATGCCTAGTACATGCCTACCAAAAGAGGTTACCGGTGCTTCCTGTTATGCAGTTGTTAATGTTTTTGAGATATTTTGCAACTGCTCGACAGAACCTTCAATACTAAACCATAAACTCAAATGCGAACGAAAACTTGGTGAGCATTCAAAATAGGACTATAGTATGTTTATATATCCAGTTTGAGTTTGGCCAAGTATAATTCAGGTTTGGGATCGAGTCTCAGCAGTAGGTAGGGACATCATTAAAGCATAGCATTCATTAAGAGATCTTTGGGTTCCATAATGCTTTTCTTGCATTAAAATTAATATTCTATAAGCATTCTATATTCACTTTTTGCTATATTAAAACAGAGGGGTGCAACCTATTGGGTTTGCCATCAACTGAACACTAATTAACAAATTGTGGAATTTTATGTATTGTATTGTCCAAACATGTTATAGCTTGTGTACTAGTACGATCTCTTCATTCATTTCTACCTAACTTAACAATTTTTTCATTAATCACTTTCATTAATTGTATTTAATTTCTTTTCAAATATGCATTTTTCTTAAATCTGAAGAAACTAAACATTTTATCAGAAAGGGCACATACTTACCGAGATACTCAAGTAAGATGACCCATAAGAAATTTATGGAGGATGTTTTAAGATATTTTCCTGAAATTTAAGAGTTAGATAAGGTTTTAACAAACTATTTTCAAGGAATATTTTCAACTTTTCCGGAAGTTGATATAAACTTTCTATTTTGAATAGAACACCCTGTATTTTTTCCGCAATTGAAAATTGTTGCAACTGATTTCAAAAATATACCACTTCATAGGAATGAATTGTTTGGACAGATTCAAGGAGTAAAATATCTGCGTTTTAAATGCATTCGCGAAAAAACTTGAAAATACACAATCGTGCCAAAATCAATTTGGACATTCCAACCGAAGATTGTGAAAAAACTTCGGTTTTCAAATCACAACTTATTATTTTTATCGTTGTGGATTTTTGATACCAATATTGAGAGGGAAATTCAATTGTGAATTTAGATATGAATGAAATAATGAACGAATATACAGGGTATTCTATTCAAAATTAGTTTGTATTTATGAGCCTGCATTATATAATTATAGTTTTAATAATATATTCGTAAATCTGCCGAATTCGGTCAGTTTGATTCATCTAAGCTTGAAGTATTTGATTGCCTTCGAAACTTCAATCCAAGAAAGAGCTCCGGTCGTGACAATATGGTTTCTGTATTCATCTGGAACACTGCTTCAAGATTACGTTGACCTCTGACATGCTTTTTTAATGATTCCCTAAATATTGGTATAGATAGCATTAATCTTCAAGTGGATTTCATCTACACGATATTTGTAAAGCGTTCGACAAAATTGATCATCTCATTCTGCTGCAAAAGATGTCGAATCTTGGGGTGGAGTATGCGCTTCTGAGGTGGGTCAGGTCTTACCTGAGTGGTAGAAAATAGTATGTATTGAAAGCATTGAGTCTCGCCTATTTGATGTTACTTCCGGTGTACCTCAAGGTTCCTACTTGGGACTTAATTATTCAGCATTTATATCAACGCTATTGCAAAATGCCTTAAACATAGCAAATATTTATTATTAGCAGATGTTCTCAAATTGTTTATGCTGGTTAGAGATGAGACAAGCTGCTTAGCCTTGAAAGATGACTTGGATGGGCTGATCGTTTATTGTAAGGACAACAGAATAAGCTAGAACAGTGACGAATGCCAAGTCATTTCTTTTACGCGCAATCGGAATGTTGTCAAACATCTATACCATATTGATACATGTTCTTCAAAGAGAGTAGATACAATCAGCGATTTAGGTATTATTTTCGATTCGAAACTCATTTTCAAATTAGAGAATAGCTCTTTCAAACTTGTGGGATTCATCAGTAGGCAGTCGAAATCACACTCCTCCAACAAATCCTTGATGACACTATATTACTCATTCATTCACAGTAAAGTTAAATTTGGTTGGGCCATCTGTTTATATTCATTGGTTCGAAAGCACTCAGAAACGATTCACAAAATTGTACGCTTACAAAGACAACATTCATATACTTTACCATGACTACTTATATGTTCGCCGTGCATGTAGACTCATCATACTTCGAGATGCTAGAATAGTTTGAGATTTGATGATGCTATACAATTTGTTCAATGGTCAGGTGGATTGACCTTGCCTACTGAGTCAAACTAATTTCAATGTTCCACAGCAAAGACTCTGGTCACATAGTCTGTTCAGGCTTCCTTTGTGTCAAAAAAATGCAGCTCAAAACTTACCGTTAAACTTTATGGTTTGCTCTGTCGGAGTTTTTATTTCTTCTCAATGTCGAAAATTGTATTCAATTATATTCGAAATGATTAATGGTTTGTGAAGAACTTATTTCTGAATTCTTATTACTTATTTGTCTTGTTTAGTTAGGATTTATTCTTGTTCTTGTTTTTATTTGTTTTTTCTCTTTTTCTTTGAATGCTGTTTGTTAGTAATGAGGTACATAGTTTAATTACCTAATTATGATGTAAATACACTTATGGACCCTTGTCTGTTGTATGCTAAATACTTACATAAATAAATAAGAAAGTTCTACATAAACTCCTACTAGACCATCTGATTTGGTTACCCGGTATAATAATTATTTTTCCGAACAATTTACTCGAGTTTTTCGATCCGTTATCCTTTATTCTAGTTCGCTAATATTTTTCCATAATATAAACTCATAGTTCTAAAGATAAACCGTCCTGAATGGCATTAAGACATGCACTTCTCTTAATATTCAGTATATGAAGTCTGTCTGAATATAACCAGGTATTTCTTACCTCAACTACGTTCCTTTTCATTCTATTGAGTCTGGAGGTTCAGCAACCGCCGGAACCGGATTATATTTCTTTTCAATGAAGCAAATATGAGGTATAATACAACCACCGTTCAATTCGATCGCATTTTTCATGATTTCAGCAATATTATCCTATGAGGGTGAAGCGTGGTACTTTTGAATGTTATTTTATTTCTCGAGGTTGACGACGTTTAATTCAAATAACTTTTCTGTTACCTATAAAGAATTCTTTCAATATAAATTCTGTCAGTACTGGAAGAAGTTTCATTAAGAAATGGTCACAACTATTCCTTGAAATTGTCACATTTTAAGAATGAATTTTAATAGAAATAAGCGATTCTATACTGTAATTATAAAGAGGTTTTTCTACAAAATAATTAAGTCATACACGAGGTTTATTCATTTATTTATCCTGTGGATAGAAATATTTATATAGGCAGAATAGACACTGATGAAACGGCAACGATTTCAAACCACCGGTATAGCACTTTCATGAAACCTGCTCACCACTTTGAAATATTGAATACAGTATAAGCCGTTTATTCGCGGGGTATGTGTTTCGTTAATATGACGCGAATACATGGAATGGTTTTTATATTGTGTTATAGGGAATATATTCCTAGGTGAGAAGATAAGAAACAAATATATAAAAAATTAATTGAATGGTAGTTTTTGACCATATTCATTAATTAATATCTTCAGACTTGGTTTGAAGAATTTTGCAATATTTACCTGCTCGGCCGTCAATTCAGACTGATATACAACAGTGGCATTAGCAATTTGCCTCTTGAAACGGAGACTTCTTCATAAAGAAATCACAAAGCTTATTTTCCATCCTTAAACCTTCTCTAAGATTTTCCAATTTAAATGTCTAGTTCCCAGTGCTTGTTGAAGCCTTGTCTTCATTAGGTTGTGAATTTACCATTTCCTCCAAGTCGGTTTCAGTCAAATCTTCATCTTGAATTCAAGCAACTCCTGAATGTTATTTGATTCTATCTGTTTGAACCCATTTCGTCCTATTCCACTCGCAATCTCAGCAATGTTTGTAGTTTAAGTTTGAATTTTCTCAAATTCTTTGTCTTTTCCGCAGTCAAAACAGGCCACAGTTTTTTCCAGCATGATTTCAATGTGTATGGTTTCAGTTTTTCCACTGATTCTTTTATGTTCAAGATATATTTTGCTATGTCAAATTTCTTTCAGCATTTCACAACATTCATATCAGGATCACATTCCATATTATCCAATATGATTTTGAAGGTTAGTCTAATGTAATAGGGCTTGAAGTCCTGGATTAGTCCTTTGTCCATATGTTGAAGCAAAGACGTGTTGGGAGGTAGAAATGTTAGTTTTACATTTGGATGGATAGTTTCAAGTTCGCGAGAATGACCAGGTGCATTGTCCAAAACTTGAATAGCTTCAAAGTCTAAATTCTTTCTTTAAAATAAGTTTCAATTTCTGAAACAAAACAACCTGTTTTTGTAACAACAACCAGTCACGCTTGTAACACACGCTTTCTTATTAACACGCCAAAGAATTGGTAGGTCGTTCTTGTTTTGATTTTTAAAGCACGAGGATTTAACGATCTGTAAAGCATAATTGGTTGAAAAAATATCCAGATGCATTAGAACATAGTGTAACTCTAACCTTTACTGTCTTGTATCCAGGGGCAGACACTTTTGGAAATGATTGTATTGTTTAGCATTCTCTTCCAAAACAGTGCAGTTTCGTTTGTATTAAATATAGGTTTTCGACCTTAATCTAACCCACGCTTTCTTATTAACACACCAGAACAGGTCGTTCTTGTTGTGATTTTTTCAAGAACAAGAATTTAACGATCTGCAAAGCATCAGTTGTTTAATTACAAAATCTCCAGATGCTCTAGAACATAGCAGCAGTGTAACTTTATCCTTTTCTGTCCTGAAACCGGGACAGAGTTTTCGCTTTCCGAAATGAATGTACCTAACCTAACATTCTTGATTTATTTACCGTGTTAAAAAGGGACATCAAAATGATTATACCAAAACCTTTCGACCATGGTAGCATCTCTAGAAGTAATAGTTCTTTTTTCTCTTTTAATATCGAGTTCACAGAACGTAATGTCCATTAATTTTCAACTTTTTTTGGTTTAATTTTCTTATGTTTTTGTGAGAAATAACAAGTTATTTTCTTAGGGCTGTTGCTGATTTTATGACAATTATAATGTTTCATGAAGTTATTTGTTTTATTTTAACCATGGTTCACTGTGTACTGATTGATGGTTCACTGTGTACTGATTGATGGTTCACTGTGTCCACAACAAAGTATACAGTGAACCAATAGGACTGTTTTAAAAATACATAAAAATATTTCTTATATAATATATTTATACTGTTCACTGTGTCCGTAACAAAGTATACAGTGAACCAATGGGACTGTTTTAAAAATACATGAAAATATTTCTTATATAATATATTTATTTGTCAAATGATCATATATTTGAAAGGGCAATTAACAGTTTTAGAAACTCAGGTTTTTAAAGCTTATCTATTGAAATTGAAAAGAGAAAACGTTCTATATAAAAATTGGATCACTGTGGGGCATTCTCTTCTAAAAAATTTATTGAACCAACCTACCTTCTCTAATACCATAACTACCACCAGGTTCTTTAAAATGTGCGTAAAGACGTTTGTGTTTTCCCAGATGAACATTGGTTGCGGTTTTCGTTCCATAATGACAACGTCGCTTTCATTTTTCCTATTGCTGCATCACTTCCAATTTTCGCTGACAGTGAAATAAAACGTACAGACGACTTCATTCTATCTTCTTTTCTTTATGCGCTCTCTCAAGGAATAGGCGAACCTGTTACACCACATGAGTAGGCGCCTGGCAAGTCTGCGTACTTGCTTCTTGAAGAAGGCCAAATTGTAGGATGTTGGGAAGATGTTGTACGGAAGCGAGTTCCACAGCTGACCGGCCCTGTAAAGGAAGTCTGATAGAGACTTGTACCGCCATATGATGAGAACTCCTTGCCAGCCTAGTGTTGCGGTAAAACATGAGTTTTCCCGGAACAAGGTCTTTCAGCTTCTTGGTGCATCTTCCGTGGAAGTATCTGTAAAACAGAGAAAGATCAGCAACTTGTCTTCTGAGAGCCAGCGGTTGGAGATCGCGGGTGATCTCCGGGTGGTCGATGAGGCGCACAGTCTGTTTTTGCACACTATCCAACATCCGCAACGAATGTTTGGGCACAGATCCCCATACATGGCAACAATATTCCAAAGTAGGCCGAATCTGCGCCTTATATAGAAGCAACATCTGAGATGACGTGAAGTATCGCTTGGTTCTGAAAAGAAAACTAAGTTTAGCTGAGGCCGACTTAGTTATTACTGTTACATGTTCATGCCAGCAAAACTTGGAGTTGACCGTTATTCCAAGAAGGTACATCGAATCTTTTGATGCAATTTGTTGGCCTTGCATTATTAGAGGAGGTTCTCCAGCGGGGACCTTTCTAGAAAACGTAGTTGCTTGCGTCTTTCTCGCGTTGAAGCATACCAGGTTCAACTGACCCCACTCAGATGTCCTCTGTAAGTCAGAGTTTAAGTTATTAATTTGTTGACATCTTTTTCGCTCTGTCTGATTTTTTTATCGATCGTACAATTGATTCGTTGACATTGAATTAGCGTGATATGGACGCTAACGACTCTCCAAGGCGTAAACGAGCAAGAATTTCTATTTACGGTAACATTGATTTTCTTCGTATAGAAACTCGTTTGTCAGTTTTCAGTTGGAGACATTATAAATTGGGAAGACAAAGATATGATCACAACGAATGGAGAAATGAATCAATAAAAACCCAAAGCGACCTTTACCAAACGACGAAACGTCTAATAAGTGGCATTCTCAAAAACATCGACCGCGGCGAAGCCGGCTTATGTCAAAGGAAAAGCCGAACCAATCCAGCCGCGATATCATTTGACAACATACTTTAGACGTAGTAGTAATAAGGCCCATTTTACTTTTTTTAGTCCATTTGACGACGCGTTTAAAAAGGATACCGAATCCTATTCATCAATACATATACACACAACCAAATTTATATATGGAATCCCCGATATTTTGAATATTCCCTCAGGGATTTTGGATTGTTAGAATTAACCCTTTTTGAGACATTTCAATAGGAGAAAGAAATAGATTAAGGTTTATTTTAAGAAAGAAATAAATTAAACAAAATAAGTGACTCTTTCCGCATGTAGTACAAAAATTGAAAATTGTGATCTCACGGAGTAGGTATTTTTTCTCGACACCAGTAGCTTGTGTTGCCTCCTCTTGCCCTGGTATAAGCCTAAGTCCGTCTAGGCATGCTTTGAAATAGGTTTTCGACCTCCTCTGGGGTGATATTCTGCCACTCTTCTGTGGCGGCTTGGATGAGTTGTGGTGGGGTTCTTGGATTATCCTGGCGCTATCTAATTTTCCTTTTTTCTTATCCCATAGATGTTCGATAGGATTAAGGTCTGGAGTGTAGGCTGGCCAGTCCAAAATAGCGATTCCCTCTATTGCAAGATAATGCGCGAGGTTGCTGGTATGCAGAGGAGCATTATCTTACATGAAAGTGAAATTCTCACCATAGGCACCTCGCTAGAGTCTCACTATGGCTCCAGCACTAGGTCCACGTGATTTCTAGTCGTTACAGTCGCAGGAAACGAAATCAAATCTGTTTTTCCTACCAGCATAATGCCACCCCAAAACATCACACTGCCTCCTTGGTATTTCGGAATTTGTCTTGCTGCTCGGAGTCGAGCCTGTCTTTCACGACCCCTTAAAACCAGAATCTGACGGTCATCTGATCGAACACAAATTCTGGTCTCATCCGAAAAATTAATATTTCGCCAATTCTCATTATTCCAATTTTGGTGCTGGATACACCAATTAAGTCTGTTCATTTTTTGTTGTCTGGTTAGCTCTGGAACTCTTAAAGGCCTTCTGCTGTATAAACCCCTTGAACGAAGTCTTTGATGTATCGTTTCCACTGATACATTGATGCCTGTTGCTTCCAGAAATTACCTTTGGAGTATGGTGTGCGACGCACTAGGGTCTCTTCTTGCAGTTTGGCACTAACAGCGGTTTTCTTCTTCAGAATTGATCTTTCTACGATTTCTTCTAGGCTTATTTTGCAGAGATTGTAGCTCCACGTATCAAGCGGGGTTTTTGAATTCACCCCCTGTGATACCCCCATTGTGGCCGCTATAACCCTCTGTCTCACCCCTTTTTCAACGAGAGCAATTATTCGACCCCTCTGCACATCAGATGAGCTATCGTAAGGCATTTTCAATTATGATTATAAGCTTTTTTGAATTTTGAAATTCACAGTTTCAAATCTCAGTGACGACTGAGTACAATATCCCGAGCATGTGGTGATAATTTAACATTTCTTATCATACTATCCAATTTTTTCACAACAAAAAATTTCATTCTACACAAGTAGTCAAAGATCCATGGTTAAAAACAATCAAAAATGTGAAATACCGAGTGATTCCATAAAAATTTGGTTGTGTGCATATGTACCTATGTACCGATTTGATCCGCGAAGAAAGAAATCTTCAGGGGTGAATTTAGGAAAATTGGGTCGCATTTTTTTTATCCGCTCATAGTGAAAACGCGAATGTAAGAAGTATTTACTGTACTTCCAAAAGATATTCCCCAAACAAAATTATTCGACGTTTTAAGAGAGAGGTACGTGGAGTAGCTACTCGGACCGTTCACTTATGAGAGTTTTTCGCGAGCATGGTTTTTCTTTGAAACTGCATTCTTTACAAAACCGAGCCTTTCAGTCTTTCAATATTGCAATACCCTGTAGGAAAGTTACGAACAAAGTTTGTGAGAAAAACAACATTCCATTATTCTCAAAACTAAGATTTAACACTCAAAAACAAGAGACAATATTCTCAATCTTTTGGAAACACTCGAGATCAGACACAAGAATTCCAGAAAAATTTGTTGACGATCAGTTAGATATTCATTATTCACCAAAGTTGGATATACGATAAGCTCTGTTATGTTATCTTATTCAGGTAACAATAAAAATGGTTATTTGGTACGTTTTCTGCACTTGTAAACTCACAGTGTGTTTGAAACACGCCGCGATCATAAAAATCATTCGAAGAAATTACAATTTTTGCCATATGTGTATACTGAAGGGAAATTTACAGTCATCAGCTTCGAAGGTATCACAATTCACAAAAATTAGCATCTTAACAACGTTTTTGGCTATTCAACACATCAATTTCATATCGTAATCGGGGATAATAACCGCACGAGCCAAACGAAAGGAGATAATGCAGGCTCTGTCATAAGCATCAATAGTTCATTATGGTGGATGGTGAACATCAATACTAATTGGTAATTTGATGTGGCCCGTATAATTAGTCAGTGAAGAGTCGAGGCTTCCTGGCTCGCTAACCGACTATACCGTGCATCAATTTGCCATCGCATATTTCGTCGGTATATAATGTACAAGTTTCCGAGAGATCGAAATCGCACTAATTTCCAAGCATAGACGAAGAAGATTATTATGTACCATGTATTTCATCGTTTCTACCGTTATTGATTTAATTTTTCACGAGCTTATCTATTATTTCGACATTATTTGAATGACAGCGTTACTCACCATGCTAATTTTTCATTGAGGAATGATAATTTTTTTATTGTCATCACGATCCAGATCAAATTTATATAGAATGAATCCAGCTCCACGAATCCACACATTATTTAACCACATATCTTTTTAAATAAAAATTTCATGAAACGCTTTTTGTTGGTCGATGAAAATTATCACCGATAACCCAGGTGCACAGAAGGCATTGGCATTTGACACCTGCTGCAGGAATGTCGTCCCATCCCCACCAAATTTGGAGAAAGGAATTGGATCCGTCTGATTTGGGTACCACAACACTCAGTTATTGACGGAAATGCTCGAGGAACAGGATTCGGATTCACCGTACCGGAGCCTAGGCTCGAAATTCCCATGGAGACTGCAAGGATGGTACGTGAACATTAGATGAATCTTAGAGATCTCAGACACTCTCAACTTGCCATCAGTAGACCTTCCAAGCGGATCCTGATAGTTCTCTGCCATATTGCCAGCTGGAATCATAGTAGGACTGCAGGAACTTGGATCTAACAAACTGAAATTGGCTGAGCTTATTAAGCCCCCATTCCAAAGCTTATATCCTTCAGAAGAAGGATGGAGCTTGTGGATGAAATTTAGGACAGAATGTGCCACAATAGACCACAGGGTTGCAGTGGCCGGGCTGTTAAGCAGCCTTGACTCATCATCCATTTCAATCTAACGCTGTTCGTTCATCATAAACTCCTAAACTACTGAAGCTATTTCAATATTCTATCCAACACGAGAGGTAGGTTAGGTTTTTCTCAGTTCATTGCTTTATATATGATAAAGGGTTATAGTTATACGTTGATTACATAAAATTCTGATTTAGAGCTGTGTGAGATAGTTAATCGACAGAATACTTTAATTCAAGAGCGTAGAATCTGACTATAATGCAAGCAAAGATTCATCTGGTAATAAGATATTTGGCCAGTCTTCATGTACCCATCTTCATGATTTTAAACCTATACTAATTAGTAGCCCGATTTCCTCTTGTAAAGAGCTGAGACCTTCAATCTCTTCAGGAGATTGAAGCATGTGATAATTTGCCAAAAATGAAATAGAAAAGAATCTCATCACTAACTGGACACCTCAATCAACAGCAATGGTTATCCCAAAAAAACCCTGAGAGGTCCACTGAATTCTAGGTTCCTCTATCTTTTCGATAATGTTTATTTTATATTGTAGTATCTATTGTTCAGTTTCCAGTATAATCATACTCATCGTATTATATTGTTTAATCCAGTATAATGAATAAATAAATTATGTTTACTTAAAGGTGACGTCACAAGCGACCACTTGCTAGTGTTTCCACGCGTAATTGAAAGAATTGAATTGATTTCGTATACCTACATTGAAAAAGTCACGCCTAGTCGTAGATAACTTCATACCGGAAAAAAAACGTAGCGAGACATTCAATTCTTAACTTTCTTTCGTGTTTCCACCCTTAAACATCAAGCGATCTATTCAAATTCGATATGAAAAAGCACAATCATCGTGTAATTATAATTAAAATTGTTCGTCGATAGAACCGTAAGATAACGCCAACAAATTAATTATCCACTTAGCGTTTCCTGTTTATTTTAACCGCGGTTAAAATTATATCGAACCTTTAACACGCGTTCACGGTAGTTATTGTGCTTAATTTTATGTAATAAGTGAAAATTTCTGCATTGTCACGCTGCTACCTGGTCGTTAGCACTTTTTCCTGTGAACGAAAAAGGGCAAAGGATCGTTCAGTGCTAAATTGCCCTGTATATTTCTGATTGAATTGTTAAATTGGGCCAGTTGAGTTTTACTGTTAGGTAGTTGTATGTGCGGATGTTAGTAATGGTAACGAAGGAAGAAGAAATGTTTTTGTTTGTCATTGTATGGGAAATAGATAATTTGCGTTGGTGATTATGGGTTTCGTTAAGTTTGGGTGAATGTGGCAAACGATTACTATAAAATTAACTGGTATTTTTTAAAGTCGATTGCCAAACTCTTGATAGTTCCCATGACACGAATTTAAAGTTGAAAATTTCAACATTACGTCTGAATCACAACAAAGACTAAAAAATGTGTAGTTGTTAATGTATTGGTTCCGGGAACCATTCCAGAAAACAACTACATTATGGAAGATGTGTGCAAAAGCTTTACATCACCAAAAACTAACCCTTGTTGAAGCTACATTCTCCCCTTTTTTCTAGCCACATTTACTAATCACGCAAAAGAATCACATTCCATAATTTCCTGGATATTTTGTTCTTGGTTGCCCCCTCATCTTTCTTCTATTTTCTCTTCAAAAATGCCTAAAAACGAATTACATATATCAGCTATGAATAGTTTTTGATTCAACAGACTTCAGTAGAGATCTACTTTGTCCTATTTTGCTCAATACCACCTCTAATCTCTATCTCTCAATCCACTGTGCTTTAAGCATTTTTTACTAGATCACTATTTTAGCTGCTTGTAAATCCATATTTCTTTCCCATGAGAGTCAATAATCCAAACATACGTTTATCAAGGCTCTTTCTAGTTTCAATGAGGTGGTGATTGTCAGTTAGCTTTTAGTATTAGAGAACAGTTTTAATATTTCAAATTTCTTACTTATTGGCAATTAATTATTAACACATGATTTTTTTGACAGGCTTGGGCATATTATTATAATCGTGGACTCATGCACTATCTCAGCTGTTAGCTGGATGTAATTTACCTTTCCCAGATTCAGCAATCAAAGGAATAGGCTCGATTACAATATACTTGATATAAATTTCCTAACTATCTTACATATATCAAGAATTACAGCTTTTTGCATTTCTATATAGGTATTCTTATGCAATTCTGATTTCTTAAGTCTATCATGCAAAGTTTTGTGTATTAACCCAGTCGAGGACACGATGACAGGAACAATATCTATTTTATCGAGGTGCCACATCTGCTTGATCTTAATAGTAAGGTCTGTGTATTTGGACTTTTTCTCCTGGAACTCGTTCAGCATGTTGTTATTATTCAGTATGGCGACATCCACCAGCATTGCTGTTCTGGCTCTCTTACCATACACCACTATGTCCGGCCTATTATTCGTCACCATTCTGTCAGTGATAACAGGCTTATCGTAGTATAATCTGATAGAGTCATTTTCCAATACGGGCGCCGGTTGATACTTGTAATATAGCTGGGAAGCATTCAGAAGTCCGTACTTGTGTGCAAGTTTCTGGTGGATTATGTTACATACTTGATTATGCCTGTGAAGATAGTCCGTATTGGCAAGTTGTTCGCATCCGGACGCAATTTGCCGTATAGTCTCCGATCTTATATGGCATTTTCTGCACTTATATGTTTGTAATGTTCCGTCCCCAATTATGAATTTTCTATAGTTGTTTGTAGCGATGACTTGGTCTTGAATGGCCATAAGAAATCCATCTGTTTCCGCGAATAGTTCTCCTTTCATCAACCATTTGTTGGAAGCTTCTTTGTCGATGTGTGGTTGATTAATCTCATGTTGATGTCGTCCATACAGTTCCTTTCTTGGCCATTGCTCTTGTTTTTCAGTATCTGATAAGAACGGTAGATTCAGCAGGTCATCACTGGTAGCATGATTTAGAGGTGTATATGCCTTATCAGCCAACGATACTACTCTGTGGAGGTGAAGAAAATAATTCTCTGAGATTTTTGATCTATTCGGTATGTGAGTTGATAATATCCATCAATCCGCCCCCTCCTTTCCACTTTCAAGTTCTTATCACAGACGATTTTGGATGGTGATTATTGTACTTTGTCAGTATCGTTCGGGTTTGCCTTTGAATATCATCCAGTTCTGTCTCAGTCCATCTGATTATTCCAAAAGAGTAAAGCAACACTGGAATGGCGTAGGTGTAAATTGCTTTGACTAGATTCCCCGAGTTCAACATTGACTTCAGCACAGTCTTCAGACGCTGACTGTACTCTGAACGAATCTTCTCCTTTAACTGTTTTTGGTTTAGCAATCTGGCCTGTTGGTATCCCATTATTATAATTATTATTATTATTATATTTGGAATAACAGATAGAGGTCTAAGACCTATGGAAGTCTCAAAATAGAAATTACAAGATTGAAATCGCAATAACAACAGCGAGAAGCAAGACCATAGAAAATCAATTGATTATGCAAGTCTAACAATATTTAGTGTTGTCTAGGCATTAGTGATAAAGCTAGAAAAATAAGTGCACTTTCAGAATAGAACCTTAGAAGAAGTTACAAATAGACTTATATAGGAATGTACAATGGAAAAATTGAATAATTCACTCTTACATTCGCTGTGGGAAATACTTGGATATCAAATCTCTGTTTGAACGCATTGACAGATGGCGCGTCCATAATGTCTGAAGGAAATTTATTGCACAACTCAAAAATCCTATTTGGTGAGAAATGCTGCCTTTGGGATGTGTCCGCGAAGTTGTATATTTTGATTCAGATCAAACAAGCCAGAGAGGTCACAATCGAACATGTTGTGGAGGATACTATAGCTGACTATCAGGTCTCCTCGTGAGGGGCAGGAGGAGGATACACGTATGGTGCCCAACGATGTATTGACTCCAAAAGATCCATGTCGTGTTTCAGGATAGGATGCCACACTCGGCCTGCAAATTCCATGATTGGCTTGACATATGTTCTGTAGAGCAGATTGCAAGTCCTAGGATGACAGTTCTTGAAAGTCCAACTGATCATGAATACACCTTTTGATGTTTTATTCACCACATCTTGGATGTAATCGGAACAAGTTAAATTTTTGTTAATCTCAACCCCCAGGTCGCGATGAGAAGTAGTGCTAGTTATGGTCGTGCCATCGAAAGTATATCGAGTGAGAGGCGTTGCTCTCATCCATGTGAAGAACCCTACATGTATTAGAATTCAAAGTCGATATACCACTCCCTGATGGAGTCAATATCCCATTGAAGAGAGCCAGCATTATCGAGAGGCGTACTGTACAGTCATAGGCAAACAATTAGCAATTAGACTGAATTGAAACAGGAATATCGGCAATATGTAGGAGGAAAGTGCAGGGCGCCTAGAACAGGCCCCTGTGGAATACCACTGGTGATAGGTCGCTGAGAAGATCATGAGTTTCCAACTCTCATATGAAATTGACTTCCAGACACAAATCTGGCATTTTTCGACGCACTTGCTATCTTAAACCACGCATAACGTTCAGAAAATATTCCTTATTTGCCATCTGACCTTCTGGCAAGAATTCCGAGTGCACAATACCTCGTTAATCAAAGGAAACAGTAAACATTACCTTGACTTTTGATCGACTTTGACGTGGTCTTTTCGGTTCCGTTTCTGTTGGAAGGAGCAATTCCGAAGCTTGTAGACTAGTTTGGATCTCAAACTCAGAATCCCATGTTTTATCACCAGTTGCAATGCGTTCAATGAATGTGGGGTCGGAATTAACTCGTTCTAGCACGTCTTCAGCGACCTTTACGCGATTCAAATTTTGTCTTCTGGACTAATCGAGCGGCAAGACGTTTCATGCCCAAACAATCGTTTAGAATGATAGGAATTGATTCTTGAGACACAGAAAATTCATTGCCTACTTTTCTCAAACTTAATACCGATTTTCTTTTACATTTTGTTTCACTTAATCGATGTTAACTTCAGTTGAAGATGTTGATGACCGGCCAGAGAGAGGCAAATCTTCCACCACATCTTTTCCGCTGTTGAATGCACATGTTTTTCATGAAGTCGATTAACTGTAAGCCTTCTGTAACATTTTCAGTAATTCGACCCACGAAATTCCATTTGCAATACAAAATGTGAGACAAATTCTTTGTTCGATATTTTCGTCCATTGTTAATATCGCAAAATACTCTAATGAAAACTGACAAAATTGATCATTGTAAACAATGACGAGTTCAAACTTCGCGTCAGTATAGGAAACAGTTGTGCCAACTTAGAAACAACAAATATTTTCGACAATTGTTTCAAGTAGAATTTTCAATAATCAATTCCTCGTACTTTTTTTGAAAGAATGTATGCAATAAGACCTCTGAAGCATGTGATCAACAGAACGCGTGGAATAATCAATCTGATGGTAACAAAGATGAGCAAGCTTTCAATTAGTGAAGACGTTTCTAGTATCTGGTTGAAGTAATTTTACGATTGCATCGTTTATACTTGAGAATCGCGCTGCCCATTTAGCTTGGTACCTAGAACTCGTGAGTTGGAATCAGCAGTTCCGTGATAAGTCACAATTTAATTTCTATGGAGGGGAGCTGAGAACGAATGCTCGAAAATTGTCGGACAAGGATACGGATCAGTAAGTTTTTGATGAAGGAACCCACCTCAATTTCATACAGGACAACTTGATGGGACATTTATACCGTGCTGAAACCTTTCCAAGCAGTAAAACAGAATACTTCCTTGACCTGCAGCCTTGAATTCAATAAAGTATGTAGGTGATATCTTGAAAAGAAATCTTCAGAAACACAACTTCTTGCAACATACACAGAAACATCTTTCAGAACAAGCGATTTGGAATGAAATAGACCAACAGAATCGATAATTTAATGATCAGTCTATTTGTTGCTTCGCAGTTTTTAAAACCTTGGTCATTGGAGTTGTAACAAAATAGAACGAATTGCTACTATTGAAAATTTATAAGGCATAATTGCAATATGGAGTTTTCACTCTTATAACCTTCCAACTTTACGCTCATTAACCTATAAAACTTCTACTGATCGATTCGTACGAACTTGAAAAGAGAAAATGGCAGTTTTTCACCAGCCAGCGCATTGTCTCAAGATTTTAATTTCGGCCGACGAAATTTCCCACAGCAGCTCAATTTGCCACTCCGGACTTGTTCCAATTCTGAGAGCGCATTATTTCGATACGGCATATTTCGTCATTTCCCCAGGGTCGACTCAGCGAAAGAACGTTCTTAACGAGGAACTCAGAGGTCCGTAATACGGCTAGAAACCGTTCGAATTTTGAAATACGTCACGGATTTGAGAAATCTACATATTACTAGTACATCATATGTTGAGTTTATTAAAACTTAGAATACTTTGTGTTCGGTTAGATCCCCACAAAATTGTTTATGGTCAGTTTTGACATAGGCCATTTGACACATCTTCGCTCGATCCAATATCAGCAAATGGTGTTAAAGCGCGTTTTCTCAGAGAGGTATTTCAAGTCATGAGAGGTAGGGAATTCTTCTATTCAAATCTGCCTCTCCCTTCATCATCTTACTGGCATCCAAACACTTCTGTGCCATATTACAAACTCGGTACGAGGGTGAATTGAAAAGTCAACAGTACTAAAACTACTGTGTCCAAATCAATTTCATCGCCGTCAAAGTAATTCCCTTCAGATACAGATTACTTATGCCAACAGATTTTTCAAGCTTCAAAACAGTTATAAAATCGATTTCTGAGATGGCCTTCAGCTCTCTCTTTGATGCGGCTTGTATCCCTTCTTTTGACTCAAAACGGTTCCTCAGAGTGGTCTTTTGAGTTTGCGGAATAACCAGAGCTCACACGGTGCCAAATCAGGTGAATACGGAGGTTATAGAACAATATGGGTCGAGTTTTTGGCGAAATTGTCACGAAGAATCAGTATGAGACAGTTTTTTCAGTACCAATCGAGATTTGACGCGTCTGGGGCCCATAACATCCTTTAAAATGGTATTGACTGATTTGAAATGCCAACATGATCAACAAGATCTCTAATTGTTAATCGACTATTTACTTTGGTTTCTTGGACGTGAGGTTTTTTCTCCAATCTCCAATGAATCGGCTGTAGAAAATTTATTCCGAAAACGAAATTTCATGCAAATTTTATGCTCAACAAAAGTAGACATAAAAATCGAAAAATTCACTTCTAGAAGCTTACGAAACAAAGCATATCTAAAACTCTAATGAATATCTTGATGTGAACCTTGGCACAGATACCAACCTAAACATGAGAGCACTACCCCAAATCCATTTGCGCGCGCAGTGTTAATTCAAATGTCAACTCTGTTTTTGGACACAGTAGTACGTCATTGTAAGACCTGTCGAATGAGGAAATCGAAACAAAGCGACCAACCACCACTTTTCACGAATTGAATCCTGTTTCAACACGACAGTGATCTTCAACCATTGCAACATCCTAGCTGTTGAAGTTATGACAATAATTGCTACCTCATCCATCATGAGAACAGATTTGGAGTCATCCCCGAAAAAAGGCATGTTTCGAAGACCTTGGGAAAAACTACTACGAAGAGTATATCAAAAGTCTTTCTAGGCTGTGTTCACAATCCTGGACAATCCAGAACATCATAAACTAATGAAAAACCAATCATTTGATCTAGAAGAATTATCAAATGGTCTATATAAATATAAATACGAAAACATCATTTGTATAAAGACAGCATGGCAATTGATCAATATTTTTTGATTGTGGCTAATGGTTATGAAGAGTTCATTCCAGTAAATCTCAGGCATATTCGATCGAATTTAGAACAGGGAACGTGGATCAAGCGGCATTCATGTTCATGTCTAGATATAGCATAGCATTCATTGATGGTTTCCGATCAATAACTAAGTCTGTGCACCGACCGAAATATATTCCAAATAAAATGAAATCTCCGCCAAAGCCTATCATTTGGATTTTACATAACGCTGCCCTCGGTATCTCCAAACCTTTGATGATACGAGCAGAATTTCGACTCATATTTGAACGCAAGTTTCCTAATGGGACAATAGCATTGTTGCAACTCGAATACTGGAATAGCCTTCAGCTGGTCGGTTGATGATACAATTGCTTGGATATTTTCGTGGGGGAATTTTAATTCCTGGGAAGAGGAAAAAGCCACGAAAACTCAAATCTGGTGAATTAGGAAGCTGAGGAGCAACATAAATTATTTCGTTGGCTGAAAACATTATTGATACTTCAATGTGACATGATTTTGATCGCACACGAAGTCTTGAAAGGGCCTTTTGGTGAAAGTGTTGATTGATCAATAGGCATCGGAAAATTTGTTTTCGATTTTCTTCGCTCTGGCCGGCCATTAACTTCTTCAACTGAAGTTAACATCGCTGAAGTGATCATTGAAAATCGTCATTTAAGTAGAACAGAGAAAAGCAATACACTTTATGTGTCTCACGAATCAATTCGTTTCATTTCGAACGATTTTTTGGGAGTTGACGCTCGACTAGTTATAAAGGATCTAAATTTTCTTCGAAAATTGAATCGCGTAAAGGTTGCTGAAGACCTAACCCCACATTCATAAAAAGCATTGTAATTGGTGATGAGACAAAGTCAGACGGTAAATAAGGAATATTACCTGAGTGTTATGCGGCGTTTGGGAGAGCAAATTAGTCGAAAAAGGCCGGATTTGTGGAAAGAAAATCCATGAATTTTGCACCATGATAATGAACTATGTCACAAAGCTATCATTGTGAATGAATTTCTGACTAAAACTCAACAAATACCATAGAACAATCACCGAATTCACCTGATATGGCTCCGGTCGACTTTTTCTTTTTCCAAAATCAAATTAACACTTCGAGGTACCCGTTTTAAATCGATAGAACACAGAAGAGAATTCGCGGCAAGAACTGAAGTCGATTCCGGTAAAACCGTTCGAAAATGTTTTGATGATTGGATTATTGGTTGGTGTAAATGTATTATTTTGGAAGGAAATCTAACCTACTTCATTGCCAAATTATCGGTACTTTTTTGACAGAACGTACATTGGCACCCTCCAACAAAGAGAAATAGAAAAGTAACAAACCCTCTCAGAAAAAGATGAGATCAAAGAGTAGAACAATCGAAGAAAACTTCAAGGAGAGTTGGATTATTCACCGCAAGCCTGCACCCCGCAACTAACGCTCCTGATATTGAGATATTTCTCATTCCAGTTAGTTGGACGTTACTGATTTAATGGTAGACTATTCTTTTTTGTTTTTCGTTCATTGATAGAAGATTTTACCTTGTTAATATACAAATGAATAAATAAATGAATAAATATAATGAAAACGTGCTCACATGATACAAACATTCGATAATTAAAGATTGATCAAATCAAATAAGCAAACGAAAAGCAAAACGCGGTAATTAGAATTTCTGCAATTTTTCGCTAACTTTTTGACGGTCACATCACGTTCGTCTCCATCACAATCGATAATTAATTAATTTTGGACTCAATTAAATCGTTAGCAAGGTTCCTTTCATAGAAGGCGTGAGGGTGAAACTCGAAAGCGCTCACACAAACGTCGAGCGATAATTAAAAACTTTCCATTCGGTTTTAAAAAAGCACCCGCGCTCTTTTTCTCTATGGCATAATTAACTTCGCTCGTATGAAGTCTCTCCATGTTTATGGTAGTCAAGTGACTGGGTACATAACGTTGGCAAGTCTCCAAAATAACAGGGAATTTTTCGCCCAAATACAAAAGACGAAAGGAGGAAACATCACAAGAATGTATTCACGCTATGATAATTCTGTTGAATTTTCGTTGATTCTTCAGGATTCAGGTGATATACAGGGTGCATGCACATTTTTTTCATGTCTGAGCTATTACGAAGATTGGTACAATTTTGTTGATTAACGAAATGTTGAACATACAGTGCCGACTCTCAATGATTCGTATAAAATTTTCACGAGACAGATCGATTTTCATTTTTAATCAGTTTTGTACTGATTGTAATTTCATTTTTCTTGAGTAACTAAGAAGGTAGGAACATCCTCCAATTTTTTTTCGCAATTAGCATATGTTACACCTCGTAAGACAGTTATTCATTCAGATGGAAAAATGCATAATCGATCAAAATTTGACAATTAGCTTCTCAAGTGAAATTGTTCTCAGACCATGTCAATATTTTATGTGCGAAGCCCACTTGGTGCAATAGAATAAAAAATAAATATTCTATCTTAGGCGATAGTTTAAAGAATTTTGTATTTTTCTCTTCTTAGCAGTTTTTAAAATCTCCTCCAATTCAGACTGATATTCAGTCCTTGTAAAAATAAGACTTTGTTCCATAGACGCATCAATTTTCACAAAAAAATCACAAAGCCATTTGCCATTCTTAAACCTTCACTAAAATTTTTCAGATTAAAATGTCACGTTTCCAGTGCTTGTTTCAGTCTAATCTTCATCTTGTGATTCATGCAACTCCTGAATGTCACTTGATTCAATCTGTTCTAACCCATCTCGTCTTATTGCATTCGTAATTTCGGCAATGTTCGCAGTTGTTAAAGTTTGAATTTGCACAGATTTTGTCATTGTCTGCCGCCAGAACAGGTCAGAGTTTTTTCCAGCATGATTTCAATGTGTATGGGTTCAGTTCTTTCACTGATTTTCTTATGTTTGAGATATATTTTGCTGTCGACTTTCTTCTTGTATTCCATAACATTTATATAAGCATTACATGCTATATTATCCAATATGATTCTGAAGTTTCGTCTAATGTGATAGAGCTTAAAGGTCTGGATTATTTCTTGGTCCATAAGTTGAAGCAGTTGAAGACGTCGTGTTTTGAGGTAAAATTGTCACCTTTAAATTTGAATGCATAATTTCAAGTTAGCGATAATGACCTGGTGTATTCTTCAAGAGTAGCAGAAATGTAACTCTGTCCTCTGTTGCCTTATCCTTTGCTGCCTTAAAACCAGGGGCAGACTTTTCGCTTTGGAAATGAATAGTTTGTTGGGTAAAAATGTCACTTTTATATTTGGATGCATAGTA
This sequence comes from Cryptolaemus montrouzieri, assembly GCA_013387265.2. Classification (NCBI taxonomy): domain Eukaryota; kingdom Metazoa; phylum Arthropoda; class Insecta; order Coleoptera; family Coccinellidae; genus Cryptolaemus; species Cryptolaemus montrouzieri. The sequence goes on from JABFTP020000001.1 coordinate 32,133,565, forward strand.
GCAAGTTCGTAAGGATGACCTGGTGCATTGTTCAAAAGTAGAACATCTCTAAAGTCTTCTGAAACGAAAATTTCGGAACCAGTCACAAAAATAGCGCATGTAAACTACCCAGGATTTAACGATATGTAATACATCAGTGGTTTAATGACAAAATCTCCAAATATATTAGAACATAGTCTATCCTTTGCTGCCTTAAATCCAGACGCAGACTTTTGCTTTTGCAAATGAATATTTTGTTTGGTATTCTCCTCCAAAACAGTGCAGTTTCGTCTGTATTAAATACTTACTCAGGTATGTATCCTCCATCACCTATAAGGTTTGCAAATTATTCTGGATATCTTTCTGCTGCAGCAGTGTCTGAAGATGCAGCTTCCCCAACAATTTCAATGTTATGGAATGATTGTCGCATCTCAAATTTATTGAACCAACTTTCCGTTGCTTCAAATCCTTTATTACCACAACTACCACCAGGTTCTTTGAAATGTGCGTAAAGACGCTTTGCTTTCTCCCGGATAATTGAACCACTCAAGGGCATTTCTTGTTGGTTGCGATCTTCGATCCATAATGGCCACACCATTTCCATTTTTCTAGTACCGATGAATAGATTAGATCCGCGAATAAAGAAATCTTTAGTCGTGAATATAGGTCCGAATTCTTTAGTCATGAATATATGAATCGCAGTTTTTCATTCGCGAATAATGAAATCACGAATATAGGAATCCTGAATAATTAGCTCTTACTGTATTAAATGTTCACTGTGTCTTATATTAACCGATATATCATTGAGATGTATATAAAATGAAACAGCCTCTATAGATCAACTTAGAAAATTACAGTTTAACCACCATAGAGCTATGATTTTTACATTAAAATTCATCTACTTTGCCAAAAAAATTGAATGAGATTATAGTAAAATCATAAGGGTGTTCAAAATCACTTGTCCACTCATTAAAACTAAATTGTCAAAAAACGTAAATTTTTCAAATACCCGTTCCTATTTTTTCACTAAATTAGAAGCGTATTTTAAATTAGTATTTACTGGTATAAGGTTTTCTATTCCTGAAATGTCTCGTTTTCATTTTATACGCGATATTATAAAAAGCCTGCATTTCCTTCGGAAAACTGAATTATTGGACTGTGGAACATGGAAACATGCAGAGTAGATTCTTTTGCGATGCCAGTTTCTATGTTCTATATGAGCTTCTATGAATTTAGGCCTCAGTTTGATGTTTGGAAATTATTGTTCAGTGCCACTTAGTGCAATAGAATTTTTCCTTTGTCGCATTTTCAAGATGAATATTGAATGTTGTCTATCCTCCATATCCATTGTGATATCATTGAAATGTATTGAAAATGGAACACCTTGGGAAAACTACAGTTTTCTCGATCACAGTGTAACTAATTCACTCTCCAAGAATCAAGTTTATGTTCATTATTCTAGAAGAACTCACGACTACTAACAAACGATCTTGTTTTCAAGAGATTTCTCTAAACATTCCTCTGATAATCCAAAAGTTTTTTCTAGGTCTGATTTTTTATTTGAAAAACTACGTTCATGTTCCGATATTCTAATCTTGAAATTTCTATGTGTTCTACCAATGTAGAAATTATTACAGTCATTGCAATTCAATCTATAAACACCTGATTTATTATTTTTATCTGATTTGGTTTTATTATTATTTATATATTTGCCTAAGCTATTATTAGTTTGGAAAGCTATGTTGAAATAATTACTACTCAAGAATGATTTCAGTTTCTCACTTGTAATGCCAACGTAGGTTAAGGTGTTGAATTTTTGTTTCCATTCAATTCAAATCTTTAATGTTGGGGATTTCAATGTTATGAAATTCATTCTCATCAGGACAACTTTCTAAATATTGTTTAATATTTTCTTCTGTGAAAATCTTCGATTTCGTAGCTGTATAATTTTAGAAATCCTTTTAATAAAGATTTCAATTTTTCATTTTTGAAGTATCGATATCGCGTCTCACTTTATTGTTACTTTTAGGATTGAATATATTTTCCTAGGTGAGGAATTCCAGTTTTTAATAAATCACCAAAGAATGCAAGTAAATCATTTACAGAAAAGTAGTTCGTTTTATTTTCTTGTTGCCAATCTCTGAAGAGTGCATAAACTTTTCGTATTCATATTTTGATTTCTGCGCAGCAAGTTCATAATTTGTAATTTCAGAAAAAACAGTGTTTCAGAATAAATTATCAAACTCAAGAGTGAGAATGTTCAAATTCTATTATTTAAAATGATTTCAGAGTTATTACATTCAGTGATGGTCATGCAGAAAAATAATTCTTCAGCATATCTAAACTTCTTCTGAATAAATTTGAATTTTGTATTTTGTGCGCTAATTTTTGACGTAGAATGCAGATAATTCACCTTCAGATCAAATAAAGATTAGATAAAATTTCGTAAGGTTCAAATTATTTCACTAGTTCCGATTTTTTATTCAAGAATCAACCTTCCAAAGGGATATATCTGGAAACATCGAAATAAAATCTAATGAATTGTAGTGTACACATAATTACAGAAATATTCGATTCCTGAGCCAAAAGGGAGAGTCCAGAATGATACCGTACGAATCTCATCATTTTGAGATATGCCACGGGGTGGAGTTCTATTGTGGAACTCACCCTTCTCGATCCCCATCATCACACCACTCTGTTGTGTTGCCTATTCAGTTCATTATTGATTTCCAGTTATTTCCACCCAACTATTTGGCCATAGTACGAGCGTATTAACCAACTATGTAGGGCAGAACAGGGAATGATATAGAACTCATTATTAACATGTGTAAAATAACTCGGATGAAATCTTTATAACAGACATAAATGTCCGCAATACTGAAACAGGACCTGTGGAATAGCGACCCCGTTGGATTTTTTCTCTGGTCTACATTCTGTCAGAAATGTAACAGGAATGGATTATTTAAAAAAATCTGCTTAGAACGGTTGTCAAAATTTTTGTCGTTGCTAAGTTGGCAAAACTGTTTTCTATACTGACGCGGAGTTTGAACGCGATCGTCATTTTACGTCATTTGTTTACAGAGCTCGATTTTGTTAGTTCTCACGAATGTATTTTGCGATTTTTTCAATGCATAAAAATAATGAACAGAGAATATGTCTCAAATTTTATATTGCAAATTGAATTTCGTGTGCCGAATCGCGGAAAATGTTACAGAAGGCTTACGGTGAATCGACATTATCAAAAACACGTGTATACAACAGCGGCCGAGATGTTATAGAAGATTTGCCTCGCTTTGGTTGGAACCAACAACTTCGACTAGCCGGCTCGGTGGCGTATGGGATATGAAGATCGTCTCATACGCAGAGTTACCTGGGTTCAATCCTCACAAAGTCGGTGCGATTTTTCGGATTCTGGAAATCGTTTGAGTATCCATCTTTCGGAGGAGATGTAAAGCTGTCGGTCCTGTCTAACAGGTGGACATTAAAGATCCCTTCCCTCGACACGAGAGGGGTTCGGCGGCAAAAATTCCCGGGTTAGTGAGGTGACAGAATTCCCCGGCGTGTCATTAGCCGACAGGTAGAAATAGATCACGTTAAAGGAAAAACAAACAATCAAACATCTTCGACTGAAGTTAATATCGATAAAGTGAAGGAGATGGTGATTGAAAAACGTCATTTGAGTTCGAGTGAGATAGGCAATGAACTTTCTGTGTCTCACGAAACAATTCGTACCATTTTGAACGTTTGCTTGGCTGTTAATCGTGTTGCCGCTCGACTAGTTCCAAAAGACTCATTGTAACTCGTGATGAGACATGGATTTATGAGTTTGATATGCAAATCAGTCAACAAGCTTCGGAATGACGCCTTCCAACTGAACCGAAAATGAAAACTCCACGTCAAAGTCGAACAAATGTCACTGTTTTCTTTGATTATCGCGGTGTTGTGCGCTCGAAATTCTTGCCAGAAGGTGGCGTTTGAGAGAGCAAAATCGTCGAAAAAGGCCAGATTTGTAGATAGAAAACTCTTAGATTTTGCACCACGATAATTCAGCATCTCACAAGGCTATCATTTCTGACCAAAGACCGTTTGAAAACTGTTTTGATGATTCGATTTTTCCTTGATTAAATGTATTATTTCGGAAGGAGAGTTTGAAGGCGATACAATAAATTTGGATGAAAAATAAATATTCTGTTTCATTGACTAATTCTCGATAATTTTTGACAGAATGTATATCAAGAATTTATAATATGAACGAACTAATATAGAAGATTTGAAACAAAACTTTAGAAATTGTTTAGCTCCAGTGACATATACTCTAACTGAGAAGATGAATCCAACAGAGGAAACAAAAACAACCTTCGTACTAATACGGAACGTATGCAACCTGACAACTGCAAGAGCAAAGGCCAATTTCAACGAAGAGATAACTAATAAACTCGTTGAATAGACAATTTTGGTCTATGGCGCAGACTGTCAGTGCCAATTTCTGCAAATCTGCGTTTCCGCCGTTAGAGAAGACGAAAGTATAGCAACATCTCCGAAAGAGATAACCGACCTCTCTGCTCCCTTGTTCTCAAAAAATTCTGTGCTGGATTCATCTAACGCAATACCACCGAACATTCCACCTACAAATTCTTCCATGGCAGAAATCAAGTTCAGAGTCCGCACTGTGAGACGAGCTCTCGAGCAGCTGAACTGCAAGAAGGCAGTTGGTCTAGACGAAATACCGCCAATCGTCCTGAGAAAGTGTGCTCCCGAACTGGCACCCATTCTTAACCGTCTGTTTCAGATTTCTTATGAAAGCCAGACTTTTCTGAGCAGCTGGAAAATAGCGAGAATTCAACCGATCCCAAAGAATGGAAAGAAGTCCTTACCCCAAAACTACCGCCCTGTTGCACTTCTTCCCATTATGTCCAAAGTGATGCAGAGAGTCATTAATGATGAACTCATCAAATATCTTGAGTTGCATGGAATTATTAATGAATGTCAGTATGGTTTTCGCAGGATCGACAGGAGATCTGCTCCCTACATCAGTCATGTTTGTACATCAACGATGGAAAAACATGGGTAATCTAGAGAAATAGCCCTCGACATCTCTAAAGTCTTAAATAGGATTTGGCATGCAGCCTTGTTGAATTAACTTGCTGTATATGGGCTTCCCGAAAAATTGCGGGGTTGGATAAGTAGCTTTCTTTTAAATAGATCAATACAAGTTGTGGTCAACGGTATAACATCTGATTGTTTCTAGTTGCGAGCAGGAGTACTCCAGGGATCCATTCTTTTGCCAATCTTGATCCTGTTGCAGATAAACGATCTTCTGTCATCTACAGAGAACAAGATCTTCGGTTTTGCAGACGATTGTACCCTGGTTTCGTCTTCCAGTAGTCTGCGGCCGATTACAGCTGCGGAACGTCAACGTCAGAGATGTCAACAAATCAATAACTTACGTCTGACTTACAGAGGATATATGAGTGGGGTCAGTTGAACCTGGTGAGCTTCAACACGAGTAAGACGGATGTAATACCTTTTCTAGAAAGGTCCCCCTCAGGAGAACCTCCTCTGATAATGCAAGGCCAACAAATTGCATCCAAAGATTCGATGCACCTTCTCGGAATAACGGTCAATTCCAAGTTTTGCTGGCATGAACATGTATCAGCAATAGCTAAGTCTGCATCAACTGAACTTTCAGTTTTCTTTTCAGAGCCAAGCGATACTTCACGTCATCTCAGCTGTTGCTTCCAAATAAGGCGCAGATTCGACCTGCTTTGGACTATTGTTCCCATGTATGGGTATCTGAGCTGAAACATTCGTTGCGGATGTTGGATAGGGTACAAAAACTGGCTGTGCGTCTCATCGACCACCCGGAGATCACCCGCCATCTTCAACCGCTGGCTCTCAGAAGACAAATTGCTGACCTTTCTTTGTTTTACAGATACTACCACGGACAAGAAGCGAGTACACAGACACTTCAATTCTTCCCAGGCGTCTACTCATTTGTAACAGGCTCGCCTATTCCTGAGAAGCGCGCATAAAAAAAAATTTGAAATGAACGTTGCCATTCCTGCAGTCCTGGAAATACTTTTTCGTATTTAAGATAGTTTTTATTTGTTTTTTGTCACTAAATATTTTTGATATTTCTTTACTCATGAGTAATACATAACTTTCGTTCGTTTTTATTATAATTAGGATTTATTGTTGAGAGCATATAATTGAAAATGTTTGAATTCGCAGTAGCAAACTGAAGGAGGCCATAAAAGTTCCAAGAATTTTTATTTCTGGGAAAATTCACATGTTTGTAAAAATTGTGATCAGACTTGTTATATAAATATGAGTTCTTTATTCGCGGAGTATGTTCCGTAAATTTGCCGCGGATACAGAAACCATAAATATGGAATGGCAATTTATGGTATATGGAATTATAAGAGATAGGCTCCAAGGTGACAAAATAAAGGATAAATATATAAAAATATCAATTCAATTGAAGTTTTTGACCATATTGATTAATTACCATCTTCAGGCATAGGCAATGGTTCAAAGAATTTCGAAATATTTTCTTGCTAGACAGTTTTCAAAAGCCTTTTCAATACAGCCTCATATTCAGCAGTGGTATTAGCAAGTTGCCTCTTGAAAATAGGACTTCCATAGACGTATCAATTTTCATTGGGAAATCACAAAATTGATTAGCCATTTTTAAAGCTTCACTGAGATTTTTCAAATTGATAATTACGTTTCCTGTTAAAGCCTCGTCTTCAATTGGCTGTGAATTTAACATTTCCTCCAAGTCGATTTCAGTCAAATCTTCATCTTCGATTCAAGCAACTCATGAATATCACTTGATTCTATCTGTTCGAAACCATGTCGTCCTATTCCAATTTCGGCAATGTTTGCAATTAAAATTCAATTTGCACACTTTCCACAGATTCCCCATCATGTTCAGCAGTCAAAACAGGCCACAGCTTTTTCCAGCATGGTTTCAATCTGTATGGGTTCAGTTGTTCTACTGCTTTTTTAGGTTTTAGGTTTGCTATGTCAAATTTCTTCCAGCGTTCCATAACATTTATATCGGGATCACATTCCATTTCAATCTATATGATTTTGAAGGTTCGTCTAATGTAATATACCTTGAAAGCCTGAATTATTCCTTGGTTTATAAGTTGAAGCAGAGACGTAGGGAGGTAAAAATGTTATTTTTATATTTGGATGCATCGTTGTAAGTTTCTGAAGATGACAGGGTGCAGTGTTCAAAAGTAGAACATCTCTAAAGTCTTCTAAAACAGAACAATTCTGGAACCAGTCATTAGTTGTTCAATGACAAAATCTCCAGAAGCATTAGAATAGCAGCAGTGTATCTGTTGCTGCCTTAAATCCAGGGGCAGACTTTTTGCTTTTGCAAATGAATATTTTGCTTGGTATTCTCCTCCAAAACTGCATTTCCGTCTACATTAAATGCTGGATCAGATTTGTATCCTTCCTCAGCTTCTCGGTTTGCAAATTCATCTGGATATTTTTCTGCTGCAGCAGTGTCGGCAGATGCACATTCTCCAACGATTTTGACGTTACGCAATGACTGTCGCACTTTAAATTCATCGAACCAAATTCCGATGCTTGAAATCCTCCACTACCACAACTATCACCAGTTTCTTTAAAATGTACGTAGTCTCTTTCCTTTTCCCGGATGGATCTTCGATCCATAATAGTACGCTGCTTCCAATTTTTCTATTGCTAGAACACGAACAATTTTCGCTGACAGTAAAGTTGAAAACGACCTTATTTTATTTTCGAAATTTTTTATCGATCGTACAGTTGATTGGTTAACATTGAAATATTCGAATATCGAAACTCATTTTTCAATTTTTTAGGCGACATTATAAATTAGGAAGATAATGGTAGAGACGTATCACCATATGTGTACCGAATGGAAAAATAAAACAATAAAAAGGCGAAGCGGTGTTTGCCAAAGGATGACACGTCTAATAAGTGGCATTTACAATATACTTTATGCATTGAGTAACAAGTTCGCTTTACTTGAACATTTTGTTTGTTTACATTCTCGAAAACACCGAATAACCCGAAAACAAAAAATTATAACTGAAATTTAAACTGAGAAAAAAAGGAGTCATTATTTTCTATCTGCCACTAATTTGAGACCTTCTGTAAATACAAACGATTCCAGAAACTTAAATACAACCAGAAATCTGATTACAAGAAAAATAAATAAGTCTGGCCTCTAGTCAAGTTTAAAAAATAATATGAAGTTTTTAATCCTACTCTAGTATGGCACAACAGTAAAAATATTCACGACACTTCAATAAGTGATTTATCCCATCTCTGATATCAGTATAAATTGTCGAAGAGTATTACAATTCGAAATTTCTGGGACAAGTTCCAATCCAAATTTTCTTCAATAAAAAAGTAGAAATTCCACCGAAGATGATGTTACAAAAAAAACTTCATACACGCCACATCTTAAAGACCAGGAACGCGTAATTATCGCTCCACTTGGAGCTTTCGTAATTTTTTTCGAGGGCAATGAGAACACTTCCTACGGATAATTGGACATCGCGAGGTGTGGATAATTACGCCACTAATTCGTCATCGTTAATCTCTCACATCTGTAATGGCATAAGCGGATCGAATAAGTGCGTGTTCAAAAGTACATCCCGATTCACGAATTCAAAACGTGTGAAAAACGTAATACATGTGTAAAGCGGGACGTGTCGTCGAGGGGATAGCAGGCCCATTTCCTGGCAAGAGGGCACAATGCCATTTAATTTCGCTGCTCTCGCGTTCGAATAAAAGGTATTCAAGGTTCACCACCTATATTTACCTGAAGTGTTCGCGTCCCGTCACCTACAGGGTGGCCTATAACGGACGCATCGTAGTTTTTAATTGATTTAATTATTATCACTTCGGTAGTGTAGAAATTATCTCTTGCACAAAAAAATCTGAAGTTATAACAGGGTAACCCGAGACGTCTTATTTCAGAATAATTTTGATCAATCGACTAAGAGTCTCTAGAGAAATGAAACGTGCCATAAGCAAAGCTCATGTGGAGAAGGAGTGGGATTATACGTACTCAAGCTACTGTTTATCAAATAGCGCAGATAATCGAGTAACATTCATAGTAAATTTAATTACTTCAAAGAAAACAAACAACAGGCAGATGACTTCAATATTAAATACCACCTTGATCGAAAAGTTCCCCGAATTATCACCGGCTGGCGCACTATATCATAGTAGTAGAGTTTTATTACTTTTGTGAGGTTGCCAAATCTGTCATTGATATGCCCTCCAAATTTCAGCATCATAACTTGATATTTGTAAAAGTTCTACCTTTTGAGTACATAAATAAAAGGATTTAAATTTACAACAAGTTTGTATCAAATTTTGTGTCAAATACAGATTCAACACCTAGGAACTGTTGAGAAATCATTTGGGCACTGATTCTCCTTGTTAACCGGAGACACGACCGTTCCAGAAATGGTCGAGAGTCCATCTAGTATGACGAATGTAGTGGCAAATGAAAGAACTGTTGGTTAATTACCGCAAATTCATTAGATGACTATAAGAGTTGGAAGAAGACTCTTCCAACAAATTTTATCAGATAGGTCTTTATCATAGTTATTGTTATTGTTATTTTTTGTACAGTGCCCCAAGAAGAGGAATTCAAATTTATTCAGAAGAAGTTTAGATGTTGAAGAATTAATTCCCAGTAATCCACTAGCACTAAGGAATGCTTGAGAATAATCGAAACGACTATAGTTCTCATAAAAATGGAAATGAAACTGATGATGAAAAATATTATTATTTATTATCGTGGACTCATGCACTCTCAGATGTAAGGTGGATATAATTTACCTTTCCCAGATTTATCAACCAAAGGGAATAGACTCGATTACAATATACTTGACATAAATTTCCTAACTATCCTACATGTATTAAGAATTACAGGTTTTTACATTTCTATATAGGTATTCTTATGCAATTCTAATTTCTTAAGGCTATCATGCAATGTTTTGGGTATTAAACCAGTCGAGGATACGACGACAGGAACAGTATCTATTTTATCGAGGTGCCACATCTCAATAGCAAGGTCTGTGTATTTGGACTTTTTCTCCTGGAACTTGTTCAGCACGTTGTTATTATTCGGTATGGCGACATCCACCAGCATTGCTGTTCTGGCTCTCTTATCATACACCACTATGTCCGGCCTATTATTCGTCACCATTCTGTCAGTGATAACAGGCCTATCGTAGTATAATCTGATAGAGTCATTTTCCAATACGGGCGCCGGCTGATACTTGTAATATGGCTGGAAGGTGTTCAGAAGTCCGTACTTGTGTGCAAGTTTCTGGTGGATAAAGTTGCACACTTGATTATGCCTGTGAAGATACTCCGTATTGGCCAGTTGTTCGCATCCGGACGTAATATGCTGTATAGTCTCCGATCTTATATGGCATTTTCAGCACTTATCTGTTTGTAATGTTCCGTCCATATTATTATTTATTATCGTGGACTTATGCACTATCTCAGCTGTTAGTTGAGATAGTGCATAAAAAAAATAATAATTTAAGGCTGAGGACATAGTCCTATGAAGCCTAATAACAGAAGATAATTCATAAATTTGTATACACAGCTTATACAAAAAATTAGTAAAATTAGTCTCGTAATGAACTGCACTAGAGCATTGACACATCACTACGCGAAAAGAAGCGAGTCCATTTGGTTTTTGAATTCATTTACCGATTCCGAGCGGACCACATTACCTTGAAACCCATTCAAATCATTGAACACTCTATTGACCAACATGTGCTGTCTTTGCCTTTTCGAAAACTTTTCTTTTCTCAGTTTGAGACAATGGCCACGCAAGCGAGTATCATCGTTTAAGGCAAACAAACTCTTGAGGTTGGCGTAGTTGTGTTTAACCATTCTGTAAGTTAAAATCAAATCTCCGCGACGTCGACGTTGCTCGAAAGTCGTTAGACCAGCTGCAGTTAACCTGTTAGCGTATGATGGACGTACGGCACCGAAAGTCATACGCGTTGTTCGGCGCTGAACACCTTCCAGCACGTTCTTATCCCGAACGAGAACCGGACACCACACCGCACCCGCGTACTCCAAAATGGGACGCACATAAGTTTTGTAGAGTGAGATTGAGCTGGTGAAAGATAGGTGTTCGAATGATTTGCGAATGAGGTGAATCAGAGAGATAGCACGTTTACAAACACTAAGGATATGTTCCGACCATGTGAGGTCTGAAGTAATGGTTACACCTAAGTCGATATGTGAAGACACCGAGCGAAGGGGTTGATTGTCAATCGAGTACTGATACAACGGATTGTTCGGTCATATACGCAGCACTACACGTTTGTCCACGTTCAATAGTAGGAGCCAATCTTTGCACCATCGATTTATTACATCCAAGTCGTCTTGCAGAAGCTGCCTCCCGATTAGCGGGTTTGCATACAACTTGGTGTCATCAGCGAAGAACGAAACCTTGTAAAAAGCCTATTAATACCTGATATTCCCACCCCAGGCGATATTAACATCTACGGTTCATACTCAAAATCAATAACCTTATAGCATTCTGATCTATTACGCTCTAAATTTTGTAAAATCTGTTACAAACCTCTTTCACGGTAGCTGGTTGGTTTTGCTGTCTTGTAATCTTTTATTGAGAATGCCCCAAACATGTTCGATGGGATTGAGGTCTAGACTTCGTACAGGCTACTCGATCGAAGTGATTTCATGATCTTGAAGGTAGTCCCTGACGATATGAGCTTGTGCGGTCTGGCGATTTCATGCATAAACAGTCTTCACTCATGTTAGCCGGAAATAATAAACCATGTTCTTCTGAAAAGTCTGTGAGGTACCTCTGAGCATTCAGGGTTCCAATGTAGGTCATCTAACTTCACTGCCTCAGCACATTTTGCTGGGGTCAAATTTTGTGATTTGCGTTGTATCATTACCGAAAATCAAAATTTTCAAGCAGAACAAACATTACTAGCAAAAATTGATCAAGAACTGCTGTTATGAATATAATGAACATCATTATTATATTTGGAATACGAGGCAGAGGTCTAAGACCTATGGATGCCTCAAATTAGAAATTACAAAACTGAAATCGCAAGAGCCACAGAGAGAAGCAAGACCATAGAAAATCAATTGAATATCCAAGTCTAACAATATTTAAAATTGATTAGGCATTAATGATAAAGCTAGAATAATAAGTGCACTTTTAGACTAGAACCTTGGAAGAAGTTACAAGTAGATTTATATAGGAATATACAATTAAAAAATGAAATATTTCACTCTTACATTAGCTGTGATAAAGACCAGAGATCAAATCTCTTATTAAACGCATTGACAGATGGCGCGTCCATAATGTCTGAAGGAAATTTATTACACAACTCAAAAATCCTATTTGGTGAGAGATGCTGCCTTTCGGATGTCTGGAAATTCTCTTTATAAAGTTTTACCATGTGTCCGCGAAGTTGTATATTTTGATTCAAATCCAATAGCCCTGAGAGGTCACAATCGAACTTGTTGTGGTGGATTCTATAGCAGACTATCAGGTCTCCTCGCGAACGTCTGGAGGAGGATACACGTATGGTGCCCAACGATGTATTGACTCCAAAAGATCCATGTCGTGTTTCAGGATAGGAGGCCACACTGGGCCTGCAAACTCCATGATTGGCCTGATATATGTTTTGTACAGCAGACTGCAAGTCATAGGATGACAGTTCTTCAAAGTCCAACTGAGCATGGATACATCTTTTGATGTTTTATTCACCACATCTTGCGTGTAATCGGACCAAGTTGAATCTTTGTTAATCAAAACCCCCAGGTCGCGATGAGAAATAGTGCTAGTTATGGTCGTGCCATCGAAAGTATAACCGAGTGAGAGGGTTGCTCAAAGGCAAGGACCAGTCGATACACTACTGCCTGATGGAGTCAATATCCCAAAGGAAAATGTCTGCATTATCGAGGGGAGTATTGTAAAGCTTAGTGTCATCGGCAAACATTGAGCAATCAGATTGAATCGAAACTGGAAGATCGGCAGTATATAGAAAAAAGTGCTGACGACCTAGATCAGCCCCTTGTGGAACTTCACTGGTGACTTATCGCTGGGAAGATCGTGAGTTTCCGACTCAAACATAAAATTGCTTTCCAAACAAACAACTTTCAATACTTTTGATACCAATAGGCTTCAGTTTAACCAATAAGCGTTTTATTGGTACACGATCAAAAGCACGGGAAAACTACAAATAAATGATGGCAACTTGGATACCGAGATCAAACGCCCTTGACCAGTCATCCACACAGAGGAGAAGATTCATGAGTACCGATCGCTCTGGCAGAAATCAAGTTTGTGTTTCAGCAATCAGTTCATTCGTAAGAGAAAATTTCATCAATGTTTTGAAAATGGTTTTTCACAACATTTCCTGCTATGGAGACCAAACTGATTGGACGATACTTAAAGGGAGATAATTTGTCACCTTTTCCGTAGACGGGTGTTAGAGATGCTAGTAAGCAATTGCTTGGAAAGGAGTGAGAACGAAATGATTCCGAAAAGATGATAGAAAGTGGATGAGATAGACTGTGTGCGAAATGTTTCAAGACCGAAGTAGAAAGTCTATCAGCCCCTAGAGCACTGTTGTTTTTCATCGTACTTGTTTAATCTAGCAAATTCCAAGGAATTATTTTTTCTTTTTCTTAACAAGGAAAGAAGATACGAAAAAACTAGAGGAGGACAAAAAGTTTATGAATGAAATGGAGAAGCGAATTAAGTCGAAAATAGGTCATGACTTCTGAAAAAATATTACCCTGTAGATACTGTTGTCAGTTTGATATGTGCATTCATGTAGCTCATATATTAAACGTTATTCCAAAATTTGAAGTGAATATTTTGAAAATTTTAGGAGCTAAGAAAAACAGAAAAAAAAATCGAAATTTCAAGTCTCTGTAGATCACTAAGGAAGCGTTTGTGGACGGAAGTTTATCAGAAACTTTAAACGTAAAATCAAAGAATCACCTCATTCTGTTAGTACATGATATTCAGGAACATCCAGAATAAAATCATTCGAAAATCATAAAATTCTCAGTCGCACCTTATACAAGAGCCCCTAAAATTTAATTCCCCCAGAATAGGGCAACACATGCACAATAATCGCTGGAAATAAATACAGCGAGTGGAATTCCGAATGTTTCAGCATCATACGTTCATTCCAACGTAGACCGCATAGGAAAGTCGCCTCTAAAACTACACCGTCTAGATACCAGAGCAGCACAATAAGCCATCTCAAGGCATATAATTACAAATTACGAAGGTCTTCACTTAATTTGGAATTTCATTTGATGCACCCCGGCTCGCAAATCAGAGAGGGGGCAATTTCGGTGTACTTTGAAGCGCTTTATACGGCTTGTTTTATAGTTTTGGATATTGCCCGGCGCCTTATCAAGAAGGTAGTGCGGGGCGAAATATATATATGCACGGGAAATAGGGTGGTTTCGTATGAATTTGCGGTTGGCCAGATACCAAGGCGGTATTTGCGTATTTATATCTGTAATTTGAGGCTGTTCGAGTTCATGCGATAATAGTTCTAGAATTAAATTACTGGAGATTCCCGAGTAGATTGGCGAAAGAAGTTAAACATTTTGAAATTGTACGAGGTTGGTTCAAGAAGTGTATGATCTATCAGAAAAACACAGAAAATATCTTTCTCCACTACCATCACTGAATGTAATAATTCTGAAATCATTTTTAATAACACAATTAAACATTCTCACTCTTGAGTTTGAATATTAATTCTAAAATACTTGACTCTTATGTGTTTTTCATGTTTCTTCATACTATAACTAGATACGGAATGAATATTTCGTAATTTAACCAAACATTCGAAAATTCGAAAAAGTTATTGTTTGAATAAAATTATGAGTGAAAAATCGAGTGCATTAAATATGGAACTTGAACAAATTCCACCTGAAATTTGAAATTATGCCAATAATATAATTCTGCTGCCGTAAAAATCGTTTCACTGTTCAGAGCTTGGCAACAAGAAACGAAAACGCATATTTTGGTGATGCAATAAAAAAATGGAAATCCTCACCTTAAAAGACAATTTATTCAATCCCAAGAGCAACAATAAATGTGAGACGCTATATCTATATTTCAAAATATAAAAAATTGGAATCTTTGTTAAAATGATTTTCTTAAAATTATATAGCTAAGAAATCGAAGAGTTTTACAGAAGAAATATTAAACAATTTTGAGAAAGTTCTCCAGGTAAAATATATTCAGCTACAATTGTTCACTTGTACTTCTCGTGAACTCCTACTAGGCCAATTAAGGTATCGTAGGTGTTTCTGTTTTGTTGACACTATTGGTATATTTCGTGAAAGAAAAAAACACAATAGGTCGGTGAAAATATGACGCGGGAGACGTAGGTGTCTGAGACTCGCGAAGTATGCGACTATTTGTTTGCGTACACTAGGTATGAATTTTAACACTTGAAAAGATTGTTGGACACTTTAATATATCTTAGTTTATTTAAATAATGCGAAATACTGGCTATACAAAAACTGGGTAAATGGTTGTAAACAAAATACAGTGACTTCCCAAAAAGTGGGAAGATATTTTTAAATACAAATTATTGGCCATTACACTAAAGTTGGGGGTAGTGATAACATCTCATTGGTCGGCAAGAATTGTTGATAATTCTCTACTTTTCGAAAGTTCAGGTTTCACTCCGAATTGAGTTAGGGACTATTCCAATTCCGTCTCAGGAAACACCTGTCCGGAGGTCAGCCAGTAGTTATTATTATTATTATATTTGAAACATGAGACAGAGGTCTAAGACCTATGGATGCCTCAGATTAGAAATTACAAGCAACAAGCAAGACTATAGAAAATCAACTGAATATGCAAGTCTAACAATATTTAAAATTGATTAGGCATTAGTGATAAAGCTAGAACAATGAGTGCTCTTTTAGTATAAAACCTTAGAAGAAGTTACAAATAGATTTATATAGGAACATACAAGTAGAAAAAGAAATATTCCACTCTTACATTAGGTGTGATAAAGACCAGAGATCGAATCTGTTTTGAAACGAATTCACAGATGGCGTGTCGATAATGTCAGGAAATTCTCTCTATATAACTTTATTCGCGAAGTTCTCTATTTTGATTCATATCAAATAACCTAAAGAGGTCACAATTGAACATGTTATGGAGATCTTCATGCGGAGGACGTGTGGTACCAGGTACCATAGAGAATTCTTGTTGCCCTACGCTGTACCGACTACAAAAGATCCATGCCGCGATGCTACACTGGATCTGAAAACTCTATGATTGCCTGACATGTTTTGTAAAGTAGATTGCAAGTCCTATTGAGGCATGTGGAAATACCAGATCTTCTGCTTAGAAGGTTATAATTTTTTCAACTTTAGTATGTAACTTGATTTTCAAGATGGATGGTTAATTCTTCTCTGAAAGAAACCAATGTATACTTATTTGGTAATCGTATATATGAAAACTTTAATAAGATTGGACCTTCTTTAGTGATATTCCTAGATCTCGTAAAGGCATATGATACCGCGTCCAATGATATCCTGTTAAAAACGCTTAAGAGGTATGGAGTAAGAGATGAATCTTTCGATCTGATGAAGAGTTATTTAACATCTAGAGAACACTACGATCAAGTAGGAAAAATATTAGTTATACACTTAAGATTACGAATGGAATTCTGTAAGGTTCCGTGTGCGTTCCGCCAAACACGGCGACGGACTATATATATATATATATATATATATATATATATATATATATATATATATATATATATATATATATTCATTTCTGATATATACAAAACTTGCCTGAAATATCAACTCCCTAAGCGGGGTTGCAGTGATGACTCAAAAAAAGGTGGTATCGTTGTCTATATTGCCTTGAACGAATTACTATTTTTAATTGAAAACTGTACAAGATACAGGGTGAGCAACTGAAAGATAGGGAAGACTATTTCTCTGGGACTATTCAAGATTCAGTGAAGTAAAATGGAAAAGATCCATGCTGATCAATGGCAGTCATCATCAAGTACCATTCTCATCTTGAATTTCAACCCCTAGAGCAGGGGCAACCCTTGAAAATTCGAAAGAGGGTAGATGGGTCGAGTGATACCTCGAAAGAAAGGTATTATCTTTGTCTGCATCCCCGTGAACGAATTTTCATTTTTGATTGAAAACTGTAGAAGATACTTAAAAATAGAGGAGAATATCTATCACCCTGAGCTATTCGAGTATCTAGGCTGTCCTCGAGCGGTCAGTGAGTCTGCCTTCTCATTGCCCTCAATGCCCGAGTGTTCTCACATCAGACGGAGCCCATTACGTTCTCCCATTTTGGCGAAGGTGGAGCATAAACGCAGGTGTCGGATGCCAACGCCTTCAGTGCAACTTGGCTATCGGTGATGATTGTTATTGACCTACTTGTTAATCTCCCGCAAGCAAGAGGTTGGCACATTGCTCAATCGCGAATATTTCTGCTTCAAAAACAGTCACAAGCCCGCCAAGATAGCCCGACTGTTCTTCGGCAGCTCCTCGGCCATATACACCAGCTTCAATACATTTTGCAGTTTTGAAGTCGTCTGTGTATTAACAGTGGATCTAAAGTATGGCGAATCATAGTCATGTAAACTATCCTAAAACTAAAAGACTTGGGACTGTTTCAGGTGGAACTGTCTGTGGTGTAATGTTGATAATATTTCAATTCTTGGGAAAATTCTCGAGACCCAAATAGTCAAATATTAATGAAACTTATTCGATCCACTCCTATATAAGAGAGAAGTCTAACCTAGCACTTTGGTTGTCCCTTCTTAATTTCAAAATGTCCCACGTTGACATCATCTTTAAACAACTTAAAATGAGGAATACAAACCCAGTAAAAACGCACTTTGGGAGTGAAAGGTCAAATGGAGATTATTATAATATTCAGGGGAGAACATTTAACGACCACAAAGTTGAGGCGTAAAATTTCACAAATTTCCTGAAATACCACTTCAACGAAGAATATTAATTCTTTCTACACGACACAAGAAGAAACCTACGACTCCATTAAAAACAGTTCCAATTTTCTATGAGTATTAGTGACAATGTGACTATTATCTCATTAGTTAACAATTATACTGAAGATATCGGAATTGGACATCCTTATTTCTATAATAAAAGTAATGACCTGGCAAACGCACGGAAACATAATCACAATAATACAAACGATTACTGAGAAACGCTGAATAGTGCAAAAAAGTCAGTAATAACCAATTAAAAAAAAGAGTACTTTCAGCTTGGCTCCTTTTTTGTAACATACAAATCGATTTCTCGGATTAAAGCGAGAACTTTTCACAAATTCGAATCAATTTAAAGCCCAATGTTTCGTAATAACAGCCAATGTTATTCCGCAATTTCGCGATGAACACGTTATTCGTCTATCAGCCGAAAAGCGGAACCGTTTTGGGAAAATCCATATACGTAGAAAATTGAATTATACAGTAACAAAAGGGGGCGGGTTGGAGGGATCCCTACAACAGGGTTGCCAGCTCGGAGCTCGTCGTCAGGGGTGCCGGGGGGCGTCGGACCGGGTTCGTTACGCTAGTAATTAACTACGACTCGATAATTAATTAGTTCCAACAAGTACCGTTTGGCGTCGCCACCTCTGTACACACAACTCGTTACCCGGGGAGGTTTATGTTCTATGTTCTGAAGGTTTTTGATCAGTGCCGGACTGGGAGGCGTATTTCTCAAGGACTGTCATGTGTGAATCCAACCGACTGCGCCTATTTGAATACGCATAATGTTGGGGACTACTATATCGAAATTATTTATTTCTTCTTTCCTTCGAAGGAAAATTTAAAAGGAAAAAGGAGAAAAGCTAACTGAAGAATATATATTAATCCAGTATTAGCAAGTGAAATTTGGATATTGAGAAGAGATTCAAGAAAACAGGAACTAAAAAGAAAAATCATATCACTGATATATTTGTAATAGCTAGCGAACAATGTGTTGTGAAAAAAAAGTGGAATTGAAATCATTGGGTTAACGTTTCGTTTTAATTCTAGATCTTAGGATTGGTAGTACTATAGTAGAAAAACTTAATGTTAGGTTTGGGTTTCAAAGTTCCAACCCAAGGGATAAAAGAATTTGACAATGAAAATGATTTGATTTGTATATGTTAGAAACCATCTGGATATCGAAATACCATACTCTTAATTTAGACTCCACTTGGGCAGCATAGTCCATAGTCTCATTTATCCTATTCTCCAACGATTCAAGCTACACCAAATTTTTCTTCTGAGGCAAACCAGAAAGCTTTTGGATAATCTTGTATAACGAACTTATCGAAAGCAACACCTTCATTCCAAACGCTTTTCCAAAGAGCTAACGTATCAAAGAGGTAACGGAGGAAACGAAGGAACTAAATGGTTTCCAAGATTTCAAATCTCAAAACAGGTGGATTGGGAAAACTTTCGGAAAAGAGTGATACTTATCTTTATTATTTTTCGAATCAGTTTGTCTACACAAGCCAGACGTTTGGTAATAGGGGATGAGCAGATGGTACCATTTATCATTGTATAATTCTATGAATACAGAATAAAAGTGCTGTCAAAGCGAGAGCTACACGAGAATTAGCACCCCTGCTAAAGTCAATATGCTAGGATATCTGTTATCTCCTTTGTCATTCGATATATATAGTGCCAATATGGGTATTAAGATCAAAGGACAGTTTGTTATCAATTTAAGATTGCCGAAGATGTCATCTTGTCCGATACTCTACATCATCTACAATCAATCATAGGAAAAGTGCCGATCACATACAACCATGCCAGTTGAAAATGCATAATAATAAGACGAAGTTCATGATAACCACTAAAGACGAATCCAACAAATTGCAAAACCAGCAGCTCTACATTAATATTGAAGAATATCATCATTTCGTACTAGAATATTGATCATCCTGGACTCCCTAAGTGTAGTTTGAAGCAATTATACATATAGCATCCTATCATCCAGTTCATTAAAGAGAAACTCCTAAATCTCCAGGTTCTGAGCGAAGCCGTAGAATTTGTATTGATCGCCTCTCATATGGGAGTAAGGGGCCTTGCAATAACATCAGCATCAAATCCGGATTCGAACACTTATAACGATAAATTTCCTCAAACAGACAACAGACAGCTAATCAAAACACATAAACAATAAAAGTGGCAATTGATCTGGAAGGCCACAAACACCCAGCTCAAGTCTGTAGTACCTACTTAGCCAACCAAACTTCTTCGACCGACCAACAGTAGATCGATTCGGGTGGTAGTTGATGGTGTAAAGGTTAATCTTTCAGGTTAATGCCAAGGCTCCATACTCTCGCCAACTCTTTCTCTGTTGCAGATCAATGATCTGCTCCACTCCACCGAAAACAGACGATTGTACTATGGTTTCTTCATTGTCTAGTCAGCGCCCTATAACTGCTGAGGAGTCACACCGTCAAATATACCAACAGAGCATATCATTGAATTCAGACTTGGAGACGATATCAATGAGGTCGATTGAACTTGGTCAATTTTGACGCGAAGAAGGCGCAATCAATAAAGTTCTCCAGAAAAGTCACTGCTGGAGAACCTCTCTTAATCGTGCAAGAACATCGAATTTTATCAGAAAAGAAGACCGGAGTTTGCTGGCATGACCATGTATCTGCTTCTGGTGAAGTCAGTTTTCTTTTCAGGGCTAAGCAGTACTTCATCGCCATCACAGCTTATGATTTTATAGCAACAGGTGTAACCAGGTCTGTTCCTATATGTGGGGCTCGCCACCCAAACATTCATTTTATCTATTGGGTAGTTTTCAGAACATAGCAGTGCGCCCCATCGACCACCCGGAGATCTCCAACCTCTCGCTCAAAAGCGGTAGGTTGATGATAATTCTCTTTTCTACAGGAACTTTCCTGGAAAATGCTCTGAAGAACTGAAAGTCTTGGTTCCGGAAATAATCCAGTTCCAAAGAAAAACCAAGCTCGCGAAAAACTCTCATCAGTGGACAGTTCAACTAGAGACGACACGTACGTATCTCTATGAAAATTCTTTTGTTTACACGGCTAGTATGCTGTGGCACTTGCTTTCATCGAACAGCTTCTCGATAATTTATAATTTGGCCCTCTTCGAGAAGCGAGTGAACACACACATCAAATCATCTTGGGCGGGCACATCAGTGGCATGACAGGCATGCTTTTTCCCAAGAGTTAAGAATAAAAAAACAGTAATACAACAGACCAAATAGAAGTTAATCGCTTTAGGATATGCCACACAGCATTGACACATAGCCATCTAATGAAGCGTGCACCACCTGATATTTGCAAAACTTGTGTTGTCCAAATAACTGCAGCATATATCTTGTGTCCCAAATACAGCAGATCGCAGCAGATGGGGAATTACTTCACTATCAATCAATATAAACCAAATACTTAATTTCCTCAAAAAGAGAAACAGAAAGAAATCGATCATACAAATGGGAACATGGGTTGATAGCAACTGGGATCAGAAATGAAAAGCCGTTTTGATATTGCAAAGTCGGCCTTTTGAAAAATGAGAAAAAGCTTCACCAGCAAAGATCTACCTATTGCCTGTTGTATGGAATGGGGACCAAGACCGTGAAGAAAGTAGATATCCTTTCAGATGCGTTGTTATCGCAGAATTGTGAATTTACCATGGGTGAATAAAGTAACCAATTTAGAAAGCAATTAAGACAAGAGAGTTGCCAATCCTTGGACATGCAATGCATAGAAAAAAAAGGCGGAATTTGTGGAAAGAGTGGTAGGGAAAGTAGGAAATTAGATGTAGATTTTGATGAAGTAACTTTTAAACCAATCAACTACGTCAACTACTTCAGGTTCGTCAGTCCAACCTTCGATAGAAGAGCAACGTAACAAAGAAGTCAATTCAGCAAGTTTACAGCAACTATAATCATCAGTTAAACATATTTCGGCAATTCCATCCCTGATAACGTTACATTCACCCCTTCCCCACACTCTTTCATCTCTCTCTTTCATTTGGCTAACATTAGAACTTGAAATATTTGGCTGCAGGGGATGGTTTTGTTACTTTGTTCGGATGTTGTTTTAGCAGCAGGGAAAATGGGCGAGACATTCTGAAGAGTGTAGCATCGAATTATGCTTTGGTGAAAATGGGCGAAATTTATTGAAAAGAATTATTATATATGTATGTATGTATGTAGGTGTCGGTGATTTCTTCTACTAGATCCAGAAAATAATTGACGATGAAAAATTATACTTTTTTATAAAGTGAGTACAAGTTGAAATAACTAGCTTTTGTTAGGAAGTTCCTTTCTTTCAGCATAGAAACCAGGATTTCTCAAGCAGGCTTTTACAGTTACAGATCTCTGATAAGAGCGTTCGAATTTCGGCGGTTGTAGGTAACATTCAAAGTCACTATCACTACTATTAGTTTTCGTCTCAATGTCAATTAACTTCTGCTGGAAACATTAGCTTAGGGAGAAGGGAAGTTCTCGGGCTCAGGATTTGTCTATATGCCGATTGTGTGAAAGAATATTGCCATTTGGCTCGATTTTTCCGGTTAATGCCCGTTATGTTCACCAAACAAAAATAGCAGTCATCATGGAGCTAACGGGTTATTTCCAGATCATAGCAGTTTCGTACTGGAAAGTTTTTTCTTCTTTGTCCATAAACGTAGCATGTTTCACAAACTTCTTGAGGAACCCAAGACTTATCATGTATTTCCAGCGGATGCCCAAAGGAATTTTCGTAAGCTTCACTTACGAACTCATATTAAACGGTATCCTTTGAATATACAGGGTGTAAATGAATAAGTGCGAAAGATTTCAAGAGGTGATTCTCAAGCCATTTTATGACGAAAAGTTCCCATGAACATATGTTCGCGAAAGCTTCGTTACCGAAGTACAGGGTGTTAAAATCTTCTTTTTCAGTTTTTTATTATGATTCCTACTGTTTTTCAGATACTCAGTGCAAATTCGGCGCATACGTGCCTTTTTAAAATGTACATAACTAAATCATAAAACAATTATGAAAATCTACAGGGTGACACTTTTTCAGAGGTCACGTGTTCCTTCTACCTTTACAAGTTTCTCTTAGTACGCCCGGGGCTATTCAAAAATATTTTCATAAATTTTCAATTAATTTTCAATCTCTTTCATTATCTTGCATTATTTCTGTATTTGTCACAGTTTTTGTGTAAAAAAATGATTAATTGCATATGTACGGTGGAAACAACAATCGGTGATTTATTATTATTTCACTAGTAGACGGCTGTCATGTTGATTTCTTTTCTGAAAACTCCAAATTGATCGTTATTAATTCAAATTAAAATTGCAGAATTTTAGTAGTACCTTCAATTAAGCATAAACTTATCTTGGGAATGGACCTGATCAAGGATTTTATCTTGCCACTGAACTTCTCTGATTTTTCTTATGAATTATCCACATTTTCTTAATGTTCAATCAATTTTATTCAAGGTCTGGATGTATTAACAGAGGAAGAGAAAATTCAGTTGGAAGGTGTAGTGAAACTGTTCGAAGAAATAGGCCCTAAAGACCGTATTGGTCGTACTCATTTATATACACACCATATAGATACTGGTGATGCGAAACCTATTATCCAAAGACAGTATCCACTTTCACCTGCTATGCAGAAGATTCTCTATTCAGAGATCGTTAAAATGCTTGAACAAGGTGTTATAATGCCTTTATATACACCTTCACCTTGGCTGTCACCACTTTGGCTTGTATCTAAGAAAGATCATGATAGTTATCGTGTTTGTTTTGAAAATTAAACTCCGTATCTAAACCTGATAGTTACCCTTAATAGACTCTATATTTTCCAAGGTAAGGGATGCAAAGTTCATATCTACAATCGATCTTAAATCTGCATTTTTTTTCAAATTCCTCTCGATGAAGAATCAAGAATTAAGACCACATTTGCCATAGCTAGAAAGTCCTAGGTGGAGACCCGTACCTAGACAAATTCCGAGGTGGAGACCTGTAGCTAGACATTCCTAGGTAGAGACCTGTACCTAGACCGACATTTCTAGGTGGAGAGTCTTGAATAGAAAGTCCTAGGTGGAGACCTGTACTTAGATCGACATTCCTAGGTGGAGACCCTGGAGTAGAAAGTCCTAGGTGGAGAGTCCTGAATAGAAATTCCTAGGTAGAGACTTGTACGTGAAGCTCAACAGCTGAAATAGAGGTTTTCCCCAAAGCCAGCACTAAGACCAAGAACCACCAAGATAAGTCTTATTGCCTGTGTGAACATATAAAGAAGTATTTGTGACACTATGTATCATTATGATAATTTATGTAATTGATTATATATCTGAGTAAAACTTTCTTGACTTTTCTTCCAAGATTTCACTGACGAATATTGAATTAGAGTCTCATTGCTCATTTTCTCAGAGTAATTAAAGTTAATTTTGTTACACTGGCCAATTTGTTGAGTATTTTTGAAAAACTCAAAAAATTTTGTACTCAGATTTTAATGACTGATATGCAGAAATAGTTGCAGTGACTCTTCCGAATTTTCATTAAGATGGAGGTTCATTCAAATGCAGACTTGCATTTCGTCTACCGCCTCTCTAACGGTAATTACTTACAAGCGTCGAGAAGATATGTCGAAATGTACCCTCAACGTGTCGTTCCTCATCATACTTTGTTTGGCTTTATCAACGAGTTCGAGAGACAGGTAGCTTTAAAGTTGAAAAACATGATTGAGGTCGCCACAGGGATATTAGAACAGCAGAATTAGAAGAAGCTGGACTTAATTTAGTTGACAAGCGACCCGATACCAGCATTAGGAAAATTGCAGTACAGCTACATGTTAATCATATGACGGTATTTCCCATTTTAAAAGCATAGCTCTCATATTCATATCATGTAAAACGAGTCCAAGTACTGTTTCTAACGCTCCTGCATTTTCGCTTTGGCTGCTAGATATGATCAGACAACAACCTGAATTTCTAGAGCATATCTTATTCACGAACGAAACAAGTTTTTCGAGTGATGCCATCATTAATAACCACAACAACCACCTATGGGCGGAAGAGAATCCTCATGCTTTCATTGAAGCTCATCAATAGAAAGAATTTTCTTTGAATGTGTGGTTTGGAATAAATGGGGAACATCTAATTTGTCCAAATTTTCTTTCACCTAGATTGAATGTTGATTCATACATTCAATTTCTAACCGAAGAGCTGCTGGATCAACTTGAGCTCGTCAACATTTGAACGAAACATACAGCTCTCTGGATAGGCCGAGGTTGGCCCCAACTTTGGCCAGCCGTTCACTTGATCTGAAACCAAAAGACTCTTCTACTTGGGGACATTTGGAAACCTTGGTTTGCAGGACAACTGTATAAGGAGTAGAAGACTTAAGAAACCGCATTATCAATTCTTGTAGTCATTCAAGATATTCCTGGGATCTTCAATAGGATACAAAGATCTATGTGTCGACGTCTAGACTTCTGTATAATAGCTGAAAGATGCCATTTTCAGCACCTACTTTGATCGCTTCCTTTACTATTTATCCATTTTTAACTAAAAAACTGGCAGATACGGAAAAAATGCAAGCAATAGGAAAGATTGAAAACTAATTGAAAATTAAAAAAAAAATTCGAATTGCCCAGGGTGTCCTGATAAAAATTTGTAGATGTTCATAATTGTTTCTGTGATTATGTACATTTTGAAGTAAGAAAGTAAGTGAGTAAGTTTATTTGTGTTAATTATACGTTTACAAACAATGTATATTACACATGTCAAAGAAATTGAAAAATTACTAACAATTCATTTTAGATTCTGAAACATTACGTATAGTTTCGAATCAGGAATGAATGTCAAACACGACAAAATAGAAACCTAGTCGAAAATTCAAAAACCTGAACCAGAAATTATCTGATGCATTAAAAAACGAGTCTTTAAATATATGAATATAAATAATCTACAGATTAAAATTAGAAACAATTTATAGTTTCTAGTGAGTAATAGAATAAATATAAATTATGCTAAAATCAAAACATACTAAAATAGCTATACAACACAGATTAAAATTAGATACAATAGTTTCTAGTAAAACAGACAAACATGTAATATATCATACACCAAAAAATCACACTAATATATTATGAGGTTGCCAAAACAATCTAAAATTTTGAGAAAGAAAAGCGTCAACACTATAAAATGCCTGATCAACTAAAAACTTTCTGATCAATCTCCCAAAATAATTCAATGCCATGTTTCTGACATTATGCGGGATCACGTTGAAGAACATAACATAGTTAATTCGGACCTATATTGTCATTCCAAGTAATGCAAAGTTAGTCTCTTTTGATGTCAAGAATTTGTTTCCAAGTATTCCACCGAAAGATCCGTATAACACAATCAATAATTTGTTAACACAAAATATGAAGAATCCACGAATTAAAATAGACATTATGGCTTTATTAGATGTTTGCATATCTCAAAATTTATAAAAGTGATGAGGGACTTATAATGGAAAACCCCTTAAGCCCTCTTTTAGCAGAAATCTTCATGGATAACATAGAAAAAAACTATTCATAAACACCCGCTTAGTAAACATTTCCTATATTGGTATCGATATGTCGATGACATTATTGTTTGTTTCACAGTAACAAATAGATAGTTCACTGTATTCGAAAATTTCATCAACAACCTGCACCCAAAAATAAAATTCACTTCTGAAATAGAACAGAACAATTCGATCAATTTCCTAGATCTAACAATAACAAGATCAAATAATAAACACCAGTTTTCAATTTATCATAAGCCTTCTCATACAGATATCACAATTCATTATACTTCGGCACATCCTTACCAACATAAAGTTGCAGCATTTGATAGCTATATACATAGACTCTTGAGCACACCGATGTCTAATGATAATTATTACAAAGAATTGAATTTGATGCAAACAGATCTCAATAAATAATGGTTATGATGCAAATTTAGTGAGCAGCATATTATATAAGAAAAACAAAAATTAGCGTTACAACATATATATCCAATATGTGAACACCAAGACAAGATATTCAATAGTTTAACATATATAGGCGATATTAGCAATAATGTGAAATCTCTTCTTAACAATTCACATTTTAATATAGCCTTCTAAACATCAACAAATTTAGGTTAATTTATCAGGAATTATAAATCTCCAATTAATAAAGAGAATAAATCAGGTGTTTGAAGATTGGATTGTGCAGATTGCAATTGTTTTTAAAAAGGTAGAACAGGAAGAAATGTTAATATTATAATCTCTGAACATAAACGTAGTTTCATCAATGGAAAAAGCGGATTCAAATTATTCAAATCATCTTAACGATAATAGTCACTCATTCAATTCAGAATTTAAAATCCTACATTCTGAGAATACAGGTATAAAACTCAACCTTCTGGAAGTACTTGGAATTAACAGATTTAGGTATTCACCGGAAATTCTTAATGATCAGGTAGACATAAATAACTCACCCTTATTAAATTTATTTCCTAAACACTAGTTCAAATACGGATAGCTCTGAGTGGATTGCCTCTTTAGTATATATGTCTTTGTTAGTTAGATATATTTGTAGTATTCTTTCGCTCTCGACAAAGATACTGTGTATCGAAACGCGTCGAGCATTTAATAATATATTTTAGTAGAAATCATCGTTTACTTGTATTTATAATTCGGACCATTTTTTGATTTATCGTCTAAAAAATTGAGTTCGAATATTGCTGCTGTTCCAAGTGGAAATGCTATGTGAATCACTAACCTTCATTTTAGAATTCTGAGTCTTGTGGGCTTAGACACTCATATATAAAAATACAGGGGAAAGTCATAGCATTCAGTTCTTTAAAAGCACTCACACAATCATCCATGTATCCTATACTAGCAACTTTTCGTATGGCTCTTCTGCGATCTGAAATTCTCTCCCTTCCAGAAGAATTACCCCAAACGAGGATACAGTACCTGAGATAAGACTCACATAACGAAAAATAGGCCATCCTCAGTATAGGAGCAGAAACTGAGTCAAACTGAATTCTTAGCAAAAATATATTCTTTGTCAATTTCTTCGCAGATCAACATGTGAACTTCACGCCAGATCAGGGTCAAAACTGACACCCAAAAACTTTACCGAACCACTGTTATTGAGTACAGCCGCTTTTTTCAAGGAAAATAGCATTCCTTCTGATTTGTCAAGGTGGCAGCACAATCCATTAGATGAGAACCACTGCCTGTCCATCGACTCAACGAGAGTTCCTAACTCGTGTAGGAGTGCAAGATCTCGTTCCTCTACAGAAAGCGCAGAGTCATCCGCCCAAAGAATATGCTCAAAATATCCCAAGAAACTCGAAAAATCATTAATAAAAATAAGAAACAACAGCGGACCAAGAATGGAACCTGGAGGCACACCCACGTCCACCAAACGCTCTTCAGACCACTCACCATCCACAAATACTCTCTGACGTCTCATTGCAAGCTAGGATTTAATGAAGTCCAAACTGTCCCTGTCAAAACCAAAAATTTCACCATTCTGGATTTCGGTAACAAAGCGTTTGCGGACATATAATCATGGGAACTTCTCGTCGTAAAATGGATGAGGAATCAACTCGGGAATTATTTTGCCCTTATTCGTTTAAACACTGTATACTCTGCGCAAATGAAAAAAAAACTCTTCTTGACGATGCCATATCAAATTAAATCAATATTTATTCAATTAACAGCAAATTATTACGGTAATTAAATGTTTTTTCATTAAAAGTTATAACTCGTAAACAAGAGCTGTTAGAAAAGGAATGAGGGTATGTTTATAATCAGCGACGTCAAATTAGTAAATTTCAAGTGACATACATTATGTCGAAAAAGTACTGGGAATTTATACGAATAATCCAATCATCAGAACATTTTTCAAACGCTTTTTCCGGAATCGATTTCAAGTTTTTCTGCGAATTCTCTTTTATGCCTCCTATCGATTCCTAACTGGTACCTTGAAGTGGTAATTTGAATTTTGGAAAAAGAAGAAAGTCAGCCGGAGCCATATCAGGTGAATACGGTGGTTGTTCGAAGGTATTTGTTGAGTTTTTGGACAGAAATTCATTCAGAATGATATCCTTGTCAGATGATACGTTATCGTGGTGCAATATCCATGAGATCCTTCGACATGGTTTTTTCGGTTTCGGTTCAGTTGGAAGGCGCCAAATTTGTTTACATGCCAAACTCATGAACTCTCATCTCCAGTTACAATGCGTTTTATGAATGTGGGATCGGAATTGACTCGTTCTAGCATGTCTACATTGACCTTCACGCTATTTAATTTTTGAACAAAATTCAGTTCTTTTGAAATTAGTCGAGCGGCAACGCGTTTCATACTCAACCAATCGTCTGAAATGGTATGAATTGATTCGTGAGAAAGTCCATCGCCTATCTTTCTCAAATTTAAATGACGATTTACAATTACTATTTCCCTCACTTTATCGATGTTAACTTTAAGTGAAGATGTTGATGGCCGACCAAAGCGAGGCAAATCTTCCACCACATCTCGGCCGCTGTTTACTGCACTTCACCACTAATATGCATGTGTTTTTGAAGAAGTCGATTCACCGTGAGCACACGAAATTCCATTTACAATACAAAATTTGAGACAAATTCTTCGTTCGATATTTTTATCCATTGTAAAAATCGCAAAACACTGTGAGAACTGACAAAATCGAGCACTGTGAACAAACTGAATGACAGATAGCATTCAAACACCGCGTCAGTATAGAAAACAGTTGTGTCAAATTAGTAACAACAAAAATATTGACAATCGTTTCAAGCCGGATATTTTGATAATCAATTCCCGGTAATTTGACAGAATGTAAGTCATTCTTCAGACGAAAAGTGCAATTTTGTTGTGCAGTGAATTAATATTTTTTAAAATTAGAATTTTCGAAAAAAAAACTGTATTTTCATTGGTTATTCTAAGTAACTTTCGACTTATGTGTAGTGTTGAGCATGAATTGAAGTGAACCGATAAATAAATGCATCGGCTGCCTTGATGATGATAAAATTCAACATTAAGGAATTGCGATAATTTCCTTCAGTAGTGTATTTTAAATGATATTTCCCCGTGACAATTACCGAGCCTTTTCCAGCAGCACAGCGTAAAGACATCAACCACATAATAGTAGATGTCGAATGCGATGAAAGATTACCGTTATGAACTTCCCAGACCTATCGTCTTCACAAAATAGAATTAAATCCGTATAATAGTATCCAATTACAAGGAATCCAGGGTATGCCAGTCGCCAGCTTCCGCGTGATTCTATTATGTTCTCTCCTATGTTAAGTGGTTGTCATCTGACAATGCCTAGATAACCTGAAACTGCTAAGCCACTATTCGAGAATAATGGGCCATATCTAATGCTTCAAAACAACAATTGTGGGTCCCTCGACGCACACGTCCATCTACTTTTCCTTTGTGGAACGGCTGGATCGATTTAAAATGTGTTTTGACCGCACTAAACGCTGTAGGTATAAAAGGAAATAATCCTGAGATTGAAGGAAATACATGCTTTTAGTGGGAATTAAATGATAGTTGGTTGAATATTCTGGATTTTATGGATCACCTGAGATTCACGAAAGGTTTGGAAATTTTGTGGTTATGTCCGGGGAAAAATGGTATTAATAAATTTATGGTTATTTCTTATTTTATTAACTGTTCAATTCACGCAAGTGATTCATTTCATTAACAGTCAACATTACCTTGACTTTTGATCCACTTTATTTTTTCGGTTTCGGTTCAGTTGGAACACCTCTGTCTCATCACCAGTTACAATGCGTTTTATAGATGTGGTGTCGGAATTGACTAGTTCTAGCATGTCTTCAGCGACCTTCACGCGATTCAATTTTTGAAGAACATTTAGGTCTTTTGGAACTAGTCGAGCGGCAACGTGTTTCATGTCTAAACATCGTTTAAAATGGTACGAATTGATTCGTGAGACACAGAAAGTGCATCGCCTTTCTTTCCCAAACTTATGTGACGATTTTTTTATTCAGAAATACGTTGCTCCTACTACTAGGGTTATAAGCAACGCTGCAGAAAGTTACAAGTCGAATATTAAGTTGAGATATTTTACAGAGAAATATGGACTATAAGGGTTTGTGAATTATGATCACAGTTTGTTTATCAAATCAATTTCTCTTATACAGGGTGTTACATAATAGTATGTCACAACTTGAGGGGGTAAACCTACGTGAAAAAAAAAGTTTATATAAACAGATCCGCAAATGTTTCATTACGGAGCTACAGGGTGTTGAAATTTCCAGAAAAATTGATTTTTTCTTCAAAACTCTTGCAGTTTTCGAGATATTCAGCCCAAATTTGCCAATATTGGAATGCAAGCTTATTTTTACAGCCTCCATCGTTAGACGTCCTAGATTTTAACTGAAATTCACAAGGTTTTTTCTTTTCCGAGATCATGTCTCCTTTTGCCTTCACAAACGTTTTTGCAGTACGCCACTGATCAGCGTAAAATCAATTTTCGTCATCTTGGTTCAATTTAGAAACTTTTTTGAAACTTGTAATTTTTCGTATCTCCAACCGTCTTCGAGTGAAAATTTATTGAATTTGAATAAAAAAATAGAAATAAAAATAGAAAATAAATATTTCTTCCTCCTTTTGAGATATTTCAATTAAAACAAGAAATAAATTAAGGTTTATTTTGAAAGAAATAAAAAAAAAAATGGGAGACTCTTTCCGCATGTAGTAAAAAATTTATTGTTTCCGGAGAAGGTACCGACTCAGTTGCTTGTATTACCTCCTCTTGCTTTGATTCAAGCCTGAATCCGTCTACGCATGCTTTGGATCAGGTTTTCGACCTCCTCTGGCGCGATATTCGGTGGCGGCTTGGATGAGCTGTTGTGGGGTTCTTGTATTATCTTGGCGTGATCTAATTTTCCTTTTGCGATTATCCGATAAATGTTCAATAGAATTTAGGTCTGGAGAGCTAGCTGGCCAATTCAAAATAGCGATTCCCTTTGTTTCAAGATAATATCGCGCGAGGTTGCTGATATGCGGAGGATCATTCTGTTGCATAAAAGTGAAATTCTCATCGTGGGCACCTCGCCAGAGTCTCACTATGGGCTCCAGAACTAGGTCCACGTAATATCTAGCCGTTACACTCGCAGGAAACGAAATCAAATCTGTTTTGCCTCCCAGCATAATACCACCCCAAAACATCACACTGCCCTTTTGGTATTTCGGAATTTGTCTTGTGCTGCTCCTAGTCTAGCTTGTCCTTCACGACCCCTTAAAACCCGAATCCGGAGATCATCTGATCAAACACAAATTCTGATCTCATCCGAAAAGAGAACATTTCGCCAATTCTCAATATTCCAATTTTGGTGTTCGTACACCATTTAAGTCTGTTAATTTTTTGTTGTCAGGTTAGCTCTGGAACACTTGAGGGCCGTCTGGTGTATAAACCTCTTGAACGAAGTCTTTGACTTATCGTTTCGACTGATACAGTGATGCATGTTGCTTCCAGAATTGCCTTTGGAGTATCGGGTGCGACGCACTAGGGTAAGAGTGCAATTTGCAACTTTAAATTTGGTACAAAAAGCTGTCTTGTTCTTTAGAAGTGATCTTCCTACGACTTCTCCTAGGCCTATTTTGCAGAGATTTTAGCTCCACGTATCGGGCGTAGGTGATACCCTCATTGTTGCCGCTATATCCCTCTGTATCACCCCTTCTTCAACGACAGTAATTATTCGATCTCTCTGCACATAGGACAATCTAACGTAAGGCATTTTCAGTTATGATTATAGGCTTTTTTAAATTTTGGAATTCAGAGTTTCAGATCTCAGTGACGACTGAGTACAATATCCCGAACATGTGGTGATAATTCAACATTTCTTATCATACTATCCAGTTTTTTAAAACAAAAAACTTCATTCTTCACTAGTAGTCAGGGGTCCATGGTTAAAAAACAATCAACAATGTGAACTACCGAGTGATTCCATATAAATTTGGTTGTGTATACATTAAACCCATATCATCTTGGACGTTGAATATATATGGTGATGTGGTTTTACATCCGACCAGAAATGTTCATTTCGACGATTGAATGTTCTATTACTACTGATGTGAACTTTCATCACTTAAAATTTTATTTTCACAGCAAATAATTAAGTTCACTACTGTCACATAAAATAGGGGACACCTGGTAGTCATCAGCAGAAGTAGGCTTATTTTCTTTGTGAAGAATATAAATATTTCGTCAACTATTTGAATTAAGGTAAATTCAATTTTCTTGAAGAAAATTTTGAACGACTCATTAATTGGAATGAAAATATCTCAGCGTTCCAATGTAGTTCGGGCGTACGTATCCCCTTTTTCATTCTGAACATCTTGGCTGACGTACAAAGAACCGCCACTTTCGATGCTCTATTCACGGCATTCAGACAAGGTGTCGTGGCTTAGATAGCATCGGACACCTGACCTGCCACTCCTTCTTAAGTGGTCCCATTCTTGCGAATAAAGAACATTTGTCAAAATTTCACAGCTTGTAGCCCAAGCCTCTTCCCCGTATTATAACGATACTACTCGTTCTCAAGTGATATACGAGCAAAAAGGGTTCATTCATGAAAACATCAGATCTTTACGTTGTAGATCTTATAAAAATAAGGACATTGTGTACGGAGGAGAGTCATTTAATTGTGAGGAAAAATTCATCCAAGAACTAAGAATTTTATTCATATCAACAAAGTTTGAAAGAAAAACAGTGGAGAGGATAAAAACATGCCAACTTTTTGATATTTTACCCATCAATGAAACAATCTTAAATTGCACAGGGTGGATAGTTTTCGACGTTGTAGTACTGCAGCTATGTGGAATATAGTAAGAGCTCCTTATTCGCGCTTTCTACATAAGCGTTGTCTTTATTCGCGGATAAAAAAATGCGACCAAATTTCTATATTCGCGATTAAAGATTTCTTTATTCGCCGATCTAATCGGTATATAGTTACATACATACTTATTAATGAATAGGATTCGATATCTGATATCGATAACGCGTCGTCAAATGGAGTAATAAAATGTTAAATAGAGCTTATTAGTACTACGCCTGAAGTATGTTTTTAAATAATATCGCGGCTGCATTGGTTCGGCTTTTCCTTTGACATAAGCCGCCTTCGCCGCGGTCGGTGTTCTTGAGAATGTAAACAAACAAAATGTCTGAGTAAAGCGACATTATTACTTGCATTCGTTACAAAAATTGTGATGGAATAATACGTATCTACCGTTGTTTTCCTAATTTATAATATCGCCTAAAAAATTTTGAAAACTAGTTTCGTTACGTGTTACCGCTTGAGGTGTAAATAGAAATACTTGATCGTTCACGCCTCATTTAATGTTAACGAATCAACAGTACGTGATCTAGCAATAGAAAAAATTGAAGTGGCGTTGTTATTATGGATCGTATAGCGTAATCAAAAACGATTGGAATTGAGAGGATACAAACCTGATTGAGTATTTAATGCAGACAAAACTTCACTATTTTGGAAGGGAATGCTGCATGATTTAAGGCAGCAAAGGATAGAGTTTCAATGCTGCTATATTCTAATGCATCTAGAGATTGTGCAATTGAACCAATGATGCTTCACACATCTTCAAATCCTCCTCATACTTATGAAAAAGCGTGGGTTACAAGCGCTATTTTTTTTTTTGACTGGTTCCGAAATAGTTTCTGACGTTGACTTTAAAGCTGTTTTAGTTTCGGACAATCCACCAGGTCATCCTCGCGAACTTGAAACATGCATCCAAATATAAAAATGATATTTTTACCTCCCAACACGACGACATCTCTGCTTCAACCTATGTACCAAGAAATAATCCAAGCCGTTAAGCTCTATTACATTAGACGATCCGTAAAAATCATTTTGGATACTATGGAATGTTATCTGCATAAATGTTGTGGAATGCTGGAAAGAATTTGACACAGCAAAATGTATCTTAAATATACAAGAATCAGTGGAAGATCTGAACTCGTACACATTGAAATCATGTTGGAAAAAACTGTGCCCTGTTTTGACTGAAAATGATGGAGAATCTGTGCAAATTCAAACTTCAACTGCAACGAGATGGGTACGAACAGATAAAATCAAGTGACATTCAGATTTGACTGAAACCGACTAGGAGGTAATGAATTCACAGCCTATTGAAGACGAGGCTTCAACAAGTACTGGAAAAGTGACATTTAATTTGAAAAATTTTAGTTAAGGTTTAAAAATGGCAAATGAGCTTTTTGATTTCTTCATGAAAATTGGTGTCTATGGAGCAATGCCTTATTTATAAGAGGAACATCGCTAGTGCCACTGCTGAATATCATTTAGAATTGAAGGAGCTTTTAAAAACCAAGAAGAAGAAATTACCAAATTCTTTAAGCCATCGCCTAAGTCTGAAAATAATCATTAATCAATTGAATTGATTTTTTTATATATTTATTTGTTATTTTGTCACGTATTCCATATTGGCTCATATGAATTACCATTCCATATTCACGTTTTCTGTAATAAATTGAGAACCTGAAGCATTTTCGTTGAAATCCTTAAAACAGTTATCCTTCTAATTTGAAACTATTTTTATCTGAGATTGACCATCATAGGGTTCCAATAGATTTTGAGATATTCTTCTCTGAAATAGTATTACTGATAGGCATTGCGGTTGATCAGGTCTTGTTCCCAAAAAATTATGACAATTTTAATACGCGTTCTCTTAATCATTGGACATCACAGTGAAAAAATTGGTCCCCATATTAACAAAATATCATCGACTAAGATTTGGAATAATGTAAGTACTAATATTATTCACAATTTCTACTATAATTTGCATAACCTTCAAATAATTGATCGATGAAGCCTGAACTACGTGATAGTTGATATTCATAAGGAATAATAAAATAAAACAAGTTACTATGTTTTAACTATCACTAATTTATTGATGTAAAGAATGACAAAATTTTTACATTGGTTGGACCGGTTTCGGACATACGTCCATTATCAACAACAAGCTAATGAAAACTGAATACTCATGTACAAAACAGGAATTACCATCAATAAAATGCTAGTAGAAGTCACAGTAACTTGAATAATGGTGATTGGTAGGTAATTAAGTCCACCTGGTCGTTAAGGAGCTTAACCCTTTCTACCCTAGATGCCTTGAAAATTTCCATCGATTCAAAGAAATTGATTTTATAAGATTTATCACAGGAGTGAAGAATTTTTAGCTGTTGAAATTCTGGAAAAGGATTACATTCATTCAGACAATGTGCAGCTAAAGCTGAATCATATTTCTGATGTAGGAATGAGCGGAATGTTCTTTGTATCTACCCTTGAAAGAGCGTCCTGTTTGACCTATATAAAAGGAATTGCACTAAGAACATGTTAATTGGTATACTCCTGATTTTTCTAATTTATCTGTTTTATCTTTTGTGCTGAAAAGCAGGCCTGACAATTTGCTAACTGATTTGAGTGCAATACTTTTTTTACTATCAGACAAAACTCTAGCAACCTGTTCTGACGTCTTTCCAAAATATGTTAGGGACATAAATTTTTCGCGCTTTTCTCTCTTGTATTGGGGATATATCATGTTGAATGTGTTGTTGCATATTTTTCGATTAATTAAACTCTCTATTGTTTTTATATCGAAGCCGTTGTTCTCTGCTATTAACATAATGGTGTAAAATTCTGATTTTCGGTCCATGTCCGATAAAGGCAAAGAAATCGCTCTGTGAATCATGGATTTGAAGGCTGCTATTTTTTGAGAATATGGGTGAAATGAATCTATGGGTATGACATTATCCGTGTACGATGGTTTTCTGAGAATATTAATTGATAAACGGTTATTATTCTCCCGGTTAATTGTTAGATCTAAGAAATTGATTTGACTATCGACTTCTGTTTCTACTTTGAACTTACTTTTAGGATGAATGTTATTCATGAAATACAGGGTTGTTAATTTATCTGATGTTCAATTTAACGAAAAAGAAACAGATCTTCCTTCCAAAGGTCCTAAATTTGTTCCTAATATACAGATTAACTCTTTAGAAACATTAGCCGTTGAATCCGAAATTTCAATGAGAACCTTAAATATTGGCAATTTTGAAAAGGAAAAATTGAGAGAATTTTAAAGAACCATAAAAATCAAACCAACTCGAAAGATAACATTTTAATCAAAATATCAAACGCAAAATTTCTGAAAATTCATTAATACTCACGTGAGCAGATAAGTCCAATGCTATAATTGTTATTCCAAAAGTACAATGTGAGGAAAAAATAGAAGATTTCATTAATAAAGAAGCGCTTACACTCGTTCATACAGAAACAACTTAGAGCAGCCGCTAATGATATGCAATCACTTTTTAGTAGCTTCGAGAGAAACAGATGGATTAAAATGAATCCTAGAATTCCTAGATTATATGGTCTCATTAAAACACATAAAGAAAATAACCCCATTCGTCCAGTGTTAGACTATTGGTATATGACAACCAATAGTCTAACACAAATACTTGCTAAGCAACTAAATACCAAATTCAAATCAATTGAATAGTATGTTTTCGAATTTACCTGAAACAGAATGTGTCCCCTTGATATCAAGTATTCTAGAGGCAAGAAATCTCAACGTGGTCTGTAAAGATGAGTAATTTCTCTGTTTGATTTATGCTTGACCCAAAATTATTTTCAGTTCAATGATAAGATATATTCACAAAATAATGGTTTAGCTATGGGTTCACCCCTCAGTCCCCTTCTATCTGAAATTTTTATGTCTAATTTGGAAAACACTAAAATTACGACGTCACCTTTGACGAAAAGGCATATTCTATTTTGGTACCGATATGTTGATGACATTTTAGCCTGTTTCATTAGAACGAATAGACAACTAGAAATCATCCTGAATATCATTAATAACATTCATCCTAAAATCAAGTTCAAAGTATAAACAGAAGTCGATAGTAAAATCAATTTCTTAGATCCAACAATTACCCGGGAGAATAATAACCGTTTATCAATTAATATCTTCAGAAAACAATCGTACAAGGATAATGTCATACCCATAGATTCATTTCACCCGTATTCTCAAAAAATAACAGCCTTCAAATCCATGATTCACAGAGCGATTTGTTGGTCTTTATCGGACATGGACCGAAAATCAGAATTTGACTCCATTATGTTAATAGCACAGAACAACGGCTTCGATATAAAAACAATAGAGAGTTTAATCAATCGAAAAATATGCAACAGCACATTCAACATGATATATCCCCAATCCAAGAGAGGAAAGCCCGAAAAACTTATGCCTCTTAACATAAATTAGGAAGACGTCAGAACAAGTTGCTAGAGTTTTGTCTGATAGTAAAAAAGTATTGCATTCAAACCAATTAGCAAATTGTCAGGCCTGCTTTTCAACACAAAAGATAAAACAGATAAATTCGAAAAATCAGGAGTATACCAATTAACATGTTCAGAGTGCAATTC
Organism: Cryptolaemus montrouzieri; assembly: GCA_013387265.2. NCBI lineage: Eukaryota > Metazoa > Arthropoda > Insecta > Coleoptera > Coccinellidae > Cryptolaemus > Cryptolaemus montrouzieri. Next base: position 32,172,136 of record JABFTP020000001.1, read on the forward strand.
CTTTTATATAGGTCAAACAGGACGCTCTTTCAAGGCTAGATACAAGGAACATTTCCGGTCATTCCTACATCAGAAATATAATTTAGCTTTAGCTACACATTGACTGAATGAATGTCATCCTTTTCCAGAACTTCAACAGCTAAAAATTATTCATTCCTGTGATAAATCTTATAAACTCAATTTCTTTGAATCGATGGAAATTTTCAAGGCATCTAGGGTAGAAAGGGTTAAGCTCCTTAACGACCATGTAGACTTAATTACCTACCAATCACTATTATTCAAGTTACTGTGACCTCTACTAGCATTTTATTGATGGTAATTCCTGTATTGTACATGCGTATTCAGTTTTCATTAGCTTGTTGATAATGGACGTATGTCCGAAACCGGTCCAACCAATGTAAAAATTTTGTCATACTCTACATCAATAAATTAGTGATAGTTAAAACATAGTAATTTGAATATGAATAAATAAATAATAGAAATATTATTCATTTGCATAGTCTTGTTTAGTTTTAGAGAATTCTCACATAATTTTGCTGGTAACAGAGAAATTGCAGAAAACTTTCATCTTTACGACATACCACTATCAGACCCACCAAAGCTGAACCGTCATTAGTTGTCAATTAGTTGAATTTTTTCAGAAGACATGAAATTTTTGAAATGGGAATTTCCATTTCTGTACAGGTGAACAGATTTCGACGTTTTAGTACTGCAGCTGTGTGAAATATTACGAATGAATTGAAATAGAACAATAATATCTTCTTAAGATTATATGTATTTCTTGTAGAAATCTACATCGTTTTGTTTACCATTTTAAAGTTGAGCTTGGTTCAGAAACTGATAATAAAATAGAGTGATAAAAATTCGGTAAACCTTCATTCGAAACCTGACATCCCATCAAGACGTTCCTGCAGGATCCCCTTCAGTCAGATATTTCCCACCTCCGCAACTGCGTGAAAATTCACGCTGAATCATGCGAATGAATTTAGATTGGAAGGCAGGGATGTTCGGAGACGCAGGGGACGCCAGAGCAGTCGACAACAACGCAGAAAAGAAAGCCTGTAGTCGGGTCGGGCATCGTAATAAAACACAAGGATTTAATTAAACTTATTCATCTCAGTAAAGTAGGAAGATGTACGTCGAGAAATTGCATTTAATTAAGATGTTGAAATTCTTTGCATTTTTGACGTAATTGAGTTTACGCCGTCTTTTATTCCAAATGGCTCAATTCGGGCACCGTCTTTCGTTGTGTTCTGAAATTACTACTCTGATTATTCCTTTTGTTCATCAGACGGAATTATATTATCCCGAGGCGTGCTATCAGAATCTGGGACTTGACCCAATTGATTATTCTGTAACACATTTTTCACTTTCATGAAAACAATTTGTTTGCCATATCGATAACTTAATTTGCGAATGACTTCCATAAGAAATTGTCACTATTTTTCACTATTTTCAACATGTCGTCTAGACATTTTGTCAGAAAAGTACCGGGAATTGATTATCAAAAAATCTGCTTAGAACGATTGTTGAAAGTTTTGTTGTTGCTATGTTGGCACAACTGTTTTCTATACTGACGCAGAGCTTGAACGCGATTTGTCATCTGGTTTGTTTACAGTGCGCGATTTTGTCAATTCTAACAAGTGTTTTTTGCGATTTTCACAATGGATAAAAATATCGAACAAAGAATTCGTCCTGAATTTTGTATTGCAAATGTGAGCCGAATCGATGAAAAGCTTATAGAAAGATTACCAAAAACACGTGCAAATGAGTGGTACAGCAGCGTTGCCACTCGACTTGTTCCAAAAGACCTGAATTTCCTGAATCGCGATCCGACCCCAGGTTCTTTTCCTTTGATTATCGCACTGTTGTGCACTCGAAATTCTTTCCGGAAGGTCAGACGGTAAATAAAAAATATTACCTGAGCGTTTCGGCGTTTGAGAGATGGTCCATAGAAATGTTACATGAGCTTTGCATTTTTCAGAGGACTCAATTTTATTTTTGGAACATGTGAGGGAGTGTCAATAGAAGATTAACCCCAAGTTTGTGGGGTTGCCGTCCTTGTCCCCGGCCGCCATCTTGGAAAAAGGGGTGCAAACACCTTTTTCGCGATATCTGGGAAACTATACGTCCTACAAAAATATGTAGGAACATAATTTGTAGCAAATTACTTTGCCTATAAATATGCTTTTATAATTGTCTGCCTTGAATTTGGAATTCAAAAGTTATTAGCAAAAAGTTTCATAAAAATTTTCTTCTTTGCTGTATAACTTTTTTTATACATTTTACAAAATTACCTCAGATCAATATTGTAAATGGTCTTCCGAGGAAAATTTTTCTATTAGATTTTCTTGAATTTCATTCATTTGAAACGCTTTTACAGCGATCCAAAGTTGACCGGGTCCGTCAATGCTCATGAGAATCCGGTCAAAACAAAACGTTTAGCTTAGTTTTATGATCCTTGTTTTTTCATTGTAAATACATTTCCAAAAATATTTGTTAAATCCCTATCCTATAGCTTTACTTATTCATTGCTAACGCTTTTTCCCGCAACCTATAAGGTTGAGTCTGTTATCGCTTTTTTTTTACGTTGTATCAGACATTACAGAGTTGTGGTTTGCGGGGATTTTAATATCGACTAGGATAGACCTTCATCTCGGATGAAAAGGTTTTGCGATGTTATGAGTTCTTATGTTTTGACTCCGAAGATTCTCGAGTAGACTTACAGGATGAATGATTACCATTTCGAACAGACAATATTCTTGTAAACTTCCCCTCTTTTTGTATTGGACAGGTGATACCTAGTGATTTTTCTTTTCATAACGCACAACTCTTGGAAATAGCGGACCCTCATGTGGAAGACAAAAGAAGAAGATGATTAAGAGAAAATTAAGAGTGAACTATTGAACACTGACTGGTCTTCGATGAAGAAATGCAAAGATCCAAATAAGGCATATGATAAGTTCCTCAGCACCTTGAGAACCGTTGTAGACAGAATTTGTGTTCGAAGAGAGGTCAAGGAGTGTGATTTCAGTTTGTAACAGTATCATGTTCGATCCTGTTGATGCATTGCAAGCAAACGAAATCATTCACTCGCTTAAAAATACGAACTCCACTGGAAATGACGAAATACCTACCAAATTGTTGAAGCATGTAGCGCAAGAAATATCTGAACCATTGGCATTCATGATAAATATATTCTTCACCTCTGCAATCTGGAAATTATTGGCTTATTACACTTTTAACTAATATTAGTAAGATATTTGATACGTACAAACTCCTCACCTAGTTTCAAAACGGTTTCATAAAGGGAAAGTCCACTAGTCGTGCTATTTATCAGGCTCTTGATAAGAGAATGAGAGCCATAAATGGGAGAGAGAGTACTGTTCTGCTGTGTCTCGACCTAAGTAAAGCATTCGATAGCGCGAAACATTTAATTTTGTTGGAAAAAATTACAAAGCCTGGGAATCAGAAGAACACCACATCAACACTTGAAATCATATTCGACAAGTAGAACGCAAGTTGTTGTTGAACAAGACCCAATTACTGATGAACTGTCAAGTCTTCGTGGATGGTGTTGAAGAGGGGGGTACCTCAGGGGTCAATTCTTGGACCATTCCTCTATATTATATACGTGAATGACCTACCTGAGAGTATACCTGAGAAACTGGTTCTATTTGCAGATGAAACATCCATTTTTGCTGTTAGATAACTGTGGAGAAATAAACTCGTAAGATATTCAAATCATTAGAAGGGTTTGAGCAATGGTTCACTGAACATGAACTCCAGTTGAATACTGGAAAGACGCAGATTATAAATTTCAATTATGGATAGAGTTCAAGAGCATAACATACACTAATGACAAACAAGCATCGCTTAAAACTTCTGAAAGTGTATGCTTTTTAAGCATAAACTTGGACCACATACTAAGTTGGAAATTTCATGTTGATGTCTTATGCAAGCATATGGCGAGCTATACTTATGCGATAAGGACTCTAGCATATTCAGTGAGTACTCATGCGGCTCTACTGGCATATCATTCATACGTGCAGGCCGAATTGAGATATAGGATTATATTCTGGGGGAATTCTCCAGAGATAGACAGAATTCTAGTTTTGCGGAAACGATGCCTTCGCAGTATTTTCAGGTTGCCTAACGATATGAGTTGTAGAAGTATATTTGTGGAAAAGTCAGTACTTACTGTTGTTTACCTTCACATTTATGAGAGTGTTCTATTTGTGGCTAGTAATCCTGATCCCTTTCAGTAATCGGGAACCAAGCATAAATATGGCACAAGAGGAAATCCCGAAACTGCACTTCGCCTACCTTCAGAAGAATGCTCAGAATATGGTGGTTGAAATATTCAATAAAATACCTTCCGAAGACGAAACTGAAGAGCAGATTTTTGGTTATTTAAAAGAAAGACCACTTTATACATTGGAGGAATTCTTTGAAGACTCATAGACATAATATCAGATGCATATATATTTTTAATGTGTTTTCGGTTTTATTCCCAGTTTACTTTTATAATTTCGTTGTTTGTTGATGCAAGTGATGTCATTTACCCTTACTGTACATTAATTCGTCAATTTTATTCTTACTATTAAGTATCACTGACTTTATCAAAATTAGAATTATATTGACATATTCAATACCCTACTGGGGTCAATAATGAACTGATAAAGAATATTATTATCCCTAGTAGGCCGACCCCACAGATATCTTATCGATGATATAATCATATTTTCAATTTGTTATTAGCTAGCTATTCTATTCTACTTTTCTTCGATAACCCAGGCTGTGGCTCAGAATGTAATTCAACGTCGAATGTGAAAGTTTGGGGAATGACAGGAGTTAAAATTGGAGTCATAGTTGGAAGTTCATCTTCGAATTCATTTTCTTCCATTGACTTTGGTATTTCCATGATGTGGCAGCATGTTTCGCAAGAACAATAGAGGCATACTGTAGAGCATTTGAAGCCTGCTTTTCTGCAGCCACACATGCTTCCACGATTTCCTTTTCATCAGCAGTAAATTAATTTCATGAGATCGGGGGTGCTGGAGGCTTTGAAGCTTGTATTGTCATCCAAATGTTTGAATGCTTTTTCCAGCCCTAATCTTCAGAATTTTGATATCTTACGAGCCACGACTGGACCTTGTGAAATACTCGGAGACTGTGAAAAAGAGCTTTATCTTGTGTGGGAGGCGGAGATAAACTAAATAAATTTTTAATCACTGTGTTGACAAATTCTTTGCATCGTATGCCGTCTTAAGAGACGTCTTTATTGCCGCCGTATAAATTTACGAAAAAACGTTCGACAACAAGAGTGAGCAGAGATGAATTGATATTCTCACTCAGGAATAGGGCGGTACCACCAGCTGATTCAGGATGTTTCCCCATAATTTTTATAAATTTTAGTTTACCCATATTATAGGCTACTGATGTTGTATCACATCCTGAGAAAGTATGAAGAAACAGCAAATTCTGTGCTATAAGATCTCCATACATAAAACTTCAAGGGCTATCTATATAACTGACCAGGTGTGAGCCCTTTGGAAGGTTTTGAAAAGTGAATGTTGGCTGTCTTCTACCTAATGCCGTAAGCAAACAAAAATGTCAATGTTGTCTGTCACAATAATCACAGAATCATGAGATTGGGTTAGATTAAACGCAGCAGAGACGATGATTGAATCTGCATCTGATTCAGCTTGGTCGATAGAGAAATCCACCACTGAAAGAGCAATTTTGAGAAGATCTATCAAGTAAGATTTTTTTCGTTCATTACCAAGAAACTTTTCTTGAGATATTGTCGGTATGGTACTCTTATCATACTTAATTTCTGTACATTGATACTTTTTCGTGCGACGCAAACGTTCCCACGACTTTGTTCCTGCGATATCAGGATTTTCGGAACCTTTTGTATCTGCAAAATTCTCGAAAATGTACGCTCCTCTTAGAAATTACTATAAGAAGCAATAATTTGGTAAGTTCTGTAGTAAGAAAAAAAGGTTAGCAATGAATAAGTAGAGTTTTAGGTAAAGATTTAACAAACGTTTTTGAGAATGTATTTACAATAAAAAGAGATCATAAAACTAAGTTAAACATGTTTTGACCGGATTCACATGAGCATTGACCAACCCGGTCAATTTTGGAGCGGAGTAACGACGTTTTAAATGAATGAAATTTAGAAAAATTAATGAGAAAAATTTTCCTCAAAAGACCATCTACAAGATTACTCTGAAGTAATTTTTTTGTAAAATGTTTAAGAAAAGTTATAGAGCAAGAAAGAAAATTTTAATAGAAATTTTCCCACTTTTTTGCTTATAACTTCTCTAATTTTTAATTTAAGGCAGAAAGTTAAATAGACATATTTATAGGCAAAAAAGGTGTTTGCACTTCTTTTTCTAAGATGGCGGCTGGGGGACAAGGGCGGCAACCCCACATTTGGGATTGAGCTTCTATGAAAATTTGCACCACGATAATGCATCTCACAAGACTATCGTTATGAATGAATTTTAGGCCAAGAACATAATAAATAGCATATGGCTACGGCCGACATTTTTCTTTTTTCAAAACTCAAACTACCACTTCGAGGTTTTGAATCATCAGAGATCGCGATGAGAACTGAGGTCGATTAAGGAAAAAGCGTTTGGAAAATGTTGTGATGATTGGATTAATCGTTAGCGTTAATGTATTATTACAGAAGGGGCCTATTTTGAAGGCCATACAATAAATTTGGATGAAGAATAAATATTTCCCGGTACTTTTTGTCGACAGAATGTATTGTAATCATTCCATTCAACAGTCCACTGTAACTAAATTGACTCAAATTGTGTTTTATATTGAAATAAATTTTTCGTTTCAGGGTTCTCCCATCTCAAAAATTCCTTCAGTTCCTCAGGACCAGGTTCGTGTTTAGCAGGTGAGAAAAATATTATTTATAAAGAATTATTGCAAATGTTGCATATATGAAAAATGTTTCTGGACTGCATGTCTTGATGAGAATTTCTAACCCTGCTTTTCGAACGTTAGAAGACGAATGTGTTTGGTATTATATATAGAATTCTCGCTTAATACTTCGTGAAACATAATGAATATCTGATTAATTAAAACACTCGACAAAGATTTCACAAACCCGAACAAAACTTCATCCCAGGAACAAAACGACTTGATGATATTTGATCGAGCAGGTAAAAGTACGTTAGAATTATTTATTTTCCAGCTCAAAACAGTTTTATTGTTGACCAGTGATATTATTAACTATTTTGCTGCTTTATAAATTAATTGATTCATGAATCTTCATAATCAATGCTTTCTTTAAGATAATATGGATTTTCATCCAACAGTCTCATCCATTCAATACTTGAATGACATTGCCATCGGCGCCCTCTATCGCGCAGAACGTAAAACTAAATGCTTCGTAGAAGCCCACATGATACAATCTTTTCATGTCATTTAAGTTGCGTGTAATGTCAACAATGAAATTTAAAATTTAAAGTGATGAGTACATCTAATGTACAGTAAAAAGTTAATTGAATTTTAACACTTGTTCTCGACGCGCAATTTGCATAATTCATCATTTGAAAGAGTTTATAGAATTACTCTGCGCCCCTCCGTACGTTTCTGAGGTTATCGACTGGTAGGGGGATGAGTTCAGGATGAAATGATCAGGGTCGGATCTCCAAACAATGTCTGAATTTTGGAAAGAAGCATCTTATAATCATGAATCAAAATTTCTGGCTCAAGAATTACTGAAAGCGGACGAAGAATTCTCTAATACGTCAAATATTACTCTTGTGGGTTGGGGCTTTCTTGAGCGATAAAGAGTTTTGCATCACAATTTCAGACAAGTCATCTTCTTATAGAAATGTTTCAAGTCGCTTGCCGCAAGGATCGGTTTCGATTCTGTGTTGTTTCTAATATATACAGATGATCCGCCAATGATACTGAAATCTAACTGCTCACGATTCGCTGACGACACAAAAAACTTCAACGAGGATCTGGGTGCTGTGGGAAAGTGGTGTCATGACTGGCTGCTACCTCTAATTATTCAAAGGTGTATTGTACTTCATATTAAAACAAACAACCCCAACCACCTATACACAATCGAAGGGCACCAGATCACTCAGAAAAGTCACACCAAAGATCTTGGTATTATCGAGTCTGATGACCTAAGTTGGAACAGACACATTCAGGAAGTCACCTTTAAAGCCAAAAAAATGATTCATTTGGCGTCTACATCATTGTACCACTGTGATGCACTTGTGGCAAATTTAAACGACCTACCTGCGCCCCATTCTCGAATTTGTGGGACCAGTATGGTGCCCGAATCCACGAGATGTCGCGGAATTTCTTGGGGGTTTTTAACGCCGAGCGACCCGCATTCCTTATGGTAGGAAAGGCCAAGTTATGAAGAGCGTCTAAAGTCGAACAAGAGGCGACTATATTCGGACAAACAGCACTTCATGGCCCTTTTGATGTGCGTTAAATTCTAATTTAAGGGTCATAACCTCAAACTCCTCAAAAAGAAGTTCAAGATCATCTACTGGCGGAATTTTTGGTTCATTACAGTGTTCACAGCAAGGAATGCCTTGCCCCTGGAAGTTGTAAATGCAATTCAAGAACAGATTCGACCCTTGGAAGAATAGTGAAGCTTGAGTGAACTTCCCTTTATCTTTCTTTCCTTACGTATTTCATCTTTGCAGTATTCTTATTCACTGTGCTCTATTCACTACGTTTGTACCTGTTGACAACTGGTTCAGTTTAAAAGTATGTTTCATTGAGTCGTTAGAGGCCTCGGCCTCAAATCTTATTCAAATATTATAATAACCATAATTATGATCATAATAATATGGTTCATATGAAATTTGGAATTGAAAAATGTAAGACCCTGAACATTAACTTTGACTTTCCAGTCATAGATGGTGAAACTGAACTTCCAAATGGTGACATTATACAGTGTATAAGGGATGGCGAAACTTTCAAATATCTGGGATACCAACAAGCCAGATTGCTAGACCAAAAACAGTCAGGAGAAGATTCGTTCAAAATACAATCAGCGTTTGCAGACTGTGCAATGTTGAACTCGGGGAATGTAGTCAAGGCAATTAACACCTACGCCATTCCAGTGTTGCTTTACTCATTTGAAATAATCAGATGGACTAAGACAGAACTGGATGATATTCGAAGGCAGACCCGAACGATGCTGACAAAGTACAACAATCATCATCCAAAATCGTCTGTGATGAGAACAACTTATTATTATCAATGGATGTTGTCAATTTACACACCGAACATATTAAAAATCTCAGAGAATTCTTCTATGCAAAAGCTCGCACTTCTGACCTCCATAGAATGGTATCGCTGGCTGATGAGGAATATACACCTTTGAATCTTACTACCAGGGATGACCTTCTGAATCTACCGTTCCTATCTGATACTGAAAAACAAGAGCAATGGTCAAGAAAGGATTTGCATGGACGACATCACCATGAGATCAATCAACCACACATCGACAAAGATGCCTCCAACAAATGGTTGATGAAAGGAGAATTATTCGCGGAAACAGAAGGATTCCTTATGGCCATCCAAGACCAAGACATCGCTAAAAACAACTATAAAAAATTCATAATTGAGGACGGAACATTACAAACAGATAAGTGCAGAAAATGCCATATAAGATCGGAGACTATAAGCAAATTACGTCCGGATGCGAACAACTGGCCAATACGGACTATCTTCATAGGCATAATCAAGTATGTAACATTATCCACCAGAAACTTGCACACAAGTACGGACTTCTGAATGCTTCCCAGCCATATTACAAGTATCAACCGGCGCCCGTATTGGAAAATGACTCTATCAGATTGTACTACGATAGGCCTGTTATCACTGACAGAATGGTGACGAATAATAGGCCGGACATAGAGGTGTACGATAAGAGAGCCAGAACAGCAATGCTGGTGAATGTCGCCATACCGAATAATAACAACGTGCTGAACAAGATCCAGGAGAAAAAGTCCAAATACACAGACATTTCTGTTGAGATAAAGCAGATGTGGCACCTCGATAAAATGAATATCATTCCTGTCATCTTTTCTTCGACTGGGTTGATACCCAAAAGTTTGCACGCTTGCCTTAAAAAATTAGAATTGCTCAAGAATACATATATAGCAAAAAGCTGTAATTCTCAATACATCTATCTACAGCTGAGATAGTGCACAAGTCCACGATAATGAATAATAATAATGAAAATTATCTAAAATTCATCGCCCAAGACGCATCTGTAGCGACAGACACAGGTAGAAACGGATGCCAGACTTCGGAGACGATACAACACATAACAAGAGTATGTCAGATGTTCGCGTCAACAGAATATAAGGCGATGGCCAAAGTCGTGCACCAAGAATTGGCACAAAATCATAAACTCACGCAAGCAACTAATGTCCCATAATACAAATACATTAAAGTGCCAAATCTAGAAAATGAAAGCTATAAACTGTACTGGGACCGTACAGTTCTCACCGATCATCGAGTCGCACAGAATAGACTTGACTCATACTTATAAATTAATTTGTTGAGTTTTTTGTCCGAAATTCATTCACAATGATAGCCTTATGAGATGGTGCATTTTCGTGGTGCAGAATCCATGAGTCTTCATACCACAACTGTGGCCTTTCTCGACGAATCACCTAACCGATCTAACCAAACGTCGCAGGTAATATTCTTTGTTATCCGTCTGACCTTCTGGTAAATATTCCGAGTGCTCAACACCGCGATATTCAAAGAAAAAAGACAACATTACCTTGTCTTTTGATCAACCTTGACGTGGTTTTTTCGGTTTCAGTTCAGTTGGAAGGCGCCTTTCCGAAGCTTGTTTACCGGTTTGCATGCCAAACTTATAAACCTTTATCTCCTAACTATTTACAATGCGTTTTACGAATGTGGGGTTATTTTAGATTGACTCCTTCTAGCACGTCCTCAGCAACTTTTAGGCGGTTCAATTTTCGACGAATGTTTAGGTCATTTGGAACTAGTCGAGTGGCAACGGGTTTCATGCTCAAACAATTGTTTAAAATGGTACAAATTGATTCGTGAGACACGAAAAGTTCATTGCATATCTCTTTCGAACTTAAATAACGATTTTCAATTACTATTTTCATCATTTTGGCGATGTTAAATTCAGTTGAAGAAGCGAGGCAAATCCTCCACCACATTTCGGCAGCTGTTAAATTCATTTTACCACTCATATGCGCGTTTATAATAATTTCGATTCATCATAAGCCTTCTGTAACATTTTCAGCCATAAGGCACGCAAAATTCCATTTGCAATACAAAATTTGAGACAAATTATTTGTTCGATGTTTTTATCCATTGTAAAAATTGCAAAACACACTAGTGAGAACTGACAAAATCGAACAAAGTGGACGATAAGTTACGTTCAAACTCCGCGTCAGTATAGAGAACTGTGCCAACTTAGCAACAACAAAGTTTTTTTTCTCTGGCATTGTTAGTAAATTTTTTTTCTTTATTGAAAATAAAACATGCTCTTTACATTACCATCTCGTATGTTTACTTAACTTAGCTAAAATACTTTACTGGGATATTGGAAAAAGCTAGTCTCGTTTATAATTTTTATGTTCCCTCCTGTTCAAATTCAGAGTTTTTATCGCAATATTCCTCACATGAACCTTTGCGTTCATTCGGCTGCATACAATATGAGAACATTTTGAAAAATATTTACCTACCTTCTTTCATTTCATCGTACTTTTCACTTATTTACGGTCGTAAATGAGACAGTCCTTGCAAAATGCGTTGCATTGTAGCGACAAGCTACATGTAATCACTAAACCTCTTTGTACAATTACCCACAAAAAATAAGGGTTAAATATAAGCTCAAAGCTATACACTGTGTGTCAATTAAAATAGATAATTGCAAGTTTTACTGATTTTATTTCGGAGGAAATATGTCTGCTGCAATATTTTTTGTGATTCAGATCATTGTCTCTTATTTATTCAAATGGCAGAAGAGACAATTACTAACCAAAAAAAAAGACAAATTACCTAATGTTGATGGGAGTACAATAAGAAGAATTGATTATAATTTAAAAACACTGAGCCTCTCACGATCACCTCTTAATAGTAAGTTCAGAAAAATAGAGAGAAACTTGGTATTTCTGCCGCTTTATATCTTCGACTTTTTTTTTCTTTCATTCGAATGAAAAAAGAGAGAATAATACTGGGTGATTCACCAGTAGCGCGGTGGTCTGTAGCTCGTACACTCCTGAAGGTTTTATTTTTGTTCGAACGGTACTATATTAAGAAAGTAAGAATCCACTTCAGCAATATATTTTGCAGTAAGCAGGGTGTCCCAATTTTGTATAAAAAAATCTTGGGAGGTTTTTTCAGATTGGAAGACTTGTTGAAGATTCAAGAGCGTCCTAAACTCTGCTATAGTGTCTTTAAATAATAAGTTTTTTTGGTGAGTAGTTTCGTCACATATTTTTTTCCGTAAAAATTCATGAAAATGGGCTCTCAGATCATAGCATGCTCCTTCGGCCAGAGAGGATGAATACTTTTTTCCTTTCGTTTTCTTATTGCCCTAGGATAGCTTCATTGATGAAAAAATATAGCACAATATTTTATGCGTTGAAATGAATGATAAAATACAGGATGTTCCATTTGAAAAAAAATTTTTTTGAGTTACTCCTGTATAAAATGAGGATAATCTATTTCAATTCATCAATAAAGCTATCCTTGGGCAATAAGAAAACGATAGGAAAAAAGTATTCATCCTCTCTGGCCGAAGGAGTATGCGATGATGTGAGAGCCTGTTTTTATGAATTTTACAGAAAATAAAATTGTGACGAAGCTACTCACCAAAAAAACTTATTACTTAAAGACATTATAGCGGAGTTAAGGCCGCTCCTGAATCTTGAACAAAAAAGTGGTCTTCCAATCTGAAAAAAACACCCAAGATTTTTTTTATAGAAAATTGGGACACCCTGCTTACTGCAAAATATATTGCTGAAGTAGATTCTTACTTTCTAAATATAATACCTCGAAGTGATAATTTGAGTTTTGGAAAAAGAAAAAAGTCAGCAGGAGCCATATCAGGTGAATACGGTGGTTGTTCGATGGTATTTGTTTAGTTTTTGGCCAGAAATTCATTCACAATGATAGCCTTGTGAGATGGTACATTATCGTGGTCCAAAATTCATGAGTTTCTTCCCACAAATCTGGCCTTCTTTGACAGATTTACTCTCTCAAATGCTGTATAGCGCACAAGTAATATTCTTGTTCTACCGTCTGACCTTCTGGCAAGAATTTCGAGTGCAAACACCGCTATAATCAAAGAAAACAATCAACATTACTTTGATCTTTGATTGACTTTGATGTGGTTTTTTCGATTTAGGTTTAGTTCCAAGGCGCCATTCCGAAAAATGTAGACTGGTTAGCCTGTCAAACTCATAAACCCATGCCTCAACACCAGTCACAATGCGTTTTATAAATGTGGGGTCGGAATTGACAGGTTCTAGCATGTTTTCAGCCGCCTTCACGCGATTCAATTTTTGAAGAAAAGTCTTTTGGAACTAGTCGAGTGGAAACGCGTTTAATGGTATAAATTGATTCGTGAGACACAGAAAGTTCATTGATTATCTCTCTCACACTTGAATTACGATTTTCCTTCACTTTATCGATAGTTACTTTAGTTGAAGATAGCCGACCAGAGCGAGGCAAATCATCCATCACATCCCGGCCACTGCTAGGATCACTGAATTTCTTGAAAAACATAACCTACTCGCATGGAGTCAACAAGGGTATGTAAGACGAAAGTCGACTGAGACAGCATGTACTCATGTCTTTAATTATATCAGTTCGGAGTTAGATGAGAAAAAATCTATTGTTGCGATATTTTTCGATTTGTGTCTTGCATTTGATATAGTAACGAAGCCTATATTATCCAGTAAGCTATACAATATTGGAATTAGAAATAATATATTAAGTTGGTTAGTTTCGTTTATTAGTGACAGAAAATTTATAGTCAAGGTTGGTTCTTCAAAGTCTGAATCTTTCAATTTGAATAATGGTGTTCCGTAGGGCTCGATTCTCGGACCACTTCTGTTTTTGATTTATGTGAACGATTTGATTTCTCACATGAAAATGTTTTTCGTCACTCAGTTGCTTGCTTGCTTGCTCTCATCTATTAACAATGTGCTCGGGAACTTAGCCCATTTACACAGCTGGACCTACAGTTTATAGTGGATTCCGAACCACTCTCCTAGACCGTGCAATGATAACTGCCACCACAAGGATTACAGGTTATCTGGGGGTCGGAAGTTCATGTCCTCTTTATGCGACTCTTTCAAATTCAGCACTTTTTTATTCGAGAACAACATCCATAACCTGACCCCGGATTCAAACCAGGAACCTCGACTAAGCAGTTCCAATATGCTTGCGCACTAACCGTGCAGCTACCGAGGCGGTTCGTCGTCACTCAGTTTGCTGATGATTCCTCTGTGGTGTCATGATCGACTCTTGAGGAACTCATTGAGCGTGTGAAGGAAGCACTTCAACTGTTCTTCGGTTGGTGTAGTTTGAACGAGTTGATAGTAAATGAAGGAAAGACGGTATTGATGAACTTTTATTTGAAGCGATATAAAGCGTCTAAGATTTGTTTTGATGTCGGCGGAGCAAAGGTTTCTGCTTCGCGCGAGGTTAAGTTTCTTGGTTTGCAGCTAGTGAGACACAAGCTCAGTAGAGCCTATTTCGCATTAATGACCCTGAGGAAAAAGTCTTGATTTCACTTCTCTTTTGAGCGTGTATTATACCCTTGAATACTCACATATGCAGTATAATATTTTAGTTTGGGGTCAGGTAACCAACGTTGATAATGTTTTTCTTATTCAAAAGAGAATTGTCATGATTCTCTTCGGTGCTAAATACAGGAATTCATGTAGGCCACTTCTCATTAAACATACCATGTATTTATCTCTACAAATCTCTGTGTATACGAAACGTCTGCACGTGGGAATGCCAACGTCATCTAGTTATCATAGATATGAGACCAGATATGGATCTCTAATAAGGCTGGAAAGACACTCTACTTCTTTTCACGAGAGATCACCTATTTATTCGGCAACAGTTCTTTATAATAGATTGCCCAAAAAAGTTAAAAAATTGGGTGAAGTTGAATTTGGAAGAAGAATTAAACAATTTTTGTTGAATAAGGCCTATTATTCTGTGATTGAATATATTGAAGACCCCATTACATATAGAAATATGTGAATAATCGTTGATGATTTGTTTGTAACGTTGCTTGTCATTGTGCTGTATTTGATATCTATTTCATTGTCCATTATATTTTGAAGATTTATATCTACTGAATCGTAATCGACTTCATTGTTTCACATTGCAAAATAAATTATTATTGTTATTATACCACTCATATGCAGTTGCTCTATTCTGTGACACTTTCAGCGATTCGGCACACGAAATTTCATTTGCAATCCAAAACTTGAGACAAATTCTCTGTTCGTTATTTTATGCATTGTAAAAATCACAAAATACATTCATGAGAAATAACAAAATCGAGCACTGTAAACAAACTGAATGACAGATCGCGTTCAAACTGCGCGTCAGTATAGAAAACAGTTGTACCAACTTAGCAGCAACAAAAATTGTTTAAACAGATTCTTTGAATAATCAATTTACGGTATTTTTCGGCAGAATGTATATTTCTCAGTAATAATTAGTGGATAACTCACATAGTTTACAGATCCTAGTACGTCCCTTCGTGCCCAAAACACAGAAGTATAATTCGATAAATGCTGGTTCTAATACAAATAATTGTTACTTGTAGCGAACCACTGCTTCTCATATTTGGTAAATGGAGCGTAAAATATACACAACGGGACCCTCTTATGAATAAAACGGATCGTTTGATACATGTAGTTCGGATAATATCTAATTAAATTACCTACTAATGCACTTTAGTACACTAACGGCTGTTTTATCCATTAATCATTATGATTTTTAGGGGAATTTGTTGGGCTATTTGTGAAAGTATTTCCGAATATGATTATGGCGAAATTTGTTAAATACTAGCAGCTATTTCATTTTGAAAACACTTAAACTCCATACGGTTTAATCAAACTACACAAAGAGGTAACCCTGCCAGGCCAGTTGTATCATCAAAGGAAAGATCTAATGCTTTTTTGCGAAGTGAGATGGATTTTTATGAATTTTGGCCATTTTCAGCACTTACTATGATCGCTCCCTTTATATTATGTTTGCATCAAATACATAAAATTGACCAATTTTTCTCACAAAAACTGTGGCAGATACGGAACAAGCGCATGAAGTAAAAAAGATTAAGAATTAATTGAAAATTTGTGAAAAAACTCTTTCAATTACCAAGGGCGTACTGAAAAAAAGTGGTAAGGGTAGAACGAACACTTGACCTCTGAAACAGTACCACCCTCCTTGTAGATTTCATAATATTTTCTGCGATGTTTCAAAATTCAAACAACCACTTCGAGCTACCCGTTCTGAATCGATAGAAGACATAAAAGTGAATTCGCGGTGAGAACTGTAGTCGATTCCATGATTGGAAAACTGTTTCGATTATTGGATTATTCGTTGACGTAAATGTATTATTTCGAACGGGCCGTACTTTGAAGGCGATACAATAAATTTGGTTAAAAAAACGGTACTTAATTGACAAAATGTATATGTATTCTGCTGAAAGAAAGGACTAATATTATTATTATTATTATCATCGTATATTAGTTACTTGTTGCTTTTCAATAATCGAAAAATTGTAGCGCTTGGTATTTGAAATATCGATTAGTGAAGTTTCAGGTGGATGTTAAGATGTTTTAAATCATCGCCATACTACGAACTTCAGCAAATTATGCTGACTTATCTACGTCAATTTGTCAAATCTATATCTCGTTCTCCGGTAATTGATTATTTGTTGAAGTGCTACTACAACTTCCTCAGTTCCTCAGTGACAATTAGAGTTTCTCTCTGATAACTTGATAATATTATAATTGGAGTTTAGCCTCAAGCGTTCCTTCCCCTCCAAGGCATTCCCAACTGAGCGTTTTAAGAAACTCTCCTTCCATTTACAAAGAATCAGTGGAACGAAAATTTTCCGATGTGGAAAAAATAAAAAAGGGAAAATCTTTTTATAACGTAATTACTGAACTTCCACAAGCGCAAAGCATACCTAATCGAGTGGAAATATATAATGGGTAGACAAATTGGACATTATATTATTCTTTCGTATTTCTTTTTCGTTCTAATTCGTTGAGTTTATACTTTGGTAATAGGATTCAAGAATTTGCCTCCTAAACGTCTTTCATCTCAGGTTGGATAGGCATCGAGATTGTTCGAGTAAAAGATTTTGTAAATGTACATATCAAATTCCTTTCTTTGTGTGCTTTTAATGAGGGGGTGTCGTGGGATCAAAATAGTACAAATTCATTATATTTCAATAGTATAGACAATGGATACCATTCATTGGGAATGAAAGGGGCTTTTAAAACACTTCTTCAGGAATTTCTTTGGCACCAGTCCGACAATACAAAAACGAAATTGATATTAACAACGCAAATAATAATTTAACATTGCAGATTCTTGATGTAAATAAATTTCAAATTATAAATGTACCGAAAATTGCTCAATGAAACACAAAATATTTATTTTTCATCAAAATTTTTGTAACGCCTTCGAAGTAGGCCGCTTCCAAAATAATAGATTTATGCCAACGAATAATCCAATCATCAAAACATTTTTCGAATGATTTTTCCGGAATTGACTCGCCACGAATTCTCTTTTATGTCTGGTATCTATTCAAAACGGTTACTTCGAAGTGGCCGGAACCATATTAGGTGAATACGATGGTTGTTCGATGCTATTTGTTGAGTTTTTGGTCAAAAATTCATTCACAATGGTGCCTTCTGACATGATGCATTATCGTATCGCAAAATCCATTAGTTTTCTCTCTACAAATCTTTTTCTTATCAAATGGTAACATATCCCACAGGAAATGAAATTCAGAGTCCAAGAATACTTATCGCAGATTCCCAATAATCTCGCAATCTACACGGATGGTTCTAAACAAGAAAACAGAGTAGGATGTGCATTTACGTTGAACAATTCCCATATGAAATACAAACTCCCTCCTACGATCAGTATATACAGGGATATCCACCGGGACCGTTCGTTAGAAACTTTTTAAGTTCCAATTACAATATCAAGCTGAAATTTATATGCGGTCATAACTAGCGATTACCAATTGGAGTGAAATATTTTCGAAGTGATACCATTTCCGGTTATACCGGAAGGGGGTCATCACTTTGTTATTTCAAATGGCAATCTACCTATTTTATTATACATCTAGAACCGACATTTGAGCAAGGCATAAAATACCCAAGCTGTTGGCACTTATCTGTCGAAACTCTTGACAGATTTAATCATTTTTGTTATAAACTGGATTTTTGAGGAACATTTAAAAAAATTGTAGCTCTTAGATCTCTTGCACTACAGACACAGTTTTTGCTTGGGTGGATAGAAGAAGGATCAAGGAATTATTTCAGCAATCTACACTTGTCAAATGTTCATTGCGTTGTTTTGTATGATTTTTTCAATTTGCCTTTTTCCAACAGCAATAAATCAATTTTTTCAAATTGCACGTGACAATTTTTATATCGCCATCAGATGAAGCGTCAAATTCCAGATGGAATTGTATAAGCATGTACTTTACCCATCTCTTATAGTTCCGAAATAATTTGGGAATATATTGAATTTTGATGATTTTGCAAGAACTAACATATTTGAAATATTTGAATCAAGTAGCTGAACTGGCTACGCTCACCTGACAGGTGCCTAAAATTAATGTACTTGTTATTTCGTTCATTCGAATTTGATATTTCAACAAGAATTGTCGTTATTTCAGATTGAAAATTTCCAAAAAATACAACACATTTGGAATAAAACCACTGGTTATTCAAACGAAAATATATTTAATATTTTTTTAATTCATTTTAGAATGTCAAAAAGTAGTGGGTAGAAATTGGAGGCAATGCAAAACCAATATCCAAATTTACCGTCTATGAGTAAAATAAAATTTCGAAGCATTAGAAGCTATTTTCTACCATTCGGATGAATAAAGATTGTAGGAACTAAGCGAAAACCAATCATCGAAGATAATTACATTAATACTAATAAATGATAGCAAACATCATAGGAGAAAACTAATTTACGATCTGAATAAATGTTCAATATGGGCCCCATTTTGCTCGATACACTTGACAGCTCGTATACGAACATGATGAGTTGCCCTCCTAGTTTCCTCAAGATCAATCTAACGAAAAGCATTATGAATGCGCTCTAGTAACTCTTCTTTACTAAATCCTCTCTTTTCAAAAGAATATATATATATATATATATATATATATATATATATATATATATATATATACAGGAATAAGATACACTTATTTCTTGATTTTGCCCCATAAATGAAAATCAAGGGACGTCAGGTCCGGAGAACGCGGAGGCCATAAATTTGGTCCGTGATTATCCCACCATCTATCCTCGAACATTTCTGTTAGCTGCCGATCTACAGCTCGTGTTTTATGTGCTGGTGCACCATTCATTTGGTAATAGCAATCCCTCAGAATGTTAAGGGGTAATCCATCTGAAAAATTTGCTAATGTTCCTCTCAAAATTTCCAGGTATTTTTGTCCATTAAGATTTTCCTCATAAATGTGATAAGCTAACAAATCATTCATTGAAATAGCAAAAACGTTCACACTGAATTTATTTTGGAAATCAATAACCTCGATGAAATGTGGATTTTCTGTGGCCCAAAAATGTCGATTTCTCCTGTTGGTTATTCCACTTTCATTGAACTTGGCTTCATCAGACCATATAATTTTTTGCAGAATTGTCTCATCTTCTTGAAGCCGAATTAATAAATTTTCACAGAAATGTATCCGCTTTGGAAGGTCAGTTTCAATTTTTGTAGTCTGATAAAAGAATACGGGTGCGTGTTATGTTTCTTAAGGATCCTTTGAATGGAAGTATAACTCAATCCAATATCCATTGATGCTGACTTAATGGACGCATGTGGATTGGCACGAAAATACGCTAGCGTATTAATTTGATTGTCGTCGTCCTCGAGAATTGGTTTTCTTCTACTTTCTATGTATTTTGTTCCTCCAAATTGCAGAAAATTGCTTCTAATCCTTCGAAATTTTGTTTTACTCATAGGCGCCGAATTTGGAAATTGTTTATTGAATTGCCTGCAAGTTCTATCCAACACTTTTTGACATTCACCATGAATTAAAAAGAGATTAAACATATCCTCGTTTGAATAATCAGCCATTTTATTATCATCTGGTGATTTTCAAAAATTTTCACTTCAAATTACCAATAATTTCGGAACTATAAGAGATGGGTATAGTATATGCTGATACAATTCCATCTGAAATTTGACGCTTCATCTGATGGCGATATAAAAATTGGCACGTGCCATTTGAAAAAATTGAGTTATTGCTGTTTGAAAAAGGCCAAATTGAAATAATCATACAAAACAACGCAATAAACATTTGACATGTGTAGACTGCTAAAATTCCTTGATCCTTCTTCTGTCCACCCAAGCAAAAATTGTGTCTGTAGTGTAAAAGATCTACGAGCTACAATTTTTGTAAATGTTAAAATCGAGTTTATAACAAAAATAATTGAATCTGTCAAAAGTTTTGACTGATAAGTGCCAAGAACTTGGGTTTTTTATGCCTTGCTCAAATGTCGGTTCTAGATGTATAAAAAAAGGTAGATTGCCATTTGAAATAACAAAGTGATGACCAACTTCCGGTAGAACCGGAAATGGTATCACTTGGAAAATATTTCACTTCAATTGGAAATCGCTAGTTATGGCCGCGTATAAAATTTCAGCTTGATATTGTAATTGGAACTCAAAAAGTTTTTAACTGACGCTGCCGGTGGATATCGCTGTATACTGCTGAATTGATAGCCTTACTCAAAGCAGTAGAGCAAATAGAATCCTTGGAGATCTACAATAAACATTGTGTAATATGTTCAGACTCACTATCAGCGCTCAATTCTATAAGGAAAAAATCGCAAAAGAACCCAATAATCTGATCACAGCAGGAAAAATAATAAATTTCCTATGGATACCATCACATTCAGGCGTGACAGGGTATGAGATAGCCACCAACATGGAACAAATCACTGATTTTATTCAACTTAGCTACGATATGCTTGCCCATCACCTGAAAACATATACCACCAACATGGAACAAATCACTGATTTTATTCAACTTAGCTACGATATGCTTGCCCATCACCTGAAAACATATACGAACAATGACAAAATAATTGGGTAGAACAAACAGGAAAACTGAGAGAAATTGTTGAACGTTCGTAAGATTTAAAATGTGCTAAAAGAAAACGTGGGTAATAACCTCGAAAATGCGCTATTTTTCCACTTTCATTGAACTGACTGGTTCTCATCTTCTTGAAGCCGAATTAATTATTTTTTTCAGTTTCAGAAGTTGAAACTAATTCAACTCAATCCAAAAAATGCTGACTTAATTTAGACTCTAAGGCTCTTCTAGTTTTGGACAATGTACCAGGTCATCCTCGCGAACTTGAAACTCTGCATCCAAATGAAAAAGTGATATTTTTACCTTCCAACACGACATCTTTGCTTTAACCTAAGGACCAACGATTAATCCAGGCCTTTGAACTCTGTTAGATTAGACCAGCTATACTCTAATTGTGTTTCGCGATACCCCTGTAGGGGTTCCGCAAGAATTAAAAAAAAAAATCAACCACCTCACTCTGGTCGAACGTTTTGACTCTGCCCGCCGCGCGTATACTTGTGAGCGCGCAGTCCCTTTGATAAAAGCCGCCTCTGTATTAGACGCTCTAGTTGTGAACAAGCGACTTTCGGCTCTAAATTCAATACATAAATTCGAGATTGTTTACAACGCATTGTTTGTATTTCTAGTTTTATTTTTTATTTTATTTATTTTTTATATTTTTGAGAATGTTCGAGATCGAGTCTAGGACTATATATAAAAGCGGCGATCGCGCGTCGCGCCTCTTCATTCAGTTGACGATTAGCGTTCGGAGCGATCAGTTCCTACCTACCTACTTACAAGATCCTAGCGAATTGCGGAGTTTAAACGTGATATGAAACTAGTATTCATTGTTCTGCTGCCTGTTGTATTCTGATTGTATCAGTTTTGTACATTTCTTCTTTGGACTAAACTTAGTCTCTTATACGCATTAACGATTGTGCATTATTTTGACCTCACCATCCTGACGTGTAAGATTATTAATAAAGATGAATGGAACGTTGGCTTAAAGGCGTTAAACGTGTTGCAACAACATCTTCTAATGACACTGAATGATGGGATAAATATCTTCCGCGATAAACTTCGCGAGGAGTCTACATATACTTGAAACAAGAAGAATTATGCAAAAATCCGTATATCAATGATTAATCCTTCCTGGGAAGAGCTAGTTCCCAGAAGTGCCCGTCATGCACGCAGCCCCCAAGAGCCACAATAGTGCGACTAAGCAGGATTAGGAGCTCATCAGTGTCGCATAACGCGGTAGCGGGTTCACCGTCTCGGTCCATAGAGGGCGACTCTCGTACGTATGTACGAGATGCGTCCTTTCTGGAATCGATAGGGTACCCCGATGTAGCTTGTTAGGATGCTAAGAAGCGATATGCGACACTGATGAGCTTCTAATAAG
This sequence comes from Cryptolaemus montrouzieri, assembly GCA_013387265.2. Taxonomy (NCBI): domain Eukaryota; kingdom Metazoa; phylum Arthropoda; class Insecta; order Coleoptera; family Coccinellidae; genus Cryptolaemus; species Cryptolaemus montrouzieri. The sequence continues at coordinate 32,194,936 of JABFTP020000001.1, forward strand.
GACGAAACTGCAATCTGCCGCTTCGTTTCTCGGCATCCTGCTTAGTTGTACTATTGTGGCTCTTGGGGGCTGCGTGCATGGCGGGCAGATTTGGGAACTAGCTCTTGTCAGGAAGGATTATTCATTGATCTAAGGACTTTTGAATAATTCGTCTTGTCTCAAGTTTACAAATGACACTGAATGTACAAAAGCAATACGCCCGGAGAATATAGCAATTACCGATTCAGACGATGATGCCACGACGTCAAGCTGCATGGTTTCAAAGACGAAAAAAAGAAAGTATGACGAATCATATATCAATTTCGGATTTGCTGATTCCAACGGCTCATCTCTCAGCATGCTATGTAGTAAACTGCTTCCTAATAGTTCCATGTCACCTGCCAAATTGCGCTGACATGTGGAAACTGTAAACCGAGACTAAAGATAAGAATAAAAAATTTTTTGTTCGTAAAAAGAACATTTATTGAGAAGTCAAAAAAATATGGTGCATGTAACACAAACTATAAATGAAAAGGCCACGGAGGCATCATATTTAGTTAGCTATCGCATTGCACAAGCAGGTGAAGCTCACACTATCGCTGAGAATTTAATGAAGCTATGTGTGGTAGACATAACAAAATGTATGCTCGATGAAAAATCTGCTAAGCATCTTTCTACTGTGCCGTTATCAAACGATATTATTTCACGGCGAATCCATGATCTGGCAAGCTACGTTAAAAATCTAATGATTACACGAACCTTCAAAATCATATTGGATAATATGAAATGTGATCTTAATGAAATTGTTATGACATGCTGGAAGAAATTTGACATTGCAAAATATATCTTAAACATAAAAGAATTGGTGGAAGAACTGAACCAACACACTGTGAAATAATGCTGGAAAAAACTGTACCTTGTTATGATTGCGGAAATGACGAATAATCTGTGCAAATTCAAACTTTAACTGCAAACATTGCCGAAATTGCGATTGGAATAGGACGAGAGGGTCCGAACAGAATCAAGTGACATTCAGGAATTGTTTGAATCGGAAGATGAAGATTTGACTTCAACTGTCTCGAAGAAAATGTTGAATTCTCAGCCTACTGAAGAAGATGTTTTAACAAGAAATGGAAACGTGACGTTAAATTTGAAAATTTTAGTGGAGGTTTAAGGATGGCAAATGAGCAAATGTGATTTTTTATGGAAATTGTTTCGTCTATGGAACGTCTATATTTTTTATTTTGTCACCTACAGACGCATCCCCTTACAATGCCAACAAGTTACCATTCCATATTCACGGTTTCTGTATTCGCGTTATATTTACGCATATACCCCGCGAATAAAGAGCTCATACTGTAATATTTCCCCTTGTTAGCGTTTAAGGATGATAATAATAATAATATGGTTGTTTTATTGAGTAACTACTAACTTTCACACATTTCAAATACGTATTCGAAAAAATTCGATTAATCATCCTTATTCTTCGGTTTTCTTCCTTTTCGAGTGGCCCAACCTCTCGAAAAAATCTTAATTGACCCGGCTAATACCAGGAACACTCGAATATATTTTTCAGCTTATCCTTGAATAGTTTGAATACATGACTATACAAAATTCCACCCAAATTACAGGGAGATGTGCTACAGATGGTCTTTTTTGTCAGTCCTGCGCTTACTCACACGTCGAGTGTTTGTTAAATATGCCTAACCAGCCGGAAGTTATAACCCTCGTTAGGAATCCGAACCTATTTCACCGGAAAACTGCCCGCTAGATGGAAATTGATCGAGTTTGAGCACCACTAAGAAAAATTTATGGACGAAAATTCGCGAACATTTTGATGATAATATCATCGAACTTTCTACAGGAATTTAGGAACTTTTGGGGTTGTTTTTGCTATCAACTTTGGCGCTTTTTGAGCTTGTTTCCATCTATGAAACTGTGTTTGGCACGGCAATACACTACTCATAAAAAATTATAACATCGCCTTATAAATGCTGAGTTCCAGTATTCTCATCAAGACAACAGATTTTATTTTTATCCTCAGGTATGAGAGATGTTTTCATTTACAACTCACAACAGCAATTCTGATGACTCAGTTATGTAAAATACTACTAGCCTAATTTTTAATGATGATTGCAAATCCGTGATTAAAACTTCTGCAATTTTATTAAATTCTTAAATTGAAAAATACTTCTTTTGTAAGAATTGCAGATGTAGTCAGTGAGCTGTTCTGAATGCTCCAACAGTAGTCAACCATCATGTGTGTTCAGTAGCCTTGATAGCGTTCCTCCATAGTACGAACGTCCTGGTGGAATCGCTCGCTCTGTTCTTCCATTAAGCGATTCCTTAATACTAAAGGTATTTATCACGTTTTGTTGTCCTGAAAGTACTGCCTTTTTAACCCAGTGGTGATTTTTAGCTCTTCTACACACAAACAGACAAAACAGGGATACTTTACGTAACTATGCTGTTGGCCTAAAAGAAAGTTGACCATTTTTAAATCAACACATATGAGCAAGTTTTTTCTGTATACTTAATTTTGTCCAAAACCGAAGCAATAGATATACTGGTTAGAACGAAAGTCCTTAATAAAATTCATAATTCATTGATTGTCGCTTTTTAGCAAAAATGACCTAACTTTTTATGATAAATTGAGAAGTTTACCCCTAACCCTCTAAATCCCAGCCACCCTAACCTTTTATTTTCAAATGGTAAGCCTAATGAGTGTTTGACCATTCGCAATTGTGTTTCAAATTAATCACAAGCTGAGTTTCCAACCCACCAACCTAAAACTAATTTTGTGAGGAAATTATGAGGTGGTTTGACGAGAATCATGGGTATTTTAACACTTTGTATTTGGGAGAGCAATCTTTTTTTCTGGAATTTCTTGCAGAGTTACCTAGAAGCTTCATAGAGATTCAAAACAATCACAAGATGGGGATTATCACTTGAAAATGAATTGGTCATTAAACCATTTTCACCAAATACAAAATCATCTCCATCAAAATATTTTAGGAAATCGATCCTCTGGTCCGTTAATGAAAGAAACTTTAGTTCCTATTGTTACTGAGTTCCTTCCTTTTATCCTCGAAGGATTTCTGAAGCAGACTTGACAGTCCCAGCTTTAGATCAGGTCGCTTAAATCATTTTAATTGAATAATTTTGGCCGTTACAGGTCACATTCAAAGGTACTATCACTACTATAAGTTTTCTTCTCACTTGAGGTACAAGGACCTTGTGAGAAACCCAAGGCTTATCACGGATTTTCAACGGATGTCCAAAGTATTTATTGTAAGCTTCACTTACGAACTCTGTCACAGGTATTCTTTAAATATACCAGTTGTACCGGTGGGAAGTGAGCGTTAAGATACAAATGTGTTGGTAGAGAACATTTGTTGTCAATGACCTTAATTTTTTTCTGTTTGATTTGCATGACATCTGTCAAAAATATTCAATAAGCTTACAGTCATTGAACAAATCATATTTTTTCATTTTGTTGAAAATGTCAAATTTTGTACCGGAAAGTGATGATTAAGCATAAATTTTTGTTTCCATTTGAAGAAAAGTGATATTCAGGCATATGGTGATCATGCTCTATCAGAAGCAACATGCAAAAAATGGTTCCAACGGTTCAGAGATAATGATTTTGATGTGAGTAATGAAGAAAGTGGAAGACCACCAAAAGTGTTTGAAGACACCGAACTGCAAGCAATATTTTATGAAGATGATATTTTTAGTTGAAACAAATGGCAGCCATGTTAGATATTGCATAACAAACAATTTCAGGCTGTTTGAAATCTATGGGGAAGATCCAAAAGTGTGGAAAATGGGTTCCACATGAATTGAATAAGAGACAACTGGAAAACCGAAAAAATTTTTGTGAGATTTTGCCTCGAAGACGCGAAGGAAATTTAGTTTTGCATCAAATCGTCACTGTTGATTGAAAATGGATTTATTTTGAGAATCCTAAATGGAGAAGATCATGGGTTAATCCATGATAACCATCAAGATCCACTGTAAAAACAGATGAATTCGGTAAGAAGGTAATGCTCTGTGTTTGGTCGGATCAGAAGGGTGTGGTATATCATGAGCTTCTATAACCTAGTGAAACTATTCATACTAATCGCTACAGATAATAAATGATGCATTGATCGAAAAACGACCAAAATGGGTCAGAAGATACAGCAAAGTAATTTTGTTACACGACAATGCACAAAAAGCGAAATCGGTTCAGGACACAATCAAAGTACTTAACTAGAAGCTGCTACCCCATCCGTCGTATTTACTAGACTTTGCCCCTTCCGATTACCATTCGTTTTCATCGATGGGACACGCATTGGCTGAGTAGCACTTCGATTTCTACGCAGAAGTCGAAAATTAGGTTTCTGATTGGTTTGCTTCAAAACACGAACATTTCTATTGCCATGGTGTCCACAAACTGCCAGAAGGTGGTCAAAATGTGTGAGAAGCAATGGTCAATACTTTCAATATTTTTTTTTTACTTTCCCATTCAAAATTAGTATTTCATTTTCACAAAAAACGCACATTTCATACCGGTACACCTGGTATACTCTCCGAAAATGAAACGAAAATAATTTAAATCATTCACTCAAACTCTTCTTGATGATGTCTTAACAAATTATAGCAAACCAAATTGATATATTTTTAATCAACAGCAAGTCAATGGTAATTAAGTGTTTTCTTTATTAATTAGAGTGAACTCCAGTGTTCTTCAGGGAAGCCATTTGAGACCATAGCACTTCCTTCTTTTCGTTAACGATATTTCGTCTTCTTTCAAGATTTGCAAATTCCTGTTGTAAGCTGCCGACCTCGAGATTTTTGCGTCTTTTAAGAGTAGACTTTAAAATATCAATAGTTATAAATACATGCATCGTTTCAGGGGCTACCTTATATTCAATTCTGTGTACTTTCTTTGGAGAGAGTTGGTATATTTAGCGTTCTTGGAGCACTGTATGAAGAGAATTTTAAGTTTGGCTGCCACATTCACTGCGAGGGCCATCAGAATTTTGGGATCTTCAAACAGACACTCAGAAGTTATAACATTTTGACACATAAACAGATCTCTACATTTCACTCTTCAGGCTTTTGTTAGAGTTTGCTCCTTATGTTTGGTCATGATCGACTTAACAAAATTCAGAATAATTTTATTGATGGTCTGTTATACGCTGAGGGGCTGAGGAATATCATTTGCTCGAACTGCTTCGGCAATTTCATTTTCATATTCCAGGCAATCATGCCTGAGCTTCTCTCGTTCCTAGAATATCTGATAATGTCAACATTGTATGGTCTGCTGGTATCGACCTTTCAGTCTGCTTTATATAAATATTAGGAAATTTACCAGAGAAGTCCTAGTTGATCTTTTATCTTACGTCATTTCAGAAGTAAGTAACTTGAAGTATCGTTAGATATTGATTTGTTGTCGTCATCAATAATAGCTATACAGTCTTGATTCTGGTGTAACCACAGTTCTGCTATGTTTTATTTCAATGAATATAACATTTTAGGGTGTCCGCGCTAAATTGACTCATAAGAAGTATCTGGGCAACGGGTTTATTGATCAATTTAATATTTTGGCGTTAGAAAAAATGGATAAGTCGGTTTCGGTCAAATCTTCGTCTTTCGATTCAAGCAACTCCTAATGTCACTTGATTCTATATGTTCGAAACAACCTCGTCCTGTTCCATTCGCAATTTCGCCAATGATTGCAGTTGAAGTATGAATTCCACAGATTCCTCGTTATTTTTCGCAGTCAGAACAAGCCACAGTTCTTTCCAGCATGAATTTTAATGTGTATGGGTTCAGTTTTTCCATTTCTTTTATGTTTAAGATACATTTTGCTATGTTAAATTGCATCCAGCACTCCATAACATTTAGATCAGGAGCACATTCCATGTTATCCAATACGATTTTTAACGTTCATCAAATGTAATAGAGCTTGAAGGTCTGGATTATTTCTTGGGTCATAGGTTGAATCAAAGATGTGATGTTGGGAGGTTAAAATGTTTCTTTTATATTTAGATCCACAGTTCCAAGTTCGCTAGGATGACCTGGTGCATTGTCCAAAACTAGAACAGCTTTAAAATCTAAACCCATTTTTTCATATAAGTGTCAACTGAAACAAAACAATTCCGGAATCAGACACAAGAAATAGCGCGTGTAACCTACGCTCTCTTATTAGCACGCCTGAATACTGGCAGGTCGTTCATAATTTGATCTTTTAAAGCAAGAGGATTTATCGATTTGTAAATCATAAATAGTTTGATGACAGATTTTACAGATGAATTAGAACATAGAAGCAGTGTAGCTCTATCTCTTGCTACCTTAAATCAAGGGGCAGACACTTCGCTTTTGAAAATGAATGTTTTGTTTGGCATTCTCTTCTAAAACAGTGAAGTCTCGTCTGCATTAAATACTTGTTCAGGTTTGTATCCTCCATAAGCTAATAGGTTTGCAAACCATTCTGGATATCTTTCTGCTGCAGCAGTGTCTGCAGATGCAGGTTCTTCAAGGATTTTAATGCTATGCAATGATTGTCGCATATTAAATGTATTGAACCAATCTGCCACTGCTTGAAATCCTCCACTACCACATCAACCACTAGGTTCTTCAAATATTTGCGTGAAGACGCTTTGCCCTCTCCAGGATATTTGGTCCCTGCGTTTTGTTTTTTGGTGAAGATTCGACTGAAGCCGATTTGGAGGAAATGTTAAATTCACAGCCTATTGAAGACGAGGCTTCAACAAACACTGGAAACGTGACATTTAATTTGAAAAATATTATTGAAGGCTTAAGAATGTAAAATGAGCTTTGTGATTTCTTTATGAAAATTGATCCATGTTCGAACGGAGTCTTCTTTTCAAGAGGTAAATTGCTAATGCCACTGTTGAATATCAGTCTGAATTAAAAAGCTGCCAAGCAAGAAAAAAATTTCGAAGTTCTATAAACCATTACCTAAGCCTGAAGATAATTAATCAAAGGAGAATCTTTTGAAAAATAAATGACATCCAGTAGCAAAAAGAATTTATGTTGCATTTTTGACTAATCAATTGATCCTCGTGAAGACATTCTATCTCTAACAATAGAAACTCAAAAAACAATTATTCCATAAATGATTTTATCATGCCGTATCGGAACGGACGCCCTGTATGTATACCCTTGTTCATATTTCATGAATTCATAATAAATACGGACTTGAGGGCGAATATCATGGAGTCAATATGGCGACCGTGGTCTTGTGAATGGCGCTGGGTCCTTGAGGGTCCGGGGATTCCGGAACAACTCCGGGTTGGCAAGGGGATGCCGATAATGAGCTTCTGACGAAGGGGGAGCTTCCTCGTTCATATCGCTCTTATAATTCCAAAATATGACGTGGTGACTGCAATCCTAACGAACGTTTTATATTGGCAGCTTTCCGATTGAAAGATAAAACGAAAATTATCTGCTGATAAATCGGGGCAATGGTTTATAGCTGGTTGAACAAATAGGATCATGAAAGTTAATAACATTTTGGTTTGTTATGGTACTTTATGTTATGGCTTTATTATATTTCAGTAGCTTAATAACTAATTGATGAAGGTTACCATCATGGTTTCACTATTTCTCAGAATATTACCGCAGAATTACTGAGAGTTCAAGTCAGTTTTCATAGCGACGTTCTACTTTGATTGCATAGAATTAATCAATCGACTTCAAAGTTTATGGTTTGCACATCAATTTCGAATCAAGACAAATCACTATAGGATGTTCAGCTGAAGAGACCATGAGAAGTATTTGCGGGTGTATCCATCAATTTTAAATTTTGGCATTAAATGTATACTGATCTACGATTTGCAATTTTCATCAGAGCGGTACAGCTTCCTGTTATACCGAAGCAACAATTGAGCTATGTCTTTGTTTCATAAAAATTTCCGGAATTTTAGTCTCATCTTCTTTGACCGAATTCGCGGCTAAGGATTTCTTTATTTGCGACTCTTATCTGTAAATCGGTATCGTTTGTAAACGCGTGGTCAAATGGACTGATAAAAGAATAAAATTGAACCTTATTACTACTACTAAGTATGTTTCTAAATGATATCGCCGTTGCATTGGTTCGGTTCTTCCTTCAACTTATGCCGCCTTCGCCACAGTTGGTGTTTTCAAGAGAATCAGTGTTACCGCTTAAAGTGCATACAGAAATGCTTGATGGTCTGCGCCTTGGAGAGTCATTTGCATCCATATTACGCTCATTCGATGTTAACGAATCAACTGTTCGTTCGATAAAATAAGGTCGTCTGTAGTTTCAACTTCACTGTCAGAGAAAATTGTTCGTGATCCGGCAGAAAGAGAAAATGGAAGTAGCGTTGTCGTTATGGAACAATATCGCATTATACATTAGGAAGACAACGGTAGAAACATATTATTCGATCACAATTTTCGAATCGAATGGAAAAACGAAACAATAAAAAACGCAAAGCGGCTCCTATTAAAGGACTGAACGTCTAATGAGTGGCGACCGCGGTGAAGGCGGCTTATGTCAAAGGGAGAGCCGAACGAATGCAGCGGCGATATCATTCAAAAACATACCTTTCACTGTAATTTGAAATTTTATAAACGCTGAAATGAAGAATATTTAAAATTAGCGGTTTACCTATTTTTCCTCAGAAATAGTGCAAGAACTGGCCATATCTACTCCACTGTAATGGTTGTGCATGATCTCCTTCTCTAGGACGACTGATATGTGCTGACTTTATGTCATTTTCTCGAAACATTGCGTGATCATTCCCTTATACTCCTGAAAAAACAAATGTCACATCAAACGGAAATGTAAGCCGACGAAATTCGATACATGTACAAACGAAGGAGGCGCCACTGTCAATTTGACATGATGTCTAACAAACTTCGTGACATTGCTAATGAGACAAGGGCCCAATTTCTCGGCTAATTTATTTTCATATGCAGCTTTGAGATTGCCGATAATAAGAAAGTACTCCTCGATTTTCAAGGAAAATTCATTGGTGATAACAGATCGCCACTATCTTCTTTTGTTTTCGAGTTATTCTGGACTCCTCGATTTGTCGGTATTTCGACATATAGTAATATCTCGTTTAATATGTGAGTTGGTTTGAAATTATTTTAATATTTTACACGCACTTTTTGATTAGATTGCAGGAATATAATAAAAATATTTTTTGAACGGAGTTTGAATTTTTATAAAAACTTGTATTTTTCATATAAACCTCAGTCGAATTTGGATGAAATAGAAAGAGTGTTTTGCTCTCTTTTAATCATTTATACCATGCCTGACAATTTCTTCAAGAATGTGAATTTTCTTAAAAAGAACATTCTTGAACATTTTATGGTTTCATCTACTATGCTTCTGTGAATTCAGGTAAAACTTTCCGTATATTTTTAATTCTTTGCTCACAACAATAAACTGATCCACTATTCGATTCACATTGATAATTCATAGATAATTAGGTGAAATATTTTAATTGAAAATTTTTTTAATTTCGAAAACTTTGAAAATTCTGATGCAGCTCCAGAAAATTCTGTCCATTTTCCTGACGGGATATAGCCTCACAAATCAAGATACAAGACTGAAACAGAATCTCATAACCGCTAGAAGTTTTGAGAGATGTTACTGCGAATTTCCCAATATCACGTGAGCAACTCACGAAAACTAAGGTTTCCAGAATCATCAGCTATCTCTTTGCCGATCACACGAGTTACCCCATAAGATAACATTATAATTTAAACGACAATAAGCAAGTCTCTAGTATATGCTAACCAGGAAATTTATAGGCAGATACAGAGAGTCCATGATTTTATAGATTGCATAAAACGAGGAATGAAATTTCCTACGGATTGCATTTACGTGAAAAGACCAACTTAAATTTGAATAAAGGTACACTCCCCAGGAATGCCAAATAATCGGTGTGCTGACATCATAACCGACACTCGCATTGAAGAAGATACATTTAGTTTTACTTATATTCAATATCAAGGCATTTGTTTTGCAGTAGTTGCTAAACTCGCCCATCATGAGTATACATCAGAAAGCTTCTCTAGGCTCTCCTTCGTTAACAACAAAGAAGTATCATTTGCAGAATTATGTTCAGGAAGATCGATAAACAGCAGGAACACAAGTGGACCGAGAACAGACCCTTGCGGAACTGCAAGATAACCCGACATTCCCTTTGACAGTTCATTCCGCACACTTACCCTCATACGTTTATTGGATAAAAAACTGTCGACCCAGTCCCGAAAGGTACTCCTGAATCCAAGCTTATATAATTTAGATAACAAAATTTAGGTTAGATTAGACAGGCACTCAAATGCACTCGTCAGGTTAAAGAATAGAATTGCAAAGATCAAGAGACTCAGACACATGTTCTAGAAAAGTAACAACCATAGTCGAGGGTTTTTCAGATGAAATTCCTTTGTCTTGGTTTTTCTCTTACTTGTTTTGTGAGCTTCAATGTTGTTGGCATAGAATTGAAAACAGTTTTGATGTTTTGTGTAAATTCACATCAGCATACATGAATTTTCATATCTAGAAAATTTTTCATTTTTCAGGCCTGTTGAATATATTTGGAAAGTGAAGAAAATACTCTTCCTTAGTTGCCTACCAAAAAGAAATTTGAAATGTTGAAATTTTGTGTTACTTTCTTGGCGCAATGTATATTACACTTAGTTGCCGTACTGAAACATTGAAAATTTCCTTACCTGTCAATACATTTCAAGAATAAACTGAGGAATAGACACAGTGGAAATATCACGAATTAAAATTGGGTTATGCATGGAGGAAGAATTGTATAAAAGGCTATTCGAACTGATCGTTTGTCAAAGCAACCTACAAACAACTTTTTTTCGTTAACCTCCACCCCCTACGATACAAACGACACTCGGTTAGCCATAATTCACAATTCATCCCCAATTGCAAGCAAGTAGACCTCGTGACGATTTATAAGTAGTAAATTTTGGTTTTGTAATGTTGGTAATGCGACCATAACATCCAATCAAGTCGAATTTATGAACGGAGAGGCTTATAAATTGTGCTGCGGGTGGTCCCCAAATCCAATTGTGCCAACATAGTAGATTAAGTCGATTGATATTTTCGTCCGCATTTCGGCGAAGCTTGGCTACGGCCTTGCGCAGATAAACAATGTGGAAAGCAACGGGAGAAGCTGGCGAAATCGAATTATAACTGCGATTATTGAAATTGATGGCGTATTTGGGTTTTAGTGGATAATGCACGGTAAAAAGAATCTTTACGATTATGATGTAGCATTGAGAGTTAAGTTTTAGGAATATAATTTTTCTTGATTATGGAATTTATGAGGATAGTCCAAGATGTACAGGGTGAACAGTTTGCCTACGAGAAATATAGTATATATATATATATTGGAGCAACACATATATATATATATATATATATTTGTCCATATATATATATATATTACAACATATGTTCTTAAATTGTTCGAGTGGATTTTCTTGTGTAACTAGATTAACCCCAAAAACATTGTCTATACTTAAATCAATCGGAGTTATAGCGCGAAAACTGAAAATCCAAAATTATTGAAATTATTGTTAGTTGGTAATGAAAGCCCTAGTTTTCTTCTTTGAATTCACAAAATATGGAATACACAAATGAAGAAATCATTAATATTTTTGTAATTTATGGCCAGTATCGCATATGCAGATAATTGAATGAGAGAAACCCAAACGTGAGTCCGTTGAATAACAAGAATTCCGGAGATTACAAAAAACTCCATACAATTTTCTTTTTTGAAAAGACGTTTCTTCCGAAACCCTTGAGGACTGAAGATAACATAATTAATCTTCTAACTTATGTTGAAGCTCATCCACAATCTTCAATTAGTGGCGCTGAAGGAGAATTGGGAATATCATGGTCCACAATTCAGAGGATTCTCATTGAATTCAAGATATATCCATACAAGTTTGTCAATGTCCAATCATTGCTTCCAGAATATCTTCTAATGAGAATAGATTTTGTTAAACAATATCCGTTACTTTGCACAATTTATAACAATAATATGCACCCATAGGTGGAAACTTTCAAGAAACGGGATTAATAATTAGCTGACAGTGCAGCAATCGTTAGTTCCAACTTGATGGTGCTCCTGCGCATTAAACTAGATAAATTGTAGCAGAAATTATAAGAGTTTTGAAAGACTCCAAGATACTCCGACTCGACCTCCCGAGATTTCAGTTTATAGCCAACAGTTCAAGATATGGTTTTTAGAACTCCTGTGAATACAGTGAAAGCTGCTTATTCGCATTTCCTACATTCGCGTTTTCACTATTCGCAGACAAAAAAACATCCTACCCAATTCCTATATTCGCAGCTGAAGGTTTCTATATCTGTACATCGGTACATACATATTTATAAATAAATAGGATTCTGCATTCTTTGTAAACGCGTCGTCGAACAAACTGATAAAAAAGTAAAATAGACCTTATAACTGCTACGCCTAGAGTAGATTTTCAGATGATATTGCATTAGTTCGGCTTATCCTTTGACATAAGCCGCCTTCGCCGCAATCGGTGTTTATGAGAATTTAAACAAACAAAATGTTTAAGTAAAGCGACCTTATTACTCAATGCATTAAGTATATTGTTAAAAATGGTGAAAACCGCTTTGCGTTTTCCTTTTTTCGTTTTTCCATTCATTACAAGAATTTTTATAGAGTAATACGCTTCTACCGTTGTCTTCCTAATTTATAAGGTCGCCTAAGAAAGTTGAAAAACGAGTACTGATACGAAAAAAATTAATGTTGCGGCTTAAAGTGAAAAAAAACTGTTTGATCGTTTACGCCTTGGAGAGTTGTTTGCATCTATGTCAAGCTCATTCAAGGCTAACGAATCAACTGTGAGATCGATAAAATAAGGTCGTCTGTAGCTTCAATTTCACTGTCAGCGAAAATTGTTCGAGATCCAGCGTTGTCATTATGGATCGAGGATGGCAATCAAAAAAAGAATACCCCTGAGAGATCCAATTGTCCGGGAGAAGACAAAGCGTCTTTACGCATATTTTAAAGAACTTGGTGATAGTTGTGTTAGTGGAGGATTTCAAGCATCAGAGGATTGGTTCAATAAATTTAAGGTGAGACAATTATTGCATAGCATTAAAATCCTTGGAGAAGTTGCCGATCTGCCGACACTGCTGCAGCAGACGAAACTACACTGTTGCTATATTCTTATACATCTGGAGATTGTGTTGATAAGTTAAGTTGAAACTCATTTTTAATCCAGGCCTTCAAAATCATATTGGTTAATACGAAAGGCGATTCTGATATAAATGGTATGGAATACTGGAAGAAATTTAGCATAGGTTAGATGTATCTTAAACATAAAAGAATTAGTAGAAGAACTGAACCTATACATATTAAAATTATGCTGAAAGAAGCTGTGAAGCGGAAAATGACGAAGAATCTGTACAAATTCAAAGTTTAACTGCAAACGTTGCTGAAATTGCGAAAGCGATAGGAAGAGGTGAGTTTGAAAAGGTAGAATCAAACGACATTTAGGAGTTGCTTGAATCTCAAGATGAAGATTTGACTGAACCCAATTTGAAGATGTTAAATTAATAGCCTATTGAAGACGAGGCTTTAACAAGCACTGGAAACGTGACTTCAAAATTTGAAGAATCATGGTGAAGGTTAAAATTGCTAATGCCAGGGCTGAATATCAGCCTGAATTGAAGGAGCTTCAAGAAACTGCCAAGCAAGAAAAAATTACAAAATTCTTCAAACCATTGCCTACGCCTAAATATAATAATTGATCAGTACGGTCAAAAACTTCAATTGAATTGATTTTTTTACATATAGCTCTTGAATAAAGATTTGAATTTGGGAGACTTTTACTTGGTAAAATTCCATTATCAATAATAAAAAAAAACTTAATAATTGCGATTCGTAACGCGTTTCACTACACCGTAGCTTCTTCGGACGAATGAATGTACAGAAAATATAAATATATATTTATATATATGGTCAAATATGTTCCGCGATAAACTTCGCGTGGAGTCTAAGTATGTAAATCTGAGACAAGACGAAGACGAATTATTCAAAATCCGTAGATCAATGAATATATATATATATATATATATATATATATATATATATATATATATATATATATATATATATATATATATATATATATATATATATATATATTTGAAGGTAATCCATACGGAATTATTGTTTAGATTGCACCCTGTTGAGTTTGATATTTAAGACTCTGAATCCAGATAATTTAATTCATAAAAAGTTTCAGCAACAACAGAAAAGTTGAATTCACTTAAATTCAAAACTTCTCCAACCTCCAACTGAAATTTTCAACTGATAAATTTTTTACAGATTCACTAATTTAACTGATACCGATTTTACACAACCACAAAAGATCTATTAGAAAAAGGATTCAAACATAATATACATCCAAAACATAATAGAACTAATTTTGAACAGTTAGGCATAGACTCCGAAATCATTCTCAAAAACTTCAAAGTTAATATTTTAGCCAAACATCAAACAGCAAAAATCATCAAAGAAGACTTTTCGAAATTATCACCTCATTGCAATTCCGATTATAAGATAATAAAACAATTCGTGAAAATAGTACGAAGAACGATTTAGTATTCATTAAAGCAGATAAAGGTAACACCGTCATCGCGATTAGTAAAACCGATTATATTTCTAAAACTGAAGAATTCTTAACAGCCGGAAACTATTTAACATCAACTAAGGATCCTACCGCAAAATTTCAGAAAGGGTTAAAAGCATAATTTCGACAGCAAAATCATCAATTACAGACCACGAAAAATATAAATTCATTAACTCCAATCCACAATCCCCAAATTATATTCGTTGATAAAACTTCATAAACCTAATTACCCTATTAGACCTGTTGTTTCTTATACAACGGCACCTTCTTTCAAACTTTCAAAATTTCTAATCGACTTGCTAATAAAACATTGCAATTTTAAATCTAAATTTTCGGTCAAAATTCATACGAACTAATTGCCAATATCAAAGATACAATTATACCACCTAATTCCAAACTCATTTCTTTCGATGTTAAGAATCTATTTCCCAACATACCTCCGAAAGATACGTATTACTTAGTTGAAGAATTATTAGAAAAGAATCATGTCAATACTATCATTAAATCAGATATTCTTTCATTATTACAAATTTGTTTAGATCAAAATTATTTCAATTTCAATAACAGATATTATACTATTGAAGACGGATTGATTATGGGCAATCCGTTAAGTCCATTGTTAGCAGAAATATTCATGAATAACTTAGAGAAATTAATTCATAATCAGTAATTATTGTTTATACTGGTATTGCTATGTAGACGATATCATTATTTGCTTCACAGGAACAGATAGACAGTAAAAAATTTTCGAAAATCATATAAATTCATTACATCCAAAATTGGATTCACAACCGAAATAGAAAGCAATAATTCGATAAATTTCTTAGACATAACCATTTCGAATGAAAATGGAAAACATGTTTTCGCAATTTACCATAAGCCGTCACATACAGATATTATAATACATAACTCGTCGTGTCATCCATATCAACATAAAATGTCAGCATTCAATAGTTTCATTCATAGATTGATTAACATCCCGTTATGACCAGAAAATTTCTACAAAGAATTAAATTTGATTGAACAAATAGCCAAAAATAATGGTTACAATCCCAAACTAATAAATAATATTTTAAATAAAAACAAAGTAGAATCGCATTGAATGAAGTTTACCCTGTCGATAAATTGAAACAAAAATTAAACACCTTAACCTACGTTGGCATTACAAGTGAGAAACTGAAATAATTCTTGAGTAGCAATAATTTCAACATAGCTTTCCAAACTAATAATAATTTAGGCAAATATATAAAAATAATAAAACCAAACCAGGTAAAAACAATAAATCAGGTGTTTATAGATTGAATTGCAATGACTGTGATAATTTCTACATTGGTAGAACTCATAGAAATTTTAATATTAGAATATCGGAACATAAACGCAGTTTTTCAAATAAAAAATCAGATTCAAATTACGCGAATCATCTCTTAGAAAATAATCACTCTTTCGACCCACAGTTTGAAATTTTGCATCCAGATAATAAATATTGGAAGGTCGATCTTTGGGAAACTTTAGAAATTAATAAATACAAACACTCAGGTAGACTCATCAATGAACAAGTCGATTTAAGCCCTTCACCTCTATTGAATCTCTTCGGGGAGCAAATTATTCCTTAATTTTATTGGATATACCTGTCATAAATAACCACTTAAGAAGAAGCAACCCAATAAGCTTTTAATTACTCGAGAACATTTATATTTATATTCTCATTCTTATTTTCTGTACATTCATTCGTCTGAAGAAGCTACGGTGTAGTGAAACGCGTTACGAATCGCAATTATTAAGTAAAATTCCTTAAAACACAGTACTTGTTTTTATTCTTGAATAAAGAGCTTAAACTGTAACTCTAATAATAACCGAAATATCAGCGAATGAAAAAGTGTTCTAACTTTTCAGTAGCAACCTTAGTAAAACATCGAAAATTTGTCTACCACGAACATACAGATACTTTTATTTCCATCTTAATATACAAATGAAATTCGTAATTGTTGTTATTCTCAACCATCGTTTTACCTCGAGCTTCGCAGGAAATCAGGAAATAAAAATGTTTTGCGTTGATATTGATCCGCAGTTGCGTGGATACCGAAACTTGCCAAGCTCGTACTACACTCTTTGCGCCCTGAAACAAGGCTTTAAGCTGCGCTATGTAAATTGCCACCCAATTCTAAAATTGACTCCTTCACAAAATGTTCCCCAACGTTCGCTTGTGTGCCATCTATTCTCACATATCTTCCGCTTTTCCCCGGAGTTCCAGGGCTTCTATGAATTCTGTAACAGGGAGTGATGTACTAGAGTCAAAAGGGATACTGTCTGTCGATGTTTTGTGTTCAAACTTGAAGGCCAATTAAATTTGTCGGCATTTCACACATGTTACATTGATTTTGAACAGAAATATCAGTATTGAGCTGATAAACATTGTTTCTATCTAAATTTCATATTATGTTTCAACAATTTTCATCAAAGTCTCAAAAAATCGGAATGCATGTGATCAGAAAAGTTCAAAGATATTGTTAAAATATTTTCAAGAGGCTATTAAGTGGGTAAATCACATTTTTTTGGGGTAAGGAAAAAGCTCTTTTGAAAATGAAAAATTTTGGGGTTGGAATTGAGTCGTTCTAGCAGGTCTTTAGCGATTCAGTTTTGATTTTTTGGTAACGCGTTTTATGCCAAAACAATCGTTTAAAATGATAGGAATCGATTCATGAGACAATAAAGTTCATTGCCTATCTCCTAAACTTAATTGACGATTTTCTATTACCATTTCCATCACTTTGTAGATGTTAACATCAGTTGAAGATGTTGATGGTCGATCAGAGCGAGGCAAATCTTCCACCCCATCTCGGCCGCTGTTGAATGCACCGTACCACTCATGTGCACGTGTTTTTGGTCGATTCACCGTAAGTCTTCTGTAATAATAATAAAAAACAAGTACTGTGTTTCAAGGACTTTTACTTAATAATTGCGATTCGTTACGCGTTTCACTACACCGTAGCTTCTTCAGACGAATGAATGTACAGAAAATATAAATGAGAATATAAATATAAATGTTCTTGAGTAATTAAACGCTTATTGGGTTGCTTCTTCTTAAGTGGTTATTTATGACAGGTATATCCAATAAAATTAAGGAATAGATTGCTCCCCGAAGAGATTCAATAGAGGTGAAGGGCTTAAATCGACTTGTTCATTGATGAGTCTACCTGAGTGTTTGTATTTATTGATTTCTAAAGTTTCCCAAAGATCTACCTTCCAATATTTATTATCTGTATGCAAAAATTCAAACTGTGGGTCGAAAGAGTGATTATTTTCTAAGAGATGATTCGCGCAATTTGAATCTGATTTTTATTTGAAAAACTGGTTTGGTTTTATTATTTTTATATATTTGCCTAAATTATTATAAGTTTGGAAAGCTATGTTGAAATTATTGCTACTTAAGAATGATTCCAGTTTCTCACTTGTAATGTCAACGTAGGTTAAGGTGTTGAATTTTTGTTTCAATTTATCGACAGGGTAAACTTCATTCAATGCGATTCTACTTTGTTTTTTATTTAAAATATTATTTATTAGTTTGGGATTGTAGCCATTATTTTTGGCTATTTGTTTAATTAAATTTAGTTCTTTGCTGAAATTTTCTGGTGATAACGGGATGTTAATCAATCTATGAATGAAACTATTGAATGCTGACATTTGATGTTGATATGGATGACACGACGAGTTATGTATTATAATATCTGTATGTGACGGCTTATGGTAAATTGCGAAAACATGTTTTCCATTTTCATTCGAAATTGTTTCACTTAAGAAGAAGCAACCCAATAAGCTTTTAAATACTCAAGAACATTTATAGTTATATTCTCATTTATATTTTCTGTATATTCATTCGTCTGAAGAAGCTACGGTGTAGTGAAACGCGTTACGAATCGCAATTATTAAGTAAAATTCCTTAAAACACAGTACTTGTTTTTATTATTGATAATGGAATTTTACCAAGTGAAAGCCTCCCAAATTCAAATCTTCTGTAATATTTTAAGCGCGAGATTCCATCTACAATACAAAATTTGAACCAAATTCTTTGTAAGATATTTTTATCCATTGTGAAAATCGCAAAACACTAATGAGAACTGACAAAATCGTGCACTGTAAACAAACTGAATGACAGATCGCGTTCAAACTCCGCGTCCGTATAGAAGACAGTTGTGCCAATTTGGCAAAAACAAAATTTTCGATAATCGTTTCAAGCCGAATTTTCAAAAATCAATTCCCGATAATTTTTGACAGAAAGTAATATTCGTACGGATAATATGAAATCCGTCTGGGTGATTATCGGAAATATGTCCATTTGAAAATTTTCAACCCTATCGTTCTGATATGGTAGTTAAGGGTTTTATCAAAAGTTTTCAAACAAACAATTTTGACAATAACACGCTAAAGAATAATATGAAAACCACATAGCTTTATCTTGGTTATTACTGGATTTATTTTATTTGAAAATTTCAACCCCTTTACCTCGTTTCGGAAATTAAGGTTTGAATTAAACAACTTGTTGAACAAAAGTCTTTGATAATAAATCCTTAATCTATCATAAAAACTGCATAGATATGACTCTGTTATTTCCGGAGATATGTCAATTTGAAAATGTTGAACCTCTCCTTTCCGTTTGGAATGGAAAGGACCAAATCAAAAATTCTTCAAACAGAAGCTTTCGACAGCCACACGACTAAGGGTAATATGAAATCCGTATAGGCGGACCTTAGTTATTACCGGAGATATGGTGATTTGAATTTCGACTCCTCATTCCCAATTCCGAATTTTTCTCTCTCATTTGAACGTCTGCACATCATCCCTCTATCCCTGTCAACTACCGTCAGATAATTTCTATATGAGAAAGAGGTTGTGTGATACCTTTTCCAAATTTTGCCCCATTTACTGCATTTTTAAAAATTTTTCGACGATCGAGGTGATTCAATGTATCTGTTCAGTAGCATCGTGAAGCGGGCCGAATTGTAAGTAATCGGAAAGATGTTCGATAGAAGCGACTTCCATAGCATACTAGTCCTGTAACGAAAGAATTCTTATAGAGGGAGGTACGTAGCCTAGCTAGTTGGACCGTCTGCGTATGAGAGTTTTTCGCGAGCCTGGTTTTCTCTGGAACTGGATTCTTCCTGCAACCAAGCCTTTTAGTTCATCAGAGTATTCACCATGAAAGTATCTGTAGAAAAGAGGAACACCTGCAACCTGCCGCGTTTGAGCGAGATGCTGGAGATCACGCGTGATTTCCGCGTGATCGATGAGGCTCACTGCTCTCTTGTGGACGTTATCCAAGATATGTAATTAATGTTTAGGTTTGGAGTCCCACGCATGGGAACAGTATTCCAAACTAGGTCGCACCTGTGCTACAAAATTATCAGCTGTGATGGCGTGAAGTACTGCTTAGCCCTGAAAAGAAAACTGAGATTGGCAGAACCATATCTAGCAATGGCTCACACATGGTTCTTCTTCTTCTTCTTCCTTCTTAATAGGCAGTTGCTGCCTGTTCAATCTTCAAAACCTTCCCTCGGCATTCTTAAGTTATCACTCCATCTTTACGAGGTCTTCCTGGACTTCGGCGAACCAACGGAGATTTATCCTCGCTATTTTTGCAATTCGAGAGTTGTCCATTCAGGTAATATGGGCATCCCACTCTCGCTTCCTCTCAAGTATCTAATTTATATCTGGTTTTCCAAATTTCCTGCGAATGTTCTCGATCCTTTCTCTGTCCCATAAAGTTTTTCTTACAGCCTTCATAAGATCACTCATTTCTGCTGTCTTCATCATTCGCTTGATAGTCGTTGTATCAGGTCTGGTTTCAGCGGTATATGACATTATCGACCTAATAGCAGTTTCATAAATTCTCGATTTAGTTTCGATGTTGTTTATTGTACCATATTGTGGTATTAAGGCATCCAGCCACTGTTGACGCTTTCAAAGTTTGATTCCTTACTTCCTGTTCCACGTTTCCAAAACTTGACAATTCGATTCCCAAATATTGGAATTTCATGACCTGCTCCAGCTTGCATCTTAAAGGTTTTTTTCGATGTTGTCATACATTTGTAGTAGTCGTTGTAAGTCGTCTTCCGATTCCGCTATCAGATCTGCTTCGTCGGCATAGCGTACAATATTGATATCTTCGTCTCCCATTTTATATCCTCTAAGTGGTCTTATCTTGTTTATTATCGTATTCATGACAATATTGAAGAAAAGAGGGCTCAATGAATCTCCTTGTCGAATGCCACTTTCCACCGCGATCAAACCTACTAGTTCTCCATTTATTTTCGGGATCGTTTTGTTATTCTTATATATGTCCTCGATAGTCTTCATCAGATTATGTGGTATTCCTAAGTTGTAAAGTAATGTTATGATGTCTCTTAGCAGAATGCAGTCAAATGCTTTCAATAAATCGATAAAGCATATAAAAGCTGGTTTATCATACTCAATGGACTTCTCTGTTGTTTGCCTTAACACAATAACTGCGTCTGTACATGACCTTCCAGATCGAAACCCTTGCTGTTCATCAGATAGTGAGATGATGCTGTACATTTTCATTGTAATTATTTTAGTTACTAACTTGTGCGCAGTATTTAGAAGATTAATCCATCGATAATTTGCTGTTATTTTCTAGTCACTCTTTTGAAGAGCAATATAGTGATACTAGTGCGCCAATCCTCTGGTATTTCGTGGAAAAACAGAATTTTCTGAACGAGTTTTAGTAATTCTCGTTGTAATGCTTGGCCGCCATATTTGAGCAGTTCGTTTGTTATTCCATCAGATCCAGCACTTTTCATATTCTTCAGTTTTTTGAGTGCTAAGTCTAATGTTTCTTCTTTATATGCGTCTTCGTTGATCTTTATTTCCGGGGTGTTCGTTTCATGAACTATTTCGTTTTCCGTCTTTCCGTATAGTCTGGTTAGATATTCAACCCATTCATTCTTTGGTATTTGGTTAGTCTCTATAAGTTCGTTAACTTCTTTACATTTTACCCGTATGAACCTTCATATTAGTTTTTGTCTTCCGTAAAAGTCACTTTTCAGTCTGTTTGAAAAAGACTCCCAATATTTGTTTTATATTTGTCTTACCAGGGAGGCTGTTTCGTTTCTCACTATTCGGTATTGATCGTAAGTTTCTGGAGTCTGAAATGCTCTATACTGCAAGTAGGTTGTTTTTCTCTTTACATTTTTTTCACTTCGGAGCAGAACCATGGCGTCTTACAGTAAGTGTTATTTTTACGGTTGATGTTTCACATGCCAGACTCTCAAATGCTGAATTAAATGATTTTGATCTCGATTCTATTCTGATTCAACATTCTGATTAAAGGGTCCTAAAATGACTCGATATTGATCTTTTCAACCTATTTGGTTTCAGTATGATTCTTCACCGGCTTTACATTTATCCTGAATTCCCCAAGAAGTATACTGTGGTCACTTCCCACATTTGCGGAATTCAATGTTCTCACTTCTATAACTTGTTCTGGTGACTATATAGTCGATCGTAGATCTATTCACCCTTGTGTTCTGAAAAGTGAATTTGTGTTGATATTTGTGATCCAAGAACGTGTTATTTATTCTCAATACATTGAGTGTGCATAGACTAATCATGAATTCGCCATCTTTGTTCAGACGGTTTTCATTGAATCTTTGTTAGATACCAGGTATAACATCGTCGCCAACTCTAGCATTGAGAACGCCAAGAATAATTTTCGGCTGACCTCTCGGAAGTGCTTCGAGAGTCTGTTCTAGTTGGTTGTAAAATTGTTCACTTTCTTCTCTTGTCATACCAGAAAACTCTGGTGTTGACTGTGACGCCGAGTAGATGTCCTTGCATGATCAAAGGAGGATCTTCAGTACTCACTTTTCTGGATAACGTTTTTGATTGCGTCTTGTTCGTGTTGAAATTGACCAGGTTTAACCGACCTCACTGTGATATCTTCTCCAAGTCTGAATTCAGTGACATTTTCTGTTGGTATCTTTGTCGGTGTGCCTCCTCAGCAATCATAGGACGCTGACTGGAAAATGAGGTTTCCAGAGTACAGTCGTCGGCAATCTCAAATTCTGTTTTGGTAGAGCAGATTATTAATCTGCAACAGAAAAAGAGTTGGCTATAGTTTGGAGCCCTGGTGATTCACTCGTTAGACCAACAAGTATCAACCGATACGATCTACTGGGGAGAAAGTTACTAATCCAACCACGCAATTTTTCGTCCATATGCGATTAGTTTATTCATCAAGACTGTCAAATCCAGTCGAAGGTCTTCGAGATATAGAGAGCAATGTACCGTGTATTAAGATATATCAAGTCGATTTTCTTGAGCCAATAATTCTGCTAATCTGAAATAAGAAACAGGGAGCGTGCTATATGATTTTCTTAAGAAAAAACTAGATTTCTTCAGTTTGAATCAAAAAAAAATATTTCATTTTGATCGTATAAATCAGTTTGTTATCAATCCATGTTTGAAATTTTTTTTTCAGATTAGCTAGTATCAGTTACTCTGTTATTGGTTGAAACAGAGGTGACTTGCGTTGACAGTATTTCCCATAGTTTTGATGCACCTGAAATGACAGTAATTCACTTGAAAATGGTGTACACACTGCAGGAACTGGATGCGTTATTAATAAAAAACACAATCACACCAGTTGTGAATGACGAAGGAATTAGTGTGGCCGTTTTGAGCGAAGTTGCCATGATGGAGAATACGCAAGCTGTGAGGAGATATTGCCAATATCTGGGGTATGCTGGACAAGTATTTTCAGGGTTCTTCAAAAGTACAAATTCCATCCATATAAAATTAGACTCGTTCACGATATGAATAAAGACGGTTTCAATCGTCATTTCAAGTTCTGCTAATATTTCAGTGAGCGGATCAATAATCGTCCGAGTTTGCTTCAAAATGTTTGTTTTTGTGACAAATCTAATGGCAATGTACATCGTCATAACTGTAGAGTCTGGAGTGACACTAATCCCAACTTAAAAAGGGGGAATGATACTTCATACAGATCATCATACAGACCTGAAAAGCTGGAATTTTGGAAGATATATCTTCTATATAGGAAAACTTGGACGACGAAAACTATCTGAACATCCTTGAGGATTCGATTGATCTTCTCGTTACATATAGAATAAGATCCAAATTCATCAGAACACATCGTTATGTATTAATTTGAAGCGCCACCGCCGCTGTGGGGGAGGTAGGAGAGGCGCTATAGAATGGCCGGATAGATCTCCTGTTATAACACCTTTTGATTTCTTCTTGTCGAGCTATCTCAATGTAAGATCTAAGTTACTCAACCCAAATCGTTGGAAAACCACGAGAAAGGATTGTTCAAACATTTCAGCAGATCACACCACAAATGATGCAATTTGCTAGACAATCATTCGACTCTCGATTGTACCAATACTGGAAGTAAATGGGGGCCAAAACGAACATTTGCGGAAGGAATGTACCACTATTGAAGAACTGAAAACATGAAGATATGTAACATTTCATATTAGATTTAATTTACATGAGGATCATATACATTATATTTAAATAGTACCGGGAATCGATTATTAAAAAAATCTACTTGAAACGATTGTCAAAATTTTTGTTGTTGCTAAGTTGGCACAATTGTTTTCTATACTGACGCGGAGTATGAACGCGATCTGTCATTGGGTTTGTTTACAGTGCTCGATTTTATCAGTTGTCACAAGTGTGTTTTGAGATTTTTACAATGGATAAAAATATCGAACAAAGAATTCGTCTCAAATTTTGTATTGGAAATGGAATTTCGTGTGTCGAATTGCTGAAAATGTTACAGAAGGCTCATAGTGAATCGACTTTATCAAAAACACGTGCATATGAGTGGTACAGTGTATTCAACAGCGGCAGAGATGTAGTGGAAGATTTGCCTCGCTCTGGTCGACCATCAACATCTTCAACTGAAGTTAACATGAATAGAATGATGGTAATTTAAAATCATCATTAAGTTTGAGAGAGATATGCAATAAACTTTCTGTGTCTCACGAATCAATTTATACCATTTTAAACAATTGTTTGGGCATGAAACGCGTTGCCGCTCGACTAGTTCCAAAAGACCTGAATTTTCTTTAAACATCGAATAGCGTTAAGGTCACTGAAGACATGCTAGAACGAGTCAATTCCGACCCATACTCATGAAACGCATTGTAACTGGTGACGAGACATGGGTTTTTGAGTTTGACATAAAACCAGTCAACAAGCTTCGGATGGCGGCTTTCAGCTGAACCGAAACCGAAAAATCCACGCCGAAGTCGATCAAAAGTCAAAGTGATGTTGACTGTTTTCTTTGATTATCGCGTTGTTGTGCACTCGGAATTCTTATCAGTAGGACAGGCGGTGAATAAAGAATATTACCTGAGCACTGAGCGGTGTTTGAGGAAGCAAATTCGTCAAAGAAGGCCAGATTTGTGGAAAGAAAACTCATGGATTTTGCACCACTATAACGCACGATCTCACAAGGCTATCATTGCGAATGAATTTCTGACCTAAAACTCAACAAATACCATCGAACAACCACTGTATTCACCTGATTTGGCTCCGGCCGACTTTTTTTTCTTTTTCCAAAACTCAAATTACAACTTCGAGGTATCCGTTTTGAATCGATAGAAGACATAGAGGACAAATCGTGGCGAAAAGTGAAGTCGATTCCAGAAAAAGCGTTTGAAAAATGTTTTGGTGATAATTAGATTATTCGTTGGCGTGAATGTATTATTTCAGAACGGGCCTACTTAGAAGGCGATACAATAAATTTGGATGAAAAATAAATATTTTGTGTTTCAGTCATCAATTCCCGTTTCTTTTTGACAGAATTTATATCCACAGCAGTGTTGCTTTTTTGTTAATGGCACTTCAAAAAGTTGACTGATATTAAAGATCCCACAACTCTTTTTCCTTCATTTAAATCATCTTTTTATGACCCAACGAGCCAGTAATATGTATGGAAAGAAATATATTGGGTATTCCGGCTTATTCGCTCTATTCAGTTTTTTATTCTTATTTTTCAAAATTAAATTGCGAGTTGGAAAATTATCTCCGAAAGTTCTAACTGTGCCTATTTCTTTTATTATTAATTTTACTACTGGATCCAAAAAGTTAGGTGACATTAAATTGAAACAGTGCTCTTATTTTTAGGTTGGTAGGACTGTCTTTGATATCTGTGCCAAAGCTCAAATCAAAACATTCATTAGTGTTTGGGATACGATTCTTTTGTAAGCTCCTAGAAGTGAATTTTTGGATTTTTATGTCTGCATTTGTTGAGCAAAAAATTTGCATTAGATTTTGTTTGTGGATTGAATTTTCGGCCGTTGATTCATTGAGGATGGTGCAAAAAGCCTATGGTGATGAGGCTATGTCAAAAAAAAATCGTGCTTAAGGTGGGGCAAGACCAAAAACACCTCATCAGTGTCGGTCAAAAATCAATATCATGTTGATTGCTTCCTCCTTGTTAAACCAAGAATATTGTTTGAGCATTTTGCGTCGTTTGCTTAAAGATATTTGCCTAAAGAGGCCGGAATTGTGGCGAGACAATTCTTGGTTTATGCACCACGATAATGCACCGCCCACATTGCCATTTCATTAAAAACTCGATTTATATTGTTCCACAGCCGCTGCATTCACCTGATTTGGCTCCGTGTAACTTCTGGTTATTTAGCAAATTCAAAAAAACGCTCCCGTGACACCCTACTGAGTCAATAAAAAAGATACAGGCCGCATCGAAGAGAGATCTGAAGGTCATTAGGAAAATCGACTTTAACGACTGTTTTGAAGATTGGAAAATTCGTTGGCATAAGTGCATTTTATCTGATGGGGATTACTGTGAAGGCGATGAAATTGATTTGGAAGAAAAAGAGAAAGAGAGTTTTCAAAATAAATGCTGAGAAATCTAACCTTACTTTTCAGAGGTAAAATGAAAAAATATGTGTTTGAGTAGAGTTTGAAAAAGTTTACATTTTTTCTTTCTTATATGATAACAGAACGATTTCAATGGACAAAAGGTACTCAAAGCTAATCAAATGTTCAATATTCAGGACCCATCACAATTGTAAACGATTACGAATAATCTTATAACTTAACCATACTGTCCCAAATCCTTTCTGTCTATATTTGTATAATCGTCATTGTTGTCTTATGTATTTATGAAGTAATTAGAGAACTATTCAAAACCATCTCAAGCAGGCAGGTAGAACTTGTCAAGATTGTTGACATGTGTGTTATTTTAGTCGTGAAGAGCAAGGTTCCAGCTGACTTGAAACTTTCGAACTGTCACTTAATAAGTTACTTTCGAACATGTGAGATTTTTCATATTGCTTCTTAGCTTGTGATGTCGCCAATTAATTTCAATACTGAGTTTACAATGTTAGATGATTGGGTATTGAATATGAATTAATACACAGGGTGTTACTGATTAATAGGACATAAATCCAAGAGGACATTCAAGTGGAATCTTAGGAATAAAATTTACGAAAAAGTTTACGCTACTTTTTAACAGTATATAAGCTATTTATTATATAGTAAATAAGCTATTTATGTTCTGAATATATGCAGTGAATACAGGAACCGTGAATATTGAATGGTATTTATCAGGAAATGCGTTCCTAGTAGGAAAAATGAAAAATAAATATATAGGAAAATCAATTTAATTGAAGTTTTTGACCATACTGTTCAATTGAATCATCTTCAGGCTTAGGTAATGGCGCAAAGAATTTTGTAATTTTTCAAAAGCTCCTTCAAGTCAGACTGATATTCAGCAGAGACATTAGCAATTTGCCTCTTAAAAAATAAGTTTCTGTTTCATTTCAAATTAGGTCACGTTTCCAGTGCTTGTTGAAGCCTCGTCTTCAATTGGCTGCGAATTCAACATTTCTTCAAAGTCGGTTTCGGTCAAATCTTTGTCTTGAGACTCAAGCAACTCCTGAATGTCAATTGATTTTATATTTTCGAACCTATCTCATTCTAATCCGTTCGCAATTTCGGCAGTGTTTTTGCAGTAAAAGTTTGAATTTGCAGAGAGTTTTCGTCATTTTCCGAAGTCAGAAAAGTCGTCAGTTTATTCCAGCATGATTTCAATGTGTATGGATTCGGTTCTTCTACTGAATCTCTTATGTTTAGGATTTTGATATGTAAAATTTCTTCCAGCATTCAATAACATTTATATCAGGATCACATTCCATTTTATTAGATATGATTTTGAAGGTTCATCTAATACAGGCGTCTCCAAACTACAACTTAAAACTAGTATCATCAATCTGGCCCGCCACAGCATAAGACTAGTATCATTAATCTGGCCCACGACAGCCAATGTTTTACTCTTGTTACTATTGCTGTGATAAGTTGAATGGAAGAAAATGAAAACATAGAATGATAATTACTCGATTTTATTTACTTGCAAGGTAAAACTTTACGACAGAAATTATCACGCAGAAACGTAAGCTTAAATATCTCAGCTTAAGCATATTCTAACAAGTAATTAATATGAAATCAGTCACACTAGTAAAGAGATTTAATATGCTTATCAGTTAATTTAGATCTGTAAACGTTCTTTGTGTACTTCATCCTGGAAAACGTTTTCTCACACAAGTACGTAGTACCAAATACAGAAAACAACCCACGAGCAAAATTATGCAAATTATCAACTTGTACCAGTGGAAGACTCTTGTGAAATTCCAATAAAGATAAATTTTGATATTTCTTCTTAAACATGTCATTGCACTGTAAATCAATAACTTCCATTTGGACTTCCGGAGCCAGGATCTCAACGTCAGAATCAAAAGGATTTTGAAAAAGCCTAATTTCATTCTCAATCACATCAAAGTCTTATAAACTAGAATCAAAATTTATCTTTAAAGCACTCAAAGTTTCGACTGCAAAATCGACGGAAATTTCAGTCTCTGTAGTGTGGCTAAATATTTCACACGTTTTGAAATGTGTGAAACATTTTGTACGTAGTTGCGATTGAATTAGTATTATTTTCTGCGTGAACGTTTTGATATTGGTGTATAAGTCAGGAGATGCTGATTTTCTTCTTGCAATCTCAAATTTAGTTCGCTCATATGATTTGTCAAATCAACATAGAATGCTAATTTCCACAGCCATTCACTGTTTCCTAAATCGGCACAAGGGCGATGCTTTCATTCAAAAAAATTTCGATATCTGCTCGAAGTTCAAAAAAACGCTTAAGGACTTTTCCGCAACTAAGCCAGCGTACGGCAGTATGATACGGCTAGTCATTTTCTCCAATCTATTCAATAAACTTTCGAAATTGTCGGTGATTCAGTCCTGTGGATCTGATGGAGATAACAACTGATATGACTGGTTTTAGAACATCAGACAAATCCAAACATTTTCCGCACAAGGACTGTTGATGAATGATACAATGTAAGACTAATGGTTTTGACCATCATCATTTTCTACAGCCTTTGACACAAGTGCGACCACTCCTTTATTTCTTCCACAGCTCCATCGGTTGTGATACATTTCAAGTTTTTCCATCGAAGGTTCTTTTTATTAATGGCATTTCCAACTCCCTTAAAAATATCTGCCCCCGTTGTCGTGCCGTGAATACTATCCATATCAAGCAGTTCTTCAAACATTTTTTATGTACTCCACGAATAAAAATCATCCAAGGCTAGAGAAAACCATTCAAGATATTTTCTGCGATGTCCGAGTCACGGTGTTTGCTGACAAACTGACACCTTTCAATAAATTCACCTTTTCGGCGCATGTTTCTTCCGCTACTGCAATCAGGCAGTCTTTTTTCATTTCTCCATCGGTGAATGGTTTTCCACGTTTTGCAATTTCAAGAGCCACACGAAAGCTGGCACGAGTTGCAGACTCTTGCTCAGAATTTGCTTAGGTAAACAAAGATTGCTGCGATTTCAGTCCGAGCTTCAAAGTTTCAAATTTTTCCGTCCGCAAACTTCCTGTATATTTAGGGTAATTTTAAAGATGTTTCGATTCATAGTGTTCTTTAATGTTATATTCTTTGAGAACAGTTATGGTTTCATTACAAATCAGAAATAGTGCCTTATTATTGTACTCAATCACAAAATACTAGAAGTTCCATTTATCTTGGAACGTTCTGCATTCATTGTCTATTTTGCGCTTCTTCTCGATACTTTTTTCCATACTCTTATATTTACTTCATTTCACAATAAGCAGTTTCGCTTCCTTCGCCTTTCCCACGCAAACTGACTCGCAATGGCGCTGCTAGCCTTTTTATACCTATGCAATTACTACCATCTAGAAGTGATCGAAAAAACTAGTCAGAACCAGAACTTTCTCGAACCAATGCGGAAATTCTCAAACAAGCCACTTGTTAGTAGTTAGTGGGTAGCCGAAATAGATAGTACCTGCATCACAGACCTGCATAGTATCACTACTCGCAACTAGATGTCCCTACTTGTTACAATATACTGAATACACAATCAATAGAAATTGAAATGCAAAACGCCTATGTTTGCTTAGGTGGGCAGAAAAATTAGAATTGTTTTGGCCCTTGGAACGTACCGAAGAAAAAAAAATATATATATATATAGGGTAAAGATGCCTAATATGAGATAGGCGCTAAATATGAGATAGGAAGATATTGGTCAAACTACTCACGTCAGTCATTTGGCGCTAGTGTGGCTCGGATTGACACATCAACAGTGCTAAACGTCTGTCAGTTCGCGCCGGCTAACGGCAATGTAAGAACGTGTGCGTGTTGGTTATTTCAACATCGTAAAACCAAATATTTTTCATCAAATGTTTACAAGGTACGTAACAACTTTATTATTACGTTAAACGCATTTAATTTATGTTTTGTTTGTAGCTTATATGGTAAATTTTAAGTTATGAATGCAGTTAAATTGTATTTTCTTTTGGAAACAAAAAAAAAGGCAGCCATTTGCTAAAACTGTTGTTTTCCTAATATGAGATATGCTAGGGTTCCTAAATTGAGATATCTCATATTATGGTACACAAAAGAACAATTATCATGGGTGTTGGGTTAAACCGTATATTTTTTATTTTAGATGCCTCCCATCAAAAGAAAGACCTGGGACCACGCTGCCATGATACAGGCTGTGAATGCAGTACGAAGAAAAGAAATTGGTTACTTAAGAGCAGCGAAACAATTTGGTGTTCCTAAGGGTACCCTTGAGCGCTATGTGAAAAGGATGTCCGCGCAGAAGATCTTGTCCAGGTTCGTATGGGAAGACGGCCAGCCTTGCCTATTGATTTAGAAGCCGAGCTGGAAAGCTATTGCAAAGAAATGGATAGAAGATTTTATGGCTTACGTCTGCAGGACATTAAATACATGGCGTTTCAATTGGCAATTAAAAATAATTTGAGGCATCCTTCAGTGTTACTAAAGCTTCTGCTGGTAAAAATGGCTTCGTGGATTTTTGAGGAGACATCCTACATTATCTATTAGGACACCTGAAGCAGTTTCTGCTGCTAGAGTAAAAGGATTTAATCCAGTTGCAGTCGCCAACTTTTTGATTTGTACGAGCCTGAACTTGATAAGATAAAATCCGCTCCACATAGGGTATACAACGTTGACGAGACAGGAATAACAGTAGTTCAACATAAACGTTCCAAAGTTGTCAGTATGAAAGGCAAAAACAGGTCGGTGCGTTGACATCCCTGGAAGAGGAAAGCTCATGACCATAGTGACCTGTATGAACGCTTGTGGTACCTACGTGCCGCCATTAATAGTTTTCCCAAGGAAAAATATGGCTCAAGACCTAATGGATGGTGCACCAGCAGGTTCCATTGGCGATTGTCATCCGTCAGGCTGGATCCAGACACACCTATTCACAAAGTGGTTTCAGCATTTTATCAACTTTACAAAGCCAAGTAAAGATGATCCAGTTTTATTGGTTTTAGATGGCCACTACACACACACGAGAAACATCGATCTTATTAATTTAGCTCGAGACAACAACGTAATTATAGTTTGTTTACCGCCACACTGCACTCATAGAATGCAACCAATGGATGTAGCATTTATGAAGCCACTAAAAGCTTACTACTCCCAAGAAATTGAAACTTGGCTGCGTAATAATTCAGGGCGCACTCTAACAAACAAATATGTGGCTAGATTGTTTGGTGCGGCTTATGAAAAAGCTGCTACCATGACCAACTCCGTTAACGGTTTCGCAAAGCTGGGTTATTTCCGTGCAATCGACATATTTTTACAGACGAAGAGTTTTCAATCTTTAATGATGGGGATGAAGAGCAAGATTTACTTAATGTTCAGAGAAATGATGAGAACGCAGATCTGGAAGATACTAGTTGTGTGCTTACTTCGATTGAAAACCAATCAGAGCCAACTGAAATCTTACCCAATAGCGGAATTACAAATGACAATCCTTCAGATGAGTACCAAGGATTAGCATCTTCTAAAACAGCCTCAACAGCTAGTGTTTATGACAATCCAGTACCCAGTACATCGTCTTCTGTCTCCCCGTTTGCACTTAAGCCAGTGCCCAGGCTACCTAAGAACAATTCTTCTTCTAAGAAAACCCGAACTGGAGCAGCTTCTATAATCACGGCATCTCCGTATAAGAAGTCATTAGAAGAATCCTAAATAAAAAACAAGAAAAAGAAAATAAGAAAGGACAGAAGAAACAATCAGTTAAAAACAGCAGACAAAGAAAAAAATCCTATTAAAAAAAAAAAGCTGAAGAAGTTAGTTCCAGTTCCGAAGACGATGACATGCCTGAGTTGGCAGATAGCAGTGGGGATGAATATGATGCTGAATGTCCCTACTGTAGCGGTAACTTTTCGCAGGATACAAGAGGAGAAAAATGGGCCAAATGTGATAGTTGTTTTAAATGGGCTCATGAAGATTGTGGAGATGTAGCATCGAATCGTTTTTGTGTTCATTATGTTTAGATGTGTAAGACATGGTAAGACTAAAAATAATTTAGAAAAGATTTTAATTTTTTATTGTTTATTATATTCTCTTTGTTTGATAACCTTTATTTTAAAATTTTATTAAAAATGCTAATTTTATTATGATAACTGAGTTCTGCTCAAATCTTTGTTAAGTTTAAGTAAAGTAAAAATTTTGAAGACTGATGTTAGTCTAAAATTTAATAATTAATGTACCAAACTGCTAAGACTGATTTGTCTTAATATTTAATTAATAAGTTACCTACAATAAAAACGTGATTATGACGTTAATATTGTTTTTTTGTTTGTTGACCCTAAAATTTATGGAACCTAATATAAGATAGTATCTTATATTTAGAACCCTAATATCTCATAATAGGCGCCCTTTGCCTTGGAATTTTTTTCTGATATTTTCACTTTTTACAGCATAGCCAAAAAT
The DNA here is from genome assembly GCA_013387265.2 of Cryptolaemus montrouzieri. NCBI lineage: Eukaryota > Metazoa > Arthropoda > Insecta > Coleoptera > Coccinellidae > Cryptolaemus > Cryptolaemus montrouzieri. Next base: position 32,227,964 of record JABFTP020000001.1, read on the forward strand.
AATATAATTTAGCCTAAAATAGCTAATATACATTTAAAGTACATTAAATTTTCTATCTAAAAGTATATCTTAGAAAGCTTTAAATGTAACAGTTTTTTTTATACCCAAAATGGAAATGGTATCTCATAATAGGCATCTTTACCTATATATATATATATATATATATATATATATATATATATATATATATATATATATATATATATATATATATATATATATATAGACCCTGATTCAATATAATAGAGCTTAAAGGACTAGATTATTCCTTGGTCCATATGTTTTAGCAAAGACGTCTTGTTGGAAGGTAAAAATGTCACTTTTATGTTGGTGCATTGTTCAAAAGTAGAACAGCTTTAAAGTCTGAATTCTTTTTTTGACAATTATTTCAACTCTGAAACAGAACAATTGCGAAACCAGTCACGAAAAATAATGTTGTGATCCACGTTTTCTTATTAGAACGACCAAATACTGGCAGGATTTCCATTAATTGGAAAGTGAAAAGTACATCATGCCATTTGAAATAGAAAAGTTGTACAAGACTTCCGGTATAACCGGCAGCTGTACTGCTCTGAAATCAATTGCAATCAGATCAGTATCAATTTACTCTAATGGCAAAATTTGAAATTGATCGATAAATGACCCAAATCCTTCTAATAGGCCATTCAGTGCGGACACCCTGTATACAATGTACGGATCTTAGCTAACTAACATTGACAAAGCCAAGAATACAAATCATCTAGATTTGAAAATTATGAAAGAAGCGTCCCAACAGAATATTTTGATTCGTTCAGAGTGTCGAAGTTACGTAAAACCAGTCAATAAGATTTCGCCTTCAAGAATGAAGTGTCTCGAAGCTTGAAAATCCCCTTCCACGTGTGAGCTAGTCAGTGGCGTCGTGCTTAAAATATGCTCGATTCATCTCTCACAGTTAATTTTCTGCAGACATGTCCTCAATTCATCACGCCGAAGGAATGCGGGAGACAATAGGCTGCGAAAGATGGTGAATTAGATCTCGTACACTAATATAGCTGAAGGACGTACTTTTTTGTCGAAGGTGCGAATAAAAGACGAGTACCTGCCTCAACATGCCTTGATGGCTTGTTTAGCGAAACCCATTCCAGCGTATCAGGTTTCCTGTATGAACAATCTGAAGCACAGCTCGTGGGCGCGCGAGAGAGGCATTATACACACTATGTAAATGTGAAAAAGTCTGAATATGAATGGAATACGAGGTGTGAACTTTGCGAGGCCCCACCTCGTTAAAAAGGGTTAGACAAGGTGTGAAAACACATCATGGTCGACACTATTGTGTGATCGCATCAGCCATGAGTTAGGAATCTACCCCATGTGATGTATGTCTTTTGTTTTGATGTCGAGTGGGATTCACATGCCTGCGGGAATTGGGATTCGCGACATGCTGGGGAATTTTAGGGAGGATGAAATCTCAATTCTTTCTGCGAAATTTTCGAGGAAACATATTGTTGGACTAGTATTCTCTACTGGTTTCGAGATCTACGAAATTGAGACTATTCTCCAACATGTGTACCACAAATTTCGAATAATTTATGTTGAATTTAAGGTGTCATCCCTTCATATCATGCTGAATATACTGACCAAGTATACAGGGTGATTGATAAAATTGAACAATCTTCTAACGGGTAATAATATGGAACATCCACATCAAATTGAGTCACATTTAGTGGTAAATTGATTCTACCGTTACTACGTGATAGTTAATGATGATAATGAGAAACTAAACTACGTTTTATATTATCACAAGAGTTTATTGAAATTCAGGATTGAAATTTCGATCTCTCGACTATCATCAGCTAAAAACTAGTACTGAAATAAATACATACATAGGTAAACAGGTAGATACAAAATTGAAAAAGGTGCAAACAAGAGGTAATAAATGACAGTATACTTGATACATTTTCTTGCTCGGTAAAACATCTGTCATCACAAGACACGAACGAAATACGAATCCAGCAGTGCAACCAGTCAATAGTGACTTGAAAATCAGTTCTTGATTGGGGATCTGCTAACCTGGTAGAGTTCAACGCTAGTAAAACTCAAACCTGTTTATTTTCTAGGAATATGAATAGCACTGTCCCGGATATAACGATGGCGAATGAGACCATCTCACTTACTTCCTCTATAACAATGCTTGGAGTAGCTATGGGCGACAATCTATCATGGCATGACCATGTTGTGAATATTGCTAAGTCAAAAAAACTGGGATTTCTCTATCGCGCAAAGAAATATGTCACTTCGAACCAATTGCTTACTCTATAAATCTCAAATTCGTCCTGTTTTAGAGTATGGCTCCCATGTATGGGGTTCTGCTCCTAAACACAGCTTGAAACTCCTGGTCTCCATCCAAAAAAGAGCAATTCGGTTAATCGGAGACAATGTACTCACAGATTTCATTCCACTATTGGAACATCGAAGAAAAATTGGCGAGATTCCTCTTTTTTACAGGCACTTTCATGGAAGATGCTCTGAGCAACTTTCTACGCTTGTTCCACCGCTTGTTTCTATTTTGAGGCAAACAAGATAAACTCTTGCCTATCACCCATTCGTGGTTGAAATAGAGACACCTAGAACGTCTCTATATCAGAATTCCTTTTTCATAGAACACACGATAACCTTTCACCAATTCCAACGCTTCTTCCTTCGTTCTAATAATATTAGGCTCCCTCCACGAACTAGGTCTTCTTGAGTCTTTATGTTTTACAAGTAAATGGGAACATTGGACCCGTTCAGGACCTGTTGTTGGTTCGGCAGATTTCTCAGGTGCATCCCATTGTGACTCTTTAGTGTAAATATTCAAATAATAATGTTGTCCAGTTTCCCAACCGGCAGGTAAAGGTGCGTCCGCCATTTTTCGTATCTGTATTCAATTCCGGGTCATTCTGGTCGTTCAGAGGATCATCTCTATCGTAAGTTCATTGGAGTTTCGATGGATTCTAAGAAAACTAATTTTCGTCCTTTAGATATTCTGTGATCTATGGGTGGAAAATGATGGCTATTTTTGGTACAATGTGAAGCTAATGTAGATTCGTCGGTTCTCTGGCCATTGTAATCTGATTGATGCTCTTTGTATCTAGTTCTAAATGAACGATCAGTAAGTATAAACGCCTTCACAATCCATACAGGACTACTCCAGTATTGTCAGATTTATCATATTATCTTAACTATTGGAAAATTTTTGGGAGAGTTTCATGTGAGTTTTGAAAGCTACTGTTTTATGCCGTTTTAAAATGACATTCGCAATCTTTTCGCCAATAGGGCCGACCTATGTTAATAAATTGTGTTCATCATCTGTATTAGTTGATTCTATATGTGGGTAAATATTTTAATATGCTCTTTGTATTTATTTCCTTCTGATCATTCCATTTATTTTATTTCAGAGATAACTATTGTTCTTAGCTATTTCTTTAATAAGTGACACTTTCCTGGACATATTTTCTTTGGATAATGGTGAAAGGACAGCTCTATAAATCATTGCATTAAACGCAGTGTATTTATGAGATTTTGGGTGTATTAAGTCGTACTGGATGCAAATATTAGTAAAGGTGGGTTTTGGATATGTATGGAAACCTAGTGTGTTATTTTTATGAGTGATTGTGAGGTATAAAAAGTGAATCTGATTATCGACTTCTCATTCTATTTTGAATTTAATTTTGGGATGAATGCTATTGATGTAAGTTAAAAATTGATCTAGTTGTGTAGCGGTTCCTATAAAACATGCTAGTATATCGTCTACATGTATGTGTTTGTAAGTAGATGTTTCCTAGCATGATTTATAGGAATCACTGAATAACTAGATCAATTTTCATCTAACATCAATAGAATTCATCCCAAATTGAATTCAAAATAGAGAGACTAGTCAATAATCAGATTGAATTTTCAGTCCTAACAATCACAATCAAGTTTTGATAGATATCGAATTATTTTCAATAATAAATACCGCAGAAACGGTAACAAATGAGGCGAAAATTAAATGATTGAAAAATTTTTCAGATTACTTGAGCTATTCAACTTTATTTTTTTCATACATGATCAGTGATGCACCACAAAAAGTTGGCAGGGAAAAAGGAAACTGATCTGTGAAAAACGCGTATACTGTTACAAATGTTCAACCTGTACAGATTGTCAAAAAGGACCTTGAATTGATTATTTGAAAAATCTGAAAACGATTGTCAAAATTTTTGTTGTTGTTTATTTTCTATACTGATTTGGAGTTTGAACGCGATCTGTCATTTAGTTTGTTAACAGTGCTCGATTTGGATAAAAATATCAAACAATGAATTTGCCTCAAGTTTTGTATTGCAAATGGTATTCCGTGTACCGAATCGCTGAAAATGCTACAGAAGACTTACGGTTAATCGTATCAAAAACACGTGCATGTGAGTGGTACAGTGCATTCAACAGCAGCCGGGAAGTGGTGGAAGATTTGACCCGCTCTGGCTGGCAATCAACATCTTGCACTGAAGTTAACATCGATAAAGAGAAGGAAATGGTTATTCAAAATCGTCTTTTTAGTGTTTTAGTGAGATAGGCTTTCTGTGTCTCTCGAATAAATTCGTACCATTGTCAAAGCTTGTTTGGGCAAGAATCGCGTTTCCGCTGGACTAGTTCCAAAAGGCCTGAATTTTCTTCAAGAATTGAATCGCGTAAAAGTCGTTGAAAACATGCTACAACGAGTCAATTCCGACCTCACATTCATAGAACGCATTGTAACTGGTGATGAGACATGGGTTTATGTTTGACATGCAAACCAGTCAACAAGTTTAGGAATGCCGCCTTCCAACTGAATCGAAACCGAAAAAAACACATCAAAGTCAAATAATATTGATTGGTTTCTTTGATTTGATTATCGCGGTGTTGTGCACTCGAAGTTCTTGCCAGAATGCCAGACGGTAAATGAGGAATATTACCTGAGCGTTAAGTGGCCCAAAAATTGGTCGAGAAAGGACAGATTTGTGGAGAGAAAACTAATGGATTTTGCATTACGATAATGGGCCATCTCACAAGGCTATCATTGTGAATGAATTTCTAACCAAAAACTCAACAAACAACCACTGTATTACCTGATATGGCTCCGGACTACTTTTTTCTCTAATTACCACTTCTAGGTAACCGTTTTGTCGATAAAAGACATAAAAGAGAATTCGCGGCGAGCACTGAAGTCGATTCCGGAAATACATTTGAAAAATGTGTTATTTCGAAAGGGACCAACTTTGAAGACGATATCTAAAAATGGATGAAAAATGAATATTTTATGCTTCATTGACCAATTCCTGGTACTTGTTAGACAGAATGTAATCCAACTGAACATCTAACCTAACTTTTTGTCAATTTGCGACAACTGTAGTTTTCATGAAGAAAATATTGAAAAATTTTTTGAACTTTCAACACCCTGTATCTCGGAACTGAAGTATTTTTCTGCCCGTGTTTATATAAGCTTCTTTCCTTGACATTATGCAAGGAATCACCTTCACCATTTATGGCACCTTATTATGGGACACTACATACTTCTCCAATATATTTCACAGAAATCACGCACACACACATCAAAACAATTTCCACATAAGAAACCTCTTTCTCAGCCAATTCTCGTCCAAAAATACAAATTTCTCCATTTCTTCCTCATTAAATCCAAGAACGATATAACAGCGCATAATGAAGACGTTTTTTCCAACGTTCACCCCCGACAAGAGACGCGTTTCGCATCATTGGTGTTCTCTGTCCCCTCGTCTACTCGTTTCTTGTAAACACCCCTCCCCTAATTGAGAAATCCAGAAAAAGTATTCATTTCTCGTTCCCGCAATGTCTTTATTTTTTGGTTGTTTAGAACACCGTTACGTCTAAACCCCGGATTTAGTCTTTGGGAAATTCGATACCTCTAGAAAAAGATGTGGGGTGGAGGGAGTCGATGAATATGTTGAGTTTTTTGTCGTTGTTTCGAATTACGGTGGTCGATAAGACTTGAATTTTAATTGATGATATTGTGGTAGACTTTAAGAGAAGATTTGTCGGGAAAATTACTCAAAAATTCGTAAATTTATGGAATAACACTCCATTGAATGCTAATTCTCAAATCTATTAAACCTTTAGGAAAGATTTATCAATTCAAATGGTAATTTAATTAACTTTTTAGATATTTGGACTAAAATCAACGTTTGATAGTTTTATCCATAGATTAATTAACGTACCTTCATCTCCAGAGAATACTATAAAGAATAGAGAATAATCAAACAAAAAGCTTTCATGAGTAATATTGATGATTTATTTATTTCATGGTAATTCATTGTTAACGAAGATGAAGTAAAATATATTCCAGTATACTTTCCACAATTCTAATTATTTTTTTCAAGTGGTTAAATATAGGAAATGAACTTATATAGATACTAGCCTAATTTAATATTGAAAGGTGGAGAGTTATAAATGTCTAGCTGGCTATAAAGGGTGATTTCACTTGGGCTTTTACAAAGTTTATAGATTTCCAAACATTCCAACAGATTCATTTCCTTTCCTTTGTCGCAATTATGATGAATTTTGATATCATCTAATAATATTGAATGTTTTGTGGTTTTATATGTTCATATGTACTTTTTCGAAGAAGTATCTTTTATGGAATATAATAATCGTGTTATTTGATGTTTTTTCTGACGTTGGATATTGTCAGTTCATAAAAACCAGGGAAATTTTGCTATTCGAGGCAATTATTCTGATTTATTTCAATGTTGAAGTCTGTCGGTGACTATGGAATGGAAAGGCCCTATGGATCATTGAATTATAAGCTGCTAGAATATAAGTGATTGAATGAGTCTAAAAACCTGTCTGTCTCAAAATTATTTTCAATCTCAACCAGAATTTTACAAGCATCAGGACTCTCCATAGGATAACCTCTTAGCCTTCTTTTAGCCGATATATTTGTTAAGTAATATCACAAGAGCTCAGATTTGACCGGATATTTTTCTATGCCCGTTTTCGAATACTTACGTGCAGGCAATTCAACGAGAACTGGGCGACAAAATCACTAGAGCCTAGCTCGAGTGATTTTGTCGATCAGGTCGAGTTGAATTGCCGAAAAGTAAGTATGAGAAAACGAACTTTCTTTGCGCTTTTCCACATCCCCTTGTAACATCTTCCTTTCAGAATTGTGAGCTTCACGAGCCTTTCTAAATGCTGAATGTATGGGGTTGAAATTCATGTTGAATTTTTCGAAATACATATTCTGCATCATGTTCGCAGTTGTGTTCCACATTGTTTTGACAACGTATTCTTTGTAATCTTGTCCATTCATTTGTTTCATATTGAAACCCCATTCCATAAGAATTTCTGCAATATCTTCAATAGAATGCTGTATATACAAATCGAACGTTCGTTCCTTGCAGAATATACTGAATTGATTCCAAATCGAGCTGTGCGTTTTTCTTGTATTTTTGGGGATAGAATTCTGTATAGAACTATTTATTTCTGCTTCACTGGTGCTTCCAAAACGAGACATTTTAGTTCATATCGGCAGAAACTTTACAACAGGTACTAAAATGGCTGTTCTTGACAGTTTTGAAACCGTGCTATTTGTTGTGAATGTTGCGTTGCTATGGAAACGCAAGGATTCTCTATGGGCAAATTATCCATTAATATCCTACATTTCTTCCTATTTCTATGCATTTTATCCAATATCAAATTCGAATTTCTGTGTTCTTAAACGTGCATTTTGACACATGAGTGGAATTGTCATGGATAAATGATAAAGAAGAGTAATATTAAATAGCCACTTAGTGAAAAGAAATTTAGTCTTCTGGTACCGATATGTAGATGATATTTTGTTAGGTTTGCTCAAACAGGAAAATTGATAGATTTCTGTAATTTCTGAATGAAGTTCATACCAACAATAAGTTTACAGCAGAAATATAAATTAATAACTCAATAACTTTTTGACCTGACGAAAACAAAATCGTTTAACAATCTATATGACAACATATAGATAGAAGAAAAGATCTCGCACTTATTTGTGAAAACCAATTTCAGTTATTATTTTTGTTTTCGAATTATTCCGGCATTTTCGATTTTCCAGAATTTGATTAAATTACCATATCTCAAGTACTAATCAAGTTATATAAAAATATTTTCATATTCTTGTGGCACTTATACAAATAGTGCATTCGAAATATTTTTCACCCAACTACTTTCGAGATATGGTAAAATTGTGTTCTTTCGTTTATGGACAAATAAGAAAACAAAAACTTACCGATACAAAACTGCTATGATCTGGAAAGAACCCATTAAACAACATGATGACTGCTTTTTTTGTTTAGTGAACGTAACTGGCGTTAACCAAAAAATCCAATCCAGATGGGAATACCTTTCCATATAATCGGCACATAGACGAAATCTGAATCCTAAGACTCCCCTGTATCTCAAGCTGAAGTTTAACATCTCAAGTTAATTGACATTGGAAAAACTGATAGTAGTAATAGTGACTTTGAAAGTGACCTGAAATCATCAAAATTATTAAATCTGAGACTGTAAAAGTCTTCTACAGAAATCCTGGCATCTAGGCTGAAAGAAATTAACTTACTAACAAAATGAACTAAAGTTTCTCATTAATGTACAAGCGAACAGAATTCCCTACAATATTTTGAAGAAGATGATTTTGTATTTTTTGAAGATGTACCTGGTTTGATGGCCGCAATGGACATTTGTTCTTAGATTCGTCAAACGGAGTCTAAAATGTGTTCTCCTACACAAAGGGAATAAATTGCACATTCTACTGAAGTTAAAGAAGAATATACGTCTATTGCTTTAGTTTTGAAAAAAATTAAGTTTATAGAAAACAACTGGTTCATATGTGTTGTGTCAATTTTCTCTTAGGGCAACAAAGTAGTTGCACAAAGTGTCCCTGTTTTATCTGCTTGTGGGATAGTAGAGCTAAAAAATCAACTCTGGATTGAGAGGGATTGGCCCTACTCGGGAACTCCAGCACAACAAAACGCAATACCATCAATATCAAGCAATCGCTCTGTTGCATCTGCAAAGAGAACTCATAGAACAATTTGTTAAAGCTCTTAAAAAGTTGAAATTGTTTTCTTTTGTTGTCCCAAAGGATATAGAGAAAAATACATGTAATGAGTTTCTTTGGCTTGTTCAGAATTTATTGGGAAATAAGAAAAGTTCTGACTATTCTCAACACGTTGAAAGAATTAGTCACTTTCAAATGCTTAAAAGTAACAAGAGCATCAGGTTACTCTCTCTTCACAACTACCTAGACTGATTCCACCAGGACTTTCGGACTATTGAGGAATGCTATCGATGCTACTGGAACGCACACATGATGGCTGACTCTTGTTGGAACATTCAGAACAGCTCAGTGGCTACATCTGCAAGAAAATCTTACAAAAGAAAGTTTTCTTCAAATGAACAATTTAATGGAATAAGATCAGTTTTAAAGAAGTTATGTCTTATTATAAAATGGGACATGTTACATATTTTTTGAACTAAACCTGACAGAGAAGTTTTAATCGCAGATTTGAAATCGTCTTTAAAAATTAAGCTTTCAGGCAATTAGGTTTATGTACCATAACCCAATAATTAGGCTGTTGTTTTATTTTAGAATTTTTGTGTTTGTTGTTGTTTTGTGGTATTTTAGAAGAATTCTTGAAAAGGAATATAGAAACGATAAAGAGTATGATGTGATTTCTTGTTTCATTAAAAGCGGAAATATTAGTGAAGCTGCAACACGACATATTTATCTTTACTCACTATGAACCAGATATATTTTGTACTTGAAACTAACAGTAACTTTCATTTCTCTTGCAGCGATGTGTATGCCAAAGTTTAGCATACCACAAATGGCAAATTCTTGAATATCAATCTGCATAAAGAGTGACATAAAAAATTGCAACACTAAACCCATTTCATTGAAATCTTTAAAACGATTTCTGAAGTTACCCTTCAAGTTAGAAACTATTTCTACATCATTGGGTTCCAATAGATTTTGAGACATCTTTTCTAAATGTTTCGTATGGAGAGGTTGATCTGGTATTGTTCGAAAATCAAGATTGGTGGTAACAGAAAAATTGCAGAAGACTTTCATCATCCTATGCTTGTTGAAGCCTCGTCTTCAATAGGCTATGAATTGAACATTTCTTCCAAATCGGTTTCAGTGAAATCTTTATCTTGCGATTCAAACAACTCCTGAATATCACTTGATTCTTTCTCTTCGAACCCATCTCGTCCTATGCCATTCGCAATTTCGGCAATGTTTGCAGTTGAAATTTGAGTTTGGTCAGATTTTTCGTCATTTTCGAAAGTCAGAACATGCGACAGTTTCTTCCAGCATGGTTTAAATGTGTATGAGTTCAGTTCTTCCATTGATTCTTCTATTTTCAAGACACATTTTTTATGCCAAATTTCTTGCAGCATTCTATTAAATTTAAATCAGGATTTCATTTTATATTATCGAATATGATTTTGAAGGCTCGTCTAATTTAATAGAGCTTAAAGGATTGGATTATTCTTTTGGTCCATAGGTACTTTCATATTTGGATGCATACTTTCGAATTCGCAAGGATGACCTGGTGCAAAACTTGCAGAGAAAAACACCGAGTACTATTTGAACAGGTTACAGAGATGGAAACATCGCTGGGAAAAGTGTGTACGAAGAGACCAAGTTTATAAAATAAAAAAAAATATTCAGAAAAAATGTCTTGTATTTTTGTTAGGTCGGAGATTTTTCAGACCACCCTCGTGTATATCAACAACTCTTCAAATAGCTTATATTTAACATAAGCAAAAGACGCAAGATTCATAGATCTTTGAAGATATTCACTTAATTTCTTTTCGATGTGGATATGTCCATACTGTCCATACTTAACAGAATTTAGCTTTGAAGATATTTCCTATTCAAGATGTAATCAGCCGAGCAATTTTCAGCTCATGGTTTCTTTAGTAGCCGGTACGATTAAAAATTGAGCTTGTTCCTATTCGAAGTGCATTTAGTCTGGACCCTAAAAGTAGCAACAGTGCAAGATCGTAAAATTCCGGGGGCAAATAAATGGTTTTCCCAATGCAATATACGGTGTTACAGAGTAGCTCAGGAAAGTGGAATATTCATTATTGATAGAATCTACGAAGACTGTCTGAACAGAAGCCGTTTCTATGTCGTGCATTGGAATTGTTATTGATCATCTTGGTTTCTCTGGGTTTCCCGTTTGCTCTTCAAGTAATAAACCTGGAGTTCTTTCTTCGAGAGTTTTTAGACCTTTGTTTATGTTTCTGATCTGAATTTCGATATGTTTTACAGTGGAAACCTGAATGAGAAGTTTTTCAATCTAGTAGGCGTGATAATTTTTTATGAAATCAACAAATCGATTCTTAGATCAGAAATAAAAATTTCATAAAATACTGATTAACTATACAGAATTCTTGTTTGCACTATATATGAAGCTAAAGATTTCGTGGATCTAATCGGTACATCGGTACATACATATATATTAATAAATGAGATTGGTATCCTTTGTTATCGGGTGGTTGAATTGACTAATAAAAAAGTGAAATAGACCTTATTACTATACTAGTACGCGTAAAGTAAGTTTTTGAATGATATCGCCGCTGCATTGATTAGGCTTTTCTTTTGACATAAGCCGCCTTTGCCCCTGTCGGTTTCAAAGTGAAAATAGAAATGCTTGATCGCCTTGGAAAGTCATGTGTATCCATATCACGCTCATCAAATGTTTACTAATCAACTGTACAATCGATAAAAAAAATCCGAAGATAAGATAAGATCGCCTTCAGCTTCAACTTCACAATCAGCGAAAATTGTTCGTGATCCAGCAATAGAAGAAATAGAGGTGGCGTTGTTATCATGGGTCGAAGACCGCAACCAAAAAAGAATGTCTCTGAGCGGTTCAATTATCCGGGTGAAGGCAAAGCGTCTTTAACCACATTTCAAAGAACCTAGTGGTAGATGTGGTAGTGGTGGATTTCAAGCATCGGAAGGTTGGTTCAATAAATTTAAGGTGCGACAATCATTACATAGCATTAAAATCTGTATATACAGACACTGCTACAGTAGAAATATATCCAGAAGAATTTGTAAATCTAGAAGCTGATGGATACAAACCCGAGCAAGTATTTAATAGAGACGAAACTGCACTGTTCTGGAAGAGGATGCCATACAAAACAATCATTTCCAAAAGCAAAAAGTGTGCATCTGGATTCAACGCATCTGAAGATTGTGTAGTTGAACCACTGATGATTTGCAGACTGTTAAATCCTCGTAATCAAAAAATCAAAAGAATAACGACCTGCCACTGTTTTAGCGTGCTAATAAGAAAGCATGGGTTACAAGCGCTCTTTTTGTGACTGGTTCCGGAATTGTTTTGTTCCAGAACTTATTTTAAAAAAAGAAGTTTTCAAGCTCTTCTAGTTTTGCACCATTATATATATATATATATATATATATATATATATATATATATATATATATATATATATATATATATATATATATATATATATATATATATATATATATATATATATATATATATATATATGATGTCCTACATGTAGATGTCCCAAGGGTGTATCAAGAGCATATGCGCTTGAAAGGATCCTTGCGAGGGTGACTTTTCCATGTAAATATAAGTTGGAAGGTTGCAATGAAAAAATACTGGGTGTAAATTCAAATCAACATCATGAGGTTTGTTAATTTGCAAATAATCCATGTCAATTCGCCAACGCTATGCACTGCAGATGGTACGGACCAAAATCAGAAATCATCCATCATTGCAGAAAGGTCCATCCGACAAACACTCAAAGCGGCAACCATATTATCCTGAAATGCCGTCTCTTCGATCTTCTGGGACTACAATCTGCATTTTATTTTGCCATAATTCAAGCCTACGGAGAACAGTTCCAGTTTTGTTGGAGCTTATCCCCAACCGGAATAATGAAATGGTCCATGTACTTCATGGGAAAAACATCGGATATCAAACGTTATAAGTATCAAATTTTTATAGGTAAACCAAATGATGACTTTGAACCAATCATAATGAGTGCAAATGGTCGAAGAGCCCGTAATCTTCGAACCGAAATATTGCCTTTTGTCCAATTATGAAAATATGAGAAAACGGTGCAACAAAAACGGCGATTTGCATTATGAAATTCAAATAATTGATAAAGCTTTTGAAATTTTGATAAGACTTGAATGTGTGTTTTATTGTAAGTTAATTGTATTTAAAAAAAAGAGCGCCATAGAAAACTTCAACACACATAACCTCCGAAAACTGACATCTCTAAAACACAAAGTTTCCACAATGCTTACAAATGAAAACAAAACAATCATCTAGAGATAAGTGGATTAAATACTGAAGAAGGGAAGAAAAAATCCCGAAACGTCTATTTTGGATAGTGTTTAAATATTCTCATAAACCTTAAACCCCAAAAAAAACAAACTCAATATCGAAATATATAGGTATGATGAGACGGCCTAAAACCGAATCTTTAAAAATTAAAAGATACAAAATTTCAAAGAATTATACTTTGAGAAGTAATATAAAACTGCATGTTTTGATTTAGAATCAAAGAAAAACCTCCATAATTTAGAGGTCAAAATAAAGAAAAACAATCATAATTTTTAAAATAAACGTTAAACAGTTCTTGTTTTTTATTACTCATTTTTGTTCTCAACAATTACTTGAATTTCAGGATAAAGGGAATTGGGGTTAGATCAAAAACCGAATTTATTATGGCAGCGCGAAGTGCTACATTTTGATTGCCTTCATTATGCAATTCTGGTTTTTCTTCGAATAACTCATTTTTCGTAATCATGATGTTCATCGCTCTGCAAGATACAAATGTCGGTGAAAGTATTTTTGCTACTAGATAAAAAAAACTCAAATTACAGTTTTGAATCGATAGAAAACTAATGAGAATTCGCGGCGAGAACTGAGGTTGATTCCGGAAAAAGCGTTTGAAAATGTTTTGGTGATTGGATTGGTTGGCATAAATGTATTATTTCGGAAAGCGCCTATTTCGAAGGCGATTTAATAAATTCGGATGAAAAATAAATATTTTTTGACAGAATGTATAGATGAAACTTCGATTGATAAATCCATAAAATTCTTTCTTGAACAGATTTCCAAATCCGTTGGACACCTTTCAACTATTGAAGAGGCTAAGTAATGGACTGTCGAATATTCCAACCCAATAATCTTTCAATCAACAAATTACACATCGAAGGGTTGAATGCTAACTCCAGGGGCTGACATTTTCAATCCAATAATAAAATTACAGCTGCTCACTATGATTGGCTGGCACAAAATACATCTACCAGGTTATCTGAACAAAGAATCGTAGAATCGTTAACCCTTCGTTTCTTGCTGCTTTAGGGAGGTGGCACAACAAATAAGGTATGGAGAAGATACACACAGAGGTGCGACCAAGCGATGTTTCAAAGAGATATTCTTGTAATCGGAGAGGGCTTTGTACAACGTGAACTAATGACAGGTTACCGGCTAAAGGGGAGGAATGTTGACAGATGTTTATTCAACATATATACTTAGGTCTATTATACGGTATGAGCGACACATATGCTACCTTGTTAACCTGAGCGTTTCGATTTAGTGAATCGAAAAAGATTTATCTTATTATAGAATCGCCTGGGATACTTTCGGATTGTGGCGCTTTCGGAAATGACAATTTCTAATCATCCAGAAACGTTTTGACAATTCTTTCGATGGGAATTAGCTTTTCCATTGAGCTAAAAGAAATTGAAACAATAATGCGATATATCTTAAATATATAATTAATATCGCTTCATGCTTAATGCTAGTATTGATGGATTTATTATATAGAAATTCATTCTAATATAAATAAAATGAAATACTTTTGACTGATTTCCATAACGTTTATTTATAATACACACGAGCGGTTTCGATAATTACGCCAATTTCAAGTATCTAGAGCAGGGGTGCACAAACTTGAACTGCTGGCGATCTATCTCAATATTTTTAGACTACTTACGATCGACTCTGAAAGGCTGCAAGTATGTGTGATGCAGGGTTGTCGTACATACACGATACACCCTACATACCTAGGTAGGATGTAACGTAGCATATATAGATATTAGCTTTCCGCACAATATACATTATTTTAGTCAAGGTTTGGGTTAAGCGAAAAGAAATCTTTAACCAAAATAAGATTTCACCACACATTATAGATGAATTTCGTAATTTTTCACAAACCAGTGTGTCACAAAATCATTTCCAATTTGAATTAAAATTGTTCCTAAAAAATTGAAAGCTTCTCATTAGATCCCCCCACTAGCAGATATTTTCATGAACAATCTTGAAACAGATACGTTGAAGATATCTTTGTCGGTTTTCAAAGCTCAAACTGACAAAAAGACTAGTTTTTCCATTTTCAAAATAAAATGCATAATAAAAAAACCCTCACTGCTGAAATTGAACGCAACAATTCCATAAATTTCCCTGACATAACCATCACTAACCTCAATGATAATGTGATGTTTTTAAATAAATATACCCTAGATTGTTTTTCAACTTCACAGCTACTGTTTTGCCTCAGTACCGGGTAGTTTGATGAACAAGGAACGAGGCGAGGTGACGTTTTACCAAATCCTCGCCTCGCCTCGCCTTGCAACTCGTGAAACCCCGAATCTCTATCTCCCTTCTGCTGAATTGCCTTTTATACTTTCTTACAGGGCGATAATCTTCTTCAATTATTTCTTGTAATATGAAATCGTTTTCAGCAAACCTCAAGTCTAGATTTTGAAATCCTATAACTGGCATCAAACTAGTACAAACCGATTACCAATTTCTCCAGTCAGAATGAGGCATTCGAAAATGGCCGTTTTAAACTCGATTCCAATCTCTATTGATCGGATCCTACTCGGATGCGATACACCAAAATAAGGTTAGGTGAATTTCCCGGCATTTTTCCCAATTATCCCGGTTTGCTTGCTCTTTCTTCACCGGAAACGGCGTGCCGGAGCCAGTCAGTTAATTCCGTAGAGAAGGAGAGAGGGAAATGAACTTAAAATCCGAACCATTCAACCTGGTCTGACGATTAGAAGCTCATCGGTGGGAAATTCGGATATGTCGGAGCTCGGCTTATTGTGAAAATCAGCTTGGAAAATTCCGTGAGGGGTCTTGAATTAAACTTCAGTGGCGTAGATTATTGTTGGAGATTGTTGGAGAAATCGTTTATAGAACTGTTTCATATCTACAACATCGATAGGTAAGAAACTAATCAAAACTTGCAAAATATTCGTAGAACGATGGACTAATAATGTTGATATGTTTTTGTAAAGGATCTGCACACCACTTTCAAGCTTAAGAATCACTTTTCAACACTCACAATATGCAATATCTTTCAAATAATTGATCGATGAAGCCTGAAGTACGTGATAGTTGATATTCATAATGAATAATAAAATAAAACAAGTTACTATGTTTTAACTATCACTAATTTATTGATGTAAAGAATGACAAAATTTTTATATTGGTTGGACCAGTTTCGGACATACGTCCATTATCAACAACAAGGTAATGCAAACTGAATACTCATGAACAATACAGGAATTATCACCAATAAAATGTTAATAGAGATCACAGTAACTTGAATAATGGTGATTGGTAGGTAATTAAGTCTACCGGGTCGTAAAGGAGCTTAACCCTTTCTACCCTAGATACCTTGAAAATTTCCATCGATTCAAAGAAATTGAGTTTATGAGATTTATCACAGGAATGAAGAATGTTTAGTTGTTTAAGTTCTGGAAAATGATGACATTCATTCAGACAATGTGCAGCTAAAGCTGAATCATATTTCTGATGTAGGAATGAATGGAAATAATCTTTGTATCTAGCCTTGAAAGAGTGTCCTGTTTGACCTATATAAAAGGAATTGCACTCAGAACATGTTAATTGGTATACTCCTGATTTTTCGAATTTATTGATTTTATCTTTTGTGTTGAAAAGCAGGCCTGACAATTTGCTAACTGGTTTGAATGCAATATGAACTTTTTTACTATCCCACAAAACTTTAGCAACCTGTTCTGACGTCTTCCCAAAATATGTTAGAGACATAAATTTTTCGGGCTTTTCTAAACGGTTATTATTCCCGGGTAATTGTTAGATCTAAGAAATTGATTTTACTATCGACTTCTGTTTCTACTTTGAACTTAATTTTAGGATGAATGTTATTAATGAAATTCAGGAAGATTTCTAGTTGTCTATTCGTTCCAATGAAACAGGCTAAAATGTCATATCGGTACCAAAATAGAATATGTCTTTTCGTCCAAGGTGACGTCATAATTTTAGTGTTTTCCAAATTAGACATGAAAATTTCAGATAGTAGGGGACTGAGGGGTGAACCCATAGCTAATCCATTATTTTGTGAATATATCTTATTATTGAACTGAAAATAATTTTGGGTCAAGCATAAATCAAACAGAGAAATTAACTCATCTTTACAGACCACGTTGAGATTTCTCGCCTCTAGAATACTTGATATTAAGGGGACACATTCTGTTGCAGGTATATTCGAAAACATATTATCTACATCTAATGATATTAATTTTGCGGTTGGTGGCATGAGGAAATTATTTATTTTATTCGATAATTGTAATGAATTTTTTATACTATATTGTGAATGAAAATCTGAAATTGATTTGAATTTGGTATTTAGTTGCTTAGCAAGTATTTGTGTTAGACTATTGGTTGTCATATACCAGTAGTCTAACACTGGACGAATGGGGTTATTTTCTTTATGTGTTTTAATGAGACCATATAATCTAGGAATTCTAGGATTCATTTTAATCCACCGGTTTCTCTCAAAGCTACTAAAAAGTGATTGCATATCATTAGCGGCTGCTCTGTTTCTGTATGAACGAGTGTAAGCGCTTCTTTATTAATGAAATCTTCCATTTTTTCCTCATATTGTACTTTTGGAATAACAATTATAGCATTCGACTTATCTGCTCGCGTGAGTACTAATAAATTTTCAGAAATTTTACGTTTGATATTTTTGATTAAAATTTTATCTTTCGAGTTGGTTTGATTTTTATGGTTCTTTAAAATTCTCTCAATTTTTGCCTTTTCAAAATTGTCAGTGTTTAAGGTTCTCATTAAAATTTCGGATTCAACGGCTAATGTTTGATTGGATATTCAATTCAATTTAATTTGGTAAAACAGATCGCAATAAATAATGGTTATGATGCGAATTTAGTAAGCAGCATATATAAGAAAAATTAAAATTAGCTTTACAACATATATATTCAATCGGTGAACACCAAGACAAGAAGTTCAATAGTTTAACATATATAGGTAATATTAGCAATAATGTGAAATTCCTTCTTAAAAATTCAAATTGAAATATAGCGTTCAAAACATCAACAAATTTA
The DNA here is from genome assembly GCA_013387265.2 of Cryptolaemus montrouzieri. Taxonomy (NCBI): domain Eukaryota; kingdom Metazoa; phylum Arthropoda; class Insecta; order Coleoptera; family Coccinellidae; genus Cryptolaemus; species Cryptolaemus montrouzieri. The sequence goes on from JABFTP020000001.1 coordinate 32,246,412, forward strand.
GGTTCGTTTATCAGGTACTATAAATCTCCAATTAATAAAGAAAATAAATCAGATGTTTATAGATTGGATTGTGCAGATTTCAATTGTTTTTATATAGGCAGAACAGGAAGAAATTTCAATGTTAGAATCTCTGAACATAAACGCAGTTTCATCAATGAAAAACCGATTCAAATCATCTTAGGGTAAATGGTCACTCTTTCAATTCAGTATTAAAAATCCTACATTCTGAGGATAGAGGTATAAAACTCAACTTTCTGGAAGTACTTGAAATTAACAGATTAAGGTATTCACCGGATATTCTTAATGATCAGGTAGACATAAATAACTCACCCTTATTAAATTTATTTCCTAAACATTAGTTCAAGTACGGATAGCTCTGAGTGGATTGCCTCTTTAGTATATATAAAAATTTGTTAGTAAGATATATCTGTAGTATTAATTCGCTCTTGACAAAGATACTGTGTATCGAAACGCGTCGAGCATTGAATAATACATTTTAGTAGAAATCATTGTTTACTTCTTTCGAATTCTTTCGAAAATTCACCATTTATCAATTCTGTGCTACGCACCTGATACTCAGTGTAACACAGATTGAAATAAATGTTAAAACAAGACATACTCGTAATATTTCGGGTCCAGATTTATAATGCTATCACTACTAACGTTAACTCTCGGGTGAGTTTTGTCCATAGCTCAATCAATGAACACGAAGAGTTGCCAGATTGGGAAGATACTCAGTCCCTTTAGGGAGTTACTGTAATTAGGAATTACTTAAGTGAATGGTAAATTATATTATATTTTTGTTGCAAAAGTTGACTTAATTTTATGTACCATTTTGAAGAAATTGATTATTTATTCTATTTTAAGTCCCTTCAGGTACATAATATTATCAGTTGGATGAGAGAATAACTTTTGAACTCAAAATAGGATTTAAAAGCGACAACACAGTTACTTAGCAATTTACTGAGTACAATTTCGGAACTTGAGTGTAGAAGAGACGATAGCCACGGAGACAGAAAAATTCTTAGAAAAAAATGGAAGAAGAAAACGCAAAAAGATAGCTCGAACAAATACAAGGAAAACGAATAAACACATTTCCCTGCTTCAGTGGAAACGAGAACACGAAGACGAAGAAAAACAGAACAAAAAAGGAGGGTAACAGAGTTATTCCCACTCGGGGCGAAACATCAAAGAGAGGCTGGTGACCCAGTGTCATAAGTGGGCAAGATTAAAACTTGTTAAAACTAGACAATAAAAAGAAAAAAGGAAAAAAGGCGTAAGAAAAACTAATGGCGGAAGGAAAGATATTCCGGTGCTCGTCAAAATTAAAAGATCACTGTGTATATCTGTCAAGAAAGTACAGGGAATTGGTCAATGAAACACAAAATATTTATTTTTCATCCAAATTTATTGTATCGCCTTCAAAGTAGGCCCTTTTCGAAATATTAAATTTACGCCAGTGAATAATCCAATCATCAAAACATTTTTCAAACGCTTTTTCAGGAATCGATTTTAGTTCTCGCCACGAATTTTCTTCCATGTCTTCTATCGAATCAAAACGGGAACTCGAAGCGATAAAAATAAATAAGTCGACCGGAGCAATATCAGGTGAATACGGTAGTAATTCGATGGTATTTGTTATTGGTCAGAAATTCATTCACAATGATAATCTTGTGAGTTAGTGCATTATCATGGCGCAAAATTCATGAGTTTTCTTTCCATTAATCTGGAATTTTTCGACGAATTTGCTTGCCCTCTAAAACGCAAAACAACGCTTCAGTAAAATTCTTTATTTACCGTTTGACCATCTGGCAAGAATTCCGAGTGAACAACACCGCTATAATAAAAAAAAAACAGTTGAAAAGCGGCACAGCACTTTGGCAACTGTCGAAAAGTCCAGTTTGCTGATGGGGTTGCGCAGGAGGCTGTGGAGAGATTCAGCTGTGCGAGAAATGTTCTCGTAAGGGGAATCCCGGAGGCGGTGGGAGAAGCTGATATGAGAATAAAGCATGACGGGAATGTTGTACAGGAGGTGTTGCGTACTGTGAACTGCCCAAACCAACCAGTTGCATTCTATCGCGTAGGTAAGCCTATGGAGGGAAAGGAATATCCCCGCATGCTGAAGGTTTCAATGCCTAACAATCATGATGCCTGAGCTATTCTTAGAAATAAGAAAAAAATTATTGAGAACCTGTCAACTTCAAAACTGACTATTGTCTGCGATCAAACGCCTATGCAAGTCAAGGTCCTGGAAGAGCTACGCGATGAACTCGAGAGAAGAAAGGTGAACGGGGAAACAAACCTAACGATCAAATATTCTAACGGCTTTCCAAAAATAGTACAAAACTTTCGCAATTGAATCCAACTCATTTTCCATATCTCGTTTAAATTGGTTGTTCTATTACACGAATCTTGACTACCTTAAATCTAAATTTGATGAACTGGTTTGTTCTGTGAGTGATCTAAAACCCCATCTTATATTCATAACCGAAACATGGCTGAATCAGGTGGAACCAGACTCCCTTGTTCGAATAAATGGTTATAGCATATATAGGAATATTAGAGTTGGTCGTACCGGTGGAGGTGTATGCATCTACCTATGCGATGAAGTCGTCAAAAATTTTGCAATACATCAGGAGAGTTTTGTTTGGGCTGGCATAGAAGCTTTACACATAAAACTGAGTAGAAATAACTTAAACATTAATTTGACTTGTATTTATCGACCTGGTAACGTTGCCCGTGAATCAGACAATAAGCTTATTCAATACCTAGAGCAGCTATCAGTGAAGTCTAATCTTATTATTGCAGGAGACTTTAACCATCGAGATATTAAATGACCCATTAATGATATTCCTGAAGCAGTCACATCTACAGGCGACTTCGTACGTTTTGCAGCTAACTCCAATGTAGTGACAAAACCTACAAGATACCGAGTGAATAATGAGCCTTCTACGTTGGACCTCATCTTCACTAACGACGAACATCTCATTACTGAATCTGACTATCATCCTCCTGTTGGTATTTCTGATCATGTAGTCCTTACTTGCAAAGTTCAGCTTAATATTGGGATACACACAAAAGCAGACACCATAGTATATAGTGTAACAAATTTCAATACCCTGTCCGACGAACTCTCTCTTGTTGATTGGACTGCGCTCTTATCTCCATTCGATGACCCTGATGACATTTGTGAAATTTTCTATTCAACATTAACAAAACTTACTGAGAAACATACCCGTGAAAAGATAGCCTGTAAAAACATTTTGAAGCCCTGGATAAACGGAGAATTGTTGGCAATGTCACAGCACAAAAATCGACTGTGGAAGAGATACAAGCGCTCCTGTAGCCAAGTAGATTCAATCGCCACTTCTGAGAACAATAAAAAACTTTATAAATATATGCGTGCCAATTTACAAACTAAAGTCGAAACACCTCTTCTTCGCACTCCTGACGGTGATCTCTGTGCCTCTGATCTCGATTCAGCTGAGGTGCTGGCCGACGCTTTCTCTAGCTGTTTCACTGTAGAACCGGAAGATGACAAACTACCTGATATCCTAATGCCAACAGTAGAGCGTTACAGATGTAAAATTTACACCAGAAATTGTGAAAAAACATCTTCTGAACTTAAAGAATAATTCCTCTCCCGGTTTAGATGGTCTGAGCCCTTTCTTTCTAAAAAAAACTTGCTGACGTTCTGTGCCTGCCACTTTCGAAGATAATGACAATTTCTTTTGAGAAATCAAAGTTACCTCTCATATGGAAAAAATCATTTGTAACACCTATCTTTAAAAAAGGCGACAAACTGAATCCACTCGACTATAGACCGATCAGCTTACTTTCTGTGCCATCAAAAGTAATGGAAGCTATAGTGGTCGATGAAATGACCAACTTTCTAATAAAACATGCAATCATCCCTCGAGAACAGCACGGATTTGTTGCGGGAAGATCCACTATCAATAACCTTTTACACTACCTAAATGACTGGACACGAGCCTATGATCTTAAAATACCCACCGACGTTATATACCTTGATTTTGCGAAAGCTTTTGATAGAGTTACAGCTAGAAGGTTGATCTACAAATTGGACTAAATAGGCGTACGTGGAAATCTTCTCTTCTGGATCCGTGACTATTTGTCGAGAAAAACTTTTACAGTGGGAGTTGGTGCCGCTTTTTCTACAGAAAGACTTATCATCAGTGGAGTACCTCAGGGGTCCACCCTCGGATCGCTTCTTTTCCTGGTTTTTGTGAGTGATCTTGCTCATCATATCAAATCACGCAAGTCTTTTTACGCGGATGACACAAAATTATACGCAAATCCATTCACCGACTTCTATGTACTACAACAAGATCTAAACGCATTAAACCAATGGTGTGGTTACTGGCTTTTGCCTTTAAACGTCGAGAAGTGCGCTTAGTGCTGTGTCATCCCACATGGACCTCGGATTAATTATAATTCACATAGTCAGAACACATCGTCAGTGTTTGTAAACGCACCAATACTCGGATCTATCTCCTCCGTAAATCTTTCGTTCATCTCTCATTCGTAAGTAGTATAACACTTTACAAATCATGTGTTCGTCCGATTTTGGAGTACGCCGGTGCGGTTTGGTGCCCGGTTCTCGTCCGCGATAAAAACATGTTGGAAAGCGTCCAACGACGTGCTTTGTGTTCTGGAAACTTTAGGCCAACCTTTCTTACGAAGAAAGGTTGGCAAGAGCCAATTTGATAACATTCGACCAACGGCGTCTTCGTGGGGACTTGATCCTCACTTACCGTATGATTAAACCTAACTACGCCAACCTAAGATCTCTCTTTGTGCTTAATTTGGACTTCCGCCTACGTGGCCATAATCTGAAACTAAAAAAGGAGAGGTTCTCTACTCGACAAAGGGAGAATTATCTTGTTGTAAACAGAATTTTTAGTGCGTGGAATAAGCTTCCCAGTGACATTGTTAATTGCAACTCTGTGAACTGTTTCAAAAACAAAATTGACCCTCTTCTGTTTGCCTGATACCTTGTTAATATTCACGCTGTTAACTGCATTATTTTCATCTTCATCTGATACTAGCTATGATATACTCTTAGAATGTTCTGTGGAAATTTAGCTGCATCATAGGACTTCTGTCCTCAGCCTTATATTATTTTCTAATAATAATAATAATTCCGAAACTAGTTGACTGGTTTGCATGCCAAATTTATAAACTTATGTCTCATCACCAGTTACAATGCGTTTTATGAATGTGGGGCCGAAATTGACTCGTTCTATCATGTCTTCATAGACTTTTACGCGATTCAATTTTTGAAGAAACTTCTGGAATTAGTTGAGCAGCAATGCGTTTTATGCCCAAACAATCGTATCAAATGGTACGAATTTATTCGTGAGACACAAAAAACTCATTGCCTATCGCTCTCAAACTAAAATAACGATTTTCAATTACCATTTCCTTCACTTTATCGATGTTAACTTCAGTTAAAGATGTTGATGGTCGACCAGAGCGAGGCAGAACTTCCACCACATTTTGGCCGCTGTTGAATACATTGTACCACGCATATGCACGTGTTTTTGATAAAGTCGATTCACCGTAAGACTCCAGGTGGCATTTTCAGCGATTTGGCATACAAAATTCCATGTGCAATAAAAATTTTGTAACAAACTCTTTGTTCGATATTTTTATCCATTGTAAAAATCGCAAAACAGACCTGTGAGAACTGACAAAATCGAGCACTGTAAACAAACTAAATGACAGATCGTATTCAAACAGTTGTGCCAATTTAGCAGCAACAACAATTTTGACAATCGTTTTAAGCAGGTTTCTTAAATATTCAATTCCCGGTACTTTTCGACAGAATGTATTTTTTAGAACGAAATTTCGTATTCTGCCATCATGCATTCTACCATAATCGAATAGTTCCAAGTTGAAGTTGAAGATATTCAAACTTAACCGGTCAGAATGACAAATATCGATTTCCTAATCTAATCTGGAAGCAATCTCAATTTCCACGTGAAACTCAGTCTAAGAAATCGAAGTTAATCCGACTTTAAAATTACCCATATGTCGAATTCGGCAAATTCGATCCGCAAAATGAAACGAAATAACTAATCAGTTAGCAGAGAGAAGCAATCTCCCGCCCAATAATCCTCCGGTTTGAAAATTCAATTATGCCCAAGTGAAGTGTTGTCGGTGCCCCCTGGGGAGGAGGCGGACTGCCTCCTCTCTAGGGGGCAGTAGCGCCATCACGATGGAACAACCAGCCGGCGAGAGAATGCCTACGCTTTCGCCTGATTAAGGATGATCCACTTATTCGTATACATTGGGAACAATGCTTTTGTGGACTTTTCTTGTCTTTCTAAGCCTGGAGAGACTTAATATGACGTGAATAGTAGCGGCGAAATTTCTTTTTCTATTTAAATTAACTCTTTTATATTCACTCAGGAAAAATTATTACGGCAAAAGAAAGAAGTATTTAAAAATTTCAATCGTTTGAATTCAGGGATTTAAAGCGACTCGTTACGTCATACGCTAGTAAACCTGTCTTCCTCGACTGACTTTAGTTCGATTTATATGTTTTCAGAGTGCAATATGCAATGTTTGAACTATTTATATGCAGCTCTTTGATAATTTCTTTAAAATCTCATATTGAGTGGCATATTTATTGCGAACAGCATTTGTGGTTGCATGTTTCTTGAAGAAAAATTCTGATTTTCAAGCCTGCTGAAGTAAAAATAGAAAAATAGGATCTCCTTCTGTTCTTCATTCATTTTATTTCTTCCATCTGCAATCTGCAACATAATTTCAGATTTTACAAGTGAAATATCTTATATTGTTTGACAAGAAATAATGGGTATAATAAAATACATAAAATAATGAGAAAAATAGCAAACTACATAACAAAAAACCTTTGAAATGTTTGTATTGGTATTGGCCATTTTGGATAATGAAATAACAAGATAATGAAAAATTGGAGGCATATGGAAGTTAGTAAGCATGGACGGTTTCAGTACGCAGTCATAAGATTAGGAATTGGTGGATTGTTCGGCTTTTACTTCGACATAAGCCGCCTTCGCTGCTGTCGGTGTTTTTGAAAAAGTAAACAAACAAAATGTTTAAGTAAAGCAATCTTATTACTCAATGCATAGAGAATATGTATGGTTAAATGCCCTTTATTCAACGTTGCGTCCGTAGGTAGAAGCCCCTTTGCGTGTTTTTATTTTTTCATATTTCCATTCGTCACAAAAATTGTGATCGAGTAATACGTCTTCACCGTTGTTTACTTAATTCATGTCGCCTAAAAAAATTGCCTGGATTTAAGGCAACAAAGGATAGAGTTATACTGCTGCTATGTTCTAATGCGTCTAGAGATTGTGTCATTAAGCCACCTAATCGTTAAATTCTAGTGCTTTGAAAAATCAAAACAAGAACGATCTGCCAGTGTTTTGGCGTGCTAATATGAAACTGTAGTTTACTTGCGCTATTTGTTGTGACTGGTTGCGGAATTGTTTTGTTTCAGAAGTTGAAACTTATTTGAAAAAAAAAAGAATATAGACTTCGAAGTTGTTCTAGTTTTGGACAATGAACCAGGTCATCCTCGAGAACTTTAAACTATACATTCAAATATATAAGCGACATGTTTACCTCCCTGGTTTCGTCTTTCAGTAGTCTGCGGCCGATTACAGCCGCGGAATCTCATCGTCAAAGATGTCAAGAAATTAAATACTTAAAGACTTACAGAGGATATCTGTAAACAACTACGTTTTCTAGAAAGGTCCCCGCTGGAGAACCTCCTCTAATGATGCAAGGTCAACAAATTGCATCCAAAGATTTGATGCACGGCAACTCCGGGTTTTGCTGGCATGAACATAGTAATAGCTAAATAGGCATCAGCTAAACTTAGTTTTCTTTTCAGAGCCAAGCGATATTTTACGTCATCTCAGCTGTTGCTTCTATATAAGGCGCAGATTCCACCTGCTTTGGAATATTGTTTCCATGTATGGGGATCTGCGTCCAAACATTGGTTGCGGATGTTGGATAGTGTACAAAAACGGGCTGTTCGCTTTATCGACCACCCGGAGGGTTCAAATCACCTTCGCCTTCAAGTTAATCCCCTCCAGATACAAAGTACTTATGCCAACGAATTTTCCATTCTTTAAAAAGAATTGTTAAAGTCGATTTTCGGTATGGCCTTCAGCTCTCTCTTTTATTGACTCAAAAGGGGGCCCCTGGAGCGGTTTTTGAGTTTGCTGAATAACCAGAAGTCACACGGTACCAAATCAGGTGAATGCGGTGGTTGTGGCATAATATGAGTTGAGTTTTTTTGCGAAATGCTCCCGAAGAATTAATGCAGTGTGAGACGGTGCATTATCGTGGTGCAAAAACCAAGAATTGTCTGGCTACAATTTCAGTGAATAGCTTCACACAAACTACGCATAACGCTCGAGTATATTATTCATTGACGGTTTAACCCAGCGGAAGAACTCAAAATGCACAACACTTCAATAATCGAAGAATACAGTCAACATTTATTTTTGGGCACCTTTGGCGCGAGTATTTAGTCTTGCCTTATCTTTAGCACGATATTCACTTAATTGATCAGTTGTTTCTGGGTCGTAAGCATGAATCCACGTCTCACCTTCAGTAATGATGCGTTTCATTATTTCTTGATAGTCAGAAAGCATTGTTTCACACACTTCAACGCGACGATGTTTTTCCAGAAGATTCAGTGTTTTCGGTACCAATCGAGACTTGACGCGTCTGAGGCCCACAACATCTTTCAAAATGATATTGACTGGTCCTTTTGAAATGTCAACTTGACTACCAAGATCTCTAATAATTAATCGGTGATTTACAATCACTAAATCTTTGATTTTTGGATGTGAGCTTCGTCGGTCGATGTTGATGGTCGACCCAGACGCTTTCCGTATTCTACCCAATCCCGACCTTTTTGGAACTCTTTATACCACTTGTAAACATTTTTTTTTCGACACAGCCTCATCACCAAAGGCTTTTTGCATCTACCTCAATCAGCGCCTGAAAATTCATTCCATTCATTCCGCAAACAAAATTTAATGCTAATTCTTCGCTAAACAAATGCAGACATGAAAATTCGAAAAAAAAGCGTATCTCAAACACTAATGAATATTTTAATGTGAACCTTGGCACATATATCAAAGGCAGTTCTACCAACCTAAAAATCCATTTTCGCGCGCAGTTCAAATTTAACTGTCACCTTACCATTGGGACACAGTAATATGTGTTTGTGAAGAAAAATACTGCATCCAACATAAATGGAAACACTATCGTTCGTAATAAAAATAACAAGTATGCATTATAACTTGAAAAGTGTTGAGCTGAAAATAAAGGGGAAAGGTTTTGAAAAAATGTTTGCACCATCAAAGTCGTGTCTCAAGAACGTATGGGGGATCATTTATTTCTAACTATTATATTCTATATCTCAACAATGATAATACATGAAATTCAGTGCTTAGAGATGTACACCTGGTTAACAATCAGACACGTACAACAAGCGTTAGCTTTTCGACAGATCACATCTTGCACACACAACGTGTAGCGTTGTGGTTGATAGTGGAACTAGTATTGCTATTTGAACTTTTTTTGTTTGATCAACCTGTTGTTTTCTCATTTAACGGTGGCGCTGGTAGGAGCCTCTGGCTCAGTTCGTTGGAGAGCATGTACTTTATGCGCTCCATCGGATTGAAATGAGTACATGACAGTCTGGCCTCGTGTTGCGAATGGGCGTCTTTTGACCCTGGTTGCCGATGTGTATAAAGGGTAGATCGGAAAAGAAGCTCCTTCAGAGAGATATAATTAATATTCTAATGAAGGTTGAATTTTGTTCCCTCAATAAAAGTCTTCAACATTTCACTCACTGCTGTACTAAAACATCGAAAACATGATTTGGCATACGAGGTATGTAAATTAAGTTCGCAGAAGTTGGCAATGCTGCGGCGGTTGGTAACTCTGCAGCGTTCGATTTAATTCGAAACATAATTCATTTCTGCGTCAGCCTGTGCACGTTTCGAGTTGATGGGTTGTATACTTCGTGTTTTATAGTCCTTTGAACATTGACCTGGTTTGACCCACCGTCGTGAAGATGAGTGATAAAATAACTGAGCAAAGAATAGCGATTAAAATTTTGGTGGAACGCGTCGAAACTTCCGTGAAAAAATGAAACAGTTAACCGACGTGTATAAGGAAGATTGTCTGAAAAAATCAGATGACTACGATTGGGCAAAGCGGTTCAAAAGCAGCAGATAGTCAATGGAGGATGATCCGCGCGAGGGACCTTCCTCCACCTCTCGAAACGCACAAAACCTCGATCGGCTGCGCTTGCGAGTGCTTGGAGACCGTCGGGTAAGCCTTAGAATGTTGGAACACGAGTTGGGCATCAACAAGGAGACGATCCGGCAGATGCTAAACGAAGATTTAAGGAGGCGTAAGCTGTGTGCGAAAATGGTTCCCAAAGTGCTCACAGTTGAGCAGAAAGAGCTCCGATTGTCCATCTGTCAAGACATGATTTCTCGAATTGACGAATTCGATCACTGGTGACGAGTCGTGGGTGTTCGAATACGACCCTGAGACCAAAAGGCAGAGCATGCAGCAGGTAGAGAAGGTGTGCTTCTAACAGTGGGTTCAACGGTGGCGTCGGTGCATCGAACTCGAGGGAGACTATTGCGAAGGAATATAAGGTATTTTCGAGTATTTATGTACTTTCCGGGCACTTTTCCGCGAATTTAATTGACACACCTCGTAATATTGAACCCATACAAAGCACCTTGAAGTCCGACTGAAAAGAAATATCAAAATTCTATAAAAAGAACTTCCCAAATCAAAGTTGAACGCGTGCGCTTCCAAATGAGAATGTAATCTCTTTTAGTTCGTCTTCAGTATCGAAAAACCAAGCAATTAGTTAATCCACGGCAATCCCCCGAGGCCAGAAACCCAGAATAAATGAGATCTTCGAAAAAAAAGGACAAACTGGCAATGAACGTGTTAATCAATCTAGTTTCTGAGTGTACCCAGCTTTATTTGTTTGACACATAATGTAATTCATTAAGTGAGTGAATGTCCACATGTTGGCAAGTGTATTACATTCCCTAAGCGGCTTTAATCGACCGTTAAGTCGTTCCCGAGGGATGGGGATTCGGCCCTATTCGCTACTATCGAGAAAACTGTATCTGCTCTCCAGCTATCGTCGCTTTGTGTTGAGAACCTGTGATTCTGTACGATACTCGTACACATGTTGCGTCATGACGACATAATCCCAATTGTAGTAGCTGGTCCCGAGGGAAGGGAATTTGTTTAAGACCAGAACTGAGTCGAATTTTATAATTGAAAGTTTGATGTACTGAATATGACATGGCATACGTTTGACAATATATTCCATGAAAAAATAAATAAATCCACCTTCTTCGCTTAACAATCACACTTCAGAGGCAACTAATACGCTGTGAAATGACCTCCATCTCTGTTCTTGTTTTTCGAGGAAAATTCATTGGTGGAAACAGATTGCAGCTATCTTCTTTTGTTTTCCAGTAATTCCGGATTTCTTGATTTTCCGAAAATTGACATATGCCAATATCTCGGTTGCTATCAAACTTAGGTTAGATTAGGTTAGATTAGCTATCAAACTTGGGTGAAAATTATTTCAACTTCAGTCTTTTTAAATAAACACCTCAAAAAAGTCTAGGGAACACTTACCAATCTCTTTAAAATATGAATTTGATGATTCGAATTCATAGAAATCTATCGGTTTTGTTAGGATGTATTGAATATAACGTATTCTCAAGAAAACAAAATAATATTTGACTTCTCCAAAGCACCTATCATTAAAAAAAATTTGAAATTTGAAAATGACGAAATTTGGTAAAACACAAAAAAAAATCCTGAACTAATATGTTCGAAACGATGTGGAAGCACTCATATTTTTCAGTAGCCAGAAGGTCCACCTCTGTTATTAATGATACTTTGGCATCGTCGCGGCATGCTCAATATTAAATTGTCTATTACATTTTGGCCTAAGTCATTCCAAGCCCCCTGAACTGCTAATCGAAGCTCCTGATGGAAGACGTTTTGACGCAGGAGATTTTTTTAGGGTGTCCCACACATGCTCGATGGGATTCAGATCTGGGGAGCAGGATGGCCACGGTAGAAGATCGATATCATTCTCTTCAAGAACGTTCTAGACAACTCTTGCACGATGAGGAGGGGCATTATCTTGTTGGAAAAGTGGATTTCGACCCATTGTTTGGAGATACGGTACCACTACAGGTAAACTATCTCATTTGCGTAAGAATTTCCCGTGAGGTTATTCTGTATGAAAACGAGGTCAGTTCTTCCACCAAGGCGTATACCTCCCCAAAACATCACTGGTCCGCCTCCCTGTCTAACAACTTCTCGAGCATGCTGGAGACGGTTTTGCTTTTCAGGTTCCCTCCATAATCGAATTCTTCCCGAATCAGGATAATAACTAAATCTAGATTCATCACTGAACAGAACTGTGGCCCACCTCTCTTGATCCCAGTTTACGTGTTCTTGGCACCAAGCTAAACGAGCAGCGCGATTTCCATGGGTCAGTTGTGGAACTCTTAAAGGACGTCTGGAGTGGAGTTGACCTTCGTGCAGTCGATTTCTCACAGTTTGGTCGGAAATTTGTAGATTATGAACTCGTGATAGCTCTTGAGCTAATTGAGATGCTGTGGTAGTACGATCTCTTCTGGCTTGTAAAACCAAAATTCGGTCTTGGGCGACTGTAGTAATCCTGAAACGACCTGTATGGCGTTCTTCTACGCTACCTGTTTCATTGAAACGCGATCATAAACGGTTTATGACACTTGGGCTACTTCCCAGAACCCTGGATACTTCCCGTTGTGAGCTCCTAGCTTGGAGCATGCTAACGGCTCGTAACATCTCTTCTCTAGTCAAATGTCGTATTTCTATGGTCGAATCACAAAACTTGAATCTTTTATTTGTGCTTACAACAGAAACAAACTGCCAACTAACTGATTTCAAAGACTGAATACATGAAATGATTATAAAGCAGCGTCGCATCTGCTGCATTTCTAGTTTTTCATAAAAAAAACTTTTTTCTCAAAAAGAATCATCCATATTGATCGTTCTGGATACGATATATCGATATCCAGAAGTGTTCCCTAGACTTTTTTGAGGTATTTAGGATGCAGGATATTCAAACATTTTCTTTTGTTGAATAGCTTCTGAATTGTAAATCAAGCTGGTGTTTTTTTCAAACATAGACCCCAGGTGAATTTGAATAAGATAGGAAGAGTATTTCTCCTCTTCTCAAATATACAGGGTGGTCCAGTTTCTATAGGAGAAAAGTCAATAGAGAATCGAAAAATAATACGAGTTTGTTATACAAATAACCTTCAAGAGATGCTTCGATGAAGAAATTTAGGGTGTACAAATTTGGTATAAAAATCAAATTTGTTAATTGTTGCCAAAGGACTACAGATATTTGAATGAAATTTTGTCGCACCTTAAATTCATTGAACCAACCTTCCGATGCTTGAAATCCTTCACTACCTTAATTTCCACTAGTTTCTTCAAAATGTGGGTAAAGAAGCTTTACCTTCTCCCAGATAATTGAACCACTCAGGGGCACTCTTTTTTTGTTTACGTCTTCGATCTATAATGACAACACCACCATTTTTTCTATTATAGAATCACGAACAATTTTCGCTGATAGCGAAGTTAAAGCTACGGACAACCTTAATTTATCTTCGAATTTTTCATCCATAGTACACTTGATTCGTTAACATTGAATGAGCGTGATATGGATGCAAACGAGTCTCGAAGGCGTAAACGATCAAGCATTTCTATTTTCACTATAGGTGGTAATACTGATTTTCTTCGTATCGAAACTCGTTTTTCATTTTTTTAGGCGACAATAAACTAGGAAGACAACGGAAAAGACGTATTACTCGATCACATTTTTTGTAAGGATTGGAAAAATGAACCAATGAAAAACGCAAAGTGGCTCTTAACAACATACTTTATGCATTAAGTAATAAGGTCGCTTTACTTAAACATTTTGTTTGTTTATATTCCCAAAAAAAACCGACCGCGGCGAAGGCGGCTTATGTCAAAGGTAAAGCAGAATCACTGTACCGCCGATATCATTTAAAATATACTTTAGGCGTAGTAGTAATAAGGTCTATTTTTTTAGTCCATTGGACGATGAATTCAATTCATTAATACACATCTATGAACCGATGTACAGATTAGATCCGCAAATGAAGAAATCTTTAGCCGCAAATATGGGAATTGGGGAAACGCGAATAAGGAGCTTTTACTGTATTTAAGGTTTCAGTTTTTAAACAACACGAATTTCATAGACGAAACCCTTCCTTTGACAGATGGCGCTCAGACACTAACTAATGCATTCCATAAATATATTTTGAAACGTTCTTGCTTTCTGCCGCATCCGATCCTCCACTAAATCCATCAATTCGCCGTTCCAAATTTGAGTAATTAGTAATGGACTTGAAGTATGGCCGTGCGGGGGTTAGATTTATATGAAAAGTTATTAAGTATCCGGGGCAGTCGTTGAAGGGGTGAAATAAACAGTAGCTGGCAATCCGACTTCCTGCACAGAACATAAATTGCGCTAATGGTCTCGCTGGTATTTCGGAGTTAGTTGTTTCGGCAATGGAACGTTGATAATTTCCTACCCTCATTTCTATGGTTTTTCTATGAACCACGCATTATCATGATTAATTAGAGCCTGATGACTTTCTGGGGTTAAAAATATTCTAAACTACCATCCTCAATAATTTTGAGAAAATTTTTTACATTTCACAATGCCAAATACAGACAAATACAGAGATATTTGTCTGCGAAAATTGTAGAAAATTATTATTCTAAATGCTTTCTTTTCTGTTTCAGGCCAATTAGATAGTTCCAAAGAATTTACGATATCAGATGGTTTAGGAGGATTCAATAAAAAGAAAAAGAAGAAGCGGCGCCATAGGTAACTATTTAATCTTTCTATTAGCCGTTCCACGTTTATAAATAATAATGTTACAATTATATCATATATATAATTTACTTATTTATTTATCCCAATGAGAGAGAAAGGAGAATTATACAGGATGTAAATGAATAAGTGCGAAAGATTTCACGAGGTGATTCCTCAAGCCATTTTATGGGTGTTGAAATTTTCAGATTTGTTCAGTTTTTTCTTATGATTACTACAGTTTAGATACTCATTTCAAATTCGGCACTTAAAATCTACATAATCAGATCTCAGAAACAATTATGAAAATCTACGGGGTGTTACTTTTTCGGAGGTCACGTATCATTACTAATAACAACCACCACAAATGGTCGGAGGGAAATCCTCATGTTTTGTTGAAGCTCCTCACCTGGGGCAATTTTCTTTGAAAGTGTTCATTGAAATGATTGGAGATCACCTAATTGGTCAACATGTCCTTCCACCGAGATCGAAGAGCTGGGGAATCTACTTGATCCTACTCCTTTAGTTGAATGGGGGGAATGTGGTACATACTTTGCAAAATAAACTTTCTTCGTCCACGGTCATTCCTGGATATGGTCCGATCCATTTGGCGTTAAACTTCACTTCTGGCATTTTCAAACTGTCTTTACACTACATTATTTCAACACTGAATGATTCGAAATACTTTTTGTGAAAATTAGAAACAGCTTAAATATATCTATTACCTCATAGGTGATTCTGTTCTAACTGTGACTTTTTGATTGAAAATTTTAAAATTTTGAAATTATACTTTTTAAATTTATTTATGCATATTATTCATCCATTGTACTGTAAATATAAAAATTTAAGAGGATTTTACTACAACTTCAAAACGTCAAGAACGGAAACATATTTCAAATTTTTCATTCCACGGTACCTACTGACTCATTTATCCACGGTACTGACATTAAATTAATTTTGTAGAAATTCTTTAAGAAAATCAATAAATTTATTTATAAATACTGTTATAACATTTTAAACTCTTTTATAATAATTATTTAACACATAAATGATGATCAATAGCAATTATAACTATTAACTTTATAATTTATAGCAATTAGAATCTAATTTATAGAATTTAACAAAAATAAATTAATTAATTGAATTAATTTACATTAAAAATTAATAATAATGAATAGTCTAATCAATATTAAATTAATTATTTTATAATTTTTAGTTTTCATCACAGTTTTTTAATTCTTGAACTTCTTCGCAATGATATTGTTTCATTTTTTTCTGAATTATCTTTAGCAACATCTTTGTCAAGGCATTTTGAATTTTTGTTAATTTTGGCGAAGAATTATCCGATTTCTTAGTTTTTGCTAGCAATTTATAATCTGTTTATTTTTTCAGCTGTATCATTCATACAGTAGTCTATTTTTCCATAGCAAAGTGCATACATGGATTTTCATTCGGACAATCAAAACAACTCAATGAATTGAATAAAATACAATTATGTTATTGTTTATTCCACTTATACTGATGTACTTTCATAGTACCGACGAAAGGCTCAAAATTGTTTGGTAGTATTCAGTCAATAACACGATCTCGTAAAATCGCCGGCAAAGAATCAAAGTTTGACATATCCGTGCCGTATTTCACTTGATCGTCAGCTAATCTTTTATGTAGCCGCCGATTGCATCATCTGAACTTTTTCCATGGCCAGCCTCACTAAAGTTATATGTAAAGGCAAGTACTGAGTTATGAGATAAAACATTTTTTATTGTAAAACTTGAAGAAGTCCTAAGTGATTTTGACAAAGGAAACCATGGAGTGCAAGATGACAATGAGAGAATGAAGCTGCTAAGCAGAAATTTTTTTTGAAGTAATTTTAAGAGTTACGTACTCTTTTTCCCATTTCATGTAAGATATTCTATCAACAAGTACACACTACACTAACACACCATAAACAGACAAGCTATTGCTAGTGCAATAGCGACAGAAGACTTCGAGTTTTCAAACGTTTCACACAGGTTTATTCACTCGTTTACTGAATCAAACGCAAGATAAAATGGTTCCTGAATATTTTTCAAAAATTGTTACATTTCCTGTGCTCACACTTTAGGAGCAATCGTAGGATGCATGATGCAAGTTTAGATGCCTGATTAAGGAACGGATATGGTCTGTTGAACTTCTTGACTCTTGGTAAGATGATTTTATTTGTATGCCATGACTTCGTGAAGTATTAATTCTTTGCGAACATCAGGATTCACACTTTCACCGTTTAATATTTTATCAATTTTAGATTTAGGTGATGTCGAGTCTGATTTTTTAGTCTTCAAACGCTGTAATTTTATATACAAGCTGTTAATTTTCGTTCGCAGATTTTTATTATTATCCAATAAATTTTTATTCTCTCGGAAACATTTACTAAGTTTTTTTTGTATTTTTCTTCCTACCTTGGCTTGCTTAGATTCAACCGTATTATTTACATTATTTAGCTCCGTTATCAACTCAATATTTTCTTTCCGCCGTGTCCGTGAGTTTTTCTTCCATAAATTTTGTTGCTTGCGACGAGCTCGCTTTTCTCGTTCTGATAATTGATCAATTGACTTAAGTTTTTCTTCTTTTTTTCTTTTTTTATTTCTTGATCTCTCACTCTGACAATAATTTTTGTAATCTTCTGGTTCCTTCCGTATTTTTTCTCTCATCAATTTTTCAGCAGTACGTTTTTGTTCCAGACGGCGTTGTTTTATTTCATCACTAACTTTATTTTTTCGTTCGACTTTTGTTTTTTATGATAATTGTTGAATTTGGCTACTTTTATTGTGACTACTATCAGGTACTTTTCTAGTACGAAATATTGGTGCCAGCTGTATTAAAAAAATTACAATTAATGATTAAAATAATTTTACAAGTAAGTACTATTACTATATAATATTTTTATTATTTTTTCACATGGTACTGACTGACACGGTACTGACATTTCAAATTTAAATAACAACTGTAACTGTTTGGTTTATCTCCCTCCGTGGGTAAGTCAGTAGAAGTACTGACTCCCACGCCGAGGGCCCGGGTTCGAATCCCAGGTAAGATATGGATGTAGTATGAATGTTGGTGTGTTTGTCCCACGTATGTATATAAAAATCACATTGAGACTGGATACATAACCGATAGGTTGAGTCCATAACCTCCGAAGGCCAGATAACTTGTAATCCTCAGAGGTGGCAGTTATCACTGCACGGTCTAGGTGAGTGGTTCGGAGTCCACTATAAACTGTAGGTCCTCAGAGAAAAACAAAAAACAAAACTGTTTGGTTATGTATTTGATCATATCGATTCACTGTAAAGTTTAGACTAGTATTAAGTACAAAAATTCAATACTTCGGTCATAAAGAATTAATAGCTAGTCAAGTTTACCAATACCACGGTATCGACAAGGGAATTCATGACATACCTTTTTAAAAATTGAATTCTAAAATAACACAAACTCTTCGCACTGTTTCATCAACTCAATGTTTGTAAATATTACTCAGATGACGTACTTTCAACATGGTTCACTAGATGTTTCATAAATCTGAAGGTAGATAGCGCTCGAGTCATACGAATTTAAATTCAGAAATTCGTTGAAATTTGAAGACAAAAGTTATTGAACCGGAATTCACTGTTAACTCAATACATTGAACAAAAAGTGTGACAAGTTCTTTCAGTTTGATCATAAACATTAGAATTTATGAGATAATTAGTTTAAATAATTTATTATGACAAAGCAAATTAACAATTTCTAGGTAAATTCTAGAAATGGACATGACACGGTACTAACATTTATGTGATATATTGTAAGTTATCTCTGAGTGGCAAGTTATATTATATAAAGATAATGTTGAAATGTGTTTATCATTATCCAATTAACACAAAAATTTCATTAATAGATTATTAATTAATGACCAGTAAGAACAAACAATAAACGACATTAAAAATCACAGTTAGAATGGAATCACCCTCATATGAAGTCATTTTACTTGAAGAAGATGGTATGGTAGGTAATCGAATGATAGTTCAACAATCCTTCCTTTTTACGACATAAATTTCTTAATGAGTTTTTTTCACCGTTTAGCTTTTTAGTAGATTAGGTGATGATGATGTAGTTGCCAGGCTTTCAATTGTTTGATTCATAACCCTTGGAAGGAACATAATCTATGGAATCTAAGTAAATGACGAAAATATGTAACAATACCGTAATATGGATCTCTGGTCAAATGTGAAATATGTGATTTACATATAATCCACTCTTTATTAATTACTTAAGGGGTACGAGGGATGTCTTTTAATTTTGCATATAGTATATAGTATTCTCAGCGAAGATTAATATACTTGCATTAGGTCCAACCAACTCTGGAAGCAGTTATTCCAATCGCTTGCTGCTACATTCAAAAGTCGTTCTGGAAGGCAACAACAGCTTCTTTTGAAGACCGAAACTTTTGACCAAGTTCTTGATTTTAGAAAAAGTAAATAAAATTAAAATTATTTTCTGGGATGTGCAGGATAATTTCCGTTTAGGGTTGGTTTCTAGAAGCCTACTAACGACTTGCGGTTAAGAAATAGTTGTATATTAATCGGAAGTAACTGTTCTTTGATCTTGCAAATTTCTTTACAAGATGACCTGTCTTTGAAACAAGCGTTGCGATCA
Source organism: Cryptolaemus montrouzieri (assembly GCA_013387265.2). Classification (NCBI taxonomy): domain Eukaryota; kingdom Metazoa; phylum Arthropoda; class Insecta; order Coleoptera; family Coccinellidae; genus Cryptolaemus; species Cryptolaemus montrouzieri. The sequence goes on from JABFTP020000001.1 coordinate 32,266,072, forward strand.
TCTTTTAGGAGACACTTCAGCAACGGATGACTTTTGTCGGTCTTTCTCCCCCTAAGAACATCCAAAAAGAAAATTGGAGAAAATTCTCTGAAATGCGCAATGATACCTCAATCTCTCGATAGGTTACATGCCGATCTTATGCACAGCATCCAAATTTTCTCGAGTGACCACTAGTTTTGGTGCACCTGCCTTGATCGTCGTTATGCCTAACCTTTGTGGTTTAAATTCTTCATACCAACGAAAAACCGTTAACTAGTGAAGTGCTTCAATGCCGAAAAAAGTCAACTATTTCCCAGCATGCAAAACGTAAAAAACATCTCTCGTAAAGTGACGTTTATCGTAAAACGTCAATTTTATTTTATTGAAGCAAGCGCAAGAGACATGATTTTTCTTTATTATACGTATTTACTAAAAAAAGCATTTTTACTTAGAGAAAATAAAGTTTTCTGCGCTAAATAGTTGTTAGGAAATCATTTCGTTACATATTTGACTACCCTTGGTGGGTTTGTGGCAGGACGATATTCACCAGCTATCAGTTGGAGGAATTGGAGAAGGCGTTCAAGGACGCACACTACCCCGATGTATATGCCAGGGAGATGTTGAGTCTGAAGACGGATTTACCGGAAGACAGGATACAGGTGAGTCGATATGTAGTAAGATTTTTTATCAACTTCCAAACTTAACATACTAGAGAGCATTCATCGATGTTGATCCTCAATTGGGTCAAAAGAAAGACATTTTTTATAATTGAGGGAAAGACAGACCCAAATCATGTGAATGAAACAGTTGTGGAGCAGAAGTTTCATTGAAATATCATGAAATCAAAACCGTGTGAAATGGCAAAAGTGTTTTTAGGCAGAAGTTTTATATTTGAAGTTATGTTCGAAAAGTTTATTTGATTTTCAATTTGAACTTGGTCTTGGAAAGGATGTCATTCATGAAATTCAAAAACTGATCAAGTAGTTTAGATATGTCAATGATACAATGATGAGGAAACATTAGTTGTTTGAAACATGTTGTCCATGATGTCTGTTAAAAGAAATATCTGCAATGTCCCCAGATTGGCTGGTTTTTGTTGAATTTTAAATAATTTTGCTAAGGACAAAAGTTCCGAAGAAGAATGATGAACATTCGTTACCGAGTATATTAGAGTAGATACCATCAATGTTATGAAATTAGATGAATTTTTTTGAAGATAGAGATTTCCACAGTTCGATTGCGTTCTTACGTATTTGGGGTGTAGTAGATGAGATTTTTGACAGTCGATGAACCGGGCTGCTGATATACAGGGTGAAAGGAAACGTTTTCTTATGATTTTTGATAAATTCATACATTTGTGGGACAGTAGATTTCGTATATAATTAGAGCCAATAATGTTTTTTCAGAAAAAAGTTTTTCTTTTTGATTGTTTTCAATAACTTTGTTCTTGTATTTGATTAGATAAATTGCGCGGATTCAGAGAGTTAGGCGTACGAAAGGAAGGGAGAAGGAACTAAATGGTAGCAATGTCTGTCATTGATACATGAGGTCTATATTAATCGATCGAATTGAGTTTATCCGAAAACCCAAAATTGTTTTGAAGATTTCTCTGAACTAATAAGCAAAGTGTCAATATTTCATCCAAGTTAACGTTGGGAGATAAATTTGCGACCGATTAGGCCAGAGTGATCGAGTTGTTTGCTGAGCATTTTGAGAGTGTTTATGTGCTCCCATTATCTACCTATAGCTTTGATGATCGTAAATCTGTCGAATTTGGTCGATTTGAACTGTATGAGCATGAATATTTTGATTGCCTTAGAAATTTAAATCCCAGAAAGAGCTCCGGATCTGACAATATTCCCTCTGACATGTATTCTTAATGATTCCATAAATACTGCTATATTTCCTGAACGCTGGAAGATACAACCAATCCTTCCACTACATAAAAATGGCGAAAAGAAAAAATCTTATAATTACTGACCAATAAGCAAGGTCAGTATAATGGCGATGTGTTTCGAATGTCTCATATGCAAATACCTACTCAATTGTGTTAAAAACAACTTAATATCTGAACAGAACGGGTTCAAAGCTGGGAGGTTAGTTGAAACGAATTTAATTTGATACGTTTGTTTTGCATCAACATCTTGGTAATCAGGATCAAGTGGATTCCATTTACACCGGTTTTTGTGAAGCCTTCGACAAAATCAATCATCTCATTCTGCTGCAAAAGATGTCGAATCTTGCAGTGGAGTATGCGCTTCTGAGGTGAGTCAGGTCTTACCTGAGTAGTAGAAAACAGTATATATTTATTGAAGGGCGTTGAGTCTCATCTATTTGATGTTACCTCCGGTGTACCTCAAGGTTCCCATTTGAGACCTGTTTCACTCAACATTTATATCAACGAAATCGTCTTAAACATAGCAAATATTTATTATCTGCAGATGATATCAAACTGTTTCTGCCAATTAGGGAGGAGATAGACTGCTAAGCCTTGCAAGATGACTTGGATATGCTGATCGTTTATTGCAAGGACAACTGGATAAGCTTGGACGGAGACAAATGCCAATTTATTTCTTTCAGCCGCAATCGGAATGTTGTCAAACATCTAAACCATATTCTTTAAAAATTTTATTATTTCTCGATTCGAAACTCATTTTCAACTTCTACATCGAAAACTTAGTGAATGGATCTTCTGGGATCAGTAGGCGAAATCATTCTTCTCCAACAAATCCTTGGTGACAGTATATTACTCATTCATTTATAGTACAATTAACTTTGGTTCTGTTATCTGAAATCCTTAAAATGCTGTTTATATTTACCGGATTGAAAGCATTCAGAAACGATTCTTAAAATGGCAAGTTTACAAAAACAACATTCGTATACTTGATCATGAGTATTCATATGTTCGCCGTGCCTGTAGACTCATTACACTTGGAGAGGCTAGAATAGTTTCCGATTTGATGATGCTGTACGAGGCTGGATTGATAAGTCTCCGGCCTGGCAGAGAGATGGCGCCACTAGGCCTACTTTAGAGGTGACTTTCTACAGTACCTTCCTTAGATAGCTTGTAGGTAAAATTTCAGCCCGATCACTATGTTCAGCATGCTGAACAAGACGCCTATGTGTTGTTTGTGAAAATAGAAAAATTGGAAATTTTGCGGTCATCAAATACTTTTATTTGAAGGAGTTAACGCCGAAGGAAATTAAAGGAAATATTGATTCAACACTGGGGACATCCTCCCCGTCATATTCAACAGTTAAGCTGTGGGTTTCCGAGTTTAAAATGGGTCGTGTGAGACCTCTGATGAGCCTTGAAAACGGTAAAACTATCACTGGTCCATACTACGCAGACTTATTGCAACGTTTTAGCCACGAGGTGCAAATTTAACGACCTCAGTGTGCGAAGAAAAAAAATTTGTTTCATCACGATAGCGCATCAGCGCATTCTTCACACGTTGCCATTGCTAAAATCTATGATCTGAAGTTCGAATTGACGCCGCACCCTCCCTACTCTACAGACCTTGCCCCGAGTGACTATTATCGGTTTCCTAACCTCAAAACATGGCGTGGCGGTAAGAGATTTGCGGACAATGAGGAAGTAATCGAAGCTGTAAATGGGTATTTTGAGGAACTGGACGAATCAGCCTATAGAGATTGCATTACTAGACTAGAACACCGCTATGAGAAATGTATCAGCAGATTATGTTGGGAAATAAAAACCAATTCTTAAAAACGTTGTTTTTCTTGGTCAGGCCGGAAAGTTATCAATCCATCCTCGTACAAGTTCAACTCGTCAGATCGATTGGCTTGCATACTCAGTCAAATCAATTTCAATGTTCCACAGAATACCTAGACTCAGGTCACATAGTCTGTTCAGACTTTCTTTTTGTCAAACAAATGCGGCCCAAAGCTCCCTGTTAAATCGAATTTTGGGACTTTATGAATCGCACTGTTGATTGCTTCCCAATGTTCAAAACGATAGGAATAAAGCCAAATCCAAATTTTTGAATTGTATTCAACTACATTCTATCAAAAAAGTACCGGGAATTCATTATTTAAAAAATCTGCTTGAAGCGATTGTCAAAATTTTTGTAGTTGCTAAGTTGACACAATTGTTTTCTATAAGGACGCGTAGTTTAAACGCGATAAGTGTGATTTGCGATTTTTACAATGAATAAAAATATCGAACAAAGCATTTGTCCCAAATTTTGTATTGCAAATGGAATTTCGTATGCCCAATCGCTGCAAATGTTACAGAAGGCTTACAGTGAATCGACTCTTTCAAAAACACGTGCATATGAGTGATAGGTGCCATTCAACAACGATCGATATGTGGTGGAAGATTTGCCTCGCTCGGTCGTTTATCAACATCTTCAACTGAAGTTAACATGGATAAAATAAAGAAAATGGTTCTTGAAAATCGTCATTCAAGTTTGACAGAGATAGGCAATGAATTTTCTGTGTCTCAGGAATCAATTCGTACCATTTCAAACGATTGTTTGAGCATGAAACGCGTTGCCGATCGACTAGTTTCAAATGACCTGAATTTTCTTCAAAAATTGAACCGCGTAAGGGTCGATGGAGACATGCTAAAACGAGTCAATTCCAATCCCACATAAAACACATTGTAACTGGTTATGAGACATTGGTTTATGAATTTGACATGCGAACCAGTCATGAGGCTTCGAAATGTCGCATTCCAACTGAACCGAAACCGAAAAAAAACAACGCCATAGGCGATCAACAGTCATGGTAATGTTGACTGTGTTCTTTGATTATCAAGGTGTTTGTGCACTCGGAGTTCTTGCCAGAAGGTCAGATCATAAATAAAGAATATAACCTGAGCATTATGTGGCCTTTGAGAAAGCAAATTCGTCGAAAAAGCCCAGGTTTGGTTAGATCTCACAAGGGTATCATTGTGAATGAATTTCTGACCTAAAATTCAATAATTACCATCAAACAACCACCGTAATCATCTGATATGGCTCCGGCCGACTTTTTTCTCTTTCCAAAACTCAAATTCCACTTCGAGGTACCCGTATTGAATAGATAGAGGACATAAAAGAGAATTCGTGAACTAAAGTCGATTCCGGAAAAGGCGTTTGAAAAATGTTTTGATGATTGTATTATTCGATGGCGTCAATGTAGTACTTCGCAAGGAGCCTACTTTGAAGCCGATACGATAAATTTAAATGAAAAATTAATATTTTGTGTTTCATTGACGAATTCCCGGTACTTTTTCTACAGAATGTATATATGTGAAATTATTGATGGAGCTTATTTCTGAATTCGTATTACTAATTTCTATCGTGGAGTTGGGATTTATTGTTGTTGGTTTCTTTGTTCATTTATTACTGTTTCGCTTCTTTTGACTTGAATGCTCTTTGTTAATTAATTAGATACATAGATTAATTCCCTAATTATCACGTGGATAGACTTCTGGACCCCGTCTGTTGTATCCCAAATACTAACATATGTAAATATATAAATAAAAAGAATTAAGTGGAAAGTATGAAACTATATATGCCAATTGGAATTTTTCTAATTGTTGTATACTTTCCATTAAATGATACCTACTGTTGATGGATTTATTTCATATCTGATTTCCACAATGTTTATTTCTAATATACACTACAGGATTAGATAGTTACGTCATTTTCAAATGTCTAGAACTGGCAGTTATAAGAAAGAATGTGTGAATTATACCTATTTTAAATGTTGGTTTAGGTTGATTCAATTCTAGTTGACTATTGAGAGTGGTGAATTCAGGATTTTGACGAAGTTTATTAGTTTCCAAACTTTCCAACAGATTCATTGTGATCTCTTCATTGCATTTGTGTAGAATTTTCAAATTCTAAGGGAAAATGATTTAGAAGAACTTACTCTTTCATCACAGTATAACATTCATAAACGAACCGAAATAGAAAAATACGAATATTCAGACTTATACGTAATCACCCCTCAAGAGTAATCATTATCCTTTCATTTATATAATGGTCTCAAGTTGAAAATTGCACGTTTTCCAAAGTTGAGCACTCCTTGTCATTGCACCCACTGATAGCCTGGCAAATTTTCCTCAAATATATTCCGATGTATTCATAAATTCAGAATTCATGCTTGCTATAGAAGCCTCCTCCCCAATTGCCAACCCTTTCATTACACACGCACAGTAGTCGGTACGCATTCGAGAAAGAACCACCATGGCAGAGGAAGAAAGGGAGAGAGCGAGGAAAAATCAAACATTCAACAATACAATATCGTAAGCGCAGCCCACTAATTAAGGCCAGCCGTTATGTCGCTATTCACCAACTTCGAGCGACGCGTAAGTCGATAGAACGAGAATAGTGCAACGATCTGACGATTGGGTGCGCCACCGTACGCGTCACGCTATTGGTCTACGGTGGACGCCTACCGATGGCCATGAATGAAGAAACTGGTGGGTTACCTTGCCTCTGAGACTTGAACTTCCGTGGCTATGGAGGCACTTTTATTTTGAATATACTCTTAAAATATAAATAAGAAATAAATGCAGTTCGTTGGTGATGAAAATTGTAAATTTCTGCGAACGGTATGAACTCATGACTATAACTTACAATTCAAACGATGGAAATATTCAATTTTTTTTCAATTGTATCCTTATGTTGGTGGACATGCGTTCTTTTAGACAACTCAAAGGAAAGTCAGGTTTATTTAGAAATAATTTCACATTAACTTACCGATTTGAAATTGAAGAATATAAATCAACTCATTGTGTTTCGAGAAGAGGAAACTTGGTATCTAATTTATTATAGAAAAATAATCTAGTGGGACACTGCCAGAGTTTTTCTAATATTGTCTAGTTAGTTTAAATAGGATATTTGAGCAATTGCTAAGTTTCACTATCAAAATTACATGTATCTACCAGTAATACTTGTATTTTAATAAACATTTCGAAAAGTATTGGAAATGCCCATTGAATAATAATGACAGTTCAATTGAATAATGAACCTTCATAATTTCTCTGACCGCTTTAACTCTATGGCTTCACATTTTAAAATTCTTCTATGGTTCTAAAGCGTTGCCAGTCATTATAGGTTATATAATTTTGTTAACCATCATTCCGTTAAACATTTTTCTTGTAAATTGAATCGAAAATGAGTGGCGAATTATTGAAGACGAGGTATCTATTTGATTGTACACTGCCTAGACGAAATGATTGGCGGCGATGGCTACAGAGAATCCGTTGCCATATGAATTAAATGGAAAGTACATTTCAGTACTGCATGAGCCATTTATTCGCAGGGTATATGTTCCATAAATATGTCGCGAATACAGAAACTGCTAATATGGAATGGTAATTTATATGGGATTATAGGGGATGCGTTCCTAGGTGACAAACTGAAAAAAATCAATATATAAAAAATCTATTTAATTGAAGTTTTTGAACATATTGATTAATTATCATTTTCAGCCTCAGGCAATGGTTTAAAGAATTTTGCAATCTTTTCTTACTTGGCAGTTTTCAAAAGCTTCTTCTGGTGGTATTCAGAAGTGGCATTAACAATGAAATGGATCAATTTTCATAAAAAAAATCACAAAGCTCATTTGTCATTATTAAACCTTCTCTAAGATTTTTAAATTATAAGTCACGTTTCCATGCTTGTTGGTCTTCAATAGGCTGTGAATTTAAAATTTCCTCCAAGTCGGTTTCAATCAAATACTCATCTTGCGATTCAAGCAACTCATGAATGTCACTTGATTCTATCTGTTCGAACCCATCTCGTCCTATTCCATTCGCAATTTCGGCAAAGTTTGCATTTAAAGTTTGAATTTGCACAGATTCTTCGTGATTAGCATGTCAAAATACTGTCAGGTCGTTGTTGTTTTGATTTTTTGAAGCAGACGAGAACTTAACGATCTGTAAAGCATTAACAGGTTATTGACACAATCTTCAGATGCATTAGAACATAGCAGCAGTGTAACTCTATCCTTTGCTGTCTTAAATCCAGGGACTGACTGTTCGCCTCTGGAAATGAATACCTTGTTTAGCATTCACAACAGAGTACTTTCACCTGCACTAAATACTTGGTCAGGTTTGTATCCTCCATCAGCTACTAGGTTTGCAAATTCTTCTGGATATCTTTCTGCTGCAGCAGTGTCTGCTGATGCAGCTTCCCTGACGATTTTAATGCTATGCATTTGAATTTATTGAACCAACCTATTGATGTTTGAACCCATCTCGTCCTTTTCCTTTCGCAATTTTGGCAATGTTTCCAGTTAAAGCTTCGTCATTGATTTTCCGCAGTCAGAAGAGGCCACAATTTTTTCCAGCATGATTTCAGTGTCTAAGTGTACAGTTCTTCCACTGATTCTTCATACATTCTGCTATGTCAAATTTCTTCCAGCATTCCATGCCATTTATATTAGGATCACATTCCATATTATCCCATATAATTTTTAAGGTTCGTCTAATGTAATAGAGCTTAGAGACCTAGATTATTCATTGGTCCATCGGTTGAAGCATAACCTTCGCAAGGAGGTAAAAATGTCAGTTTTATGTTTAGAAGCAAAGTTTCAAGTTAGCGAGGATGACCTGGTGCATTGTTCAAAACTAGAACAGCTTTAAAGTTTCAACTTCTGAAACATAGCAATTCCGAAACCAACCACAAAAAATAGCGCTTGTGACCCACGCTCTCTTATTAGTACGGCAAAGCAATGGCAGATCATTCTTGTTTAGATTTTTCAAAGCACGAGAATTTAACGATGTGTAAAGCATCAGTGGTTTGATGATACAATATCCAGATGCATTAGAGCATAGCAGCAGTGTAACTTTATTCTTTACTGCCTTAAATCCAGAGGCAGACTTCTCGCTTTTGGAAATAGCTTCATTCCCTCCTGAAACAGTGCAGTTTCGTTTGCCGTAAATACTTGCTCAGGTTTGTATCCCTCATCAGCTACTAGGTTTGAAAATTCTTCTGAATATCCTCCAACTGCAGATGCAGCTTCGCTAACTCTTCTTTTGGTTGTGGTCTTCGATCCATCATGACAACGCCATTTCCATTTTTTCTCTTGCTAGATCACGAACAATTTTCGCTGACAGTAAAGTAGAAGCTGCAGACGACCTTATTTTATCTTTGGATTTTTTTATCGATCGTATAGTTGATTCGTTAAAATTGAATGAGCATGATATGGGTGCAAACGACTCTCCAAGGCGTAAACGATCAAGCATTTTCATTTCACTTTAAGCGGACCACTGTTTTTTGTATCAAAACTAGTTTTTCAATTTTTCAGGCGACATTATAAATAAGAAAGACGTATTACTTGATCACAATTTTTATGGCGCCTTGTGTCAATGGAAAAGCTGTACTAATGTACAATGCAGCAGTGATATCATTTAAAAGCATACTTTAGGCTTAGTAATAATAAGGCCTATATAACTACTAATAGTGAAAATGCGAATACGTAGCCTTTATTATATATCTGAGTTTATGAAATGGCAATCCAACCAAAGGGTCAATTCATTTCCGGAAAGCGATCTTCGGGTCCATTTTGGTAGACACGTATGAACCCGCATCCCCCTGGTCTGATCAACTCTACCTAGCACTCTCAACCCCCATAACAAAGTCTTACTGGAAAGTTACCAAAAATTACAGTCCTTTTTGAAAAACCTGACGGTCATTGTCCTGAAAAAGCAAAGACATTTATACCTAAGGAATTGAATAAATTAATCAATTAAATTAAATTAAAGAAGCCCCAGACGAACTGAAAACTTCTAAATTTTGCCAATTCTTTTCACAAAATATCTGTCAATTTTCTCTTCCTCATGAGTATTCACTACTTAACATTACTTTTTACACAAGAAAACCATCACGGAAACCAAAAAATATCTTGATAAATACTATGATGATACTCCTCCATTACTCAAGATGATTCATGGGTGCTTTACTGACTTTCGTTGACACAGGTCAAGAATAAAAGGTGTCCCCTACCCAGGGTGCCTCATTAAAGAAATAACTAATCAAGTTGAAAGAAATAACGAAGACCTTAACCTATTTGATCCTACGAATTTTTTCGAATTGAATCATGATTTTTTTCACATTTTTAATAGCTAAAAAGAAACGTTGAAACATGAAAATGAAAAAAAAAATTATTTGGACCATTTAGCAAAGAATTGGTTGACTTATTTGGGTCCTCTGAGACGTTCAAGGGTCTAGCGAAAAATGATTGTTCAAAAGGAGTTTATTGAAGGTCAACCACACAAGTCGTTCTAAGAGGATGTGTGACATCAGATTTGACATAACTCAACGTGCATTGAAATGACAAATTTTACACTGTAATTGTTCTTCGATTTTACTGGGAAACGACTGTCTCCTTCTTGTATCTTGGATGTAGAACCAGAAGGTCAGCTCCTGGAGTGTGATGATTTAGGAACGATCCGCAGATAATGTGGAGTAATGCCCAGAACAAAAGTTAACAAATCAACTTTATCATCACGAACAACTGTATGAATTTTCAGAGCATTGACGGCAGCCAACTTTTTACTTTTGCCAGTGATCCCATTGTCACAATATTGTTGCCTTTCCATATGACAACAACCATTTATTTGTTGAGTCGTAAATTTATTGAAAACACCCACGTTCTTCTTTTTTCTTTTGGGACACTGATGATAAAGGGTACTTTATGAGGCGATTATCCCTAACGGTCCCTGTTGCCCTAAACTCTCTCTCTCTCTCTCAATATTTTTAAAGGTCAGGGGTGATATAATCATTATCAAAAAATATAATGTGATCTGACGAATCAGATACATATTCTAATAGTTTTAAAACGTCTCAAGAGCCAAAAGGTACTGAAATGTTTACTACATTTTCTTCCCTCACAGTAGATGGTGTTGCATCATATTAAGTTTAAAATTTGTAAATGCAGTGGAGCTGCAGATCCTCTAGTCTTTAAAGCCAAATCCTCAGGCTTTCCTCTAATAAACTGTTTGGCTGAATGATGACCAAAATATTTGATCATATAGACAACCGAGAATGGAGAATTCCCTATGTTGAAAGTTTCTATTCAGAATTTCCACAAGAGAACCAACTTTGTACATTTTTTCATTTTTAACAAGTTTTGACTTCAGAGAAATGCAAGAATTTTTTTTTCTGACAGTGATTTCTTGACATAGCTTTGGACACTAATAGTATAGATAGATCCTCATCTAGACTCCAAAACAAACTTTCCCTAGGTGGCCTATGGGATCCTCTAAAGAGTAATATTCCGACAAAAATCTTTATTCTTGTGCAGTAACACAAAACGAATCATTGTTTTTCTGAGTTGCATATAATTATGATTGTTCTACTATAAGTTTTGAAATATCTACATCCATAGATTTTCAAAGTTTTTTACCGGAGTTTCGTTTTTCAATTGTGTTTTTCGATTATCTAGAGGGTTGATATAACTATGAGTTTTTCTTTTACTAAGACTAATTGTATTTTCAGTCTAGATTGGTTGAACTTAATCGAAGTTTTTGTTTTGTTTGTCTTGAAATTTGTCATAACTAAATAAATTTCCCTTGGTACATCTTAGGACAGGTCGGAATGGCCGCATACATTTACATGTATATCCTTCTCATCCGTTAGTTCATCTATTTCAAAGGGTATTATAACAATATCTACGTTTTGATAATTGTGATTACTAATATCTTCAAGTGCTGGGTCAAGCCTTTTGGAGCGTTTTCCATAAAAAGATGCAGTACTAAGCGCACCAAATTTATTAGGATCCATTATAAACTGAGTCTACAATAAATTGAAATCGAATTACAGTTTCACCCCACAAAAACCAAATGTTCTCAATCGAGGACAGCCACAAAATACGAGCAAAAACATTATAAAAAATTGAGCTATTTCTAATTATATACATATTGTATTGTACTACATACCTGTTAAAATGTTTACAGCCTCTAAACCGAAAAAATATATACAAACAATAAGCACAAGCACAGCATCTATTATATACACGCACAAGTTATCTTAGTATGTATCTTAGAAGTCCTTTGTATTGACTTTGTATCAAATTTCTCGATCAGATGTCTCTTGTAATATTATTTATTAAGTATCTCATTTAAGTACACTAGGACCAAATGGGTTAAAGATCTCATATGAGTAGGGTCAACATCTTGCATGAGCATTTGTACGTGAGAAATCCATCAGCAAGATGAGTTCTGCGTTTGTTGACAATTGACCAAAACCGTGGGGAAGTCAAACTTTCCCAGAAATCAACAGTGGGTGGAGGCCGGTGGCAGTGCAGCCAAGAAATTTGAGGTGGTTTCAGATATTCTGGTACGCACAGTCCATAATCTTCATTAATTTTTTCCAAAAAGGAAAGATCTTAAATGGAGAGTACTATGCATCACTGTTAGTCCATTTGATCGAGGAAATAAAAACAAAATTCACCTTAATGCTCCTGTCCGTTCTTCCTCCATTGGAACAGCCAAGTAGGCGGAGTTACGATATGACCTAGCTCCTACTGATTTCTTTTTGTTCGCAAACATAAAAATATGGCTCGGAGGAACTGAAATCATTTTCAAAACAACAGCGTATTTCGAGGACCTACAAAATGGCATCCAAACCTTCAGCATCGCATAAGCCATAACATGTTGGAAAATAAATGACGCCCAGTGAAGAAAAGTGAGTTCTTGTTTCATTCTTACCTGTCTTATCACTTCACCTCGAACTATAACCTAAAAATCATACCCGTTGACACACTACGAAACGACGCTTGTTCAGAACGCCTACGATTCACAGAAACGTTTCATTGAGCTCAACGTGACAAGATAAGCGATATTCGAACTCACCCCTTCGGCACGATTGTAAAATCCATTGGAATACGCCGAAATAACCAATTATCCGGAATCGTGAAGTCAGGGAAAAGAGTCTTCGCTTCTCCGAAGCTCATTAAAAGTGATCCAGGTCTGCACGAGTCATCCAGATCTGCCGTTCCCTTCTACAGTTACGTCATTAGTCGCGTTAAACAACAGAAATGTCAGAACAAAACTTCCGCAACTTCATGCCCGGGCCATCAGCGCGCTCTATTAGCAGCTACATAATTACTTCGTTAAGAGAATTCTTGCCAACTGCGCGCCCCTACCGACGAGCCATCTTTAAAGGTTTAATTTAATTAGAGGCGAAATTTGCCCCGTTTCTTTGTTTTACGGTGTAAACTTTCGACAATGTAAAGAGTTTAAATCCTCAAAAATTGGTCCTTTTCATTCTTTCTTGTCTTCCGCTGACCCTTCATCATCACCTGACGTACAAGAGTTTCGTGAGCTTTTGTTTTGTTCTTATTCTTGGGAACTTGAGCTAATATTCTGTTGTTGATACATTAGGAGTTAGTACATTTTTTTTTCAAGCAATCGTGGTGATCAGCTCCATTTATCGATCACTGCTGGATAATCATGAGGTTCAATGATATGTTCACAAAATTCTTTGAACTTCTTTCAATAACTTGCTTCCTTCAGGTAATGTTCCAGTAGTTTTCAAAGGACTTGCGTTATTCATTTTGATATTGAGTAACAATTCCAAAAACCCAACTAGCTATCATATTTTAGTATCTCAAGATGAGAATGGGAATGAAGCTGCTAAGCAGAAAAAAATGTAGGTACTATTTTTATACACACGAGACTAACACAACATAAACAGACAAGCTGTTGCTAGAGCAATAACGACAGGGAAACGAGTTTTTTCCACAGGTTTTTTTCACTCGTTTATTGAATCATACGCAAGATAGTATGGTTCCCCTGTTATATTTCCTGTGCTCACACTTTAGGGGCAATCGTAGGAGGCATAATGCGAGTTTAGATGCCAGATTGAGGAACAGGCATGGTCTGTTTTCTTTCCGCTGGTATTCTATTTATTCGCTTGTCTTTTTTACGATTGTGTTTTTCCGACACACACCAAAATTATACATATAAGCATCTATTGTGAATACAATTATTCGAATTTTTGTAAATCCTCTCTTTTCAAAAGAATATATATATACATATATATATTCGATGGGACAAATATCTTCCGCGATAAACTTCGCGAGGAGTCTACAGTCGTATCTTTCTCGAAGTCCGGTAGCGGGTTCGCCGTGTCGGTCCATAGAGGGCGACTGTCATACGTATGTACGAGGTGCGTCCTTTCTGGAATCGATGGGGTACCCCGATGTAGCTTGATATATACATACTATAGCATCATCAGGAGTAGTGTACCCCCGAAAAATCCAGTGTAGCCTTGTAATACTGAATGTTACTCATTATTTGGATGCTGAGAAGCGATATGCGACACTGATGAGCTCAGTAATAAGGGCGAAACTGCAGTCTGCCGCTTCGTTTCTCGGCATCCACATTACGTTGCATATATCTGTTCATGCAATGGCTCTTGGGGCTGCGTGCATGGCAGGCAGATTTGGGAAATCCTTCCTGACAAGAGCTAGTTCCCAAATCTGCTCTGCCATGCAGTTAATTATATATATATATATACGCGTGCATGGCAGGCAGATTTGGGAAATCCTTCCTGACAAGAGCTAGTTCCCAAATCTGCCTGCCATGCACGCAGCCCCAAGAGCCACAATAGTGCAACTAAGCAGGATGCCGAGAAACGAAGCGGCAGACTGCAGTTTCGCCCTTATTAGGAGCTCATCAGTGTCGCCTTGCCAGTCGAAACCGGTCGTGTTTGTGATAATAAAATTGTGGAAAGTATAAAATATATTTCATTTCATCTTCACTATAATATCATTTTGCCCATGGCCTGACAGCGCCTGCTTCCCCTGTGCATTTCATATCTAAACTTCTTCTGAATAAACTTGAATCTTGAATATTGTGCGTTAAATTTTTGACGCAGTAGTATGGTATTTGCGAATATGGCTAATTTTAGTAGGTTCTCTTTGATACTCAACATACAGCTTTAAACTTCATCCACTACGAAGTTACAGAGGGGTCGAAAATGTCGCGAATTGGATCGAGAAAAGGATAGTACGGGTGTGTTTCTGTTCGACTTGGTGGAGGCAAGCCATGCCCCCCTTTATTCTGATCTACTCTGGTAACGTCATGATTGTTAGGTAGGACCTCTTACATGAAAAGAGAGACATACCGTAAAACATCCGACATAGCATCAAAAAACTCGAAAAATATCAATACGTGAAATGAACTCCGTCCCGCCTTTTCCGCCAAGTGAAGCATTTCGAAAATAGGTCATCCCATCATCCAATTTCATGTTAAATTCAGAGCCCCGTGGTCGTATTTAACAAGGCGACTCGGAAAAGCGAGCGACTATTTTATTTTCTTCAAAATGCAGGGGAAAACTTCACGGAAAGTGGTTTGTAAATGCACAATGACCATTGTGGCGTAGTATGTAACTCCACGGGAGAACGCTTCAGTTGGAAATGTAGACGGGATCGTGGCGTTCTAACCGAACCCACTAACTAAATTGCCTCGGGAAAAATTTGATGAAATTGATGCCCGTGAGTTTTCCGTTGACGGTTCGCAGAGATCGGAATCAATTTTGTAATTGAAGTGAAGAATCGGGGAGGATTTATATGAATTGCTCATTGTTATCTCGGATAATGGAAGATTTTTAGCGATGAGTGTACGAGGTGAATTTAAAAGTATCAACTAGTGAAGATATTTTTATTCGCCACTCAATGTTGCCGAAAAGTTTGTATACATTCTGTCAAAAATTTACAGGGGATTGATTATTCGAAAGATCTGCTTGAAACGAGTGTCAAAATTTTGTTGGCGCTAAGTTATCATTACTGTCTTCTATACTGACGCGGAATTTGAAAGTGATCTGTTATTTAGTCTGTTTACAGATTTTATCAGTTCTCACAAGTGTGATTCGTGATTTTTACAATAGATGAAAATATCGAATTTGACTCAAATGGAATTCCATGTGCCGAATCGCTGAAAATGTTAGAGAAGACTTACGGTTAATCGACTTTATCAAAAACACTTCCATATGAGTAGTGGTACAGTGCATTCAACAGCGGCCGAGATGTGGAAGGTTTGCCTCGCTCTGATCGGCCATCAACATCTTCAACTGAAGTTAACATCGATAAAGTGAAGGACATGGTAATTAAAAATCATCATTTAAGTTTGAGAGAGAGGCAATGAACTTTCTGTGTCCCATGAATCAATTCGTATCATTTCAAACGATTGTTTGGGCATAAAACGCGTTGCGGCTCGACTAGTTCCAAAAGACCTGAATTTTGTTCAAATGTTGAACCGCGTAAAGGTCAATGAAGACATGCTAGAATGATTTAATTCGGACCCCAATTTCATAAAACGTATCGTAACTGGTGATGAGACATGGTTTATGAGTTTGACATGCAAATGAGTCAACACATTTCGAGATGACGTCTTCCAACCTAACCAAAACCACGTCAAAGTCGATAAAAAGTCGAAGTAATTTTTTCTTCGATTATATGTGTGTTAATTTTAATGTTTTAGCGGACATAGTGTATAATCAGTTTGTTATTCAGGTTTTTAGTCCGTCGCGATGTTTGGCCCTAAAATGGAACCTTGTAGAATTCCATTCGACATCTTAAGTGTATCATTAATATCTGTTCCTACTTGAGCGTAGTGTTCTCTAGATGTTAAGTAACTCTTTATCAGATCGAAACATTAATTTCTTACTCCATAGCTCTCAAGTGTTTTTAACAGGATATAATTGGACACCATATCATATGCCTTTACGAAATCTAGAAATATAAGTACAGAAGGTCTAATCTTATTAATGTTTTCATATATACGATTACAAAATAAGTATACTTTGGTTTCTTTGAGAGAAGATTTAATTGATCCATCTTGAAAATCACGACAATCAAGTTACATACTAGTGTTGAAAGAAAAATAATAACCTTCTAAGCAGAAGATCTGGTATTTCCGCATGCTTCAATAGGACTTGCAGTCTACTTTACAAAATAAGTCAAGCCAATCATACAGTTTGTGGGTCCACTGTCCAGTGTGACATTCCACCCTGAAACGCTGCATGGACCTTTTGTAGTCGGAACAGCGTAGGGCAACAAGAATTCCCTATGGTACCTGGTACGACACGTCCTCCATAACATACTCAATTGTGATCTCTGGGTTATTTGTTCTGAATAAAAATAGACAAGTTCGCGGCTATAGTTATATAGAGAGAATTTCCTGACATGCCATCTGCGTTTAAAAACAGATTGGATCTCTAGTCTTTGTCCCACCTGATGTAAGAGTGGAATATTTCTTTTTCTAGTTGTATATTCCTATATAAGTCTATTTGTATTTTCTTCTAAGGTTCTACACTGAAAGAGCACTCATTGTTCTAGCTTTATCACTAATGCCTAATCATTTATAAATATTGTTAGAGTTGCATATTCAATTGATTTTCTATGGTCTTACTTGTTGCTTGTAATTTCTAATTTGAGGCATCCATAGGTCTTAGATCTCTGTCTCATGTTTCAAATATAATAACAGTAATAACTACTGGCTGACCTCCGGACAGATGTTTTCTGAGACGGAAGGGTTCCTTTTGGAGATATAAGACCAAGTTATTCCAACCAGGAACAATCTAAAAGTCATCGCCAAAGATAGATCTGTAGAGACAGACACAGTAAGAAATGGATTCCAGACATCGGAGACGATACAACAAACAACAGGGTATGTCTGATGTTTGCGGCGACAGAATTTAAGGACAGACACGACGCGATGGCCAAAATCGTACTCCAAGAATTGGCACAAAAGCGTAAGTTTACGCAAGCAACTAAGGTACCATACTACAAATTCATCTCAGAGCCAATTCTTGAAAATGAAAACTATAAACTGTACTGGGACCGTACAGTTCTCAATGATCAACACGTCGTGCAGAATAGACCTGACATTATACTTACGAATAAATTTTCTAGGGCTGCAACTTTGATAGAAGTGGCCATTCCCAACAGCAACAATTTGGAGATGAAACATGCCGGAAAATTGCGAAGTATGGAGATATGGAAGAAAGCATAAGAAAACAATGAAGAAAGGAGTCCGTTCAAACACTTCCAATGATAATGTCAACAACTGGAGTTATTCCGAAGAATTTACAAACGAACATCTAGAAACTGGGACTGAACGAACATCTGTACAAACCAATGCAGAAAGCGGTACTGTTGGCGACAGCTACAAACGTCAGGAAGTATATAAATGGGAAACACAACAATGCGTCAACACCGCACTACGCCACCATGACCTGATAACCTGGGAAGGGTCATATCAGAGCTGAATCCTTTTAATATCGAAGATATCTTGGATCAGTGGATGTTCTCCTTGGGGGGAGTGCGGAACACCTTAGCCAGAATTCGATAATAATAATAATAACACCACTAAATCTTGCTACCAGAGATGACCTGCTGAATCTACCGTTCCTATCAGATACTGAAAAACAAGAGCAATGGTCAAGAAAGGAATTGCATGGACGACATCACCATGAGATTAATCAACCACACATCGACAAAGAAGCCTCCAACAAATGGTAGCTGAAAAGAGAATTATTCGCAGAAACAGAGGGATTCCTTATGGCCATCCAAGACCAAGTGACCGCTACAAACAATTACAAAAAATTTATAATGAAGGACGGAACATTACAAACTGATAAGTGCAGAAAATGCCATATAAGATCGGAGACTATACAGCATATTACGTCCGGATGCGAACAACTGGCCAATACGGAGTATCTTCACAGGCATAATCAAGTGTGCAACATTATCCACCAGAAACTTGCACACAAGTACGGACTTCTGAACACCTTCCAACCATATTATAAGTATCAGCCGGCGCCCGTATTGGAAAATGACTCTATCAGATTATACTACGATAGGCCTGTTATCACTGACAGAATGCTTACGAATAATAGGCCGGACATAGTGGTGTATGATAAGGGATCCAGAACAGCAATGCTGGTGGATGTCGCCATACCGAATAATAACAACGTGCTGAACAAGTTCCAGGAGAAAAAGTCCAAATACACAGACCTTGCTATTGAGATCAAGCAGATGTGGCACCTCGATAAAATAGATATTGTTCCTGTCATCGTATCCTCGACTGGGTCAATACCCAAAAATTTGCATGATAGCCTTAGTAAATTAGGATTGCATAAGAATACCTATATAGGAACGCAAAAAGCTGTAATTCTTAATATATGTAGGATAGTTAGGAAATTTATGTCAAGTATATTGTAATCGAGCCTATTCCCTTTGATTGCTAAATCTGGGAAAGGTAAATTATATCCAGCTAACAGCTGAGATAGTGTATAAGTCCACGATAATAAATAACGTACTATTAGGCTGCCTCATCTGTGCTTAGGAAGCTCGCTTGGACCGCCAAAGCACAGTTGCACGTCACCAACACTGGAAAATAACGGCATACGGCATTGGGTTAGAAATGAACATGCTCCAGATCTGATTGGAGACACCCCAGAAGTTTCCATTAATGGGGTACCTAGGGAATTCAATCTAGTTGTTGGTACTACAGATAAAAGACATTGGTGAGCGAACAGTAGATTTTGTCCTTTTGACCCTCCTGACTCGTACAAATTGATTTATTTCTTCAAAATCATATCAAGTGACGATGGCAAAGGTGCTACACGTTTTTGCGAACGCTCTTTCAGTGCTATTTCCGATTTCTCATCAAGACTAAGAGAAGCGTTTGCCATTTCAGGCTCTAAATTTTTTTTCACTGCAGCTAATGGAATTGAATCGTCATCATCACTTTCATTCATGGCTTCATCTGCAACTGAAGATGTAGAGGGTTTGTTTTGTATATTGACTGCAATATTGTCATCTTTGGTACTGTTCTTGTGTAATCTTCCGATTAACTTTATTATTTCTTTTTTTATTGAAGATTTTGGAGACAGTTTGAATGTTTGATCACTAGCAGACTGATTGAAATATACATCGTATTCGACAGGGTCTGTTAAATAATACTATGCTGTGGTTATAAATGTTCGGCGTTCATTAATCCGAGCCCTCATGGATTCAGCAAGTTTTTGAGCTACTGGTGTTCCGACTTTCTTCTAACTTTTTCACCATAAATTGCAGAGTAGTTTAGGCAGTTCTGAATTTCGATGACATAGTACTTCCACTGCCAGTTTTATAGGCTAAAATATGAGTTCTAAATCTGATAAAGCACGATATTCTTCGCCTTAGAAACTATGATTTGTATTCGATCCAAGATTGCAATCAATCAAGGCTTTGCTTAGACATTGCTTCATATTATTGAATGTGGAAATCATATCTGCGAGACTAGACCAGCGTGTTTTACAGTCCAGCACGAGTTGCACATTTTTGCTGAATTCGTCCTTCATATATTTCTGAAGAATGTCATTCTTCGTTGGTGATTTTTAAAAAAGTTTGACTACTTGTCTTACTTTTTGATAAGGTGATCAAATTCTGGCACTAAGTCAATTTCATCTACAGTAGGTAATCTGCAGTCAAATCCTTCATTATCAATAATGTCATCAAATTCTGCATCGTCAGACTCCTCCACATCTGACTGAGCTACGACTATGTCTTTTGTACTTTCATTTTGCGTTTCGGTTCCACGTTTTGATTTGTAAATCACATCTATATTTCCCAATTGAATGCCGTGAGCGTAGCATAGCTGGTGAAGAGGATTCATGAGTCCCCAACCTTCACCATTACACTGGCCCCATCTGTAGTAACACCTACTATATCTTCATCTAATGACAAGCCATATTCTGAAAATTTCTTCTTCAAAATAGTTATGCAACTCTCTGCAGGCATGCTTCCTCCTATGCGCACAAGACCCAAATTCCAGAACATATTTTTATTCTCTGAAAATGTATGAACATTCACATTCATGAAGCGCATGTTTTTGCATGAAGTCGATTCATCGAAAGTATGGCTGAATATATGGTTATTCTTTCTTAGATTCATAAAATCCTGCGAAACTTTCATTCTCAAACTCATGCCATAATCCATAACAATCTGTTTTATGGAGTTAGGCGATGCAGGTAATTTGTAGTCACTAGTCGCAAATAATTCTCTCAAGTCTTTCGGCGTGCAAAAAGATCTGAAAGTCATGCCATCTTCAGAAATCATTCTTGAAATTCTTTCCTCCAAAGAAACTTTTTGTAGGGACGAAAAGTAATCAGATATTTTCTGCCTCTTAGTACCGGTTGGAGGAGGTAGCCTTACTGACGCGGAAGCATTGATCAGCATTGAAGAATTTGATGGAACCAGAGTCATGTTTTCTGTCACTTTTTTATGAGAAGTATCAATTTTGTGCTTGGACAGTAAATGTACATAAAAGCCTTTGGGAGATCGTGCCGTTGTTTTCAAAATAGACTTACACAATTTGCACTGGGACGTTTGTCCATCCTCTGAATTCAAAAAGTATTTCCATGCCTCTGATCCACGGATTCATTTTAACACAAAACGAATAGACCAAGAGAACTTAAACACTCATCTGTTTTGGAATAGTTTGTAGATCTGCAGATTGCCATGCACTCTGACACGTCCAGGCTCGCAAAACAATGACAATTTTACGACAACCGGAAAACGTCCCGCCTTACTCATCCCTATCGCACTGTGGCCCTAGCGCCACGTGTTGCCGCCGGGAATAGGTACATTGTTTACATGAGTCAACAACAACATGTGAAAACACTGAAAGCTAGCTAACCAAAATTGACATAATACCAATCTTGCAAATCTTGCGAGATCTCGCATGATTTTGGGTGCAAGATTGATATTGCAGAATAGGTGCGAGATTTCGGTATTCCAAGATCTTGGTATACCGAGATTGCATTCCCTAGGGGTACCCAACTCCAAATCAATCAAGGCATAATAGTCGAAAACAAAAAATCAAGGCTTCAAGATGTTTTTCTAAACCATCTGAAAATTATTTCATTTATCCAGTCAGTTGCCTTTCTATCACTGTTGAATAATTTCTCAATATTTGAAAAATACTTCAAACTTCTTATTTCGACTTGCTGTAAAGGCAGGTTTTTAGTTTTTCAAACTATCATTTATTTCTTGAGTTTGCAGGTGAATGTTTAAGTTTCTGCTATCGACGACTAAATGGCGCGCTTCGTACAACTGGGTCCTGTTTCATTACTGATGTTTTCATTTTCGTCTGCTTGTTACTAGAGAACAGCACTAATTTCTGGAAATTAATTTGTTGAATTCTGTCGATTATTGGATGAACTTATCGCATTATTTTAATGTCATGAGGCCGTGATAAGTATGCAAAGTTTTAATTAGTTCTGGTGTCTTAAAGTCGATTGAAAAACGTTCGAAAATTTCGTTAGATAGAAAGATAGATAGATACAGGTAAGTTTAACCTGAATAAAAGCATTTTAAAATAGAAGAACAGTGAATTTTAATATCAAAGAACGAGCAATTACCCCATTTTCCTCTCACACACATCAGCACTTCCCTTCGTGGTTAAAAACCACGCATTAATGAATAGAATAGATAAATTGAATTCTACAGAATTAAGAGTTTTATCGGAATGGATTGTCGGTGTATCACATTTTGCATAAAGTAATTTCCGCCTCAATTTTGCGTTTTCTTTGATGTGCCTTTTGTTTTCGGCTCTCATTCTTCACTCATAAACGAAAACATTAGAGCTGATTTTTGCTTTGACAGTGATACATTCACATTTTCTTTTCAAGTATTCACGTGGTTGTAAATGGGAGAATAAAAGACAGTTCTTTCATGTAACAATTGCAGATAGTGCAAAGCTTTTGGGAGATTCTGAATTTTATATGGATTCAAAAGTGTCATCTAATTTTACTTCGAATTCGTGAATGTACGAGGGTCGATAATAAAGTACAGATACTGTACAATTAATTGAAAAAGATACCATGATTCCCTACAACCATTTCCTATGGTCGAAGATATTTCAAGAATTATTTTCTCGTTCACTCTTTCGTATTTCATATCATACAATGCTTATCAGTCAGGCATATTCAAAAAAAATGATTCATTACTCTACAGCAGGGGTTCCCAAAGTGGAGAAAATCTAGGGGGGCGTGACATCCAAATGAAATGAATGAAAAAATTACAGAAATAATTTCCTTAAATCTTTGAAATAAAGTCTTTCCAAGTTTTCATATCTGTTCTTGTAAAGTTTTAATAAGTTGAAACTTTATCAAAGAAGGCTACAGTTTTTAAAACTACAAAGCACACAAGGGTCCAACGTTCTCGAAACTGTCCCCCTCGACGGCAACGGCTGTGTGTACCGATACCTGTGTTTGGCCGTGGTGTGAGTGCGAAAAAATGGACAAGCCCTCATTTTGGTTAAAGTATTTAAAAGTTCATCCCAGTGTTTAAGAGAAAGCTGTTCAACAACATACATGTGCAAAAAAGCGTTTTCAACTCTTGTGGCGATCAAAACCAAGTACCGCAACAAACTTGATGTCGAAAGTGACCTACGCTGTGCTTTGTCTGAAACTCAACGCAGGATCTGTCAACTTATCCAGAACATGCAAGCGCATCCATCTCACTAAATTACATTTTATGTTTTGTTTTTGTAAGTAGGTAGGCCTATTGCTTTACCTTCCTTGAATTGAAAACGCATCTGTGTTACAATGTTAAAATTTGTGAAGTTTTTCATATTATACTTGTTAAAATTCACATCATTGCGTGGGGGTTCTCCAAATAACCAGAGGGGGGCGTGGTATGAAAAAGTTCGGGAACCCCTGCTCTACAGAGAGAAAACCATCCGATAAATTAAGCTGGTGAAGAATCCATCTCAATCAATACAATCTTTCGGTTTATTTTGGTCAATAATCATCGAGAAGACTTTGTATCTCGCTTTCGCGATTTCGATTTATTGAAACAGATCTTTCCACCCTTTTTTTCGAGTACAGTGGAAGCTCCTTATTCGCGCTTCCTACATTCGCGTTGTCACTATTCGAGGATAAAAAATGCGACCAAATTTCTATATTCGCAGCTAAATATTTCTTTATTCGCAGATCTAATCAGTATATCGTATATACATATGTATTAATAAATAGTATTCAGTATACATCCGTCGTCAAGTGAACTAATAAAATAGTAAAATAGACCTTATTACTACCATACCTAAAGTATGCTCTAAAATGATATCACCGCAGCCTTGGTTCGGCATTTCCTTTAACATAAGCCGCTTTCGCCGCAGTCGGTGTTTTTGAGAATGTTAACAAACAAAATGTTCAAGTAGAGTATTTTATTACTCAATGCATAAAGTATACTTTTGAATGCAGTTAGACGTTTCGTCTTTGTGTTTTTTATTGTATCATTTCGGCATTTGTTACAAAATTTGTGATCGAGTAATACGCCTCTACCGTTGTCTTCTTTATTCATGATGTCGCGTAACAAAATTAAAAAACGTGTTTGGAAACGAAAAAAAAATTAGTGTTACCGCTTCAAGCAAAATAGAGATACTTGGTCGTTTACGCATTGGAGAATCACTTGCATCCATATCTCGCTCATTCAACGTTAACGAATCAATTATATGGTCGTTAAAAAAATCCGAATATAAAATAAGATCATCTGTAGCTTCAATTTTACTGTCATTAAAAATTGTTCGTGATACAGCATTATAAGAAAAGGAAGTGGCGTTGTTATTATGGATCGAAGAAGGCATCCAAGAAATTGGGCCACTGAGTGGTCGAATTATACGGGAGAAGGCAAAGCGTCCCTACGCATATTTTGAAAAACCTGGTGGTAGCTGTGGTAGTGGAAGATTTCAAGTATCGGAAGGTTGGTTTAATGAATATAAGGTGCGACAATCATCTGCAAATACTGCTGCAGCAGAAAGATATCCAGAAGAATTTGCAAACCTAGTAGCTGATAGGGGATACAAACTTGAGCAAGTATTTGATGCAGACGAAACTATAATATTTTGCAAGAGATTGCCAAGCAAGACATTCATTTCCAAAAGCGAAAAGTCTGCCCCTGGATTAAAGGCATCAAAGGATATATTTACACTGCTGCTATGTTCTAATGTATCTGGAGATTGTGACATTAAATCACTGATGCTTTACACATCGTTAAATCCTCGTGCTTTGAAGAATCGAAACAAGAACGATCTGCCACTGTTCTGGCGTGCTAATAAGAAAGCGTTACAAGCGCTATTTTTTGTGACTGTTCTTGAATCCATTATAATTCTATGAAGATTGCTCTGTTATTTCCACTAGTATTCCGCCGGAGAGCTTCCTTCAAGATTCATTGTAATCTTCTGATAGTTCTTGAGTCTTTTTCACCCAAAATACGAAATAATGTGTATTGGCAGGGAGCGGAGTATATAGTGGGGACTGGTGAATCGATCGCAGCGCTCGATGTGGTCAAATTATCGTCAAATCATGCTTTTGTCATACATGAACACGTAATCACACGATCAGAGTGGAAAGAAAGTAATGCTTGTTATGCCGCCATTTTTGGAGAAAAATACAGAATTTACAAAGGAACAAACTGAAGAAACTTATCAAGTCGCCCGAGTAGGAATTCATGTTGAGAGAATCATGCAGCGATTACGCCTTCATTCTATCTTAGATAAATTTACTGAGAATTTATTTCACTGCGTTGATGACATCATACATATTTGTTGCGTTTTGGTAAATTTGCAGCCTCAATTATTTCTAATAAAGAGAAAGAAAATTGAATTACTGACAATTTACAAGAAATTATATATATCGAACTTTAATTTTTATTTTTATAATGTTTTCAATTCAATAAAGTATTATGTAAACATTGCTGTCTTTTATTGAAATATGGGTAGTACAAAATGATCAACATTTCTTAACATCGAATATCTTTTAAAACTAATTTCAATAAATATTTAAAATGTAATTTTGAAACACAGACAATTATAACGATTTTATAACATTTTTACACTCTTTGGATTTCCTACGCTTCTATTTCAGGTAAAATATTATTACAAATTATTAACTATGTTAGCTCCCGTAAAACTCCACTTATCAAAAAATCCAACATGAGAATTGGCTTCATTTATTTCTTGGGTAAAAACCACATAAGTTGCTCGTAAATAGTGATTAAAATAAAAGTTTTCCGCAGCTAGAATTACATCTTTTAAAAAAACTTCATCACGATGAATTGGTAAGGTTGAGCAGCCATCGCTTACTTGCGAGTAAATAAACAAATCACATGTAAACATCCCAGTTACATACAATTGTACCTGTACTTGAGTAAAGTAAAGATTGCTTTTTTTCATCAGAACTTCACCATTTTCAAAAGACAAGTAAGCAACATTACAACACTTGTTTTTCCAATCTACTACTGGTAGATCCTTACACTTCGGCGGACACTTAAATTCAACAATTTTTGATACACAACCATCTTCAATAACAGCGCCATCGATACTGGCACATAACCATGGTTGTTTCTTGCTAATAATAACTCCAACTTTTTTAACTTCACAGTTATTTAAATGTTCATATTGATCTTTGGCCTTATCTTCATGGCTTAAACCATAATTTGTGCTATCGTTGTCAACATTAGACGGGCACAATATATCGTATACTAATTTCTCGACAGTTTTTCGAGTTCTTATCTTAATGTTATGGATGTCGCTACTTGCTGATAATCTGAAACGCCTGGCCTGATACCATTCTGGACATTGTGATTGATTAACGGTGAGAGCGCATAATTCATAAATAGCTTCTTCAGACATCACAATGCTTGTGCGATAAAATTCTTCCAAATCATTACCTGTAGAACTGTGTCGTAAGGTGGTAAGTTTACAGCAGTTTGTCGAATTACCTTCGAGGTAATTAAATAACTTATCCCATCTCTTCTAAACTCTTTAACATCTCTTACGTGACCAGCTGCGACTAGATATTTTCCTTTATTAACCGTATCAGGTTGCCAAAATATGCCATGAGTAATTGTTTCAAATCCAGTTTGGATTATTATATTGACAGTTGTCTAAAATGATTAAAATTTAAAATTAGCAATTCCTATCAACTAAATTACGATTCACAATTGCATTCTTATTAATTTTTTAATTTTTTCAGATAATCATTTTAATAATCAACTATTTTATAATTTTTATTATTGCAATTGTCATTTATCACACTTGTTTACATTTCACTGATTAACCTCATGTGATTCTAAAAAGTTCTTTCAGTTACTTATAAACATTTTATACTTACTTTTTCATCGTAATAACTTTTTATCTATTTTTCAACCTAAAAACACGAGCACAGTTTTTGTGACACATATTAATTTTAAATTCTTTTTACGACAATTTATTATTTTTCACACGAATCTTTCCTATGTCATACCACTGACGAGCATGATTTTACGCTACAATCAGATGTCGCTTTCGTCGTGCTCCCTGCCAATATCCGAATCAAAATAATTACGAAACAGTTTCTAGGACAGAACAATTTCGTCACAAACACAAACAATCGCCCATTCTTCGAAGTACAAATATTAAAATATGTACGGGGTATTCTATTTTAATAAACATAACGTTATATCATATTTAAATAATAACGAATTTGAATTATAATCTGGATAAGCCACTAAATTCTACGTGGGATGCAATTTAGGCCACAGTTTAGTTCATAGATAAGTTCAAGGATAATCGAAATACAAGACCTATCTGGCAAGGACAATGAAAATGGGACATGCTGTTCGTACAAACGCTTTGATGGTTCAGAAATATTCTCAGCGATTCAACTTGCCGAATGTAAATCAAAAACCAAGCCGATTTTCGAGTTGGGCTAAATTGTATGAGGGTGTTAATGCCCTCGAGGGATCTGTTTTTCATTAGCACTCTTCCCTTCTAAATTAATTTAGGCAGAGAATGCAATAAGTCACGTTTTCGGTATCGTGATTGATCGATTAACGTGTAATCGTGAGAAATCGACGTATTAGAATTGTAGGGGTTATATCGAATATGAATAACACTGAGTCAAGAATTTATCACACAATTTCAACATTTCTTTCTGTAATATTCAACGACTTATCACATAGCCCTCGTAGTAAATATTTATGTTTTGAGGCGATTATTTTTCATATCTGAAATTCTAAAAAGCTACCATGCATCCCGACCCAAACTTGAAAATTTTCCATTTCTCAAGCAATAAACCCTTGGAAACTGCATTCTTCTATTTTTCTCCTTTCATATCCTAAATTGAGTCATCCAAGTTATACCGAATAAAGTCGTAATGTTCATGTTTCAACTTTTTAATTTTACAGAGACCATAACTTCGAATCGTGCCACTGCCGGCAGTAAATGCTAATGTTTCCCTTGCTAGACTAGCGCCAATTTTTTCTCGACATTTCCATGTAAAATAAGCATCCAGACGCCAAAATGAGATATCACAAGTCGTAGAATTTTGTATATAAATGGAAGATTAAGAAGTAATTTATTTTTACAGCGGAAAATATTATTCATTCATTACTTTGATCTTCATTTTTACTTTGCTTGTCTGTCGGTGGTATATTAAATGATACAGATTGATGTTTGAAGACAGGCAAATTCAATACGACGCCATGTTTTAGCATTATTCATAGAATCAGGAGAAATCAAACGAATTAATACTACATACAAGGGACATCCAATAATCATTCATTTTTACAATACAAGACATTCAATAATATTATTACGCTGGCTGACAAAAAAATTGTTGTGGATGTAACATAAAGCGGAATAGCATATCATGGTGAAATGGACATATCCAAAACGAACATGAGAAAAAAAGAATATAATTTAAGTTTATTTTAACAGTATATATTGACTTTATTTACTTTTACACCCACTAAACGTACCTAAAATTTAGGAAAAACACAAATATTGACTTCAAATACTGATTAAATTCAATTTTCCCTTTATGTGGGGTCATATCTTCTCTTATCAAAAATCAGCAATAATCACCCATCGTCCTTGATAGCGCACCAAGCTATTTGTAGGCATCTAAATGTTCATTAACTAACTGTTGGTAGTTTGCATCCATATTGTTGCCTAAAAATTCTTTCACAACACTGCCAAATGAATTCCATGTTTTGAATTTCTGACCTGTAAGCTTTTCTATAAAATTCCAATCGTCCAGCAATTTTCTGCTTCGTGGTCCAACAAAAATGCCTTCTTTCAATTTGGTATCATTAACTTGGGAAAGACTTCTTTTAAGTATTTGAATCCATCGCTATCTTTATTCATAGCCTTCGCAAAGTTTTTCATCAACCCAAGTGTAATATGAAGAGAAGGCAGAAGCAAATTTTTGGGGTCTACAAGAGGTCTAAACTTAACATTTTGAGATCCTAGTTGAAATTCATTTTTTCTGGCCAAATTTTTGTTATAAAATGCTGATTTACTGCATGACTGTCCCATAGATGAATAAAGCAGCAATATTTTGTAAATCCTCTCTGAAGTCCCATTAAATTTCTATAACTTCTAAGTCTCTACCATTCAGTCTTTGCCACTTATACCAGTAGTTTATTTTATCCAAAACATTGGACATATTTTCATAACTTTCTTTCATTGTCACTGATACTACTGGTAGAGAGCGTTTCAAATTTCCATTATGCAATAACACAGCTTTTAAACTGTATTTAGACGGATCTATAAATATACGCCACTCAGAGGGGAATGCTCAATATCAAGTTCCTGCATTAAACTATCAATATTAGAACACGAACGCAACGAGTTTTGCATACTGTAGAATGAAGAAAACCGAGTATGTCTCTCTGGAATTCTTAATTTTCCTTTCATTGGCTAATAAGTTGCATTCCTTAGGACGGGAACCAAGAAGTTCTGACTGTTGTTTTGATAACCCCAAATCACGTACTAAATCATCTGATTTGCTCCGAACAATTAAATGTGGCTCACCGGAAGTGGGTCCTGGGGTAAAAGTGGGGTCGGTGCACTAATCTTCGGAGCTGCCTGATGTTGCATCGTCTCCAGTATCTTCCAAAACAACATTTTGCGGATTAAAAGGTACGATCGGCACTGGTAATTTTGGATGGTCCCTTCAATCATTGTAAGGCAAAAATAGCAATCGTCTAAATGATTACTGGGTTCTCGCCATACTAAAGGGACCGCAAAAGTCTTTCTTTTTCTCTTACAATTCATCCACTGCACCAAGGAAACACTACAACCAACAAAGCCACATGGTGAAACCACTACTTTTCTTGATCTCCAATTGAAACACCAATATATAAGAAGGCTTTTTTAAAATTTTCAGAAATTGGCCTTGGTTGTGATTTCACCATAAATTCTCCACAAACATAACAAAATTCGTCGCGAGAGATTTTGCAACTGCGGTGCGCTTGTTTCGACATTTCCGAAGTTGAAACACTTTCTTCTTTACACACAAATGACCTCACTTCGAAACTCAACATAAGACTGATTTATAATATTAGTTTTATGTATAATATTGTGAAAAAAATTTGAAAGGATCTTATTGAGCTATTGAAAAATGATACGTGTTAGGGCTTTAGGAATATTCGTTCTATTATTTGAAGGTTATTTCCATAAAAAAAGATCTACTTTGTGTTACAAAAATCTTAACGACCATTGTTTTAGATGATTATCATCATTACCACCATTAAGGCTTCCATAAAAAATTTCGAAATCTAAAACGCGTCTCTCTTTTAGGGTACCCTACACATCAAAGCCATACCTTCTTCGATACTGAACATCAATATGGCGCTGCAGATTATTACGAACAATGCTCATTATGGCGATTTAATGTCCCGTCACTGCAGATTGGAACTTCATCAGTCCATATGACTCTTCTAGAAAAGTCTGAGCGTTCATAGATTTTTTCTAAATAGCAGTTGCAGAATTTTACTTGACGAATAGGATCCCTACGCTGCAAAAAATTGTGATACTTGCTTTTTGTAGGGTGAGAACTTGCCTACTTTTGGAACACCAAGCGCAATTTCAATTTCTGCCTCTACTTCTCTACTTGATATGGAAGCGTTGGCCATTACAGCTCCTATCACTTCAATCGTTGCTTCTTCTTCATCTGTCACTCTTATCTTTTTTTTTGGTGCTTTGAAGGATCCACTATTGATAACATCTTCTTTCTATCTTTGGAAAATAGAATAGTGCATAAATATTACTGTTACATGACACACACCATTTGTTCATTATTCGAAAGAATAAGAAAATCCAACAAACCCAAAAAGAACAGTTTCTTTTTATTCGTCAAAAGCAACGTATAAATTTAATTTTCCAGCGACAACAAAACCCATTCTTCGATTTTATCATTTTCCAATTCGAATGCGGCTGACGTGCCCGGAAAAACCGTTTCCGCCGCCTGAATACCGACCGGAATATTTCCCGTTTGTACACGAAACGCCGCGAAAAATGCGCGATAAATTAACAATTTGCCCATGAGTACGTACAAGGCGTCACGCTGGGCTTCGATATGTGGAAATAAATTGCCGTTGACAGATCAATCCTGGTTGCTATATTTATCATTGCGAAAAAACCGTCCTACTTCGTTTGCCTCCGTTCAAGAAAGTGGTCCGTATTTGTTGGGCTTACAGAGTGAAGTGACAAATATAATAGTAACTCCAAATTTCTGGATGTTTGGTTATGCGTGTAGAAGGGTAAATTTTAGCTGAAAGATGGCTTCACGAAGATTTTGAATGAAGGTAAATTCGACGTCATGTCAGCTCAAGCACGTCCAATGCTTGTTATATCTAGAGATCGTGTTGATCATTAAAATGTGGAATGAAATCTCAACACTTTGAAGTGAAATACCTAAAAAAATTCTGCGTCCACCAGAGGAAGTGATATACTGATTGGTGCCAGTCCATCTGCCTCTTCCTCATTTAGGTAGTCTATCATTTCCAGTCTTCTCCTACGAGATACGTCTATAGTTTGTGCTGTCTTCCACAAATAATTAAAACAAAAAACTACACCAAGCGCGATTAGTTCAAAAGGACGGCTGTGCTTTTTTTCCAAAAATCAAAACTCGAAACGTATATTTACATTATTTGAGTAATTTAGTATTTCCTGCATACGAGCTAAATCTTGTGTATTTAAGCTAATGAAACATAACCTATAAATTTCGATTCCTTTGCGAGAGCCAAAATATGTAGCGTACTACGACTTTAACAACTGTTATTTGTGTGTATATATATTGTACGTAAGAATTTAAGTTTAGTTTTTTCACAGTTCCCTGGGATTGGCAACTTCAACTGGATTCTTTCTTTCATTCCTGATAAAATATATAGAATATATTCTTTTTCTCGTGGTGTAACTGAAAGTTTACACTCTTTGATTTTACCTATTGCTGCGTTATAACGCATTACTTCTGTCCAAATACCATGTACTGTACTTGGTATCAATTTCAATTCTATATCTAGATGTGTCCCAGAGAAAAGTGTCTTGATAGATAAACAGTCTTCCTTCCGGAGTCTTTTGTTCCTATCCTATCGGAGGTTTAACATGATCGTGACCAATTTCTTTTTATCTCTTGCAGCTCTGAACAGATCTTGTGTATTCCAAGAGATCCAACTTGTGTCCTGTGTTCCCCCCTTTTCTGATATTTTTCCTTCTAAAATAAGCTGTAACATTTTGGCCTTCTCTCCTCTGTTTATATGTCCAAAATATAGCAACTTTCTTGTCTACGTCCGTATTTGTAACTTAATCAGCTGTGCAGGCATATCGTTGAACTCGCTGAAGTGAGTCCCGGGCCACTCAGGCAATGAGAAAGCAGACGCATTGGCCGTCCGAGGAACAGCCTTGGCATTCACCAGATCTAAGCCTTGTAACCTACCCAATTACTAATAGGATGTAAGCTAATAATAATGACTTTAATCAGAATAAGTTCACACTTTGTGGTTTACCCTGCTCAGTCGTTTTAGATGGGTCGTGGATTTTAGTTCCCTTCAAGCATCCAATGCAGACAGTTCCTCCCCAATAAAATGAACACAATTTATTTAAAATTATCTATTGAATAAATATCTAGGCTTAACAAAATTTAAGAAATTGACTTATCTTTATAGCCATGTGTTAGCACATAAAATGGAGAGTTTCTCAGCAGGTTGGTGGCTATTCAAGGAAAAGATTGATCTCCTCTAAAAATAATGGAGGTTGGTTTCTATCCAAGAAAAAGATTGATTTCCTCTAAAAATGACAGACGTTGGTCCAAGAAAATGATTGAACTCCTTTGTCCTGCCTAAAATAGAGGTGTTGAATTTCTACTCTCCAAAAAAATATGGCTGATGTTTTGTCCTCACCAAAAAAATATGAATGTTTTGTCCTGTCCGGAAAAAAATATAAATGTTTGTCCTCTCCGGGAAAACTGTAAAAGTTTTCATATATCACCATGTGCTCGTGATAAGTACAAGTGACCTCTCATCTGCATTTATTTGAATTTTGAATGATTTCAACGAATTAAAAATGAAAAATAGCCTAGCTAAATATGTATATATATAATAAAAAA
Source organism: Cryptolaemus montrouzieri (assembly GCA_013387265.2). Taxonomy (NCBI): domain Eukaryota; kingdom Metazoa; phylum Arthropoda; class Insecta; order Coleoptera; family Coccinellidae; genus Cryptolaemus; species Cryptolaemus montrouzieri. Next base: position 32,299,443 of record JABFTP020000001.1, read on the forward strand.
TAAAATGATGATTGAACACACTAGACTTGCAAAACAATCATAAAAAGAAAATCTAGATATCATGATAAAAAAATATCACTTATTTTCTAGGCCATTCAAATAAAGCCGGAGAGAGGTCAGCATGTAATGAATGAAGTTAATAAGCAAAAGAAATATAAGATGAATATGAAAGGAATGAGAAAATAATAAAAAAGCGATGTTGGGGAAGGCCGAAAGGAAATAAACGAAGCAGTAAAATATTCCAGTATGAAAATCGAGAATTGAGAACGTAGAAACCATAGATCCATGCCGTAAGTAAATGTGACCTAAAGAGAATATAAGATGATCGAGGATGGTTATTCAGAAATCTATGCACATGTTGAGAATATTAATTTGAAGAAGGAAATTGAAATTAATTACCTAGTTGTGCGAGGGATCTAGGTACGAATTCAGTGTTTGCTCAATATTAAAAGAAAATAAAGAAATAAAGCGGATGACAATGGATAATTACTTACCCCTTTCATTTTAAAGGGTTATTAAACAATTCACAAATTATTATGATTAATTAATTTCGAGTGGCTTCAACGAAGTCTTCAAAGGAAATGAATGAACTCCGGTGAATGGTCATAGAATCAAGGTTACTTGCACTGTGTTAAACTTGCATCATGTTAATCCAAAGGTTATTGATTTAAAGTAGTAGCGGCCACTAAGCACGCTATAGCCTAGGCTTAGAATTCTCCCGTAGACCGTAAGGATGGAAATAACCGGTGGTTGGTCCTAAAGGTACGGGAGCACTGGATGAGCGACACAGGTCTCAGACACTCTTGACTTGTCAGCAGTGGTCCTGCCACTGATGGAAGGTCCACTGATGAGCCACTAAGAGTCAAGGTTTGGCTTAAACTCCCCATCATGTGCGAATGTCCAGCTGGAGACAGAATCAGGAGAACTTGGATCTAACAGATTGGAGCTTATTTAGCTCTCACACACGAGTCATATAGCCTTTACAAGAAAGACAGAACTTGTAGGTGAAATTGAGAACCGAGTGTGCCACAATAAACCACTGAGTCGCATATGCACTTTCAATTTAATATCTATCTATTCAGCCCATTATTCAGCCCATGCCGTCATACCATATAATAGGATGAAATTATAATATTTGAGGTTCCATATCCTAAAAGAAAAACATTTCGACCCTATTATATGGTAGGGCCTCGACTAATGTTTTTAGATAGATATTAAATTGAAGGATATGGAACTCTCTTTAATGATAGGATGAAATTATAATATTTGAGGTTCCATATCCTAAAAGAAAAAACATTTCGACCCTATCATTAAAAGATAATTTTGTTTATTGAGAATCAGTATCGATTCCAAAAATATTACCAAGAAAATCATTAAACGTAACTTGTGAATGCAATGGGGAAATGGATATAGAAATAGAAATAAAGGTTGGGTAGTTAAAGTATATTTGAAACTCACACAATTTATTTGAAGTAGTCCCTAAATAACAAGGATTTGATCCTCATTATATATTGATGCATGTGGTCTACCGATTCTTGTATATTCTGTCAAGAAAGTACCGGGAATTCATTCAAAAAATCTCCTTAAAACGATTGTCAAACTATTTGTTGTTGCTAAGTTGGCACACACTGTTTGCTATACTAACGCGTACTTTGAACGCGATCTGTCATCTAGTTTATTGACAGTCGAGTTGTAGTGGAAGATTTGTCCCGCTCTGGTTGGCTATCAACATCTTCAACTGAGGTTAACATCGATAAAAAAAAATTAGATAAGGGAAATGGTGATTAAAAATTTTCCATTTGAATTTGAGAGAGGTATACAATGAACTTTTTGTGTCTCACGAATCAATTCGTACCATTTTAAACAATTGTTTGGGCATGAAACGCGTTGCCGATCGATAAGTTTCAATAGATCGAAATTTTCTCCGGAAATTGAATCCCGTAAAGGTCGCTCAAGACATGTTAGAACGAGTCAATTTGGACCTCATATTCATAAAACGCATTGTGACTGGTGATGAGACATGATTTATGAGTTTGATATGCAAACGAGTCCACGCTTCGAGATGGCGTCTTCCAACATCACCGAGACCGAAAAAAACACGTCAAAGCCGATGAAAAGTCGATGTAATGTCGAATGTTTTCTTTGATTATCGCGGTGTTGTGCACCCAGAATTCTCGCCAGGAGGTCGGACAATGAATGAAGATTATTGCCTGAGCATTATGCAGTCTTTGAGAGATCAAATTCGTCGAGAAATGCCAGATTTGTGTATAGAAAACTCTGGATTTTGCACCAGAATAATGCACTGTCTTATAAGGCTATGATTGTATATGAATTTCTTGCCAAAACTCAACAACCACCGCTTTCACCTGATATGGCTCCGGCCGACTCTTTTCTTTTTCGATAGATAACATAAAAGAGAATTCACGTTGAGAACTGAAGTCTATTCCGGAAAAAGCGTTTGAGAAATGTTTTAATGGCTGGATTATTCGTTGGCTTAAATGTATTTATGTATATTTTGTGTTTCATTGACCGATTCCCAGTACGGCAGAATATTTGTGAGAATTTGAGTCCTCTTCTAACTTTACAAAAAGTGATTTAAGCTTCGAACAACAGGTCAGCATCTCCAACAAATTTTATTATTGAAAAATGGGTCGGGTTACGAAGATCTTTTGAATCTCTACTGATTTACTATGTTTAAAAAGCGTTCTGCTCAATCGCTTCAGAACATCTTGGTAAGTATTCTGGTGATAGAATGGAAAAAAAAGGATGGAAATAACACTGGGCCAGTTTCTTAAAATTCTGAAAAGAAAGCAATTTTCTTTCATTATTGGCAAAGAAAAATAGAAAGAAGACACTAATTCAAATACTGAACAACTACTCACAACACTAACGCCTTTCGAATTGTTTTCTATCCTTCGGGAGAACATCTATGAATCAGGTATTGTCGTTTAGAAAACACCATTACTATGTGACGAATGGCAACATTGGCATGGCATTTGGCATGGATGTCAGTTACAGTGATACCAACATGAAAATAAGAGAGTTTGCCTAAATCAGTTAGCCATAAAGTTTAAATTGAGAAATTACTTCAGCTTTTTGCCCACAGCATATCATGATATATGCATTAACATGTGTATACATACTTCTGTGTCCAAAAAGTAGGTGACTCAGCAATTATTTATTACAAATGAATTTCATCGTCTTCGAAGTAATCCCCTCCAGATACTTATGTCAATAGATTTTCCATTTTCAAAGCAGTTGTTGAAGTCGATTTTCGGGATGGCTTTCAGCTCTCTCTTCTATTGACTGGAAACGGTGTCCCCGGAGCGGTCTTTTGAATTTGCAGAATAACTAGAAATCACACGGTGCCACATCAGGTGAATACGGAAGTTGTGGAGCAATAATATTTTGTCCTGATAGTCAGAACGCATTGTTTGACACACTTCAACGCGACGACGTTTTTCCAGACAATTCAGTGTTTTCGGTATCGATCGAGATTTAACGCTGCTGAGGCCCATAACATCCTTCAAAATTGTTTACAAGCACCAAATGTTTGATTTTTTGGACGTGAGCTACGTCGGTCGAGGTTGATAGTCGTCTTCTACACGTTCTCGACCATTTTGGAACTCTTTATATCTTGTGAACGTTGTTCTTCAACCTCAATGAATCAGCAGCAGAAAATTCATTTCGCAAACAAAATTTAATGCAAATTCTTTGCTCAACAAATGCAGCCATTGTGAAAATCGAAAAATACACTTCTAGAAATGTACAAAACGAAGCGTTCCTCAAATACTAATGAATATTTTGATGTGAACCTTGGCACCAAAGACAGTCCCACCAACCTGAAGATAAACGCATTGCCCCAAATCCATTTACGCCAGCAGTTTAAATTCAAATATTACTTTTTCTATACAGTAGTATGTAATATTATCACGAATAAATGAACTTCATCCCAAAATATGCGCAATATTTCGTATCTACAACGCACCCTATTACATCCCTGACGTAGCAGGGTGCGGCAAAGAGGCGGTTTTCCACCTCGCGACGCCATAGCGACTGTTTTTGACAGCCGGGCGAGAAATAAACTAAATACAATGAAACGGATTGTGTATGGTTAATAATTGGATAATGCTGGGAACGAAAACGAATTTTATTTCTACGAAACGACGTGGAAAACCCGCTGCGTCGATTCCGGCCCATACCGACGCTCTATTTTGACGGAATGGGATTGACAGGCACCGCATTAAATGAAAGTTGCGTTGTTCGATTTCAGCCGCGAGATATATTAATTATATTTCGTGGCACATTGATTTGAAAATAACTTTTAGGTGAATGTTAATTCGGTAAAATGTCGATATTGAGTAGGCTGTTTTTTCTCCTTCTTCTTTCAACATCGTGCCCAGAAGCAGAATCTAGAAAATATAAGGTTTTTTTAATTATTTGTTGGTGATCTATTCTGTCAATGAAAACGGGGTAGGCTGACGGACAAGGTGTTTCGTTACGAGCGATTGAGGAATGTACAACCTCCATAGTTGGCACTACTAGTGTCATCTATTGTAAAATTGTACGCGTCGATAATTTGGTACTTCATTGACAGCTGCATGACATTTGTATGTAAACAACTTGAATTATTGCGTCATGTTTGTTACCGCATTAAGTAGATCGGTCGGAGTTTTGTGTTAAACTTGGTAAGTCTCATACCGTAAGCACCAAATGCTACAAACTGCATGGTAATGATTGTCTATCCCGTACGCATATGTACTTGTGGTTCAAGCGATTCAAAACGAGTAGAAATACCCTAAATGATGACGAAAGGTCAGGTCGTCCCAAAATTGGATTATCGGAAGAAAACATCGAAAGAGTGCGTGAAGACCATTCCAAAAAAGGAGATAGAGAAGTCGTTTGACACCCTGGGGGGCGTGCAAATTTGTGTATCAATGCAGAAGGCGATGACATTCATTAATAAAAAGAGTCGTATTAAAATTAATACTGGTTGTTTCAATTTCAAAAAGTTCTGTTAGATCGTGAATACGCACGTGGCTCTGCTGGCAGGAAGGAACATTGCAAAATAGAATGTATTTTAGACAGAATACATTCTGTCAAATAAGCGGAAATTGGTGAATGAAACACAACATTTATTTGTCATCCAAATTTAATGTATCGCCTTCAAAGTAGCCCCCTTCCGAAATAATACATTGAAGCCAACGAATAATCAAATCATCCAAACATTTTTCAAAATCTTTTTCCGGAATCGACTTCAGTTATCTCCGCGAATTCTCTTTCATGTCTTCTAACGATTTGAAATGGGTACTTCGAAGTGGTAATTTGAATTTTGAAAAAAAAAAAGTCGGCCAGAGCCATTCAGGTGAACACGGGGAATGTTTAATGGTATCACAGCTCTACAATAGAAATTTTTTTATTGTTGCCCTGGATATCATCGCAACTTTTATGTTTTCAAGTGCCCAGATTACGAATATATTCATGAAAGTTCTCAATGTGCTCGTATTTTCATGATTTTTGCATTTCTTATATTTTGAACAATTATAAGCTTGTTAGAAATAAAATTTAATTTTCCAGTCATGATTAGGCTTCTGCGCAACTTTTCGCGCATACAAACATCACCTGATCCCCACTCTCAGACCCCTTGCTCCACAGAACAGCTGAGATCTCAGTTAGTTGACAATATTGAAGTACATATACAGGTAAATCTGGATAAAGTGTCATGGATTAATATTTTGTTTCAATTACTGAATGTCCATTCTTATATATTTGTCTTCTAGTCTAAACTATGAGTTCGTCACGAAGAAAGTGTAAATATTGTAGTGATTTATTTTGTTATATTTGCGGTGTTTATATACCAAAAAACAAAAAGAAGTATCACAGACTTCGTCAAGGAGACTTATGTTGAATATTTTGGTTTCAAAATGGACAAATTAGGTAAACCATGGGTTCCTAATAAAGTTTGTAAGTCCTGTTTTGAGTCTTTACGGTTGTGGAAAAAGGTGAACGTTCTGGATTAGACTTTGGTATTCCTATGATCTGGATGGAGCCTACGAATCATTTAGATGATTGTTACTTTTGCGTAGTAGATGTTAAAGGTTTTAATCGAAATCAAACGTGGAGATACCCAGACTTACAGTCTACGAAATATCCGGTTCTACACAGTGAAAATCTCCCTCGGCCCATATACATTTCAAAAGTAATTCGCATGCCCTCAGAAACAATGATGTTACCAAATTCACAGAAATTGGGACCATCTACTAGTGGAAGTGAATGGGAAGGTGAAACATCTACGCCAAAGTTATTTTCTCAAAATAAACTCAGTGATTTAATACGTGATCTCAATTTATCAAAACAAGGATCAGAACTGTTAGCCTCAAGATTGAAAGAAAAATTTATTGGCACCAACAGTAACAATTACAACATACAGAACGCGAGAAAAAGAGTTATTACAATTTTTTAGTGAAAATGAAGGATTAGTGTATTGTAATGATATCGCGAAGCTGCTTATAGACATGGGTTTAAAAGAGTACAAATCTACTGAATGGCGCCTTTTTATTGACAGTTGCAAAAGAAGTTTAAAATGCGTCTTATTGCACAATGGAAATAAATTTGCATCAATTCCAATTGCCCATTCAACGAAGCTCAAAGAAGAATATGAAAATGTAAAATTAGTTTTAGAAAAATTAAATACTCTGAGCATCAATGGCCGATCTGTGTGGATTTAAAATGGTTAATTTTTACTTGGCCAACAAAGTGGATATACAAAATACCCTTGCTTTATTTGTATGTGGGATAGTAGAGCAAAGCAACTTCATTGGGAACAAGATGTTTGGCCTGTAAGAAATTCTTTAACTGTCGGTAAAGCCAACGTAATAAGGGAGCCGCTGGTGAGCAGAGACAAAATCATACTTCCACCATTACATATTAAGTTAGGTATGAATAAGCAATTTGTAAAAGCGTTGAACAAAGACGGAAATTGTTTTAATTACATTTGCAGAAAATTTCCGAAGCTTAGTATGGAAAAATTGAAAGGTGGAATATTTGATGGTCCTCAAATACGGCAATTGATGAAAGACTCAGATTTTATCAAAGTTATAACTGTTCCGGAAAGTAAAGCTTGGAAAAGTTTTGTGTTGGTTGTCGAAAATTTCCTAGGTAACCATAAAGCAGCAAATTATGAAGAAATTGTGCAAAATATGCTGACAAACTTTCAGACTTTAGCAGCAAATATGAGTATTAAGTTACACTATCTCCGCAATCATCTAGATAAATTTCCGGATAATTTAGGAAATTATAGTGAGGAACAGGAGAGCGGTTTCATCAAGATCTAAAAGTGATGGAAGAAAGGTATCAAGGTCGATGGGATTGTCACATGATGGCAGATTACTGCTGGTCTTTGAAAAGAGATTGTCCCCTGAAAAATTATAGAAGAAAAACTCATAAAAGGCGTTTTATGGAAATATGAAATATATTTTCGACATTTTCCTCTTTATTTACTTCGATGTATCCGAATTTCTCAAAACATAACTGACATTATAAATATATCTGTTATTTTGTTTCTTGTTTTACGATTTTTGTTATGTAAGATGAAAATAAAGATTTAAAAAGAAATCAGACCAAATCCTACAAAATCATTGATAGTTTCACGAATTGTGTGCATAAATAGAACCAAAATCATTTTCATATCTAGGGCAACAAAACCATTGTAGACCAGTGTATTTCTTGAGTTTTTGGTCAGAAATTCATTCACAATGATAGCCTTGTGAGATGGTCCATTATTGTGGTGCAAAATGCATGAGTTTTCTTTGAACAAAACAGGCCTTTTTCTACGAAATTTGCTCTCTGAAACGCCGCTCAGGAAATATTCTTTTGCAATCTGACCTTCAGGCAAAAATTCCGAGTGCACAACATTCGATAATCAAAGAAAACAATCAACATTACCTTGACTTTTTATTGGCTTTGGCGTGGGTTTTCGGTTTCGGTATTGATTGTTTTATGGTCTCAATTTTGATATGTATGTGGGGTGTGAGATTAAGACAGAGGCATTTGATTTGTCTGCTTTTGTGACGATGAGGTTATTTTCTGCTATTTTCTGTTTGATGGATTTGATGTATAGGTTAGATGGTATTCTAAGTTTTGGTTTGGTGGTGCTGAAGAAGGGTTTGGGCTATTTTTGCTTAGATGAAACTATTGTTGTCTAAGTTTCTCAGGGCGATGATTCTTTCATTTCTGATTTCTTTCACGTCATTATTGTTAGGAATTGGACTAGATTCGTGACGTTTTTCTAAAAAAACGATATCAGAGGAGTTGAAAAAGATGTGGGAATAATTAATAACTCTCTCACCAAATTTGATATACGGATCATTAGTAACAGGGCCTGAATGAGATGGAACTGGAGATTGTGTTAATGTAAGGTTATATAGTTTTTTGTATTGTCTTTTATATATTTTGTGAATGTATATGCTGATAGTATTTCTAACATTATCATCTAAAACAGGGGTGCTCAAACTTGAACTGCTGGCGATCTCCTCGATATTTTTAGACTACTTTCGATCGACTCTGAGAGGCTGTAAGTATGTGTGATGCAGGATTGTCGTACATACACGATACATCCTACCTGACTAGGTAGGGTGTACCGTAGCATATATAGATATTAGCTTTCCGCACAATATACATTATTTTAGTCAAGGTTTGGGTTAGGTTTAGTTAGGTTCTTCGATATAATATCAATGAAAAAACTCATAGTTATTCAAAATTGCGAGTTTATTGGTTGATACAAACCAAAAGAGTTACATATGGTGTTGAACTTAACTAAGGAATGACTTTGGATGTTGAAGCGTGACACTGTATGTCCTCAGCATACTTTTCATAAGATGATACGGACTGCCAATCGCAAGGATGCTGACATATGATCGTCAGTTAGTGGATTGCGATATTTTGATTTAATTCTTCATTTCAGAAAATGCAGACTGGCACAAGTAAGTTGACCCAAATATTGCCGTCAGTTGAAATTCGATTTGCCTTAGATTCGGATATTTATCTTCAGATATAAAACACCAGAAATTTGTATCAGATGCTGTTGCTTTGAGGTGTATATCTGATATAATGTGCACCAACTCATTTTCATATTCAATAAGTTCATATTAAACTGACTTGCTATTTCAGTAGCTAATTCCTCAATGTTTTTACGTTTTTCAACATCTGAGTGTCATCACCTCTTTCATCTAGAAAAACTGTTATTTCGGGCAATGATTCTTGAAACCTTTCTAGGGATTTTCCGCGACTCAACCACCTGACGTCCGTGTAAAGAACTAAATCAGTGTGTTCAGCTGACTCCCTATCTTCCAACTGCCGTTGCAATCTATGTGTACGGATGGAATTCACTATTTTTGTTGCAATGCCCATAATCTCCTACGTGTTTAAAACTTTCGAACACATAACGCAATGGAATGAAAAAAATGAAGGGAAATCTTCATTATCTCAACGCAATGCCACAAAACCGTTATTGTTTCCAGTCATTGCTGGTGCTCCATCGGTTGTAATGCACTCTAATTTTGAATAAATTGGTAGCTTGTAGTTTTTTACAAAATTGACGAAAACGTCATATATATCTTCGCCACGGGTCTTCCCCTTCAGACGAATGATTGTCAAAAACTCTTCCGCAGCCAACATGTCATTGAATACCATCCAAATAAAAATACACAGCTGGGCAGTGTCTGTCATATCGGTGGATTCGTCGAACTGTAAAGAAAAGTATGTACATCTCATGATATCATATTTTAGTTTATCTGCCATGTCCTGACTCATGACTTCAATATGCCTCGTGACAGTCGGACGAGATAACTGAAGTTCTTCAATAGCAGACATGATTTCTATTTTATCTTCAAAATCTCCAAATGAAGTCTCACCCGTTTCAATAAATACTTTCTTCACAACCGAACCATCTTCGAATGGTATTTTGTGTTTCGCCAATATATGAGATATTTTAAATGACGTGATCGTAGCAGCTTTTGATTATTTCGCTGGTGTTTTGAACAGGGTTTGTTTTTATTCAAACAATATATTCAATCACGTACTTTTCGTTTTCTTAATTCACTTTTGGCGGAAAATCTTTTTCATAGTTTTTATGAACCGTTTTATGATGCCTCTCTAAGTTACCACGCTTAGGTATTGCAACTGACGCACGACAAATAAGACGAATACACTTATCCTTCACCATACAAAAGAAAAATTCATCCTCCCAATCGTTATTAAAATGATATATTGCAGATTTCTTCGCTGCACTCATTTTGTACTATTTTTTTAATAATAAACTTTGTATCGACATAGTATTGCCTTCAAGCAACAATTCAGAATGACTTCATCCTGCAGGCGCAACATTTATATCGGCATGAACGAAAGTCTCGAATGTTCCTGTCAAACGCGCCGCCCGAAGTTTCTAGAAAAGCGGCAAGAATAAAAAACGCGGCTTTTCTTTGACAAGTACCGCGCGTTCCTTTGATAAAGCCGCCTTTTGCCGCCAGCAGAATGTTATTTTATCACATAATAAATATTTGTTTGATTTGTTTAATTACTTACTTATGAAAATTTTTTCACTTCTCGAGATCTACTCAAGTAGCACTCGCGATCGACTGGTCGATCCTGATCAACCGTTTGAGCACCCCTGATCTATAATATCAAGTGTTATTGGGTGAAAAATAAAAGTTAATTTTGATTGTAGTGCTTTAATATAATGCTGAAGAATGTGACGCTTCTTGAATCCATGTTCTTTCTGCTGAACTGATTGCTTTCTTTGCTGGCGCTGATGTGGATTTGGATCTGATATTTCGGAGTTTCTTTCTTTTTTAGACACTGTTTGTTGAACTAGATATTTTGGCTGCACACAATGTATTCAGTTTTCAACGATCGGTATGAAATGGCCTTTTTCTGCTGAACAGGCATCTCTAAGTAGTTTACAATTATAAATCAGTACCCAATGTTAATCTCTAATTTGTATTTTACCTGTTCTGCTAACTCTCTGTACTTTTATATGAGAAAATTGCTAACTTTGTATTTTGTTTTAAACTCATACTTGTTTGTTGATGAGCATGAGCTCGAAATAGCTATACATTGAATAAACTTTTCCATCTTGAATACTGATATTTTTAACGAAGTAATATTCGCAATCCTCATAATGTCAATAACATATTACATAGTAACGGCCAAATCTATCTCAAGAATATTCATTCCATTCGGGGAAACATCCCAGCACTCCAGAATTTCCCCCTACTCAGTTTCCCATGAATCTCATCATTATCCAATTTCAATTCCGTACTGAGATCGTTAATAACAAACGAACGCCAAAAATCGTCCCCTGGAGTCTGCGTTAATCAAATGAGTACAAAATATTCAGATATAATGAACGCTAAACATAAAATAATTCATAATCGCGACATAAAGACTCCGCGGGGTGCATCCAGTTGTTACAGGGCTCACGCAATCTCACACATAGTTCGTTTGTTACATATTCCGGTCACGTGTCCTAGGCCCTCTCGGACACGTGTTCGCATGTTTGAAACAGTGTAAAACGCGCTAAAATACGCTCTGCTAGTTAAACTGGCGACGAGCGCGTGGCCAAACAACGCCCAATTACTTTGCGGTATCATTAGCTTGGAACTTGGTGGTATTTGGAGAATTTGAAAAAATAATACCCTTCTCAGGAAGATATTCGCAGTTGTTTGAAAATTTCGCAGAGATTTTCTGTTGTTTTTTAGGTATTACGACTCTGTGATGTAAAATTGTGGAACAGAAAAAACAGAAATATAGTAGCTACACATATGACAAAGGATGAGAAATCTGGATGCCCCTTATTCCAGAAAAAAATTAATTGAATATCCAGTTATATTGGATGGATTCAAATACCAAGTGTAGTAAATATCACCTCATTGGTAAATGAATTCTTTGATTTTGCGTAAGCTCTCGCTTTCAACATTTACAATGTACAAAATTGAATTATTTTGGTTTTGATTGAAATTGGTTGCTTTCTTTTGAGCAATATTTCTTCAAGTGTTCTAAGAAAGTAGTTATCATTACTATGAGGTCTGGGAAGGTACAAGAATCTGTCCTGGGATCCCTATTTTTTCTTTACATTGCAGTAAATTTTCGAGGAATTAATTCGTGTAAGGCTCGTGCTTTTACAGACGACACAGCTTTGATGCAGTGTTGTCGGAAGTTGTTTCATCTCTTACCGTTTGCTACGGAATCCAGCAGAAAGCTTAATAACTCGTTCTCAACCCACGTGATGGTTGAGGGCATTATACATTCTGCCAAAAAGTACCGGCAATGGGTCAATGAAACACAAATTATTTATTTTTCATCCAAATTTATGGTATTGTCTTCAAAGTAGGCCCCTACAGTAATAGTCATTTACGCCAACGAAAAATCCGATCATTAAAACATTTTACTAGCGCTTCTTCCGGAATCGACTTCTGTTTCTCACTGCGAATTCTCTTCTATGTCTTCTATCGATTCAAAAGTGGTACTTTGAAGTGATAATTAGAATCACTACCGTGGTTGTTCGATGGTGTTTTCTAGAGTTTTTGTTCAGAAATTCATTCACAATGATAGCTTTCTGAGATGGTGCATTATCGTGGAGCAAAATCTATGAGTTTTCTTTCCACCAATCTGGTCTCTTTCGACGATTTTGCTCTCTCAAACGACGCATGAAGCTCAGGTAATATTCTTTCTTCACCGTCTGACTTTCTGGGAAGAGTATACAACACCGCGATAATCAAAGACATTAACAACATTACCTTGACTTTTGATCGACGTTGACTTGGTTCTTTCGGTTTCGCTTTAGTTGGAAGGCTCCATTCCGAAGCTTGGTGACTAGTTTGCATGTCAAACTCATGAAGTCATGTCTCATCACCAGTTACAATGCGTTTTATAAATGTGGGGTCGGAATTGACTCGTTTTAGCATGTTGCTTAAAGTTAAAGAAAGAAAATATAAATGGGATTAATTTTTATTAACATTTGTTATAACATAAATTTAGCTAAATTACAATATTTTAATGTCAAGAATTCACCATTATTCTGTGTTCCATTCTTTCTTACTGAAATATATGAAATTCATCTACAAGTTCATTTGTAAATTCGAAGATTCTCAGCAAAGATTAACCAAGAGTTGATTTAATATCCCCAATTCCATGTAATCAACGAAACAATCTCGCCTGATGAAATTATTTCTAAGACGTAGAAGAACTGCCACTGGACCAATTTGTCAAGCGGGCTCGAGGAGATTAGCAGGTCCAGTCAATGAAGAGCGACTATTGCCCACGCCACAGAAGATTATAGAAATCTATTCCAACAACCCTTCCTTCTCCATGTTCGACTTAGACTAAGCTCGCGATGGCATGTGGCCGGAACAGCTGACCAGTTTCACATTCAAATCGAATTAACAGTGTCGTCTACGATTGATCAACTGGTGGGTTGGACGAGCACCGGTTAATACCACGTTGTAGAAAAGAATTAGGGGATTTAGTCAATTATATTGCTGAGTGGACCCTTCGGTATGTTCTCTCCCCCGAATTGTATATATCACATCCCTATACTTTAATGAGTTTAGAATGGAAAGTCATCAATTCGGAGGTTCATACAATGTGAACTATAATATACTACGGTGCCATACTTGTAGGCAGTAGAATCTAATACAGAGAGAATGAGATCTGTACAGGGTGGATAGATTTTGACGTTTTAGTACTACAACCATGTGAAATACATTCCGTTAAAAAAGTACCGGTAATTGGTCAATGAAATACAAAATATTTGTTTTTCTTCTAAATTCATTATATCGCCTTCAAAGTAGGCCCTTTCCAAATAATATATTTAGGCCAACGAATAACCAAATCATCCAATGATGGTCTTGTGAGATAGTGCATTTTCGTGGTGAAAATCAATAAGTTTTCTTTCCTCAAATCTGGCCTCTTCCTATGAAATTTGCAATCTCAAACTCCGCATAACGCTCAGGTAATATTCTTCATTCACCGTTTGACCTTCTAGCAAGAATTCAGAGTGCACAACGCCGCGATAATAAAAAAAAAGTGAACATTACCTTGACTTTTGATCGACTTTGACGTGATTTCGGTTCAGTTGGTAGACCTGTTGGATGATTTTCTCAACAAGATTTTAATGATTAAAAATAGAGATAGCTCGAAGGACCAATACAGAATTTATTGTAAAAAAAGCACTGTACACACTTATAAATAAAAATGATAGTCCAATTGCTTGGATGATGGCTATATACAAAAATGAATTTGAATTATCCTGTATGAAAAAATTACTATGTTGATGAGTATAAAACTCAGTGAAGGTTACTCTGATACTCTAATACTGCTAGGATAGAACTAGAATGAAAATATATTTATACAGTAAATTCTTACCTACTACGGATGATTCGGCTGTACAGATATGGCTGAAAATTGGTGGGTATGTAGCTTAGAGACAGGAGACGTACATAGGATACTGTTTATCCCGTTCGACAGCGTTTTATGTGACTTGGATATATGGATGACAATCTGATTTTTGTGAGAAATCAATATTAAGGAAGTAGAGTTTATGATACTTTATTGAAAGCAACCGATGATGAAAATGGTGTTTTATATTTCCTAGATGCCCTGGGGGAACTGGTAAGATATTACTCCTAGTTTTAGCCACTGTTCGTGCGAGATCCAACATAGCGGTTGCAGTTGCTTCTTCTGGAATAGCAGCCACATTGTTAGAAGGATGCCGTACGGCTCATACAGCATTAAAATTACCGTTAAATCTTCAAACTATTGAAGAACCAATGTGTAGTATTGCAAAACACTCAGCAATGGTCAGAGTTTTATCGGCATCGACAAGCATCATCTGGGACGAATGCACGATGGCGCATAAACGTGCATTAGAAGCACTTAACCGACCATTGAAGGATTTACGCAATGACTCGAGATGTTTTGGAGAAGCAATGATTTTACTGTTTAGCGATTTCCGCCAAACACTGCCAGTAATCCAAGATCTACGGCTGCCGATGAATTAAACACTTGGCTCAAATCGTCGAATCTATGGCGCTTTGTGAAGAAACTGCAGCTGGCAACAAACATAAGAGTTACATTGCTTAGTGATACATCTGCTGAAGATTTCTCGGAGCAGTTGCTGACTACCGGTAATGGTCAAGTACCTGTCGATGAATCGAGCGGATTGATATCATTTCCAAATAATTTCTGTAATTTTGTCTCATCAAAGGACGAACTTATAAACAATGTATTTTCAAACACTATTTCTAACTACAAAAATAATGAATGGTTGAGTGAGCGAGCAATTTTAGTAGCTAAGAATAAAGATGTAGATGACCTGAACTACATAATTCAAAATAAGATCATTGGAACAATTCATTCATTCAAATCTATTGACTGCGTCACAAATGAAGATGAAGCCACCAACTATCCAATTAAATTGTTAAACTCCTTGGGAGTGCATGGCTTACCATCGCACAATATACGCCTAAAAGTTGGCTCCGTAGAAATCATGCTTCGAAACATAAACCAACCCAAACTGTGCAACGGTACGCGTTTGGTGGTTAGAAAATTGATGAACAATGTAATTTATGCGACGATACTGAAAGGAAAATTCAAAGGTGTGGAAGTTCCGAGGATAGCGATGATCCCAACCGATATGCGTTTGAATTTAAAAGACTTCAATTTCTGATACGTCTTGCATTTGCCATGACCATCACAAGGCCAATCCTCAAAAGTTTGTGGTTTGAATCTAGAACATCCATGTTCTTCTCATGGTCAATTATAAGTGGAATGTTCACGGGTCGGAAGACCATCTGCGTTGTTTGTTTTTGCGCCTGATAATAAAACAAAAAATGTCGTGGATCACAAGGTACTTAAGTGAAGAGCAACCTATGTACTAAAATACAGAAATAATAATGAATAATTAATGTAGACACTTATTTTTTCTGTATTTTTCTAATAAAAAATTAATACATTCCAAAATCTGCTTATTCCTTGCCTTTAAGGCCTAACAGAGTTTGCCGGGTCAACTAGTTCAGTAATAAATTAATGGCTATATAATATGTGGGTTTTTCTAATATCATGAATATTAGGAAGTTTCTATTTTAAATACTACCTGAACAACTATTTGCAACCTTTCTTAGGCTACGGTGAAGATGTTGAACCAACAATAAAAATATTCAAATAACATATTTGATACTGTCTATGGGTTTTGTACATGTTGACTTTATTTATTACATTCTCAACATCGCCCTTCCTAAGCTTGTTGACTGGTTTGCATGTCAAACTCATAAACCATGTCTCATCACCAGTTGCACGACGTGTTATGAATGTGAGGTCGGAATTGATTCGTTCTAGCATGTCTTCAGCAAAGTTTACGCGATTCAGTTTTTGAAGAAAATTCAGGTTATTTAGAACAAGTCGAGTGGCACGCGTTTCATGCTCAAACAGTTTGAAATGATACGAATTGATTCGTCCACAGAAAGTTAATTGCCTATCCCTCCCAAACTTAAATGGACATTTTCAATAACCATTTCCTTCTCTTTATCGATGTTAATTTCAGTTGAATATGTTGATGGCCGACCATATCTCGGTCGTAGGAGGTGTTTCATGAAATACCGTAAATTGTATAACTTTTCCCAAAATTTTTCGAAACAAGGCTGCTAAACTAAATTGAACAAAAACTCATATTACATAAGAGCCAGCATGGATTCAGAAGAAAGAATCTACGGTGACAGCAATGTTTGAGATCATAACCTCAATTTGTGATGCGTTGGATAGCTCGGAGGAAGTGATTCTTGCTTGCTCAGACCTCAAATGAGCATTTGAATGTATACACCATGAGAAACCGTTGGCCAAGTTGGAGTATTATGGAAATTAAAATTTTTCATCGCATTTAAAGGACAAATATCAGGTAACAGAATGGAAAGGCAAAATGTTAACAGAATGCAGGGTTTTATGATGTATCTGTACCACAGGGCTCAGCTTTTGGCCCCATCTTATTTGTGTTGTACATTATTGATATTCTGAATGGTGTGGCCTCCGATGGCTACAGAGAAAATTTTAAGAACTACAAAATTTTCATCATCTCGTATTGTTACATTTTTGCCTGCTTCTTGTATTTTCACGAAAACAAGAAAAATTACTAGAAACATTCCGATACACAACGCAAGAGTTCGGGAGAATTTCGTCCTGACCAGAAAACTCTATAACCGAAAATATCGGTAAGAGGACTTGACAGCCGACGATTTGGAGTGCATGTAAGCGATACAGTGCCTTGTACAGTATAGAGGAGTATTTGGAGTACTCCTTCTGACCATGCGAGAATGCGGGAAACTTCAAAGTGTTTTGTCTATAGTCGATGTTTGTAAAATTTATGTGCGGGGCTTTTGGGATGTTTATATTTCAATTATTCAGCTCATGAAAGTGACATACTCATAGATGCAATGTGATAATCGACACTATATTCTTTACCTAGTATTAAAGGAAACCAATTTTTAATCAGCAATCAAGGAGATAAAAATGTCACTTTTATATTTAGATGCATAGTTTCAGGTTCATGAGGATGACCCAGTAATTTGTCCAAAACTAGAACAGCTTGAAAATCTAAACTCTGTTTCAGCTTCTGAAACAAAACAATTCCTGAACCAGCGCTTGTAACTCACACTTTCTTAGTAGCACGCCAAGCATTGACAGGTCGCTCTTGTTTTGATTTCTTAAAGCACGAGGATTTATCGATCTGTAATAAAGCATCAGTACTTCAATGACACAATCTCGAGATGCATTAGAACATAGCAGCAGTGTAACTCTATCCTTTGCTGCCTTAAATCCAGAAGCATACCTTTCGCTTTTGGAAATGAATGTCCTGTTTGGTATTCTCTTCCAAAACAGTGCAGTTTCGTTTGCATTAAATATTTGCTCAGGTTTGTATCCTCCATCAGCTACTATGTTCGCAAATTCTTCTGGATACGTTTCTGCTGCAGAAGATGCAGCTTCTCCAGTGATTTTAATGCTATGCAATGATTGTCGCACCTTAAACTTATTGAATCAACCTTCCGATGCTTGAAATCTTCCACTACCACCACTACAGCAAGGTTCTTTAAAGTGTGCTCAAAGTCGCTTTGCCTTTTTTGGTTGCGGTTTTAATAAAAACGCAACTTCCGTTTTTTTTGGATCACGAACACATTTTCATTGCCAGTCAATTTGAAGCTACAGACGACCTTCTTTTATCTTCGAATTTTCAGGATTCGTTAACATTAATTGGTGTGTTATGGATACAAATGACTTTCTAATACGTAAACGATCAAACATTTTTACTTCAAGTGGTACCACTTTTTCGTATCGAAACCGCGAATATAGGAATTGGTCGCATTTTTTTATCCGCAAATAGTGAAAATGCGACTGTAGGAACAGCGAATAAGAAGCATTTTCTGTATTGTATTATTCTCGATAATGGCTGATTACCTGAAACATATGCCGAGTTTTTAATATATTTTTGTGAAACCTTTACTAACTGTTTTAGTTAATCATTTATTCATTTTGTTTTATCAAATGTTCAGCGAGAATTCCATATATAACACCCTGTATTTCTTTTCCTGTAACCCCCGTAAAGATGACCCCAAACTTCTCGAAGTGGAACGCAATCCTCCTTCCCCACTGGAAGTGTTCCAGATATATCTGGAATGAGCCTAATGAATAGGCTACGAGCCGAGCCTCCTTCTCATCCGTACTTGGCTATTCGGAATATTCCCGGAATGCAAAAGGGATTATCGGATCCGGGCGATAATAAGGGAACCGGGAACATAATGGCTGGTCCATTGCGAATCCGGAAGACCACGGTAATACATCACGGGCATAGCAATTACCTATTATGCCAGGAATTAGTCAATTAAGGACCGCCGGTCCAAGCCGCTAGATTCGCATACCGAAGGGTCCAACGGATCACTGTCGTACGTATCCCACGCGTGAGCTATTCACGGATAATGAGATGAGGATTCCAAGTAAACATTGCGTTGGTAGTTCACAAAATGGTATTTAATCTGTGAATTACACTGTCGTATTTAAGGAGAGCATCACAGTGGTTATATGGTAGTTCACACTTCTCTTCATCATTCCAATACTCATTCAAAACCCATACAGGGTGCTTGCGCTGAAGGGCCCATAAGAAGCATCTGTTGAAAGGGTTTATCGATCAATTTCAAACTCTGAGATTAGGGTAAAAGGATACTGACCTACAATTCGCAATTTTCAGAACGGTCTAACTACAGTTATACCAGACATCGACTACAACTTTGCTGTTTCGAATGGCAAAGGTACTTTTTTTATCATATCCTTTTCAAACATCTTTTGTTATTCCTATCTAAATATATATATATATATATATATATATATATATATATATATATATATATATATATATATATATATATATATATACTCTGGTGAGTTCTTTTGCGTTTGAACAAAAAATTTTGAGGCTACTAGAGGGGATAATTGCCTTGACAACATATTCCTAAATTTTGAACCAATGAGTGTGAGTTCTGCTGTGTTGGCAACTGAGCAACTGAGTTTTCTGATCATGATGCACAGAATGTCTGTTTGGTTTAACCTGGTAAGAACGTCAAACTACCAAATTTCAAATTCCGTCCAATAACACAAAGGGGTCTGAACACCATGCATGATATTCTTCAGCAGTCAAACTGGGATTTTGCTACAGATGAGAGTTTGGATCCATCTGAAGCTTTTAGAATTTTTCACCAAAATTTCTAGGACTCTTTTCTCATATATTTTCCTGAAAAACTGCACGTGAGGAACAACACATGACAATGGGTGGTTTAACAATAACTTGAAGGACCTACGAGATAATTTTCGACTTGTGAGTGGTAAATATAAAACTGAGCATTTCAAAAATCTGTGCAGACGTTTTCGCCTTTTATATAGAGTGGAGATGAAAAGAGCAAAAGTTGCATACAATGACAAATTGATAAGTGAATCCTCGAATAAAAGTAAAACATTTTGGAATATTGTCTATAAAAAAAGAAACAAAAATAGCAATAGTTTTCACAACACTTTGAGTCCTCAGATATTCAATGACTATTTTGTCTCGATTCCATTGCAGATTTCTAAAAGTCTTGGTAATTGTACAGGAGACCCTGCTGCTACGTTCAGGAGAGACAGCCCGCCTGATACCAACTTTGATTTTTCTGAAGTCACTTATAACTAAGTGAGCGATATTGTCCACAATCTGAGGAAAAGTAAATCCACGGATTGCTATGGACTGCCACTCTTGTTTCGAAGAAGAACATCAACTCCATCATTTGTCCTCTCACTTCACTTGTGGATCGATGTCTTCGGGCGGGGCTCTTTCCTGGATGTCTCAAGGTCTCAAAGGTCATTCCAAGTTTCAAAAAGGGGGAACGAAGGGATGTTGCAAATTATCGGCCTTCTAAAAAGTAAAAAGTATTATTAGTGCCATCTGACATTATATTGTATCCGTCGATAACTCGGTAACTGCATGGAGAGCTGTTGAAAATTTCATTACATTTGTATGCAAAATTTAATTGAATTGAGCATAGCAAAGAAATCATTAAAAGTTCTCGAAAGGACCCAAACTTCTTGAAAATGATTGTGAGTGGTGACGAGACGTGGTGTTTTCAGTATGAGTTCGAAACAAAACAGCAAAAAGCTGAATGGAGAGCATTGGAAGAAGGAAACCTCAAAAATAGTCGCTTGGAGAAGTCTAAAGTGAAGATTATGCTGATTTGTTTTTACGATTATCCACAAAGAATTTGCTCCTAGCAGCCAGACAGTCACAAAAGACTTTCATTTGGTCGTCATGAAGCGATTGCTGGCCAGAATTCGTCGCATCCTGCCAGAATATCGAGAAAACGGCAGTTGTTGGACATTTTTGCACGATAATACCCCATCACATCGTTCAAGAGTTCTAACTGAATTTTTATCAAAGATTGCGTTATTGCCTTGCAAAATTCATCCTATTCACCTGATCTAGCTCCGTGCGACTACTATAGTGACGATGAAGGGAAAACGGCACGATTCGATTTAGGCCATTGAAAGTGCAGTGACCAACGCGTTAAAGACCATTCCAAAATGAAATGAAGTCGTTTGACAACCTGTTGGCACGTGCGGATATGTGCATCAACGCAGAAGGCAAATACATTGATTAATGAAAAGGTTTGTATTAAAATTACTACTGGTTGTTCCCATTCTCAAAAAGTTCGGTTAATCTTGGAATGGAAGGTGTATGAATTTCGGACCCAGTTTGACGCTTCGAAATTATCTTAAAACAACAATAATACTATTCTGTTTGGACATAGTTTTTGGCCAAATAAAATGGCAAATAATTACTCAAGTGAGGAAATTATGAGTTTACAGTAACTGCAATGTCTTCATTGTTGGTAATGAAACTAACTGTATTCCTTTTTTATGAGCGACTTAATAATCGAATAGAACATTGGTATTGTAACTTCAGTAGAATCGGGCATCGCCGATGCTGGGAACTTTGCGGTGGGTTATGCTGACGATCTTGGACTTCTTTTTCGTGGAGATCGGACGCTTGGCAAATGTTTGAACTATGGTGCTGAGACAAGACAGACATGATCATATTTACTCGTAAAGGAAATTATCGCCTTTCAAGGCATCAATTTTATTTAATGTGGAACTAACACCATTAAAACAAGAGGAATATTTATGCTTGATGCTTGTCGCCAAATTAAATTGGGACAACCAAATCGAAACACAAGTGGAAAATTCGTAAAACACACTCTGGGCTTACTGAGAGTTATTTGGGCCCATATTGGGACTCATACTAAGTTATATACAAGGCTCCTGGCCTATGCGGCAATCAAATGATGGCCTGCACTGGACAGGGTGACCAAACGGAATAAAATAACAAAGATCCGAGGGGAAGCATGTCTAGCAATCACGGGAGACTTGAGTTCCCACCCACAGCCTCCATGGAATATCTAACCTAACCTCCCCTTTTCTACACATAATCTTGGAGGAGACAGTCATAAGGTCCTCATTTAGGCTGCGGGAAGGAGGCATGTGGAGGGCCATATATCTGGATACTCTGCATCCCTCAATAAAATTAGAGATCTCCGACCTGGTATTCTCACCAGAGAAAATCGAATGAGAGCCACTTACCATTTTGACAAACTCATCCCACAGAGCCCCACCTAGTTTAGACACGGGTTAAAAACCTGAATGGGTACAGGCATCGGCCCCAGGGCCAGCATAACGATTGCTCTAAGAGACCATGTTACAGTATTACTCTCTTCAGGACACTGTGCAATAGATCTAATTAATATTTAGATACTCATGGGAACAGTATTGCAGACCAGGTCACACCTGTGCTTTGTACGAAATCATGAGCTGTGATGGCGTGAAGTACCCTGAAAAGGAAAAAGCAGAGGCAAATTTGGCAATGGCTGGCACGTGGTCATGCCGGCAAACTCTGGTGTTGACTGTGATGCCGAGTAAGTGCATGTTCTTTTCTGAAGAAATTGCATGGTTGAAAGAGGTTTTCCAACAGTGACTTTTCTGGAGAACGTTGTTGATTGCATCTTGTTCGCGTTAAAATTGTCCCAGTTCAACCTGCCCCACTCTGATATCTTCTCCAAGTCTGAAATGAGTGACATGTTCTGTTGGTATTAATGTCGGTGAGTGAGCTCAGCAGTTATACCATATATATATATAGACTAGAAAATGAGGCCCTCAGAACACAGTCGTTCTATAACCCAAAAATTCTGTTTTCGGTGAAATGGAGAAGACCATTAATCTGCAACAGAAAAAGAGTTAGCTAGAGTATGGAGCCCTGGGGTACTCCTGCATTAACCTGAAAAGATTACTCGTTACACTATCAACTACCACCCGAATCGACCTATTGAAGAGAAAGTCACTAATCGTCATTGAAAGGAGAAGATGAGAAAAACTCGCTCAGTTCCTCCCAGCTGGCTTGGTTGTAGTGCAATATCTTCCTGGAAGACGTTGGACCCTTATTGCGTGACTGTACGTAGTTACTAGTAGCAGAAATAGGGTGCTCAGACCTGTTGGATCTGAAAAAAGAAAGAAATTCAGAGTATTGGGAGAATCGGTTATATTGTCAGGAATTCTTGTCGGCTCATCGAGAAGTTGAGTTAAGTTACGGCTGATCACAAAGGCCTCCTACTTGACTGTAGGAGCCAGTCGATGTTGTGGTAGTTGAAGTCCCCATTATGATCATCTCCGCACTCTCATTCATGATGGCGTGTCCTAGAGCTCTTATGTTGCAAAACTCACTAACGAATTGGCTTCTCTCATCAGATTCGAGGGGACCCCATGCGTCCGCTAGAGGCCGTTTTTAGTCGTGTTACCATAATGAGCCTCCCAAGTCAATTCCCCATGAGATCCGATTGGCGAACGAGTTTACCTTCGAATAATATTGTCCCAAGACAGCTCATCATGTTTTATTAGAAAAACCCTTTCCAAACTGGAGACCGGATCATCTGAAACTCAGTCACAAATGACCAATTCACGGAGCCTATAGCATGATATGGTTATATTACACCAGGCACGGGAGTGGGAGCGTCTTCCACCTTGCCTTTTGGTCGAATTAAACAAAAATAACAATAACTTATAATCTTATGGTTTCGTCCAAATCATTAATATACCAAAAGGCAAATTTCTAGATTATTGTTTAGGTCAACCTAATAGGAGTCTCACTCACGTAGATAACATATATGTGGAACCCAAAATTCATCTTGGTGGACACAGGAATTAATGATTTAATTTTTGACGCTAAAATATGAAGGAGAATTCCTCACACGCGGAACAAAACTGCCAGGGTTATTAGAACATTTTCACGAAGGGATTGTCTCTTCATTTGACGAAAATATCTATCAAATGCAATTTTTAGATGAGGGAACAAAAAGAAGTGGCTTGGGGCTAGATCTGGTGGGTAAGGCGGAATAACTCCATGGATAACCCAAAAAACAGACGAGATCACTTTTTCAGCCGAAAAAACAATTTTCGCTTTTTCTGGAAACATTTTCCCTTTGTAGTCCACTGTTATTTTTGTTTCTGGCGTATAATGGTGTATCCAAGTTTCATCTGCAGTAATTAATTGATACCAAAACTCGGATTTATTTCGCTTAAACTGCACCAACTTCCAACGCGCGGATAGCTTTCTTATATGTGCATGTTGATTTAATATGTGACAAACATGTTCTTTCGACATGTTTATAATCTCTGCTGTCTCACTCACTTTAATTAGGTGGTCGTTAACCACCATTTGGTGAACTTTGGAGTTGGTATCGTCGGTAGTTGCAGTTTTTTACGTCCCAAACGTTCGTTGTCTTCCAAGCTCTTACGGTCACGTTTAAATTGCTGCGCAAAATTTCACTGTGGTGAATGATCGTGCAGAGTCCACGTACACAGTATCCAACTCATCTGTAATTCGCATAGGCGTATTGCCTTTTTTATATTCAATGACAGCTCGATACTCGATTGTGTCATTTTCACGAAAATACTCACTTCAACTCACTCAAACGCCTGTTCCATAACAACTGCGGGTCCAAAATGGCTGAAAATTTGGTGAGTAACTGTCGAAAGATGAATAATAAAAACGCACTAGCGGATATCTACGAGTGCTGCCATCTCCATGTACAGGTCGGAAATTTTTCAGATTATCCTAGTACAATGTAAAATGCAAATTGCCTAATTTCCATCGTTATACAGTCGCCTGAATTAAGTTATTTGAGATCAGAAATTTATAAATATTGCTTTCACAAAAAAGTGGATGTGTTCAACAATTTAACATCAAGAGACGAATTTTTTCGATGTTTATGAAAATTTTGTTCTGAACGCTTGAAACCATTTTCAGTCATCTGATCACTGTTTGAAGTACTCAAAAGTTGAAATATTATTGAATTAAGATTAAGAATGAAAAGACGCATATGCGTTATCCAAATTTCTCAACAAATCCCAAAATCTTCGACTCGAATGACAGAAATTCATGTCATTCATCAACTAATTCCACTAATTCTTCCTACCAGAACTTCAATAGAATAGGAGTGTGGATATCAACTCTGTTTCCTGAATGACACTAGCTATATCCCAACAATAAAACATCTATTCGAAAAAACATGTAGTGAATATGGATGACTATTAACTTGTTTATGTTGGTACCAATTGAATGTAAAAGCGTCCTTTATCCCGGCAGTTGCCGTGGCCAATCAACCGTAATCAAAGTTCTTACACTTCCAAACTGCATCGTCTGCTCCAACACGTACATAATGATATCAATCAAAGTAACGATACGAAATAACCGCACCTACCTCGGTCGGAAAACAACTGCTCGTCGAAAAAAAGAAGATCAACCTGCGTTTCATTCATATCAAAACTGACGAAATTACTAAGCAGAAACGCCATAGAACAAACAGAAATTCGAACGTGAAACGCGATGACTCGGTGGTTTTCGATTGTGTTGTCAGACGTGGCGGACGTTAGGACGCATGTTCTGTGATCGAGCATAGAATTTTATGCCTTACGAACGGTGCCACGTCCAATTAGCAGAAAACGTCTTTTATTATTTCAAGCATCGCCCGTGATAACATAATAATTGTATAATTTTATTTGCTCGTTCCAATGAGAATGGCCGGAAACGTATGACACCTGTCTTATGAGGAAGTGGCTCGTCATAGGTACTAATAAATCGTTTCTCTTCTGTACTGCGAATATGAATGGTGGTCGATAATAATTATAGAGAATGAGAAGACTGGCAGTTTGAAGTAGAATAGATGCTCTATGTGTTTCTTTTTATTTGTGAAGGTGTTGCGAGAAGTGTCAAGTCATTTGGGGAATATCTATGATAGTCCAATCAATGTATACAGGGTGATTTTGTCTTGTGTCTTCAGGGTTCGGTGAAACTTCAACCTTTCAATGTGCTTCTTCGCTGACACTCATTCCTCTAAATCCAGGGTTATCGCTTTAATAAGGTGTAGAATCCAAATATGAGTTTTTCTTTGATTCATCCTATTCATGTAGGGTAAGCGGAAAATACGATTCGCGTGTCGTATAACTCCTATATATCTCGACATCGGATCCGAGAAGAGAAATTGGCACTTGGGTCTTAGAGTTCCGAGGAGAAACCGCGGAAGCTTGGCCAGCATCTTCCCTTATTCGCCCTAACATCGCTGTTTGAGCCCGAACAGCAGTCCACCTAATAAGTGTGCCAAACTCGACGTCGCCGGGACATCGTCTGACGATACTCGGGGTACCAACAACTAGAATATAGTGCTCTTTCTCTTCTGAATAAGAAAAATGAGAAAGCTATATAATACCAACATAATGTCTTCGAATCCTACGAAGTGTGTCAATAAAGTAATGAGACTGTTTTTCAATTTATTCAAATATATCTACAATGCAATATTGTCACTTTCGAAATAGTTCCGTTGGAAAGTCACACAGCATTGGAGACGGTCCTTCCAATCATCATAGCTGAAACTCAGATAGTTGAAGTCTTCAACTAGTCGATTACAGCGGTTTAGTAATTTTCAGATGTCCCAAGATTAATTCCTCCAAGGTGATTTTCAGTTCTCCAGAAGTGGAAAAAGTCACAAGGATTTAGTCTTGTGAATAAGAATGATGAGGAGCCACACGAATGTTTTACTGCCTAAGAACTCCATTATTGAGATTTCAGTGTGGCATGTTACATTACGTGATGCAAGACTCCGTTGTTTTTGATGTTTGGTTGCACACGATTGACTCTGTTTCGGAGTATTTCAAGGACCTTTCGGCCAAAGTGTTGATTAACCTTTGAATTTGGGAGGCTTTTACTTGATAAAATTCCATTATCAATTATAAAAACAAGCAATGTGTTTTTTGGAATTTTACTTAATAATTATGATTCGTAACGCGTTTCACTACACCGTAGCTTCTTCAGACGATTGAATGTACAGAAAATAAGAATGAGAATATAAATATAAATGTTCTCAAGTAATTAAAAGCCTATTGGGTTGATTCCTCTTAAATGGTTATTTATGACAGGTATATCCAATAAAATTAAGAAGATGATTCGCGTAATTTGAATCTGATTTTTATTTGAAAAACTGCGTTTATGTTCCGATATTCTAATATTAAAATTTCTATGTGTTCTACCAATGTAGAAATTATCACAGTCATTGCAATTCAATCTATAAACACCTGATTTATTGTTTTTACCTGATTTGGTTTTATTATTTTTATATATATGCCTAAATTATTATTAGTTTGGAAAGCTATGTTGAAATTATTGCTACTCAAAAATGATTTCAGTTTCTCACTTGTAATGCCAACGTAGGTTAAGGTGTTGAGTTTTTGCTTCAATTTATCGACAGGGTGAACTTCATTCATGGCGATTCTACCTTGTTTATTATTTAAAATATTATTTATTAGTTTGGGATATTAACTATTATTTTTGGCTATCTGTTTAATCAAATTTAATTATTTGTTGAAATTTTCTGGTGATAACGGAATGTTAATCAATTTATGAATAAAACTGTTTAATGTTAACATTTTATGTTGATACGGATGACACGACGAGTTATGTATTATAATAACTGTATGTGACGGCTTACGGTAAATTGCGAAAACATGTTTTCCATTTTCATTCGAAATTGTTACGTCTAAGAAATTTATCGAATTATTGCTTTGTATTTCGGTTGCGAATCCAATTTTTGGATGTAAAGAATTTATATGATTTTCGAAAATATTAACTCCAATCCACAATCCCCCGAATTATATTCGTCGATAAAACTTCATAAACCTAATTACCCTATTAGACCTGTTGTTTCTTATGTAACGCACCTTCTTTCAAACTTTCAAAATTCCTTAACGACTTGCTAATAAAACATTGCAATTTTAAATCTAAATTTTCGGTCAAAAATTCATACGAACTAATTGCCAATAACAAAGATACCATTATACCACCTTATTCCAAACTCATTTCTTTCGATGTTAAGAATCTATTTCCCGACATTCCTCCGAAAGATACGTACTACTTGGTTGAAGAATTATTAGAAAAGAATCATTTCAATATTATCATTAAATCAGATATTCTTTTATTATTACAAATTTGTTTAGATCAAAATTATTTCAATTTCAATAACAAATATTATACTATTGAAGACGGCTTGATTATGGGCAATTCGTTAAGTCCTTTGTTAGCAGAAATATTCATGAATAATTTAGAGAAATTAATTCATAATCATCCACTGAGTAAATATTGTTTATACTGGTATCGCTATGTAGACGATATCATTACTTGCTCATAGGAACAGATAGACAGTTAAAATTTTCGAAAATCATATAAATTCATTACATCCGAAAATTGGATTCACAACCGAAATAGAAAGCAATAATTCGATAAATTTCTTAGACGTAACAATTTCGAATGGAAATGGAACACATGTTTTCGCAATTTACCATAAGCCGTCACATACAGATATTTTATTACATAACTCATTGTGTCATCCGTATCAACATAAAATGTCAGCATTAAACAGTTTTATTCATAGATTGATTAACATCCCGTTATCACCAGAAAATTTCAACAAAGAATTAAATTGGACTAAACAAATAGCCAAAAATAATGGTTACAATCCCAAACTAATGAATAATATTTTAAGTTTAAAGTTTACCCTGTCGATAAATTGAAACAAAAATTCAACACCTTAACCTACGTTGGCATTACAAGTGAGAAACTGAAATCATTTCTTGAGTAGCAATAATTTCAACATAGCTTTCCAAACTAATATTAATTTAGGCAAATATATAAAAAATAATAAAACCAAATCAGATAAAAACAATAAATCAGGTGTTTATAGATTGAATTGCAATGACTGTGATAATTTCTACATTGGTAGAACACATAGAAATTTTAATATTAGAATATCGGAACATAAACGCAGTTTTTCAAATAAAAAATCAGATTCAAACTACGCGAATCATCTCTTAGAAAATAATCACTCTTTCGACCCACAATTTGAAATTTTGCATACGGATAATAAATATTGGAAGGTAGATCTTTGGGAAACTTTAGAAATCAACAAATACAAACACTCAGGTAGACTCATCAATGAACAAGTCGATTTAAGCCCTTCACCTCTATTGAATCTCTTCGGGGAGCAATCTATTCCTTAATTTTATTGGATATACCTGTCATAAATAACCATTTAAGAGGAATCAACCCAATAAGCTTTTAATTACTCAAGTACATTTATATTTATATTCCCATTCTTATTTTCTGTACATTCAATCGTCTGAAGAAGCTACGGTGTAGTGAAACGCGTTACGAATCATAATTATTAAGTAAAATTTCAAAAAACACATAACTTGTTTTTATTGTTGATTAACCATTTATAGACGATTGCGTGGCTATCAAAAAAACAAATCAGCGTACATTTGATCTTTGACATGCGTTGGCGTTTGGTTTCTGGGTCGTACTCGAACACCCGAGGCTCGTCACCAGTAATGACACGTTCCAGAAAACAAGAATCATTTTCAATCGATCCCAAACAGTCAAGAGTCCTTTCCTTTCTGAGATTCTCTCGATATTGGGAAAGGTTTTTTGGAACCATCCAATTCATTGGTCAAAATCTGACGAACAAAGGTGTAATTCCAATTCAACTGTGCGTGGATGTGAACCCATAAGATTCCAGACTCTATTGACATTTACATCGCTATTCGCGCTCAAAGGCCTTCCGCTTCGTGGTCCATCTTGAATCGACTCTCTTCCTTCTGAAAATGCTTGACAAAACACTTTCACCATTAACGTGTCGAAGTTTTTCAAATGCTTCTGCTGCATTATTTCCAAGTTTGAAGCAAAATTTAGTAACACCCCGTTGCATGAAATTAATATCACCTATTTTAAGAATGCACAAGAAAAAACTGTTTCACGAAAACTAACGCTACGCACAAACAAAATAGCGAGTTGAAACTCATACTAGAGGCGCATCACATGTGCACTTGACGCAATTGCTGGATCGTAAGCAACGTTGCCAGTCTCATAACTTATATAACATAAGTAACATAACATACCTCGTACGTACGTTCTTTCAAAATAAATAATAGAAATATATAATGTATGCGTTCTCGAAAGTTTAATCGAAACCAGAGAACTTTCTCGTAAAATCTATTCTTCTTTTCATCACCTAATCTTTCAAGTTCAATTGGTCCCCAAGACGTTTGAATAAATCGAAATTTAGTACGGGTTCCTCAACTATTAAGACTTGAAATATCCCATACGGTCATCATAAATACATAAAAATCCATCCAAGATAAAATATATTTTCAATTTTCCAAACTAAATCTTCAGTTATTTTGTAGCCATTCAGACTTGTTTTCTTCAGAACCAAAAATGATTCGTCCTCTCGGTTCCTGATGAAATATAGGACGGGGAAACTACATAAATCAGATTAAATTCTCGGGAAATTCTAATCCTTGTTTGGTTGGTTGCTGGCCGGCTCCAGTCTCCGCCATAATGCTTAATCATCGTTCACTTACTGGGACGTTTATGATGTTTCTTTTCCGAGCAATTTGGCCGAAAAGCACTTAATCGGAAGTATCTATTTCGGGACGGAATTGAATTAGTCGATTTCCGTCCAGGTTATCTCCTGCTGCTTGTATACGGAGATGAAGCATCTCGGCAACGAATTTTGTGGACTAGTCACTATTTGAAATATCAATTTTTTATTTGATGTACAACAAATATTGAAACTAATTTGTTTACGTCTCTTGTTGCTGCTACTTGTTGTCGTTATCAACATTAGTTATACTGGATTGTGCAAAATTATGTCTTGATTTTGGTTTGAGCACAGTTCTACGATACTCTATACCAGGTGTCCACTCTGAATGGCTCAATTCCAATTATCTAGGGAATGGGTATTAACATTTTCAAATTTTGGGATTAGAGTAAATGGATACTGATCTACAATTTGCAATTGTTTTAAGGACAGTTCCTCTTCCTGTTATAACGGACATCGACTACAACTTCGATATTTTTAATGGCATGGTGTACTCTTCAATTTTCTTTTTATTAAAGGTCATTTTTTTTATCCTATTTGAAATCAACCGCAATTGAGCTACGAACTGTTTTGGTGAAAATTTTCGGAATTATAGTCATCTTCTCTGCCCAGAAAAAAATTGATTCAGATCTGGGTAAAATTATAATTTTTCTAGTTTAACGAGAAGAGTGTTATTTCTAGGGCAACGTTATCCCCATGCCTTTCCATATACGGAGAGAAAAATGACATGTTTCAAATGTATTGTTCATGTACAATATTTCACACAGACAAAATTCTGCTTTAATTGGAGTGAGAGTGTATATCTTGGCTTCACTGCTTGATTTTTTTC
Organism: Cryptolaemus montrouzieri; assembly: GCA_013387265.2. Lineage (NCBI taxonomy): Eukaryota > Metazoa > Arthropoda > Insecta > Coleoptera > Coccinellidae > Cryptolaemus > Cryptolaemus montrouzieri. Next base: position 32,330,865 of record JABFTP020000001.1, read on the forward strand.
GAGTGTCAATATTTTTGGGAATTTGCGTTCTCTGTTCAGTGTTGGATAAAGTTTTCATTACTGTTGAAAGAGTTTTGAATTTGTGAAAGTAAGTCTTCCGAGTGATACAATTTGAATCGTAATTTTCTGCGAATCGGTCGTAAACTCAGATACTTTTCGTTGTTCTACAAGTTCGACTTATTATTTGTTGACTTTGACCATGAATTATAGTATCCTCGTTTGAGTATTTCCTCACCATTTGTTTTTACAAATAAAACTAGCGTTATTGTTATTTTCAAATAATTTCCGTCAAGCTGATACTGAAACTCACCATGTTATGCACTGTGCTAATAAGGCTAAGAGTACACTTTACATCTAAGATCTTTTCATGGATGTGATCTCTCTACTGCTACAGAACTATACAAGACCTACATCCGCCCAATTTTGGAGTTCTCTGGTTCAGTATGGCATCCTTGGCTAACTAAAGACGTGAAGCTTTTAGAATCCATTCAGCGAAGGGCTACTAGGATGTCGTATGGTGTCGTACGCCCAAGCTATGGGGAGCGCTTGTCGATTCTGAAGATTCCCACTTTCGTTCATAGGCGACTAAGAGGAGATCTGATAGTTGTCTACAAAATTATGCATGGCCTATTCAACAGTGACTTAAGTGACCTTTTCGAACTTAACATGAATAACTTACGTGGACATCAGTTTAAGTTAGTACGTGAACGGTTCCGTACAGCATTTCGCGAGCACTTCATTTCGAATAGGACCTTCAATGTTTGAAACCGTCTAACGGATAGTGTAGTTAGGTCTGCATCAGTGTCTTTAAGAATTCTTTGGACAATTGGTTCACTAATAATGGAGTTGCTTAGTTTATTTCAAATCGGCCAATAATTATTTCAGATAATTTTCTTTAGCTTTTAGTTTTTAGTTATCTTTAAGTATTGATTCTCATTTTGTCATTCCACTTTTATTTTTGTCACTGAATATTTAGTGTACTATTTGAGTTTATAGATTCCAAAATCTCAACTCTTTATGAAACTTAATAATAATAATAATAACCTTACATAGAACATTGTAGATCACAGAAACTGGAATCGGAGCTAAATCCACTATATTTTATGTTTCACGACCTAATCATTTAATTTGTCGAACGAACTGCAGGTTCTTGATAAAATTGCGAATAAAATGTGAACGAGCCATTTAAGGTATAGGGAAATCTAGCACCAATCAATAATTCAGAATACCGTTTTCATAAATTAAAAAAAAATTGGTACTCGTATTTGATAATAAACGTCTTGACAGTTTAGTTTTATTGAGTTGACAGGTGATTTTTGAGCACACTGCAAATTAATAGCATCGAAATATATGTTTCCCTCAAAAATAACAATTTTCTCATTGAACTAAAAAAATATTACTCATTAGAACAGCTTGTCGGGCAGAATTGATGACTAAGTATTATAGATTACAGATGAAATACAACAAAGTTTCTCTGAACCTGTGGTTTAACAAAGAGTGCTTAGGAAGCGAAGTGAACCCTAATTACATCAAGTTCAAATTTTGTGTCGAGAATGGAACAACGAACAGAAAAAACCATAGATCGAAAGATTTTGGTTGAAGGAAGAACTCGAAATGCTGTATAAGGAATGTGACGATATCAAAATCTACATTAACGTTGTGCAAGATGTATTATTCCACACCTAATATCGAATTTGATCGTCTCGAATATAAAATCATTATGGAAATTAGTCAGATGTCCAAAAAGAAATACAACAATTTATAAAAAAAACTCTCTACCCTAGAAAATAAGAAAGACTCCAACCAAAATACCAAAATACCGATTCAGCACTGCCTGAAACGATAGATACAACCTATTCTCCAAGATTGGTCAATATAACAAACAATAATTTCAATGGACAACAGATAGCTTTTTTTAGAGAAAGGTCCAAAATTCACCCCAGAGATCAATAGAATTAAATCAACCAAAGAAATGATTGAAGTCAAAGGCGTACTCAACATTCAGAAGCACAAAGACATCATCAACAATCCCATTCTACATAAATATAAGATTGCTGAAATAATTAAAGAATCCAACATTCGGCCCGAGAAGCGAAATTACAGGAAACAATAAAATCCATATCATCAAAAATCCAAGAAGACCTCATTTTAACAAAAGCTGATAAATTCAACAGTATCGTATTGGAACATACAAGGTGGGGCGTAATAGAAAGGCGTTTTCGAAATGAGGATAACTCAGCTGTTTTTCAACATGAATTATTTTCAATTACGTAAAGAGAAAGCTTAAAGGTTACCATTTAGTGTAGAAAAAGTGAAAAGAATTATGTTCTGAAAATGACATCAGATAGATGACGCCGTGTTCCGCAATGCATTGCTGTAGTCGATTCTCAAAGTTTTGCATCACCAACTTTAACAAATCGAGGTCGATTGCCCTAACTTCTCTTGAGATGGTTTCTTTCAACTCTTACAAATTTCAAGGTTCATAGACGTAGACCATAGCCTTTAGGTTTCCCCACAAAAAATAATCACAAGCATTGAGATCCAGGGATCGAGCGGGCTACGGCACATGACCAAAACAAGAGATAACATGACCAGGACACACAACTTCCATTGAGGCTCTGGCTGTATGTGCCGTGGCACCATCCTGTTGGAACCAAACATTTCTTCTGTTCATTTTTCGTCGTCGCAATTCTGGGATAAAACTTCTCCAACATGAAAACATCGCTCAGAGTTTACAGTTACGGTTGCCCTTCTCTCATCCTCGGAAAAATACGGTCCAATCACTCCAAGACGGCTCTAGCGCACCAAACGATGACTTTCTCACTGTGAAGTGGGGATTGATGCAGTTCGCGGGGTTTTCTGCTGCCCAATATAGGCAGTTCTGCCTATTAACCGAACTGCGCAAATGAAAATGAGCCTCATCACTCATCATTCTCACTGGTTCATTGCATCAGCTATAATCATTTGCATTCTCTCGGAAAACTGCTGTCATTATGTAAAATCTCCTTCATTCAGCTGCTGGACAACCATAAGCTTATAGGAATGAAGGCGGAGGTCTTGGTGTAAAGTTCTGCTACTCATTTGGAATGATCGCTTTGAATTACACCTTGTCTCACTCTTTCCACGAAAGCTGGTGTCCTTACTCTTCGGGGACGATCTTGAGGTTTCGGATTCGTAGCTGATGCAGTCGTTCTGAAATCTTTGCCAATCGGATGATTATGTCACGTTTCGGAACTGAAGCGTTACGACCAATGCTGAAGCGCTGGCGACAGCGCCGCTGCACGACAAGGACAGACTCTCCCAATTCTAAATACTCTTGTCCAGATAACCATTGTGAACCAAATGGTAATTGCTCCTGAGTCGAATGACCTCAGTCGCTCCCCTCTACTCACTGACCATCACGTGTATTACCCGTTTCAAAAACGCCCTTCCATTAACACCTTGTACAAATTACCTAGCACATATAGAACGGCCGGCTCGGTGGCGTAGAGGATATGATGCTCGTCTCCTGCGCAAAGTTACCTGGGTTCAATCCCCACAAAGTCGGTGCGATTTTTCGGATTTTGGGAATCGCTTGAGTATACATCTTTCGGAGATGTAAAGCCGTGGGTCCTGTCTAACAGATATGTGTTGGACATTAAAGATCCCTTCCTCGACACGAGAGGGTTCGGCAAAATTCCCGGGTTAGTGAGGTGACAGAATTCCCCGGCGTGTCATTGGCCGAAAGGCGGAAATAGAGAACGTTAAAGGAATAACAAACGAACATATAGAATGCGAAAAAAGAAAACTGATTCCAATGAACGTTCAATCTCCAAAGTTATAAAGACTAATAAAACTACACGAAGAATAAAAATTCGCTAGACCGGTAGTGTCATATATAAATATATCTTCAGGTGAATTAGCAAAGTTGTTGAATCAGAAATTTATTGATAACACAAAACTTCGTTCCAAATCTTAAATTAGTTTCATTTGATATATAGAATGTATCCAAATATTCCAACAGACATTGCTGATGAGTTTTGTAAGCTGATATAATCCTGCCTATCCCAAAATTATTTTCAATTTCAATAAAAATTTTAACAACAAACACCAGGATCTGGAAAACAGTAATTATTTAGTATAGTGTCGATAGTTAAAATTCACTGAAATAGTGTTTACTTATTAATTTTGGGTCCCAGAATCCAAATCTGAAATCATTTTGCCCCGCAAGGCTATGGTTTAGGAAAAAATAGAAATTTCCTTGAAAGTCTTCTTGTCTATATCATTCAAACTCTATAACTGCTTCATTAACATGCCTTGTTACTTTTACAATGGATAAACACATATGTACCATTATCAGTAATTCTACGCTCAAATATACATTACTTTCTTATTAAAATGCTTTTTAATTCGAATGTTTATTTTTTGACAGTTAACCCGCCATATTTACAATGATTTCATGTTACATGTTATACGCCGTAAGGCTCAAAACGATGCAAGAAAGAGATAGTATCTAATCTCTCTCGTTCATAACTGAGACCGAAATTCAAATAGGAATATTTCGAAACCTAACCTAACTAACCTAATTTTACCTAGAACCTAACCTACTAACCTATTCAATTCATGTTTGTTTGTTGTTTGTTTTTCTATGGACCTACAGTTTATAGTGGACTCCGAACCACTCACCTAGACCGTGCAATGATAACTGCCACCTCTCAGAATTACAAGTTATCTGGCCTTCAGAGGTTATGGACCAACAACTATGGTTATGTGTCCAATCTCTATGTATGTCTTTGTCAAATTCACTTTTTGTTCAAGGACAACATCCATGACTTGAACCCGGATTCGAACCAGGCACCTCGGCTAAGCATATTCCTACATACTTGCTCACTAACCGTGCAGCTACCGAGGCGGTCCCCTATTCAATTCAAAATTATAAATTTAAATTAGGTTTGAGGTTCGGTTAGGTTAGTTAGGTTGGGTTTGAAGAGATTTCCATTTGAATATCCCTCTCTGTTATAACGGGAGATGGAGAGTTCGTCACTATTGACGGGTTCATGTCACGTAGGTCTTGGACTGTAAATGTGTGAAATTGTTGCCTAATATTGAGAATTGAGGGGCAATCATATCTGGAAAGTAAATATGGCGGGTTAAATGTCAAGAAGATAAACATTCAAATGAAAAAGCATTTTAATAAGAAATTAATGTATATATTATCCATTGTAATATTAACAAGGCATTTTAATGAAGCAATTATAGAGTTTGAAAGACATAGAGAAGAGGACTTTTAAAGAAATTTTGTTTTTTTCCTAAACGATAGCCTTCCGGAGCAAAATGATTTCAGATTTGGATTCTGAAACCCGAAATTAGTAAGTGAACACTGTTTCAGTGAATTTTGACTATCGACACTATACTTAATAATTACAAACAAAAATTGGCAAATCCTACCTATTTCAGTTGATGAATCACTCTGGAAGTAGCTCCGCGTTCTTAGATCCCTCCTGTATGCGTAGGTAAGTCGAAAACTTCATTATTCTCAAATTGTTGAACGATATAATCCTTTTCGGAAAGTTAACATGGATAAAAACATATCAAAAAGGGTGCTCGATGGGTATCATTGTTTGAAGAAGACGTATAGGTTTACATATTGTTAGGTTAGTCGCGTGTAACATAATATTTGCCAACCCATGAAGTCGAACAGCTAAGTATCTGTTAGTAATAGCTACTTTTTCGAACAAATGTCTTTTTCTCACAGTTATTCGATATTCGAACAGAATTGGATAGATGCGTGTGTTACGGAGTGCTGTGTTGGAAACTCGGATATAATCGAACAAGCTGGTTGTCCATACATATCAGAAATTTTCAGGTTATAATCGATTTGGTAAAGCCGTAGAGTAATGAATCTTTTGGTGATAGGATGGTCATAGGCGTACAATTAATTATGGTCTTCTTACTTATTATAATCCGGATAACCTGAATATAATATTGGCAATTCATATATTGGTTTCATTCCTATTTTTCTCAAAAACTAATAGGCAGTTAGTTGAATACCCAATTGGGATGACAACGTTTAGGGAGTCATATTTATTCTAGTTTGGATAAGTGTGAGTCTTAACATCGATATGGAAACCGTTTTCATCTTTCATAATTACCAGTATATGAATACAGATGTAAATTTGATGAGTAATTGCTATCATGAATGATTTACAATTAACAAAACAGTTCTGATTACTCAAATGTCCACTCTTATAAGTGTTAAAGTGTTTTATTGTGTAGGTTTTCCGAATTGAACCCAAAGAAAGGTGTTTATAATATATATCACGGGTGCTCAAACGGTCGATCGCGAGTGCTTTTTGAGTAGATCTCGAGAAGAAAAAAAAATTCAATGAGTAGGTAACTAATCTACAAAATTTTATTACGTAATAAAATAACATTCTGCTAGCGGCAAAAGGCGGCTTTATCAAAGGAACGCGCGGTACTTGTGAAAGAAAAGCCGCGTTTTTTATTCTTACCGCTTTTCTAGAAATTTCGGGCGGATAAGTGCATTTGTCTTATTTGTCGTGCGTCAGTTGCAATACCTTACCTTGGTAACTTAGAGAGGCATCATAAAACGGTTCATAAAAACTATGAAAAGGATTTTCCGCCACATAGTAAATTAAGAAAACGAAAAGGACGTGATTTGATATCTTGTTTGAAAAGAGAACAAACCATGTTCACAAGACCATCCAAACAATCAAAAGCTGCTACGATCGCGTCATTTAAAATATCTCATATATAAGCGAAACACGAGAAACCATTCAAAGATTGATCGGTTGTGAAGGAAGCATTTATTGAAGCGGGTGAGACTTCATTTGGAGATTTTAATAATGAAACAGAAATCATGTCTGCTACTAGAGAACTTCAGTTATCTCGTCTGACTGTCACAAGGCGTATTAAAGTCATCACTCAGGACACGGCAGATAAACTAAAACATAATATCATGAAATGTACATGAAGTGGCGAAGATATATATGACGCTTTCTTCAATTTTGTAAAAATCTACAAGCTATCAATATGTAAATATAGTGTGCATTACAACAGATGGAGCACCAGCATTGACTGCAAACAAAAACGGTTTTGTGGCGAGCTAATGAAGATTCCCCTTCATATTTTTCATTCCATTGCATTATACATCAACAAGTTTTGTGTTCAAAATTTTTAATCACGAAGGAAATTATAGGCATTGCAACAGATTTTGTGAATTCCATTCGTGCACGTAGCTTGCAAAGGCGGCTCTTTAAGTTGCAATTGGAAAATAGGAAGTCAGCTAAACACACTGATTTTGTTCCGCACACGGACATCAGGTGGTTGAGTCGGGGAAGATTTCTAGAAAGGTTTCAAGAATTATTGCCCGAAATAACAGCTTTACTAGACGAAAGAGGTGATGAAACGAAAAATGGCTGACTGATTTGACATTTTTGACTGACATCACAATGCACTCAAACACCATTAAATAGGAGCTTCAAGGTAAAGGAAAAACTATTATTGAGATGATTAGCGCAGTAAACGCATTCAAAAGTAAATTGCAACGTTTGATAGATCGATTGAAAAGAAAGGATCTGAAACATTTTCCGTATGAAAGCAAGGATGCCTCAGTTAAATTATGCAAATATAGCATCATTTATGAGTTATCCTTTTTCATTTATTTTTGAATTTGCCCACGTACCACATTTCTAAGAAATTTACATACTTAATGAACTTTTCTTACTCTACGTCTTTACCAATTAGACTATAGACAATTATTTTGTAAAATCTTAGTAAAGGTTTGAGAATAGCAAATAAGCTTCATAATTTCTTTATTAAAATGGATCCGTCTATGGGACGAAGTCTTATTTTCAAGAGGCAACTTGCTAATACCAATACTGAATATCACTCTGCATTGAAGGAGCATTTGAAAATTGCCAAGCAAAAAGAATTGATAATTTCTTAAACCTTGGTCTGAGCCAGAATATAATATTAAATCAATATGGTCAACAAATTCAATTGAATTAATTTTTTTACATATTGATTTTTTATTTTGTCACCTAGGAACGTATCCTCTATAATTCCATATAAATTACCATTCCATATTCACGGCATATTTGCGGAACATATACTCCGCGAATAAAAAGCTAATACTGTATAACTCAAAGCCATAAGAATTTAGGTGTTCATTTCCGTAGTGACTTTTGATCAGTCGACTCGAATTAACAAAATACTGCAATATATACACATTTGATCGAATCGAATTGCCATTTGGTCCATGCGTTGTCCTCTTCGATTAGGTGAGTAAATTTCTTGGCGTAGTGTATTTATCTATCAAAGTATATTCCCAATTATTGTGGGTTGTTATATTTTTCTTTCAAAGAATAGAAAACTATTTCGTTCTTCTCGTTCTTTTAGTATCGTAACTCATCCTAAGATGTCATTGTTAAAATATCAAAGACTCCTTTTATTCTCATCAAATCCATATTGAAGTGTCTGTCAGTTGTGCCACTAGAACATTCTTGTACTATTAACACCTCGGCATCATTGTTGACCGGCCTTATAATGATACTTGTTACCCACTCAGAAAGGGTACACAGTCATCTTTGTTTTTCAAACGAATTTCATATAAGACGTTGTGGGTGAAGCCAATAGAAGGTTCTTGACGTTTGACAGCTTATATTCTAATTAATTGTGACGAGCATGTCTTCCTTTAAGTGGTATCGATTTGAGTTAATACCTGAACACATCAATTCGACTGTAATTTTAAAATATCTCCATCCAATTAACCATATGTTTCAATAATAAACAACAAGTACTGTGTTTTAAGGAATTTTACTTAATAATTGCGATTCGTAACGCGTTTCACTACACCGTAGCTTCTTCAGACGAATGAATGTACAGAAAATAAGAATGAGAATATAAAAATAATAAAAATAAATGTTCTTGAGTAATGAAAAGCTTATTGGGTTGCTTCTTCTTAAGTGGTTATTTATGACAGGTATATCCAATAAAATTGAGGAATAGATTGCTCCCCGAAGAGATTCAATAGAGGTGAAGGGCTTAAATCGACCTGTTCATTGATGAGTCTATCTGAGTGTTTAACTTTATTGATTTCTAAAGTTTCCCAAAGATCTACCTACCAATATTTATTATCTGTATGCAAAATTTCAAACTGTGGGTCGAAAGAGTGATTATTTTCTAAGAGATGATTCGCGTAATTTGAATCTGAGTTTTCATTTGAAAAACTGCGTTTATGTTTCGATATTCTAATATTAAAATTTCTATGTGTTCTACCAATGTAGAAATTATCACAGTCATTGCAATTCAATCTATAAACACCTGATTTATTGTTTTTACCTGGTTTGGTTTTATTATTTTTTATATATTTGCCTAAATTATTATTAGTTTGGAAAGCTATGTTGAAATTATTGCTACTCAAGAATGATTTCAGTTTCTCACATGTAATGCCAACGTAGGTTAAGGTGTTGAATTTTGTTTCAATTTATCGACAGGGTAAACTTCATTCAATGCGATTCTACTTTGTTTTTATTTAAAATATTCTTTATTAGTTTGGGACTGTAACCATTATTTTTGGCTATTTGTTTAATCAAATTTAATTGTTTGTTGAAATTTTCTGGTGATAACGGGATGGAATGTTGGAAATAGATTCTTAACATCGAAAGAAATGAGTTTGGAATTAGGTAGTATAATGGTATCTTTGATATTGGCAATTAGTTCGTATGAATTTTTCAAACTTTCAAAATTCTCAACGACTTACTAATAAAACATTGTAATTTTAAATCTAAATTTTCGGTCAAAAATTCATACGAACTAATTGCCAATATCAAAAATACCATTATACCACCTAATTCCAAACTTATTTCGTTCGATGTTTAGAATCTATTTTTCAACATTCCTCCGAAAGATACCTATTACTTAGTTGAAGAATTATTAGAAGAGAATCATGTCAATACTATCATTAAATCAGATATTCTTTCATTATTACAAATTTGTTGAGATCAAAATTATTTCCATTTCAATAACAAATATTATACTATTGAAGACGGCTTGACTATGGGCAATCCGTTAAGTACTTTGTTAGCAGAAATATTCATGAATAATTTAAAGAAATTAATTCATAATCATCCACTCAGTAAATATTATTTATACTGGTATCGCTATGTAGACGATATCATTATTTGCTTCACAGGAACAGATAGACAGTTAAAATTTTCGAAAATCATATAAATTCATTACATCCAAAAATTAAATTCACAACCGAAATAGAAAGCAATAATTCAATAAGTTTCTTAGACGTAACAATTTCGAATGAAAATGGAAAACATGTTTTCGCAATTTACCATAAGCCGTCACATACAGATATTATAATACATAACTCGTCGTGTCATCCGTATCAACATAAAATGTCAGCATTCAATAGTTTCATTCATAGATTGATTAACATCCCGTTATCACCAGAAAATTTCAACAAAGAATTAAATTTTATTAAACATATAGCCGAAAATGATGGTTACAATCCCAAACTAATAAATAATATTTTAAATAAAAAACAAAGTAGAATCGCATTGAATGAAGTTTACCCTGTCGATAAATTGAAACAAAATTTAACACCTTAACCTACGTTGGCATTACAAGTGAGAAACTGAAATCATTCTTGAGTAGCAATAATTTCAACATAGTTTTCCAAACAAATAATAATTTAGGCAAATATATAAAAATAATAAAACCAATAAATCAGGTGTTTATAGATTGAATTGCAATGACTGTGATAATTTCTACATTGGTAGAACATATAGAAATTTTAATATTAGAATATCGGAACATAAACGCAGTTTTTCAAATGAAAAATCAGATTCAAATTACGCGAATCATCTCTTAGAAAATAATCACTCTTTCGACCCACAGTTTGAAATTTTGCATACAGATATTAAATATTGGAAGGTAGATCTTTGGGAAACTTTAGAAATCAATAAATACAAACACTCAGGTAGACTCATCAATGAACAAGTCGATTTAAGCCCTTCACCTCTATTGAATGTCTTCGGGGAGCAATCTATTCCTTAATATTATTGGATATACCTGTCATAAATAACCACTTAAGAAGAAGCAACCCAATAAGATTTCAATTACTCAAGAACATTTATATTTATATTCTCATTCTTATTTTCTGTACATTTATTCGTCTGAAGAAGCTACGGTGTAGTGAAACGCGTTACGTATCGCAATTATTAAGTAAAATTCTTTAAAACACAGTACTTGTTTTTTATTATTGATAATGAAATTTTACCAAGTAAAAGCCTCCCAAATTCAAACCATATGTCTGCTTGAGAAATACTTTTTCAATTATCTAAGCGTCAGTGAAACATTTCAATACATTTTAATAGACACCAACTTGTGAACTAGACCCTAATCCTCAACTTTCTAAGGAAAAAAGTTCTTTACAACGCACAAACTTCAATAAATTCTCATTCGAAACCGATTTCGTGATCGTCCCTGCGAATATGATGAACTGCCACCCTACGCAATATCACTGGTGCTATTAATCAAGACAGCGTCCCCACATCGTACAATTATTAAATTAAAAGCTGTTCCCGAACTCACAAATAATTCTTCTGGAAAATCAATCTTAACACCCCGAGGCCCACGCGAAGGAAAATCGTGCTTGGTGCGTTTTTCGACGGTTTTAATTTCATTATGTAAATGTGACCATCTACAAAGTATCGTTAGCCGTATTTTATGGACGTCGAATGATTTAATTACTTGAATACACAGTCATATACACGTTCGAGTGATTCATATGAGTATATTCAATAGGGGTTTCAAGAATGTCGTTCAAAATGTTCAACAGGGAGGTTAGAATCTAACCGTCATATAATTTCAAGTTGAATATTATCTTAGAAAAGGAACTGGACCAACTAAATTAGTAGCATTTCAAGCACATAGCTTAGATTATGTAATTATAATTACTATTAATTCCATTATTATTCTATTATTTATTTTCTAATAAAGTTTTCGATGATACTACAGTGGAGAAAGAATCTGATAGTTCATTAATGATTCTTTTGGTGCCTTCGAAATTTTCTGCGTAAAAAACTGCATCACTGAGTCACGCTCCTCATCGTGTTAACTCTGGTTGTGGTGGTCTGTAGTTTAGGAAATCTTTCTTCATTCGAAGAGGAGCTTTGAGAAAAACTTTATTCACGTTTCTCATGAAGATATTCACGGGACGAAATTTTTCTCGAATAATTTCTGCTACTGTGTTAACTCCATGATTCGAGCATGTGATGTGAACTACATTCTTATAACATATTTTGAAATTTTGTCCTGTCTTTACCCTAAAAGTTGTAACATCTGATGAAAAATTATGAATTTGTTTAATGGAACTAAATTTGGTAGGACAAAAATTTGTCTATGTATCTTGAATGAATCTTGTAACAGTTACATTATTCGCTTTTGTTGTTTAGATGCTATTAGGAATAAATGCCTTGGAATATTTTCTTCCAGTACTCCAATCAGCAAATGAACTATGTATCTTCCACAAGCATCTTTTGTTTCGTTTAGAATAACATAAAAGTAATTTTCGCCTATAGCTTCTCTGATTTCATTCATTGTTGTTCTGAAAGTATGAGAAAGCGGGGGAAATACGCGCACCTAAGGAAAAAGGTTCGGTAAAATTTATCTGAGAGTAGAAAAATCTTCAAAATTTTTCCAGGTAGGATACATATTCCCTTCATTTGTTACACTACTAGAGAAAAAATTATAGCTGACAAAAAATACTAAACATAATTCATGAGTACCCGATTATGCGGAATTTCCCCACATGTTGGGCAATAGAGCGCGAGCCATGGAGTAATTCTGAGCAGATGAGAAAAATTTGAAACGACCATAAAATATACATTTTTATTGAGAGAAAAGAAAAGTACAAATTTTCTAAAAGAGACAACTGAAAAAGGCATGATGCTTGAAATGTTTTTAACGTTTAGTCATTTTCAACTTTTTTTTGTCCTAATTTCAGACACAAATCGCATGTGTAGTTGACTGCTGATTCCCCACCACTACATTCTGCTTGAGAACAAAATGAACAGATAACACAACGGTTCCAAATTTCCTTGTCACGTCCGAACTCACCACAAACGATACAAACATAATTGACTTTCATCACAACTTTCAGATTCCGAATCATCAAATTGAAGTTTTCTCACACCTAGGTTTTTAGTTAAGCGTTTTTTTTGGAACAATCGGTTTTTTCCACTCTTTCAGCCTTTTTCTTTCCATTCTTTTCCTTTTTTATTTTTTCAGATTTCTTTTCTTCCATTTTTTCTCCAATACCGATTTCAGAGGTGTAGATGTAAATATCTCAGAATGTTACTTTGCACGTTATTTGTTAGTTTGATTTGTTTTCAATATTAGAACTGGTACTAGAGTTTCTATGGGCACATCTAATCCTTGATTTGTTTCCGATGATCCAGGTATCAAATCAACTGGAGTTTCAATATTGACTTCCGTCAATCCGTTTAAATTGATAGGTATTTCGTTTGCGTAGAATCAGAAGGTTCATTTGGATTTCAGAAAATTTGTTCGGTTAAAAGGGCCATATTCCTGCAGTGCGAAAGCCAGGTATCATTTTATCCATTGTTACAACTTTCACATATGCTTTATCAAAAATAGCAGCGAGTTCATAATGGGTTATTTGTTCATAGTCATGAGTTCTGAGGTATAAGTCACATCCTCGGTTTAAAGCGTTTTTAAGTAGCCCGAAAAGGTTCAGTCGAGTGGTTGTAACTTGTGGGATGTATGGGGAGATAGGGATACCATTACAATGCCATGACTTCTGCAAAAGTTGTGTATATCTAAGGAAATATGGCTCCCATAGTTCTCCAAGATAAGGAGCACGGGGTCATCCTCCGTGGTTTTTACGTGAAGTTGAAAATGTTGCATCCATTCAAAAAACTAATCTTCGTTAATCCAGCCATTTTTTGAGCACCTGTATATTGCCCCAACAGGTCCATTTCTCATCAGCCATCGGAATTATAAACATCGGTGGGATGAACTGCCCTACTGCACTAACAGCACAGTCCACTGTTACATTTTTCCCTCTCTCCCAAGAAATAACAGAGCCTACCTACTTGTGTCCTTTTGGCGCCCAAATTTTTGCTGGCTTCTGTACAGTCTAGATTTCCGTTTCGTTAACGTTAAACATTCGCCCTTCACGGAATTTAAACTTTTCAATAACTGACAGCAGATTGCTAAAAAATCTATCAACCTCAGGCTTATTGAATGCAGCAATATGATTTAGGCTAGTGCCTTCAGGCTCTCGGAGGCTGATTTGTGAATTACGTTTCAAAAATAGATCAAGCCAATCTTGACCAGCCATTTTTTCTCATGGCTGAAACGGTGTTTCATTTTGTTCATTTCAGCAAACCGGTATGCTAAGCGCCTTAATTCCAAAAAAACATTAGCTAATTTTATAACATGCTTAGCTATAGCGTTTTCTTGTTCCTGATTGAAAACAGGCTTCCTTCCCATTCGCAATTCGTTAATCTGATTCGCTTTCAATTTGTCCTGAAGAGTGCTTTCTGGAATATTCAAAGAAGGACCTACCTACCAGATCGCATCGCAGTGAATGCTTATTGCAGTGTGGATTCCAGCCATTCGTTCTTTTCCGATTTTCTGATGTACTCACGAGGCATATTATGGACTCTGGAACAAACAATCATCATTTGTTTAAAAAATCAATTGCCTGGGGTAACACCACGCAGCACCAGACCCCTACGTTAATCCGCCGTATAACCCCAACCAGCATCGAATCACAGAACCTATTCATAGTCGATAACAAACTTATTATATTTGAATGTAAATAGCAGGCTAATTATTCAGATAAAACATGTGAAATCTGTATTCAAAATCTATATAAAACACAATTAATATTGGACACTTACCTCTTATTTAAGTTGAATCGAAATTACTTGGAAATGATGGAAAACACACCACTCACCATAGCATATAAACACGTTGTGCAATTCAGCCAGCAGTAACAGCGGTTATGCAGAAGTTAACTAGTAGATGGCACCACAAGTCTGGAGCTTAAAAAATTATTTGGTGGCTGCGATAAGACTGTGCGCGGTATTACCCAAGGCACGGTATTCCCCTACATTCGACGCTTGTTTTTCCTCCATGTAGATTCGTCCGGTGCATATTTTTCCGAGAAAGATTATTGTTATTTATCTTTATCAATGGAATATTTGAACCAACCAACTCTCGACATAAATATTCATTGAACTATTTTATTACTTGTCTCATTTTTATAAGAGAAAAATTGTAGATTGCTGCCTTTTTCCTCCGTTCCTTAACCTTTTCGAAACATGCTTGGCTGTTCTGACACGCTGGTCAACGTGAAATTTGGTATCAGCTTCAATCTGAAACAATTAATTCAAATTATTTGCAGGCCTTTCACCGACAACCAAAATTTTTCAGGATATTCCTCTTAATTCTCAAATATTCCAATACACTAGGCAAGGATTGAAAACTAACCGTTGCAATCGAAAAAGCTTCACTTCCACAATTGAGGAAAACTTACAAAGAAGAAGAGAGATTTGATGAAGAATATTGTTTTACTCTTCTTATATAGGGAAAGAAATGAAAAATATTTTTATGAAAAGCTGTATTTTCGATTTTCGAACATGCTTTGCGAAATAAACTTTCATCTCTGGATATGGTTCGATCTATTTCGCTTTAAACTTAAATTTCGACATTTTCAAACTACTCTTACACTACTTGATTTCAGCACTGAATGATTCAAAATACTTGTTGTAAAATCTAGAAAAAGCTTAAATAGGACGCTAATTTATTACCACCTAGAAAGACATTTGAATTAAAGAAAAAGGTATGACAGGTAATCAAATTATAGTTTAACAATCATTTCTATTTACTACCCAATTGTCCTGATTGGTTTTTTCACCGTTCAACTCTTTGGAAATTTAGGTCATGGACTAGTTCATATGTTCAAATCGCCTAATATACTAAATACCCAATCTACTAAAAGCCTAATATACTGGTCTTTAAGTTATATTGAATCTCCTGATATAATACCAAATACATTGTTATGGTAAGGAAAGCTGCTTCGAGTTATGGATACTGGCTCATGTTCAATAAAAATTTCAACACCATTCTTTATATGCGATTCAAAGAGATATATTCAATTCTAAAATCTCAACTTATCTCCAATTGCTGTTAAAGAATAAAATTAGAGAGGTCCAAACATATATTCAACAACGAATCATTTAATCACATTTTGGGCATAGAAATTCAATTATCAAGAGTTCTAATAATTATTCAAAACAATTATTATCATCCTTCGTGCATAGGAAAAGATCGCCAGAAAATGATTCTGCCAGTTGTCAGCAGCCAAACTAAAATAAGTAGTACAAATAACCGAGAAGGAGAAGATTAATTCCAAGTTCGAGTTCGACGACGTCAAATCAGGAGTTTCAATCTTTTTGATTTCCCTCCGTACTTAATATTATAATAATATTTCGAATTTAGGCTGAATTTCAAGGTGACTGCTGTTTTTGTTTACGAGGAAAAAATTAAAAACCCTATTTTATGTGTCCACTTTTGCGAAATATATCGATAGGGCCTCAAGAAGAAATTTAATTATCAAATTTTCCTGAATTAAGTCTGGGAATCATACTATAAACGCCCTGTATATATATTGAAATTAATTACTCAAGTCAGTAGAAAGTCACCTGGTGAAATTTCAGGAATATTAGTATTTCTACTTATCATTCCTCATGATCATCCATTTCTCTTCTAGGAAATGCATTAGATATCAACGCCCGATATAGACAGAGCGACACCGAGTTCGCAGTTGTGTTTTATTGGTTGCCTGACTCCTGTTTGGCAGGCGTTCAAATTAACTATATCTTCCTATAAACTCATCCATCTCTGATCGTCATCTAAATTCACTTTTATAAGAAATCTTCTTCATGAGATATACCAAATGTAAGCTGACTTTGCAACGACAACTTCTCATCCGAATAAATTGTTAGGCTAGGTTATTTTAATGTCTTATTATCATCAAATTAATTGTAATTAAATGGCAACCCCTAATTTTTGCAAACTCACTAGATTCCACTTGGGTACAAAAGAACTTCTCAAACACATATCATCTAAGATTCGCATTTTCAGGATATTCGATAAAATGCATTTCTATTAGGAAAAAAGAAAGGGTACGAGGGTCGTTTGAGAAGTCAGTGATTGTTTGAATTTATCGCGCAGTGGACTCAAATGCATCACTACTGTCATCTATAAACAGACTACTGTAAGTTTCTGTGCAAGTTACGTTGTAATTAAATTGTGTGGAGACTATGCAGCATCAATTTCAATGGTTAAAAAAATGTTTACTTCCCTTATGGTGGTATCAGCATAAGTAACGCTGTAGGTTCTAGTTGTCACGCTGGAAATCGTCGGCGAAATGATATTGGACGACCGTAGAATGAAAATGCGTGAGATGGTTGGGGGCTGTAGGCGGATACATCACATTTCACATGAATATTTGCGTATGAAAAAGGTAATCGCACGATGCAAGAGCAATACCCAAAGCCAACAGCTGGTGTATATGATCGAGGTGCAGCCAAGGAACATGCACTCAGGTATGAAAGGCAATGAGAAGGAACAGTATAGGGATTCACCGGACCGATGCCTAGGTTTGGAGTTCCCTTGGAAACCGCAAGGATGGAAAATAACCTGTGATTGGATCTGAAGGTACGGGGGAACTGAGTAAGGTCTTATACACTCGCAGCTTGGACCTTCCACTATGAGAGCCAAAGCTTGGCTTAAACTCTCCAGGCTAGACCTGAGAGTTCTAATTGCCATATTAACAGAAGTCCCTGTCGCCTAAGGAATCACCTAAATGAGTTGAGGAACTTGAATCTAACAATTTGGATCAGACTGAGCCTATTAAGCTCTCACCCACAAGGCTCATAGCCTTTACAAGAAGGATGGAGCTTAAAGGTAACATTTAGGACAGAGTGTATTTACTGAGACTGGACTGTCATTGTAACTATTTGACTTCTTAAAAGGAGTATTTGGTGATATTCTTAATCTGAACGAGTTTTTGTGCCGTTTTGTAATAGTTAACGACACATGGAAACACCAGATACTAAGGTACAATTAAAAAAAAAAGTGGTTTTTTTTTGGGTTAACCACCAAAGCACCAAAGAAGACGCAGTTATGTTTTTCGGACATAAAGTCATGGAACGCACGCATTATCATTCATCTTTGTCTTAAAATGGGAAGAACAGCCGTTGGCGAATTTCATTTAGAGTTTCTGGACAGATTTCATAGCGTATTTGGCGAAGAAAAAAGTGTGTTCTTTCAAGAAAACGCATGGGTAAAAATATGTGTCACATCTATAAATAAGAATTGCTTTCCCATTGAGCATATTCTACCAATTCAGTCCCTAGCGACTATTTTCTGTTGCCAAACCCGAAGAAATAGTTGGTGTAGTATATGCCGGTCACTCTTAGACTAAGGAGCTAACTGGACTATAAACAATCTGGAAAAGGCAGTAAAGCTCATTGATGAACAGAATTATTTAAGAAGAGAATGAAGAGACCATGAACATTCCATTTGCTTGTCTTACAAGACAAAAAAAAACAATCACGGCACCAAGAAAAACCGACTCTATTAGTATTGGATAAACATATGAGCCTCATTTCTGTGGACATCATTGAGTATTGTGAGAAAGACAATGTGTATATGCTCTCTCTACCACCCATAGATCTCATCGCATACAGCTATTGGATGTGACCATTTTTGATCAATTCAAAGTTATATATAGAAGAGAATATGATTTATTCTTGAAGAGTCAACTTTGACAAAGAATAGCTATGAAGTTGGTTCAAAAAGCATTTTCTAATGATGTCTCAATGAGCAAGGGCGGAGCTGGATTCAAACCGATGTTTATATCAAAATTAATGAACCAAAGTGATAAAAGTTGATCTCAATTGATAGGGAATGACGTTTATAACGAGAACGGAACAATAAATAGAATAGTTGATCAATACATTTGTTTTTTTCTATTCTCGCTTGGGCGATCCCCATTACCTACATATCCCCTAACTGTGGATGGATAGCTCGTCTTCTATTCCAAGAGCAACCTCTACGATTTGATCATAATAATTGTTCCAATTGCAGTTCTAAAGGACATCTTGTACTATCTTTACTAACCGCCATGTACCTCCTATCAACCTATTACCGTCATTATGCGTCAAAATGGCGTGCAAATCAGACCTTGCACGCTTTTTCATCCCAGATATTCCCCACAAATAAAATTCAGATTGTTAATTCATATAATCCCTATAATACGAGGATGGTCTGAAAAGTTTCGTACCTCTACGTGAAGATGGTAGCACTCGTAAATAAAAGCTAGTGGATTTTCATCTGTTGATAGTTTCTCACCAAAATTTCATCCATTTCAGACGCGCAGTTGTTGTTATAGGACAATCGTTTGGGGCTAGACAACCGCGGAATTGAAGTGAGAGAGATAGCAGAGAACATGTTTGTCACATATTAAATCAACATTCAGATGAGAAAGCTCTAAGCGCGTTGGGTACCGCGTTTTCTCACGTGTAGGCGACTAAAAACGTCTTCGAATGAACATTTCCAACACTTTGTTGGAGATATTTTGGCGCAATGAATCCGAGTTTTAGCGCCGATTAATTACTGAAGATGAAAGTTGGATACACCATTAAAAACAAAAAATAATTATACAGTCCAAGCAGAGGAACTGGTTTCAAAAAAGTAAAGACTGTTTTTGTGGCTGGGGAAGCGGTGACTACTGTTTTCTTGAGATAGTCATGGAGGAATTCTAATCGATTATCTTAAAAAAAGGAAGAACTATCACAGGAGCATATTATGCATTATTACTTGACAGGATAGACGGTTACCATGGCAAAAATCCATGAATTATAGTTTGAATTGTGTACTCACCAGATCTATCCCCAGCGACTTCTTTTTGTTCTCTCATCTAAAAATTGCTTTCGCAGGACTGAGATTTGAATGAAAAGGCAATCACCTTCGTGAGCACTATTTTGCAGAGGCAAACGCCGAGTACTATTTGGACTGGTTACAGAGAAGGAAACATAGTTGAAAAAAAATCAAAAAAAATGTATTATACCTTTGTTAGGTCGGAAACTTTTCAGACCACCCTCGTACTGTTGGTATTACAAACTTAATAGCCATTACTCGAATTCGGCATCGTAGCTCCTAAGAAAGTTCGATTCTGGGGCCCCTAGCGAAAACTTTGAGTTAACGTTAACTCTCTCAAAGACTCGTCGACAAAGCCGTCGAAATAAATTAACACAAGTCAAACAGAGAAACAGGAATGAATCAATATTGGCGTCGGGACGCCTAGCACCTCCATGGAACGAGTTAATTTCTAATTTAATTTGTTAATTAATTCCGGCAACAGCCCGGCGCGGGGGGCTAATCGTTTTCATTGTGAACGAAATTACACATTTTGAAGCACCCCTTTATACGTTTCATCCGCGATGTGTCGGGTATGGGCGGACGTTTTTCGAAGCGTAAGATGGACTGATATTGACATTTATTTTGTGTCTTTTGAAAGGAATACAAAATGGGCGTATTTTTAATTCGCTCCACTAGAATTTCCTATTGAAATTTTTATACAATAATCATAAACAAGAAACAGAAATTAATCATTGAAAATGTATTTTTCTTAAGTGTTTGTTTGATGATTGTGTACAGGTGTCCCAAATTCAATAGATTTGAATATAATGTTTTTGACCATATTGATTTATTATTATTTTCAGGCTTAGGCAATGGTTTAAAGAATTTCGTAATTTTTCTTGCTTGGCTGATTATAAAAGCTCCTTCAATTCAGACTGATAATTTTCATAAACAAATCACAAAGCTCATTTGCCATTCTCAAACCTTCACTAAGATTTTTCAAATCAAATGTCTCGTTTCCAGTGCT